>OZ034806.1:40848682-43289532 GCA_964028335.1 Altica lythri | reverse complement strand
TGGTAATTTGAAGCCGATGAAAGAGCTTGTTAAATATTTTGGTTCAGGTGTTAGAATTTTCTACAACAATAATCAATATCAAACATATAATCAAATTAATTGTGGACATCTGTGTTTGGAATTTTTATATAATGGCAGCTTACTTATCCAAAGAGGCACTTAATATCATTGAAATACTTATGGAAAATATTTCACCTTCAGTTTGGTATAAACTGCCATGTGAAATACGTGAGGATTTAAAAGAATATTTACCATGCAGTATAGATCCGGATTGTCATGAATGGTCAGATGTTTGTGGAAATATGACGTCAAAATGTCTATTTTGTTTTATATGTTATAAATAAATTTAATGATTAGCATATTAGTCTATTATTTAAATCATAACATTTTCTGATAATGGTTAGTCATGTCGCAACTTTTAACCTTAACGAGTACCAATAACGAGTTCTCTTTTACACCGTCAACACCTCTTGTACTTAATCCATATAAAAGTTACTATTTAGCAGTGCTAGGGTTTCATTCCTACAATTCAATACCTAATATTGATGGTGAAAAATTTTACTACTTCGAGTACGACAATTTAGAACAACTTAGAGAAAGAGAAATACTTCTACCTGTAGGTTGTTACGAGATTAGTGATATAGCTGCTTATATAAAAAAACAATTGATGTTAAAAAAAAACATTGCTGAAGAAGATTTTTTCTTAGAACCAAATAATAATACCCTTCAGTGCGAAATTTATAGTAAACTATATGAAATCTCTTTTGAAAAGACTGATAGTCTTGCTAATCTCCTAGGATTTTCTAATAAAATATTAGAACCTGGAATAGTTCATTCTTCAGATCTACCTGTGAATATTAATAAAGTGACAAGTCTACTTTTTGACTGCAACATTACTGAAGGAGCTTTCTATGGAAATACACCAGCTCATATAATTTTAGATATTCCTATAACAGTAGATCCTGGTTTTGCTATCAACGAGAGACCTATCAATCCAATATATTTGCCTATAAAGAATTTGAAAGAAATTAATCACATCATTGTAAGGGTGTCTGATCAAGATTTAAGACCTGTTAACTTTCGCGGAGAAAGAAGCACCCTTCATCTAGTTTTACAAGAACGATAAATGGGTCTCATTATAGAACATAAAAGGACGGTTCCAACTAAAAAATCATCAGTTTTATCTAGATCTTGCAAGCATCGTAAACTAACTAGAGTAAACAGAGATTTTTTACAATCGATTGGACTTAAAGTTAAATATGGTAAACCGTAAATATATACGATCTGAAGTTGAATCTAAGCGACTTAAAGTTGACCCCATTTTTGATCTACATCGTGAACCAAAGTATGATGATTCGATTAGAAAAGAAGAATTTAGATCGTACACTCCATATGTGAAATCATTTAATAACAATGATGTCGTAGAGTTTGTAATAAATCAAGCTGATTCGTTTTTTGCTCTACATGAATCTTTATTAGAAATTAAAGGTAGATTAGATATAGTTGGAGGTGGAAACGTACATCTAGCTCCCAATTTTGGGGTATTTCTATTCGATTCCTGTTCATATAGTGAAAGTTCAAAAGAAATTGAAACAGTGAGAGATCCCGGAATTGTTAGCGCCGTACGTAGTATGCTATGCTATCGCAGTGATTATGCAAGATTTATGAGTATTGCTGGATGGAATTTTCCTAACCATCCGTTCTTAAATGAAGATGATAAATCTTTTAGTTTGTTGATTCCTCTTAAACATATTTTCAACATTTTTAATGATTATACAACAATAGCTTATGGGAGACAAACATTTCGTCTCGTACGAGCTAGTTACGATAATGATAGTATTATTGTAAATGAGGTAGGTGCTGGTAGTACCGCAACTACAACAACTGTTAAGATTATTATAAATAGTATGGAACTGAAAGTGAAACATGTGTTTCCCAATGATGAAATTAAAATTAAATTGATGGAACCTATTAAAAATAATATACCAATATATATTCCATTCAGAAAGTGGGATCTTAATGAACTACCCTCAATTAAAGACGGTGCAAGAAGAGAAATCTGGAATGTTAAAACAAGCTCATCAATTGAAAAACCGCGTTATGTTATAGTAACATTTCAAACTGAGAGGCGCAATAGAAAAGAAAAGGATTCAACAATTTTTGATAATGTTAATATATCAAGTGTTCGAGTATCTCTTAATGGTGAATATTGGCCTAATGAAAGAATGCAACTGGACTTTGAGAAAAATGATTATGCTGCAGCTCATTATAACTACACTGAATTTTATCCTAGTTATTCATATTCGACTGAGAGACGATCACTTTTAGATTATCAAGCATTTAAAGATCATGCCTTATTTGTAATAGATTGTTCAAAACAAGAAGATGGAATGAAATCTTCAACTGTCGATATAAAATTAGAAATTGAAGCTAACAATGGTTTTCCAAAAGATACAAAAGTATATTGCATCATTATTCACGATTGTTTAATGGAATATTTCCCTCTTACGGAGGTAATCAAGAGTATAATATAAATACCTAATTTAAATGTGTTATATTACCTATGTAAATATTATACTTTTTTATAATAAAAAAATAATAAAAAAAATGTGGTTATTAATAATAAAACAATTTTACAATTATTAAAAAATATATTTAATATTTTATACTTCTATAACTTCAAATGAAGCCGCAGGCTTCGGTTTTCCGGTGTCCACTAACCCGTGGAACACCAAGCCATATTTTTGGCTTTTAAATTCTTCCATGAATGGTGTATAATCTTCAACCACACGTTCTGGTAGAAAAACAACCATATCCAACATTTCTAAAAGTACAGTTTTCCCATAGTTTGATTTCACAATTTTTGCATCTAATATTTGATATGATGTGCCCACCTCCAAGGAGGATAACTTCACCACAGGTTTCTTTTGCGATAAAACAGACGATTTGTTTATTTTAGAAAAATCCATCTATAAGAAATAAATAAAATTGTAAGTATATAAATATCGTAAAGCTCATTATATATAAAAAACAGATAAAATGTATAATAAATAAATAAGTCAATAAATTAATAAAAAATCATGTATACCTAAAGGATATAGAATAGTAGACGCATATATATAACTGATAAAATGTATAATAAATAAATAAATAAATAAATAAATAAATAAATAAGTGAATAAATTAATAAAAAATCATGTATAAAGAGTATAGAATAGTAGACTTACTGTAATAATTATAGGTAATAGCACTTCAAGAAACAACTGGAACTAACTTAATAAAATTGAATATTTCGCTTATATTTATACCCACTCTTTATATTAAAATCTAATTTACAAGAAAAAAATAAATATAAAGTAAATAATTTTAGGGAAATTTTAGTATAGGGCAAATTATATATAAAGTACTTTGTAGGAATTTTTACTAATTAATTTTTAATGGGAAAGTTAGAATATAAAGTATATGACAAATTATATATAAAGTACTCGAGGAAATTTTTACTATTTAATTTTGGTAATGTGAAATTTAGTATATTAAGTATCGATTTAGAGTCGAATATGACAAATTATATATAAAGTATTTGGAGAAATTTTTACTATTTAATTTTGGTAATGGGAAATTTAGAATATTAAGTATCGATTAAGAGTCGATTATATTTTTTTTATCTGTAACACTTTAAAAATTAATAAATTTCCGTTAATATATTTATTGTTAAATACTTAAACGTAAATTAATGACTTTATATTTCATATTTTCTAATTATGATTGAAAAAACTATTTAAAATATGGTGTTAACAGTATGAGAGTCTTTATTGTCAAAGATTTCATAGAAGTTGGTTGATTTTAATAGTCTGCGAAAAGTGATAATTGAAGTGTGTGTATAAAATTTTTTGGTAAGTTTTTTTATTAAATAATTTTAAATAGCTATAACTGTTTATATGGATTATTTTGTATCATATTGAATTTCAAATTAATGTTTTTTTTTTTTACTAATATATTTTTTTTTTTAAATTTCATTATAATATTTTACCATTATTATTTTTAAAAATTAATTATTTAATATTTCTCTTGCAGTGTAGTTACCTACTTTATATCAGACACATAATTAAATTTCTTTTTTTTCTATCTAACTATTTAAAATTTAGCATTATGTCAATAATTACTGATCTTATTCAACATATAACAGCTATTTTAGGATTTATAAGTATTACCTATGATGGTAAAACAGTGGAGGAGGGGTTGCTGGAATGTACAAAGGCTGTCAGAAAGATAAATAAAGATATTAAAAATGCTACTTCCATGGGCGAAAGACAACACCTAGAGGCTTGTTTAAGAAATGTTAAATCGTTAAGATCTCAGATTAAATTAACAAAAAAGAGAGGATCTGGAATTATGACTAGGGCAAAAGAGTCTGGAATTAAAAAAGTAGAATGGGATGATTTGACTTCAGCTTTTAAGTCTAGAATTCGAACTGGAGTCATTTCAAACCTTAAACATAAAGATCCTATAGCATTTCTTGTCGATTGTAAGACACTCTTCAAACGTAGAATTGGTAACGCACTCAAGAAAGATGAGTCTGTTAAAGTGAACACAGTTTTTTGTGGTGAATTTGAGATATATAGAGGCCTACAGATCATAACTGAATATAAATATTTCACCACAGCTAACTGCCCCATCTATAGAGATACAAATTTAAATAACTGGTTTGATGATAATGTGACAAAACTTATTCTAAAAGACCTGGAAGAATTCCAGGAACGTGATAGCGGGTGGTCGTTAAAAAGAGTAGTAAACTTGGGCGTAAATATTAATAAATTTGTTCCACAACTTGGATCATCATATATTGAACTACCACCTCAAATTAAAAGAAAAGAAGCATGCATTAATGTTAAAAATGATGATCAAGCCTGCTTTGCATGGGCAATTACATCAGCTTTGTATCCTGTTAATAATAATCCGCAAAGAACAAATAAATACCCACATTATTCTGAGGTATTAAAACTTAAAGGTATTCAGTTTCCTATAACTATCAAGCAGATTCCAAATTTTGAAAAAATGAATAACATTTCTATCAATGTTTATATCCTAAAAAAGTATAATAAACAATTTTCGACCCTCCCTACATATTTAACAGCGGAAAAGAAAGATAAGCATGTAAATCTGCTTCTAATACAAGATCAGTATGACAAAGAGTCTACTAAATATCATTACGTTTGGATAAAGAATCTTTCACGACTTTTGTCTAAACAACTCAGTAATGAAAATGGTCAAAAGTACTTTTGTGATAGATGTTTACACTACTTCCGTTCGGAAGATAAGCTAAGTAAACACATAGTAGACTGCATTAAAAGAAATGATACCGCCACCAAAATGCCTACAGATAGCAAAAAGATGCTTAAATTTAAGGATTTTAAAAACAAAATAAAAGCCCCCTTTGCTGTATATGCAGATTTAGAGAGTATTTTAAAGCCTTGTGCAGAAAAGACTGCTTATCAAAAACATATTCCAGCAGCAGTAGGATATTATTTTAAATCTTCTTATGATAACAATCTATCATTCTACCGTTCATATCGAGGATCCGATTGTATGCAGTGGTTTGCTGATGAAATGAATCAACTTGCTGAGGATGTCTCTACTATATATCTATGTCCGTATAATATACACATGACTCCTCAACAAGAGAGTGATTTTCAAGCATCCACCCGCTGTCATATTTGTGAACAACCCTTTAAAGTTGGCGAGAAAAAAGTGAGAGATTATAATTACTTAATTTCTGAAAATAATTACCGTGGAGCTTCACATAATGAGTGTAATGTTAATTATCAAGACACGCACACAATCCCGGTAATCTTTCACAATTTGAGTGGTTATGACGCACATTTCGTGATAAAAGATATTGCAACCCGAATGAAAGGATCTATAGACTTACTGCCTCTCACTAAAGAAAAATATATTTCGTTTACGAAGCATATTGATGAAGCTCGAATTCACTTTAGATTCATTGATAGTTTTAGATTTATGGCATCATCCTTAGATAAATTATCATCTTCTTTAACAAAATTTACAAATCTGAGGTCTCAGTTTAATAACATACCTGAAGATAAGTTTAATTTGTTAACAAAGAAAGGTGTGATGCCATATGATTACATCAATAGTTTTGATCGTTTTAGTGAATCCTGTTTACCTCATCAAGATGCTTTTTATAACAAATTAGATAATAAAGCTTGCCCCCGCCGTATGTATAAAAGAGCACAACAAGTATGGTCTTCGTTTAACTGTAAAACTCTAGGTGATTATGTAGACTTATATATGAAAACAGACATTCTACTCCTAGCAGATGTCTTTGAACAGTTTAGATCGAGCTGTCTTAAGACGTATGATCTAGATCCAGCCCACTATTTTACGCTACCCGGATTTACTTGGGATGCTATGTTAAAGTTTACGAAACAGGAGTTAGAACTTCTTACTGATATGGATATGTTTTTGTTTGTAGAGCGAGGCATTCGAGGTGGTCTCAGTCAAGTCTGCTCTAAAAGAAGGGTTCATGCAAACAATAAATATATGTTGAATTATAATCCTGCAAAACCGGAAAACTATTTAATGTATTTTGATGTCAACAATCAGTATGGTTGGGCTATGAGTCAAGCTCTTCCATATGGAGAATTTGAGTGGGTGGATTCAAATATTGATGTCACTACAATTGCTGATGATAATAATGTAGGTTACATGCTTGAAGTTGATTTAGAGTATCCACATGATTTACATGATAAGCATAAAGATATACCTTTCTGTCCAGAACATATCAACCCTAAGACTATGAAGCCTCCTGCAAAGTTAAAAGAGAGTACTAAACTTATGGCTACACTTTATAATAAAGAGAAATATATCATACACTATCGATCACTAAAACAAGCTTTAGAACATGGCTTGAAATTAACGAAAATACACAGAGTATTAAAATTTAAACAGTCTCCTTGGTTGAAACCGTATATTGATTTAAATACGGAGCTTAGAAAAAAAGCTAAAAACGAATTTGAGAAGAATTTATTCAAATTAATGAACAATGCTGTTTTCGGTAAAACTATGGAGAATGTAAGAAAAAGGGTTGATGTAAAACTTCTTACCGAATGGGAGGGTCGTTATGGAGCTCAATCATATATATCTAAGCCTGAATTTAAGAATTGTATAATATTTGACGAAAATTTGGTGGCGATAGAGATGAAAAAAATTGAGGTTTATCTAAATAAACCTATATATGTAGGGCAAACAATTTTGGATCTTGCAAAGACTACAATATATAGCTTTCAATATGATTATTTACAAACACGATTTGGAGAAAACTGCTCTACTTGCTACAGTGATACAGATTCCGTTTTATTAGAGATACGAGGAAAAGATCCTTATCAAATTATAAAGAATGATTGTGAGAAATACTTTGATACTTCAGACTATCCTACAAATAATGTGTATGGAATACCGCAACTAAATAAGAAAGTTTTAGGTATGATGAAAGATGAAAATAATGGATGCATTATGACTGATTATGTAGGACTGAGATCAAAATTATATACTATGAAAGTGGCCATCTCAG
Organism: Altica lythri; assembly: GCA_964028335.1. NCBI lineage: Eukaryota > Metazoa > Arthropoda > Insecta > Coleoptera > Chrysomelidae > Altica > Altica lythri. The sequence continues at coordinate 43,281,941 of OZ034806.1, read as the reverse complement.
AAGATGAGGTGCAAAAACTGAGGGCAAAATTAAAAGACGAAGAATATGATGATGATGAGATTGAAAAAAATGTTATGAATTATGGTGTAACCAAAAAAGCAAAGGGGGTTAAAATGTCGATAGTAAAAAATAGTATAACTTTTAATGACTATATTGAATGTTTAGAAACATCTAGAAGTAAGACCACTTCACAGAATCTCATACAATCGAAACATCATAAAGTCTTTTCAATAGAACAAAAGAAAATTGCTCTCAGCTCTGATGATGATAAAAGATATCTGATACCAGGGAAAGATGAGACATTACCATGGGGGCATTACTCTATTAACCCTAAAATAAATGTTTATGATGATGATCAAGTAATGGATTGTTTATAGAGTTCAAAATTATTATTTTAAATTTAAATTATTTACATAAAATTGTTTTCTTTTTTTTTTATCATAATTTAGTATAATTGTAATATAATAAAACTACTTGTTTTATATAAATTAGTATGTATAAGCGTGTCTGATATTATGAAGTTTGATCAAATTGGATAGAAATTTACGTACGACTATGGATTAAAAATGAAGATGGAATATATAAAATGCAGTCTGATAATAGATGAGAGATATATGGATAAAATAATTCTACAAACTGTTTTGAAAATATTTTTAAGACCAAATTGGATAGAAATTTACGTACGACTATGTATTAAAAGATGAAGATGTAATATATAAAATGCATTCTGATAATGGATGAGAGATATATGGATGAAATAATTCTACAAACTGTTTTGACAATAATATAAATTTTTTGAGTTGGATATTATATAGGTGAGTCTAAAAGTTACTTTAATAATTTTTTATTATAATAATGTTTTTTCTTATATATGATTTTAGATCGATTTCAAACAGATGGGAATTATATTTAATCAATCCGGAATCAATCAAAATTTTTATATAAACCTATCATATAGATAAGAAGATTAAAAGTGATTGTTTAAAAGGAGAAATATTAGATTGAAACCCCACTTATCCAGCCTTAAAGCTTAATATAAAACGAAACTTTTATACAAATTTTCAGTTTCATAGAAGGCATCATGAGAATAGCACTTGTAGATATTCAAGGAATTATCTTTGAGGATATATTTTATCCGAAAGAATTGTCTATACTGATTGGAAAACATATTACTAGTTTTCTGTTTAAACCACCAGTACCCTTCCACACATTGAGTTCTAAGGATAAGAGAACTAATAATTATGTTGAAAAATATGTTCATGGAATAAAATACGACTCTGGTGATATTGAATATAATGAAATTAATAACATACTGGAAAAATATTTATTAAATTCAGCAGACTGCATATACGTCAGAGGTAGTCAAAAACTAAATTTTTTAGAAACCAAATGTCGAGAACTTGGAATTTCGACAAATATTTACGATGTTACAAAATATGATGGAACCCCCTGTTGTACTGACGTCTTTCAACCTGTATTCACTCAATGTTTCAACCACGCTTATGGAAAATATATGTGTACTCAACATAATGTAAATTGTTTAAATAATTGGTTAAAAAATGTTGTCTTACCATTTTAAATATATATTTTTTAATAAAACAAACTTCTTATTATTATATTTTTTTATTCTTTAATCCTATAATCACCCTAATGATTTTTAATAGTGGTATAATGCTTATCAATATATTACTCTTAATATTAATTATTTCAAACATGGCTACTCAATATCAAATTATGGGTGGGGTTTATTAAATATTTATCAATTATATATTTTTATTATAATGTAATTATTTCATAATAATAGTTGTGGGGCTAATTAAATAATCATCAATCAGAACGAAGCAATGGGGGTAGTAAACATCAAAAAATAATTAAATAAATACAAAATGGGTGGGGTTTATTAAATAATAAACAATCGGAAGCGGATAATGGGGCACTTGTAATTAAGTAATTAAGGGTCGGAGATTGTCAACCAATCAGAATCAAGCAATGGGGCATTTGTGACAAAAGTTGGTAGCACTATAAAGTTGGTAGCATGTAAAGTTGGTACGATGACAGCGAAGTGCGAAAAAAAATTCAAAAATATACAAAAAGAAGAATTGGCTGCTTGCGTCGAATGTAAAAGGTCAAAAGTTGGTAGCACTGTAAAGTTGGTAGCATGTAAAGTTGGTACGATGTCAGCAAAGCGCGAAAAAATTCGAAAATATACAAAAAGAAGAAAAGAGGGTTGGCTGCTTGCGCCAAACGTCAAAGGCCACTCGAAAATTGACAGTTGTCTGCTAGCAGTCAACCAATCAGAACCAAGCAATGGGGGATTTCTAATTATTAAGTAATTAAGGATTGGAGATTGTCAACCAATCAGAACGAAGCAATGGGGCATTTCTAATTATTAAGTAATTAAGGGTCGGAGATTGTCAACCAATCAGAACCAAGCAATGGGGCATTTCTAATTATTAAGTAATTAAGGGTCGGAGATTGTCAACCAATCAGAACCAAGCAATGGGGCACTAGTAATTAACAAGTCATTAATAATAATTAAGAGGCGGAGTCAGGCAGCCAATCAGAACGAAGCAATGGGGCACTAGTAATTAACCTGTCATTAATAAGCAATTAAAGGGCGGAGTCTGTCAGCCAATCAGAACCAAGCAATCAGGTTAAAAGTGAAAGTGGGTGGGGCCGGGTGGGGCTATGACGTCAGACGACCTTGAACGGTAACAAAATTCGCTTTTCGGACCTTCATAAGAAAAAGCATGGGATTTTGGGCTCGTTCTCTTGTAGGTCCTTTACTTTAATTATAATTAAAAAACAAATAATTATTTGTAAGTCATATTTAAAGGCTACAGAATGGAACTAAAATATACAGTGTGGGCCACAGATAAGAGTCCCCCTCGATATTTAGCAAAATTTATTAGATTTTAAGAAAATGTGAAAACAGGTCGATTTTTGATCTAAAGGAGACACATTTTTACGATACATGCATCTGTCAATTGTTAACCCCCCCACCTTCCACTTCCTCAACACCTTATTTGCAAATAGGGACATCATTAGAAAGGTATTTAGATGAAATATTCAGACATAACGATTGTTCACGATTTTTTCGATATTTGTACTGTTTTTGCAAAAAAGTCTTTATTCATTTAAAGTACAACACCTCTTAAAAATGAAACGTATGGTTTGCTAGTATGTCATTTTTTTGTCACATCTATAGATATAAAAGTCAAAGGTGGACTGACTGACTGATATAGTGATCTATCAACGCAGAGCCCAAACCGCTGGACGGATGGGGCTGAAATTTGGCATCAAGGTAGATGTTATAACGTAGGCATCCGCTAAGAAAGTATTTTGATTAATTCCACCCCAACGGGATAAAATAGGGGATGAAAGTTTATGTGATCTATCAACGCAGACCTCAAACCGCTGGACGGATGGGGCTGAAATTTGGCCCGCAGGTAGATGTTATGACGTAGGCATCCACTAAGAAAGGATTTTGATTAATTCCACCCCAAAGGGATAAAAAAAGAGATGAAAATTTGTATGAAACTTTGTCAATTTCAAACCGATCGGGCTGAGATTTTGCATGCATATAGCTACTATGACGTAGGCATCCCTTAAAAAAGGATTTTGATAAATTCCACCCCTAAGGGGTAAAATAGGGGATGAAAGTTTGTATGAAACTTTGTCAATTTTAAACCGATCGGGCTGAAATTTTGCATGCATATAGCTACTATTGCGTAGGCATCCCCTAAGAAAGAATTTTAATAAATTAAACCCGTAAGGGATAAAATAGGGGATAAAAGTTTGTATGAATTTCAAACCGATCGGGCTAAGATTTGGCATGCGTATAGCATGCAAGTTTTTATAGTTTTAAAATAATAATAGTCTAATACCATTCGCGCATTAATGTGCGGGGTGTGTGGAGCGGTGAGGCGGTAGCACGCTGCTGCTGGCCGACAAGACACTGTCGATAAACGCGTAGGGTCTTAAAAATTCGAGAATAAATTTGTTTTATTACGTAGTGGTGTACTAAGAAATGACTTTTTTAAATTCCACCCCTAAAGATTTAAAATAGAGTTTGCAAATTTGTATGAAACTCGGTGGCAAAAAAACTAAAGTCCACGCGGATGAAGTCGCGGGCGGCCGCTAGTCTATACATATAATAAAACTGTGAAATTGAAAATTCTGCACATTAAAGATATTTAATAAATAATTAGCAGGGGGTGTTACTACATCGATATAGAATCCAAAAATGTGTTTGATTTTTTTTTTGGCTGTCTGTATGTTTGTGCGCGCATCACATGCAAACTACTGATCCGAGTCGAATGCGGTTTTCACAGATGTATCTGTCTTTTTTCAACTTAACATCTGGTGAAGTCTGTCTGTCTGTCTGTATGTCTGTGCGCGCATCACATGAAAACTACTGATCCGATTCAAATGCGGTTTTCACAGATGTATTTCTCTTCTTTCAACTTAACATCTGGTGTATAAAAATTTCTCCCCTCACCCCTTTAACGGGGTGGAGAAATTTTTATACAAAAACCAACACGCCACGCGCTACGCGAACGACGTCGCGGGCACAACTAGTCATAAATAAATTTTATAGTCTATCCAATCTAAATGTGAAAATTTGTGCTCTTTGGCGGTTTTTAAGTGCCTTTGATGACATTTCCGACCATTGGCGTGGAATTAAATAAAAAGGGTTCATAAATTTTTATTAATTTTTATTTTAAATTTCAAAAGAAAAACGGTTTTTGTATATTTGTAAATTTTGTATCAATTTGAAAATTGTCAAATAACAAATTAATTCTTTCAAATTAATACTTGTTAATTTTAGTTATTAATAAGAACATTTGGCTCATTATTCAAATAGTACATAACTCATAATATTTTTATAACAATTGTCTACAAATAATACTCATTTTATCAGACAATCTTAAAAGATTGTCTGTCCAGCAAGGACCATGAGGAGGTATGAGCCTTCCTTGCCTGGAAAGGAAAGGGTTGGGTATGTTAGTAAGAATATAAAATTAGTTTGTTTTTGAAAACAAGTTTTCAGGATACATCACGATAGTTGTAAAGGAAATTGGTTGGAATTAATAACAAGAATTGTCAGAGTCTTCTGAAGTAGAATCGTTTCCAGGTTGAATAACTAATGGTGCTATTGGCGGTAAAACAGGATATTTCTTTTCTATTTTTATAACATGTGTTTCGCAATTTTTCCATACATCGCTATTAATGTCACTAATTACCTCTCGAATATTATCAAGAACAACTGCGCTTAAGGTTGGTGACTGATTATATTTTCGTAAACGTTTCTTTACAGTACTCAAACCATTTCGATTGGATTAAAAATACAGTTGTATGGAGGTACACGCAAAACGGTATGACCGTGTCTGGTACAAATGGTGTCAATGACGTATTCATTTTTAAAATTCTGACTTTTGATCATTCTTAATTCCTTCTTTACTGGAACCTTTTTAGGAACAGTCATATTTTTGATTGCCATAAATCTTAAAATTTGATTCATTTTCGTGTTATTATTAGGTATTTTGTTTAATATGCGGAAATGATACGACGCATCGTCCATAACAATTACCGATTTCGGCGATATGTTAGGCGAGAACTGTTCGACAAACTACTTTTCAAATAAATTGGCTGTCATATCTTCGTGATAATCGGCAGAAGACTTTGTTATATTTTTGGCCGACAATACCAACGCATAAGTTACAAAACCGTCTTTGCTTCTGGCATGAAGAATAATAACACGTTGTTCGTTGTTCTCTTGTTCTCCCCTAAGAGACATGTATAGTTTAGTTCTACGAATTCCTAATAGATCCCAGTTTAAGTTAATTGAAGTAACTCTATACACCTTTGACATGTAGGTAGATGGTATAGTTTATCCAATCTTAATGTGAAAACATAACCACGCCCTTTAACCTCAACAAAGGATCCGACTTTTGAATCTAGGTTGTCAGATATATTTGCGAATATTCCTAAGTTTATATATTTTGAAAATTTTCTCTCTACTTTACTATTCAATTGTTCGTCAATGACTCTTAGAAAGATAATATAAAAATATTCTTACAAAATATATACTTAAATTAATTAACTAGGTTCTTCTTATTTAAACAGTTTTCACTTCTAATGATATCAATTTTGTATATATTACTTATACTTAAAGAAATTTTTAAATACCGGCAACATTGTGTATTTACTGTGGGGATTTTTAAGTCGGTTCGTACCGCATTGATCTTAACGCAAACAAATGCCGACGGTGCGCTTTTTATCAAACGAAACTTCAAAGAGGGAAATTGCAAAATGCGACAACAGTCAAATACCGCTAATAGTCTTCTTACCCATTACAGTACACAGTAGCGTGATTGATTTTTTATATTAGATATATTATATATTACGGTGGCTTGATAGTACTTAATATATATAGTAAGAATTTCTCGTTTAAATATATAAGATAATAACTACGCCACCTTACGGTGGCGTTATATTATTTGATTTAGAAAGGTATTTTTTTTAGACTTTATTTTTTTCGCATTTTTTCTGTTTTTAATTTTCCACTTTCTTTTAGTTTTTCGTTTATTCATTTATTTATTTGTTTATGAATCGAAATTCAACACTATCTATTGGGTTTTCTTACAATTCAGTAATTGTTATGGACAATGTGTCGTATCATTTCCGCATATTAAACAAAATACCTAATAACACAAAAAAAGAATAAAATTTTAAGACTTATGGCAATCAAAAATATCGATGTTCCTAAAAAGGTTCCAGTAAAGAAGGAATTAATAAGAATGATCAAAAGTCAGAATTTTAAAAATGAATACGTCATTGACACCATTTGCAGCAGACATGGTCATACCCTTTTGCGTTTACCTCCTTACTACTGTATTTTTAATCCAATCGAAATGGTTTGGAGTACTGTAAAGAAACGTTTACGAAAATATAATCAGTCACCAACCTTAAGCGCAGTTGTTCTTGATAATATTCGAGAGGTAATTAGTGGCTTTAATAGCGATGTATGGAAAAATTGCGAAACACATGTTATAAAAATAGAAAAGGAATATCCTGTTTTACCGCCAATAGCACCATTAGTAATTCAACCTGGAAACGATTCTACTTCAGAAGACTCTGACAATTCTTGTTAGTCATTCCAACTAATTTCCTTTACAGCTATCGTGATGTATCTTGAAAACTTGTTTTCAAAAACAAACTAATTTTATATTCTTACTAACATACCCAACCCTTTCCTTTCCAGGCAAGGAAGGCTCATACCTCCTCATTGCTGGACAGACAATCTTTTAAGATTGTCTGATAAAATGAGTATTATTTGTAGACAATTGTTATAAAAATATTATGAGTTATGTACTATTTGAATAATGAGCCAAATGTTCTTATTAATAACTAAAATTAACAAGTTTTAATTTGAAAGAATTAATTTGTTATTTGACAATTTTCAAATTGATACAACATTTACAAATATACAAAAACCGTTTTTCTTTTGAAATTTAAAACAAAAATTAATAAAAATTTATGAACCCTATTTATTTAATTCCACGCCAATGGTCGGAAATGTCATCAAAGGCAGTTAAAAGCCGCCAAAGAGCACAAATTTTCACATTTACATTGGATAGACTATACTGTGTTTTGATTTCTAGATTATTCAACATTTAGGTTGTAAGAAAACCCAATAGATGGTGTTGAATTTCGATTCATAAATAAATAAATAAACGAAAAACTAAAAGAAAATGGAAAATTAAAAACAGAAAAAATGCGGAAAAAATAAAGTCAAAAACTATCTTTCTAAATCAAATAATATAACGCCACCGTAAGGTGTCGCAGTTATTACCTCATATATATAAACGAGAAATTCTTACTAAATTAAGTATTATGAAGCCCACCGTAAGGTAGTGCAGCGAATATCTAATATAAAAAAACAATGAAAACAAAAAAAAAAAAAACAAAATGGTAAAAATTCCAAAAAACGAAAAATGGAAAAAAAGACACGACGCTACTGTTTAGTGTAATCTGCACAAGTCTCCGCCCGGTGGCCTGGTACTCACCCCATGTCGCATTTTGAGTCTTTGAAGTTTCGTTTGTATATTATGACCGACTCTTCGGCATTTTTTTACAATTATATCTAAAGAGTCGGCAAAAAAATTGAAAAAATAATCAATGTTGCCGGTTTTTAAAAAATTCTTTAAGTATAAGTAATATATACAAAATTGATATCAATAGAAGTGAAAACTATATAAATATGAAGAACCTACTTAATTAATTTAAGTATATATTTTGTAAGAATATTTTTATATTATCTTTCTAAGAGTCATTGACAAACAATTGAATAGTAAAGTAGAGATAAAATTTTTAAAATATATAAACTTAGGAATATTCGCAAATACATCTGGCAACCAAGATTCGAAAGTCGCTGCCTTTGTTGAGGTTAGAAGGCGTGGTTGTCTTTTCACATTAACATTAGTTAAACTATAAGAGGTATTACGTACTCGTGTAATTACGCACTCGCCGCTACGCGGCTTCGTGCGTAACTTTTCCACTCGTACGTAATATCCTATTTACCACTCTTGATACGTAATATACTATTAAATAAATAGTTTCATAAACAACGGTCCAAAATTTTACTGGTTCAGAAATAAGGATTTTATTATTTATGTGAGAAGATTTTAATTAAATAGCAATTACAAAATTGTATAAGTTAATCGTTAAAATTATATAAAAAAAAATGAATACTTAAAAATGTATGCAGGTTTTTAACCGACAAAAAACGGAGGAGGTTCTCAATTTGAGGTGTATATTTTTGAAGTTATACTTCTATTAGTGCACTCGGCGAAGAAAATTTGTGTTGGGTTAGATTGGAAAAATAATTACAAATGTAATGGTGTGCGTAAGAAAGAGAGAGAGAAACACATATAAGGTATATTGGTCGGTAAAAACAAAGATGAAATATTTAGTACATGCTATTAGTCATAACTATAAGTCTTTTGAATACCGTTTAAACATTCAGTACATTGAAAAGGATAGATATACCAAAAACAGTCTGAGCTTATGTTTTGAATACCATAGTGACGTATCACATTGTGTTTGACAGGTTATTTTATAATTCTGTCACGTAAGTTTAGTATTTTATATATTTATAATAATTATTACTAATATTATAAATGTGAATCTAAGTTTGTTTGTTACGCTTTCACGCGGAAACTATTCAACCGATCATCATGAAACTTTGTATACATATTCTTGGAGGTATTAGAAGTAACATAGGATACTTTTTATTAAAAAAATATATTTTTTATTTTTTACGAAAACTAAAAAAATTGTTTGTCAAAAAAATCTCAAAAACTAGCTTCTTCAACGCCATCTAGCGGTTCAGTAATGAAGTTCCAACCCTAAGTAGGCCACCGCAAGGTGGCGCAGTTAATATCATCTATATTTGACCTAGCAATTACGACTTAATAAAGTACTATGGCGCCACCGTAAGGTGGAGCAGTTAATATCACATATATTTAAACGAGCAATTCTTACTTAAGGTTTATGACGCCACCGGAAGGTGGCGCAGTTTATATCTCACATATTTCAACAAATTCTTGCTAAATTAAATAATATGACATAAGGTGTCGCAGTTGCTACCTAATATATTTAATCGATAAATTACAAAATATACAACGATTTAAGGGAAATCAAAGCTGGCGTGCCACAAGGGAGCGTAGTAGGTCCGGTCCTGTACCTATTGTTTACGTGTGACATTTCAAAACTAGAGCAGAACACTATTGCCACCTTCGCTGATGATACAGCTATACTAGCGATAGGAGACACTAGTGAAGAAGCGACTGATAAGTTGCAACTCTCGATCAGTAAAAACAATACATACCTGGACCAGAAAATGGCGAATAAAATTAAATGAGTCTAAATCGGCACACATTAACTTCACAAATAAAAAAATGGAAAATTTCCCAGTTAGAATAAATGATACCCAAGTTCCTTATGCAACATCAGCAAAATACTTGGGCATCAACCTAGACGCGCGGCTGCGCTGGAAAGTCCATTTCAAAAAGAAAAGAGGGGAGCTAGATATGAGGTATAAGAAATTGTATTGGATGATTGGAAAACTCTGGGGCTGTACCAAAGCTAGTAACCTACATATTATCCAGAGATTTCAAAACAAAGTACTGAGGAACATTGTTGATGCTCCTTGGTATATCCGTAACAGCAACCTCCACCAGGACCTGGGTATGGAAACTTGACCGAAGTGATCAAGAGAACAGCAGCAAGTCACGAGCAGAGGCTGCATAGTCATATGAATGTCGAGGCAATCCAGCTTCTTGACAACACTGAACTAAAGAGAAGACTCATGAGGACAAAACCATTTGAGTTAGTGTAAATGTGTAACAGTTTAGTGTAAAAAGCAGAGCATAGTGCTGTGATGTTATTGCATGTTAGTTGTAGTGCTTAAGCTGATAGATATAATAAGAGTAAGCCATAGGGTATGCCCTTAGATTTAAGTTATTAAGTTAGGTCACAGAATAACTGATAATTGGTCATTTGTGACCAGATAGCAGTAAACAAACATCGTACAGGTGTTATATATAAAAAAAAATTACAAAATATAATAAAAAAATAGTATACACCTGATAACTTACGGGAAAATATGATAAAAACGATAAAATAAAAAAAAAAAAATTTAAAACAAAATAAAATCGTAAAAATTTGAAAAAACAAAAAAACAGATCAGTTTTATACGGTACGAAGTCCGCCGGGTCAGCTAGTAAATAATAAGATTCAGTAATGAGTATTGTATTATAGTCTATAGTACCGTCAAATGGTTGCAGTATATCCTGCACTATGCTTTTGAGGTTGTTGGCTTCATATCATAAACAGAGTTTTTACGAATAGTCGAGGAAATAAAGCACTAAAATCAGCAAAACCTCCGAATTTTGTAACGTAAAATGGACCGGAATTCGTTTTTTTTGCATTGGATTCGTTAGAGTATCAGGAAATTTGTCGCTATTTTTCATAATGTAAAAATGGGAAATTGCATTTCTGCACTCGAAAAGTGCATTCCGAACAGACAATAGAGAGAAAAATTACAACTCGGTAAGTATTGCTGATAATGGGTTCATTTTATGTACTCGGGGTTTTTGGGGTCGCTGAATACGAATATCATGATGCCGAAAGTCTCCGCAGCACTTGGTGCCTAGGGTATATACCTCTTCTCCTGGGGTTTTATGTAAATTCTGTACAAAAACAGTGGACACTTGGTATACTCTTTCCAGAGTCAATGTAATCTTCCTTGGTCTTTGTCGTAATTTTAATCCCTTTGTGTTATTCATACTTCGCCACAAGACTATTTCAAAAACATATATTTTTCCTGCTTACCCCTCTGTCAAAGCTAGCATAGAAAGCTTCGCTTAGATAGGAATTCCTCGAGTTTTACACTCATTTTTATTTTGTTTTGTTTTTTTTTTTAATAGATTTACTTAAACTAGAATGTTTGGATTAAACGAAAATTCTCTAGTCTCCCCTATATAAACATCTTTGGGAATACTCAATGAAATTACATGTAAGTGTCTAGCTAGATACACACACACATATACTATCATGTTGCAAGATAGAATTCTCTTTTGGGTGATCAACATTCTATTTATGGTAGATTATTCGCATTCCTTCTAGATAGATTTATATCTTTAAAAAATAGTTATTCTAATGTATTATACTTTTTCCGTTTGATTAATAGAGCGGGTAAAATATTTTACTATCAAACCAATGTAAAAAATTCGAAAAGAGGTTGACCTTAAAGGCCATCCCTGCAACTTCCCGCTAGTTTTAACCGCAAAGCTATAGTAACGTGACGTATTTTGACGTTTTTGACTTTTTTTAAAATGTTTAAAAAGCCATAACTTTTTAACGCCTTATTCGATTTTGATGTTCAAGATGGCATTCGACGCAGTTTCTTGAGACCTAAAAACGTTACTAGGAGCACAAAATCGATTAGTCAAAAAATCTCTAGGTTATTGAAAAAAAACACTTATTTGAAATTTTTCGACAACGATATCTCACGAACGAATCAACCGATTTTAATTTGCAAAACGGCATTCGACGTGGCTTTTTAAGCTTGAGAGCTGATTAGGTTATGAAATTGATCGATGCAATAGCCAAAAAGATATGCCCAAAAAACATCATTTTTACCAATTGTTTTTTTCGGTTATTTTGAAATTTCTCAAAATCTACCGGCTCGAATCGGTTCAAACTTACATGGAATCTAAGTTAGATGGAACTCTTTGGAATGCTTTTTATTTCGTTCAGATCGGTCAAGTCGTTCAAAAGTTATAATAGGTTTACATACATCCACACACACACACACACATCCACACGTACATACAGACATACAGACACCCTCGTAAAAATAGTCAGGGGAGGTTCCTAAGACCTCAAAACGTTGAGATCCGATGAAAACTCGATTTTCGAAAAACGGGGTGAAACCAATAACTTCCCGATTTTAAAAAAAATTTTAATTTTTTTTAGCGGGAAGTTAAAAAAATAGGTAGGTACATTAATTGTTACAGATCGTTTGTGGTAAATTTGCTTTTATCATTTCTTTCAGTGTTTTTTGCTCACAAATTCTTAAAAATCGTATATTTTTAAATATAGCGTGCTATTTGTCCAATTGTTCTCTTTATCACTTTGAATAGGTTTTAATGTTTTATTTCTGCCAAACCCTGACACCTCTTGATTAACTTTAGAACTTCATTTTTGTTTTCTTTACATCTATGATGTACAACAGTGATACTTTTGCCTTTAATATTCTCATGATTTGGCCTTTAATATTTTAACTTTGGTCGCTTTATCGAAAATTATTACCGTTTGCTTTTTTTAATTATCCTTATTGTGTCTTTTTCCGACTAGCTACTATTTTTAGTATTCTTTTAAAAAGCATTTTCCCAATTAGTAAGCTTCCAAGTTTCGACTTTCAGTGTTCTCTTGGATTAAGTTCTGTTTGGTTTTCTTATAATTTTCATAGCGCACCAAAAAATAATGCCCTGGTACCTGCCTGGTACCTACTTGTTGACAATCAGAATTATGTCTCAGAAATATCAACTACAGTGGAGTTTGTAAAAATTTAATATACTTAAAATAATAGTAATAACCTGACTTTGTTATCAACTGTAAATAAATTACTATAAATTTTATTTATCATCTCTTGATTGAAAAGTCTTTATTTATGGTATGCACTGATTTGTACTGTATTAAACATCTTTAATGACTGTGTGTGGGCCCGTGGACACTTGCTAGTTTAAGGGTACGCTCACACTGGAGCCGAATATGTGCGACTTGGATTCGTGTGTAGTCGTCCGATTACACACGAAGGTTCCCAACTTATGTAAATGCATATCTGTTCTCACATTGCAGACGACTTGCTCGTACGACTACGCACGTATAGGACCGACCAGCGACTCGATCCAAACGGGTTTGGATTTTGTAGTATAGTCGTGCGTGTTTAATTAATTTTCTGCATAGGAAAAAAATTGATACAGAAAAACTAATAATGTTGGTTCACCAGCAAGAGTGTTTGTGGAATCTAAATAGTGAAAATTATCATTCGAGAGATTTGCAAAGAAAGGCTTGGAAAGAAATAGCATCAGAAATGAAGTGCACAGGTATGTATTTTGTAAACAAACATTTATTTTTCTTAAGTACAGAATACTTTTCTTATTAATGCTAGAAAAAAATATATACGATTATTATTGAAAAAAGACTTAAATTGTTCTCGAATAGCATATGCTCTTCTGACAGCATGGGTTTCACCTCTGTTACGGGCTCGAATGGCTCCGTTTTGTTGAAAGCCATTTGGTGTGGGTTCAAAGTTCAAAGGTATACCCTCACTGTCAATAACAATATTATGAAGAAGGCATATGCATTTGATAATAATGTCAGCTTTTTCGGGGTGAAATTCCATAGCTTTAGTAAGTAGTCTCCATTTGCTAGTAATTATTCCAAAGGCACATTCAACGACTTGTCTAGCTAATATACAACATATATGGTCAAGACATAAAACGAATAAAAAAATATATTTTGTTACAGGTGATGACTTAAAGAAAAAATGGAGAGGTTTAAGAGATATCTTCAGAAAAGAGTTTAAAAAATCTACTTCACATAAATCTGGCGACGCAGCTAAGGACTATACCTCTAAATGGCCATTTTATAATTTGATGTTTTTTATAAAAGATATAATGACGCCAAGAAACTTGGAAGGTAGTGTCCCCGAACCTGAATCTGAGCCAACTGACATTAATGAAGCGGATTTCGAGCATGATGACGATGATAATATAGCTACAAGACAAACACCGTCAACGATACCAACGACTTCACAAACTCTGCTACCACAAAACCATCAATCATCATCCTCTAAACGCCTGTTTAAGTCTCCACCAAAGAAAAATAGGCGACAGAATGAAGCAGCTAACTTTGATGAAGCGTTTCATAGAATTTAGAAATTGAAATATCTCAAGGGGCCTGTGCAAGATTGTGAAATGCAATTCCTAATGAGTCTGCACCCTTTTCTTAAAAAAATACCCGCTTCTCAACAGTTGTCAGTACGAGCGGACTTGATGCAAGTTCTCATGAAGAATCAACCCACTCCATCATATTTACCAACTCCCAGTCCAGGATACCAATCATCGAGTGAAGACTGGGTAAGTGATTGTTCGAGCTCCCAACCCAGTACAAGCTACGTAATTCTGGAAGGAACTAGTCAGCTGCCTACACAATACAACCCGCCCCAGCTTCAGACGTTTTTCACAAGTTTTGATTCAACAGAGATCGAAAAAAGAAGCTAATCTGTCTTAAAATGTCTCCAAAAAAGTCAGAGAGAGGTTCTTTATTTTTATATTCGTTAGAAAAAAGTTTATTTCAGTTACAAAGAAGTTTATTTGTGTTAGAAAGTAATCTATTTCTGTTAAAAGACGTTTGTTGAAAAATATATTTATTTAAAAGTTTATCTTGAAAAATAAAAAGTTATAGTTCAATATTCTGTTTATCTTCTTACCTCAGTGTCACAGTCAAACGCTTTTCAGGGGATATCACACGGCGAAAATTGTTGTATTTAGTCAGGTCAGACTTAACATTTTCCAAGATATATCTAGTTGAAAGTTTCTAAAGTCATACGGAAATATTCAAAATACTTTGTGGGGTTTTCCTTTAAATCATCCATTAGATGATGGAACTCGCCAAACTCTTCTCTCTTCATATATATTTCGTTTACCCATTCCATCCTCCTCTAACACCTTCGTCTTCGACGTCGTAGCAGATTGTTTTCAGCCAGATAAAATAATGGATCCATTTTTAAAAGTAGTAACTACACACACCAAGAACAAGAAATCTCCGAGTATGTCCGATAAGTATGTTCCAATGTGTGCACTCTGGTCGTACGACCAAATCGTGTGAAAAGTCGTCCGTAATCGCAATCGTGCATAGTCGCAAATAGTCGGCTTCAGTATGAGCGTACCCTAAAGTACCTTTCATATAGTCCACCGCGCAGAACACTTTTTTAAAATGATTAATACGTACTTGAAACTTTGTGTATAGCTTCCTATTGACGAGTCCAACAAAGTTTGAAATTATCTAAATTTAAAACTGCTGCTTTTTCGAGCTAGAAATAAACGTAATATTTGAGCTGTAGGAGAGCAAAAACGAGCAATAAATTTGTCGGACAATGTGAGCATTTGATTTAATACTTAATTATAAACAAATTGTGTAAAAATGAATTATATATGTATTATATATATTAAAAAACGTAACCTGGTAAATTTCGCATTTAAAAGTTATGGTTTTTCCCTGGCTATCAGATTGTTAAGATGGATGACCATGACCATCATGGTCAGGTCAGGTCAGGTCAATTTTTTTAAATGGAACCATGTATTTTTGACAAGAGAAATCAAAACAGCGTGAAATTTTACGTTCAAATATAGATAACCTTGACAATTTTTAAAAATTTTACCATGATGGTCATGGTCAAGGTCAAACCGAAAATTCCTAGACCATCACAATAACTCGAATTGTATCAGTCACAAAAAAAATTGCCGGATATAAAAGATATGATTTTTTTCCTGGCTATCAGATGGTAATTCTGGATTTGACTATGACCATGACCATCATTCATCATGACCAGATATGCATTAAGGTCTAAGGTGACCTGTAGAGGTCGTATGAAGTTCCATTTAAAAAAATTGACCTGGCCATCGTCATAGTCAAATCCATCTTAACCATCGTAGCACCGAGGCGAAACAATACGAGCACTTGCAAAACATTTTCCGAACGTGTAACACACAAAATTTTTTGGTCCGACCAATTTTTAATATTTTCAAAAGCTCAAAAACTTTTTACTTTGTGACATACAAAATTAGGTGTTTATTGACATATATTGCACGATTAAAAGAATTGTAATAAAGAATGATTTTCTGATAATCGATTTCAAGATCCTTAATTTTTGTACATACGAATACTGTCCTAATAAGCAGCACAGTAAAAATTGTTATATTGAAAATATTAACAATAATATATAATAATTTTATACAAAAATAACAGAGACAATGAACTATTATAGTATAGTTAATGAGCAAAAATAAAATCGAAATATGTATTTTCATAATTGACATGAATGTCAAATTTCAAATAAAAGTTGTGAGAGAAATTAAATGTAAATTAGAATCTTGGTTACCTTTAGAAAAAGTTATTAGTTTAGTATATTATACGCTGTTTTTAAATACATTTTATTAAAATTTATATTATTCATTATGTATTTGTGATGACTCATAGCGCCATCTCTTTAGATCATCTAAAAGGTATTTTGCCGGCCTAGGCCGGAAAATAGCATTTTTCGGACGATTTTGAAGTAATTAAAAGTATTATTTCTGGACCGAGGACCAAAAACATCTTGTAATACTGGAAAAAACTTTCAAAACCGATAATTGGTGATTTGATTATCTTAATATATATAAATTACGTGTCACGTTGTTTGTCCGCAATGGACTCCCAAACTACTTAACCGATTTTAATCAAATTTGCACTCCGTGTGCAGTTTGATTCAACTTGAAAGATAGGATAGGTTTCATTTATAGTCGCAATATTCTTTTATTGTAAATTATTTGTTTATTGAATTGTTATTACCTATATTAAATATGATATTATCATTTTGAAAGTTTTCATGTAAAGTCTTGGTAGCTAATTTGGATCAGCGGCGATTATGACATTTCGGTTGGGTTATGGTAATGGGATCGATTACGCCAGAGGGAATTTTTTTTTTGTTTTTGTTTTTACATGTGAAAACAGTAATTATTATTTTAATTTAACTGTTAATAAAATAAACTATTTTAGAAAGTTTTTAGATACAACTACCCTTGATTTAGTTAACAAGGAAACAATCCTCTCTATGATCAATCACAGCGTTGCATGACTTAATATTTTTGCAATATCAAGGATGCTGTTCATTGTTGAGATGACACTTAAATTCAGTTTTAATTATTAAAAAGTTTTAACATAAAAAGTTGTGGCATGTGCTTTGAAACTATATAGTTTAATAAACTGGGCAACTATATATTGCATGTTCACGTGTAGGGAAACCGTCGAATCTGTTTGTGTTAGCTAAAGACAGGTTAACCAAAAATATTGTGTTCCGATTAGTGCTAAATTAAATTAAAAATAAAAGTAATTATAATTTAAAATAATAAGTATTATTGTTAAAGATTTAAGACTATCTGCCCTACCTACCTCATTCATGCATAAGTTAAAGTGTTACATGTTATTTACTTTGTAATGCCACATAAGTGATAGGGTAGTTTTGCCCTACATATTAATTTATTAATTTATATTTTATTGTATTGTTATGTATTACATTTTACCAGGTCAAAGTCATTACTTTAGATCTTGGCACGTGTTTAAATAGTTTAATTTTGATTCTCATTTAGAATATGAATTGACTTTAAAATCAGGTTGTTGAGGTCAGACACCCTTTGGGGTGTCCCTAAAACAGACCCTGGGGTCTGGGCAATTGTGACTCATGACGTATTTTCGTGAGTAAGTGTGACATGCCACCATGTAGTTTATTTGGTAAGACTCCCTATTCTTAATGTTTATCACTCATTCTTATTGCTTATTTATTCGTTAATATATTTGTTGTTTGTTTCCTGTTGTTTATCTCATCTTACCCTTGGTTAGTTTTCTGCCTTCAGCAGGATACCTAGCCGGGAGTGCCTTTAGTAAGCTACTCCTTATCCTATAACACTAAGGCACCTTCTCTCAAATCTCTCCAGGCGTGACAGTAATATACTCATTTGTTATAAACTTCAATAAAAATAATAATAAATTTTAAAATTCTTTTGTATTGATTTTTGCTTAATATCAATCCAGTGAATTTTTATACCAGATTTAACGTTTCCGTCTTCATTCGTAAATAATAATTTCATTGTATTAAGGAGTTGCAGTAGTAGAAAATCTGTCATGGAGGTCGCCATATTTTTTACAAATGGCATCTATGTAAACAAGCATGGTGGTCCCCATGACTGATGTTCTACTACTGTTCCTCTTAAATAGATTACTACAATGTAATAAGTATAACAAAAACCTTAGCCACAGCAACGCGTGGCCGGGTCAGCTAGTAATGATATAATTTATAAGAAAACAGAAAATGTGAAATTATAAAAGAGTTCTTATTACACATTTTTATTTGCAGTGTAAAAGCATACCTTCTGTCGGTTATTTCTATTACTGCCAACTTTTTTTTGGAAAATATTAGGTTTTGAATATGAAACATTTCTATATTTAGTGTGTTTATATTTAAAATAATTATGAAACAATATTGTCTTAATGTTATACGAATATGTTAAACTTAAAGTGATCTTTAGACAAGATATAATCTTTTAAAGATTTATTGACTAAAGAATCGTTTTAAAAACGTTAATTAGAAACGTCCAACTCCATTCATCATTCCTTTCGATTTAAACAGGTGTTTATGTGACAGTAACATATTATTTGTATTTATTTATATCTTAAGATAATGTTAAGATTATATCTAATGTGTCTATTGGATCTAGTGCTTCCATTATTATGTCATCTTTCTTTACAAAGCTTTTGCAACTGGATCTACAGTTAAATTAGAATTTGACTTGACTTTAACTTGAAAGTTGCATAACAATTACATTTTTAGCAGAAGGTGTGGCCGGCGACTATTTTGTTTTTATTAAAAAAGTTGAATGGACTGGTGTAGAGAAATAATTAACTTGTTACTTTATTTACTAAATATTAGATTTAAGATTAAGATTAAAGTCGTGAATCCAATTTATCTGCAGGCTATATCATAAAAAACGATTAATATTACTGCATAAATTGACAAATTAAGAAAATAAAAACTGTGAAATATAATGATCATTAATAAAATGTGTATTAGTTTGCTTATTGGAATAGACAAGCCTCGGGATATAGTTACTCATTAAATCATATTAGACTAGCGGCCACCCGCGGCTTCATCCGCGTGGACTTTAGTTTTTTGCCACCGAGTTTCATACAAATTTGCAACCCCTATTTTAAATCCTTAGGGATGGAATTAAGTAATTTTTTAGTACATCACTACGTAATAAAACAAATTTATTCTCGAATTTTCAAGACTCTACGCGTCTATCGATAGTGTCATGTCGGCCAGCAGCAGCGTGCTACCGTATCACCGCTCCACACACCCCCCTCAGTAAAGCGCGAGTGGTATTAGACTATTATTATTTTAAAACTTTAAAAATCTCAGCCCGATCGGTTTGAAATTGACAAAGTTTTATACAAACTTTCATCCCTATTTTATCCCTTAGGGGTGAAGTTTATCAAAATCCTTTCTTAGGGGATGCCTAAGTCATAGTAGCTATATGCATGCAAAATCTCAGCCCGATCGGTTTAAAACTGACACAGTTTCATACCAACTTTCATCCCCCATTTTATCCCCTTATGGGTGGAATTTATCAAAATCCTTTCTTAAGGGATGCCTACGTCATAGTAGCTACA
Source organism: Altica lythri (assembly GCA_964028335.1). Classification (NCBI taxonomy): domain Eukaryota; kingdom Metazoa; phylum Arthropoda; class Insecta; order Coleoptera; family Chrysomelidae; genus Altica; species Altica lythri. The sequence continues at coordinate 43,261,880 of OZ034806.1, read as the reverse complement.
TTCATGCAAAATCTCAGCCCGATCGGTTTTAAAATTGACAAAGTTTCATACAAACTTTTATCCCCTATTTTATCCCCCTAGGTGTGGAATTAATCAAAATTCTTTTGTAGGGTATTCCTACGTCATAGTAGCTATATGCATGCAGAATCTTAGCCTGATCGGTTTAAAATTGACAAAGTTTTATACAAACTTTTATCCCCTATTTTATCCTCTTAGGGGTGGAATTAATCAAAATTCTTTTTTAGGGGATGCCTACGTCATAGTAGCTATATGCGTGCAAAATCTCAGCCTGATCGGTTTAAAATTGACAAAGTTTTATACAAACTTTCATCCCCTATTTTATCCCCTTAGGGGTGGAATCTATCAAAATCCTTTCTTAGGGAATGCCTACGTTATAGTAGCTATATGCATGCAAAATCTTAGCCCAATCGGTTTAAAATTGACAGAGTTTCATAAAAAATTTCATCCCCTATTTTATCCCCTTAGGGGTGGAATTAATCAAAATCCTTTCTTAGGGGATGCCTTCGTCATAGTAACTATAGGCATGCAAAGTTTCAGCCCGAACGGTTTAAAATTGACAAAGTTTCATACAAACTTTCATCCCCTATTTTATGCTCTTGGGGGTGGAATTAATCAAAATCCTTTCTTACCGGATGCCTACGTCATAACATCTACCTGCATGCCAAATTTCAGCCCCATCCGTCCAGCGGTTTGAGCTGTGCGTTGATAGATTATACAAACTTTCATCCGCTATTTTATCCCGTTGGGGGTGGAGTTAATCAAAATCCTTTCTTAGCGGATGCCTACGTTATAACATCTACCTGCATGCCAAATTTCAGCCCCATCCGTCCAGCAGTTTGGGCTCTGCGTTGATAGATCACTATATCAGTCAGTCAGTCAGTCACCTTTGAGTTTTATATATATATATTTTCTGTACTTAAGTACCTACTGTAATAATAATAACAGAAATATTTTTTTATTCAATTTGCATTTATGCTCCATCCTTACGACAAGCTCTATAAAGAAAAAAATACAGTGCAACAGTGACTTAGATCTAATTCAATAAATCACAAAACTGCTTTTAGTAACCTAGAAATCGAAGAAAATACCGGAATTAAATGTAAGAGTAGGCTTAATAATCATTATATACTTTGGAACAGAAATATAAGAAGCAACAAAAAATAAACTTGGCTCTTAAACACTATCAATTGTACTTTTCTTATACACGAGAAACATTTTTTATTACCACTTTTTGTATTGATAAAATCAAATAAAGACTTCTAAAACAAATTACGAATATCCTTTTCGATGCAAAGAGAAAACACATTAAATTATTGATAATAAAACTAGCAGATTCGATTTAAAGGAGAAAATATTCATATGCACATAGGACCACAGTAGGTTCTCAAGACAGCGGTAGAAAAAATATAGTCACACATGGTAAAAAAAATATCGTACTAACAAGTTGCCAACCATAAACCTAAACAAAAGGTTTAATTACTTGAGTAGAAACAAAAAGGATCACAAACGATATAAAACAAACAGATATTACAAGAGAGAATTAAAAAAAGCAGTTACAGTGCTTATTTAAAAAAGAAAAACTGATACACATAATATTATAAAACAATGGTGAAAAATACCACGAAAAAAAATTGGGAAAGCATTGGGGACAAAAATTTGTTATCGAGTATCCGTAAGCCAAAGCATTGAGAGGTAAGTAGATTTACGAAGATACGCTTAATACGAGGGTTGTCCTTTTAGTTTTGCAAACATCCATAAAGACAAATATATATAGACTTAAAGCACTTTATTGCTTTTTAAAATATGTCCCACCAAGATCGATACACTTTTGCGTACTTTTAAACCAATTGGTAAAACAGTTATTCCAGTCTTCAGTTGACACCTGTAAAGTCGCGGCTTTAAAGGCATCGATGGCTTCTTCTAATGACTAGAATCGCTTTAAATTCTTGATCTTTGGGAACGTAAAGAAGTCATTGGGACTTAAATGAGACTATATGGTGGATGGTCTAACAATTCGATGTTTTGAAGCTTAAAAAATTCGATTGTCTCTTGGGCACTTTAAGCACTTGCATGTAGGATGATTAGTCATGGAGTGTTGCTTTGTCGGAGTTTCGTGATAACTTCTGGTAAACAAACGATTATATACCAATGGATAGTAACTGTACTTTGATCTTTTAAAGCAATTGTTGCCACATGAACAGATTTTGACACAAAATTTGCGACCTTTTGTTGGTTTTCCTCATCGTGAAACACCCACACAGCTGATTGGCGCTTAGTTTCCGGTTTGTAGGAGTAAATCCAAGGTTCATCGCCACTAACAATACTATAAACGTTTTTTGAGCTTTCTTTGTTGAACACAATATTTTTTGACACCAATTGACGCGAACCGCTTTTTGCCTGGATTCGTCGCTGAGATTGAAACTAAAAAGACAATCCTGGTATCATTAGTGATATTTATCTTTCGTATGCAACCTTTCGATTTGGACATGAGAACATTTTCTGCGAATGTCTGAATGATGACTAGAAACATGTTCTCAGTTTGAAAAAGAGAAAACAGCAATCGATAAATTAGACACACTTTGATCTAAGACCTAAGATGTTAGGGGTTCAAAAATTTGTTAGGAAAGTTCTTAAGTTTTTTGAGATTACCAAGAAGCAATCATGATTGATTTTCTAGATAAGAGTAGAACAATACTATTTGGTGTAAATAATCAAGGTGCAAAAAAATATAGAGAAAAAATTTTGTTTTTGTCCTCGTATGCTGATATGTAGGTACACAATTTAAGGTTTGAACTACTGAAACATTTTTTTTTATTCATCAGATCTAGCTTCTTCTGACTATTTTGTCTTTACTTCTAAAACGTCGTTAATTATATTCCACCGAAGAGGTGATAAATGATAAGGAGGCCTGGTTTGTAGATAAGGTAAAGAATAAAATACTTCGACTATGAAATTTTGTTTGCCACTATAGTACATCCTCCCAGAATGATAGAGGACACAAAAGCTATAAAGAAAAATAAAATAATAAAAACGAAAGAGTTTGTCATTGGGAATACTGACCTTTAGTTTAGAGGAATAAAATTCAATGAACACATGTCATTCTTGTCTTGTACATTCTGACACCTTGATATTGATGAATATTTTCTATAAAAAAGTTAATAACCGTGCATGTAAATAAATGAAATGACCACATGTCATTCTTGTCTTGTACATTCTGACACCTTGATATTGATGAATATTTTCTATAAAAAAGTTAATAACCGTGCATGTAAATAAATGAAATGACCCAAATTAAATAGATACGGCAAATAGGTATATATGCAATTAACTGTGCTACCAGATATTATGCAAACAATTTAAGATCATTCTATTTATTATTTTAACGACCTTCTTAAAATGATTCATAAAGCCGAATAAATCTTAACTGAAATAAATAATTAGTTCATAATACTATATAGAATTTCTACTACTGTTTTAGGATAGTATAAATAATTGAATCGTATACCTGATTATTATTTGATTAAAGAATATTTAATATAGAGATAGGTAGGGGAGAGGCTGGTACAGTGGCCACCTTTTGATTAAATTCAAGATAACATTAATTTAAATCATAATACGTTAATGGCTATCCACATAAACAACGTCAAAGCAATTGGTAAATTATAATTATACACTTTAACGCCAAAAAAAACATAGGTTTTGAATGAGTAAATAATTTTATTTATTTATTTTTTTTTTAAATGTGACCACTGTACCAAACTAAATGGTACAGTGGCCATAAAGGTAAGGTACAGTGGTCATTATTTATATTTCTTTTACTTTAAAATTAAAAATTTAAAAAAATGAAACAAGTAATATTAAACATTAACAAATATTATAAGATGATAAATCCGTTTTAAAAGTAAACAAATTTGCTGTTCGTTGCGTTGCTCCAGCACTTTTTGGCATGGGCAAAATGAGGTCTATATCTTCTTTTGTTATCGTGGCAGAATCAGTAACTGTAGGAAATGAATAATGTATTCCATGTCGTCTTAGAAAATTTACATTGTATTCTTGACCGGAAGAAAAAACTTCTGTAACCTGTGCTACATAAAATTTTGATGTTTTCTTTGTTTGGAACCTCACCAGAACAAATGAGTTCACTTCCACCCTTCGTGGGGATATGTCTTCGTCAGAACTTTCAACTATTTCTGAAAATAGACTAACATCATCGGAATCCATAACATCAGACAATTCTCTATCACTGTTACTATCATCACTGGATATGGTTTTATTTTTCTTTGCATTACTCCTATTTGACTTGCTTAAACTATCAATTTTTCTTTTAACTGTTGTCTTAGCTTCCTTGACTCTAGTTTTCCTTGCTATTCTTTCTGCTGTTTCCGCTTCTATTCTTTTATAAATTGGTGTATTAGTCAGAATTTCGGTAGTCTTTTTTTTTCTTTGTTTTTTTAATGGCACTAACGTAGCTTTAGGGTATGGTTGCAATAATTCAGGGGAAATAAATTGATTTTCAGGTGTTTCCTTGGAAGTTGCTACCGCTTCACAAGCAACAGTTTTCTTTTCTGGTGTAATTTCCGATGGATGAATCTGATTTGTTTCTGGAATTTTATCTGGACAAGTTGATGTTGAAGGGGACTGAATGTCAAATTGTGGTATTTCACTGACATTTAAATTATTTGATTCTTGTTGTTCTCGATCTAAGTTTGGCATATCTGTTACAGTTGAAGCCATAAAGTCGTCGTTAAAAATGTTATCATTAAATGGAAACACCCCAGTAGCTTGAAAAGCTGATACCACATTTTTGGGACAGAAAGCAAGCGGATAAGCGTCTCTTAGCACCTCTGCTATGTCGTATATTGTTATCCTCTTTCCAGGGTTTTTCAATAACCATTTTTGACAGCCCTGCGAGTAATATTTTTTCAGAGGACAAAATACAGCTTTATCTAGGGGTTGAAGGCGATGACTAGTATGTGGCGGCAAAGTCAACAAAATTATATTATGTTCCTTTGCAAATTTAATAGATGCTAAAGAAACATGACTTTCATGGTTGTCCATAATAAGTAAAATGGGAGATTCTTTTGTTGGATTAGTATGCTTCACAAAATGTATCATCCACTGCTCAAACAATTCTGCTGTCATCCAACCAGATGGTGTAGCGCAGCCCTGGGTGCCTGGTGGTGCATTTTTAAGCATATAATCTTTAAAAAATTTTCTAGGGAACACTAAAAATGGTGGAATCGAATTACCTATAGCGTTTATTGCATTGCACATGGTTACCAAAGTGCCTCTTTCATTGGAAACTATATGTCCTACTTGTTTCTGTCCCTTTTTGGCTATTACTTTCCCTGTATCTTGCACAGTTGTTAGTGCTGTTTCGTCAACATTATATACCTGACTAGGTGTTAATGCATGTTTTTCATAAATCTTCTCGAGATTGCTAAAAAATTTAGCAACGACTGGTCGATTAAACCCCATCGCTCTACCTAGTGAAGTTGCCTCTGCTAATCGTAGGGATAACTCTGCATTTCTTTTCATAAAGCTTGTGAACCAAAACTTGCCGGCCATCTTGTTTTTTTCCCATGACATTGGTATTTTTTTCTTGTTAGCAATAGCCAAATCATAAGCTAATTGTCTGGCACCTTTTGGATTAAGACCGTGATGTAGCTTGGTCATCGTTTGAAGGTAATTACTGAATTCTTGTTCTTCATTTGTAGAAAAAATTTGATTGATGCAATAATGTGGGGTCAATCGTGGAGCTCCCTCAAAAACGTCTGAGTTCCAATCTATTTTATTTCCATTTTCACTGCACTTCTTAAAATATCTTCTGAGCGTAGTACGAGGAATACCGTATTTCAAAGCAGCAGCTTTTTGGGATAATCCACCTTTCATAACATCATATATCGCTCTTCTCATATCGCTATCAGAAGTTTTGCCAATACCGGGATTTTTCGGTGCTGGTCGTGGCATATTACGATCTGAAATAATGAAATAAAAAATAATAATTTTTATTTGATGCAGAAAGGAACAGTGGCCACTGGTTTCTGCAGAAAAAAGTGGTGGCCACTGTTCCCATATGCGTGTGTGGCCACTGTACCAAAAGCTTCTTGTTTAAGAAGGCATAACCTAAAATGTGCTACTTTAAAGATGGATCGTAATTACATCACCTACAGGTTTTAAATACTATACTATACACCACAAAACTGACAGAACATTTAATATAAATATTGTTAGTGGGTAAAAACATGTTTAAACTTACCTATTTTTTTTACAAAACACACATCTAAATAAGTTCGTATAGAAAATGCCTGTGGAAGCGATCGTGCGCGTGTCAATCGTAGTAACCGACTATTGTGAATAAATTTGTTAACATTTCCGCTACATGGCGCGTCTGTAGCTATCAAACAACAACAGAATATTTAAAGGTGGCCACTGTACCTGACTGGCCACTGTACCAGCCTCTCCCCTACCTCGCCCAAAAACCATAAAATAATTACAATTTATAAAAACTTTTTATAGTAGAAAGTTTTTTTACTGATTACACACATTACACATTACTATTATATAAATTATTTTGTTACTTGAATTTGCATATGCCTAAACACACTTGAAACATGCATTGACATTCAGTTCTTAGCTATCCTGAAAATTTCAATTTCCTAGGTGATTGGGAAATAGGTTTAAATTCGATTACAAAATTCCACCCGGAATGACAAACAGAAAGACAAAGAGACAAAGAACACGACAAAAATAAAAAACTTTCTAAAATATTGAAACACTTATGGGGGCTTTTTACACAATTTATTTACAAAATTGTTAAGATACACTGAACTCTGCTGGATAACGTCTAACTACTTGACAATACAATGAACTCTTGTGAACACTTGACTCGAACTGACGTTAACTGCTCATGCATCCCCTTATATACAACATTATTTAATCTAGTCAGTGTGTTTAGAAGTTTCTAGAATTTTCTAGAAACATTATTTAAAATGGTCAGTTGATTTTTTTACAAACTTCTAAAAATCAACTGTCAACAACAATCTTTTAAGTTAAGGTCCCTTCCTTTACGGTTATCCCGTTACACTGCCCCCTCCTTAGATTCATTCCTCCTGGAATGTTATTTCCTACATCGGAATCCCGCACACTCCCTGAGCCAGCCAAACCATCTTCTTGGAGTTGCTGCGCATCTCCACTGTGGTTTCCCTGGTAAGGCGCCAAACGATCATGATGGACCACGACGGGTTTCCCTCTGGGAATTTTCACGATCCGATAAATGACATCGTTAATTTTCTTCTTGATGGTGTAAGGACCTTCCCAGTTCTTTTGTAATTTGGGACAAATACCTCGACGCCGTCGGGGGTTATAGAGCCAGACTAAATCTCCAACTTGGTAACTCTTTTCCATTGTCCGTGTGTCATAGTACCTCTTCATCCGATCACTAGATAATTGTAGTTTTCCACGCACCAGGTTGTGTATATTTTCCATTCGATTCTGAAGGTCGGCGACATATTGTTCACGTGCCATTTCTTCACCAGGTTTACAACCAAACACCAAGTCACATGGTAGCCTCATTTCTCTACCGAACAGGACCTTCGCAGACGTTTGGCCAGTTGATTCGTTGATGGCCGATCGAATTGCCATTAGAAATAGTGGAATATGTCGATCCCAATCCCTCTGACAATCTGACACCACTTTCGACAGATAGTTGGTTATAGTCCGGTTCATTCGTTCCACCATTCCATCAGACTGAGGGTGCATCGCTGTGGTTCTCGTTTTGTGGATGCCTAATCTTTGGCAAACTTCTTGAAACAGCTTGCTCTCAAAATTTCTTCCTTGGTCTGAATGTAATTCTAATGGTACCCCAAATCGGCTTACGAATTCTTCAACCAATATATCTGCTAAAGTGGTAGCTTCCTGATTGGGAACTGCATATGCTTCAACCCATTTAGTGAAGTAGTCCATTACAACAAAGATGTACTTCAAAAGGACTTCCAACCAGGTATTGCTGGATTTCCGCCTTCGGTTTTCGGTGCGGACCGTTACTGGCAGCACATGTAGTGCATTTACGACACCAATCTTTAACATCATTAGTGCAATTTACCCAGTAAAATCTATCTCGGATCTTTTGCAGCGTTTTCGTGATACCCAGATGTCCTCCAGAACTATCATTATGCATCTGTTTTAAAATTTCCGGTACAGCATTTCTTGGGACCACTATTTGTTTCCTTGTTTCTGTGCCCTCGGAATTTTCTACAAGTCTTTTAACGAGCCCTCCGTCCAAAATTAAAGAGTTCCATTGGGACCAGTATGCTTTTAAAGCAGGAGAGGATGAGGATATCTCTCTCCACAACGGACGACGGTCCATTCTCTTCCACTCCCTAATCTTTCTCAGAACGGGATCGTTTTCTTGTTGCTCCTCCAGCATAGAGCTCTCGTCTTCTGGCACAACCTTAACTAAGGCAAGTTTTTCCTCGCTCTGCTCCATACGGGTACAATGGGGGCAATCAGGTCGACATGGTCTTCTGGAAAGTGCATCAGCATTACGATGTCTGGTTCCAGGTCTGTGCTCGATTTCAACATCATATTCCTGCAGTTTTTCGAGCCATCTTGCTATCTGTCCTTCTGGGTTCCTAAAGCTAAGTAGCCACTTTAAACTAGCATGGTCTGTTCTGATCAGGAATTTTCTGCCATACAGATATTTATAAAAATGTTCGACGGATTTTACAACTGCTAACAGTTCCCTACACAGTAGTTCTTTTCAGCTTTCGATAAAGTTTTGCTAAAGTAACCAACCACTCTTTCCTTACCGTCTTGTAGCTGTGACAAGACGGCTCCAATTCCCACATTGCTGGCGTCGGTGTCCAGAATAAGCTTACCATCAGGAAGTGGATAAGCAAGAACAGGTGCTGACGTAAGCTGTTTCTTCAATATTTCAAACGCCTTTTGACATTCCTGATCCCAACAGAAGGACTTATCTTGTTCTGTCAAACGTGTCAAGGGTTTGGCGATGTCTCCAAAATTCTTGACATATCGTCGGTAATAGGAACAAAGACCCAAGAAACTCCGGAGCTGATGTTTGTCGATAGGGATTGGCCACTCCTGAACGGCTTGTATCTTAGCGGGGTCAACAGCAACGCCATCCTTGCTTACGTTATGTCCTAAATAGTTGACCTGTATCTGGAACAAGTGGCATTTCTTAACATTCAATGTTAGATTAGCGTTCTGTAATCTTTTAAAAACTTCTTCCAGGTTAGATAAATGTTCTTTAAAGGTCTTACCCATTATGATGATGTCGTCTAGATAAACTAGACAAGTTTCCCATGACAAACCCCGCAGGATGTTCTCCATTAGTCGTTCAAACGTCGCAGGAGCATTACAGAGGCCAAATGGAAGGACTGTGAATTGCCATAACCCTGATCCACTGGTAAAGGCAGTCTTTTCTTTGTCTGCAGGATTCATTTTAACTTGCCAGTATCCGCTTTTAAGGTCCAAGGTAGAAAACAGAGTAGAACCCGCCAAAGCGTCGAGGGCATCATCAATCCTTGGCAGAGGATAACTGTCCTTCTTAGTGACATCATTTAGCTTTCGATAGTCGACACAAAACCGCATTGATCCGTCTTTCTTTCTCACTAATACCACAGGAGAAGCCCACGGACTACTGGATGGTTCGACTATGCCATTTTGAATCATTTCTTTAAGGGCTCTGTCTGCTTCTTCCTTTTTAACTTGAGGCATCCTTCGGGGTACCTGTCGAATCGGACGTGCATCACCAGTGTCAATTCTATGTTGTACAACATCAGTTCTTCCTAGTTTACTTTTAGAACCAAATACAGGTTTATAACGGTAAAGTAGATCTCTTACCTGTTTCTTTTCTAATTTTGACAAAGAGGGGTCTAATTTTGTCAGTAATTGTTCAATTTCGTTGGTCTCATCTGTTTCCGTAACATTTATCTTGTGAATTATGGCCATTACTGGTTCTAAACTTCCCATTTCCGTGTTCTTTCGGAGAAGAACTGGATGATCGTTCAAGTTGATAACTCGGATGGGTACCTCTTTGGCGGATCTAACAAGAGTCTTACCCACAAGGAGTCCTTTTCCCAATTCATGGTCATGGTTCTTCGGCTCTATCATGGCTGGGGCACCATCTGGCTCCAGTCCATCCAACCGCGCTGTGACGACACATTCGCAGCTTGCCGGAAGTTCGATATCATCGATTAGCTTAATCGAGGCATTGTCAACTTGTTTTCGGTGCAGGAATATTTCTTCATTACCAGTACGAAGGATGCGTTGGCGAAGATCCAAATGAAAACCACAGTGGAGCATAACATCCATGCCCAGAACAACATCTTCATCAACGTCAGCCACCAGCACTGAGTGAACAAGAGAGGTTGAACCAAACTGTAGCGTCACCTGTATCTCACCGTAGACTCTAGCAGAATCTCCGGTAGCGGTACGCAGTCTCCAACTGGTAGGCAACATCTTATTTCGCATAATGATGGTTGGTCGTACGATAGTTTTTGTAGCTCCAGTGTCTACCAGCATGCTAATATTCTTCCCATCAAGGAGGCCATCTAGATATAAGCTGTCCACGTGATGTCGCAGAGTTGCCAATTTAATGGTGTGAGGGACTTCGGGAATGTTTGGGGTCGATTTCGCCCTCCAGGAGTCGACCCGTTCTAGTTTTCCTGCTGCTGGGGTACTTCAGCACAAGATTTTTCTTTTTGGGGGCAAGTATTTCTTATATGGCCTAGTTCTCCGCAGTTCTAGCATCTCACTTGGCGCCTTCTTCTTGGAGATAACTTCATTAATCTCTCTACTACCGCTTCAACGTCGCTAACGGAATGAACGGCATGGTCGTAGTTACCGGTGATTTCCCTTAGTCGAGCAACTCCACGTGAGGCCTCCGTCGCCGCCTCAAACTCCAGGGCAATGGTCAAGGCGTCCACAAGAGTCTTCGGCCGCGCCAACCGTACAGCGCGCTGCAACTCGACGTCTCGAAGACCATCGGTGAAGGTTTGGACTGCTAGGCACTCCAGGAAATCCTCCGCTGCATTTGAATACGCAAGTCGTACCATTCTTGCTACATCCGCTTCAAATTCCTGGATAGTTTCTCCATTTTTCTGTTTTCGACTCTTCAACTGCATTCGGTACACCGGTTGTAGATGAGTTTGACCATAACGCATCTCTAGACGATTGACCAATAACTCGAAGTTGTCAGCTTCATCCGGTGTCAATGATTGCAAGACGTCTAAAGCTTCGCCTCGCAGAGCTACGGTTAGGGACAATGCTTTCTCCTGGGATGACCATCCATTAGCTCTGGCCGCTGCGTCGAATTGTTTCAGGTAATTTGGCCAGGAAGTCTTCCCGTCGAAGGTCGGGGGTTTCATCGTCGTTCGTACATGGGTCGTCTCCTCGCTTCTTTGTCGTTCGACGTCTGCGTGGCAGGTTTCCATCCTTCTTGCATCTCCGTCGCCGTGGTGGATGGTTTGGTTTCGGCGGCTAGCTTCCTGTTCTTGTTGAAGCTTCCTTATCTCGGACTGCATTTGCTGGTTGATCTGGTTTTGCTCGTCTCGCAAGTTGGCGACTTGTTGATTTTGCTCGTCTCGCATGTTGGTCACTTGCTGATTCATGTTGTCCACTTGCTGATTCAAGTTGTCTACCTGCTGATTCAAGTTGGCAACTTGCTGATTTTGCTCGTCACGAAGCTGTGATATTTGCTGGGAGAAGGAACTGGATAACTCTTCTGGTAGGGTAGACATCCGTTGTGATAGCTGGGACACCTCTTCGCGCTGGCTTCTTATCTGACTGGATAGCTCCTCTTGTTGGTTCGTCATTCGCTGTGATAGCTGGGACACCTCTTCGCGCTGGCTTCTTATCTGACTGGATAGCTCCTCTTGTTGGTTCGTCATTCGTCCTGATAGCTCCTCTTGCAGCCGGGAAAGTTGTTGAGTTTGTTCTTCTTGTTGGCTCGTCATTCGTCCTGATAGCTCCTCTTGCAGCCGGGAAAGTTGTTGAGTTTGTTCTTCTTGTTGGCTCGTCATTCGTTGCGATAGTTCAGAAATTGCTTTTTGAACCGGGTCATCGAACTCCACAACGTCAGGGTCCAAATTATTACTTAGGTAGTATTCACGGAGCCTATTCAACAATACAGATTTGGTCCCAGTAGTGTCCAATTCTAATTCTTCGAGCTCTCTTCTGAGCTCTGCCACCAATAGTTCATTTATCTTTTTTCCAGGCATTCTTATATCTTCACCCCACACCTGACACCAATTTGAAACACTTATGGGGGCTTTTTACACAATTTATTTACAAAATTGTTAAGATACACTGAACTCTGCTGGATAACGTCTAACTACTTGACAATACAATGAACTCTTGTGAACACTTGACTCGAACTGACGTTAACTGCTCATGCATCCCCTTATATACCACATTATTTAATCTAGTCAGTGTGTTTAGAAGTTTCTAGAATTTTCTAGAAACATTATTTAAAATGGTCAGTTGATTTTTTTACAAACTTCTAAAAATCAACTGTCAACAACAATCTTTTAAATTAAGGTCCCTTCCTTTACGGTTATCCCGTTACAATATCTTTAATCTGGCTTTAATTTTTAAAATAGAAAATTATTTTTAACTGAATATGGAGAGATTTTTTGTAGTTTTTCATCTGTTCATGAATCTGTTAGTTATATTGGCATATAAATTCATTTTTACTCAACCGTCAGCACCTTAAAGGCATATATACTGAAAATTAAAGTCTTAAGTTTAATATTCTGGGGTTAAATTAAACTTTTCCATAAAATATCGATATAAATATGAATACTCGTTATTAAAAACTTGTAGAACAATGGATGGCGAGTCAATTAAAACCTAAGCACCTCTACACACAGTTTCTTGAATTTCTGTATCCAGAATGTAGTAATTATTGTCATCAAAAGCTTGTAGATCGATTGATGACCAATTAAATGCGATCTGTGCATGTTTTCCGTAGTATTTTGAAACTTGTGCAGCCAGAGGATTGTAGGTGTTTCAATATTAAATCTTAAAAAAAACACAGATAAGAACCAGATGTGTGTCCACTATTATCAGAATCCTAGAGTACCAAAAAATATTCTTCAAAACACAATATCAATTTTTCTCGTCATAAAAGTAATAGGTGCTCGATTCTTGAAAAGTATCTTTTATGACAATATTAAGCCGCTATTCTCTACTTAAATCTTTTAACATTATTTTTTCTCACAAAACATTAATTATTCCTCTCTTTAGCCATCCTCATATCCTATATTTCTCCCCCTGTTTTCCCGTTAACTGCCCAGAGGCGAAAATAATTTACAGCACTAAATTTTTGAATTAGTTTTATAGTGCAGCGAATATTTTGTGCTATGAAATAGAATCCATGTAAGTCAGCAATTGTAAATAGTAAACTATAAGCTCTGTCCAAAATAAATAGGTACATTTAGTACGAACTAACAAATTGGGGTTAGGTAAACCGTCTTGTGAGCCGTTAGTTTGATGCTTAAATTTAACAAAACTATACATTTCTCAATGCTTCAGATTACTGTTTTGGCGCGCCTGATGCATTCTACAATATAGACTTAAAGGCGTAGTTTTTGAACGGGAAAAACGTCGTTCAGAAGAAGAATTAATTTAAAGACATTCCAAAGCTCAATAGAATTCTGTGAATGTGATTGGCATTTCGAAATTGGTTGTCTAGATTAAGGGGTTGTTATGTTTTTATTGGTGGATGAGAATTGACATTAATTGATTAAATTTACAAAAGAGAAATCATAAAAAATAGAATTGTAAAAAGATAGATTTTGAATAAAAAATATATAGAAAATCATTCAAATTTTCGAGTGATCATGAAATTTGTAACAATATAAGATATAGTGTGCAGCTTGCAGCTATTATATGGCGTAAAGTGGATTGTGTTAAAGAAGATAAGTTTTTTCCAGATTTTCTCCCTTAAGTTACATAACCACCATTCGGTTTCCTCTGAATTTTAATTGTAACATAAGTAAAGCTTTGCTTATATAGTCACTATATGCGAAAGGGACCAAACTATGTGTCTTCAAATAATTTCAAATCCTTTTTAGGGTTCCGTGGCAAAAAACAGAACCCTTATAGATTCGTCATGTCTGTCTGTCTGTCTGACTGTCTGCTCGTCCGTATGTCACAGCCACTTTCTTCTGAAACTTTGAGTAGGTACTTTATTGATAAAACTTGGTAAGTAGATGTATTATGTAAATCGCCTTCAGATTTTACACAAAAATAAAAAAAATTGGGGTGTCCCCATAGTTAAAACTGATACTAAATTTTTTTTTTTCATCAAACCCATACCTATGGGGTGCGGTATCTGTGAATAGGCCTTCAAAAATGATATTTAGGTTTTAATACTATTTTTTTCTAAACTGAATAGTTTGCGAGAGAGATACTTTCAAAGTGGTTAAATGTGTGTCCCCCATCCTGTAACTTACGGAATAAGAGAATTATATAATTAAAAAAATATATGATTTAAATTACCATGTAAATTTCCACCGAAAATCGGTTTGATCGATATCTAGTAAGCAGTTTTTTTTTTAAACATCGATCAAAGTAACAACAAACTACAAGAACTTTTATATTGTTACTTGCTGCTATGGAACCCCTCATGTGCTAGTCCGACTTGTTTAAATTCTTTGTTAACCAAAAACTAACAGTTACAAAGGAACAACTAACTCTTTTTTCGTATTTTTTTGTGCAAAATATTTATATCAATAAGCAGCTTATTCGATATTGTCTATCTTATTTTAAAATCAACAATAATGTAAAGGTAAAGGTAAATATAAAATTTACTAGCAGCCCGCCCCGGCTTTGCACGGGGATTAAAGAAAAATAACAAAAGCCATTAAATTTATTGGGTCAACGCTTCCCTGTAAACAATATTACATGTTGTTTTATTTTCTGGCAGCAAAATAAAATGATTTTTAGGTGCTCCGACCCGCCTTAGGTGGTTGGCCATGAGGAAAACCGATCCCTACTATTTGAAAGGTTTGACCTTGAGACTTATTATTAGTAAAAGCGAAAGATGTTTTGATAGGAAATTGAAGCGGTTTAAAGAGATTTGATAGATCAGTTGGGATCATCGGTATCCTCAGTGTATGAGCTAGTTGACCAGCTGGTGGTTCAGTTATATTGGTTGCTACAACTTAATTGTCCTTTAATTCCTTTATAAGTAGCCTCGCCCCGTTGCACATGCTAAATTTGTGATATCTGTCGTGATTATGAAATAAGTTATTTTGATAAGGATTAATACCAAGATAAAATCTTTTAAAAAATTAAAAATTAGTTATTGTGACGTAACTATAACAGTTAGACATATGCTGTCGCGGCATTTATTGTAGATATTTATATATTCTTCAAAATCGTCGTACATTATTTTATTCTATAATCAATAGTATTCTCAGCGCACGCGATATAAGGATTTTAAGGTCATTTTTGGTTACATTAATGGCATTTTAGTAAGGATCCCTTTTTTTAGTAGATTTATATCTACTAATCAGCTGGTTCGCAGGTCACGACTTCGGGAAAATTTCACTACAGTTTTTCGTTTTGGGCCCCCCTAACCTCAAAAACACCTTCCGTTGAAAAGTTTATATATATATATATATATATATATATATATATATATATATATATATATATATATATATATATAGTTGATTCAAATAGAAGTGTCATCAAGTGGGCTGGGTACGTGTGAGATCATCTTTAACTTTATTACTAGATTCAATGGAAACAGAACTTCAGTTAGGGAATTATGTGACATCGCGATGTGTCAAAATGTTTATAGTTATATTGAGGATATAGCAATCTGATCACAAGCTGGCTAATATTGCGATTCAAATTTCCCTAAACGTGGGTACTGCCACTACAAATTTGAATTTTCCAGAGACTACTTGATGACACTTCTATTTGAATCAACTATATATGTATGTATTTATGCATAGATCCGATATAACGAAATCTGTGGACACGATAGCGGTCACATTCCTTAACGGATCGAAATGAAATTTGGTACAAAAATCAATCGTCTCAAAATCTCGGTCGAGTTCGTTAATGGGCCAAATCGGTACGGCCGTTTGGGCGTGACATCAAATCAAAATGGAAAAAAATTCGTAACTTTTTTACTTCACCCTGTACAAAAAAAATGTTAGGGGACTTTTTTGTTTTCTTAAAGAGACCTACAACTTTTATCTAAAATATTTTTTTCTGAAACGTATACTTTTAATATATTCAACTAAAATAAATCTACTGATGCGCCTGACTTACCAAGGGCCATTTTTTTTTAAATGAAACATAGCCTATGTCACTCGGGAATAGTGTAGCTTGCCAACGGTGAAAGAATTTTTGAAATCGGTACAGTAGTTTCGGAGCCTATTCATTTCAAACCAACAAACAAACAAACAAACAAACAAACAAACCCTTCCTCTTTATAATATTAGTATAGATGAAATCACTACTTTAAATGTATGATCAATTTGTTGTAGTTTAAGGAAAATTATAAAACAAGAAAGTATTATTTTAACTATACCAAATTGTAAAATTCTTTATAGGTAACTATTAAAAAAATGTAAATCTAACAATTATTCTTAAAAAAATTGTAAATTAGCATAATTATACAAATGTAGATACTCTTTACACACATGTACTTAATAGTTGCGTCCTCTTGCTGACCAATAATCAATGTAACAGGATAAGTAAAAGTGACCGTTTGACGACAATATGAACATGAATTCGTACGTGTGGTGTGATTCTTGATCTAGTTCACCAGTATTAACACATAACGAAAAAATCTGAAACTTTACCCTTCTACTATGTATATAAAGTGTTTGGATAACTTGAAACTTCACCACAAAGGTACTGATTGTGCATTCGACCGTTACAACTTATCCTTGCTCAAAATGAAATTTTTGGTAAGTACCAACAATTAAATATATGATTATTATGTAGAACAATAGAGCCTTAAAGATATGTGTAAGTTTCAATATTATTCTTTTATTTATATAAATTCTATGATTAATTTTGTAATCTATATAGGACGTTTTTGCCAATATTTATTATGGAAGTTGTTAAAAAACCATGGCAATTTTATTCTAGTTAATTTTTATTTAATGTTTACTAATCCTAGTATATTTTTGAAAAAAGTTAAATATTTTAAAAAAGTTATTCATGTTTTAAAATTTGTAAAGTATTTTTTCGATTTACTGAAATTGGATAGAATCATCCCATGAGAAACACTAAAAAATTACGGGAGAGTCAGCGAGTGAATTTTGGATTTATTTCATTTTTTTTTTGTTATTATTATTTTGCAAATTAGCGCAGATTTTTGTAACAATTAATCTTTTGATAAAGTAGTGTATAATTTAGAAACTGCAGAATTTCCAGCATGATTTTGTCAAAAAAATTCTTAAAAAACATTAAAAATTTATGGAACATATAGAAGGTATTTGAGAGTGTATTGAATTTTGTTATTGGTTAATATCATTATACATTTTTTTAAAGGCAATGATTGCTTTGGAATTTTTAAACATTTTAATATATTTGTAGGAAAATCAATCAAAATCATCTCATAGGAAATATTAAAAATACAGGGGATGTTGGAAAGGTTGAATAATATTAAAATAGAATATTTTTATAAAACCATTTATATAATGAATATTTTCGAAACTGTAATTGTTGTAGCTTTTGAAATGTTAACTATCAATTTCGCTGTTTCTCGATGGACTACTAGCACCATGTTTTTTTTAGGGTTAATATTACACTGACAGATTTTTAGTGTTTTAATTAAGTTACTGTTAATTATTATTATTATTATTGTTATTAAATTATTTAATAATACAATTACTATAAAATTAGGTTTGATTTTACTATACATTTAAAACGATTATTGAAAACAAAAAAAAAATGTTTTAGTAATTCAATTTTAGTAGATTTATATCTACTATTCAGCTGGTTCGCAGGTCACGACTTCGGGAAAATTTCACTACAGTTTTTCGTTTTAGGTCCCCCTGACCTCAAAAACACCTTCCGTTCAAAAGTTTATATATATATATATATATATATATATATAAAATTCTCAATATATTGGGGTGACAGCAATAACGCAAGTGTACTCTTTATAATATTTAATCCAAGCTTTCGGGTATGCACATACCCATCATCAGGGAAACTACAATAGTGATTATATTTTAAGAAAATTTATAAATTATATAATTTACAATATTACTTACATTATATGAGAATGGTCGTAATGATGTTAGTTACAAAATGTAAAAGATAAAAATACATATATCAAGACGATGACACTTTCATGTAAAATCGTTATACAAACATTATTATAATAAAACTAATAAAACATTAAGGATGAAATTGAAAAATTTTTTAAAATCACAAAAAGAAAGCCATGTGCAAAACTACTGGTACTCATGTCAATGTCATGTAAAAGTGCGAAATGTCAACCAAGAGAATCAAAAAAGAAGAATACTACATATTCATACTGGCCTAAGGCTAATGAGACCTCTAGTCAGTATTCAAATGTTAATATTAAGTTTTTTTAAAAAATTTTATTAATTCTAAACAGTGGTATTAATTTATATTAATTCGATGAATGAGAACCATATGTTAATTCTTATTATTATACAATATCATTGACAATATGTATCAGAAGATTGCTGTTGACTCTATGGTTCTCATTCATCGAATTAATATAAATTAATACCACTGTTTAGAATTAATAAAATTTTTTAAAAAAACTTAATATTAACATTTGAATACTGACTAGAGGTCTCATTAGCCTTAGGCCAGTATGAATATGTAGTATTCTTCTTTTTTGATTCTCTTGGTTGACATTTCGCACTTTTACATGACATTGACATGAGTACCAGTAGTTTTGCACATGGCTTTCTTTTTGTGATTTTAAAAAATTTTTCAATTTCATCCTTAATGTTTTATTAGTTTTATTATAATAATGTTTGTATAACGATTTTACATGAAAGTGTCATCGTCTTGATATATGTATTTTTATCTTTTACATTTTGTAACTAACATCATTACGACCATTCTCATATAATGTAAGTAATATTGTAAATTATATAATTTATAAATTTTCTTAAAATATAATCACTATTGTAGTTTCCCTGATGATGGGTATGTGCATACCCGAAAGCTTGGATTAAATATTATAAAGAGTACACTTGCGTTATTGCTGTCACCCCAATATATTGAGAATTTTATTTCCTGACTAGTCAGCAAAGACTACCTTTCTTCTATATATATATATATATATATATATATATATATATATATGTATGTATGTATGTATGTATGTATGTATAGTTCCGATATAACGAAATCTGTGGACACGATAGCGGTCGCATTTCTTAACGGATCAAAATGAAATTTGGTACAAAAATCAATCGTCCCAAAATCTCGGTCGAGTTCGTTAATGGGCCAAATCCGTAAGGCCGATTGGGCGTGACATCAAATCAAAATGGAAAAAAGTTCGTAACTTTTTTACTTCACCCTGTACAAAAAAATGTTAGGGAACTTTTTTGTTTGTCTTAAAGAGACCTACAACTTTTATTTAAAACATTTTTTTCTAAAACGTATACTTTTAATATAATTAATTAATATAAATCTACTGATGCGCCTGGCTTACAAAGGGCCATTTTTTAAAATAAACGTTACTATTTTATACTACTACTTATAAAATTATGATTTTAAATCTTCTTTATTGATCTAATGTTTTTAATATTTATTTCAGATAATTATAGTAGTAGCTCTTTCAATATGTTCAGCTGAAGAAGAGAAAAAAGATAAGAGAGGTGTATATGGCTTGGAAGATGGTTTAGGAGTTGGTTTAGATGGTCATGGTCTTGAATATTCCGCACCACTATTAACCAAAAGCATAGCTGCGCCAATTAGCTACTCATCTCCTATTAGTTACTCTGCTCCAATATTATCAGCACCTCTGATCTCCAAACAAATCTATTCTGCTCCTATTTCTCAATATGATTCCTACTCAGCTCCTCTTATAAGTAAAGCAATAAGTGCTCCTATTATTTCTAAAACTTATGCACAACCAATTTCTTACTCAACTCCTGTTATTTCTAAATCTTACGCCGCTCCTCTATACTCAGCCCCACTTTCATATAATGGCGGTTATGGTCATTCTGCACCAATTGCATTAAGCGCTCACATTGCTCACGCTGCTCCTATCTCATATGCTGCGCCTATTTCTTATGGTGCTCCACTTTCTTATGGTGCTTCACTATCTCATGGTGCTTCACTTTCTTATGGTTCTCCACTATCTCATGGGGCTTCACTATCTTATGGTGCTCCACTATCTTATGGTGCTCCACTTTCTTATGGTGCTCCACTTGCATTAGGACATGGATTGAATGTGGGTTATGGAAAATTGTACCATTAGTTTTGAAAAGTGATAAATTGAGTGTCTGTAGGTTTTAATTTATATTGTATTTTTTGTATTATATAATGTAAATAAAAAATATTTTTTTAACAGAAGTTAATTTATATAGATTTATATTATTGAAGGTGATCTCTTTATTAACTATCAAATGGCAAAAAAATGCCAGTGAATTGTTAGCTACAGCTGCTGTTTATTGAAGCATTTTTCCTGATCCTTCTTAGGAGGTGTGGCTTTATGACATATCAATTTGTTTTACCTATTTTGAAAGGTAAAACAAAGACAAAAATTGCCACAATTGTTATATATCTGAGCTTTCAAGTAATGAAAATCCATCTAAAATATGTATAATAGTTTCAGTGCGATGATTCAGCAGAAAAACAGATACACTAATAGAAAAATAAAGTACAAAATAAATCATAAAACTGTTGTCACGTTAATCTGTTCATTATGTATTTTCAATCCACCTCCATGATTTCATTGGATATATCAGATTCACTATCAAATCCAATATCAGAATCTAATTCATCCAGTGCAATAATCAAAGGTGGAATGTTCATTTCATCTACTACATAAATCTTATCGTTAGTTTTGTATAGTTGAATTAGTGTGTATAACTATTTTTTTTTGTGAAATTCGATGTTATTGCTGCTCAACCATTCCTGCAATATCTCTTTTCTCGCTGAAAATACAGGTTGGAGACCATACCATTCTTTACGACTAAACATGTTTAGTCGTAAAAAATTATATGGAGCATTATCCATGACCACTACACATGTCTCTGAAAAATTGGATAAGGCAGGATTGAGTTGATTAACAATACAGTGTTTGGAAATGTCACCGTTCATTATTTTGTGATAGTCAATATCAGTATTTGAAGAGTCTAAAAGTCACATCCCTCTAAAAACCCACTATTCGTTCCTCCATGTAAAATTGTAAATCGCTTTCCTTCGAATTTTACTTGCAATGGATTAGGTACTTTTTAAATCAGATTCCTGTTCCCATCGACGCGTTGAAGTACCATTTTTATATAATCACGTTAATGCGGAAAGCGGAAAGCAATGAATGACCGAAACAGAGTTGTTTCCCAATCAAAAATAAATGAGATCGAAAGTGAATTAAGATAAATTATTGAGGATGAATTTTCTAATAGTTTTGCATCTGATAACGCGGTAGTAAATGCACCACGATATAATCAATCAAACGTTTTATTACTAAATAAAGATTTTGTTGATTCTCAATTATTATCTAATATACTTAAGTTGAATAAAAAAAAATATAGAAATATTCCAAAAGAAACGAATAAATCAAATATTATTCGTTTCTTTTGGAATGTTTGTATATACCTAATTCGTGTCGTAAATTAGGATTCGAAAGAATTTCGATATTTTTTGCAAGATTGCCTTGGTTTTCAGGAGTTTCAAATGAATTTGGATTTGAAGTTTCCTGTGAATTTTGGGGTTCTGGTATATACATTGATTTCGCTATTTGTCTTAAATACTCAAGTGATTCTAGATTAATATCTCCGGGGTTATTTATCGTGGATTCGTTATCTAACGCGTTCAGTGTAAATCTTGAAAGTGCGTCAGCTGCCTTATTATAGTTGACCTAATTTCAGTCTCCATCAGACTAATTTTGAATTGGGTTCTTTAAGGTTAAAAAGACAAACAAGAGGTCTATGATCAGTATGTATAGTAAATTTTCTGCCGAATAAATAAGGTCCGAAGTACTTGCAAGCCCATACAATACAATAGCTAGAAGTTTTTTTTCTACGGTGCTGTATCTTTGTTCCGATTCGTTTAATGTACAGGATGCAAAAGCAATGGGTTTATCACTTCCAACATTTCCTTGTAATAAAAGAGCTCCTAATACAACATTACTAGCATCTGTAGTTGAAATATTTTTTTTAGAAAAGTCTGGGTATTTTAGTACATGTGAATTTATTCAATTGTTTCCAACTTTCGAAAGCTTCGATAAAAATTTTGTCGTGAATAATTTTAGCTCCTTTCTTTAAGCACTTCGTTAATGGATTTGTTATTTTTGCCAGATCTTTAATAAATGGCATGTTTTCGGTATATCTTCTGATTTAATTTCTATTTGGTGAAAACCATTCGCTAAATCCAATGTTGTAAAATGTTGGCGTTTTCCGAGTTTATTGAGAATATCAGTTATAATTGGAAGGGGGTATTTATCATCGATTTAATCTTTCGTTTAATTTTTTGTAATCGACTACTATAGTCTCCATTTACGTTGACCTGAAGCATCTAATTTTTGGGTACTATCCGAATTGGACTGGGCCAAGGAGAAGTAGATGGTTGTATGATGCCTTGATTCAGCATTTGAATTTGATTTTTAACTTCGTTTTTATGTATCTCGAGAAATCTATAAGATTTTGTTAAATCGGTGGTCGAAAACCGAAATTATTTTGAATCGGTGGTCCCATAAATTGATCATTGGAATTTTGGTTAAAGAATTTATTTTGATAATTGGTATTTGGATAATGTGAATACTGATTAGGTAGTTTCGTAATTTGATTATTGAAATATTGCTGTGGACGTGGTGTCGGTTTTGGGTTTTGAAAATTTTTTGAAGAAACTATTCTTTATGATGGTCTGAAGTTTATCTGTGAATTTAAAGAATTACTTCTTTGTTGACTATACTTATAAAAAGTTTTCTCCTTAGATAACTAATGACATTGCTTTCTCTAAACTGTCTGGATTTCTAAGTCTAATAATAGTTTGTACTGGATTAGGTAAACCTGGTATAAATGTTTTTAAAATTAGGTTATCATAACTAGTAAGTCTGATAATTTTTTCAGCTTTGAGAACCTGGGGAAGACTGTTTAATTTTGAAATTACTAAATTTCTTGAATAGCATAATGATAAGCATTTTCGTTTCTATGAGGATGTAAAGTTATTAAATCTTTAGTTAGACAATCTAAGTCCCATTGATCACCAAAGCATAATCTTAACGCTGCATTTATTTTTTCCCAAGAATATAGCTCAATTCTAGAACCTATTAATTTTAAAGCTATACCGGTAAGTTTTTCAATTATAGCTCTTAAGAGAGAAGAGTTTAATTGTGTAATACAATACCAGCATCGTAAAAGTTTTTCATTAAATTATTACAACTATCAATAAATTGGCAATTATATCAACATTTAATTTTATCAATAAGCTAGTTGACTCTTTTTTAAACTAGGTCCTAAAAAGTTAATATTTGTGCTACTAAGGTAAAAAAAATATTACTTTATTTTTTCAACACCTATGAAACCACAAAACTGTAATTTAAAATCCATCTCTTCATGTAGGTGCGAAAACGCTGTCCGCTATTTTATGACGTCATACGTATTGCAAACAATCATTTGACATATAAACACGGACAATTTTCCAGTTTACTTTACTTTAAAAACATGATTTCAACTAATTTTCATAAAAAATACAGTAATTATCGTTATTGCATCGTCCGAGAATGCAAAAACACATGAAGGAATACAAATAGATGTTAGTTACATTATTCAGAGGTTACGATACTTATGACATAAATGAGTAGGTACTTTTGAATCCCTTCTGAAAAGAATAAATACACTCATTCTTCCTTTTTATGTCTACTAAGTATTTAACAACTGCACTGTACTTACATAATAGAAGTCTTGACATTTCTTAGCTCGGCAGAGTAGAAATCTGGATTCAAGGCAAAGAAAGTACGAACCATTAATGTATCAATTTTTGGCAAATTTGTGCTGTCTGCTTTTGTGAAACCAACGTCCATAATGAATTTATTATTGTTTTTCAATAAAGCAAATAAATTAAGAACGTGATAAGGAATTTTTATCGAAACATTTATACTTGTAATAACACCACGTCAAATTACTCGTTTTGTTTACAATTTGTATGACGTCACAACATGGCCGACAGCGTTTTCGGCGATTCAAATTAAGCACATTTTTTAAATTGAATTTTTATATTAATCTTACGCATTTAGTTATTAAAATCGATATATTTCGTTTTCGTAAGCTAAATACTGTAAGAAATACTCATTTATTGTATGAAATTAGTTATGTGTCAAGTAGCCTATTGATAATAATTTACAGACATGTTTGTTTCTTCTAAAATAACTATATTGCTAAGATCTTTGTTCATAAAGTAAAAAGTTAAATAATATTATATTATCTGTTATAATAATTCTCATATAATTTAAATAAATTGGGTAAAACAATATTATTATCAATTGAATAGAAAAGAGAGAAAGAGAAAGAAAAAAAATAGGATAACTTAGGGGAAAAGTGTAAATCCGTACAAAGTAGCCATAGCACATCCGCGATTTTGTCCTATACCCGCGTTGTGGGTGTCCTGGTTTCGGCAATGTGTGTCCTTTTCCAAGTTTTGAGTGTCTCCTGGTTTTGGCAATGTGTGTCCTCTAACCAGTTTTGAGTGTCTCCTAGTTTTGGCAATGTGTGTCCTCTAACAAGTTTTGAGTGTCTTCTGGTTTTGGCAATGTATGTCCTCTACCAGTGATTTAAGTTGTTATCCTGGTTTTGGCGATGTATGTCCAATACCAAGCTTTGTTTTTCGAATTTTTGAGAAGTATTTTATTTCCACTTTGGTGTCTGCACAAACGATTAAAATCGACCGAGAAACGCGATTTTTGTCGTTTTCCGTTACAGAATATACTACTGACTGCGCCAGTTAATAAACGTAGAATTCCGAATGAATTTTTAAAAAACTTTATTTCGAAAATACAACTTAAAAGAAGAACGTAAATTGATTTTTACTTCTTGACTACTCGTTTAACACTGAATTATAATATAAAATAAAATCTACTTATTACTGAAACAATAACATGGATTATTCTAAGAAATTGTCTTTTATCATATTGTAGGTTTTGCATTTCTGCGAAATTGCTGGATTGTGCTCCACCTGCAGGTTCGTAACTAGCTTATTCTATATTCTGTATCTTATTTTAAAATCAATAATAATCTAAAGGTAAATATAAAATTTAATAAAACACAATCACTTTGTTGCAGTTTAAAGAAAATTATAAAACAAGAAAGTATTATTTTAACAATATCAAATTGTAAGATTTTTTATGGCTAACTATTAAAAAAATGTAAACCTAACAATTATTCTCAAAAAAATTGTAAATTAGCATAATTATACAACAGTACTCTTTACACACATGTACTTAATAGTTGCGTCCTCCTGCTGACCAATAATCAATGTAACAGGATAAGTAAAAGTGACCGTTTGACTACAATATGAACATGAAATCGTACGTGTGGTGTGATTCTTGATCTATTTCACTAGTATTAACATATAACGAAAAAATCTGAAGCTTTACCCTTCCACTGTGTATATAAAGTGTTTGGATAACTACAAATTTCACCACAAAGGTACTGATTGTGCATTCGACTGTTACAATAACTTATCATTGCTCAAAATGAAATTTTTGG
Organism: Altica lythri; assembly: GCA_964028335.1. NCBI lineage: Eukaryota > Metazoa > Arthropoda > Insecta > Coleoptera > Chrysomelidae > Altica > Altica lythri. Next base: position 43,235,937 of record OZ034806.1, on the reverse strand, counting down.
TAAGTACCTACAATTAAATATACGATTATTATGTAGAACAATAGAGCCTCAAAGATATGTTTAAGTTTCAATATTAATCTTTTATTTATATAAATTCTATATTTAAGTTTGTAACCTAGGTACATCGTACGTTTTTGCCAATATTTATTAAGGAAGTTGTTAAAAAACTATGGCAATTTTATTCTAGTTAATTTTTATTTAATTTTTACTAATACTAGTATATTAAAAAAAAAAAAAATTTTGAAAAAGTATTTTTTGGACAGAATCATCCCATGAGAAACACTAAAAAATTAGGGGAGAGTCAGCGACTGATTTTTGGACTTATTTCATTTTTTGATAATTTTGCAAATTTTTGAAGCAACTAATCTTTTGGTAAAAAAGTATATAATTCAGAAACTGCAGGATTTTTAGCATGATTTTGTCAAAAAAATTCATAAGAAACATTAAAAATTTATAGAAAATACAGAAGGTATTTGAGAGTGTATTGAATTTTGTTAGTGTTTAATATCATTATACATTTTTTTAAATTCTAAAAACTTTCAGAAGGCAATGATTGCTTTGGAGTTTTTAAAGATACATATTAATATATTTGTAGGAAAATTAATCAAATTTATCTTATAGGAAATATTAAAAAATGTGGGAAAGGTTGAATAATATTAATAGAGAATATTTTTATAAAACTTTCTGTTGTTTTTAAGATACAAATATTTATATATGTAATGAATAAGTATTTTCGAAACAGTAATTGTTGTAGCATTTACAATGTTCAATTTCACTGTTTCTCTAAGGAGTCTAAGGAATTCTGGCATCATGATTTTTTTAGGGTTAAAATTGACTTATTTTAAGATTTTTAGTTTAATAATTTAACTTTATATAGAATTTGTAGATATTTATTAGTCTAAAATTTCAGCCTAAAATTTATAAAAATCTGTAAGTATTTACAAATTTAAAGATATTTCCAAAGTTTCCTGTTTAAGTATTTCCTAACTACAAAATAAAAAAATTACGGAGTGTTTTAATTAAGTTACTGTTACTATTATTATTATTAAATTATTTAATAATACAATTACTTAAAATTTGGTTTAATTCTACTAAAAATTTAAAACGATTATTGAAAACAAAAAAAAAATGTTTTAGTAATTCAATTTTTAAAATAAACGTTACTATTTTATGCTACTACTTATAAAATTATGATTTTAAATCTTCTTTATTAATCTAATGTTTTTAATATTTATTTCAGATAATTATAGTGGTAGCTCTTTCAATATGTTCAGCTGAAGAAGAGAAAAAAGATAAGAGAGGCGTATATGGCTTTGAAGATGGTTTAGGAGTTGGTTTAGATGGTCATGGTCTTGAATATTCCGCACCACTATTAACCAAAAGCATAGCTACGCCAATTAGCTACTCATCTCCTATTAGTTACTCTGCTCCAATTGCTTACCAAACTCCTGTTATTTCTAAATCTTTTGCCGCTCCTCTATTCTCACCTTCACCTTCATATAATGCCGGTTATGGTCATTCTGCACCAATTGCTTTAAGCGCTCACATTGCTCACGCTGCTCCTATTTCTTATGGTGCTCCACTATCTCATAGTGCTCATCTATCTTACGGTGCTCCACTATCTCATGGTGCTCATCTATCTTATGGTGCTCCACTATCTTATGGTGCTCCACTTTCTTACGGTTCTCTACTATCTCACGGTGCTCAACTATCTTATGGTGCTCCACTATCTTATGGTGCTTCACTATCTTATGGTGCTCCACTTTCCTATGGTGCTCCACTTGCATTAGGACATGGATTGAATGTGGGTTATGGAAAATTGTACCATTAGTTTTGAAAAGTGACAAATTGAGTGTCTGTAAGTTTTAATGTATAGATTAATAGAAAATAATTATAGACAAGTTTATGTATTATATAATGTAATTAAAAAATATTATTTTAAAAAAAGTTAGTTTTCATGGATTTATATCTTTATTACTAATGGCAAACAAATGTCAATTAATTGTTACCTACAGCTGCTGTATGTTGAAGCATTTTTACTGGTCCTTCCCAGGAGGTGCAGCGTTATGGCATATCAATATGTTTCACCTATTTTAAAAAGTAAAACAAAGACAAAAATTGCCACAAAATGTTTGTTATATATCTAAGCTTTCAAATAATGGAAATCCATTTTAAATATGTATAATAGTTTCAGTGCGATGATTCAGCAGAAAAACAAATAAAATAAATCATACCATGCTAAAACTGTTGTCACGTTAATCTGTTCCTTATTTATTTTTAATCCACCTCCATTATTTTATTGGATATATCAGATTCTTTATCAAATCCAATATCAGAATCTAATTCATCCAGTGCAATAATCAAAGGTGGAATGTTGTCAACTGAACAATTTCCCATGTAGGACGTCCAGTGCGTCAAAACAATTCCTTCTGTGTGTCTACAAATGTCTGATGTACTTTGTCTTAACGCTTCTGTCCAAGTTTTTTTAACCCTATTCCTGACCGAATATAAAGATGCAAAATTTTTGTTATAGTACGTCTTAAAGCTAGATGCCAACTCTTTTTTATTGTATTGACAGTGGAATAGGGAGTAGTCGAAGTAAATGACGTCCATGTTGCTTTAAAATTTCATCTACTACATAAATCTTATCGTTACTTTTGTATAGTTGTATTATTGTGTATAACTATTTTTTTTTTGTCGAATTCGATGTTATTGCTGCTCAACCATTCCTGCAATATCTCTTTTCTCGCTGAAAATAGAGGTTGTTTAGACTAATGTTTATGTTGTCCCTTCTAACTGCAAACTAGAATGGTTGGGTTAAGTTATCTTGTAGATATTCCAACCCCGTTTGACTTTGAAGTATAATCCAATATCCGTTGGGGCATATAGCCCAGGAGGTAGTTGTTTCTTCTTAGTTGAACGGTCATTGTCTTTGAAAATGTTTTTTCAAAAACTTGTAAAGCGTTCAGAATGAAATTATATTATTCTTTGCCATCTATTGACAAACACGCTTTATTAAATATGACAATGATACAGTTTTCTGTAATTATTCGTTTATAGATCAAGACGAAAGTCTTCTGTCAAGTCGAATTTTAGTTTGCAGTTAGAGGTAAGGATGTCACTACTATCGTGTCCTTTAAACTTTCTTTATTGAAAGATATATAAGGATTACGATTTTAGTTCAGTCTTTAGTCAGTGATTATGCTTTACAGCTCGCTGACGGATAACATATACCTTATACTGACGAGGTGCAAAAACACCGAAACCGGTCTATAAGTTATGTTGTCCCTTCTAACTGCAAACTAGAATGGTTGGGTTAAGTTATCTTGTAGATATTCCAACCCCGTTTGACTTTGAAGTATAATCCAATATCCGTTGGGGCATATAGCCCAGGAGGTAGTTGTTTCTTCTTAGTTGAACGGTCATTTTCTTTGAAAATGTTTTTTCAAAAACTTGTAAAGCGTTCAGAATGAAATTATATTATTCTTTGCCATCTATTGACAAACACGCTTTATTAAATATGACAATGATACAGTTTTCTGTAATTATTCGTTTATAGATCAAGACGAAAGTCTTGTGTCAAGTCGAATTTTAGTTTGCAGTTAGAGGTAAGGATGTCACTACTATCGTGTCCTTTAAACTTTCTTTACTGAAAGATATATAAGGATTACGATTTTAGTTCAGTCTTTAGTCAGTGATTATGCTTTACAGCTCGCTGACGGATAACATATACCTTATACTGACGAGGTGCAAAAACACCGAAACCGGTCTATAAGTTATGTTGTCCCTTCTAACTGCAAACTAGAATGGTTGGGTTAAGTTATCTTGTAGATATTCCAACCCCGTTTGACTTTGAAGTATAATCCAATATCCGTTGGGGCTATAGCCCAGGAGGTAGTTGTTTCTTCTTAGTTGAACGGTCATTGTCTTTGAAAATGTTTTTTCAAAAACTTGTAAAGCGTTCAGAATGAAATTATATTATTCTTTGCCATCTACTAATGTTTAGTCTTAAAAAATAATATGGAGCATTCTCCATGACCACTACACATGTCTCTGAAAAATTGGATAAGACAGGATGGAGTTGATTAACAATCCAGTTTTTGGAAATGTCACCGTTCATTGTTTTGTGGTAGTCAATGTCAGTATTTGAAGAGTCTAACAAGTCACATCCCTGTAAAAACCAACTATTCGTTCCTTCGTGTAAAATTGTAAATCGCTTTCCTTCGGATTTCACATGCAATGGATTACTTTTTAAATCCGATTACTGTACCCATCGACGCTTTGTAGTATCATTTTTATATGTTCACGTTACGTCTAAGTACACGAATCTGATTACTTTATTGCTCTTTTTCAGCCTCATAAGTTTCCGAAGAAAAGCAATTTTGTTAATTTGACATGTCGTTGCTCACTTAAAATTTGTCCTTGTTCACTTTTTTTACATTTATATCCCATTGATTTTATAAGTTTGATTAAAATAGTACGTTCACCCTTAAAATTTTGGAATGTTTCGCGTCAGTCAAAAGTTTATCTAAAGTAAAATATTTGTTTTTAGAATTGTACGTCCAAATCTATCGCTGCAAGTTTTTTTTTTTTTAATGAAGTGATCAATTTATCTGTTTTATCTTTCTTTATTTTATCCACCGCTTCTTATTAAAGGAAATTAAAATATAATTAGATGGGAGATGGATAAATGAATCAAACATCAATTTAATCTAAAAAAGTCGACGTTTCGCCTGGGGTTGCAGGATTCATCAGGGAAATTTCAACCCAAGGCGAAATATTGGCTTTTTTACTTTAAACTGATGTTTCATTTATTTATCCATGTCCTATCAAATTAAATTTTAATTATTAAAAGGTTCATTATAACTTTAATTATTAAAGAAAATATTTTATTCTCAAGACATTTTTAATTTTCTTCTTTGTCTCTTTGTCATTCCGGGTGGAATTTTGTAATCGAATTTAAACCGACCACCTAGAAATTTTTAGGATGGCTAAGAACTGAATGACAATGCATATTTCAAGTCTGTTTAGGCATATAAATAGAGATTTTGACAAAATTTTGGATTGATATGAGTTTTAAATCGATTACAAAATTCCTAGCTACTATACAAATTCAAGGTTTTCATAATTTTTTTTAAACCGGCCATAAATTAATACTTTCCGGTTTATTTTTAAGTCAGAAAATCTCATTTTGTCGGACAAGACCAGAAAATAAAAATGAGTCCGGTAAAAGCTTTTACCGGACTATCACAACAATTTTCTGGCCCGGTCCGACAAAATGAGATTTTCTGACCAGAAAATAAACTGGAAATTACTAAATTCTGGCCGGTTTAAAAAAAGTATTGTACGTAATACGTCCCAAAAGTGCTTTTACTGGACTCGCAGGCTTGCAGGACTCGCCTGCGGCTTGCCCTGCAATTGCCCACTCGTCCAGTAAAAGACCACTTTCGGGACTTTTTACGTAAACTACTATTACATCATATGCTTTTTTACAGATTTTTAAAAATAAGGTCCCTTCTTTGAAAATTTATGTCTTTAACTTGAAACTAATGGGTACTCGTTTGTCAGAAATTGTTATTTATGCATGAAATTTCTTTATCATAACATTTCTGTTGGTAAAATAAAAATTGAAGTTTAACAGAGACAGTTTGTTGACGGAAACCAAGATATAGTAAAAATTTTACACTTTCTATTTTAATATCTACTAATCATTAGCTAATTAATGACAATTCGTGATTTTATTGATTTATATAATTATATATTGTCTATACATATAATAAAAGTTGTAACTGATCGCGGTCTGTAGGTGGCAAATAGATTTAATAGTAGTTTTTTTAAAACCGGCCAGAAATTAATACTTTCCGGTTTATTTTTAGGTCAGAAAATCTCATTTTGTCGGACAAGGCTAGAAAATAAAAATGAGTCCGGTAAAAGCTTCTACCGGACGCATTTGCAGTAAAATAGTTAGTCTAAGATAGCGGTCAATTCTATGGTAACCGAGTTTTGTATATATTTAAAACTATAAAATAACTTGACATATTTTGACCTTTAGTTAAAAACGTGAAATTTATTATAAAATGGATATTTAAAATGATGCATTTGATTGTGAATTAATGGAAGATGAAATTATACCACATGCAATTGTTAAGGCCACCCAAGCAAGGTTTGTTAAAAAAAATGTTAAAATTAGTTAATAAAGAGTTCTTGTTATAAAAATGTAAACTAAATAATATGAAGTTGATGGTACAATGCCCGTTTAAAAAAAAATATTGTACGTAATACGTCCCAAAAATGCTTTTACCTACTCGTCCAGTAATAGACCACTTTCAGGACTTGTTACGTAAACTACTATTACTGCAGGGCGAGCCGCAGGCGAGGCCTGCAAGCCTGCGAGTCCAGTAAAAGCACTTTTGGGACGTATTACGTACAATATATTTTTTTAAACCGGTCAGAATTTAGTAATTTCCAGTTTATTTTTAAGTCAAAAAATTTCATTTTCTGGCCTTGTCCGACAAAATGAGTCTCTCTGGCCTAAAAATAAACCGGAAAGTACTAATTTCTGGCCGGTTTAAAAAAAATACATAATGTAGGCTTTTATATACGCCAGAGAACCGAAATATTTTATTTTTATTTTGTTTGTAGTATTTATTTTTATTTATCTTCAAAAATGGTTATTAAACTAGGAATACTCTGTAAAAACTCTGGCTATTAAATAACGAGACTGGTTACGAAAAAGGGTTTTATTATAAAAATCATTCCACATTTAAATGTTCCCCTTCAATATACTTCCCTCTACTAGCCACATACCTTTCCATACGTTTTTTTCATTGATCAAAGTAGTGCTGGAAATCTTCTTTGGTAAGAGTCTTTATGCGCTCTGCGTTTTTTGTTTTTCCGCTTCTATCCACACAAATCGGGTCCCTTTCAAAGCAGATTTTATCTTCGGAAACAAAAAACTTCCACGGTGCCAAATCTGGCAAGTACCTACGGCGCGTTATGGGCAAGTGCGTTGTCCTGGTGCAAAATCCACGAGTTTTTCTTCTATAACTCGGGCCGTTACCTACGAACTGGTTCTCGCAGTGTTGCCAAAACTAACAAATAGTAAGTCTGGTTGTCAGTCTGACCCTTTGGAAACCATTCAGTCATCACGATTTATTTAAAAAAAAACGATCAACATTGACTTGAATTTTCATTTTGACTTCCTTGCTTTTTTGATTCTAGGTGATTCAGGAGTCTTCCAATACTTTGTTTCAACATCGTATTGAAAAATTCACATTTTGTCGCAAGTAATAATGTTTTTCATCAGTCCGAGATATTCTTTTAACCTTTCAAGGAAATCTGAGCACAACTATTGACGCACGAGCTTCTGGTCAGGAGCCAGGTTTTGTGGCACCAACTTTGCACAGACTTTTGTCACGTGTAATTCCTCGTGTAAAATGATTCTAACCGTTTCTATATCGGCGTTTACAGCCTCGACACTCATCCGGATGCTCATTCAACGGAGTTGAAACACTGAAAGGGCGATCTGGGTGCTTTACCATCCAAAAACACGCACACGAGATAGAGAATTGTCTCCATAGTCCTCTTGCAAAAATTTATAGCACTCAGTCGGAGTTTTCAATTTAACAAGAAATTTTTTATTGAGACGTTGCTCCTGATCTTCGTCAGACATGTTTTTTGGCATAAGAAAAAAACACGGTCGTTTCAAACCGCTATGCACGAATACAATAATAGTGACGAAAACAGAGTTTGGTACTTACATAGAGGACAGTTCTGGGGCGGTATTACTGCTTTTAATGCTGTGTCTTTTTTCTTTATACGTGGGTTTAGCATTGCTAAAATATTTAAAAAGTCTCCTCATCCATTCTCAAATAATTATGCCAATTTTTAGGTGCGAATTTGAGCTCATTCAAAAGACTTACATGCGAATATTTGTTGCTCCTCAAACGCCACTTCTTACACCATACACTTCTAGTTTTACGTTTTTTCTTCAACTGTTAACACAAAATTAAAGTAACTAATGCGTTTTCATCGCTCATAGTGTTTAAACTAGTTGAACATATCGATACAGTTTTTTCTGATCGTCTGGAGACGATTTAACTGTACAGTTCGGTCGTTGCAGATATTTCGTTACGATTTTTCGGTGCGTCTGTAACGGGCTTAAACTTTTAGAATTCAAAAGCTGACCAATTGTAGTAATCACTTAATAAGTAATGACCAATTATTTAAGCTGTTTTTCCAAGCAATAATAAAATTTTCCCGTGCTAACAATTTTGAGCCGACAATGGGGACTCTTCGATCCACTTTTTCAGCTTACGTATATAATTGATCTAGACAATTAAAAGGTTTTCAATTCGACCATATTTTTAACTTCCCGCTAAAAAAAATTAAAATTTTTTTAAAATCGGGAAGTTATTGGTTTCACCCCGTTTTTCGAAAATCGAGTTTTCATCGGATCTCAACGTTTTGAGGTCTTAGGAACCTCCCCTGACTATTTTTACGAGGGTGTCTGTATGTCTGTATGTACGTGTGGATGTGTGTGTGTGTAGATGTATGTAAACCTCTTATAACTTTTGAACGGGTTGACCGATCGGAATGAAATAAAAAGCATTCCAAAGAGTTCCATCAACTTAGATTCCCTGTAAGTTTGAACTGATTCGAACTGGTAGATTTTGAGAAATTTCAAAATAACCGAAAAAAACAATTGGTAAAAATGATGTTTTTTGGGCATATCTTTTTGGCTATTCCATCGATTAATTTCATAACCTAATCAGCTCTCAAGCTTAAAAAGCCACGTCGAATGCCGTTTTGCAAATTAAAATCGGTTGATTCGTTCGTGAGATATCGTTGTCGAAAAATTTCAAAAAAAGTGTTTTTTTTTCAATAACTTAGAGATTGTTTGACTAACCGATTTTGCACTCCCCGTAACGTTTTTAGGTCTCAAAAAACTGCGTCGAATGCCATCTTGAACATCAAAATCGAATAACGCGTTAAAAAGTTATGGCTTTTTAAACATTTCAAAAAAAGTCAAAAACGTCAAAATACGTCACGTTACTATAGCTTTGCGGTTAAAACTAGCGGGAAGTTGCAAGGATGGCCTTTAAGGTCAACCTCTTTTCGAATTTTTTTTATTTTTTTTAAGGATGTTATCGAATATCTCCGGTATTTATAAGCCGATTTAAAAAATTCTTTTTGCATTCAAAAGATTAGAGTTTCCCATTGGTCCCATAGAAATTTGGTTAAGGTCTGGTCATCAATGTGGAAGATATTCCAGGAAATACCGCAAAAATCAACAGAATAAGTTTGGCAGTTAAGAATATCTCCAGTATATATAAGCCGATTTGAAAAATTCTTTTTGCATTCCAAAGAGTAGAGTTTTCTATTGGTCCCATAGAAATTTGGTTAAGGTCTGGTCATCAATGTGAAAGATATTCCAGGAAATACCACAAAAATCAATAAAATAAGTTCTGCAGTTAATTTAATATGTTAATAATAATATGTAACATATAAACATAATAATTAGCTCGTTACTGTCCCACTCTAAAGCCAAAGACCTCTTCTCACAAGGAGAAGGAATGAGCATTTAATCAGTTCTCTTGCTCACCGCGTGTTGGTGATTTCAGACAATTCAAGTCCACGTTTCATCACGATGTTTTCCTTTACCGTACGTGCTTCGTGTTTCTAGGTTTTAGACCATTTACTTATGTCTCCAAAAAGTCACATTGGTACATGAAGTTGTTGGGGATTGAACTCAGTACCTCTTGCACGGTATTTGGAAGGTTTGAAAATAGTACACCATGAATCAAGTAGCAACTAAAAATGATAAAATAAAAGCTTTTTTAAAAAAATTAAACTTCCCTAAAAAAATGCACCAAAAAGCCAGAAATAAAATCTTTATTTCTCAAAAAAATTGAAAACAACTAGGCATCTGATTTCGATTTCCTCCAATGGCAAATTACCCTCTATTTTAATCTTAGCTATTAAATCTAGATTTCGAATGTTAGTAACTCAAATCTTTTACAAAGATATAAACCATTGGAGCCGTCTTCAAGGAAGTCGAAATCAGATGCCAAGTTGTTTTCAATTTTTTTGAGAAATAAAGATTTTATTTCTGGCTTTTTGATGCATTTTTTTTTGAACGAGGTTTAATTTTTAAAAAAAAAAGCTTTTATTTTATCATTTTTATTCATTAAAAATACTAAGTAAAACTTAAACCGTTTTGAAGTAAAATTTTAATAATTATCCGTGTTAATAAATGTTAAACTTTTTTGAGTGTGAAAGGAAAATGTCATTTCATTCTCTGTATAGAAATGAAAAAAGTATGAGAATAATTTTTAATTAAACAAATATTCGATATAGTGTCTTTGAACAGATTACCGTGTTATTCAAACTTAATGATAATATGGTTACCTAACAATTTTTTAACTATCTTCATTATTCTTGAATGAAAATAAAGGACGAAAAACTAAATCATTGTCTAGTCAAGTGAAATTCAACAATTTATTATGGTTTTACGGCAGATATTGAATATAATTGCCAGAATGCTAAGAAATATTAAAACAAGTTGCCAAACTTTATGTCGACATTAAATAATAAAAAATATATAACACAATTAACGGTCAGTTAGTCATAAATAATTAAATTTTGTAAGATTCATTGACCTTCAAATAAGTTATTGAAAACAAAACAAATAAAGTATTTTTTATAAATATCGAATTCTTATTTATGAACGTTGTTCAATATCAACAAGCAACAAAAGAATTGACCAACAGGAAAATTAGAAGATAAGATAATCCTAATTGAAACCTCCCAGAGGCCAGAGGAACATAATCACTCTGAGTTGGATCAAACGGAACGGTAAATCTACAAGTAACCGTATTGTGGGCACTTTGGAAAAGAAAGCTGTCGGACACAAATATGTTAGTTCATATTCGATCATCAACCTATCAATACCGTCAGTTCAGAACCTTATTAAACAAAAATCTCTCCAAATTTAATAAATTGTTGAGATGAAACAACTGTTTGCAGACTTACCAAAGACCTATTACCTTATATTAGGGAAGACATATCAATCAAACATAAGGCACTGATCAGACAAACTCTTCGTATAATTGTAAAATCGCAACTGATCATTGCAAACAACGACATCTCTGCAGAATGAAGTTAGTTGAGACTTTGTCAAATAGGTAAATAAGAGAAGGAAACGGAGGAGCACTTATAGATAGATATGTACAAAATTAGTACATTACATCACAAGGGATGAAAATCAATCATCCCTCCCGGCCGACGTATGAATTACAATCCGTTAAAGGGATGATCGATGTTCCTCAAGAGTAATGTACACGCTTTTTCTACACATCTGGTCGAAAATTCGTAGCCAATGAGCAGCGTGTGTGGCAAATAAAGTTAATCCCATCCTTTACTGTTTTTCGTTCCTGCCTCCGTATATGCGTCGGAAACATGAGCTTTCGTCTTTAGTATGTATATGATTTATGCTGTGAGATATGACTATGTGTATGTTTAAGTTCATAATTTTAATATCTGAAGTTCAATAACACCTGTACTGAATAATGAATAAAGAATAGAGAAACAAGAGCCTTAATAACAAAAATATATTTTTTTAGTAAATATAACAATAAATAGATTTGCGTAAATAGTTACAAAATTAACCATTTACAATTATTCAACAAATTTATTTTTTATATGGTGGTTCAAGTTGAACAGATGGTCTGAAAACCTCAGTCTGTTGGGAAGCTTGAGGATGGTTATCTTGTTCAAAAGCTGGATGATGAGGTAGTTGTAATGGAAACTGTAAATCAGTCTGTCCTGGCTGAATTAGTCGGCCTTGTGAAGGTTGTGGATATACATATCCGCCTTCATTTTGATCTCCTATTTGAAACTGTCCATCTCTGAGAAATTGTTGGCTACTAACTTCATTAGCTGGTTGGTAATGATTATATTCTTGAGGTGGATATGATTGATTATCTTGAATATTGGAATCTTGATGAAAATGAGGTTGTTGATAAAAATTTTGACCAGGATTTTGATAGTTTGGTTGGGGTTCTAAAGGAAACTGCTGCTGCTGTGGATAAAGGTGTTGACCAATCTCTTGACCACCATTGTGTTGTTCTGGAATTTGTGGATACTGAAGATGGTAATGATTAGGTAATACAGGATGTCCAGGATTTTCGTGATAATCTACGTGAGGTTGTTGACTTAGTGGGTGCAAATGACCAGTTAATCCTGGATGTCCTACTTGTACATGATCTGCTGGAGGATGATGAACGACAGGATAATGGACGTGATCTTCAGGGCTGATATGATTTACGGGAGGAGGAAATACATGTCCGGGAGTTTGAAAATGTTGTATTGTACCAACATGAGCTGGGTGTACTGGTACGGTTGGTGTTACTGGAATGATAGGTGCAGCTGGTTGAGGAGCTATAGGTGGTCCTATTGGATGTAAATGCGTTACTGGATGAATGTGTGGTGGATGAATTTCATGAATGTGTGGTGGATGAGCTTCATGTATATGGGGGGAATGAATATCTTGAATATGGGGGTGAACCTCATGTACTTTAGGAAGATGAACCTCGTGAACATGAGGTGGATGAACTCCATGAACAAGAGGAGAATAAACTCCATGAATGTGAGCTGGAACATGTAGTGAAGGATGTGCAGGTAATACATGATGTGGTATAAAAGCTGGTCTTAATTGTGGTGCTGGTATTTCCTTTAGAGCGGTAGTAGGAAATACTGAACCCAAAGGTAATACACCTAAATCAGGCTTAGTAACCTCATAAAGTTGAGCTGAAGGAACAAACGGAGATGCGTGTATGTGCGGTACTGCATGAATATGTGGTACTTGAACATGATGTAAATGATCAACTTGAGCATGATGAATATGATCTACGTGTGCTACATGTACTGGATGTACATGATCTACGTGTACTGGATGTACATGATCTATATGTACTGGATGTACATGATCTACATGTACTGGATGTACATGATCTACATGTACTGGATGTACATGATCTACATGTACTGGATGTATATGATCTGCATGTACTACTGGTTGTTGGTGAATATGATCAACATGAGGAACAGGATTTAAATGTAATTGATCAATATGAACTGCTGGATCAGTATGTGCCGGTACTGCTAGATGAACTGGCTTAACTGGTTTAATAATGGGTTTCAATTCAGTATGAATCACAGGTTTTACATGTACAATAGGTCTTCTAAGGTGAAAATGTATTCTTGGACGATTATAATGATATCCTTGGTGTTTAATAGCAATTGGTCTAAAAACTGGCTTGTATTTCAAATCAACAGGGCCATATCCCAATACAAATTTTGCTCCTGTAGGTTTAATCGCAACGTGTTTAGCCCAAGCGACGTTTTTAATTGTTGGTTTAAAAATTGTTCGCTTATCATGGTCTTTGTCTGTATTTTCTGAATTTTCACTATCGTTTACAGGGTCTATGTCATCACTAGATTTTAATGGTTCAACATCAGCGGATACCAAAATTGTCTTGAGAATTATGAAGATTATAAACTAAAAATAAATAATTTAATGAGCAACATTTTTACAATAAACATTTTATATGTAATCTTTTTGAGAATATATAAATATCAGAAGAAAATCGAACGAGTTTTAATTCATGTATGTTGTATTAGATGATCATAAAGTTCTTTGATTATCTACTATGAAAAACTTTTAAAACTCTGTGATTATCATAGGAACTAGAATTCGTTTCTATTAGATACACATATTCTTAACAAATTATGTTCAAAAATTAAACAAAAAACAAAACTACTTACAAATTTGAATTCCATTTTTGAATGTACGTAATCCTAAGTGTGAAAACTAAAATTACACCATCACTATGAAGTTTCTAACTAACAAATACTAAAATTTTACTTTCTTTCTGTTTTATATCGGACAATATGGTCCTACGAGTTTTGTATATTAAATAGTTTACGTACAATTTAAATGGTAATGCCAATACCGAAGAAAGTACCCACCGATTTTGGATGCAGTTATAATCTAGATGGCAAATTCTTCAAAGAATATAAATTAGTAAAGATATTTTTGAAAAATCAAATACTTTCACAATCGATCATGAATTTTACAAACTAATTTATGTAAAATGGAGTAATGCAAAAGACATGATTTGATTTTACTTATCCATAAATTTTTGTCTCCATAAGTAACTGAACACTTTAATTAGAACTTAATTTATAAGAGATTGAGTAAATGTTGGATCAAAAAATATACATAGAAACAATATTGTCTATTGTTAGTGATGATTAATGAAGAGAAAACATTATAAATGGTACTGATAACAGAACAACTAAGGAGAACCAATAAGATACACCTCGATTGCAAGTAAAAACAAAAAATCCAGATTTAGGAATCTATCTTGCCTAAAGCAAAAATAATAAGGTCTATGCAATAATAAAACAGAATATTGTTACTTATCAATGCACAAATTTCTTTTATTAGTATAAATACGAGGGATCCCATAAAGTATTCAAATGATAAATAAACACTCTAGCTCAAAAATAGACTAAAAAGACTCTCTTTAACTGGTTCAAAACAACAAACGGTGTACATCAGCTGACAGCTTGTTGTTAAGATAAATCACACCATTTTCTTCTGTAGGTACTCTAGCCTTAACTGACAGTATGTTACACAGTTAAGATAGAATCACTACGTTTCTTCTGTGAACAGCCTTAACTAATGAATTGTTTTCTCATACGAAATGTGCTGAAATCAGAAACTGCACTTAATGATCACATTTTGCCATAAGCTAATTAACCTCGATTAGTATGGGTCTCCGAAACTGAATAGCTTACACAAGGTGACGATTTGGCTTTAATTACGTGGAACAGAACTTGATACAAATATGTTCTAAATCTTGCAAACAATAACATTACACGACAGAGGTATATTACACAAACCTATTTAATTTTAAAAAAGAACTAATACTTACTGTGATTTAAATGAAACTTATTTATGCACCAGGTTTAAGTAAAGACGAAATTGAGGTTCCCATAAAAAGCATAAAGCGACTGGTAAAGAAGAAATGCTGGCAAAACTCTTTAAAAAGGGCGGACACAAGATTCAAAACTGTACTGAACGTATCACAATTTTAATACATAAAATATGAGATCAAACAACTACCTCTCTTTTTTTTTGCCACAGTTGCTAAACTAAACAGTATTATGTACAGAAGCTCTATAACTATCAATAAGTGTAACAGACCTGATTCAGAAAAATCAATGAATATAAACTCCTCATGTAACTAGCCTTTTTAGAGCACGAGAAAGCATTCAACAGCATAACACACCTCTTTCTACTGTCTCTGGTTTACTCTGGAGTATGAGGCGTTGGAAATGATAACGTTCTCCGCGTAGTATGTATATGTTCAAGGTAGCCATTTTTTCTCCTTTGAATATCCTCAAAAAACTACTAAAGAAGATCTCCACAGAATATCTCCATTTGTCACATGATCAACCTACGATACTCTCAGCATTCGCCGCAAGGTCCACATCTCAAAGGCCTCAAGCTTGTTGATAATTGTTGTTTTCAACGTCCATGCCTCGACTCCGTACGAATAAACGGACCAGTCGTAGCATTTTAACATCGTATATTTAAGGCTCAAGTTTTTATCTGTTAAAGTTTCTACATTTTATTTCCTGATCTGGGTCTCATTTTTGGTTGATTATGCATCCCAAGTATTTAAATTGGATGACATGTTCAATGTTCTCACTGAATACTGATATCTTTGAATACTCTAATATCCGAAGTATCGCCTCTACTAATAACCATTTTCAAACCCAATCTTTGTCTTTTTTCGTTGCCCTTATCCAGTAAAGTTTGGAGATCACTTACACTATCCGCTAATATCACGATGTCATCCGCATACAGAATATTGTTAATGGAGATTCCGTTTACTTGAATGCCTATGGGACTATCGGAGATTGACTCGTGAATGCTCTCTCGACGTACAAGTTAAACAACATCGGAGTCAAGATGCACCCTTGGCGAACACCATTTTTAATTTCGAAGTCCTCAGTTGTTCCTGCATTTTGGATTCAAACTCCCGCTTTTTGGTTCCAGTATAAATTACTTATAAGTCTTACATCCTTTCCGTACAGTCCCATGATATGATATGAGAAAATAGTGTTTAAGATTGTCAAATGTCTTTTCATAGTCGATGAAGCATAAAACACATTCTTTCTTTGATCTTGGCAGTTTTGCACTCATGTATGAAGACTTAAGATGACTGCTCTTGTTTCAAATTCGCTCTTAAATCCAAAATGACTAGCACCATTTACTTCTTCACATCTCCTATAGACACTTTTGTGTGTAGAAATTGACGGAAGAGAAGGAAATGACTCAATAGACTAATGAGGCTTTACATAAGGTTGCGCTGTTTGAATTGAAAATTGTGATAAAGGTAATATGCTCAGTGTCATAGATATTGTTAATAATTATTCTAGATCAATTTAATGCTAGAAATGATATACATGTAAATTTATGGTTAACTACGTTTGAAAGAGAATGTGAACGTTTTAAGATTTAAGAAAATAAAAGAATTGAAATTATAAGATTATTTTTACAAGATACCTAGTGCATCTGGCTGGTATTCCCCAGCTTTTTTAAAATATGGTACAACATTATAATGGAAAGATTTTAAAAACTCTTTCACAGAAACATTCGCTAAGAAAGTATGTGCTATGACTCGTTTTATTAATTTATTTAAGCACATAAATGGTTCCTTTGTGAACTTTGCATTAAAAAACGTCGGACATTAGCAAAAACTCATTACGATGGGATGAACACGAAACATCTGTAAAACTTGTCGCGACAGTGTTAACAAGTTAAACGTTGACCAAAACTATTTTAAATCAGATTAGTTTAGCTTGGATTATAGGTACCATTTCTGCCTATGTCAATCAAATTTTTAAATTTGTATTATTTTGCATACTGCATATCTTTAGTACAGTGAGTCATTTACCACCTGAAAATTATTTGTATTAGGTACCTTTGCGGCGAATCACGTATCGGAAACAATCGTTATTGTTGAAATTAAGTTCTAAAAAGGTTGGAACGAGTGCATTGATATCGAATATAGTAATCAAATAATAAACTATCAATATTATTTGTGTATTAAACTTTCTTTTTGTCGCGAAACGTTCGTAGTTAAAAAAATTCATAACACGTTAGTATCAAACAGCTTCAAGTATGTCGGTCACACTTAGTAAATACTCACAAGGTGGTCTTCTCTTACATTACACAAGAAAAGGAAATTATCCAAATAAATTAAAATCAAGAACACCAAATATTTATCAGCAAACTATAACAAGAAATATAGAGTAACAAATCACATCACAGATATCTAAGAAAAATTTAATTGTATAGAATATATTTTTAAGAAAAAAACTTAAAGAAAACAGGTTAATGGGAGTTTGAGTTCGGAACTAGAGACAAGTTAATAAATAATACATGACAGGAAGAAAGTTGGTAAAATTTTAGTCCATAAAATCGCTTAAAAACTTGCGATTTTTATAAAAATAATAAATAAATTTAAAAAAGGCTAAACAGTCTTACCTGGGAACAAAGGGCGGTCCATAAATGATGCATGTATTATATATGGTTGAAATCAGAAAAAATATCTTTACGTTTATGGTATTTATTTATTTATTTTTATTTATAAAAAAATAATCATATATATTTATTAAATTTAAACCATATATTGTAAAACTATGAGTGCATATACAACCACGTGCTGGATCGAGGGTCGAGAAAAGGGTCTCATTTATGGACCGGCCGCCAGATAAGGGGCTTTAAAGACTCTTTAACCTGAAAAAAATATGGTAAACAACAGTTTTATATATATTCTAGTAACACATATGAGCAATAAAGCCTTTGTCTCTGAATATTTCGTTAAAACATCTTTTGGATTGTTTGATAGTCTA
This sequence comes from Altica lythri, assembly GCA_964028335.1. NCBI lineage: Eukaryota > Metazoa > Arthropoda > Insecta > Coleoptera > Chrysomelidae > Altica > Altica lythri. The sequence continues at coordinate 43,217,943 of OZ034806.1, read as the reverse complement.
TAAAATATTTAAAATAAATTATAACTTTTTTAATTATGCCAAAATTTGCTTATAAATTTCCTATTAACTTACAATATTTCATTATTCTTATCATTAAAAGTTACCCTAACACTCAATTTACAAAACTGAAATAAATAATCTAATTAAATTCTCAGCATGACTTTTAGTATCTATTACGAGGCATTAGAAGTCCGTTTCTTTACAAATTTAAGGTTTTAGATTATAATAGGTTATAAGAATTTAAAGATACATTAAATACATTGTATGTATAAAAATATTTAGCTGATTTCCAGTATTTAAATTTGACCTTCCTGTATATTCATAGGTATGTATTCTTTGTATATGCGTGGACGGAAGCTCATACGGAACTCGATTAATATATATCTGAATGATTTCAGTTTCTATTTTTTTTGTTATGCCGATAATGTGAATTTAATCTATAGAATGGTAATGACCATCAAGAGAGAATGTTAAACAATGAAATAATGTTACATAACAAGACGTATAAAGTAATAAAGATTATGTGTGAATGAACCGTTAAATTATAACATATAATAACCTTTTAAGTAATATATAATATAATTAGATACAGGTTTGAATAGTCTATTTATATTAGAAACTAAAAATACTTAGTATATTGTTTTACGAATGACGAAAGAATATAGGTAGATAGGTATTCATTGGGTTGGCTGTAAGCCTGTATCACTGCGACCTTTACAGATCAATTGTGAACACCCATCATCTCTAGAATAGGATTACGGCATCTTGTCTAACCCTGTCCTCTTAATGAAACTTAATAGCCTCAATAGTCTTTCCACATAACTTGGAGCAGCCGGTTCCTCATCTCCCAATATCAGATACCGCGTCCTTGCAAGGCTTTCACATTGGCATAGGATATGGCAGTATCGGCAGATGTCTTCATCTGCTAAGTTCAGCTGACTCATGTGTTTTCTCAGCCGACAAGACCCTGACAATCATTCTGGCATCGTTTCGCCTTGTGATAGCAGTTCTGCAGTAAACTTCGCCGAATATCCTTTTATGAAGACTTTGGCTTGTGTCTTGCCCGGTGATTTTTCCCACCAATCTCTAGCCTCCTTTTCTTAATGGCTGCATTTCTGAAGGTGTCGGTAACTCCGCCGAATGGTTCCGGGCCAATCATTGGGATATCAGCCTTCTCATTGCCCCGAAACCCTAAGTGTCCTGCTATCCATGCCAATGTCAGAGAATTCTGACTTGTGACGTGTGTCAGGGTCCTAACGCAGACCCACACCAGCTGTGAACTTATTTGTGCCGAGACTATCGTCTTTAGAGCTAATTGGCTGTCCGAGTTCATACCTTGACTTACGATCTCTGTAGCACAGTGTTGTATGGCCATTACTTCAGCCTAAAAAGCTGAAAAGCGAGAGAAAAATTTACCACCCGAGGCATAACCGACGCTGGTAATGTTCAGGTGCTTCAAAAAGTGTTTTCGTCGAGTGAAACACTATACTTTTTCTACAACCCTTCTTTATATCTTAATAATCTACTTTAAAAATGTAGAATCTTTTATTTTGAAATGATTTTTTTTATTGGATTCATAATCGACTCTACCAACTTTGTGACCTATTGGGATCGATGCATTTGAAATGTATTTCGAATATAGGTACAATTTAAAAGTAATAAAAAAAATTATCACTCTGTAAATATTGATGGAAATAAGTTCAATTTTGTTACTCGAGGGTTTTTGGGGTCGCTGAATACAAGTATGACGAAGGTTGCGACCACCGAGGTTCCTGGTGCACAGAATACTACTTCGTCTCCTGGATTTCTATAAACTGCACCAAAGTTAGTCAAACAATGATTCTCGAGGATTTTAGTAGTCGCTGATAACGAATATTACAAATAAATTGTTTTTAAATTTAACTTTCATCACTAGTGATGAAAGTTACCGTTAGGAGAATTTCTCTCAGTTGTGACGGAAATCACGTATTCGCTGAAAGTATTTTGTTACAAAATGACGTTTTTTGTCACAGTTGTAGAAAAAATATTTTTTAATAAACTGCTTATCAAAGTAAATATATTTGTTAAACAAATATTGTTTAAATAATTATACAAATTTCAAATTTTCATATGATAATATTTGTATTAAGAATGGTAAATCTTGCAGATATAAATGATATAATTGTTTATAACTTTGTCTCAAAAGCTGGTCTATTTTGACCGGTTATATCTCAAAAATCATTGCTTGTAATTTCACTTTTTTTAAGAAGAGTTCTTTCTAACAACGTTTTCTGAATCAAATTTAAATTATAAGTTACCAATATATTTTTAAAAATATATTTACAATTTTTAAAAAATCCTGAGGCGTCCAAATAATCTGATTTGAATTCCATAGTGTATTTGCTACGTGGAGTGCTCTTTTATATGCAAAAAAATTGGAAACTTCTGTATGGTTTAGTAATTATTATGCAAGATTTTATAGTATTTCAAACCTTTTTGGATTGCAAAATTATTATGCGAAATCAATTAAATCGATTTCAATGAAATTTGGTGGACTATTTTACTATGTTATAAAGATAACCCAGACGAGCTCCAGCATTAAATTTATCATTGAATATGTTCAATTGACTGCAAAATATAAAAAAACGCGTGATATTCTTTTCAGCCTTGTGTTTTTAAGAGCTATGTGAAAACATATACTTCTTAATGACACCTTCTAAAGTTAAAAAACCGTTAAATTTGTTTTTTCGAGTTTTTGCCTGTACTTAGGTATAGGCATTGCTTGTCAAAAAAATTGCTGACGTTTAACCCGCTGCTTTGTAAAATTCTCAACAATTTATAATAACAGAAATAAATTTTCGCCGCTTTAAGCTTTTTTGATAATTTTCGCAAGTTTTTACTTTTACTGAATGTTTTGCAATTTTTCATGTCTTTTTCTAATTTTGTGTTATAACTTTTTCTATGTGCAAGTAGGTATAGCTATTGCTTCACAAAAAAGATCTATTTTTTAACCCGTTAAATAAATGACGTTTTCTAAATAGCAGTACGCTTTTTAGTAACCAAAATACACTTTTTTAAAGTTCGATTTTTTAGCATTTTTTGCTAATTTTCAAATTTTGTTACGTAACTTTTTTTAGCGATTTTAGGTACCTATATACAATGCTGCATAGAAATGAAGGCTTATTTTATGCCCTTTAAAATGGTCACTGTATAACCAATAGTAAGAAAGTTACCGAGTTTTGACGCTTGTATATTTTACAGATTTTTTTACACATTATACTCGTTTTTTAAAAATCCTCCACCACCGCCCGAGTTGCGTTAAATAGTTGCACCGGCAATTGTGGATACCGAAAAGTATGCAAAAGTGGCACAATGTTATTTTAAGGCCACACATATTTTTACCAGTGACCATTACAAAGGGAATTGGATAAGCTTTGATTTGTGTATATCCCTAATGTCACTCAGAAAAAAATTACTGGTAACAAATCGAAAAAATCAAAAAAATTGGGTTTTCACGTTTTTTTTGTGATATTTTCATGAAAAATTTCTCTTTTTAACTTAAGAAGCACTCAATGTTTTTTTTTCATATTTTGGGGCCAATGGAACATATTCAATCATAAAACCCCTTTAGTCCTTTCAAATAGTTCATAATCAATATTCTATAAGAGCAATCTAACTGTTGAAAAATATTAATTGAATAATTACTACTTTAATCAATTTAAATGTTGCTCCCAAAATTGTTTTAAGTTATTAAATTATAAGCAAGGAAAGTAGAAAAAACGATATTTTTAGATTTTTTTTTATTTTCGTCGTGTCTTTCTCTTTGTCATTCTCGGTGGAAATTTGTAATCAAATTTAAACCTATTTCCCGACTATCTAGAGTTCTGGAATTCTGGAGTGATCCTAGTATTCTTGTTTAAATACGGTGAAGCTGATTTAGGAAATTCAACGTGATTCCGCAAATACTCCCTCGATCGTGCTCAAACTCCTATTTATTCGAGTTTCCTTGTTTTTTTATTTTTCAATGTTACTATTTTATTTTTAATTTTTTCCATTTTTCTATAACATATTCCAAATTTACAGTAGTTTTCCAATGACTCACTTTTTTCCATTTTTTTACCACTTTTTATGTTTTTTCTTTCAATTCTTAACCATATTTTAAAATTTATAACTTTTTTTCAGTTTTTTCCCACATTTTCTATTCTATTCTATTTTTTTCTGATCGCTATGTGTACATGGCAAATATATTTAAAAATACATATATCCGCAAGAGAAACAAAAACAATATTTTTTCATTTCGTTTGTCTGTATGTTTGTTAACGCTCATCTCAGAAACGGCTTAATCGATTTAAATGCTGTTTTTAGGACTATATTTTAAGATGGGTTTCTCCAAAAATTTTATGTTTTTTTTCATTTAAATCAGTTAAGAAGTAAAGAAGTTATGTCAATTTTTGTCAGTCACATAATATGAACCAGATAAAATAGAGTTCACATCTATATGAGTTCAGCTAATGCTGGAAGGGCGTCAAATGAAAGGGACGCGTAGGAAGAGCAAGGATACGGAGTGCGGGAGGCGCTCGGACAACCCGGTCGTCATTGTCAAACGTATCGAATGTACGAATATTTCTCTGCTGAACACAAAAGTGCAAAGTTTGATAATCGAGTCCTCGATTAAAAACAAAAGTTTTGATGAAAGAGAGCAAGTGAGTTTATTATGATATTAGAATGCGATGGACGTTAAATCCGGCAATATTCTTACCTAAATTTCGACGCGAACGAAACTCGCGGGTAAAAGCTAGTTTTTTAATATCCTTAAGAGAAATCTTTACTTCAATCCTAAAGGCTGCCTGAGATTTTAAAAATTGATTTCTTTCTTCTAATTATATATTTTTTGATAACACTTTCTTTTATCTGCAACTATATTCTGTATACCTATTTATAAATAACAATGACTTAATAATTGATTGTATTAAATCTTAAGAATTAATTTGTTTTGACCGCAGTGGTGTATGTGCAATAGAGATCACGGAAAACCTTAATAATTTGTCACAATAACCTACATAATTAGATTTTATCATACCCAATGCCAGTGGTTTACCAGAATGTTTAATCATAAAATATGTCCTATTATTTTCAATAATTGTTACTGAAATATCTATAAACACACAGTGCATCGATGCGTTAACACCCAGTCAATCAAATAATAGTCTTACGTAAATTATCTACTTTCGCGAAAAACGCAATATTCTAGGTATAATAATGTCGATTAGAAAAAAATCTCCTTTCTCTGACAAATAAATCGATTGTAACAAGTGAAATCATTTTAGAACAAAGTTTCAGTATAATTTATGCACTTGCGATAAGAGCATCGAAAAACAGAAATGCAAAATGTTACTGTGTAAATTACTAAGTGTTCTATTAATATTAGTGGTAGTGCGTGCTCAAAATAATAATCAACCGTCACGAAATCCAAGAACAATTCAAACTTTTTTAACAAGCGTAGGTGATTTATTCGGTTATGATGTGTTTAAACGACCAAGGATAGTGATAAATATTCCTGCTGCTCTTCCAGCAGGTCCTCCAGCTCCTGCACCTGCACCAGCACCTGCGCCAGCACCTGCTCCTGCACCGGCACCTCGTGGACCACCACCAGCACCACCAGGTCCGGCACCACCACCTCCAGCACCGGCACCACCAATGGGTCCTGCAGCTGCTGCTATTACAGCACCAAATTTACTTACTGACAGTGTACGTCGACAGTTCAGTATTAATTTAAACTGGGATAGAAATAGATCTCCGGATAATGATCCAATTGTATCAGCAGTTGTAGTTTCACCTCCAGGTGTATCAGCTCCTGTCGCTGCTGCTGCTGCTACAGCACCTATTGCAGCACCGGCACCTATTGCTGCCCCGGAACCAGCACCACCTGTTGCGTCAGCTTTGCAAGGTAGACCACCCTTACCTCCTCAAAGGCAACGACTACAAGATGACGAAGAAGAAGAAGAAAGAGTAGAAGATTATGATGATAGACCTAAGCGATTTCAAATCGACATTCCTGATTACTCTAACTTAGAAGAATTATCTGAGACTAAAAGGGAGGTAAGTAACGATAGAGATCAAGCCTCAAAGCTTAGATTTAAAGAAGATTTCCAAAACTATTGGCAAAATGCTCCATGGACTGTTGAACGTGGTTATAAATACATTGTACCTCAAGAGTCATCAAAATCAGCAATACGTTTACGTGGAAGTAAACCAAATGAAATCCCTAAAGAGTTATCAAAATATGAGGAAATTCCACTGCCCAATGAGAAGAGAGTACGCAGCCTTAAAGTAACGAATAGCATTAAATTTACCAAAAAAGATCCATTAGAAGCTTCAGCAACTGCCATAACTTATTTCCAAGTACCTCCAGAAAATATTCATATTGGACAACAATCTGCTGAACCATCATATTTAACGTCTAAATACGTAAATGCAGAGTTATTAAATTTTTACCAACAGAAATTTAAAGATGACGCAGCAAAAAAACAACAAGCTGGTTTAGAACAACCAGTTATTTCTAACAATGATCTGAAATCACCAACAAATTTAGAAGATTTATTTCAAAACTTACCCATTGTAAATGAAAATTTGCCAATCGAAAATCACCACAATCCCAAGGAAAATTCTCCTTTGGAACGAAACAATTTACCATTAAATTTGTATCCTCCTCTTTCTGGTTATTACAATCAAGAATCTGCAAAAGTTCCTGTTCAACAACAGATTATAATTGAGCAAGTTAATCCTCTAGATTTTTATTCCAATCCGGAAAGTCCTATAAAAGAATTTCTGATTGAAATTGCAGATTATAATAAAAACGAAGCAGCTGATAGCAGTAAGACACAATATAAAGAAGAAGATGCAAATAAAGAAAATCCTGACATTAAGTTAAATTTAAATCAACCGGAAAATTTTCAAGTTAACGAAAAAATCATAGGAAGCAATGAAAAAGAAAATTTTGAAGTCGAGCACCTTGAAGACGTAAGAGATAATAATGAAGAAGAAGAAAGTAGTGCTGAAGAAGTAAGACAAGAATCAGATGAAGAACCTAATAAACAATCAAATGAAACAAATAATGAAGAACAGCAACAAGAAGATGAAGAAGAAAAACCTACCAAGCAATTATTAGAAGATAATAATGAGGAAGAACGACAAGAAGATGATGCAAAATCTACTGAAGAACAAAACCAGGAGCTACAAAAGAAAGAAGAAGAAACTAAACAAATAAAAACTAACAGCGATGATAAAGAAGAAATAGCTAATAAACAACCGCAAAGTACTTACGATGAAGAACAGGATAAAAAATACGATTATAAAGATATAGAATCTTTTATAAGTGCCCACTTTAGTAATGTAAAACACAAAGATTTCGATACTATACGTAAAGAAATTGAATCAGAAGGAGAATCCAGAGCTAAGAAAATATACCAACAAGAACAAGAAGCAGAAGAAGAACGTGAAAGTGAAGATGAAAAGGAAGAAGAAAAGGAAGATGAAAAGGAAGATGAAAAGGAAGATGAAAAGGAAAATGAAAAGGAAGTTGAAAAGGAAGATGAAAAGAAAGGTGAAACAGAAGATGAAAAAGAAAAGGAATCGGAAAAAGATGACGAAGAAGAACAAAATGTGGAAGCTTCTAAATTAGAAGAAGAGAAATCAAATGCAAAAGATGAACAAGACGAATTGTTAAAAATCGAAGAACTTAAACGACAACATGATGAAGAGTTCCAACAAGTTTTTCCTAAATTAGGAGAAGGTACAGAATACGAAGATTTTTATAAAGCTTTTACTGCTGGGGATAATCCTAAATCGATAAGTCAACAAAATAAGCAACAGGATCAAGAAAATGAATATTTTTATAAATCATTTTTACCTTTATATGACCATAATAGCGAGCAGAATGATGAAGCCAAAGAATCGTCAAAAAATGTTGAAAAGTATAAATCAAAAACCCCAAAGAAAGTATCTAAACAGAATAAGGATCCGTTAAAAAATTTCGATATACAAAACAATTACAAAAAAGCTAAGGATAATTTATCCAAATTTTTGAATAAAAAGACTACATTTAAATTGCCAAAAGAAAAAGTAAAATCCGAACCAAAAAAGCAATTTCAAGATAAAGACAATTATGAATCAACTGAGAAAAGTGTAGTCCAACCATTATACTCTGGTGTTTGGAACATTGGAAACCTCCGAGAGCTTTATAAACAAGACAAACCAGTGACTGTTCCATTTGACCATGATTACAGTGCTTCAGAGTATAGGCAAAACGGTAAAAATAGATCAAAAAGAGATGCTGATGAAAGTGGTAAATATGAATTAGATGATGGTGAAAAATACATTGACGAACTTTACAAGCAAAAGAATAAATATGTTCCTGAAAGTTATTCCGAAGAATACACCTACGAGACACCAGAACCTCAAATTCAAACCTCTAATAACAAAAAATACAGAGCTTCAGAGTCTAGACAAAATAGTAAAAATATATCAAGAAGAGATGTTGATGAAAGTGAGGAATATGTATTAGACGATGGTGAAAAATACATTGACGAACTTTACAATCAAAAGTCTGAATATAATCCTGAAAGTTATTCAGAGGAATATACTTACAAGGCATCAGAACCTCAAATTCAAATCCCTGATTATAAAAAACTTGAAGCCAAAGAACATAAGGATGATGACAAATTATCACCAAATGCACAAGTTTTCAGCAAAGAATTGAAAAGAACTAAGAGTTCTGTTGTTGTAGACGAACCGAAAACTTTTACCACATAATAAATTATGAAGATGTAGGTACTTTATTAATTTGAAGAAAGCTAGGTCATGTATTAATTCATCAGTATTTTTCTAATTTTGTCTTAAAGTGTATTTTTATTCTTTCTTCTAATTTTTCATTTTTTACAATTTATCTTTTATGTAATTAATATCACTCACTTAAAAAATCAAAAAAAGAATAAATAAATACACGCGTATACTAACTAGAGGCAGGCTCTGAATACTAGCCAAGTAACGACTGAGAGATAAAATAAAATAATATGCTATCTCTCTCTTCACCTCGTTCTGATAGTCAAAAGTTTTCTGTAAACACATCCCCTACTTCCTAAACAAAGGCCGTGTTACTTTTTGCTTCCCATAGTTACCTACATTTTTTTTAAGATCTCCAGTCTCCATGTTTATCTCTGTTGTGGCTCTTGGAGACTTCTATTATTGAACCTTGCAAATTCTTATAAATGAACTACTTTCGGTAATACATTAAAAACTCTTTATACGCGGTGTATATGGTCCGTAAACATGTCGCGAATAGAGAAATCGTGAATACGAACTGGTAATTTATATGTAATTATAGGCAATATGTTCCTAGGTGACAAAATAAAATTTATAGGTAAATATAAAAAAAAACAATTTAATTGAAGTTTTGGATCATACTGAATAGTGGTTACCTTCAGGCTCAGGCAATGGTTCAAAGAATTTTGTAATCTTTTTTAATAGCAGTTTTTAAAAACTTTTTTAATTCAGACGATTTAAAAATAAGACTTTGTTCCACAGATGGATAAATTTTCATTAAGAAATCACAAGCTCTTTTACCATTCTTATGGGTACCTTCACTAAGATTTTTCAAATTAAATGTCATGTTTCCAGTATTTGTTGAAACCTCTTCTTGAATGGGCTCTGAATTTATCGTTTCCTTCAAGTCGGTTTCAGTTAAATTTTCACCTTGCGATTCAAGCAATGCCTGATTCTATTTGCTCGATCCCATCTCGTCCTATTTCATTCGCAATTTCGACTGTTTGCAGTGAAAGTTTGAATTTGCACTGATTCTTTGTTATTTTCCGCAGTCAGATTCCTTGTCATTTTCGGCAGTTAGAGCAGGCCTTAGTTTTTTCCAGCTTGATTTTAAAGTTTATGGCTTCAGTTCTTGCAATTATTCTTCTAGGTTCACGATGCATTTTATTATGTCAAATTCCTTTCAGCATTTCGTAATATTCATATCAGGATTACATTCCGTATTCCAATACATATAATACATATAATTTTAAAGGTTCGTCGAATGTACTATAGCTTGAAGGTCTGGATTATTCCTAGGTTCGTAAGTTAAAGCATAGCTGTCGTATTGGTAGGTAAAAATGTCATTTTTATGTTTAGGTGCATAGTTTCGAGTTCGCGAAAATTATCTAGTGCATTGCCCAAAACTTGAACTGCTTTAAAGTCTATTTTTTTTATAGGTGTAAACTTCGGAAACAAAACAATTACGGAACCCGCGAATAAAGAAAGGTTTAGCCACGTATATAGAAATTCGGTCGCATTTTTTAATCCGCAAATAGTGAAAACGCGAATGAAAAAAGCGCGAATAAAGAGCTTTTACTGTATCCGTTTTTATAGGCACCTAATATTTTCCATTAATGATTTATTTTTGGCTACCGTTATTTATAAAACATGTCTGTATTACTGCTATAGTTTATAAATATTCTTATACATAGTTGTAAACGGTAATTTTGCTCTTGGGATAACAATCAAATTAAGTTAAACGTTAATATACCAATCAGCATCACAGATTGATAAAAATAATGTATAAAAAATTATTCATATGCAGTTTATTTTAAATAATTTAAAGAATTGGATGATTGCAATGTTTATAAATAAGATTTATTTACACCATGATTAATTTGTATTTTTGAAGTTATACTTCTGTTCGTGCACTCGGTGGAAAAGATTTGTGTAGAGTTAAATGGCAAAAATCATTACATATGTAATGGTGTGAGTAAGAGAGAGACAGAAACACTTATAAGGTATATTGGTCGGTAAAAACAAAGATGAAATATTTACCACATGTTATTAGTCATAACTATAAGTCCTTTGAATACCGTTTCAAAATTCAGTACATTGAAAAGGGATAGATATACAAAAAACAGTCTGAACTAATGTATGAATATCATAGTGACGGACCACATGATTATTTGACAGTCTCTAGGAATATTATGCAAATTCGATACAAAAAGAGTGTGCACTTGGTACTAGGACGTTTTTGGGGTCGCTAACCACAAATATCATATAATGATTTTGCTGAATTATTTGAATACAAATTTATGAATCCGGGCGCGTACATAGAAGTATAACTTCTGCCGGCAGTCCCACTGACTGCCACACTCGTTTTTTTTTTGTATAAAGTAAATTAACATAAAAGTTTCATAAAAAAATTAATAAAGTACATCCTTCACACAATTAAAATTTATGTTTAACTTGTGATACATATTTCGAAATTTAGTTGTAAATTATTTATTAAATTTTAAGTACTTAGATAAGTTTTAGACCCTATAATTATCTTGTCATATCTAAAATCTTTTCTTAAATTAAAAAAAAAATACTAAAAAAAATATCAAAGCTCTAGCTTATTAATCTTGTTTTGTTTGTCAATTTTTTGTTATGAATTCTATGTTATGTAGTTTAATTATTATTTAATAAAATATTAGTTGAGTAACAAAGTGATTTTATTCTTTACCTATAATATAATACAAACTTATTGTAGTAACTTTCTATGGAATTATCAAGTAATTTAATTATGTGAGACACACATATCTCTCATTAAATATTAGAAATTAGACAAACAAGCAATGTGCTTAAAGAAAATTTTAAAAAATGCTACACCCTACAGAAATAGAAGCTGTGATATTCGTCCTTCTGCGATAGCGCCTTAACAGTTGGACCACATTTAGGTAGTAAAAAGAATTCTTGGAGTTCCAGAATTTTCATAATCTAATTTTAAAAATTGGATAGCCGGGTCATGGGTACTTTGTAACGATCTATCGGATTGTTTTAGTTAAAGAATTCACCGCTAGGTGGTACCGACTCTGTAAATTACAAGGTTAATCCAAATCTGTTTGAAGAAGGCCACGCAGGAGTTTAAATTTTTTTACCCACGACTCATAAGTAAATTGCGTATTTTTTAACCGATAACTCTGTCAGTAAATGTCAAATTATTGAGGAGTTGTGTTATAGTTTCATTTACTAAACTATTGGAGTAAGTAAATAGAAACCTGTATTATTATGTTGGTTACGTACAGTTTTCATTAAATTAAACTAACATTTGACATATTTCAGACAGAACTGTCTGCGAAATCGAATATTTTTGACAACTTATGCCAAAATTTAAATTTTATATTTGTTATTTTTAGTTTTATAAAAACCATTTGGTAAGTCGTGGGTAAAGCATAGTACTTCACTTTAGCTCGTTTCTTTAGCCCGTTCGCTCGCAAGCTCGCTCATGGGCCAAACACACTCGCTGTAATATGCAATTTACTCCACTCGTAAAGTAATATACTATTATCTACTCTACCTCATATTATGTATCAATTTTTAGTTCGTGAAAACTGTCGTTATAGACAGCAGTGCGTGAAGGATTAAAAGTGTGCGTGAAGTAACAATGTATTTTAAATGGGATTTACTTTTTCGCACTGTTTTTGGCACACCTTTATATAATCAAATATCCTTTGTCATGGTGTTGCTATGAGAGCATTAAATTTCAACAAAAGTTATTCTGACAGTTTTGTAGTTTGAATTTTCAAATTTGAAAGGTATACAAATTGTAGATATGAATTGAAAATAAATTGCTTTCTTGTAATTATTTTTTATTTGATTATCGTAGATAAAATGTTGTATGAAACTGTGCGTGAAGTGCTTTTTGCGCACTTACGCGATATGTAGCACTCGCTTCGCTCGTGCTCTAAACATCGCGTGCGTGCTCAAAAAGCATACTTCACGAACTGTTTCATAAATAACTATTTTTGAGGTGACACCAAAATTTCACCATTTTGTGGACAGAGTATGACACCCTAGTTTCTGACTACAAATGAAAATTGAAGGAGAATCTCCCCAGTAGAAGTCGACACCGAAAAATGCAGAGGCAGATCTCCGAAAGACAAGATAAGAGAAAAATTGATTCACTACTTATTTAACCAATTTTAATGTTCAGTTAAACATATTCTTTTTTACTCCAAATAATTGTTTTTTAAATAACATTTAAATAAATCATTTAAAAAGGGAGTTTGTGTATAATTTGTTTAGTTTGTACTTTGGCGCCCTATATTTCATGTTTGGGTAAGTCTGGTTGAACTCTTAAAAGAAGCCAAGACCTATTGAGCTAGCTCGGGAATTAACGCCCTTATAGGAGTTTTAAATGTTATAACTTTAATCATGTTTTTTAATAAAACTATATACACACTTTACCCAAGACCAAACAAAAAAATCTTACTAAATTTAAGAAAATAGCAGTTTTTGGACCTCTTCCAGAAGCTGAAAGTTTTTGAATTCTTATTAGAATATTTCAATAATTGTCAGTTACACATTCCGAAACATTTTTAGAATTCCCGTACATTATAATTTTGTCTCCAGTAACGAAAATAAAGACATTTAACTATTCGAATAACTAATTTGGGGAACAGCCTCGAGCTCTGCGTAACCTTCCACAAAGTGGATTTTTTGTCATCGAGACATATTTAAAATGAGCGTAGATCAATTTTGTAAATAGTGTAAAAAGGCAGTTGTTAATTATGTACAATGCATTATATTATCACGACAGTTGTGCTAAAAAAGGAAATTTAATGAAGAATAATATTGTGAAATGTTCTACATGTTCCAAAAGAGAGATTATGCCAACCATCTAAAGTGAAAATTTTGATCAAATTCAAATTTTGAATGATTCTTCGACAACCAGTCAAAAGGATCCGGTTAAGATAATAAAAGAACTTCAAAAATCTGTTCAATACATTCGTGATAAATTTGAGGACCTTGCAGAACAAAATAAAAAAGTACTTCAATAGTGAGTCGAAGTTAAATCACAAAATGCTATGCTTAAAACAAAACTAAATAAAACTGAAGAAAGACCATCTGTTCTTGAATCAGAGAGAAATTCCTTTATTAGGATGTGCTGCCTACATATCATAGGTTGCTAATACACAGCATACCGATCAATCCAAAGGACAATTATATAATTCAAAACATTAGATATAAACTAAAATAATTAAAATTGATAAAAATAATGAAATAAAAACTATTAATAATTAATGCATTAATCAGGAATAGATGTGACAATGTAAAATATTAATAGAATCGATTAAAATGTTTTCAGTGATTTCAGGAATCGCTGATTTGTCAAGCTTAAATTCGTTGAAAAAGTCAAGTACACTTTTTCCAATAGAACCACGAGCGCCAAACCATAGTCCATGGACAGACCAATTTCTTTCACCAAATTCGTCTCGATATTTTTCGGCATAATGGTTGACGCAAGAGCTGTATATGTTTGACTTTTCTTGTTTGATTTTTTCATCTTGATCATCGTCATTTGTTTCAAAACGCACCGTTGGATCAATTATGAGGGCTCTATTTGATTTCGTATCAAACGCAATTATGTCTATGAACCGGAAGCTACCATGTTGATCATATGCATGAACTTCCTCGAAGCATTTGTATTTTTTGTCAATCATTAATGATTTGATTGCGTGTTTAACTTTGTGATGTCTCGAAATAATTTGGGGTTTATTTGATGAACAAAATCCAATAACATGAGCGGGGGTTTCTTTCTCTCTATTGCATTTGCGACAGAGGCTGTTATCGGACACTGCACCAGGAATTCCCTTGACATTTGCGTAGTTGGTATTGAGTTTAATTGCAGCAGTAAATTCTGAAGAGCTTAATCTTGACTTTTTTGACATAAATTGGTTGCTTATATGGGATGTGTTGAAGTGCTTCACTCCAATTCCTTGCCAATTCTGTCGGCACCATTTGTCATAAGACATTTTTCGTAATTTCACTCTCATCATTAATGATGTTTCTTGTTCGAGGCCAAGCATTGAGGCACATTCAGCCATCTCTGCTTGACAATCTACAAGCTGGTGAAAAATAGCGTCATTCACTTTACTTAGTTTGTTTGCGATTGAATAATGTTGAAGTTTGGCTTCCCATTCGCAACGAACTAAACCAAGTCCACGAACATTTCGTGGTGCATAAAACATGTCTGTTGAAGTTGATGTTGGAAGTCCAACAATAGCTTTCACTGCACGTCTTATCATTGTGTCTATATGTTCTGTAATTGTTGACGGTATTTTATTTAGTGGAGCAGCTTGAAGTGGATATATTAGAGTTGGAAATATATATTGATTAAAGATATTTAGTTTTTGATCGGGCTTCAAAAGGGGTGATACCATCATCTTGTCAATATTTTCAGCAAATTTTTCGATAACATCTTTGTTGAAGACCATTGTTTTTTCGAATGTACAGCCAAGATATCTAATTCGTTCGTCTTTGTCGATAGTTTTAATGGCGTCGCCATTTGAAAGAATTAATTCTTGTTTAGTCAAATTACCTTTGACTATGTTTATTGCAATACTTTTCTTTGGGTTAATTTCGAGACCAATTTCTTGGAAAAGTTGTTTAACTAATTCAATTAGTCTGATTGCATTCTCAACAGAACTTGCAGTAATTGCTTGATCGTCAGCAAAACCAGTCATTGATATAGCATCATAATTATTAATGATTTTATATCCGTACTCGTTAGCGATCATAGGTTCGCAAAGTTCATTGAATATGTGATCAATTGCGATATTAAATAAAATTGGAGATAGTGGTCCTCCTTGTGGTACACCACACATGATAGGAATGTCATTAGTTTCTTTCTTTTGAACTTCGACGTTAATTGTGTTCTGAGTCAAAAGGTTCATCACCAGTGATTTAACATTTGATGAAACACCTTTAGCGTCAAGTGTTCTCCCAACATGTTCATGTCCAATTCTGTCGAAGGCTTTCGATATGTCAAGGAAAGCGACCACACAATCGCGTTTGAAACTTTGAGAATTCTTAAGAATTGAATCTATTATTCGGGTGTTGATGTGACAACCAGCAACATCACTTATGAAACCTCTCTGATTTCCGTTCAAGCTTATTTGGTTTCTAATTGTTTCGTCGAGACACCGTTCAATGATTCGTCGAACAATTGAATAGATTTTTATTGGTCGCCAATTACTAGGTTCATTAGCGTCACCACCTTTATCGATAAGAACTGTTCTTCCCTTCCTTAGTTCTGAAGGTACAAAACTTGTGTGTAGCATAATATTCGCGATAGAACATCTGCTATGTTTAGGTCTCTAATTGTTCTTATTAACACTCTATCTTTACCCGGTGATGTGTCGAGTGAGATCTTTTTAATTGTCTTCTGCATATTTTCAACTTGGATGAAGGTATCAGGTTGCTTGTCGATCGCAGGGTAATGTGTTAAAATATTAATATTTGATTTTGAAAAAACAGTTCTGAAGTGTTCCTCAATCTTGCTTATATCAATTGAGCAAGATCGTGATTTGCCACCATTCATAACATTACGAACAACTTTTTTGCGTTGATTGTAGTAGTGATATTGGGCGAGTTCAAATTGGTATTGTTCATTTCTCTTCTGCCTTGCTTTTTCTTCTGCTCTTTGAGGATTTGATGACCTCGCGTACCTAGAGTTTGTGTTTGTTCTTTTGTTTTGTTTACGTCGTCTATACATTTTGACATTTGGATGAAGAGGACCGGGAAGTTTTTCGTTGGATTCGAATAGAAACTTTAAAAAGTTGCTAACTTCTCTGTCGAAGTCAATATTTTTGATCTCAGACACGTTGTTTAACATATCAGCAAAACGCGTCCTCCAGCCATTAACTTCATTGACTAACTCATCACTTATTCGTAATACATATATGAATGTAAAGTTCTGGAGTGCTCAAAAAGGGAAACAAGGGTGCGATTATTTAGCAAAATTTTCTAGTTCTGAAATTAAAAAGGAGATCCTAAAGAATAAGAATAACCGGGGCATAGTTTCAGGCATGCTGAGCATGAACAATAGAAAACCTGCTAAAGATGTGACCAACATATATATGAATCTCTAACTGTATGAAACAGAAAATTGTTTAATATGGTTTATTATTAGAAAAAACCTTCGGTAGTATTTGTGAATTCAGAAAGTGCAGTATAGTATCCCAATTATAAATTAATCCAATTCAAATAAGCCATTGTAATGACTTTGAATCATTGCGTCAAAGTGTTTTCTGTTTTGTACCTTAATACCCAATCTATCAAGAACAAGATGTGCGAGATTAAGTTGTGAATAGATAGTCTTAAACATTCCGATGCTATAGTGGTAGGCGAAACTTGGCTCCAACCCCATAAAGAAGTATTTTTTAGTATTGAAGGGTATCGCCATATATTAATATGTCAGCAGAGAGATAAGTAGTGGCGGCGTTGTGATATTACTGAAAAGATGCTAAAGTTTTGGTGAAGTTTATAGACACCAATCAAATAGTTCCATGATTTTTGTGCCTATTGAAAAAGTTATAGACCTCAATATGTAAATTATCAAATATTTTTTAATGTTTTGGATGAAATGTTGAATATAACGATTCAACGTTTATTTATATCTAGCAGGCTATCTATTTATTTTTTCACGTTGGTATTGGTTTTTGTCATGTTGGCGTTTGAAGGTAACCAATTCACTGCAAGTCACAAGCTGACAAGCTTGACAACAGATATCGTAAATATAATGGTTAAATGCATTAAAAAAATTAATATGCCGAAAAAAAGTTGTGTAGAGACAAAAAAATGAATACAAAGATGATATTACATGTTTAGAAAAGACCAGAAAGTTTCAGAAGAGAGATCTCTTAGGTTTTTAATGTAAGTAGTAATTGTGTTTGTATCCAAGATTATTCCAATATTTTCATCAGCAAATAGCTCTAAACATTTTTAATTTCATTAATAGTTGTATATGAAGTTATTTGTTACATTAAATACACTTTTACATTCTTATTACATTCAAATTACTTATAATTTATTAAGCATACCTAACACCACATTTCTTCTGTCAGTCATTATTTTACAATGTTGCCAGATTACACACTATAGTAAAAGTTAAAAATGTTCCAGAATAAAATATTTTCATTAATTTCTTTAATAACAATGATCCATAATGATAATTAAAATGTAATTTGATAGGACATGGACGAATCGATATTTCATTCATTAATCTATGACCAATCAAATATCATTTAAATTTTTATTTCATACATTTTTTAAATATTTCGTGTTTCTTTTTTAGGTTAGTGTTAAATATAATCGAAAAATCTTAAAAAAAGATATAGTTAATGGTAAAGAAGCGGCAAATAAAAGGAAGAAAAATAAAGCAGATACATTTAAGAACTTCATCTAAAACAAATTGCAGCGGCAGATTTGGACGTACAATTATAAAAACGAATATTTTACTTCAGATAAACTTTTGACTGACGCAAAGCAAAACTGAGATTTAAACGGTAAACGAACTTATTAATACAAAATTAATGATATATAAACTTAAAAACGTGAACTGACGACAAATTTTAAGTGAGCGAAGACATAGCAAAATCTCTTTCCTTCAGAAATTTATGACATTAAAAAGCGCAATGAAATCATCAGATTCGTGTACATAGACATGGATATAAAAAAATGGTACTCCAACGCGTCGATGGAAACAGTAATCTGATTTAAAAAGTAATCCATTGCATGTGTAATCCGAAGAAAAGCGATTTACAATTTTACTTGCAGGAGCAAATGGTGGGTCAATAGAGGGATGTGATTTGTTATTCGACTCTTCAAATACTGACATTGACTATCAGAAAACTATAAATGGTGATATTTTCAAAAACTGGATTGTTAATTAACTTATTCCTGCTTTATTTAATTTTCCAGAGAAATGTGTAGTAAACATGGATAATGCTTTATTTCATTCTGTACAACAAAACAGACCACCTACATTTCCAGCAACAAAATAGATATTACAGAGATGGTTAAGCAGCAGTACATCGTATTTGATAAAAAAATGAAAAAAAAAAAGACAATTATACTTACACAATACAGAAGCAACGATAAGACATATGTAGTAGATGAAATATTAAACTAACATAGGCATGATTTACCTCGATTACCTCTATTTTGCATTTTTATATTCGGACAAAACTTGGACAGAAGCTTTAAGACAATGTAAACCAGACATGTAAAAAAAAATTTTGTAGACACAGAAGAAATTATTTTGACGGATTGGACTTATTACATGAAAAACTGTTCACTTGACAACATTTTACTTTTGATACTGGAAGTGAATTGAAAATACATAACGAATAGATGAACGTGACAATAGTTTTAACCAAATCTGTTACTCCAATTTTTGTTGTTTATATGTTTTTTTTAATGTTGTATGTTTCATTTTTTTTACTTTGCTTATTTTACCATTAGTGTATCTGATTTTCTGCTGAATTATTGCACTGTAGCTATTGAACACATATTAAACGGATTTCCATTATTTGAAGCATAACATTTTGTGGGAATATTTATCTTTGTTCTACTTATCAAAATAGCTGAAACCAATTGGTATGTCATAATACCGCACTACCTGGAAAGCTCCACGAAAAATTCTTTAATATATATCTGCTGTAATACTTATCGAAAAAATGAAATATTTTGTATTTTCTCATTTATAGCTGGTCCAATTTAAATGTTTGTTGTAAAACTTATTTTATAATATCGTTATATAGACATAGAAAATTTGTTCCTAATTGCAAATAAAGACTTTTTTGTAAATGTTTTTATTGTTTGCTTTCATTTAATTAAGTACTATTATTTTGTAAATGCATTCATTATATCTAAAAATATATTTTTAAATTGACGATTTTCGTTTTTTGTGAAAGTACTAATTTTTAATGATTTGATGGCGCTGAAATGGAGTACACAATTGTTATTTTATTTATTGTCACTAACACTATGATTTTATTGAGGACGTGACAACAGCGCATTTACAACTGAGAATAAGATTAAATATACAGGGCGAAATTCATCACCCTAACAAGGCCTACTTTAATAAAAATAAGCTTTGAATGATGTATAATATTACAAATAAAAATAAAATTTCTTTAAACTTTGATGATTTCAACATTGATTTTTTGAATAACATTACTCAGCAAGGTAAAATCTAATGCTTTTAAAATAGTAAAACTAACCTACAAGAGTAATTTGTCTATGAACATAGCACTCTCATTGATTATCTGTTTGCCAATACAAACAAAGAATCTAAACTGTTAGTTACAGATCAGCAAATAAATGATCACAGAATTCAAATGCTCAAAGTAGCTATGAATAGACTAATCCCTTCAAGTACGATCTACACAATATCCAACATGGTCAATATTAAATTTAAGCAAGATCTTCAAAAGTTGGGTAGTCGCCAATCGGCCGATCCCAATCATCTATGTGATGAGATTATCAGAAAATATAAAAGTAACATCAAACTATAAACTGTAAAAGATAGATTTCGTGCCAACAGTGGTCCTGGCTTTACCGTTGAACTTCATGAACTCATTAAACCAAGGAAAAACTATCATTATTACATTATTACCGTAGTAAGAAATTTCTAACTAATGAAGACTAAGGATTTTTAGAATCTCAAAACACATTAACACCGGCAATTGACAAAGCAAAGAAAGATTATTATAATTAAATAATAAATTATGCTAATGGTGACAAAAAAAAATAAAGCGAGCCTTGAATTCATTTATTTATAATAAGCAATCTAAAAAATAATATTTCTAAACTTGATGTTGATGAGGGCATCATAGACAATCCAAAAGATATTGCCAAAGCATTGAATGATCAATTCAGAAATGTTGGTCATTTGCTTGCAGATGATATATGGCCAGTGGCTGTATTACCAATATCCCGAAAATGTCTGTAATCTGATTGAATGGGCTCCGGTCAAATATGTTGAGATGTTGAGTGGCATTCATAAGAAGAAAGCAGGTAAAGCACCTGATGTTGATGATTAAACCATGGACACCATAAAAGAACTTTGGCAGCTCTTATGCATGTGAATAGGGATGTGGACTGTACTCAAATAAGTATAAAATTTTACCACGAAAAGTTAGTTTCTATAATAAAAATAATAAAAAACACAATATTTTCTTCAATAAACAGGGGATTAATTTTTTATTTAATAAAATGTAATTAAATATTTCACTCTCAAGTCACGTGACAATGAACACTAAACAAAATGTGTGACGTCACTTGTTTCCAAACAAGAATTTTCGCTGTCAAGTAATATGGTGTTTGTTGATATTTGGATAATATTATTACTGTTTTTACTTTAAACTTTATGTTTATAAAATGTAGAATCCATCTTATTAACACAAAACTACGAAATAACTTTCTATTACATACAACTTCGACAATGTTTAGGAGCAAGTGACGTCACAGCGGGTGTTTCACAGGTATCCTCGTTTTGGCACGAAATTTAAAATGGAATTTTAAATAACTTATTTTAAAGCTATTAGTTGTAGTAAAAAAATAATAACAAGTAGTTTAGGCTATATTTGGTACTTATGCATGGTTTTAAACACTTTCCCAAAAATAGTCCACATCCCTATTAATTTGATATTTATAACTAACTCTATACCTAACATGTACAGAGGCTAAAATTTCTAAAATCATGCCAGTCTTTAAGGGGGATACAGCAAGCTTTGTCAACAACTACAAAACCATTTTACTTCTAACTACAATCTCAAAAATTCTCGAGTACTGTGTAAATGAATAGTACATTTCTTGAATTCTAGTACCTAATTATTGGTATAAAGGGCAATGTGGTTTTAGGTATGTAGAACTGCGTATGCAACTGTTGATATAACAAATAGTGTTTATGACAAGATTGATAAAGGATATATAAAGGAATTGTAGTATTATTCGATTTAAAAAAAAAGTCATATCCTATTGACTGTCTTAGAAAAGGCTGGAATAACTGGTAATGTTTTGTTATGGTTCAGGGAATATTTTCCGAATACAGTTTGCAGTAGTGTCTCCAGTTTAGTTTCACATAAATTATGTTGTGCCACAGGGGTCTGTACTCGGACCAACATATCTCAAATTAACACTTAATGTCAGGAAGTCTTGTTTCATGATGATGTCAAAAACTGAGGCATGACAGGATCTGAGTTTCTGTTGGACTGGCGAAGCTTACAAGAGTTAACTATATCAAATATTTGGGTCTATATATAGACTTCAAATTGAATTGGGAATACCACAGTAATTCGATATGCAGGAAATTAGCCCTGCAGTAGACATCTTAGGAAGAACAGCAATATAAGTATCTATTTATCATCGCAGACTTACCTACCTTACTGTAATGTGGGGTAATGCCACTACAAACGGGCTATATTTAGAACAAATGAAAATGCCATACATAGCATTCCTTTGCTCAGGGCTGTAATATAATATTTAAGTTTTCTTTTTATTTTGTATTTATATTTTATCTATTAATCAATAAAGTGGATAGTTAAATAAATAAATAAATAAATAAATAAATAAATAAATAAATAAATAAATAACCAAATAGAAATTTTGTCGTTGCACATTCATGTAATAGCATATCGATAGTTATTGCATCGAATATTTTTGACGTAACAACGTCTTATAATTCGATATAGCCGGCTGCACACACCAAAAAATGAGGCGTTCCACTAAGGCGTTTCGAATGAAAAATGAGAAATGAAATGAAAAATGATATCCATACAAAATATCTATCAAACAAATAAAATTTTTGAAAAATGCAACCAGTCCATCAGTATTTTCTTATCGATTAAACTTATTTATCTTATTTTATGCTAACTTTGCCTTATGACTATTCGCGTCAATATTTGTGATTAAATAGAGGTACAAGAAGACTAAAATCCCGAAAATGCATAAATTTGTTATCGCTATCCCGTTGTCGATATCTATACTCCAGCCGTCCAAAAGATGGAATGATCACGTGAACGGCACGCACTGTTTGAATATTACTCTCCCCAACCAACGTCACAAGTCCGATTTACACCACTCAACAAAAAAGTACCCACCCTCGATGTTTACAGTTTATATTCTCTCTGGTATGAGTACAGTGTAAACTGTTCTTCGTTATTTCAGTTTGGAAGGCGTGGCATAGTAGGATTACGTCAGCCAGTCACTGATCACGCGTCCTTGAATTCCATCTTTTGAGCGTCTCGGGTATAATACTATCGATAAGTCGATATTCCCAACTGCCAAATAAATCCGGTAGTTTTTACGTGTTATTCTGTCCGTGGTGTGTATTTATGTATGCCAAATAGATATAATTTAAAGAGAAATTAACTATAGTTCAAAATCGAACGTAATTGTATCCCTAGAGGTGATACAATACCGATCATAACATACGAATATTCGGATACACAATTATAACAGCCGAAAGAACTTCTGTACCTATAGTTTCTGATTTTACCCTACTTACATATCAGATTGTATGATACTGAGATAGACATTACATTACAACGGACAAAAGTTAATCGATCTTCTTGGCGGATGAATTATTCCCGAGGCGAAGACAAAGTCGCCGCAGAAATGATCGACTTTCATATAAAATAATGTATACTATTTTTCTTCCTATACCGTGGAACATTTATAGCTGATGCGTGACAAACATGAGGCGGAACAACGACTTTTGGCGGAAGTATGTAGTGAGGGCAGCAGTCGCACTTTCGACCAGGGTAGGAAGAACAAAAATGTATCCACTTGTTAAAACGAGTTTTTTTAAATATAAGAATTTTAAACTTCTGCGTTGTCTCAGTTGGTAAATCTTTCTATTGATAACAGAAAGTGTCACTTTCGTCACTATTTAAAAAATATACTAATTATAACTCGCATAATTAATTTATGAATACACATAAACGTGTTCTGAATTAGCGCAAAATTAATTGATTTCTTTCACTTTTTTTCTTGCAGGATATGAAATCAATAGGAATACAAGTCAATACGGAAACAAAAAATATAGGAACATTTACTGAAAAAGAGAATCAGAGTAATGCAGACACTTATCAACAGAGGTAATTACCCATAAAATTTTATTATATAATTAATTTAATGTTCTTTTAGTTTATAGACAAGAATTTTGTATAAAATGGGTAATTTCCAGTGTAAATCAAGTGTAAAATTAAATCAATTTGGTTATACTAATACTTTTTCTTTTTTTTTCAGTCTTACGGATATTTTTGACCAACTAAAGACTGATCTTGTGAACTTACACAGCCATATAGAAAAACAAAATTTACATCTCTAGAAATATAAACCAGAAGAACTTCTTAGTTCGACTTTTTATTCTAGGAAACAGTTACAACAAGTACGTTGTAAAAATAAGGTGTTCATTTTATATATATAAATATGTTATATAAATAAACATTTCTTTAAAACAATGAAGTTTTTATACAAAACAATATAACAAAAACTAAACATTTTATGTTAAAATTTTATAAAAATTCTATTCTATTCTAATGATATGGTATATTAATACTCAGCGAAAGCAGTAGTCAAATAATTGTGCGCGTAATCGTAAACGACAAGCATTATCGCCCCACCAGGTCCTAATCGGAGTACTTTTGGAAGAAGACCTTTATAAAGGGCCAAAAACCTAAAAAAAAATACAAAGAAAGTGTAGAAATCGGTGAATCCGATGAAAGCAAAGCTTTTAATGATATCTGATGTACTCATGTAGTAGCAAAAAGCAGAAGCACGGAGAGACTTACTCGAAAGTAGGAGCAACGAGAGGTAGTGCTATCATGATTTCTTCGAATTTAACATTAAAAGCTTTCCTTTAACAAATGTGGCACAGAGCAAGAGCAAGTATTAACCACAAATTTATTAAAAAATTACACAAAATTGATACCTCTTTAATTAACAAATGTTGCAGAATGCAGAATATTAATTATTCTATCGCTTTACGAGTTTTTGAAAAATATTTTCAAATACATTGACTATTTAACTAAGAAGAAACAACTACTTCCCGGGTTATGTGCCCCGACGGATATTGAATTTTACTTCAAAGTCAAACGGGGTATACAAATTTTCGTCATTCTTTTTTCTTTCTGGCCATTCGTCTTATTTCAGTCCAAGTTGTTCCTCTTTGTACCAGCAATTCCCCTACTGTTTTGTCCCAGTCTCTTTGCCTTCTTCCATGTTTTGGCTTCCCAAACTCTCTTGACTTGTCTTTGGTCTTTCATTCGTTGGAGATGTCCCCACCAACTTAGCTGTTTTTGTTTAAATGTTTACCTCTTCCCGTATTAACCTCATTGGTCTAAATATTGACATTCATACATTCATCTTGGTTTTTAGTGAAATTTCTCTTTTTCCTATTTTACCCTTGTTCATTAAATAATACGTCTTTATGGCTTTTTCTATTCTTGTATTAATTTCCATTTCTTAGTCTCCCGAATCTTCTATCTTAGTGCCGAAATACCCAAAGAAGTCAACTTATTCTAATTTTCTTCCCTCTATTTCAATATTTATTTTCTGATTGTCTCCTATAGTCATTACTTTTGTCTTCTCTTTGTTCAGAATCATTGCATAGCTTTTTAGTGTTTCATCCCAGATTTCCATATTATTGTGTATTTCTGTTTCACTTTCTGCAGATACTATCACATTGTCCACAAATGCTTCTTCCGAGATTCTCACCACTTCTAAATTTTTGTATCCTATTTTTAATTTCTTCGCTTTTTTGGAATATGCTATTATGATTTCATCCATAAATATATTGAATAGCAGCGGACTCAACCCTCCTTGCTTCAGCTCTTCTCAGGTTACAGAGATATCCGGGATGTTGTTTCTCCATATATATTTTTTTATAAAAGCTCTTTATCCCAATTACTGTTTTGTCAATTACACTTTTTTTCAGATTTCCCACAATTTCTCTCTCTTCACCTTATCGAAAGCCTTTTTCAAATCTATATATGACAGTGACGCTGTCTGGTTTTGGTGATTAACTTTTTCTATTATTTGCTTTTGTGTAATAATCCTGGGTGCTTCTTCCTTTACGTAATCCACTTTGCGCTTCGTGCAGCGAACTTTCAGTCTTCTTATATTGTCGCCTCTCAAGTATTTTTTCGTAGACTTTCATAGACGTGCTTAGTAGAGTAATTTTTCCTTCCAATATAACATGTTTGTCTCCTTTTCTGTAAAAAATCAGTAAAACCAGTGCCATTTCCCAATCTTTCGGAATTGTCTTTTTCCTTCATATTTCGTTGAAAATGTTTAGAAGTACTTCTTTTCCTTTACTTCCCATGTGTTTCGGCATCTCATTCTTTATTCTCCGTGTGGTCCTAATCTCTCCTTGTACCTTCGATTCGCACAACCGAATTTAGCATAAACATCCCCTAAAAGATATACCATCGCTCTCGCTCCTTCTCTGGTTTGTACTAGCTTATCCCAATACTTTTCTTTTGCTATTTTCTTGTGTATAAAGGAACCAACTCCAGCAGCTGCTCTGTTGTTTTCTTGTACTCGGCTATTTACTAATATGTGTTCGTCGTCCAATATTATGCATCCTTTCCCCTTTTTCTTTGTTTCTGTTATCCCTAGTATTTCAATCATTGCTTTTTCAAATTCCATTTCCAATTCTTTTTCCAGTACCATTAAAACCTCTAAAGTTTCATGTTCCGAATTTCCAAACTCTTCCATCTTTTACTTTTGATTTTCTTAAATTTTTCTTTTCTTCCATTTGTATCTTATTTTCTTTCTTACTCTTTAAAATGTCGTAGTCATTGTTCTTTGCCTTAGTCGGTTTATTTTCATTGTTTCTACCCATTTCATGGTTATTTTTTATTAGTTTTTTAATAAATTTTCTATTGTTAATTGGCCGGTATTGTTCCATTTGTATATATTTTGTTCTGTTATGATTTTTCTATATCATCTTTTAACCTCTTTGCCTTTTCTTTTTAAATGTTTGGTTTTCTCTATAATTTCTTTTTGGATCTTTCTTTCGAACACCGTTAGGTTGTCAATGAATATCCTTTTATTTTTTAAATTTTTTCAGTTTATGTTTGTTTTTCATTATTTTTCATTTCTCCTCTTAGTTTGCCATTTTTATAAGACAAGCTTTTTTTCCAATTTTATTGCTTTCTCAATTTTCACATTTTCTTTTAGTTTTACGTCGAAAAATTTACTCAAGTCTCTTAGAAGTTCCTGGTCATAATAAATTCAATAATCAAGACTTTTGTCTTATTCCCTTATTTTGTAATACGTAGTAATTATGTAGTAATGTCATATTAAAAATAAATAAAAATATGCTTACCCTTCTTCTGCATAAACAATTCTCATTGACTGAATGGTAGATTTGTATTTAATTTGACCTATCACAGGTTGAGGTCCTTGTATCCTTGACTTGGCAACATCAAAAGGAATATTTAGACATGACGCTAAGCTACCAGAAACAAAACCAATACTAACTTTCCTAAAGAACTCATGGTAGGGATTCTAAAATTATTATATTATAAATCTTATAAAATCATATTTTCAGAAAGTGGTCACCTCAAATTCTGAAAGATACCCTTTAACAGAATGATAAAATCCAAAATAAACCATGTTAAATACACCATTTCTAGCTATTGTTGCAGTGAGACCCTTATTTAACCCTTTCAATCCCAAACCATTCTCTTTAACAATAACTCTAGTTATTGACCAAGTACTCGGTACTTCTCCTGATCTCGCTTTATTTGCTTGAAGATTTACTTTAACTACTTCGAATGGATTTACTAACACAGCTTCTGTTGCTCCTGCTCCAAGACCTGCTAGGGAGAATGTCTGAAATTTTTTTAAAAAATAATGCTACTAATAAAAAATTATAGATTACTAGCTGACCCAGCTAATTTAGTAAGAATTGCACGTTTAAACATATAAGATATCAACCGCGCTACCTTACGTGACGTCATAGTACTTAATTTAATAAAAATTATGAGATATCCACTGCCCCTCCTTATGGTTGATAAGAACTAGAATAATATACCGAGGGTTGCATTTAAAATAAGAAAGTATTGGCCACTGTCACATGAGTCACCCTATATATTTATTTTTTATCGAATTTATTCTATTTGGCAGTTCCTCACTGTATCATACTTTGCATATATGAATATTTTGTTAAATAAATTATGGTAAGTGCGTAGATGCCTGTATCTGACACATCCTGTAAAAGAACGTTTGCGAATTAAGCAAACTCAAAATGCACTTCAATCTTAAATTTGAACTGTCAGTCAGGTTTGAACAGACGTATTTATTTTCATATCCTCGAAATGGCGTAATTACTAAATTGCGATATTTTGATATATTTTGGTAAGTGAGTGTATGAGCTACGAGCTACTATAAATAGAGTAGATAAGCCAGGCTTCCAGCTGTCCCTCGATTGAAAAAAGAGAAGATCGCTTTAGCCACTCTGTCTCTCTCACTTTCAATCTCAGCAGAGGTAAAATACTTCGTAGTCATCCTCGACAGGAAACTTACGTTGGATGCACACCTCGCAAATTTAACCTCTAAAGCTACAATGCTATATGGCACTGCCGTATGCTTTTTGTGAAAACATGGGGTCTATCTATTGGTCATATCTAATGGTCGGACTCCTAATTACCTATGCTGTGCTGGTTTGGTGGAACAAAACAAAGTAACATAACAAAACGCCATAATAGAGTTGTAAAAGATGCTATGAGATCGTGTTCTAGAGCGGCATTGGAGATAATTTCAGATCTTTCCCCTTGCATTTATATGTAGAAAGGTTTGCTCTGGACAGTGCCTATAGGTTGACAAGGACTAAGTCTCTACAACTCAGAAATCTTACATGACATCCCCAGATTCTTAGAGTCGGAGCAACCCAGTCGATGAAGAAGTCTACAGACATTATGTCTTTAAAACGAGATTTTGGGCTTACATTAGATGTTTGTAAGTTAACACAAAACGAAATCGTTCAACTTAGAAAACTGATGAGTCAAAAACACTAGGAGTAGGCATAGTGGTCACAGGTCATAACGTAAGGCTCTTAATAGCCCTGGGAAACACTACTACAATCATCCAAGCGAACTTTTTAGCAACAGAATTCTTTGCTCAACAGTATTTTATAAACGCCTCAGTTCAGCCAAACTGTTTTAAAGGCTCTACAAATCAACTACTTTCAAGTCCAGAACAGCCTAGACTTGCAAACTTTGTTGTGAGTACCAGGACACAAAGCGATTGTCGGAAACGTGATTGCTGATAGTAGTCCTTTTATCGGACCTGGACGTTTCTGTGATATCTCAAAATACCGCATTATGCGTGAAATTTGTAGTTAGAAAAAATAAATAATTAAGATTACCCTACCGCAAAAAACACTCCGCCAAAGACATTCACTGCGCTACTTCAAATTATTCTTAGAGCTTCAGAAACCTGAACTTAAAGTAATCGGAGAATTCTCACAGGTCACTGAGGTACCATCTTGCTAAAGCTTAAATGGGCAAAGTGAGCAGTGGAATATACAGATTGTGTGAGTATGCGGATTAAACGGCTGAACCAGGCCAGCTAATTAAGGATGACCGCCCTGTAACATACCGGGAGAAAGAGGCATCTTTGAGCATTTCAAAGACCTCGATCCAAAAGATCCTACATGACGAACTGAGTTTTATAAAATTGGCTTCCCGTTGGATCCCTCATTTGCTCACAAAAAAGTAAAAAGCAGTTCATACATTGGAACGGTTCAACAAATGAAGTTCAAAAACGTTAGTGGCGATTTACTCCTACGAACTGGAATATAAACGCCAATCCGCTGTGTGGGTGTTTCGCGATGAGGAAAAACCAAGAAAAGTGGTCCGTTTTCGAAGTGTTTCAAAGAAAATGCTCGCAACTTTTGTGTCCAAATGTGGCAATAGTTGCTTTAGAAGATCGAAAAACGGTTACTTCCGATTGGGATATAAACGTTTGTTTACCAGAAGTTATAGCGAAACTCCGACTAAGCAACACATACCGGCGAATCATCCTACATCAGGGCAATGCAAGTGCTCAAAATGCCCAAAAGACAATCGTTAGACCATCCACCGAATAGTCCCGACCTAAGTCTCAAAGACTTCTTCACGTTCCCAAAGATCAAGAATGCGTGGGCAGCGATTCTGTGGCCAGAAGAAGCCATCGATGACTTTATGCAAAACTAAAAAGACAACCCTCATATTTTCGTAACCTTGAAATAGCACCTCTACCAATCTGGTAGCTACCGTACCTAAATGACTTCATATATGACAATCGACTTAAGATATTACCATAAAAGTATATTTAAATTACTGCTTATTTATTCATTGCTTTAAAATTCGCTGAATAAATGTTTTAAATAATACAAATTTGTAACTATTAATTTATATACTATAGCCAGATAAGATAAAAAAAATATTATACGAAATACTAAAATATAATTTTTTAATTAAATTAATTTAACCTTGGCAGTAATTTACCGAAAAATATATTTATAGTTTACGTATACAAACCCACAAATATATACCCATTATTATATAACTGTAGATATTTTAATTATATATATTTATTTATGGAATATATCAATAAAGCAAACTGATAAAATATTAAAGCTTACCAAAGGGGTAGGACTAGAAGAACCAAACATAAAAAATTGCTTATATTGTTCAAATGTAAAAAACTGAAAATAAATAGGATTAGTATTAAATAAAAAAAAAAACTATAAAATCATACTTTAACAGCTCGTTTTGGGGTTTCAGCTAAAATAGGAGGGATTATACCTTTCCAAAAGGAAAATAATCCTTCATGTTTATACATTTTGCTAAAGCAATCAATGATGCCACTGTAGTATTTAGGATCATTTTTATTAAAAGATTTTGTTTGTAATTGAAGCCGTGTTTTAACCAAATCAAGAGGGTGCATAATGCAAACTTCAACAAAACCTTAAAAATAATATGATAAAAAAAATAAAAAATATATTTAATATATATATTTACCTGCAGAACCTCCTGAACCGATTTGGATGGCCCCTTCTTTCACAACTTTTTTAATGCTACTCATTGTGGTTGTAATTTCAAACTCAATTCATAAATAGTAAATAATACAGTGATTATAAAAATAAATAATGAACTCTCAACATGTCCACCTTAAATAATGATTATTAAATGAGAATGTCTAAAGATAACGGCCATTTTATCATAGGTATCAAAAAGATTAAAATAAACATTCGAAAATAACATAATTCTACTCTGTCACTTACATTTTTAGATTTGAACTTTTTCGCTGGTTATCACAGTAGCTTTAACTTGAAGCACATGAATGAATTTGCATTTTTTTTCGAATTATTTTGAGTTTTTAAAATATAAACACTGACACCCAAAAAAGGAAATAACCTCCAAACTAGAATGTTGCTAAGCAACACATATTATTGGAAGTAAAATATCATTTTAACTCCTAGAATGCAGACAACACTTTTTGCATAAATACCTCGGAGACAATATTTTAATAGATACCTATTATCATTGTATAAGTGTTAGTCTTTATACAATGCTATTATTATTATATTGTAACGGGATAACCGTGAAGGGACCTTAATTTGAAAGATTGTTATTGACAGTTGATTTTTAGAAGTTTCTAAAAATCAACTGACTAGATTAAATAATGTTTCTAGAAAATTCTAGAAACTTCTAAACACACTGACTAGATTAAATAATGTTTCTAGAAAATTCTAGAAAGATCTAAACACACTGACTAGATTAAATAAAGTTGTATATAAGGGGATGTATGGGCAGTTAACGTCAGTTCAAGTTCAAATATTCACAAGAGTTCATTGTATTGTCAAGTAGTTAGACGTTATCCAGCAGAGTTCTGTGTATCTTAACAATTTTGTAAATAATAATTTGGACCCTGACGCTGTGGAGTTTGAAGACCTAGTTCAAAAAGCAAATTTCTGAACTATTGCAACGAATGACGAACCAGCAAGAGGAACAGACGCAACAACTGTCCCAGTTGTCCAGTCAGATAAGCAGCCAGCGCGAAGATATGTCCCAGCTGTCGCAACGAATGACGAACCAACAAGAGGAGCTATCCAGTCAGATGAAGAGCCAGCAAGAGAAGCTTTCCAGTCAGATGAAGAGCCAGCGCGAAGATATGTCCCAGCTATCACAACGGATGTCTACCCTACCAGAAGAGTTATCCAGTTCCTTCTCCCAGCAAATATCGCATTTGCGCTCCGAAATGTACACTCTTCGTGTCCAGCTTGCGAGACGACCAAAATCAGCAAGTGTCCAGCTTGCGAGACGAACAAAATCAGCAAGTGTCCAGCTTGCGAGACGAACAAAATCAACAAGTCGCCAACTTGCGAGACGAGCAAAACCAGATCAACCAGCAAATGCAGTCCGAAATAAGGAAGCTTCAACGAGAACACGAAGCTTGTCGTCAAAACCAGCCCATCCAACATGGCGACGGAGATGCAGAAAGGACGGAAACCTGCCACGTAGACGTCGACCGACGAGGAAATGGGGAGACTACCCAGGTACGAACAACGACGGGAAGACTTCCTGGCCAAATTACCTAAAACAATTCGACGCAGCGGCCAGAGCTAATGGATGGTCATCCCATGAGAAGGCAAGGTCCCTAACCGTAGCTCTGCGAGGCGAGGCTTTAGACGTCTTGCAATCATTGACACCGGATGAAGCTGACAACTTCGAGTTATTGGTGAATCGTCTAGAGATGCGTTATGGTCAAACTCATCTACAACCGGTGTATCGAATGCAGTTAAAGAACCGAAAGCAGAAAAATGGAGAGACTATCCAGGAATTTGAGGCGGAAGTAGCAAGAATGGTACGACTTGCGTATTCAAATGCAGCGGAGGATTTCCTGGAGTGCCTGGCAGTCCAAACTTTCACCGATGGTCTTCGAGACGTCGAGTTGCAGCGCGCTGTACGGTTGGCGCGGCCAAAGACTCTTGTGGACGCCTTGTCCATTGCCCTGGAGTTTGATGCGGCGACGGAGGCCTCACGTGAAGTTGCTCGACTAAGGGAAGTCACCGGTAACTACGACCCTGCCGTTTATTCCGTTAGCGACGTCGAAGCGGTAGTGTATGTATGAATGTAGGAATTGGAGCCGTCTTGTCACAGCTACAAGATTGTAAGGAAAGAGTGGTTGGTTACTTCAGCAAAACTTTATCAAAAGCTGAAAAGAACTACTGTGTAACTCGGAGGGAACTGTCAGCAGTTGTAAAATCCGTCGAACACTTTTATAAATATCTGTATGGCAGAAAATTCCTGATCAGAACAGACCATGCTAGTTTAAAGTGGTTACTTAGCTTTAGGAACCCAGAAGAACAGATAGCAAGATGGCTCGAAAAACTGCAGGAATATGATGTTGAAATCGAGCACAGACCTGGAACAAGACATCGTAATGCTGATGCACTTTCCAGAAGACCATGTCGACCTGATTGCCCCCATTGTACCCGTATGGAGCAGAACGAGGAAAAACTTGCCTTAGTTAAGGTCGTGCCAGAAGACGAGAGCTCTATGCTGGAGGAGCAACAAGAAAACGATCCCGTTCTGAGAAAGATTCGGGAGTGGAAGAGAATGGACCGTCGTCCGTTGTGCGGAGAGAGATATCCTCATCCTCTCCTGCTTTAAAAGCATACTGGTCCCAATGGAACTCTTTAATTTTGGACGGTGGGCTCGTTAAAAGACTTGTAGAAAATTCCGAGGGCACAGAAACAAGGAAACAAATAGTGGTCCCAAGAAATGCTGTACCAGAAATTTTAAAACAGATGCATAATGATAGTTCTGGAGGACATCTGGGTATTACGAAAACGCTGCAAAAGATCCGAGATAGATTTTACTGGGTAAATGCACTACATGTGCTGCCAGTAACGGTCCGCACCGAAAACCAAAGGCGGAAATGCAGCAATACCTGGTTGGAAGTCCTTTTGAAAGAATCGCAGTAGATGTATTGGGGCCATTCCCACAGACCGATGAAGGAAACAAGTACATCTTTGTTGTCATGGACTACTTCACTAAATGGGTTGAAGCCTATGCAGTTCCCAATCAGGAAGCCACCACTTTAGCACATATATTGGTTGAAGAATTCGTAAGCCGATTTGGGGTACCACTGGAATTACATTCAGATCAAGGGAGAAATTTTGAGAGCAAGCTGTTTCAAAAAGTTTGCCAAAGATTAGGCATCCGCAAAACGAGAACCACAGCGATGCACCCTCAGTCTGATGGAATGGTGGAACGAATGAACCAGACTATAACCAACTATCTGTCAAAAGTGGTGTCAGATTGTCAGAGTGATTGGGATCGACATATTCCACTATTTCTAATGGCAATTCGATCGGCCATTAATGAATCAACTGGCCAAACACCTGCGAAGGTCCTGTTCGGTAGAGAAATGAGGCTACCCTGTGACTTGGTGTTTGGTTGTAAACCTGGTGAAGAAATGGCCCGTGAACAATATGTCGTTGATCTTCAGAATCGAATGGAGAATATACACAACCTGGTGCGTGGAAAACTTCAATTATCTAGTGATCGGATGAAGAGGTACTATGACACGCGGACAATGGAAAAGAGTTACCAAGTTGGAGATTTAGTCTGGCTCTATAACCCCCGACGGCGTCGAGGTATTTGTCCCAAATTACAGAAGAACTGGGAAGGTCCTTACATCATCAAGAAGAAGATTAACGATGTCATTTATCGGATCGTGAAAATTCCCAGAGGGAAACCCGTCGTGGTCCATCATGATCGTTTGGCGCCTTACCAGGGAAACCACAGTGGAGATGCGCAGCAACTCCAAGAACAGGGTTTGGCTGGCTCAGGGAGTGAGCGGGATACCGATGTAAGAAATAACATTCCAGGAGGAATGAATCTAAGGAGGGGGCAGTGTAACGGGATAACCGTGAAGGGACCTTAATTTGAAAGATTGTTATTGACAGTTGATTTTTAGAAGTTTCTAAAAATCAACTGACTAGATTAAATAATGTTTCTAGAAAATTCTAGAAACTTCTAAACACACTGACTAGATTAAATAATGTTTCTAGAAAATTCTAGAAAGATCTAAACACACTGACTAGATTAAATAAAGTTGAATATAAGGGGATGTATGGGCAGTTAACGTCAGTTCAAGTTCAAATATTCACAAGAGTTCATTGTATTGTCAAGTAGTTAGACGTTATCCAGCAGAGTTCTGTGTATCTTAACAATTTTGTAAATAAATTGTGTAAAAGTCCCCATAAGTGTTTCAATATTATTATTATTATCGCAATAAATTGTTTTAATGAGTATTCTAGTCCACTTCTTTCCATTATTATGTTATTTTCAGCTTTAAATGTCGAGAAGTAAAAGAACTAATTAAACAAACTAAAAATCAATACTTCCAAAATTACCTAGAAAATCTTACTCCAACAAACGACACTGACTACTCAATGTGGAAAGCCACAAAAAAATTAAAGAGGCCACAGCAACAAATTCCACCCATCAAAAAAATTGACGGCCAGTGGTTGAGGACTGAAAAAGAAAAAGCTGAAGCATTCGCAAATCACTTAGAATCAGTATTCACACCTAATGCTAGCGAGAACGAAGAGGAAGAACTACTAGAATTCTTGAAATCACCCTACCAACTTTCTTTATTGCCAGCGCTCACAACTTCCAAAGAGATAGAACAACTCATTAAAAACAAAATTAGTGCCAAAAAGGCTCCAGGCTATGACCTAATCACAGGTGAAATTATCAAAGAAGGGAATAGCAATGTTGACACAAATCATCAACGCAATAATGAGAATAGGATATTTTCCAGCGCAGTGGAAACTCGCTAACATCATTTTAATAAATAAACCTAACAAATCTCCTAATGAAATTACATCCTATAGGCCTATTAGCCTACTGCCTGTAATGGCCAAAATTGCAGAAAAAATCATTGCAAATAGACTGCAAAAAGAAATTGATGAAAAATCCCTAATACCTAACCATCAATTTGGGTTCAGGACAAAACACTCCACCATTGAGCAAGTGCACAGAGTTGTAGATATCATTCAACAATCCTTTCAAGAAAAAAGTTATTGCAATGCTGTATTTTTAGATGTGAGTCAAGCGTTCGACAAGGTGTGGCATCCTGGACTATTATTCAAACTTAAAAAACAGATTCCACATGCTTTATACGTTGTTCTTAAGTCGTACCTCGAAGAAAGACACTTCCAAGTAACATATGATAACTACACTACTCAAATTCATGGAATAAATGCCGGAGTCCCCCAAGGAAGCGTTTGGCCCAATATTATACATGCTCTTCACTGCTGATTTTCCATTAAACGATGGTTCATTAACGGCCACCTTCGCAGATGATACTGCTATACTTGCCAAAGATCAGAAACCAGAACGATCCTCTGAATTACTTCAGCAAAGTCTACAAAAAACACAAGAATGGGCGACCAAAT
Source organism: Altica lythri (assembly GCA_964028335.1). NCBI lineage: Eukaryota > Metazoa > Arthropoda > Insecta > Coleoptera > Chrysomelidae > Altica > Altica lythri. Next base: position 43,181,636 of record OZ034806.1, on the reverse strand, counting down.
GGAGAATATTAATCAATGAATCAAAATCCTACAACGTTGTCTTCACCAAATGTCGTAGTGAAACGCCTAATGTTTTTATGAACAACAAATTAATACCCAAAGCAGACAGTACTAAATATCTAGGCTTACATCTTGATGCCAAATTAACGTGGAGAACACATATATGGAAAAAAAGGAAACAACTGGGATTAAAGTTCAGCAAACACTATATATTGGTTGCTTGGTCGTAGATCGCAATTATCCCTCAGAAACAAGCTGCTAGCATACAACGCTATTATTCGACCTATCTGGACCTATGGAATCCAACTGTGGGGCACAGCATCAGACAGCAATATCGCAATTATAGAACGGTTCCAATCCAAGGTACTAAGAGCTATTACAGATGCTCCTTGGTTTATTCCGAACAGAGACATTTTTCGCGACTTAAAGGTGCCTACAGTGAAACAAACTATTACTCAGCTCAGTGAAAATTATCTAAAACGACTAGAAAACCATCCGAATACCCTCGCAGTTAATCTCCTAGATAACAGTGATCTTTCTAACAGGATAGTAGTGCGTACACCACTAGACTTACCATACAGACAATAATACACGAAATAAATAGCATATATTAAATTTCTACCACTTTATAATGTAACTACAGGGGCATATTCAATGGAATATTACCTCTTACATGTCAGTTAGACTCCAACAAAAATGTTTAGTGTTTAAGTTTTTAAACAGATGGCATTTAATAAACATAAAAAAAAAAAATTCAGCTTTGTGCAAAATTGAAAAATTATTATGGAACAAAAAATAAATAAAATCGAATCGAAATAAACTGATTTTGAACTAAAACCAGTCAACAATTTTTTAAAATTATTTTTATGAACATTTTAATTACATCTTTTCTTCGAGGCATTTAAAAAATGTATTTATCCAGTTTAACAAAAAACGTAACATCAAGAATATTGATAGATTGAACACGACTAGCAAGCCAATAAATTGGATTTGAAATTTTAAAATTTTTATCTTAGCACTCTTATGTATTTATAAAAAAAAACGTGAATTAAAAGTACTTATATGAATATAGATACTATAAAATATTTCTTTGATTAAGAATAAAAGAACTGCCTTTTATATAATTTTTCGAAAAAATACTCCCGAAAGCAAATGTAAAACAATAATTCATTTGTAAATTTGGAAGTAAAGCGTGTCTGCTGTATTCCAAAGATAGACAGGACAGAGGAAGTTCCGTTACTTAATTTTGTAACGATTTTTATTTCGCCTCTTACACCTATTACTAGGTAACCGAACATTAAAAGCTTTGCTTAAAAAACTGTATTTAGTTACATTCAGAACATTTTTAAACGTTCGCATTTCTTTCATCAGAAATTTATATTACACTATTTGTTTTTGAAACGACTGAAAAATATAAAACTTAGGATTGCAAATAATACAATTAATTCTATCGCATTTGTTCCTCAGTGATATCACAAAACTTCTAAAAGTTAGCTTTAAAATTCATGCTATTTTCTCGGGTTTGGTTCTCAATTGGATCACACAAGAATACTATTATTAGTATGCTAAATAAATAAAAATGATCAAATCAGAGCAGAAACTCTATCAGTAGTATTTCTTCTAATAACTTTAATCAACAACTTTACAGATAGAAATAAATGGCCTCATATTCTAAAAAAGTGTATTAATCTATATTCATAATAGAAACTGCTTAGTAGTGTTTCTTAGTCGCTAAAAGCCCTTTGATACCGGAAGCACAAATGTTGTTGTTCGACGTAAATTTCTGGAAATATTCTCAAACTACCTTATACAGATTACAAACCGTTCGAGTAAAAAGAACATAAAGTGAAAATAGAGCAGTATCATGTAGGTAGAGTATCAGGGAGTAGTTATTTGAGATCTATTCTATTTAACATTTATATAAATAAATTATACTCTCTAAGTAGTCAAAGTTAAATCCTGGGCTTTGCTGATAACACTTCCTTACTTTAATGATCGAGCAACTAGCATAACTAAAAAATATTGTAGAATCTGAAATTTCTAAGATACAAAAACATAACTTACATTAAAAGCACTTGAGCATATATTAACAAGATGCATATTTCAAAAGACTCTGAGCGCGAGACGAGTAATCATGGAGAAAATAAAACTACTTGCTACCTCTCTTTCGATTGCTATAGGGAATAGAAAGTTACACAGGTGGTAACTTCAGTCCAATTAGAAGAGAAGTTTGCTTTTATCTATCTGCCGTTACTCTTGTCATGCTCAAAGTAGTAAAGCTATTTCTAGTAAGTAATGTAAGTATATGCTCGAAACAATACACCTAAATAAAACATGTTATGCACCTTTCATTGTAGTGTTGCCCCTCCTGATAGCTCTAATTGAAAAGCGTGTCTTTATTTTATTGTACTTCTTCCATTCTATTCCAGGATCTTAAAACCCTGTACTAATTTGTACAGATTTAGAGCATTGGTGCCATATGCTTGAGGGGTCTCTCAAAAGTCTACAAAGATTGACTGTCTCCGGTGATCCAGTGCCTGGCAAAGGTGCAGTATACGTTCGACCATTTCAGGTTCCCTGCTGCATAATTTGCAGCTAATGTCTCCATTAGTCGACGTCATAATGTGCAGGTACCCTTTAAGGTACTTGGCATGTAAAAAATCCTATAAAGACTCCAAACTAGTTCGTGCTTGTTCGCAGTGCTTCAAATTTTCTAGCACACGTCTCTTTAATATGGTTGTATTGTATACAGAACCAGGATTTCATCCAGTTGCTGATGACACTTCTTTATTTTAAAGGCTAGAGGCAACTTTCAATACTATGAGCGCAAGACGATTAACAATAGAGTTAAAACTTTAGATTGTTATAAGAAATAGGACATTGCACAGGCGGTATGTATGTATGAGGAAATTAGGGGTAACAGATACACCTGCGACCTATAAGATCTATTCTATCTCCCTTTTCTTGCTATAATTCTGATGTTTCTTTAGACTTATAGCAGCATTTCTACCTACCTTTCTTAGAAAGTTAAAATTAGGATATCGTTGGGCTTCAAGCTAGGTAGGTCATTCTCTTCTATTTCGTTTGACCCTAGAATTACGTAATGCACTGCATTTTGAGAGTAGGTGTATGTGAGGTTTTACCTCACTGAATCTGTACTTTGCTTCATCTGCCAATCCTAGTTTCTTCATGTGTCTTCTTAATAGGCAGTACCCGGTTAATATTTCCGTTATAATACGGAGGTTCTTCTTATTAAGATTTAGACAGCTGATCTTCTGGTTTTAGTTTCCCAGGAGCATTTTCGATTGTCTAAATCCTTCTAGATCGTTTCAGTACTTGGATTTTTCTCTATCCACTTATTTCCTTAGTTTTTCTAAGACTGTAATAATGCTGATTCCACAAGATGGTCCTAGTCCCAAGTATGGGGCTTCAGTTCCTTCTTTTACCAGCTTACATTTTGTTTCGTTTCCATCTATTCCTATGTGTCTTGGAACCCATAAGAGGGTAACAGTGTTATTTTGTTCATTTAATTTGCCTAGGCCTTCTTAAACCATCTTTGAACTGATTGTGTGTGCGAGTTCAGTGCTTTGATGACTGCATGACTATCTGACATGATTATAATTTTTTGTCTATATACGATAGTTCCTTTCGATATTAAATTTTACACATCTTTCAATGGCACGGATTTCCGCTGGGTATGCACCCAGGCTTTCTGAGTATTTGACTCTAGGTCCAAAACCCCTGCTCCTGGTCCTTTATCTGACTTGGAGTCATCCGTATACCATTTTATGGCATTTTGACTTAGCCCTAATATGGTGTCTTTGTCCCATTCAGATTTACTACCCAGATTAATAAATTGTACATTTGTATTTAGGTCTATACCTACGAGGACATCCTTAATATAAAAAAAAGATCTCAGATTCCAATCCAAACTACTAAAAACTAAATACTTCTTATAAAATATCTTAAAATATATTCCAATTAGTTTTTGGAGCACGAATTGGTAACAAGATACCTACTTGGATTGAAAACAATAAAAAGTATTTTTGTTGTATTTTCATATTTTAAAACACAATACTTACCAAGTATGAAAACTATATGTAACGCAATACAAAGAAGTATTAACAATGGTTCTAACTTTCTCCGCTTGACTCTAAAAACGTTTTATTTTTTAATAATCTACAGGAAAAATCAAACTTTCCTTCAGCAGAAATCTGTTTGACCAACAGTTAAACTCTATCACAAAAATCAGAATTTCCTCATTTCATTACATGATTATAATACACGCTCTCAATTATAAATGTATTTGTAAAAATAACTTGGTACCCAGTCTTTTTTACATTAACGCATTTAAAAAAATATTTCATAAACTATTTTATCACATTATAATTTTAATGTGCTTCTGCACCAATAATGTGTCTGCTCAAATAACCGTTAACAACTTTTAATTAAATCAGAGGCAATTAAAACTTTTAGTGATGATTTGGATAAATATAATAAATTCACCACTTTTGGCACATAAAAAATTAAAGTAATCAATTTCATAAGGCACTTTAATAAATATTAACAAACTAAATATTGAAACTATTAAGTCAATTGCTTAATATAGGATTCTTTATATCGTTCTTCAATTTCCCTACTCTCTTTCTCAAGTTCTTCCAATCTAAGCCGAGCTTCTTGGATGATTTCTTCTGTAGTATCACCGGAACTGTCTGAAACTTCATCTTTCTTGTAGTGATAATCTAAAAGGAGAAAATATTAAATTTAGGCCTTTAAATTTCAATAAATTTATACCATTTTATGTTTTCACTCTTAAGGGTCCAACGTGTTTTAGAAAACAGTGAGAATTTATATCTTAGAGCAGAAAAATATGCTTAATGGATAACTAATATATTTAATTAAGTTACATCCAGGAAACTTCTTTTAATAAACGCTGACTTTTGGAAGTCGTCTGGTATAGTCATCGATCATACTGGAGTCAAATTAGGATTATTGTACTTCTTTCATTCCATTTCAGGAACTTGGTACCCTCTACTAATTTGTACAGATTTAAAGGTTCATGACATACATATGCTTGCTAGGTCACTCTGAAGTCTACAATGATTGTCTATCTTCTGTGATTCAGTGTGTTTGACCAGGGATATGTTCCCAGTGTTTGTTGCTTCGTATACGAAACCAGGTTTTTATTTTGCTCTGGATCGTACTTTTACGTAACCCTATAACTGGCTCTGGACCTTAGAAACTTTTGGCTGATCCTTTCCTTGTAACGTCAGCAGCCTACTCGTTGCCTTGTATTCCTCTATGTCTTAGTATCCAAAATAATTTGATACTATTATGTTCAGTCAGAACATCGATTTCTTGTCGGTTCTCGGCACTAGCTTTTTCAGTATCTTCGTATACCTGTTTTTTATACATTGATACCAAAAATTAATCAAAATGAGTATTTTAATGTTACAGTGTATATAGTAGAAAAATCTGACTTAACAGGTAATAAAGTGTCTCATTATCCCCAGAAAGTTCATTACTTTTTATAATAAAATAAATTTTGTTACACTGATTATTAAAGAAAAACGTAGCTATGATTGGACGTTTCCAATATGCTATATAATTTATATGAATCAATATATTGCGCATTTTTTAAATAAAAATAAATATATTCATATACAGTGGAACCTCGATTATCCGGCTTCCCATTAACCGACACCTCTGGTTAACTGGCACCCTTTGCCGAGGCATTGAAATACGAAACTGATAGTGCGCTATGTACTTTTAGTAGTAAATCAAGTCGCGGTGCGTTTTGATTTTCTTTCGGCAAGTGTTACTTCAATAGAATGCGGCACTGCTGACATCGCAGTGTATTTGATTTCTTTCGGTGCACATTATTATATTGAATCATCCAAAAGTTTATTGAATGGTGCGAACAACAAGAGGATGCGAATAATACAGACTCGATGCTCCTCAGGCGAATGCGAAAATTGGCTTAGGATAAATCCGAAAAAACAGTAAAGCAAATTCTTAGCATTTTTCATGAAAATCTCGATTATCCGGCGTTTTCGATTATCCGGCAGACTGTTGGTCCCGTGCCTGCAGGTTAATCGAGGTTCCACTGTAAATAAAATGCACGTTTAGTTTTACAAGAATTCACCGTCCTGATTTGTACCAAATAGAAATTATATAACAGAGACTTAAAACCTTCTATCGATAATTATAAGAATTAGATAAATATAGAAGCAATATTTATTTTTAATTCAAAAATGTATTCCAATTGTTTAACATTTTGAAAATCTGATTTTCCAAGGCCACCACCTGAACAATCGTTTTTTGGTATTTTCTCTAGCTAAAAAAATAAGATATTTAAATGTATAGGAAAATCAATAAGTACTCCCAATATTCAAAATCTAACTAAAATCGACCCAATTGAGACAGTTCAAAATGATGTTGCAAAGAATGTTCTTCTTCTAATCCTCGAATGTTCTCTACTGATTTCAATAACAAATCAGTATATAAGATTTGGTAAACATTAAATGAAAGGTTGCAATTTTTACTATTAAGAAATTATTAAGAACTATTAAGATTTGGTAAACATTAAATGAAAGGTTGCAATTTTTACTATTTTATACGAAAAAAGTTTCTTAAAGGTCTTTTTGCGTATACCGATACAAGACACAAAAACTCGGTACAATTTTAATAGGACATCCAATAAAACTTATATTTTATCTATAAATCTTACCTTTAGATATATGTCTGAGTTCATCTACCATTTTCAAATTTAAATTGGTAGACGGAGTATCTTCATTTACTTTTATATTAAGTAAACTGACTTTATTCTGCAATAAATTAAAATCATGTAGAAGATCAGTGTATTTTCGTTGTAATTCAGTAATTTCCTCAGTTTGTTTGGTATTCTTAAGACGAAGTTCTTTTGTTTCATTTTGTAATTGGCTAACCATAACAATATTTTGTTTACATTTTTCATCACAATGATCAATATTGCAAATTATATCTGTAGGTTTTTCTAAACTAGTTTCTAAAACATTTTGATTTTCATTTTTAATTGAATTCTTTAAATTATTAATTTCTTGTTCTTTCAACAACCGATCTTTAATTACATTTTTCATTTGCATTTTTAACGCACCATAATCTCCTACTAACTTTAATAACTTAATTTCTACCATCTTCTTTTTTTTATCAGTTTGTGTAAGTTGTTTATCTTTTAACAAAAGAGCTTTTTTCAATTTTAAAAGAGTTTTATTGTAATTTGTCTCTATGTTTTCTATTTCTTCTTTATGTAAACATTTGATCATTTGAACAATAGTCGGAATATTACAAGATGGTACTTTTGATTCCATCATAAAGGTACCTATTTGTCTAATAAAATCTGTTTCATGTGTTAAATCTGGAATTAAACAAAATATCTATTTTAATTACTTTATAAAAAATTTGATATTTATTACACAGAACACTCCCAGATTCAATTATGTGCAAATAATTTACAAAACCACCTTTTTCGAACTAATTTCACTAATTATATTACATATTACTGTAATTATCGAAAAACGAGATTATGACGAGCTCTACTGTTTTACTAATTAAGATTTGTACATTTAGATATACTCTTTACTAGAAATATTTTTTTAATTCGCATCATATCAATGTGTTAATTCATCAAAAAAGAATTTAAGCTCGCAATCATTTATACAGATAATAACGAATTAAAGATTAAAAACTTCGAATAAAAGTTTTATAGCAAAATTACAAATTATTACTATATTATGAAAATAAAAAATCAGTCTCACAATCCATATGTAATTGTTATTTAACTTGAAACTAATTGCCATTAAAAGTTTAAGATATGGGTTGTGAGACTGGTTTTTTATCTTCATCATTTTATTATGAACTCAAATTTAGCTACTACTGAACATTTGTTATTGATACTTACTAATCAATAAATAAAATACCCGTTTTTTAATAAATTAAACTACTCACCAAAATTACTTCTATATTTCAAGTCGGGTGGTTTACTTTTTTTTTCTATAACACTTTTACTTAAAACACTGATTAAACAGGAAAGAAGAGAAGTACTGTCGTTATTTTGATAATACATATAAAGAACGTTATCACATATTTCTGAAATACGATGAATGCCTATCAGTTCCAGTATGTTTAGAATATTTTCTTTATCAAATTGTAAAGATATTCTATTTGTTTCATTTGTTACGCTCTCTATAAAGGTACTAGAAAGCCCAGCTTCAGTGTTGAACAATGACAGCGAATAATCACATTTATTCTTCATTAAAAATTCAGCAACAATTAAATTTATTGCTTGTTTCGATAAATTAATGGAATTCTGAGAGGTTTTTCTTGCAATATCTCTTCCAATAGCAGTATTTCTAAGCACATTTATCATTTTGTATCGAAGTTGAGTTCTCAATTCTGACAGAACTCCTTTTTCTTCATACCAAGATGTTAACAAACCTTGGAACTCTTGGGATGACATACTTTTAGAAGTATTCACCATGGGTATAGCTGAAGTTATTTCTTCCAGATGGTCCATTAAATCAAATTTTAATTTCAATTTGAAATAATTTTGAATTTTGTCTTCAAAACATTAACCTAACCTTTCAAATATAATCAAAACAAATGAAGTAAGTTTTTTTGACGTTTTTCTTTAGTTTAAATCGTGATACATCACGGTTAAAATCGAATGTATGAAATAAATAACTCACAGTTTAGGAAATTTTCAATCAAATAAAAATTAACAAACATAATTTTTAATTCTCTTTTTTAAGAAGGATCGGAGTTTCCCCCATATTTTAGTTTATTGGAAGGTAATAATCATATATGTAATACAAATGAACGAACCTTATTGATTTCATCAGTGTGACAGACGTCATGTTGACAGTTTATTGATTGGTGTTGTAGTGTAAATAATTTATTTATATTTTAATTATTAAGCATTTATAATAAAAAGAAGACATCGTCTTCGAAAAGCACCTATGGCAATGGAAGGTAAGATAAATAAGTATTTTACAAAAGTCTGTCATTCTAAAAATATTTATACTTTTCTCGGTCTAAAAACTTTGTAGGGCGTCAATTGAATGTTTGAATGTATACCTACATATGATTAAATAAATGGTTTAAAACAGCATTTTCAAGAAATGCCTTTGGTTATTATGCATAGAATAATCTATTTCCCTTGAAAATAATAGTTACTTCTTTAATCATTACCTAATTTTAAATTCGCAGTGATGGTTCTACCATTATCCAAACATTCATTTATATTGTGGAAGCAAAAAAATTCTCTTTGAACTAAATATTAAATTTGGCTATGTTTTATTTGCGGATCCTTCTAAAGACGTCTGACCGCGCAGGTCTCTGCGCATTGAAATAAAAACCCAAATTCACCTCATTTCTGCGCGAGAAATTCAAATTTCCATGCATTGTTGCCCGATTAATTGTATATCTGTAATAATCGGAAACTTGTAAAAATACTGAAATATCACAAAATATGTTGTTCTTAAGTTATAGTAAAGCATAAAAACGGATTTTCTTGTTCTGTCCGTGACTCTAAATTGACGTGTTAGGTAGAATGTTTTGTAAACAAACATGTTGGTTAGAAACTTAGAATTTCTGTATTCTGAGAAAGTATGTTGAAAACTTTTAAAAATATTCTTATTTTAGTGTTAAAGTTTTGTTTGTTCTCTTTGTTTAATTAATATCATGTTAGATAGAAAACGAATATACATACCTACACAAAATTTGTGATCACAATCAAAGATTTTGATTGTGTGTTGATCGTTTTATTCATTGGATAAAATTAAATAAAATAAATTACGAATTAATCATGAAATTTAAAAGCTATTTTTAAAATTATAGTCAGATATTTAAAACTATTTTTTTGCATCAATAATGGTCAGCCATGTCGTAGGTAAAGTGTAATATTTAAAAACATGTTTATAGTCTTTAAAAAAAGCAATATTATAATAAAATTAATTAAATTAAAATCAGCTATTTATCAATGTGGCTATTTGAAAAAAATAATGAGTATATTCTTGAGATTAAAGGACTCGTTACAATAGTCTAAAAAAGCGATTTTTTTGTTTACTTATAAATGAATACGAATATCGGAAATTATAATGAACTCAAAAGTGATCTGTTGTAATAGTAATCTAACTTTAATTTATTAATCTATTTACAACGCCTGTTATAGTAACTGAAATTTAATAATTAGAGTTTCCAAAAATAAAAAACAAAATGAATGTAACAATGTTTAATTTACAAAATAAATAAAAGTTAAAAATATTAAAAATATAACGTTTTATTTTTACCATATTTTGTAAAACTTTTTTTTTGTATAAACGTATTAAAAAGTCATAAAATAAATCTTTTTTGTACATATTATACAAGACATTTCACAATTCATCAAAGATTTGTTATACTTGATACATTGAAATTAAAACTATTCCAGTCTACAATTCTTATTCCATAAAATATTTTTTTCCAAAATAACTAATATAACAAATTTCGAATACCATCTGACATAGATATCATAGATTTACTTAAAATTTTGAAACCCAAATGTATTGTATTGTCAACTAACTTAGACCGAGGCCACAAGGATCTGAGGGAATAACGAAGGGGTTATTTTTATCAAGTTGTTTTATCCGTTTAGCTATGAGACAACAAATACACGTTTTTATATTATATTTTTTAATTTATTATACATCGCATTTATATTAAATAAACTATCATAACGTTAGCGCAACATTTAAATCATTTAAATGTTAGCGCCCTTAGTAGGGCACAATAAATGTCAAAACTATCACTATTCGCATCCGGTAGAAAGAGAAATTTGATGTGATATTAAAATATGTACGAATGATCTATGCCACAATAATAAAATTGTTCTTCGTTCTATATGATCAATATTTTACTGAATATTTCATCGATTCTAATATTTTATGGCCACCAGAACAAATATACCTATATAAAATAAAGCAATTTTTTTAAAACATGCAAAGAGAATAAAAACTGGTAGTAGGTATTAGTGCTCGTTTAAAACACTCGCAAGTTGTCCAAGTCCACTGTAAATTTGAATACGAGATTTGACAACAGCGCTCGAAATAGCACATACATTTTGAATTCACGTGGTCATGCGCATAACACTAGGATCCGCAAATTAAATATTACCTTAAATTTAGATACATTCAACTAAAATATTATTTAATTAGTTACCCAAAAATTTGACTTGACAGTTACATTACACTATTAAGTAAAGTTAGTGTAAGTATTATCAAATTATCTTATTGAAGGAATTGGAATAGGTTCACAAAGACTATCTTTTTTTCTTATAACATCAATAAAAAAAGTTTCCTTTCTATGCGTATAATTTATTGTGTAAATTATCGATATATTGTTTAAATTTTTATTTTGTTCTGTTATGATGAGTGCATACAGGCGGTGTAGACAAGTATTATTGTTCTCGTTACTGATGTATAGTCCAATTAACAAACACTACCCCTTTTTTACATTATAATGGTTAATATATTTTAAACTGTTAATTTTATTAAATATATATAACCATTCACAATAAGTTATATTTCTAAATTTATCAAAATTTGGTAGTTTTTTTCACGTTTTAGATATGTTTAATTTATCTATTATTTGATTCTATGAGTATAATCGATGCTTCAAAAAGTTACTGCTAGCGTTAGCAAATATTTTTTATAATTTCGCATTTTGGAAATTCTGCTTGCTCTTTATAAGAATATACTTAAGTCAGTATAAAATGGTACTTACCAAAAAGAGTTTAGATATAACGAATAAACAAAGTTAAACTCATCCTACTAATATTATATAGGCGAAAGTTTGTTTGGATGGATGTATGGATGTTTGTTCCTCTTTCACGCAAAAACTACTAAACGGATTTTAATGAAACTTTACAGTAATGTAGCTTATAGATCAGAATAACATATAGGCTATAATTTATAAAGATATTGTGTGAATTGTCCAAAATATAACGATAAATGTCATTTAAGTCTGAAAAAATTCTGCAATCTGCGAGCTACTCAGGCGTGTGCTTACATAAAGACCTTGATTTTATTCGAATTACACGCAGACGACGTCGCGGGCAACAGCTAGTATAGCATATCCCTATGTTAATAAGATTTGTTGCTTAAAATCTCCGTATAGGTATATTTCTGTCATTCTTATGTTAGTTTGATATTACACTTATTTTTTTTTATTATTTGTAAATGTACTATTATTTAAATATTTTATACATATTTTATTTATAGAATTTAAAAGTTTTTAATTCTTTAAAATGATTTAATATTCTCCGTTCGATGAGACGAAAAATTTATAAACTGTTTGACACAATAGACCACCCTATTCTTTCTATAATGAAATATTGTAAATATCTTTTATAACATTTTATGTTATAATTAAACTATTTTGGATATATAATTTCCAATATAAATATTACATAAGCAGATATTAATAGTTGATAATTTGATTTTAAATTACAGCATGACTTTAACTCAATATATATTTAATAAAACACAAATATTAATTGAATATTAATGTTCATTGGTTTGTAAAAATAAAGTATAAATGACCTATAAAACAAAACTATTGTCTATATAATGCCGAGGGTCACGCCACCCCTGGCTTCTAGGCAATAGGAAAAATCAATAACAACTTTAAGGGGTGCGCGAAGTATTCAGAAACTCTCTTCTCAACTCCCCCAGTCGATCACAGTGGCTGTAGTCTTTTTAAAGTTTGTTGAAAGCAAATCAAAGAAAAACCGCGAATAGAACTACAATTGTTATATTATGTGATTTCAATATAAATATCAGTTTTTATTTCTATTATCACAACAATCGAAAGTTTATATATATTTTTTAAGCAGATGTGGAATTTGTACCAGTTTGGTAAGTATTCAGACATCTTGAAAATTTTATCGATAACTGACCCACCTTTAGATGTCGATTTATTTAATGGTTACATTATTGGTGCCTAGGGAAATTTGAAACGAATATTATTAATTATCGATAATCACGTAATCAGAAATATACAATATTCATTTTATTTTCCTACTAAATTGATTGATTTATTTTCAATGTATCTGAAACTACTTCAAATAATTACTTTTTTAAAAGTTTTTCATAATGTTAGCAATATAAGAAAAACAGTTTAATAGTGTTTGAGTTTATTGACTACTTTACATTTACAAATATGGATCATAAATATATATTTATTTTTCTATTTTAGTATAGTATGTATTAATTTGATCGATTTTATTAACTTAAATATTGCTCCTATAGGTAGGTGACTGTTAAAAAAATATTTTTGTATTAGTGTTATAATTAAAGCAAAAATTTAAGCTATTGAGTTACCTGTTACACAATCGAATTGGTTTTTCTTTAAGTATTTATATATTTTTATTTTAAATTGTAATCCTAATTTAAATTGTAATATACAACGATTATTTTACTATTGAATTTGCGTTATATATTATATATTACTAGGAATAGATATTTCAGAAAAGTGCTTTTAGAATGTCCATGCGCAAACGATATACCCTGAATAATTTGGATCTGATTAAAAAACGCTCTAAATTATGAATTTAAGGTTCTAATAATACTACGAAGCAATGTACTATTTTTATCTTTCTTAAATACCTACCATAAAAACCAATTTGTGATTAAAATGTAAAAGTCTTTTTAATTTAAAAGAAAATACTGACAAATTCAATTTATGTTTCGTAATGAAACACGTTTGTTATTTACCATGTAATGGTTTTCGTATCATTGTAATGCTACCTCATTTTAGAATGCAAAGACTTCTGAACCTATTGACCCACTAACAAGCCCAAAGAAAGCCGTTTATTATAAAGTATTGTTCATCAATGTCAAATAAAATTTAGCACCAGTTTTATAAAAAGTAAATAGAAAGCGCAATAGAAATTAAAACTGAGAATATTAGATATAAAGAAATAAAAGTTAAACTAAGACATGTTATTAACCGAAAATATTTTGAAACGCACGAAAGTAGAACCTATATATATGAAAGTCGTGTTAGTTACACTATTTATAACTTAAGAACGGCTGCCTGATTAGGCTGAAAATTGATGGGGAGGTAGCTTAGAACCAGAAGACGGGCACTTTTTATCCCGTTTAATCGCCTTCCTTTAATATTACAATACAAGTTATGTGATTATCGTATAGTTTAATGAATTCCTAATAGATGGCGATGTAAGTTCATCTTTTTGGATATCTGAGCAAGTTGGTGTTGTTTTTCGATTTCTAAATAAATAGCAAATGAGAAACTAAAGCAAAATAAAAAAATAATAATAAAAAATGGGGAAAAACTAAGAAAATATTTACTAAATCAAGTACAATAACGCCACCTTATAAACGAGCAATTTTTACTTAAGTAAGGTGGGGCAGTTATATCTCATATAGTTAAACTAACACATCTTTGCAAACCAAGTACTATGGCGCCACCGTCAGGTGGCGCAGTTGATATCTCATATATTTAACAAAGCAATTCTTACAAAATTAAGTATTATGACGATACCGTAAGGTGGCGCAGTTGAGATCTTATAAATTTATACCAACAGTTCTTACGTAATTAACTACAACGACGCCACCATAAGGTGGCGCAGTTGATATCTCATAAATTTAAAAGAGCAAAACTTACTTAACTAAGTATTATGCCACTATCGTAATCTGGCGCAGTTAATATATAATTTATCATTAATTACAAAGTACTATAAAAAAAATAGTAAAAAGTGGTAACTAGAGAGAAAATATGATAAAAATGACAAAATAAAAAAAAAAATGAAAATAAAAAATACAAAACAAAATCATAAAAATTTTAAATACTGGTAAAAAAAAGGTCAGTGTATATATATATATATATATATATATATATATATATATATATATATATATATATATATATATATATTAAGAAAACTAATTAATAAAACTGATACAGTGATACAAATCAGAAAAGAATAGAAATGAATATTTTTAAAGAAAAATAATTAGAAACTTAAGCTAACAGGTAAAAAATAATCTGAAAATAACAATAAAGATATAGAATACAGTACTAGATGAAGAAAAAAATTGATATGTTAAGATGAGTCATAAATTTATTTCACACAATGAAAAAAATAAGTTTTTGCTAAACAAAAAGATTAAAATATGGCCCTACACACCACACAGCATTTTCTGTTACTTTTATTTCTAAATTTCGTTAATAATTGTAGTATAAATCAATATTTATTGGAACCATTATTATTTAATTTTAAGAATATTTAAGGTATGAGTCTGTTGTTAAAAGTTTTCTCTAACTTAATTTCGTTGTTTTAATATACCAACAGACAATGAACTTTGTTGGCATGCATTTCTCATTGAAACATTTTCAGCTAACTTTCATTTTGTTTTAGTATACATGCTGGATAGCGTGCATTATGATACGTTTTTTGATAAATGAGTGTATTCGATACCATTAAATAAATGTGTCTTAGATTGAAAGAGTCACTATCAGAAAAGTTACTTATACATATCAGATTAAAAAGCACGAAATCAGAAACTACTTCTATATATAGTTACATCTTTATTCTATTTATACAGATTTTTTTGTCAATTTTTTAATTTTATTGATATACCTACACTACATACAAATTCACTAGATTTGTTTGGCTTTCAAATTTATAAAAAAAATATTGGTTATTAATAATAATAACAATTAGTTCTTTCAGGGATTTGGTATTTTGATTTTTAAAATACTACATGTGAGTTTTCAAGGCGGTACATTACATTTTTCTAGTAAGTTATCTGGATCGTAATAAGGAAATAAATATTGTTAATCAACAATTTTTAAAACTGAGAGTTTCGAATAGTTCGTCTGTTAAACAATACCAAACGATTATCGTAAAACTGTATTCAATTATTATATAAAAAATTAAAAACTACTTTTGCATACAAATTTACGTAACTCATATATAAACACCCTATAGATTAATCATTCAAAAAAAAATATTTGTAGTTTGATACTGGGAGCATGTTGAAATTAATAAACTCCCTACACAGTATAATGTTACATTATGGAAAAGAACTTTTTCATATCACATGCATTGAAGCAGCTTGTTTTGATCCCTGTTTTGTCAGTCGAAACAAGACAATTTCAGACCAATGCAACTGTCAGTCAGGAACTGACAGTTTTTTCTGCCTTAGGGGGGAAACAACGTTATTTCTGCCCGGCGCATTCATTTATTTATTATTTATGTCTTTATTTCAAGTCTGTCAGAATCGCATTTGTAATAAACAAAAGCGAATTAAATCATAATCGTCTGACAGCTGTCGTCAAAGCGTTGTCAAGATATTACTACGCTATTTGTCTGAAATAGTCTTACTTCGACTGGCTACAGAGATCAAAACTCGCTGTTTCAATGCATGTGATATGAAAAATATAGTGTGTGGCACGGGATGAAACAAAGACGATTTCTGACCGGGCAAAGGCAGCCCTCGCTTCGCTCGGGCAGTCAACTCTCGCCCTAGTGAGAAATCGTCTTGTTTCACCCCTTGCCACACAATATACTATTCCTGTTTCAAAACTTGTTTATTTAATTAGGTACTGATATATTTGATTTAACTCCGTAGTTATAAATATGGAACTAAAACTATTGTGATACAAAAAGAGACTAACGAGAATAATTATTAGTAATGAAATATATTGTGACCCAGAGTTACATAAAGTTAAAATAATATCTTCTAATTAAGTACTTCATAAATTCAAATAACTTATAATAGGTCATTTTTTATAAAAAGATTTTTTATTATTATTTTGTTTGTGTTTAGGTAACGGCCGATTTCATAATCAAATTAAAGGAGACTTTAATTTTAAAATATCCTTTAACTAACAATTTTGATTTCATAATCAATTTAAAAGGATCCTTTTTGTGAAAAGCTTCCTTTGAACTAAAAGTCGCGATTTTGGCGTTTTAAGGTGAATAAAGTTTGCTTTAAGGATAATATAACCTATTATTTTCATGACAGTTCTTTCAATCTGTGTGATTGTCTCTTGAATCAGTTAAAAAGCATAAGTATGAATAATTTTGAAACATCCAGTTCTAGTTCATCTGATGAAGAAGAATTTATTTATATTAGAAGACCCAAAATTTACAGGCTGAGAACCAACTGTTTTCAAAAATACGATGAGCTGGATTTTTATCAAATATTCAGTTTAAGAAAACAGACCGTTTCTTATCTTTTAAATAAAATACAACATCGGATCACATTGCCTACTAACAGGTTCGTTAAGTGAAAATTTCAGTCTAATAGTAAATAAAGTCTTATGTATTTATTTCAGAGGGGGGTGCATTACACCATTACAACAAATTTTGTTGACCCTAAGTTTTTGTGCATCGGGAAATATGCAAATAACAGTGGCAGATTTAATGGGAGTGTCAAGATCTTCAGCCTGTAGGATTATTAAAAGGGTGTCTACTGCAATTGCATTTTTAAGACCAGAATACATCTATATGTATAAAAATGCTCATGAGATGGAAAGAGCTCTCAAAGAGTTTTATAACATTGCTTTATTCCCAAGAACAATTGGAGCGGTTGATTGTACTCTAATTAAAATAGACTCTCCTGGTCGACACGATGCAGAAATATTTAGATCTAGAAAATCATTTTTTGCAGTGAATGTTCAAACTGTTAGCGACGCAAAATTGAAAATAAGGGATATTGTTGCGAGGTGGCCAGGCTCTGTGCATGATCAAACAATTTTCAATAATAGTAGCTTAAAGAAAAAATTTGAAAATGGTATATTTGGTCATTACATGTTGATAGGAGACCGTGGATATAGCTTAAAACCATATCTAATTGCAGCAAACTGCAACACGAGCTGAAAATTTATATAACGAGTCTATAATAAGGACTCGCAATGTAGTAGAACGACAATATGGTTTGTGGAAAAGAAGATTTCCCATATTACGTTTAGGAATGAGAATGAAATTAGAAACCATATTGACGATAATAGTTGCAACGGCAGTGCTGCATAATATTGCCATTGACATGAACGACATTTTTCCTGAAGATGAGGATGAAGATAATGAAGATGATGAAAACGATAACAATTCCTCCGCTTTATTGAAATTTGTGGAGCGAGCTTTTTTAATATTCTCCATTTTTATATTATTTATTTTTTGAAAAACTTAATAAACTCTAACAACAGTCTTCTTACTTTTAAATTTCATATATATGAAAGATTTCTGTTTTAGATCAAATATACCGTATATCAGGTTGACCAACATTATAAAAAATGATTAAAGTGCACTTTGCATAAAGAGAGCTTTAAAATAGATTATGAAATCAACTCACGTCACAAGCTACTTTAAAGGTCACTTTAGCTTAAAGTCTACTTACAGTAAAGTCTACTTTGGTGTTCGATTATGAAATTGGCCGTAAGTCTTTTCAAAAGGCAAATAGCTTGATAACTCCACCAGCGTGTAATACTAAAACATTGCCTAATTTTCATATTTTTGACGCCCTCTTAATACATTAACACCCCATGCTACCGTCACATACTATTTTTTATCGTCTTTGAGGAAAAAACATTTATATTTAAAAGCAAATATCGCGTGACTCAGCGAAGAGTACATAATCGAATCCAGACTTTCAGGCGCCTTTCCATTACTGCCACAGCCATTGATCTACAATAGAAGTGAAGACGGAACGTAGAGGTGGACGAAATTATTCCATATATTAAGATATTTTTTGTTGTACTTTTTTACTCACTATCAAACGGTCTACAGGGTGGGTGGGACCAACAGGTTATTATATGTTACGTTTTGCTCCTTACATCAGATCGTTTGTGATGGAATAAATTTGTCATTAAGCTGGGAACACACAACTTAATGCTTGACTTGATTTTAAAGAAAATGGTAGTTTATATACTTAACGTGAGACTTTAGATAGATTGGATAGTGGTCTAGTTTGAGTTTGAACATATACTAACCAGAGGAAGCCTTCGACAGAGAGATAAAATGAAACTATGTGCTATCAGTAATTTGATTTAGGAAGAGAGATACGCAAACACAAAAATTTAACTTGGTTCGCGTTCAAAGGATTGAAGGCTTCGAATAATTAGTATATGCTCGAAGATGTTGAGCCACCAATAAGATTAGATATTGCACTCTGGTTATACCTAGCAAAAGTTTACTGTTGTTCTGAATATATATAAAAAAATATAGTTCAGCAATATAGAAACTTTAACCAAGATTTTGTGACAGTTATGAAATTATTAATAGTAATATGGATATTAGATATTAAACACAACTGTAAAAACTTAGCGACATAGTGATCGTGATAGTCAAAGTTTGATAGTATTCCTGTTTGTATCACCTTGACCCTAAGGGTGGAGGAACTAAACGACACTTAAATTTTAATGGTCTCTTAA
Source organism: Altica lythri (assembly GCA_964028335.1). Taxonomy (NCBI): domain Eukaryota; kingdom Metazoa; phylum Arthropoda; class Insecta; order Coleoptera; family Chrysomelidae; genus Altica; species Altica lythri. Next base: position 43,162,160 of record OZ034806.1, on the reverse strand, counting down.
ATCCATCTGATTTACACCAATGAAAAGCTATACTTATATAAGTTGCAATAAATATGACCTTGTACTGACGAGGTGCAAATACACCGAAACCGGTCTACAAGTTATGTTGTCCCTTCTAACTACAAACTAAAATGGTTGGTTTAAATTATCTATTAGATATGGCAACCCCGTTTGACTTTGAAGTATAATTCAATATCCGTCGGGGCACATAGCCCGGGAAGTAGTTGTTCCTTCTTAGTTAAATGGCCAATGTCTTTGAAAATGTTTTTCAAAAACTCGTAAAGCGATAGAATAATTAATATTCTGTACTCTGCAACATTTGTTGATTAAAATTATATACCATTAAAATTTACACAGACGAAAACTATTGCAAAGCTGTAGTCTCCATTTGTAAATTATCCTTGAAGCCACCCTTAAAATGTTACAAACGAGCATTAGACAATGTTTTTTTATATATTTAAAAAAATTAATGCCATCTTGAAAAGGTTCAGTAGTAGTTTTTATTACTTAATATGTTTACATTTTCCAAAAAACTAAATTAATTTAATTATTTTTGTTGACAATGTAAATCGTTTATATTATTAATTAATGCGTTTTAAACTGGAAAGTAGATTTACTTTGTATTCATATGTGTATTTACACTATTTTTTTACACGTCTGTTTTCAGATCGCCCCATGAAATGCAAGTAGGTAAATAACGGTCCGAAATACTAACCGAGAAATAACTATCCACCTCTTTAGGTCAGTTAACAGACGCTCCCGACGTCTTTCCAGTTCGCAACCTCGTCGCAATATCTTTAACAGCAGTTTTGGGAATTATCGAAAAAAAATCTTTAACATAATTAGACATTTGCGAATGTTCTTTTCGTTCTTCATAAGAACGGGTTCGATTCGGAAACGGGTGTTCTCTTCGCGAAATTCCTTCGGATTTTTATAATTCCAATACAGTTCCTTAAAGGTAAATACTTAGATTCTTACCAATAATTATATATTTACATACTTTTAGTTTGTAATATTTAAATTTAATTTGCATACAATCGATCCATCAATTTTGTGTATGAAAATTAAATCTAATTTAAATTATTGTAGAAAATACCTAAAACTTCAAATGTTAAGAAAATATTGTGTTTAAACTGTTAAAAAAAATAAACATCTATAAATTTAAATTTGATAATACACTACCAGAGACAGTAGGCTGAAGAGCCTATTGGTAATTTATTACCACATAAATTAAAAAATGTATGAGAAAGTGGTTGCTTCAAATCATTTTCTGGTTGAGATTCAAATCCATAGTGGGTCGCGTAACAAACAATCGACAGTAAGATGTGTCTAACTAAACGACAAAATAATTATTTTAAGTGCTATATAATTTACTGAAAATTTTGTCAAATAAAATAGCTATTGTGTAAACGCTATGCTAGCCTTCGGTTCGTGTAACAAATATTTCCACTCGCTTGAATATAACGCATTCCTAAATAAGATATAATATTCCATGTTGCTAAATTTACATTATATCTTCTTATTAGCATATTTTCGCAATTCTGTAATATTGAGAGTTATAATAATGATATACATATTGAAGTGGAATTCCTCCTCTGGGACTCCTTCCAATCAATTGTGGATGCTGCACTTAAAAAAATCGATTGCTATTACAAAAATATAAAAAAACTTTTTTCTTTTCATCGCTGGTTTTCTTTCTACTCATCTATACCTGCTAGCTTCTTTCTTCTGCTGCTCTACTTTCTATTCCTCGCTTCCTCTGTTGTCTCGTATCTTTTTACTTCTTTTTAGTTATTTTTCCTTTTATTTTAATTTAAATTTTAATACTCAATTTTTACATTTTTAATTTTAATCATCTCATTTTTCAAATTAACTTAATGACAATTTGATCAAAAATCAATACTCATCCTTGTATCAACCCAAAAACAATGCAAGGAAAAACTTATCAAACACCTATCTAATAAAAATTCAAAACTAAAATTAGCAATCGATTTCCATAAGGGCATTTCATACACCCAATTTATTTATTGTAAATCACAATTTATGTATTATTTGATGATATTGGTATGTTGTATTGTAAATATCGTACATTAAAATAATAAAAGAATATTACAATAAAGTTTATAATATAAGAAACTTGTTAGGATTTATGCCAATTAGAGGTTTTATAATTTTTTCTTTATTTTTAAGAAATGTATTAATTACTAATAAATTATTGTTTACCAAACTATTTAAAACAAATTCTATGAATTATAATTTTAAATTAATATATTTGTAAAAATAGCATACATAAAAAAGTAGTTAATTGGTTAATTACTAATAACTACCGTTTTTCTAAAACTAGGTAATAGTATAATAATTTAAAATTCATTTTTTATACAACTATTGTTTTATTTCTTTATTAATTTTTAATATCAAAACCGTTATTATTCTGATAATCACAATGATTATAAATATTTAATGTATTTATGTAAAATACTTGTTGTAATTGCCTGAATAATAAATTGTAATGATTTTCTTTTTTTGTTTCAGGTAGGGTCGAATTTTTAGCTTTGGGATGTTGTGTGGAGAGTTCCACAGAGCTCCCATAGGTTTACATTTGAATAGTGTTTATCTTTCGGAAAATCCGAGCCCATACAGTGCTCTCCTAACTCTTGTTCGTGGAATGGCTGCTATTACTGCACAAGCTGTTCACGAAGATGAGGACATTTTTCTTGGTAATACAAAAAATATTCCATTATTACATTCACATTCTATTTACTGTCCAATCAGTAGGTATTAATAATAGTGTTCTCTTGCAAAGCTGAGTAAATATCCATATTTTTAAATTCTTTCACCATGTACCCAAAATTTGTAAATTTCAGAACTTTTTCAAACTTGTTCTGTAATTTTTAATTGTTAATATCTCTGAAAAACAGCGTGTAGCAATTCCGAAAGTCCTTTTTAGTTTCGTTGTCCAATTTTGTACAGTCACTTATCACTTCCCTCACATGTGCAGATTCACCACAAATTTTTTAAAATTAATTTCGTGTCTTTTGCAAAAAAGGTGTCCAACCATTAGAATCCCTAAACTCACAATTTTTTCAATTTTCTAAGACTTCTAGAGATCTCTCCTTTAATAAAGACCCAGGTACTGGAATATTTTTACTTCTTGATTTACAAAACCAGTCGTAAACTATTTGATCGATTACGTTTTTGAAAAATTTCGTTTTTGTAATGAACTTGAAGCTTCTTCCAATTATTTCTAATTGTTTTTTATTTTTTAAAAGCTCATTAATTTTTGTTCTGCCAACACCAAACTTTTCTGATAATTTTCAGGCACTTATACAAAAAATTTTCGCTATCCGTTATTACTTGTATTTTTTCTTCAGGTGGGCCATTTTTTTCCAATTTACTCGCCTTTGACTAATACGGCATTACAGATTGTGTTGAATTCATCACTAAAACAAACATAAAAAAAATACAAAATTATTTTCGAAGCAAATGGGTTTTTGAATAAAGTTTTTTATATTTAATATTTAACGAATTAAAAATGTTCATGTAAAAATGGAATCGATTTTTCCTGGCAAGTTTGTTATGTGCAATGGGCATAAACAAAATTGACAATTCAGATTGGTTTACCAATTATTTTAAACTGTGTAATTATCGCAGAGCCAAAAGTATAATAACCAAAGACATAATACTTAGAGACACTCCTCGTTATAGTATTTAACTGTGCACTAAAAAATAATTTTACAAAATTTTTATTTTAGAAAGCAAACATCGTAAATTTTTTAGAAAATATTTGAATTTGCAGACAAGCCAAAAAACATTGAATTAAAAAAAACTTAACTACGATAATATACTACAAAAAGTAGCGTGCTTCCTTTACTTAACCTTCTGTGTACCCATGATATGATATTGTCTATATGATCCAAGATTTGCAAATAAAACTTTGTTCAGTTTTCAGTTGTAAATATGGACTATATCATATCAAAGGTAAACAGCAGGTCAATTAAAGAAAGCAAGCCACTTATTGCAATATTAAAGTTTTTTTTAATAATCAATATAAAGTTGAATATTTATTCAAACACCCAATTTTAGTTAATAGATTATTAATAATTATTACCTGGAATTTGGTTTTAGAAAATGGCCTCCTAAGTTATGAGAACCCAAATTATCGTTTAGGTCCCTCCAACCGCCTTGATGATGCTCTAAATTCAAATACAGAAAATATTTATGAAGACATCTATCAAGAATTAGACGATATCTGCAACATGGGCCACGGAGTGAAAGGATCTATAACGAGTAATACTGGCAGAAAAACTTACGCGGCCTTGGATATTACCTCCATGGGGGTAGATATTAATAAAGGTCCATTAACTCAGAATTATATAGATAATAGAAGGTTAGTAAATAATATTGTTTTTTTTATTATTAACTGTGGTCCTTGTTTATTGACTTTCAAAATTACTGTTTTCCACTGATTTGTGTATTTTATTTCATAATAGTTTAGTATTTACATTGTTTAGTGTTGGTTACTCAGGGCTTATAGAAATTCTGTTTAAAATAATTTGACGTGCATATTATAAAATCAAACCGTATAGTTTTACAGATAATTGTGTAATATGGGTTTTGAACAGAACCATAATAAAATAAAAAATGAATTTGTTTTCAGTAGTTGTACCTGTGCACAATCATTACAGCATACATAAAATTTTAGAAAAATAACTGGATTTGAAGTTGTTGTTCTACACGCCATCTAGCGATATTATTTGACATAAAACATATGTATAAGAGACAGTCACGTGGTATATTTAATTAATGTCATTAGAATTTTTTAATCACTGGAAAAAGTAGGAGTAAAACTAGCTCGTTTATGAAACCGATTGTATCATAAGTAAACTTGTAAACATACTTCGCACGAAGTTTAGATACTAGGAGTCCGAACGGTATAGGCTTTTCCTTATTCCATGTACACAATAATAAACCCAGATTATAGTTCTATTTTTTGCCAACCTGCTGCACAAGTATTCAGGACGCACCGATACTATTATTATTATGACATGTAAATGTTGCGAACTAAATCAAATTAATAATATTAATTAGTTTATTTAATATAAGTTGTTATTAAAAAAAATAGAAGGTTTTGTGCTGTCTATAATTGTCTTAGTAGTCAAAAGGCAAGTGTGAATGTAGAAAAAGTTTCTTTATTTAAAACACCAAAAGTGAGTAATTTTAAAATAATATCTATTAAAAATTGTTCTTATGAATAATTAGTTTATAAGGATTTGAACAAGTACATCTTAAAGAGTGGCGCAGTCTACCGGCAAAATATCTGTCGTTCAACGTTATGGTCAGACTCCTGGTATTTATACTTCGTGATACTTCAAATAAATTCAAGCAAAAAATAATAAATATCTTAAACAAGAATAATAATAATAGTTCCAAAAATTAAATAAATTTAACGATTTGTTAAAATAATTACGTGAATCAGTGATAAACACTTTTTGGCTAAAAACTTTACCAAACAGTAGTTTATGTTATCTGTTGTAGGGGTAATGAATGGAATGGAAATTCTATGTTTGATAAGGACCTGAGTGAAAGTTCTACTGTCTGGGAAAAGTATGTAATTAAAGTTTAAATAGCCATTTTTTACTATCACTTTGTGCTTTCTGTTTTTGTCAAATATGTTTTCTTATCCTGTACATCCTTTATCCTGTTTGACATATATATTTTATAACGATGATATATTTTCTTCTAGTTTATTTGATAGAACGGCTGTGACCAAAGAAGATGAAAACGGAATTCAACATATTGTAGGTAACATAACAAATGATTTATATGCGGTACCAATGAAAAAATGTGCGAAGTCTGCTGATCATATAGATAAAACCAATTCTCCAGAAAAAGAATGGGATAGTCAAAATGAATTGCCCCCTGGCTGGGAGAAACACGAAGGTACTAAACAAATACTCATATTATTAGTATTTTTTTCTGAAATCGCTTGGAAATGTCTAGTTTCTCGGATCAAATTCGAGCCGCAAAATACACTATTCTTGTGTTTTAGTCCGTTACTGGGCAACGAACTTTTCCGTACTGTACGGGAATATTTTTTCCGTACCTGTGTACGGGAATGATCCATAAAACGTATATAAGCAAATTCAAATTTGGCGCCTTGATTTTATTTGGCAATTAATTTAAAACCACATTAGTAGTAGTGTTTTAGTAACTCTGGAAGCCTTTTTCACCTCTGGACATCATCGTCACTGCCCATTTTAAATATAATTTAAAATATTTTAAGCAATATGTAACTAACCGAACTGACAGTTTTGTGACACTAATCAACAATGATAAACAAACAATGCCAACGAAACGGTTTTATAGAGAATAAGATGATATCAAAAACAGTTATGCATTCATAAAACTTTCTTAATTTACGGTTATATTTAATGCGATTTCAGAAAAAATAGTATGTGTATCTCGTAGTAAAAGCACATTCCCGGACTCTCAATGTTTGTTAGCCTCGGCTAAACGCCTCGGCCAACAATTTACATTGTCGTCCGGGAATGTATCGCTTTTCCTACTAGATACACAATATACTATTTATTAATTTCATTACTTATTGTTGAAAAAAATCAAATTATTTTATCGATCCGATTATCACACTTTTTACTCGGCAATAAGTCAACACACTTAGTTCTACAAATTATACGATACTTTAATAGGGAAAGTTATAATATCACAAAAACACTGCACTTGTGTCGATATAGTCCATAACTGTGACAGCAAAGTTTATGGTTTAAAATAGATGGATGTGATTTAATTTCGATACGATGTTCCTTTCAGTGTTTTTGATCTTTGATCAATTATACCTGCCAAAAAACGTTCCTAGAGAAATACATATTTGAATGTATCAAACTAGATTCTTTAGAGTAATTCAATTTTAGTGCGTGTCGTATTATTACTGCAAAACACTAGTAAAATAAATTGGGGCTCTAGATTTAATTGAATTCTTAATTGTTACACCTCTGAGGAAGGAGATGCCAACATTGGGCCTTAGGAAATATAAGTAGCTCTACTAAAAGCACATTACAAGACCAGGACGTGCTTTGTCTATCCAGCTGATTGATTAATAATAAAAAAGGGCAACTAAATTAAGTGGAAGATAAAGAACAAAAAGAATCAGCAAAACCTTTGCAGATGGATATCCAACTTTCTCTCCAACAGGCACATCCAAGTTGCTGTAGATGGACATTCTTCCAACCTCTACAAGATCAACGCTGAAGTTCCCCAAGGATCGGCTCTAGCTCCTACTCTATTCTTATTACACATTAATGATCTACTAGCAGCCACTAATAACCCGATACATGGTTTTGCAGATGATAGCAACCTACACTGTAGCAAAGCGCACAACCGTCCTATACCTCTAGATGTTCTGGAAGAGGACAGAAGATCCACAACGGCTTCTCTCAATCAAGATTTGAGAATTGTAGACGAGTGGGGAAGAAAGAATCTTGTTAATTTCAACGCTTCCAAGACAAAGACATGTTGCCTATCCAATAAGAGGCAAACATGCGACTCATCTATTACAATCAACGATCAGACACTGGTAGCGGGCGACTCCATTACGCTGGTTGGTATAAAGATCTCCCAGGACTTAGGAACGAACATATTGCATTCATAGCAACTGCAGCAGGAAAGAAATTGGGCTTTCTGTTTAGAGCACGAAAATATTTTTCTCCATCCAACTTAGCTAATCTTTACAAAGCCCAAATACGGCCTAATCTTGAATACTGCTCGCATGTATGGGGTTCGGCGGCTTCGTCAAGTCTCGGAGTTCTTGATGCAATACAGTGAAGAGTAGTTCGACTAATAAACGACACCAGTATCACCAAAAACCTAGCCCCATTATCCCACCGAAGAGCCAATGTTCAATGCCCGACATCGAGAACGGATTCGATCGTTCCTTCATACCCAGGGTCTCCACAATGTGGAACTCCTTACCTTCCCACGTCTTCCCCACTCGTCCTAACTTGCAGGCCTTTAAATCCCAAATTAATAAATTGTCTCTTCTGCCCCAATAGATGTTTTTCGGTACATTTGTATTTAGGTCTATACCTACGAGGACATCCTTAATAAAAAAATATATATAAATTATTATTAATAATTGAGCAATAAATTGAAATACAATTCATGGTGACCTGTCTTATGACTCCTACAGACAACCTCAGACTCTCTAACTCTTTTATAATTTATTTGAAATTCTACTTTAGAATAAGTTATACAAGCTTGCCTTGAGATCCAACTTTAATCTGACTGAACATGATAATAATATATAAAACTGTTTATTGTCCCTGATAACGTATGAATTTTTCACTTGACACAGTTGAACAATTTTTCAAAGGTGGGGTAGATTCATAACTGTCTATACATAAACTTTTTTTTTTCAGATAACGATGGTCCATATTTTTGGCATATAAAAAGTGGTACAATCCAACGAGAAATTCCACTTCTAGAAAATAACCTAGAAAAATCTAACTCCAAGTTAAATCTTAAAGAAAACAATTTAATCTCATCATTTGAAAATAATTTATCGGTTACTAGAAGTAGTACTAGTTCCGCTTTAAATCTTGAAAGTGACGAGAGGAAAAGAAAAGAAGAAATAGCGTTAAAGTTAGTATTTTCTATCCAAAGTATTTAATATTGTTAACTAAAAACTATTTTCCTTTCGTAACAGGAATAGACTGAATTTGTATTGGAAACGTTAACGGATTTTTTTTTAAACTAAATTATATTATTATATTTTAAAATATTTTCGAGGTTGTAATATGTAAAGTTATCTTCCTATTTCTTATTCTTACCCTGGAAATATTAAGTAAATAATTAAGATTGTGTATATTGAAGTTTTTTTCGATTTTTCACTGAACAGTATAAACAAGATTTTACACCAGAAAGCATTAAAGCTAATGTGTATAAATTAATATATTAATATATCATTATATGTAAAGTCTATTTGTTTGCAGTTGGCAGCACAGTGAATTATAAATTAATATATTAATATATCATTATATGTAAAGTCTATTTGTTTGCAGTTGGCAGCACAGTGAATTCATTATAAATGCAAATCCTTCAAAGCCCAAGCAAGGGTGGTTCATGAAAAATAACTAAAAGTAGTATACATTTCTATTGAAACATAGTCATAGTTGTTATTTTTCAAAGAGTCCATCCTGTTGAATTTCCCTCCAAAAATGCCTGACGGGAATTTGAAATATTGGTGTCCATCCATGCTTTAGAAACAGTGTGTCCTTCATTCAACCATGTTTCATCTAAATAAAAGATAGTTCTTCCCTCGCTCCGAAATTTTTTAATACTTCTTAAGTATTGTCTTCTCCAGCAAATAATTTCTTCTGTCGCATTCAAAAATTTTCGTTTTTTATGCGACTCATACTTAAAACCAATTTCTTTTAGGAGTTTCCATATCGTATTTCGTCCAAATCTGGGAATTGTATCTACTTCTGCTATAACAGTCATTACTTTGTCCAAAGTCGGAATCTCTTTATTTAAGTACAAAGAATGAATTTGTCTTCTAATGATATCTCTATGAAAGTTATCGACCATAATGGACTTTTTTCCTACGTTTTTTTTTTGGTTCACTAACATTTCCTTGTTTTCTCTCACTTAAAAATCGATAGATACTTCGTTCACTAACACCGGTCATATTGGAGCACCTAGTAAACCACATCACGAACAGTTGCTGATGCCTCTTGATATATTAGTGCATCATGAACATTTAAAACAATAGTTTTTTCTCTTTGAGAAAACGCACTTTGTTTTAAATGAGCCACTTGTACTGGAACAAAACTCGAACTTGACGCCATTTTCACTACCGAAAATGTTCTTGGAGTAAAATAATAAAAATATAGATCACAATGTAAACCACCAACACTAACGAGTACCTATATTCTTATGTATTAGGATATAAACAAATCCTCAATTTATAGACTAATAACGTACATGTTTTTGCAATTATACACAATCCCTTAACACCCCTAACGACCACAATTATTCTCGTTAAAATCGAAAAACAAAATATTCTAAATATCGTATTATGACTACTTATCCCTTACCTAAGAAGATTAAAATATGATGATTAAAAGAAATTTCTTAATACCGATATAAATAAGTAGGTGCGCTACTGATTTAGGGACTTGTTTACAACATTTTACGATTTAATGAGTTTTCTTAGCTGCCAACTCCAAACAAATGGACTTTAACAACTTACGAATTAACATTTTGCGTTGGCAATACTAAGTCAGATTTAATTACACATTATCTGGATGTTGAGTAAGCGGATCAACCGAGACAGCTGAGGAACTATATCGTGCCTGATTTTTATTAATCTTGCTTTATATCAAAATACAACCTCGCTTTATTGTTTATTTTTAGAAGAAGGAGTTTTCCTTCAAAACCTGACCAAGAATGTAAAGAACGTCCCATTAGATTTGCAGTTAGATCACTTGGATGGGTAGAAATATCTGAAGATGACCTAACCCCTGAACGTAGCAGTAAAGCTGTAAATAAATGTATTGTTGATCTATCATTAGGAAAAAACGATTTACTAGATGTAGTTGGAAGATGGGGAGATGTAAGTAATTGACATAAGTTCATAAGTACTTAGATTTGAACAATGACATATTGTAGGGTAAAGATTTATTTATGGATTTGGATGAGGGTTCTTTAAAATTATTTGATCCAGAAAATCTTACCGTATTGAATACACAGCCAATACACACCATAAGAGTTTGGGGTGTTGGTAGGGATAATGGAAGGTAAGAGTTATTATAGAGATGTAGAGAAATCATAGTAGTGGAAAATAGGCAGGTTAAATTAATCACACAAAGCCCAAAGTTTTATTTAAAATTTAGACTATTAAGGGTTCTCAATAAGTACAGTCGCGTATAAATAGAAATCACATGACTGCAAGAAATGTGTTTTGTTGTTTTAAATAGTTTATTATCGTGACCATTATGACCTATGTTACACACTTCCTATCTAAAAAAATAACCTGATTTAAGAAATTTAACTTTTTCTAGACATCCTATGGACATACAAGAATGTAATGGTATTGAAAATTCTTTTTAGCATTCATTTGAGGTAGTTTGTCGTTTTGGCTTTTTTGAATCCGTTTTGAATAATATGGAAACTAACAACATGCATGACCTTAAAATGTCTTTGAAGTACTACAATTTTATTGTACTTTAAATGTATCTATCTTCAATAATAAAAACTTGAATCGTCTAAAAATAGGTCGTATATGTCGTTTGTAGCATACGACTCAATGGTCACAATAATTAACCGTTGCAAGATCAAAAAATCACTTTATTGCGTTCATGTGTTGATATATCAAAGAAGGAGTTTCAATGGAAGTGAAGTTTTTAATGATATCTGCTGTACTCAAAAGTGGAAGTAGCGAATGGTGATGCAAGGAGAGAAAGGAGGCGTTAACTTACTAGAAGTGGGAGCAACAAGATATAGTCAGCGGATTATCCTTTTCTTATTTTTGTGGCAATATTTTAGTCACAACATTAAGAACTTTAATAAAAACAGAATTTCCCAAGTAGTTTCGATATAATCGTTGATTTTTTGAAATATTTTTCAGTTGTTTTTTTTTCGTACAGGAAACATACTTTTAGGCTACCTTGGACTTTGTTTTGACTCCTAGAAAACAGATGAAAGATGCACTAATAGATTGTTCGCAGTAAAAAAAAACACAAAAAATAGATAAGAAGAATCTGAAAGTGACAAGTTATTTTATGTGTTTTACAGAAAAAACATCTTGAAGGTGTGCTTGTCCAAAAGTTTTTTTTTACCCCAGTTAAGGTGCGAATTTTTGTGGAATTCGTTATATACCATTTGAAATTTAATATATTTTTAATAAATACGCCAATGTATGAATTAGTACTTATTGTACCATTTGAGATGTAGATTAATTTAGTCTGCCCCATTTCACTTTATATAAAACGTACTACAATAGAATGTTTATCAAAATATTTTATTAATTTTTATTATTGTTCTTTGCTCCTTGGAATATCAGAGAAAGGTAATTATTTTTTTTTATAAAAATATTTGTTTAGGTTGTCAATTCTAATTAAATAATATTTAGAGTCAAATATAAAATAAGGTATAAAGAAGTTTTCCCACTATTTCAACTGCGACTCTGAATTAAACAGAATCGATCTTGTATAGAATGTTTCAGTCGAATTCTTTTTAACAATAATGATTTATATCTGCTATTAAACTTCACGAAACTAACAAATGGATTTTGTTGTCCGTTGGTAATATCGATAATACAACTCGTTCAGACGATACGGATTCGAATGTTTGATCAAATCGAAAAAATGTCGATTTGCTTAGTGGCACAAAGTTTTAAATGTGCATGTTCACGCAATTCGAACGAAATTTTTCTGTAGACGGAGAAATCGTGTGAACATGCACATTTAAAACTATGAGCCACTAAGCAAGTCGACATTTTTTTTATTTGATAAAACATTCGAATTCGTTCCGCCTGAACGGGATGAATATCGACAACAGTATTGCGAAAACATTTTGTGGATGTTAGGCTTTTTGTACCTTTATTAAAATAAAGAAAATCTGAAAAACGTACGTCTCGAACATTGCAACCGTGAAGAAAAACAACTACTTAAAAATTTATGCATTTAATACAGAGACATTTTTATTGCGAAGGCATACCTCTTAGTTTTACGAACCAGATTAAACATAAACTTACATTGACTGACGATACCCCTATATTTACAAAATCATACCGGTACCCCAAAGTACACAGACAAGAAGTAAAACGACAAATTAACAAAATGTTGAATGACGGCATAATAGAAAAGTCACTCTCTCCTTTTTTGTCCCCTCGTTGGATTGTCCCAAAACGTCCTAATCCTGTAACCGGTGAAAAATCTTGGCGTTGTGTCATTGACTATAGGAAACTAAACGAACGAACGATAGATGACAAATATCCTTTGCCGAATATTACTAAAGTTCTAGACCGACTTGGAAGTGCAACTTATTTTTCAACTTTAGATTTAGCCAGTGGTTTCCACCAAATCGAAGTTGACCCACAAGACGTTCATAAAACGGCTTTTAGTACTCCTCAGGGACACTTTCAATTCAAACGAATGCCATTCGGACTTAAAAATGCCCCTTCGACTTTTCAACGTGTAATGGACAATGTCTTACATGGACTTACTGATGAAACCTGTATAGTTTGTTTAGATGACATCTTAATCTACAGTTCTTCCCTTCAGGAACACCTAGAAAGACTTAAGACGGTGTTTGAAAGACTTAGACAACATAATCTTAAAGTACAACTAGATAAATCTGAATTTTTGCATAAATCCGTAATGTATTTAGGATACGTTATCACTCCCGACGGCGTAAAACCGAACCCAGAAAAAATTGCTGCTATAAAAAATTTTCCCATACCAAAGACAAGAACCGAAATAAAAAGCTTTTTAAGACTGTTAGGATATTACAGACGGTTTATTAAAGACTTTGCGAAGATAACAAAACCAATGACCAGATGTTTGAAAAAGGACTCTAAAATAATACATGACAGGGAATATATAGACTGTTTTAATACGTGTAAACATATTTTAACTAACGACCCCATATTACAGTACCCCGATTTTAGTCAACCCTTTATATTAACCACCGATGCAAGCAATTGTGCAATAGGTGCAGTTTTATCGCAAGGAACGGTACCAAATGACAGACCCATAGCATACGCATCAAGGACATTAAATGACTCTGAGACAAAATACTCGACCATTGAAAAAGAATTACTTGCCATAGTCTGGCCTTGTAAACATTTTAGAGCATACTTATTCGGAAGAAAATTTGTTATTTACACAGACCAAAAACCTTTGACTCTTTAGCTTAAAAGAACCAAATTCTAAATTAGTACGGTTGCGGTTAAAATTGGAAGAATTCAATTACCAAGTAATGTTCAAAAAGGGAAAACTAAATACTAACGAAGACTGTCTTTCACGCATTTTAGTTAATGCTTTAGAAAACGAATCTGTCGTAAATAACCCTGGCGAAGTAAACCAAGACATTTTAGAATATTTAAAAGACCTAGCTGAAAATATTCAACTTGATCCACAACCTACCACTAGCATGGACGAACTTCCCCGACAAAAAATAAACATTATATCAGACATCAAAATTCCCAAAGAAATCGAAGTGAAACAGATTCGACGATGCATTCGACAGTTAACGAAACTACAAACTGTGGCACACCTATGACTCGTTTCACACTTAAACCGTTCGGTTCGGTGCGAATTCGATTCGTTTTTGGTAGCGCCTAAAACGAATGAAAACTCTTCACACACCGTATGTGTGTAAACGACCAATTGCTTTTGTGAACTATGGACCCGAATGGAAACCGAACGATACCGATTCGTGTCGAGGGGGCTTTCGGTTCTATCAGTTATCTATTAGGTACCGAACACGTATCACCGTTTCACACTTTTCCGGCGGCTACCGAAAACGAATCGAATACGCACCGAATCGAACTGTATAAGTGTGAAACGAGCCTATATTAGACGAAATTATTAATAACAAAATTAATCAAATTCTAATTTATCCAAATTTAATCGAATTCTAATTTATCAGAAAACCGACATCAGTCACGAATCGTACGAAAATCATAAAAGTAAAAATCCCAAATATGGATAAGAACGTAAATGAAACCATAAATAACAGACTACGAATAAAAAGGTACAATCCATATAATTTAATTTAAAAAATATGACTATAGATATGCAATTACACTAATGCACAACGTTAATTTTCCCATTCGGATAACATCGTGAAAAATCCCACTCAATATCAAATAAACGATTCAACGCTACTGCTATTATTTCTAAGCTATGATTCTTATAGTATAATCTCCTAATATAATAACAATAACTATTGTATTACTAAATTTGCAGATTTTCTAGCAAATATTAATAAGTTTTGACTGTATATATTATTTCAGGGATTTTGCGTATGTGGCTAGAGATCGAACTACACGAAAACACATGTGTCACGTTTTTCGTTGTGACATGCCTGCTCGAACCATAGCTAATACTCTTAGGGACATTTGTAAGAAAATCATGATTGAGAGAAGTTTGCAACAGAATTTAGGTAAAGCTGTTGATATAAATGGAAAATCTATACCAACTAGACCAAATAATTTACCAACAGAACACAGACGTCCAGCTAGAAATTCACAAGTTTTTGTTTGTAAGTTTATTTACTTATATTGTTAAAATTTAGAAATTACATAAACAAGAAAATGACATCAAAGGGAAATCTGCATCGGGCACGACTCGAACGTGCAACCTTTACCTATAAGAAAGTGAGTAAGTGTTTCATGTGATGTGAGTTGAATCAGGTCGGTCAAAAAAACGACTAACTACTAAAGCAATTGTGGCTCAAGTGGTTAGAGGTGTTACCGGCTTTAGGTAAAGGTTGCAGGTTCCAGTCCTGCCAGATGCGATATTTTAATTTCTCCTTAATGTAATTTTCTTGTTTACGTAATTTCTAAATTTCAACAATTTCATAAGGGGTATCTAAAATAATTAGTTCATTTTAAAATTGTTAAAAACATATTTCGATTTTTGAAAATGTTGCTAAATAAATCATTCTTATCGGGACAAGAATATATTATACTATTATTCGATATTTAATTTTAGCTCAATCTTTTCCAACACCAATGGAAGAACCAAAAAAGATTCTCCGAGCCCAGTATTTAGGTTGCACACAAGTTAATGCAGCTACCGGAATGGATATTCTGAATGACTGTATAGATAGGTTGGTTGCCACAGTGCCCCCTGAACAATGGCAACCTGTTAATATATCTATTGCTCCATCTATGATTAGTATTCATCACCCTAATGTAAGTAATTCAGGACTGCTATTTTTTTACTCTTAAACTTTTTGTAAATTCATGCAGAGAAATACATTGATATTGGTAGAATAAATGACCTCTTAAGTCAATCATTTGGGATATATAGTTTATGATTAGCTTTATTAAAATCTTTTTTTCTCCTTTTGGATACGAATTTGTTTGTTATTCCAGGATGAACGGGTTTTAGCAGAATGCAGAGTCAGATATCTGTCATTTTTAGGTATAGGCAAAATAATCAAACATTGTGCGTTTATTATGCACACAGCACAAGATACTTTTATGGCGCACGTGTTTTATTGTGAACCATCATCTGGTGCTTTATGCAAAACTATTGAAGCAGCATGTAAGGTAACTAGAATATAAATATTTTTGTGTAAATATAGTTTAGGAAGATTAAGCCAGTACTTCTATTGTTATAGTGTTGATTTTTAGATATAAATTGATACTTTTTTATAGCTTAGGTATCAAAAATGTCTCGATGCTCATCCTCAAGGAATGGGGAACCCAAGTACTAATGTACATACGCCTGGCAGCAGTATTGGAGCAGCTCTCAAATCAATAGTAGGATCACTACGAGGAAGAAAGAGTAAGAGTGCAGAGTCTTGAGAAAAATTTTCATTTATGCAGGTTAGTAAAGTTGTTATTAATACCAGGTGTTTACTGTAAGAAAGCACTCTAATTTCCTACTGGCCAAAATATCGTTCTACAAAGATATTTAGATTTCTTTGTAAGTAGTTTGTTAAACATCTTTACTCAAGTTTGTTATCTCAACAGATGTCGCTATTTAACTTAGTTCTGCCCGGTGGTTCAAAGTTAAGTGGTCAAATTAAAAATTTAAGTTCAGGACCCTGGATCTGGAAATTTTGGTGCTCTGCCAGCACCAAGGCTACATAGGGCACATTGTGCATCCTCCTGTTTGTAGGGATATCCTCACCTCAGGCTGTCACCAGGCCTAGAGATTTAAAATAAGTGATGAGGCTCCCGAGGAGGATCTCCTTGCATCGGCTGGTGTTAGCCAGTACTCGCCCAACACGGATCTTCTAGTTTCAGAAAAAGCAGAGCAGTCCTACATTATATGTTCTACTGTTTCCTCTTCTTGTTCGCTGCCTCTGCATAGCGGCGATTCTGCTAATTTCATCCTAAAGAGATGTTGTCGTAATTGGCAGTGACCTGTTAAGGTTCCCACAGCTGTTCGGAGATTTTGTCTGGTCAATGCCTTAAATTTTTTTGCTGTTTCCTCGCCAGGATGAGGTAATAATTCTCTGGCCAGTCTACAGTTCATAGTTCAGGACCCAAAAATAAGAAAAAAGTTTCCTATGCTGTAATAGTACAAAATATTCTTGAATTAAGAAATTCAGAAAATAAAAGCAGATTAATCGCTTGAATTTTTTTTATTAGAGTTACTGTAGCAGTGCTTGGTAAATCACCTCGAGCAAATGCTAACTAGATACAGTCTTCAATACTTTGAACGCTAGCCGTGTAACAATAGGGAAATAATATGAAACTGTCTCTCTTTCACCTCGTTCTAATTGGTGAATAGTTTTGGGCAAAAGCATCTCCCACTCTCTAAACCAAAGCGAACGAGGTACATTATGAAGATAGCACATAGTTTCTTTTTAGATCTGTATCGTTACTCTTCTCATGTTTAGAGCATTGAAGGCTACTTCTACTTAGTATATGATCGAAGGTATACTCCCTGTAAGAAGGTTATTAAGAAAACTTTTTTTGTATATTACTGTTACATTTTCCTACTTACAAACTTTTATTTTATAATATTTAGAACATTGGCACAATTGAATATATTTTTTAATTATTCAGGATTGCGGCATAGGATTAGCAGAGCAGGAAGTGATGAAACACAGGCACCTGCAATCACCTTTAACACAAAAATATTTTAGTACTAGTACCCTTCCATCTGCGTACCTTTGCTCTCTCCTCTCACCTACTATGGTAGCGAAATACCCTAGTTTATCTTATTGCCGGGATTTTTTTTAATTTATTTATATGTCGATGTTTTCGTTAAGAGGAGCATTTAGGTTTAGAAACATAACTAAATATGAAATTGTTAACTCCTGAACTAATATCTTGTTATTTTAATTAAATGAATTGATTAAACAAAGGTTCAAAGAGTATAGCTGCAGCATAGAATTTTAACAAAAGCGTTAGAAATATTAACATTTTTTTTATAAACGAAATAAATAATATATTGCTCTTTTGCTTTTAGTAAAATCAATACAAAAACATAAATTAAAAGGGTTATTTAGAAGCTACTAAAAGTTATGATGTCGTAGGTAACTTTGAACTTTTATTTAAAAACTGCTCATTAGTTAAAGTGATATAAATTGGTGGTATTCAATTAGTTGTTAATCAATATAAAATGTATAAATTAATATTTTAATTACAATTTTAATTCGATAGAAATAAGTGCTGTTTTTGTGCAAAATAATACGAATACCACCTTATTAAAAACATTATTGAAAGAATCTGTAAATTATAATGTATATTTTAACTAAACACACTTGTCATACTGCCTATTATTAATAATCAGCTAACTATTTTATACTTTTAGGTATTTTGAAGAATAATTATTCATTCCGGTTCGGTTTGACATAAATACCGGTATATCATTTATTATTATTTATGTATTTATGTAAGGACCAAATTTGTGGTTGCAACCACAGTAAAATCAATTTTTAATCTTTATTTAATCCTTATAATTAAGATAAGGATAAAATCAAAAGATGGGGTTTCTTTTAAAATAAATAGTGCAATATTATTTATAAAGCCCGTTTCAAATTATTTCATTGACTGCAAATACCCTATTAAACTGATAACACAGATAATATCCACTAGGTCATAAAATATGATTTTGTGAAAATTTTAACCTGTTTTGAATGGTACCTAATCAAGGGTAATATGACAAGACCTTGATTATAGTCTTCTATTTTTGTGGTATCTAGATTTCGAGAATATTTTAGTATCAATTTGTTGAGACATAATTTGACATTAATAAATAATCTGATTAAAGTCTGAGAGCTTTAGCTCGAGGGCTTTAATCTTTGATTATTAATGTCAAATTAAGTCGATACAAATTGTAAAATTTTCGAGAAATTTAGCAACAACAAAAATATCAAATATAATCAAGGTCGTGTTAAATTTAGGAAGATTATTTCCTGAGAAACTGACAAATATTTGACATTTATATTTGACGTGACTATTTCTCTAGAGAAATCACGAAGACTAGATACCAGGAGTCTACACGGTATAGGCTTTTCCATAATATTTCTGGTCTCAATAATCAACCCAGATCATAGTTCTATTTTTCGCCACTGCCGGCGCGAATAACCATAAGAACTTATAGAGCCTTATAAAGAACCGATGTTTATGACATTTAAATTTCGCGAAATTAAATTCAATATAAAATATTAATTTATTTATTTAAAATTAATTGTTATAAGAGCTGCCAATAGTAACAAAACTTCCCGCGTAAGGATTTAAACGAGTATCTTAGGAACACGAGCGCACTCTACCGGCAATAGTTCTGTCCCCTAAATTGAGACCATTTTTTTAACATTACGTTTAAAAAAATATGACATTCTATTGGTTAATTTGAATGAAAAGAAATAATCTATAAAATTTGAGCCTATAAGTGAAAATGTATTAGGAAATGGAGTCAACAAAATAATTTTGAGCGGGGGTTACATACTTTTAGTAAAACCTTGATTATACAAAAAATGTAATAGATTATTTATTTATGTTTGTGTTTTACCGTAAAGTTACAATACGATAAAAAAGCATAAGTAAGATTTGAAAAAAATACTAAAACTAAAACAAATATTTCTAATTTAGTTATTTATCTGCAATAAATTATATGTTAAAACCAACCCCAAGTTTATGTGCAATTATATGTGTAGAATTATTATTCTGTAAATCTACCAGATTTTAAAGTTTAAAAGAAAACCTTACATTAGAATTTTCACTTGTAAAGTGTATTTTTTTCTCTTAGGGTGACAATTGGTAGTTTTAGTATTGCAATATTTATATTTGAATCTCTGTTTCACCTGTCATATTCTAGTCATTATACTGTTTATACCAAAGGTATTCTATTGAAAGGAACATGTCCAAAATACTCTAAAAGTACCAGTCACCCACAAGAGCAATATTATTAGTTAAGTTTTTTATTTTTGCAAAAATTTCATTTCAAACCATTAATATATATACAATTACCGTATCATTTTATCTAGTTTTTGTGATATTTTTACATATGAAAGCAACATTTTTAATGTTAATTCGGAAAGGTGTTACGACAGGTATCAATCGTCACAAAAATTGGTGACAGAACTTCTTATAGGCAGAATTATAGAAATATGCAAAGATGTAAAAATGAAATAACTGTATTTTCTACATTACTTTCGAATATTTTCAAAATAATTGTTTTCCCGATTTGTCCAGAAATAATATCTCTCTTAAACTTTAAGACACCTTTAATTTTAAATAGACCTTTTTTTAGATCAGCCAATTAAATTGTGTTATTTCGGATCTTTTCAAAGATATATGCATTGCTCCATATTTTTGTTCATGGCTATATATATATATATATATATATATATATATATATATATATATGTAAAAATATATAAAAACTGGTAGCAAATGATATGGAACAAGCCAGTAATCTATTAAAGCGAATCTTTTAATGTTAGGTTCGGAACAGGTGTATCGTATCAACAGAAAATCGTCATAAAAATGTGTAACGAAACCTCCTGGCATGTCTTATCTCTTCGGCGGGTGTAAATCGGGCACCAAACGACCCCCTTTACCTGTATTAGCGAAAAGGTCACTTAATCCTATCCGTCAACCGGGCACCAAAACTATTTAAGCAGCTTATAGATAGGAAAAGATTTTTACAAGCAGGTAGTCTGGTGCCCGGTTGGTGATGCTCCTTTTAAGGATTAAAAATTCTGGTGCCCGGATTACCTATCGGATTATTTGCTATTACCTGCTTGGTGCCCGGTTTACATCCGCCCTATCTCTTGTTTCTTCCACTGCGAATGAGGCAACGCCTTCAACCTATCATTAAAAGTTTCGCTTCCATCGGAACTCATAAAGTTCCACACTTTTTTGTATCATTTTTGTTTATTGACTGATTAATATCTACATTATAAAGTGGTACAAATAAAATTATCCTTTTAATACCGGTGACAAATTCTAGCTATTTGTAAGACACTTGTTATTAATTCCTACTCGAATATATATTTAATTTATTAGTAGTATTTTTGATGTTCTTGTTATTAAGAAGTATAATTTTGTCAATGGTGCTATGTGCTTTATGGTATAAAAATAAGACTGTTTTGATCAATTTAAAACTGTATCGTGAAAAAATGGATTACTTTATTAATACTTTTTTTAACAGAATGTGGAATTCTGTTTTGATATTTTTGTACTTTATATTGTTATGAAATATCGCTCTTTAATTGAACACATTCATTAATTTAGTTTACACCTTATTTGAATTTATCCAAAAATCTGTATGATTAATAATTATAATCTGAATTAATCCTATCAACCGCTGTTATTCAATGGAAAACATTATAACAATGACTTTCTATTTTCTCTTAATCTAAAAAACAAATATAATATAAAAATGAAAATTGATTCTATAGATAACAGCATCTAAAAAAATCTTAATTGGTATAATACAATGTATTTATAATTATTAAATACACTCTATAATTGTCAAAGTATTATGAAAACACCTACAAAACATACCAGTAGGTTATAACTAACTATTACTTAAAAAAATATTAAATTCGAAATAAAACTTAAATTAATAACTAAACGTTAATCCAATGCAAAAACCTTAATGAATGTGTTTAGTTAACTTTCTCTTATAATTTAAATTTATTTTAATGTAATTAATAACATACAATTTCATATTTAAGAAATCCCAAGATGTTAGAAATATGTGCACTATGCTATTTTGATTTTTCTTGCTTGAAAATGATAAATGGTATAACGCTTGTTTTCTGATTTCTCAAAGCACCAGAGAAACTTGTTAACAATAATAATTGTATGGTAATGGTGTATTGTGTACATATTTTCAAAAATGCTACTAAGACTGCTTGAAAGTCCTTTATATCTTGCTTAGTGAAAGGCAACCAAATTAAATAATTTTTTTATTATGTTTGTCTTTTATTAAACATCCTTGAGTATATAATTGATATTGCCAGAAATAAGTGAGTTCAGAAAATTAGGTTATTTCAAAGTAAAAAAAAATACAGAAGAGAAGTTATGATGGGAAAGAAGTGTTGAGTAGTTTTAAATTTTAGGGCTTTATTTTACTGGTAGGACTTAACGTAAAATATTTCCGGTATTGGTTAGTGTACCCCTACGTTTTGTAATGTGGGTTATAGATGTTGATGCTGTGGTGTGTCTCCGGCATGACGCATCCCATTTGGCGAGGATGAAAGAAACCACAAAACCTTTCGTCAGTGGCTTAGTAGTTGGGGGTAGGATACCGATAGTACAGTGGATTGTTCTGTAGTTTATCGTCGAGCTCTTTAAAGAGTCTCCGATCATCACTGAGCTATAAAGAGTCCCCGATCTAATCTACGGATGATTATTAGGTTGGGAAGGGGATCTTTTTCGGTTTTCTGTGTGTTTTCTTTTGACGTGACAACGTCTTATAAATCGATGGAGCCGGCTGCACGACCAAAAAAATGAGGCGTTACCTCGCCCTGATAGGCTTAAATGAAAAAAATTCGAAAAGAGGTTGACCTTAAAGGCCATCCTTGCAACTTCCCGCTAGTTTTAACCGCAAAGCTATAGTAACGTGACGTATTTTGACGTTTTTGACTTTTTTTGAAATGTTTAAAAAGCCATAACTTTTTAATTCGATTTTGATGTTCAAGATGGCACTCGACGCAGTTTTTTGAGACCTAAAAACGTTACCGGGAGTGCAAAATCGGTTAGTCAAAAAATCTCTAAGTTATTGAAAAAAAAAACACTTTTTTTGAAATTTTTCGACAACGATATCTCACGAACAAATCAACCGATTTTAATTTGCAAAACTGCATTCGACGTGGCTTTTTAAGCTTGAGAGCTGATTAGCTTATGAAATTGATCGATGCAATAGCCAAAAAGATATGCCCAAAAAACATCATTTTTACCAATTGTTTTTTTCGGTTATTTTGAAATCTACCGGCTCGAATCGGTTCAAACTTACAGGGAATCTAAGTTAGATGGATCTCTTTGGATTGCTTTTTATTTCATGCCGATCGGTCAAGCCGTTCAAAAGTTATAAGAGGTTTACATACATCCACACACACACACACACATCCACACGTACATACAGACACCCTCGTAAAAATAGTCAGGGGAGGTTCCTAAGACCTCAAAACGTTGAAATCCGATGAAAACTCAATTTTCGAAAAACGGGGTGAAACCAATAACTTCCCGATTTTAAAAAAAAATTTAATTTTTTTTAGCGGGAAGTTAAAAATGACAAATGAAAAATGATATCCATACAAAATATCTATCAAACAAATAAAATTAAAATTTTCTTTTGAAAAATGCAACCATTGCATTAGTATTTCCTTATGACGTTGTCACATTCAACTATCGTCAGTAAACCGACTTTACAGACAACCGGTTCAACAACCATTAAAAGAGATAGTTGTTACGGTTACTGTTATATATATATATATTCGTATGAAAATAGTAGCAGTACAATATATATTATTAACAATAATATAGTCATTAAACTTAAAGAATTCGTTCTATAGATAAAACACTCTTCTAAATATTGTATCTGCGGAAAGTTTTTAAAGGGTGTGCGCAGTTCTCACATTCGTGTTGGAGATTAAGGGAAAAAAACGCAGAAAAAAAAAACCTTAATCAGAACTACTTGCTGTATTTTCAAAGACTCTTGATTTGTGTGAGCCATTCAATGGCATTTTGTGTCAATTCATGTAATTCTTGAAAACCGCCAGCAAACCTTGTAAGATGACATTCATTAACTAAATGTTCAATAGTTTCTTCGGCTATATTGCAAGAGCATAATGGGCTTTCTACAACACCCCATTTAAAGAGAGTTGAATTACAGCGTCCATGACCAGTGCGTAGACGGTTCAATTTACACCAGATATTTCTAGGATGTTTGAATCCAGGTAGTGGTTTTGTTGGATCTTCTACTAAACCTCGGTTAAAAACGTTCTCACTTAACCAAATTCTTTTCCAATCTTCATCTACTGAGAAATGTTCGATACTGTTTACTAATAGCCAAAAAGGATTTCTTGATTTTAATCTATTATTTTGGTCCTGAAGGTCTTACCAGATGATGAAGTCTTCATTAAGTTGATATTTCTGCCACAATTTTTTCGCAGCTAGTTTTCTTCGTTAACTTGGTGGAGGAATGTTTGATAGAACAGGTAACCAAGGGGTTGGAGTAGACTTCAACGCACCACTGATGATTCTCATTGTTGTATTTATTTGAGTGTTGTATTGAGTAATAAAGATTTACAATAACTAAATAACTATTTACAATTGTTGAATATTCACAATATATAAACATAACACTTAACCAGCCAACTTGAAGCCTCTATCTACAATCTACCTCATTCGAATCTAAAACAGCCTGGAACTAAAAATAGTCTTTTAAGCAACTAACTAAATACAACTCTGTAACTTTGCTGTGGGAACCACATAAAGGGATTATCGATACTGAAGGAGCTGGTACTCCTTTTATAAGAACTGAAAGTTTCTGTGGATAAGTTTAAAAAGCAACTTAGTGCAGCCCTCTGAAAAACCATAAAGAAAAGCAAAAATGCCTTTTCTGTGATATTCTAAATTACTCTTAGAGCTTCAGAAACCTGAACTTCAGGGATCCTCACAAAGGACACTTTCCACTGAGGTATCATGTCTATAAAATGAGCAAATTGGACTCTGGAAGATATAGATTCTGTGAGTATGGAAATGAAAAGGCTGCTGTAATTGTTCGTCGACCACATAAATATATGGGACAAGTCTTCTTAGAGCCTGATCAGCTTACAAACCTGAGTCCTAAGTGAAAGTCTAGAAACTCATGATTTTATAAATAGATCTAATCATCTAGGATATACATAGAAGATGTTTTAGATTGTAGTGTAGTAAGGTCACCTGGGCCACTTATAATCTACAACTCGTGCTTTTTGCATATACATTTTTATGTGTATAATATTTGCACTAGGTTTCATGCTTTTATTTAACAATTTTGAATAATTACTTTAATTCCATATCTTCGTGCAAGAAAGAATCGTGCAGTTTGATATCATTTTTGGTATACATCGGTATCTCGATTTTAAAAATTGTAAAAATACAAAAAATTGTGATATTTCATTTCATTTTTGAAATTTCAAAACAATTTTTGTATCAGTATGAAATTTTGATTTAAAAACCAAAATTTAATATCTTTTTTGGTTTTCAAGATATCGATATCTCTATTTTTCAAAATTGTGAAAAATCACAATTGTGAATATTTTCTCATTTTTTGAGATTTTTTTAAAAATTTCAAAATAGTTTTGTATCAACAGAAAATTTTAATTTGATTATGATATCATTTTTGGTTTTCGAAATATATCGATATCTCGATTTTTAATCTTGAAAATTAGAATAATTACATCTTTTTTAGTTGTGGACGATATTTTGGTTGTCTTTTGAAATTTTTAAAAAATTGAAAAAGTATCTAAATCGAGATGAAATTTCAAATCGAATGCAAAAAACCGCATATTGATATCTTTTTTGGTTTTTGAGATATTGATATATCGTTTTTTTATGAAGTTTATTTTTGTGCATAACATCTGTTAACTAAGTTTTGAGACTATTTATTTAACTGCATACATGAACCAACAGATGTCGCTCATTGCGCTTGTCATTCTCTACTGTGCTTCTTCTTAACTGTTAAAATTAATTTTCGCAGTTTGGACGACTTAGTACGAATGAAATTCTTGATGTGTTTAAAGTATGCAGGGTAGAGGTTTTGAAGGATTGCCGTGATGGAAAAGAACAGAAAAATAAAGCAAAACCTGGTCGCCCACCAAAACTAAGTGCCAGAACAACGAAAAAGCTGCTATAAAGCGCAAAAAACAAGGTTGGCCAATCAACACGCAAATTGACACGGAAATTTGGCATTTCAAACAAGATCTTGAAAAAAAAACAACGTAATTGACCGTAAACGAAAGCGAGTACCGAAATATACAGCAAAACAACTCGAAAAAACACTAAAATGTTGCCGTGCTCTTCGTCTTAAACATTTAAGAATGGAAAATTCATTATTTTGAACGATGAATCTTACTTCACATTTTCGCACCATGAATTAAGCGGCAACGACGGTTTTTACACTGACAACATTGAAAAAACATCAAACGAAGTTAAATATGCCTGCAAAACAAAATTTGAGCCAAAGGTACTAATGTGGGTGGCCATTTCTTCGAAGGGTGTTTCAACGCCATTGATTCGGACAAACAAGGCCAAAGCGATCAATTCTGACGTTTATATTGGTAAATGTTTGCCAAAATTGAAGCAACTCATCGGCAAATTTCACAATCATGACAAAATCATGTTTTGGCCGGATCTTGCAAGCTGTCATTATGCCAAAAAAACGTTGGACTGGCTGACCGAGCAAAAAATACCATTTGTACCGAAGAAGGACAACCCTCCAAATGTACCATAGGCGCGACCAATCGAAAATTTCTGGGCTGTTCTTAAGTGTATGGTGTACGAAAATGGCTGGGAGGCACAAAACGAGCAACAGTTGATTCATCGAATAAAGCGAAAATTAAAAGAAATCGATGTAAACACCGTCCAAAACCTAAATCGAGACATTCGCTCTACACTGCGAAAAATGGAGGATAATGGTCCTTTGAGTATACTTTAAATGTACTTTTTGGTAGGTTATCTACAGACTGATGTACCAAATAAAAGAAATTTGTAATTCGATTGTATGTTTTTAAATGGCGTATTTCGGAAATAAGTCTCAAAACTTAGTTAACAGATGTTATAAACAAATTCGGCATTTTTTTACTTATTCTTATATTTCTAAACTTATTGGTGATTAATTCTTATTATCCGTAGATCTACGGATTTTCTAACAGGGTATCTACAGACTTCTGCAGATTTTTTAAAGGCCTCTTACGGATTTTTAAATTTTTCACCTGGCATCATTGAATGTATGCTATGTTGCATAAATCATGGAGTTGTTTGTTTTGTTAGGTTAGGTTTATGTTGTTTTGTTACTTTTGTTGTGTTGTAAATTGTAAACAATTTGTTTTTACTGGTGTTGTGAACAATGATGTACTGTTAGAAATTGTGAAAAAGAATAACATTATTTTATGAAAAAGAAGCACATAATATTTTTAACAACATTAAAGTATATCATGTCTAAAGACGTAGTAAAAATGAAACAAGGAATGTCTTACACTTCCAAAGAAAAAACAATAATATTAAATGTTTTCAAGTATTTTTGCCAAACTTATCCAGATAAATGTGTTACTGAAATTGTAAGATATACGTCCAAAGCCACGGGTTGTAGTGAAAAAAGTATTTTTAGATTTCGAAAGGAAGAAGCAAGTCCTGAAGGCTTTAAAGAACCTTGTAAAACAAAAACAAGGAAAAATATTAATATCAACAGTAGGTTTTTAAAGTATGACGAATCTGTAAGGGATTCAATTAAATTTATTATTCATAATTTGAAATGTAGAAATATTGTTCCTAGTTTAAGTACAATTTTAAAGAATATACATTCTGATGAAAAGTTACCAAATTTTTCTCTTATGACTTTAAAAAGGCTGCTGTATGATATGGGTTTTACTTATGTCAAAGAAAAATCTAGTAACAAATCGGTTTTAGTAGAACAAAGTGAAAATAAAGATTTAGAAGATAAAAAACCAAATGTTAAGAATGAAGTAACAGCGTCGAATATTCCTACTTTCCAATCTAACAAATTTGTTTCAACCAATCAAAATCTACCTCTTATAAATAATCACACATCGAAACCTAATCATCAACCAATGATGCCTAATGCAGTAGAAAATATTCCACATAGTCAAATGTATTTAACTAGTCAGAATCACATGCAAATTCCATTGCATCCAAAGCAAGAACCATCTGTTATTGATCCAATACAAGTAGGATTTCAACATTCAATGCTGTTAAATCATAGAATCTCTCATTCTGTTCATCCAATGCATCATCATCACAATATTGGATTCATGCATCATCCTCATGGATTCCCACAAAGCCATAATCAAGTCATGCAGTAGTAAATGGTAAGTAAGTTTATTTACATTATTAAATTATTTACATAGCTTAGTTTTGAGATTAAAAATGTTATAGATTACGAAAATATCAAGCCCAAGATGACCTCTGGTACTGATCACATACCTGCTTTCTTAGTAAGAGATTGCAGGTATGCATTCACCTCTCCGCTATGCTTTATCTTTAACTTGATTTTAAAAACACAAACTTTTCCGGAGCAATGGAAACTATCCAGAATCTGTCCTGTTTCCAAGAAAGGAAATAAAAGTGAAATACCAAATTTTAGACCAATCACCATTCTTTGTAATTTTTCAAAAGTATTTGAAACCATTATTCATAACCACCTTTCATAGTGTAATAACCCCAGAACAACATGGATTTATGGCTGGTCGTTCAACTGTCACTAATTTATTTTGCTTAACTCAATTTATATCCGAAACTATCGATAGAAGAGGTCAGGTAGATGTAATCTACACTTACTTCTTCAAGGCATTTGACAAAGCCAATCACTGTTGTCAAAGCTACAAAACTTCGGGCTCGATCTGTCACTTATTTCCACTCTGAGATCTTATCTATCCGGCAGAGTACAAGACGTTCAGTACATGGGTTATTCATCTCAAAAATTTACTCAAACTTCTGGTGTTCCGCAAGGGTCTGTCTTGGGACCTTTACTTTTTGTGCTCTTTATTAATGATATGGTCGCTAATATTAACGTTCATTATCTGTTATATGCTGACGATTTAAAGTTATTTTATAATGTCGAATCTCTTGACGATTGTCGAGTGTTGCAATCAAATATTAAACAGATAAATGAGTGGTGTCTTAGTAATCAGTTACTTTTAAATGTCAACAAATGCAGTGTAATGTCTTTTACTAGAAAATGTTCTGCACTAGTTTACAACTATCCTATAAACAATAGTATTTTGGATCGACCTGAGCTGGTCAATGATTTGGGTGTCTACTTTGATACGAGTTTAACTTTTACACACCACAAGACTGTATCGTCGGCGTATCGATTGCTTGGTTTTGTAATTAGAAACATGAAAAGCTTCAATAATGAATCTACCTTTAAGTTATTGTTTTCCTCTCTTATAATGTCTAAACTGGAGTACGCATGTATTATTTGAAATCCAATTTATAATAATAAAATTATTTTGCTGGAAAAAGTGCAGCGAAGATTTTTTAAATCAGCTTCTTTCTTTTTTGATGGCATGTATCCTCCTAGGGATGTCCCTCAAGACCAGTTCTATAAACGTTTTGATTCGTGCAGTCTAGCTAGTCGACGTAAAATGCAGTCTAATATTTTTATATAAGGTGATCAATCAACGTCTTAATTGTCCGGCAATAACATCTATGCTCAACATCCATGTTCCACGTTTATGTTCACGTATACAACATCTTTTCTATATTCCGACACATAAAACTAATGCATACAAATCTTCTCCGCTATATCAGATGATCTCCAACTATGCATGTATTGAATCTGATGTTGACATCCTCAACACTAGCATAGGTCTTATTAAATCCTCGTTTAAATGTGTAACTCAGTAAGTTTTTTTTTGACATAGTGTATTCTGTAAAAATGTATATTCTTTTTATTTGTCATTACTATAAGTATAGTCTAATTTTATTGTTGTATTTCCTTATCAAGTAATTGGGATTACCCGTTGGATATTGTAATTGAAATAAATAAGTAAATAAATAAATAAATAAATAAATAAATAAATAAATAAATAAATAAATAAATAAGTAAATAAAATATATCAGTTTGTACATGGCTATGAGCAATAGAAATTTGTCCTAAATTCGTTTGAATTCTGCGTGAGAAATGCAAATTTGATAAGTAGTTGCCTAATTTATCTTTTAGAGTAGTTTATGTCATTAACACGCTTTTATTAGCTTCACTTGTATGTTTGTTTGTGCATATTCCCTTATCATTTATTTTCTATTTATTTATTTAAATATCGTACTTAAAAATAGGTAATATTACTGTAATCATCAACATATTGACAACATTATAAAAATTTTAAAATGTGGTGAAATCTTATCAAGCGTTAATGTTCAGGTAAATTCCATCCTAGACTGGCCGAATACTTTCTCTCTCTCTGTGCACTGGTAGCTCCGCCTTGTCACGAGATACTTGTCGGAGTGTATATATCGTTGTAATATCTTTACGTTTCGGATATTTATTGATTTTTATTTATAAAAAATTAATCACATATTTTTTTTAAATTTAAACAATAGATTGTAAAATTATGAATGCATACAACGACATGCTGGCTCGAGAGTCTAGAATAGGGTCGGATTAATAGACCGCCTGATGTTTCCAGGTTTCCTTTAAAGACTCTTTATATTTTCGACCTTTTTTTAAAAACGTGGATAACTCAATTATTGTTATAAAAGTTCAAAGTTGCTTTTTAACTGTCAAAATACTGGTTGCGTACGGTATGCCGCGGCTGCGCGTATTCAAATTTGATATATCATAAGTTTACATGGACTGCGTACGTTGTTGTCGCGTCAAATATAATATGTAATATCCGGATAATTGTAAAATAGCAAAAGGATAGTAACTGAACTCAAATTTACACAAAAAATAGATCATTGAGCAACTACTTGTCGCTTCAAGAATGGTTTTTATAGTTTTTCAAATACACCCAAAATCTACTCATCAGGAATGGAAATAGGAATTTTGGTTAATAAAAATGTTTTTTATTTATAAATTTTATTTAAAAATAACTGGAATAGTACTTACAGTAAAGTAGATGTAGATAATTTATTTATCTAAATATAAATTCCTAATGCAAAAATTAAGTACAATAATAGTGGAATAATAATAGTGCAGACTCTAAAACATTTTTCTTAGAGCAATCACATTTTTTGAAATACATATTTGGTCCATATAATCAAAATATTATCACGTACGTAGTTATTATTAATAATAATACTTCTGTCTCAGTCATATGGAATGGAAATAGAACTATTTCTATGAGAAATTCAACTAAAATTCACTTTCTTCGTCCCGTTTTTTAGAATTATTCCCTGATTGTAAATGATGTGTTAATATATCCATATTTTCATAAACAGGATCTGAATCGCCTGAATCTAGAAATACATAACATTAGTATATCAGACACACAAAAATAGTGTAATTCTATGCTTTGACTATTCGTTAAATGGTAACAATATACCAGGAGTGTAAGTTGAAGTTTGCCGGTTTTTACAGTAGGTGTCGCTACACGTAAGTCTCATTCTGTCAATATAATAGCGACATAGTCGTTTATATCAATGAATATATTCAGTTACGTTCCAAATAAAGGACATTTATGGCAATCGTTGCTTTTCTTATTTTAGCAAATCGTCGAAAAACGACCGGAATGGGCCCGAAGACATGGCAAAGTTATTTTGCAACATGACACCGCGCAGTCTCATATCGCTAGATCCGTGAATGACGCATTAAAAACACCAGACCTCGCCCCGTCAGACTTCCACCTTTTCGCATCGATGGGGCACTCACTTGCAGAGCAGCACTTTGTCAATTTTGAAGAAGTTGAAAAATAGCTCGTCGAATAGTTTTCCTCGCAAGACAAAACGTTTTTTTGGAATGGTATCCATAATTTGCCTGATAGATGGACGAAATGTGTAGAATCAAATGGTCAATACTTTGAATAAAAATATTTTGAGATTCCTCTAAAAACTATGTGTTTTTTTAACGAAAAACTCTGCAAAATTGAACTTACACTCCTGGTATATAAAATGTGTAGACCGTGGTAAATTGCAAAGGTTTTAATGATCTGGTGGCACTTAAAAGTGGAAGCAACGCGAGAGACATGCCAAAGTTCTGTTAATCATTTGTATGACTATTTTTTTTGTCGCAATAGCTGTTCCGAACCTAACCTGTTGTTTTTGAAGTCAAACCATATGCCTTCTCTATTGAGTCTGCATGGTAATCCAAAAAGATACATACTGAAACAATTTGAAATGTCTAAATTGCCAAAGTCATTTACAAGTACCAAGATTAATACGATCTCTGAGATATTGCTAAGAGCAAGCTAAAAGGATTGAAAATACAGCCACTCATTCTAGTACTATGCTATATTTGCATCTGTTAATCATATCCAAGATTTTCAGCAAATTCGTGTAAATAACGACAAAAAGATAAAATGTACCCTCTCTAAAAACTCACTCTGGTTGAGGCACGCATATTCCCTATCACTAAACCAAATGATTGTGTAGATATCGTTATCAGAGCAAAGTGCAAGAGACAGATATTACATCTACTTTTTCTTATTGCGCCGTCTCCCTTCGAAAGTTGGCTATCCTGATAACAATTGTGGCTTTGGAAGCTGCAGCTCGAAAGATTTCTATAGACGAGCGGTCAAACCATCTTCTCAGGTTCTTCAACAATGAGTTCTGGCGTCCCTCTATTGATCTTTTGCCCTCCATTATGAGTCGAAGCAGTTCGTATCTTTCACCTCCCAACACATGACCCAAGTACATACTGTATTTTTTTCTCTTTGATGGTGTTTAGCAGTTCTTTTTGTTTATTAATGCGTTTAAGTACCTACTTCGTCCTTGGTGACCTTTTATGTCCATGGAATTCGCAACATCCGTCTGTACACATACATCTAGAAGGCCTCGATTCTTTTTTCTGTTTGTTGGTCCATTGCACAACTTTCGCATCCATACAGCAAGAGAAAACGTAACATCGGACCATTCTTGTTCTGAGTGCAAGACTAAGGTCTGATCTTGTGAAGTGTGCTTTCATACTTATAAGTGTTTTTCTCGCTTGTTCGACCCTTGATAATATTTCTTTTTTTCGGGTCGCACTGGCTCCTAGATATTTTATGGAGGCTACTACCTGTTCTATTGTTTGCTCCTTGACATGGAGATATGCGTTTTTTGGCGTATTTGGGAAGACCCTTATTTTTGTTTTGGAATCGTTTAGATGTAAGCCGAATACCTCGCTATGACGAACTACGGAATCTATTATATCTTGCAGCTTTTGTGCGTTGCTTGCAATTAGGACGGTATCGTCTGCGTATCTGATGTTGTTTATTATAGTTCCATTGATCTTGGTTCCACCTTGGGCCTCGTCTAATGCTGCTTAATATATAGACTCCGGGTATAAATTGAACAGGAGTGGAGACAAGACGCAACCCTGTCGGACTCTCTGTCTGATGCTTATATCCTTCGATATTGTTTGCTCTATTTCAACAGATGCCATTTGGTGCCAGTAAAGTTGTGAGATAATGCGTAAGTCCTTCTCGTCGACCCCGGTTGTTCTCAGGATTTCGATTATCTTTTGATAGCTAACGCAGTCAAATGCCTTTACAATGCCAATACATTTAAGGAAAAAAGAGCGTCTCGCGATCCCAATCCATTTCGAAATTCAAACTGAGTGTTGTCCATCTGATGCTTGCATTTCTTTTAAGTACATGAGACATCAGACTTATTATCCAGTAATCATCGCATTGTGAGGAGTTAGTTTTTTTTGTCTGATGGTATTTTGCCTTTGTTATATATGTTATTGAATAATGATATCAAGTCTAGGCTACTGCTTTTATTCTCTACAATCAGTTTAAGCATTTCGGCATTTATTTTGTCGGGACCGGTAACTTTTCCGTTTATCTGTACTTTTATTGCTAGATGTTATATTCTCGTCGGTCTAAGTCTTCCAGCAAACCACTATCACACATTTAAAGATCAGTTAAGTTTATTTCTTACTATTTTATTTAATCTATAAAACTAACCTGGAGAAGGTGGTCTATCTATATGATCAGCCACTAAACGGTGAAGGTAAATATATTGTTCCTAAAAAGAATAATTTCGAATATAATTTTTTCATGTTGATGTTAATTCATGTTACCCACCTCAGTTTGCACCATCATTACTCTTTGTTTTCGTAGATTTAATACTGTATTAAAAACATCAATTTGTTTTGCAGCATTGACGTTTTGAAGGAGTATATCTGCGGCTATTAAAGTTCCAGTCCTACCTACACCAGCGCTGTGAATTCAAATTTAAAATAGTATACATGATATTTAAGTTTTAGATAATAGTAAAGAAAAGACTAATTAGTATTAATACCAAAACTTATTTTTTAAATTGATAATTCAATTTTATTAATCAGTATTACCAAGTCATTTAATTTTAACTAATTTATTTTTATTGTATCTTCATCAGTATTGTATTAGTATGTATTAATTTTAATATTAAGTCTTTTAGTAATTCGATTTCTTTGATAAAACAAAGAAAGTTAACTATAAATAGGGGATTTGAATTTTTGACTGTAAAGCAAGAAGTTAAAAATATTCTGAAATAAAATGACTTTATATTAATTTTGTTAAAGCTTTAGCTTTTATTATAGCATTTTAAGCTTTTTTTACCTGCAGTGTACAATAACTAATCCTTTTTCAATTTTTACTCGTTCACGTAATTGGTATATAAATTGAAGCATGTGTTCAGTGCCTACAGGAACATTAAAATCTGGCCATTCAGTAAACTGCATATGTGTAACTGTGACTTGGAAAGTATCCTAAAAATATGATTTGACTTAATAAAAATTTCAATCATTGTTGATATAAATGTGGATTTTGACAGGAAGAAATGGGGAAAGCAGTTGTCTTTAGGATAAAACAAATTAAGACGTGAATATTTTTTTGGCAGTATCTGCAACCGATAGGGTACTACGGTGCTCGTATTTTTTATTCTGATTAAAAATTTGTTTTTACGCTGTCAGCTTGTCGATCCTTCCTGTAATTTCTCATATTCGTGAAAGATGATTTCTCGATTTCTGTGCTGTTCAATTTCAACAGGTATTAGATCTGCTTTAATTGTTATGGCTTTATTACCAGTACTTTTTTCTCTACATGTTGTATTATTAATTTTTTAATTGGAATAAATAACTAACTTCTGTTCGAAAAAGCTTTTTATGCTTTCTTCTTATTGTTTTAATGCTTACAATTTTCTTGTCTGTGTTTTAGTTTCGTAAATATATTATACTTTTTAAACTTATTTGTTCTAAATTATTTCAATAATCTTAAATTAATGCTTCAAATATAAACTAATAAGATAAACTGACAGTTTTTGCTAACGTAACTCTTCGGATGTCGGTCTTATTGCAACCTAATTAGGCTTATTGCACTTCCGTCATGGATTCATTCCTGGATCTTGGTACACTGTACTAATTTCCTCAGGTCCACAGGATGGATGCCATATGCTTGCGGAATCACTGATAAGTCGCTAAAGATTGTCTGTCTCCTGTGATGTAGTGCATAATCTGCAGCCCCTTGGTTTTTAGGTTTTTGTTTAAAAACTAAACACTTAACTCAAATTCTCAAACCCTTTTTGCTTAACGTTGCATAGCAATATAGGTATATAAAAAGGCGGAAAAATTAATTTTGAAAGTCAGTAAAAAAGAAAACATTGTCAAAGTTTAGAAATTTCATATTTTTACTTGTATTTCCAAAGAAGTTAATAAAACAGTTGTGTTAACAAAGAAAAGATTCGTATTTAATTTATATAAGAGATATCCTGGTCCAGATATAATTGAATTCGAAATAATTGATTCGTGCTACCAGAAAGGTGCTGGAACCAACCTATGGTGATTTCTTTTTGGGAATCATTTGGATTATAGTCTTCTGTGGTTCCCAAATAGTTTTTAAGTATCTCTTTATGTTGCATGCCCGTAAGATAGCCTGTAATTACGTTTGTTCATATACATAAACAACATGGTGTGTTTTATTGTTTAATCTCACTATCAGCTAGTCCATGATCAGATTCCACAACAGGGGTGATAAAACTTCCCCTGAAGGAGAGCAGTGTCTTCTAGCAATGTTATATAACAAAACTGTTTAGCGTAACAAAATCCACTTGTATTTTGTTTCGTCTGTACCCTTTAGACGAGAAGCACTTGTAATCGCTGTAAAGGAATTGTTGTCAAGGGCTTTCTCTAAGTTTAGAAAGGCGTCCAACATCACTCTTTGGTTGCCAAAACGCACTCTACCTTTTGTACAGGATGGTGTAGAACTTTTTCTGTAGTTGTGCCTGCACTGTCAGCAAAATGGTCTGGGTGAATTGAAATCTTAGTCAATATCCTAAAATGCATATCGAGGAGTTTTTCTAAGGTCTTCATAAACGACATTATTAGTCGTAGGGACTTCGCATTATTCTATTTAATTTTTGGTATGTATTCAAGACCCTAGCTTGTCTTTAACTACATACTATATTCCATAAACTGATATTACAAATATGTAATCGATAACTAATTTAATATTTTCATATGTTTTATAAAGTTTTAAACATTACCTTCCTTATTTGTAGGTTTCTTACAAGATACGTTCCAAAATGTAATTCTGTAGAGCATCTTATCTCAATATCGTCACTAACAATTAGATTTTCGTGGTTGTTGGGAAAATATTTATAACATTTTTCCTAAAAATAATAATTAGTTAATAATATTATTTTTTTAATAATTTAATTACTCACTTTATTTTTTTCAACAAAATTTGAGACCATCACAATTATACTGACATTTTCTTGAATCACCATTTTCCAAAAGTCTCTGCATGTACCTGGAAGTGGACCTTGTGTTGCAATATATTCAATATTTCCCGTATATCCCTGTATTTAAAAAAATAATATTTAAGAAGAAAAAGTTAGTCAAATTATATATTTATAAGGTAATTACTTATTTATATTTTTGTTAATGTTATTTCAAACTGTAAAAAAGACAGTAGTTACAGACAACACTTCGATGATGGTATCTCTTTCGATTTTAGGATTAAATCTTCTACATTTTTAATTTGAAAGTGAATTAAGTTGGATCCAAAAATTCTATCAAAATTTGAGAGATATCAAATTAGCATAATATAATTATATATTAATTAAGACGTACTTCACCTAGATCATCCCGTTTCCTTTTAGGATTTGAATCATTGTAACACAAATTTAAAATATTGCTCTAAAGATAATCTTATATCTTTAAACGAGCAATTCTTGTATGACTCTTCCTGACATTTATTGGCGAATAATAATACTATTTTTTTTAAATTGTGAGCAACAAATTGCCTTAACGACACAACAACAGCTAAAGCTATTCCAGCAGATGGCGTTGTTAAGTAACATGAAGTCAATGAGTGTTTGCTTTGAGGTTAGACTAAGAAAATCAATTGTTTTTTTATATTATTTGTGTCTTCTTAATGCACGTGTTCACTTAAAAATGCCTAAACGATCTTGGAAAAAACGCTTATAAACAATCTAACTTCACGAAGCCGCAACTCGTCCCAAGAACACCTAGAAGAGCACCGTCATCAAACTGATCAGGATTCTCAAACTTCTCACAGTGAAGACTCATTTCAAGGATACCGTCATGAAAATAATCAGGTTTCTGCTCGTCCCACACGTGCTGTTAAAGTAAGATGCTAGCAAAATTTGACTGACATTACACGAGCAAAGCTCGGTCATCCAGGTGCTTTGAAAAAATCTTGATAAGGTTATGTTATGAAAAATTTAAAAATGGAAATAATCAAAGATAGCTCATTTTTACATAGAGAGTATAATAGATGCATAGCTTCAGCACTCCCACGAATGCCAAGTTGTTTTAATCAACCTCTGAAGTCAAACATATTGTTGGTTGAAGATTAGTTTAATTGACATAAAAATAGCGGTACCAATGTACAGTTTCTTGCATTAGACTAATAGAAAACCTGAATCTCGATTTTGGAGGAAAATACGAAATATCTCACTAAAAACAGGCTTGTCACAAGCACACACCCCGCACCTCTTAAGATTTTTTAATTACCTTGATGTAGGATGCGTTTATATAATCAGAACCTATTTCATCGTCTTCTTCAATTAATAATTTTACCCTTGTATCATCATCTAAACAAAAAACAAAGCATTTAGAGACATGTAGTTTTTCTGATTTCTTCTAGAATGTATTAAATACTGTATACTGCTAAACTTACAAGGTGATATGTTCACATATCTATTTTTTCTTCTGTTCTCAAGCAATCCGGCAAAGTGGATTGTCTTTTGTGATTGAATTTCTTTAGAGTTCTCTACCAGAAGATTAAATTGTTCCTTTAATATTTCTGGTTTGCTTTGAGCATTTTTAAAATAGTGGTTAAATTTTTTTACAGTAACAGCCGTTGGGCTGCTTTCAACAGGTTTGATTATTGATTTTCTGGGATAAACCTGTGGGAATTTCCTACAATGTAAATTTTACTGTAACACATTTTTACAAAGACCAATCAAAATTATTGGAAAATATATATACTAACTTATATAGTCGTTTTTTCCATGAAATAAATCCAACTAATCCAATTATTGCAAATGCTAAAATTCCAAACGTTACTCCAAGAATTGTAGATATTGTATTACTTTTATCTGAAATAGAAGAAAGTATAATAATTCAACGTATCATATTTTCTATAAACGAATAAATTAATCTACTTACTAATTATAAAGTAAATTGGTTCGCTGTCTCTGTAAAAACCATTGTTGAGACTTCTTATTGTTAAATAATAGGGTGTATTAACGTGAAGATAGTCATTACATACTCCAATGCTCTCACATTGTGAGCTATTTCCGATAACAAAAACTTTTTGATTCACATCTAAAAATATTATTGCGTAAAGTAACTGTTTCATTTATATTTTTAATACTTTGTTTTTTAACATGTCTCATTCTGTGTACATTGTACATATTGTAATTATAAACAACTTTGTGATAAGTATAATTGTTGCGTTTTTGAAGTGAAACATTTTACGTGTTATTACGTTA
Organism: Altica lythri; assembly: GCA_964028335.1. Lineage (NCBI taxonomy): Eukaryota > Metazoa > Arthropoda > Insecta > Coleoptera > Chrysomelidae > Altica > Altica lythri. The sequence continues at coordinate 43,123,135 of OZ034806.1, read as the reverse complement.
ATGTATAGAAGAAAAGACAGAACCCAGACCAGAAGCTGAAGCAGTAGGTCGCTGTAGAATTTGGTTACAGATTCGATTATTTCATTCCGATCGGTGATCCTAGTATTAATTTGTGTTAATGCGACTATCTATTTTTTGCCAATAATCAGAGCTCTTTTAGCTGGAAGGTATCCCTTGGTATATATAATTGAAGGTAAATCGTGGGGTGGCAGTCAATTTTTTAGGCTTAAGAAAAACTCTTTGACTTTGTTGTGAAGCTTTCAAATTGATTTTAATTCCTTATCAAGACATCTTTACAAAAAGAAAAAAACAATTGTTAAAACTTACAAAAAATGCTTAAACTTACCAGTCATGAGGTTCTAGTATTGAAACTTTAAAACATTCCACTTAACAGTAAGTTTAAAACACATTATAGATTTTAAAAATTTGTCTTAAAATTAGTTCTTAAAAAATATACTTTTTGGGGGATACAATTTAATAACTGGTTTCCATTTTATTTCATGGTATCCCCTAAGACAAGATTCTCTTGAACAAACTTTAATTTTTCTTTTTGCAATTTTTTTTATTTGTTATATATTTAAGATTTAAATAATGTATTTTGTTTGGTAATTACTTATTGAACCTTAAATTAAGTTACGATGTTTTTTTATTCATTGTGTGACCTATTTTGCTACTCTACTTTTGTATGGGAGAAGATGTTACAATAAATAATACTTAGATTTTGTAGATCTGATTTTCTGTTAATACAATTTTCAGTTCTCCTAATATGGGTCATTTTCAAAAACATTCTTTTGCATTCGTTTTTTTCTTTGTCTAAAATATATGTATTTGCTAAGTCAAACTGGTGTTTTTTATCGCATCTCCTGCTAAGGCACATGATTTTGATTTTTTGGTGTTTATATCACTTTTCAAAATACCAAAACTTTATATATATGGAAAGTGAATTGGATTTATTTTAAAGCATTTTAAAAGCGTTCTAATATATTTCGTGGTACTAAGATAATAGAATATATAAACACAAAAAACTTTCGACACCGATAATCGAACCTAAATTTCGGGTATGATATTAAGATTTGTAGAGAGTATACATTGGAGAGCGGAAGAAATATTTAGTGGCCTTAAATAGAATTCCCAAAACCACTCTTATTATGAAAGCAAAATGCTGTGGTTATATTATTATCGTATGGTTGAAATTGTTTAACTAGTATTTAGAAATGGGAACACGTTTTCAGTTGGATTCCAAAATATAGTTTCTTATCTTATTGTAAATTGCCTACTAACCGTTAAATGGATACCAAAATGTTGGAGTTAGTTCTCTTCCACCACTCCAGGTCTGAGGCCAATCAATGCCATTCCAAAGACTAAAAAGAGAATTGTTAGGCTTATGTTCTCCTAATATTAACGCAATATATTTTGTGTCTCCATTTTCATTAACAAAATATTCTTTCTTAAGTGTAATTTCAGCGCTTTGTAGATTTCTGGTCGTAACAGATATATTCTGAATGTCTGAAGAAAATATTGGTACTACAAAACAAAAATATCAATTATTTCAAATCACGGATCGTATGACAAACTTTTCGAGTTGCGTGGAATCTATACATGCAATCACACACACACACGTCAAGGTACCACCAGAATATCAAAAAGAAAGACCTTGACTTTTTGTTAAGCTTTCGAAACTGTTTAATTTTTTCTTAAAAATTCTACAATTCTTACTTGATACATCGCTTATCAGATCTGACATCTGTTGGAGTTTAATGTTTCTTGTGTTTCTGGAAGAGATTTTCTTTTTATTTCAGAAGAAAAATATTAAAGTGTTTTTTTAAATTATTTTTAACTCGAATGTTCGAGAGTGAAAAGTGAGCTTTGTAGTAATTTTCATGACTAGTAGGTTACTTTTATTTTAATTTATTACAATTAATGAATTTAGAGTCTTGAAGAAGAAATTAAACAATATCGAAAGCTCGACAGAAAGTTAAAAAGAGTGTTTCTTTTTGATTTCTTGGTGGTACATTTACTGCTAATCCAAAATATATCCAAAAATAGATTTAAAGAAATCAATTACAGTCTCTAAGTTTTAAACAAAAAAAGTAATTATCTCATTAAAAACAATCAAAGTAATTTAATTACATTTTTGAATATCTGTGTTTAATTACATACATAATAACACACTTTATGTGCCCTAAGGCTTACACTTACCGCCAGGTGGTGCAGAAAACTCTAATCTATGATGATTTTCCAATTTTCCGTTATTTGTCGCAATATTACATGTATAAGAATATTCTGGTTTTAAAGCGAAATCAAAATGACCTGCTTCAGAGGCATTTATTATATGATAACTATCAGTATCATGAACTCCTGAACAATCTATAATGTAGGACACAGATTTTCCGTATGAATAACAAATTTCTTCAAATTTTATTGTGACAACAGCCTGGTAAGTTTCAGTTAAAGGATTATCAATATCTTTCGAAATATTTTCTATCGGAGAAGGTACTAAAACAAAAATATATAATGATTTAAGGAAATTAATAATAAAACAAGTCCCCAATAAATAAAAGAAAATAAATAAATAAATATATCACAGGAACATACAGGGAATATTTGAAATAGATTACAACTCAATGAGCTGTAAAAACGTTAGATTGTGCACAATTTAATCCAACTCAAAAAAAGGTCGAATAACTGTTGTAAGGAAATAGTCAACAAATCGATCTAGGAACTCTAAAATACGAATAAAACATTCACACAGGTGACAGAAACTAAGTAACAATCGAAATGAACCAAATTAAAAAAAATATGGTAGTTTAAATCTTTGACAGTAGATATCTTGACCATTTCTTTAGAGTTTCTAACAATCTTCTTGCAAAAAGTATAAAACAATAAAAAAACGGGTCTGGCAGTCAGTGGGACTACCGGTAGAAGTTATATTTTTATGCACGCGCATAATATGTATACCTACGTGACAGAATAATAAAATAATCTGTCAAACCCAATGTGACAGGTCACTCTGATACTAAAACATTAGCTCAGACTGTTTTATTTCTATCTCTTTTTAATATACTGAATGTTTAAACGGACTTATAGTTATGACTAATAACATGTGGTAAATATTTCATCTTTGTTTTTACCGACCAATATACCTATATGTATTTCTATCTCTCTCTTATTTATGCTATTACATACGTAACGTAATGTAATGACTTTTCCGATTTACTCCTATGTAAATTTCCACCGCCGGGCGCACGAACAGAAGTATAACTTCAAAAATGTATCAATATGACAAAGAATTAATCATGCTGTACTATGTTGGAGCACGGTCTAACATTAACAACATATTTTTGAACGAACTAATAGGTATAGTTAACCCTGTTGGGACAAGTCGCCAAAACATTGTGTTATCGCTCGACTGGTAATAACAGAGTACTGGAAAATTTACTTAAGTGAGAATAACTGGCTGAAAACACAGGAAGAAAAATTATTTAAATATTTGAAAAAAAAGTCGTGTTATATGATATGTGCTATCTAAATTATATAAGTGAAAAGATTTCTTTCATTTTCTATTAATTCTTTATCGAGCGTGTCAAATTCTTCTTCCGCTTCAAGTTTTCTCCAAGCTGGATCTTCTTTGTGGATTTCAATGTGTTTCCGAATTTTCATCATCAATCGCAACTATAATAGCCGCCAATTCAGTTTCAGAAACTGCATTTGGTTTGGTTTATTGTCATTGCAAATTCGCTCGTTTCATTATCAAAATAGGGAAGTTGTACAAAAAACATTGTATGGTATTTGTGTTAAAAGTGATTTTATTTTGTTCGTGAAATTGTTCAATTCGCTCCGCTCATTTCACAAACGTTTTCACTCACAAAATAAAACCTCACTTTTAACACTCATATCATAAATAACTATTTTCATTCCTTTTTGTGAAAAGGACTCAATTTAGTTCAATTTTTATTTTTTAAACTTTTGCTTTTAAAATGTTTTTTTAAGTGATACTTACCACCTTCTGTTGTATTAAAATATATCTCTGTAAAACTGCCAGGCCCTCTAGCGGTAAATGCCCTTAATTCCACCTTATAAGAATTGAAAGGCAAGGATTTATTGTACTGAAAACTAAATATATCTGCATTCAAATTCCCGGTTACGCTATTTTTCTGAATAGGACATCTTTCGGCTACTGTATATAAAGGATCCAATGAAGTTATATTTATTTCGTATTGCTGAATTGGTCCCACTTTTTCGGTTGGCGCAGACCAATTTACCACAAAAGATGTATTGGATACATTTGTTGTGTGTAAATCTGGTTGTCCTGGAACTATTAAAAAAACTTTATAGACAACCCGAACACTAATAAATTAAAAGTTTATTTTTTGACTTTTTTTGTGTAACAATTAGAAATTGTAAATGGGTACTTCCCATATATTTTATAATGTAATACTAAAAATTTTAGTAATTTTATCTACGATATTGTATCCACTGTCAATCAACTATATGTCGACATTCATCCTAGCACAAAATTAAGACATAATCGTTTTGTATAAAGAATAATTTTACCGTGCTTATATCGGTGAGAATTATTTAGTTTAATAAAATTGTATTTCAAAAATGTGCCGTGAGCGGTGTTACAGTAAAATTTTTGATTCTTTCTGGCTGTGATTAATAATTCTCGGCCCAGTACAAGTTAGTTCGTCAAATAATTTGTTTTCTTCTTGTTTTATTTTCTCTTCGAAAAACAAATAAGTGGATTTTCATAATATTTCTTGTGATTATTTTATTTAATGTGAGTATCTAAAAAATGGATGCTATTTTATTAATACTAACCAAAATCAAATAGTTTCATTTTAGCCAATCATCAATTTTTTTATTATCATCAAAGGCAGGGCCGGTTTTTATAAGTGACTTCGAGATTGATGTCTCAATCCCTTTTATATTAATCAAATATATAGTTTGGGTTACAGAAAACGGTCCACCTCGATATTTGGCCGTATTTTTTAGATTTTAAGAAAATGTGAAAACAGACAATGGCGGATGATATTATATAGAGCTCTAGCAAAATAGTTCATACCAAAATTTTAAATTTTTCTTAATTCAGTAGGGTGAAGTTTTAACAGTAACTGCTGTTCATTTTCAGATTAATAAAATAAATATTAAAAAAAAAGATCTATTATATTATACCTACAACCAGATTGTGTTGTAAATGACGTATTGTTTGTAATTCCCATCGTTCCGTCTTGCAGTATTATATTAGTTAGAATGTTATAAATGTAAGATGGTTTTAATGTTAGATTCAAACGAAGGTTGGATTCGGTTAACCTTGCAGTCGAACTAGAATATTGTAAATCCTCTGTATAAGCCTCAGTTATATTAACCAAAACATAATCTATTGGTCCGTTAAGTAAACAGGGTAATTCCACTGATAAATAACTATCCAGGGTGTCACTGTTTTCTATTGTCAACGATACATTAGGAGCTGCAGGTACTGAAAATAATGATCATTGTTAGTGTACAAAAACTTGATATGTTATCTAAATGTTTTAAAAGAAGGCATTTCCTTGACTTTTTTTGACTAAAGAGTCCTTATGGTCAAAAGTATACTATAATTTATTTATATTAGATAGATAGGTACAAAAAACGATATAGGAAATTAACATATAGCTTCATGCATCCATCGATCGGTGCGAAAATGCAGTATTCTACCGGTTACTGCAAATGTGCAAGACCTTGGCCTGATGTTTGGCAACAACATTATTTAAAACAGCTGTAAGTAAAATTTCGCAATAGTCGGTGCAACACTAGTCATCGTGCCCCAGCAGTGGATATACGAAACTCCATCGTACATTGTATTTTTGAATTGTTTTTTCTCCATTTCATCGGTTCTCTTAGTATAAAGGCTTCATGGTTGTTGTAATAAACTATATAGTAGAACCAGAAATGTAGTACGATTATGGCTTTGACTCGTTAATTACTTTATGACTGGGTTAACCAGGTTAACCTAATCCCTAATAAAAGTCACCGCGACCACTTGTTTGAATTGCATTTTGCACGTATTTGTGAAGATGGTCCGTAATGAATTTAAATTTTTCAGCTTTACCCAGATAAAAAGAATGCATTTGATAATATGTATATTATAATTCTGGTTATCTTTAATGACTACAAGCAACTGTTTAGAAATTACCTACATCTGTATAGATGACCCGTCTTAAAATTTACTATGTAGGTACCTGCCGATATAAGAGGGTCTATTGATCCTGTTCAAAACAAATTTTAATCCGGAATTTGTGGATTATGCAAAAACAGAACTTTCTAAAATTACAATACATATAATTTCTTTAGTAGAAGATATTCGCATTACCTTTTTGATATTTCGTATATCAGTTTCGTGTGTTTATGTGTTCCGAGTATTTTCGGAAGTGTTTCTTCATTATAATAAAACAACAGTATTTTTCAATACTACGTTATTATCTTTCCACAATCGCAAACAAATTTTAAATACGGCACTTGTGAGGGTTCTAACAGGTAATAGAATTTCGCTTGAGAGGCATAAAAATCGGCAAATGTTTTCCTACCGTAATCAGTGAGTCAAAGCTATAATCGTACTATATTTCTGGTTGTACTGTACAATTTATGGTATTCTTATTTAACAACGATACCTATTTTATTAGGATGTTTAATGCATTTTTTGAAGAAAATTAATACGACCACCAAGTAGAAACTTTTTGTTTGCCTCAGTCTGACACAAATATCAATATTTAATGTGTAACACTTTTGATTTAATTGAATTATTTTATTCAAAATTTGTTTAAGGTATGTACTCAGAATTATGTAACAGGTATGACCAGAGCATGGTGGAGTAAAGAGGTGATCTAGCTATTTATTTGCTTATGTACTATTGTTTTCCTTCTCATTAGATAATTTCTAGATGGCTCATGGCTCTACCTGTTGCGTGCATAATATAATAATAATAACCCATGTGTGGTTGTTAAACCCCTATTGGTTGCCTCTCCAGGAGTGCCGCCTCATAGCTATAGGAGGTACCGAAGAAATTACGTCGAGGTGAACCAAAACCAGAATTCTAGTTTCAGGACACGACGGTCCCGATGTTAGGGGTGGTATTCCGACAGAATCTGTTCTCCAGGTTAGGAGCGGCTGAGTTACACACCTGACAGTGGGTATAGAATGTTCGAAAGACTATGTCCAATTTTAAAACTAAATTACATCAGGTGTGTAGAGAAAATTGCTCAGATACTACACAGTTTGTTCACAGGCTATCTGCTCCACAGATTGTGGAGTGAGCAAAAATCCCTCTTTTTCTTTCAGCGTTCTAAATCTGGGAAGTCGTCAGGTAAATCGATTTACACTGTAAAATCAATTCAAGTTCGTTGGAGAGGTGCTTGTTCGAAAAATGATCTACCTTTACCTTCGGTTAGCGGTGAAGACACCGAGTAAGACTTTTGCAACCGACACTCAGGAGGAAAATAACACTGATCCTACTTTACGGGTTCTTGATGTTTCTTGAGCCGAGCACGTCGACATAACTACGACCCCAAAAGCCGCAAAGCCCCGGAAACGCATGAAATGGACTATCAAGTTAAACTCTTTCATTATGCGGTCCCCATTTACAGCAAGTAACTGATAAAAGTCGAGTTTTTGTTGGAAACAATTTAATTACCGCTGAAACACTGCAACAAATCCGAGGTGAAATACTCTTGAATCCTCAACACTAAAACGACGCCACAGTAGCTACTGCAGTTGAAGAGGTTTTAGAGAATCCGCAAGGTGAAGACCACAATGGCGAAGACAAGAGAAACCCCGATCGTGACGAAACACCCGATAACAACAACAACACCTTAAATATTGGTAAGGAAAATACTGCAACCGAACTTTGCAAAACACCAGCGGAATTTGCAGGGACTGATCCAATACATTGACCGAAACAACCTAAATTAAGGACTAGTAAGAACCGCGTGTAAAACTGAAAGAGCTTTTTATAATCAGTAAATCCAGTTCCCAAAGAGGAACCCAGGAGGAGACCAAAAATATTCCTTGGTAAAACGCCAACTGGAAAGGTCTATTGATGACATCAGAACGTAACTAGGACGGTTAGCGAAAATTTAAACCATCAAGTAAAAAAAAATAAAAACGTACCTAGGACACCCACAACTTCAACAACATATCACTGGATTTACTCAGGCAAAAGTTAGAAGTAAAATCTAAGCGATTATCACGTTACATCAAATGTACACGAAGAAACCAACAGAATCATTTATTTGACAACAACTGAAAGCTCTTTTACATGCAACTAAACCACAGCTCAAACAATAATGATCAAAAGCTTTTGAGCAGGAAGAATTGACAAACTACTGGTCCTCAATATGGTCTAATTAAAAAGAACGTAACACCAACGCGCAATGGATACAAAGAGAAGAAAGTAAGCATCGAGCTAACGGCATTCGACGCCTTAACAGCAGGATTGGCGACCGAGTTCATAAAGGCAGAAGCAACTAGAAAGCACCAGGAGGCGATAACATTCAGAATTTCTGGTACAAGAAGTTCTGTAGCTTGTATGAAGCATTGGCAGCGAGGTTTACTCATATCCTCCATCATCCAGAAGAAACTCCTAAATTTCTTACGCTTGGTTCGATCCACATGCTTCCCAAATATTCTCAAACCCACGGTCCGGCCAATACAAGGCCTATCACTTGCCTTCCCAACATTTGTACAGTATTATCAGCTTGTATTTTTAAGCAGATGGATCAGAACAGCATTCTGGCGGAGGAACAAAAAGGATGCAGGGCATCTAGTACATAAAGAATAACTGATTATCGATTTTGTGATTCTGAACCAGGCACACAAAGGACGCCGCAATATTTACACTGCTTTCGTGGATTACATGAAAGCATTTTATAGCGTTTTTCTCATAGCTGGATCTTTAAACTCTTTAAAAATTATAAAATAAACAAGGTTCGGATCTTTCTTTCTCTCTCACACAGACTTCGTCTCTGTATTATAGGTTTATGTTTGTATCATCCGAAAGCTTCATACACACCAGCGTAGGACCTTAACCTAGGGCGACATCTATTTTAAGAAATAGAAGGATCAAACTCTGTGAGAATGCTTAACGTATTGTAAGATACACTCGTTACACCATCCCTTTTCTCACTCTGGATATAACCTTTTCTAAAATTTTTAAATTCTTATCATAATATGGCATTTTTGTAAATATTCATGATTTTATGTTATAGTTTTTCCAATTTCATTGGTTGTACTCGCAAGTTTGTAAGGTCTTCTCTACTGTTTGTAGTCACTTTTATTGGTTGTTTCCTATTTCTCTTAGCTCCATTAGTTATATTTCTGCCTAGTGTATATTTACCTCTTCTTTTTTATGTTTCTATAAAAAGTGTATTTGAAAAGTAGATTAAAACAAGCACACTTGTAATTTCTTCAGCACCTAAAAAATTATTTGTTGGAAACAGGTGTTATTGAATTTCTTTTGTACTTAGAACAGAGGAATAAATTACTCAAGTGATTAGTAGACACCTAGGTTCTGTAAAATTTATATTGTAAACAAAAACGTAAAAAATAACAGTTTTCTTTTGAATTTTACTTCTATTCGAAGGCAGATCGTTATAACTTTTAAATTAAATATTAAAAATATTAAATTGTTCAATACAAACATACTTGCAGTGTTAGTAGTAAAGTTGACGCTACCATCAAAATCTAAATCCCAAAAAGATGTTATTACTTCACAAGAATAATTATAATCAGCAAGACCTTCTGTAAAATTCCAAAAATTTTGATTGGTGGAATTAATGTAGGGAGCCTGATTATTGTTGTCTATGCATTGGTTTGGTAGATAATGATTTGACACAAGTTGTGTAATGGTGATATTATAGGACAGATCAGTGTCGTCAAATGGATGATCCCAGTATATAACGTTGTTGATTACTCTCACATTCATGTCTAAAAAAAAAAATAATTATGCAAATTATATGACTGGCTGAGAAGCTTATACTTTGCATTAGTATAAAAACTTGTTAACAAAAAATTGAACCACCGAAAAAACTGAAAAGCGTAAAGATAAGCCTATTTTTATTTCATCTTAATAAGTAAATAATCTAAATGTGCATATGTAAATGTACCTAAAAAAGAATAATATGAATAATGTGTCGCACACCCATGGAGAGACATTCTTTGTACATAATTGTAAAGTGTTACTTGTCGATAGTTCTCCAAGTTGTATTGGAAAAACCATAATTATGAGTTTCTAATTTTAGGTAATCCTGTTAACATTATTATATTTATCGCTTTAATCAGTTTTAATCAGAGATATTCTTTGTAGTTATAAAGTGTCACTTGTCGACAGTTATCCAAGTTGTATTGGGAAAACTATAATTATGAATTTTTTAATTGTAGATAACCTTGTTAACAAAATTATCTTTATCGGATTAATTAGTTGCTTTTAAAAATATTTTGAATACTATATTATCAAATTAAACACAAATGCAATGATAAATTGTATAAAAATACTTACTAGAACCAGACGGTACTAATATTGTATTCGATGTCCCTGTTTCTGTGTCATCTTCCATAATAATCAATGCCGAACAACTATATTGTGTTCCACGTTGGAAATCGGTAAAGTTGCTTATATCAACCCAATTTTTATCCAAGTTTTTTAGAGTTATATTTAAATTAATTTCGTCACAAGTTATGGTCAAAATATTTGGAATACAATTTTCTGTACCGTTTTGTGTTATATTCCATATTATAAGAAGATTACGTGTAGATAGAGTGGGTGGAACCAAATCTGCAAAAACATAGTTTTCATTTATACAAAATTAAATCATCCATAATAAGGCCAATTCATTAGTTTTTTTTTGTAATAATAATTTTTTTAGTGATGCTAAATTTTGTTATCTAATTTATGAATAGAGACGACTGCACTAAATGGTTTCGGACAAATGATTTTTGGAACTTTGTTGTTCGTTAGGAGTATTACCAAAAACCTTTTTAAAGATATTTTTCATTGTATTTAGAAAAAATTCATTAAGTTTTTTTTTTCTTAAACTAAAGAGTCGGTTCCAGAAAAATCTTAATAACCGTTAAAATTCAAATTTTATTTTATCAGTCGACGCGCTTTTTCTGATCACGCTTTTCACTCGGTATTTGTATATTTTATTTTGCGCCAATAGATGCTTATGAAAAGAAAAATATATAAAATTTAAATTTGGTAGACTACTATGTTTTCACTATAATTGAGATTCAAGTTTAATTTTACAGAAAAAAAAACCATACAATTAATACGATTTTTTCTGAGAAAGAAAGTCCTTATTTCCTCTTGTTCTATCCAAAAATGTTTTGGCTAAAACCATTTGGTGCAGTCATTCTTTTATAGAAGTTTTTTGTTTAAGAAATAGTTGATCTATTTATTATAAAAGGCTTAATCTGCTACAACAATTCCTTTATGAAATATAGACGTATAATCGCATGCCTAATAGTTCAGTAAGGAAGTAATATTTTCCAAACATTTTTCAGAAGTCTCGGAAAAATATTCTTGAGGTGTCATTCGATTCGGAATAGCGTCCATAAAGTTTTTGAAAATGGACCACTTTCGGAAAAGAAGATTGTACGAGGGTTGCTATTTATATTTTAAGCCTAATAATGAAAATAATGTAATGTAATTTATTATCAACAATAGCTTTATTGTTTTTCGAAGTATTCTCCATGATGATAACTACATTTTTCATGCGCTCAAACCAATTTTCAAGGCAGTTTTTCCACTCCGATTAAGGTTTCTCCAAAACATGATTTTTAAATCCATCAATAGCTTCGTCTGGCGCCGAAAAACGTTGGCCACGCAATTTATTCTTTATATGCGGAAATAAAAAAAGTCATTTGATACCCAGTCAGGGCTGTTTAGAGAATGGCCCATCAATTTGACGTTTTGGCCGGTCAAATAGGTGGTTGTTGCTGCCGATATGCTTTGAAGTATTTGGGCACGAAATACTTTTGTCAGCTTTGGTTTGTTTGCTTTGTTTCGGGCTCATACGCATAGATCCAAGTTTCGTCACCTGTGTTAATGTTATATACAGCTTTCGATGACCCGCGATTGTATTTCTTGAGCATTTCTTTGCACCAATTTACACGATTCTCTTTTGGAGCTTTTGTCAAATTATGCGGGTTCAACGCGAATAAACCTTTTTTACAGCTAAATGCTCATGCAATATCTTTTTGATGCTCGTCATTCTAATGCCCAAGGATCTCTGAATCTCATGATAAGTTACATTCAGTTCTTGCGTTATTAGGTTTTGCTCAGAATTAATGTTTTCTAACACAACAATTGATCAACTGAATTTGGACGACCTTTACGACTTTCATCGCTCAAAGAATGGCGGCCACGATGGAACTCGTTATACCAGCGATTCACAGTGGCAAAGGATGACGCTTTATGGTCAAAGGTGGAACTAAGTTGATCCATACACTCCTGTCTTCATAATCTACGTCGAAGTCGTAAAAAATGATTGCACGAAATTTTCACGCGTTAGTTCCATTTTTTTGCTGACACAAATTTTTTTAGCAATTGTAAACAAAACAAATCGTGTCCAAATTACTAAATGTTCTAATGAAGGTTTGTTTAAAAATGTCAAATGGCAACCTTAGATCCAGACTTATCTGAAAAAAGGACATGCCTCCATTGAGGTAAAAGCCAGTTCCTATGAATATGGCCCCATACTAAGCGGTTAGCTCTAGTAAGCCTCGATAATCTTAAAGATCTTCTTGATCGAAAATTGGCACCAGCCAGCCTTCGTCGAACTGTAGCACTAGAAATGAATCTTTCGTACGTTCTTCTGAAATGCGTTCTTACCGCTGTGACTGTGATATTCCATTTGCATCGAACAAAATTGGCTAAATATCGATCCTCTCTTTCGTCTGTAACACGATGACGCCCACTGGCCCACTACTAGGTCTCCTATCCATACCTCCAGTGGCTTGAAACAGTTGCACTATTCTAGGAATGCCAAGACTTGCTGAAATCCTATGATTTGACAAGTTTTGTTGATGTAGACTGTAGAGCGATTATTCTAGCTCTATCAAAACCTGAAAATTAATGGCCAGGCTTTTTTAAACAATAGGAACCACATTATTCTTTTCGAGATTTATACGAAACTGAGTTTTGCAACAAGGGTTAGCTGTATATAAGAATTAGTAGAACATAAAAAATCCTATTTTTACTGAATATAATAAATATTTACAAAACATAAAGATATAAAAGATTCATTTATTAAATCTTATCAGTTTTTATACTTGGGCAATATAAATAATTAACGTGACTTAAGCTAAAATATATATGTCTAAAAAAAAAATTCTAATTTATTAACATTTTTAATTGGTATAGATATGTACATGACATCATTTTATAAGAAAGGGAGTAGTATAGAAGTGTATGTCTTAATATGAGGACATTTACAAACTTTACACACAAAAAATGTAATTTCGGGTGCCAAATATATGGTAGGATGCATAGTACAGTTTTTGATTCGTTGGATTATACGATGAATTACACCTGACAAAGTGACAAAAGTCAAAGTTAGTGCCAAAAACCCTGACTGCTGACCAAAAGCTCATGCGTCAATATGTCTACCCAGATTTTCTTGAAAGGTTACAAGAAGATTCAGGACTGATGAAAAACATAATTTGCGACGAATCGTGGATTTTTCAATACGAAGTTGAAACAAAGAGGCAATCAATGCATTGGAAGACGCCTGAATCGCTCAGAATAAAAAAACAAGGATTTCCAAAACATGATTCAAGGCAATATTGATGGTTTTATTTCACATTAACGGTATCGTGATGACTGAATGGGTTCCAGAGGGTCAGACTTTCAACCAGACTTACTATTTGTCAGTTTTGGCAACACTGCGAGAAAGAGTTCGTAAGAAAGAGGACGAGTTGTGGAAGACCAACTCTTGGATTTTGCATAAGGACAACGCAACTACCCTTATCGCGCTATCGTTGAAGCAGTATTTGACCAATAAACCCACTCCATACCACGGACACACACCGTACTCGCCATATTTGGCACCGTGAGATTTTTTTTGTTTCCGAGGATAAAATCTGCTTTGAAAGGTAACCGATTTGAGTTAATGGAAATGGTAAAGCAAAAAACGGCAGAGTTGCTAAAGACCCTTACCAAAGAAGACTTCCAGCACTGCTTTGATCAATGCCAAAAAAGGATGGAAAGGTTTGTGGCGAGAGGAGGGAAGTATATTGAAGAGAAGCATTCGAGTGTAGAATAATCTTTATAAGAAAACAGTGTTTAAAATCTATTTTAAACTCTTAACACATGTTCGAAAAGACTGTCTTTACGGAAAAAAAAGCTCTTTTTACACTGACAAGATTACACGAAAAACCAAACGTATTTCATACACGAAAGTAATATATTTGCGAAAACATTTTTATATAGTTATATATATATATTTAATCTTCTTATTATTCTTGTCCTTGCGCATAGCCTGGAGTTTGTCTGTACCCACTCTTCAGATCATGTGCAGAGTGTGGTTTTCGGCTCTTTGCTCTTTGAAATATGGTGGCTACGCAGCTGATGTTCCGCCAGCCTCTTTTATTTCTAAGCCAGGCATAATGCTTTCTTCCTGGACCACGACGTCTCTCTATTTTCACTTACAAAATAAGTTTGGAAATGTGATATTTATTATCTCTAACTAAGAATATGGCCAAAGGTAGGATTTTTTTTTCTTTAACGATGTTCAGTAGTTCTCGTTCGCAGCCTGCAGTTCTTAAAACTTCTTCGTTCGTGGTATGTGCAGTCTATGGCACGCGTAAGAGTCAAGTAAAATGGGCCATATGTAGCACTTAATAAAGTGCAATCTAAGTGTAAGTGGAAGGCTGCGACCCAGTAAGAAATTTTTAAGTTTGAAAAATGTTGTTTTGGCGTAATTGACTTTAATTTTTTCATCGCAATCCCATCTTTCGTTAATCGTGGCACCCATATATTTGAAACGTGACAAATTGTTTACCATATGTTAAAGATAATCCAAAGTTGATGCTAGAATTGCCGTGTCGTCTGCATATCGAATATTGTCTATTGGAATTCCGTTGACCTTAATTCCTCTACTTTTTCCTTATTAAGTCATTTGAAAGATCTTTTCCACGTATATATTAAAAAACACTGGTGATAATATGCAACCTTGACGGACTCCCTTACATATTTTGAAAGTATCTGTTGATTCTTATCTGTCTGATTCCAATATAATTCCTGAACAATTCTGATGTCTTTGGTGTCTATTTCTATTTCGAGTACTCTATTTAGTAGGATATCGTATTTCACGTTGTCGAAAGCCTTCTGATAATCTATGAAGCAAACAAAGACATCTTGTCGTTGGTCATGACACTTTTGAATCAGTAATTTGATTGAAAACAGAGCCTCTCTTGTACCTAATCCCTTGATAAAGCCAAATTGTTTTTCTCCGCTTCTTTCTTCACATTTCGAGTATATTCGAGCATGTATGACCCGAAAAAAAACTTTCAAAGCATGGTTCATAAGACTTATAAGTCTATAATCAATACAGTCTTTGGGAGATGTCTTTTTGGGGATTGTTACGAATGTTGATTTTCGCCAGTCAGTTGGAATTTTGCTTGAGTTGTAGGTATATTTGATTGAACAGATATGTGAGGTGATGTGGGTCAAATATTTTAAAAACTTCTGCATGCACATTAGCATGACCTGGACTTTTTCAGTTTTTCATTGTTTTTAGAGCTTGCTGAAATTCAGATTCAAGAATTGCGCATAGTTTTCCCATATGTTGAATATATCCAGAGGATCTAAGATTAATTTCCCATCGTGTTTTAAGGAGGGTATTGGTGTTTTCCTTATCGTTCCAGTTATTTGTTTAATTCTTCTATGGAAGTTTACAGAGTCATGTAAAGCATGCAGGCGTTTAGCTTCTTGGCATTCTGAAGTTACCCAGTTTTCTTTAGCTGCTCTGCATTTTTGTTTAATAATGTTGAGTTCCGTATACTTCTGTTGATGCTGTTGGACTTTTGCGATTCTTCTATGTTCCATAAGGCATAGTATTTTGTCGGTCATCCATATTTATTTTTCCTTGTTGATGATGGCTCTATTTTTTATATTTTTTTTCGTAATGGGTGGTTTTTATTAGGGTTGAAGTGTTTAACATTGTATTAAAAAATGTTATTGTAACCACGAAATATTAATGAATATAAATGGACTTTTAAACCATTTGTAGAAAAAAAATCGTTGAAATTATTATTGTATTTTTTAATATTTATAATCCCCGGAAAGTAATTTATTATAAGGGTTAAAGCGTAACAAATAATATCCATTAAGTTATAAATAAAAGTTAGTATTCTTAGGAGATGATTTACAACTGTCGAAACTTTTTAATTAATGATAAATTTTATTTTATTCAATAATATAAAATAATCTAAAAATAATTTGGGTAAGAGGTAGATTTCACCCATTAAAAATAAAAGCTTGGTCCGGCACAGGCTAGATTTCGAAGTAGAGGGCAAATAGAACTTAAACCCCTTTGTTTTATGAAAATTAGTGTGATTAAGAATTTTGCACAGTAATACAGTTTTTTTACCGTTCATCACTGGCCTATTACATCTTGTCTTTATAATACAATTTACACTATTCATTCTTTATAAACCTGTAAAAAATAGGTTATTTACATAGACCGCGTGATTTTTAATATAAAATATCCATTTGGGCCCCTCAAAGTGGAAGTAAGTAGAGATTTTTATAACCCCCATCCCCTCGTGAACCTTACGTTATTAATGAATGGCCCATAATCTAAAAGTTAGAAATTCCATTTTATATACATTCATATCAATTTCAGCTCTTGCTGCAGTAATTAAGTATATAGACTGATAAGATTAAAATGAATCATTTTATATCCTTTTGTTTTGTAGATAATTCGAAAAGAATTATATTTGATAAAAAATGGGAATTTTTATATTCATCCTTATTATACACACTGACAAACTTTTTCTATATATATAATGATAAAAAAAATGATACAGAACTTATCCAATGCCATGCTGTCAGAATATTCCAGATACACAACCTGGATTGGTCCTGGTTAGAATTCCTAACTCTGGAACACATCATGCTGCGATAGAGATATAAAAATTAATCAGTCTATGCAAGGGCAAAACGAAACTGCAGACACATAGATGTTGGTATAAATTTATAATAGATTTCTACTTCTAAATTTATACTGTGAGGTTATAACGCTATTATGTTTACATAAATTAGTATGAACATTAACGAGTAAATATTAAAATAGAAAATAAAAAATGATAAGCTTCTAAAGAATTTCAAAAGCTTTCAACTCAGCAAACTGTTTTAATTCGTTGCCTATAGGCTGTCTTCCAAATCACCTGCTGAGGAATTGCGATATTATTTTTTTTCTTCTCTTCTGTTCGAACAGATTTAGCTGTACGAATATACCAAAAACGACAGTAAGTTTTATTGTGTTGTTCAGGTCTTTGATTTGCTACAAAGTCGACCTTATCGAGTGTAGCTGATTTACTGAAATGGTCATATGTGGTATTTCGCTGCCTTCGCCTTCTGCTATTTTTCTGTTATTTTTCAGTTTCAGTCAGTTTTTTGGTTTTGGTCTTAGTACCGGAAAATGTAAATAGCATTGATTAAATGTATCCTTATATTCATTGATAAAGAGCGTATCCAGTGGTTAGGTAAGTCTTGATCAGCTGACGTCAGTGAAGCATTAGGAACCGTCCATTAATCACGCGAGGTTCGAAAGGGGAGGGAGGGTCGAATATAAAATCACGAAATATCACAGGAGGGGTTATAGTAATATTTCCCATGCCATACACAACTTTGTCAAGCATGATCTAGGTGCAACATTTACCTTTACAAATGCACCTGGCAAAAGCGCGTTCAATCGCGTCGAGAAAAGAATGGTGCCTTTAAGCTGGGAATTATCTGGACTATACTTCCGCATGATTCTTATGGATCTCATTTGGATAAACAAGAACAAAAGATCATGACCTTGAAAGTATGTATGAAGCAATATGGTTATTGACGACCATGGCGTCGTAGCAAAGTATGTCGAGCCAGATGACAGTGATGAAAGTGTTATTTCGGATTTGGCTTTTCAGCAGTGGTATAGCGAGCATGTGCAAGAGAGTCAATATATGCTACAGGTACATTATTAAATTCTCACTTATTATTATTTTATCATTTATATTCCTTATCTAGAATGACAATGCAATTAAAATATTTTAATGCCATCCCCAGGTACTGAAGTGTGGATGATCGCGTTTGTTATGGGAATATGCAGAGTTTGATACGATCCATTCTTTCGGAACGCTTCCTTCTACCACCTTACCCGATTTTCAGTCGTCCAGTGGCCTAAATATTCCAAAGCCTCAAGAGCATGATGGCAAGACGTTTGCTCCATTTCTTCTGCGTCAGGCTCTTTAAATTACTCCAACGTATAAAGGCTTTAGCAAATTGATTTATGACCTGTATTGCCCTAGCCTGCAAAAGGATCGCCGAATACTTTTGAAAAGGACATGTCAGCGGTGTTTTTTGTACTTCTGTCTTCTGTACTAAAAAATAGCTAAGGCACATGTGATTTCTTGTCATGTGCAACTAAATCCGAGCAATAATAGTGAGATATACAATGCGAAAACGATAACGCCGAGCGGCTTGACGAAACGGATGTTGATCTTCAACAAAGCACTGTCCCAACATCTGACTTGCAAGATGCTTTATATCCAGCTATTCGTGTTGAAGAAAGTCTGAGGATAGTGCACATTAAATCTGTCTAGATCTAAACATTATAATCATAATTATTGTAGTCTTTAACTTTCTATAATAAAATTAGATTATACCTAAACCTGTATTTTATGATGATTTAAAAATAGTTACAAAATTTTGGAGGTACTAAAAAATATAGGAAGGGGAGGTGGGGGTAGTCTTAAACCTCACCATGTATCACCAAGGGAGAGGGGGTTCTAAAAACAAAAAAAATCACCTGATTAATGGACAAGCCCCTTAGTCGGTTGTAATCGAACAAGGGTTCAGTTCCGGCACACTATTTCTTGATCTAAGTTATTAAATAAGCACAATTTACAAAAAGAACTTTTTATAATAGAAAGTTTTTTACTGATTTATAGGTCATATTTTGTGTCATCTCAACAATGCACAGCATCCCTGACATTGTAAAAATATTAAGTCATACAACGCTGTGATTGATCATAGAGAAGATTGTTTCTTTGTTAACAAAATCAAGGGTAGTTGTATCTAAAAACTTTCTAAAACAGTTTATTTTATTACCAGTTAAAATAATAATTACTGTTTTCACATGTAAGAACAAAAAAAAAAGAAAAAAAAAACTTCTCTGTCGCGTAATCGATCCCATTATAATAACATAACAGAACTGTCACAAGTGGACTGACTTGCCGCCTAACCAACTACGCTACGAACGATTTATTTAATAACTTTCAAAATAATATTATCTATACACAACTTAGATCATGTTTAATATCAATTCGGTATAAATTTCGAAATCTATGTATATGCCTAAACACACTTGAAACATGCATTGTCATCCAGTTCTTAGCTATCCTGAAAATTTCAGAGCTCTAGGTAGTCGGGAAATAGGTTTAAATTCGATTACAAATTCCACGGAATGACACAGAGACACAGAACACGGCGAAAATATAAAAAACTTTCTAAAATGTGTTCTAAAACTATCTTAATAAGTAGTAGTAAAACTAGCATGTTCGATGTAAAAAGATGTATCAAGACGTAGGTACGTATAAACACATTTGTAAGGAGACTCCATCGGCAAGTAGAATCGGAAAAAATGTTTTCAATGGAATTAAAGAAAACTGATGCTTCTGTACAGCATTCTGCAGCGCACATAGCAATGTGCAAGACATGGTATGTATTCTGTGTACTTATTTATGTAGTTAATAAGTGCTTGTAAGCCACTGTATTTTCTACTGATATTAGTGGCATTATCGTAGCTCTGGCCGCGACATTCTTTGATAGAAATACCACTCTTACTTAAAAAATTTAATAAGCAGTTGTTCAGCAGTATGGTCTTCCATGTCCATAAACTTAACAAATAACTCAAACGAGTTTTTTTGACTAACACAAATCATAAAAATATTCTAGCTAATAAAAAATATTAAAAAAATTATTTTTGCCGATTTACAAAAAAAATCAGTGGCCAAAAAGTTGGTATAATATCTTGTAGCAATATAGATCGTAAAACTCGTAAAAGTATGTCGAGGTGTGCTTTGTTCCACAGTAAAATTCTAGAATGAAATACTTTCTACATTCTAAAGTTGGAGTTTGATTCATTGAAAATTTTTGGTGAAAATAGTCTTCTTTAGTCAAGTTATTTTTTCTATCAGTGTACTAAAATTTTCAATTATCATATATTATTTTGATAGTAAGTTTTTTATATATATTTATTTACATATAAAGTAAAATGCCATAGATATAAAACACTTAATAATAATTGCTATTTATAAAGTAAAGTGCTGTAGAGATAATACACTTAATAATTACTATTATTTATCGCAAGTGTTGCTATCTCTTTGTTCGTTTAAAATAAACTAATTTGTTGTAAACTCTAAACTATTACGAAAAATACAAATATACACCTTGTACTCATTTTTAATTATTTGAAACTATTCAGGATATGGTTATAAAGTTTAATTTATCATTTGTATATTCACGGTGACCATTTAGTCTAATCAACTTTTTTTAAGAAATTCTCACAGAGGGCTCCCAAAATTATGATTTTGGTATCATTCGATAGGTATTGATCTCTAGAAACTTTTGGAAAAAGTTGAAAATGCGCTCGAAAAAATTGCAATAGTTATAAACAAAAGAGTGAAAAAAAAACAGTGTTTTGGTTTTTTTGAAAAATCTCGAAAACAATTAAGTATTTTTGAAATTGAAAAAAGATCTGAAAAGAGCAGAAAATTTCACAAAAATAAGTCCGGACTTCCGAAACTGTATCTCCAATATTTATAATTTTAACAGTGCCCTAAAGTCATTGCTAAAACGGGGTGTTTGGTGTTCTCGCGCGCCGTGTATTTCAGTCACGGTAAACAAAAAAATTATTTAAATATATTAAATATGAATATTAAAGAATGAAAAAATTCACGTACCTTTGTAATAAGTTGATAAACAATAATCCGCGCGAAAATTTTTTTTTACGTATTTTTCCATTAGTTATGCTATTGTTAATAAACAAAATTTTTTAAACCGAAAGTTAACATAAAAACCTTTATAATTATTTAACAAAAAAGTTCAATTTTTTGTCCCTTGGTAGAATTGTTCGGAAGCGGTGAAAAAATAGATTTCCGTTGAAAAAATCAAATATTTTTAATTTTCCAGTTATTTATAAACAATCTATTGCATTAAAAGATTTAAAATATTGATAAAGCAATTGTTTATATATTTTTATTTAATTCGTAATGATTTCGTTTCTTTCTCATTTAGCGTCACCTTAAAATATTTAATTTTTTATTTTTTAATGCTATTATTTAAAAAAATGTTATAAACAAATGCATTTTTGAGGCAATGAAATTTTTTTTTTTTGATTCGAAGGACCAAAAAATATGATTTTTTTAAAAAAATCGTTTCTTAAAAAATTTGTTTATTGCTCAAGAATGGATTTGTTTATTAACATTTTTTTCCGCTATTTATTATTAATATTAAGGAAACATTTTTTTTAATCATTATTTATATTATTCTTTCATATACCGAGCAAATTATTTATTTATATTTAATTAGTTTATTTTATAAACAATTTGATATAAACAAATAATTTTTTCGTTTTATTTTTTTTAACTGTTGTAATATACAAAACCAAATATGTATCATTTGGTTTAAAAAATAGTTTTTTATTTTTTATTTAGAAAATTTTAAATATTTTTCTGTTCAACATTTTCTCTCAGCTTTCGACCACTAATTATTTAAATAACTTTTAAACTACTATAGAGAAAAACACTTCAGGTCATTTTTAACCGTTTTAATGTGATAAACAATATGAACCATCAGCCGAGGCTCTAACTTAATTATTTATTTACCTTTTTTGGTTTTATTTAGTAAATTTTTTTTCCCAACTTTATACTATACGCGGCTCTGTTAAAATTATAAATATTGGAGATACAGTTTCGGGGTCCGGACTTATTTTTGTGAAATTTTCTGCTCTTTTCAGAACATTTTTTTAATTTCAAAAATACTTAATTGTTTTCGAGATTTTTCAAAAAAACCAAAACACTGTTTTTTTCACTCTTTTGTTTATAACTATTGCAATTTTTTCGAGCGCATTTTTAACTTTTTCAAAAAGTTTCTAGGGATCAATACCTATCGAATGACACCAAAATCATGATTTTAGGAGCCCTCTGTGAGAATTTCTTAAAAAAGGTACTTGTTGATTAGACTAATTGCTGTCGTGATATTTGTGTTCGGTAACCCCGAAAAACCCCACGTAACGGCTTTGGACTGATTTTGTATCGAATTTCTATAAAACTCCAGAAGACGATATCAACCTTGGTCATTAGGTGCTTTGGTGACCATTGTAATAGTGATATTCGTGAGCACCGAAAACCGTCGAGTAACGACTGTGTATTGAATAGGGATGTTGACTAATTTCCGGATCTGCTTTTATTTTATAGATAAACCCTTAATAACCGCGAAAAAAATATTTTAATAATAAAAATGGTTTTATTTTTAAGAAAAAAGTGATAAATTAGAATAGATTTAAAATTTCCCGCTAAAACGCCCAAAACTGTAATGTGACTTTGATTACGTCACGAACCGATAAACAATGCTCGCGATCTGTCAAACTCTAAGGAACTTGAAAGTTTTGTTGAGAAATAATTCTTTTTAGGCTTTAATACTAGTTAATAATAAATACAAAGTGTGTGTGTGTATGTAGAAGTACATGTAAAAAATGAAGATTTTAATATTCAAACAGCCCACAGTATTTCTAACCACAATGAAGTTATAAATAGGTATACCTGTTTTTAAAATTTTTAAAGTTAACAAACGACATAAGTATTTGGTATTGATTTATTAAAACAATTAAAATCAACTGTAAATTTAGAGAAAAAACTTCTTATACAGAAATACTAATAATATACGAATAAGAAGAATTAACACAACTAAAAAAGAAAATTAAAGTAAAAAATTATTCTATTAATATTCCCGCTAGGACATCCCAAATTGTAAAATTACCCGTTGACATAGAAAGCGGAACAGGACTTGTAAATTATATTAATTTTGGCAATCAAATAGAATCACCCTGTGCAGTTGGAAACGTAAATAAATTTTTTGCAACCACCATTACTAATTCAAGAGAAGAACCAATAAAAATTAATATTAATAAACCTTTTAAAATTGAAAAATTTAGATATCGCAGATATAAATTTTAGGTATTGAAAAAATGGAAACCAATTCTGAATTAAACGAATACACCGATAATATTTTAAAATCTAATCTAAAAAATATACAAGTTGAACATTGTAATTACGAAGAAAAACAGGCTATAAAAAATTTATGTTAAGTTCCGCTGCACAAAAATCTTTGTAGCAAAGAAATTCGCCACCATCAAACAATCGATTCTCGGCAAGTTAGAACTGTTTCCTTTGATGAATCCAGTCTCTATAATGTAAACACAATTCGGTTTATAATAATGAGTGAGTTACAAATACTAATAGCGAGTAATTAGCGAGAGAAATCAAAGAAATAACTCGTTCAGAGTCGTTCACACAGTGACACCAAGCGACGCTAAGTTGTTTATCGGTTCATGACATCATGCGCTGTGATTGGCGTTCACAGTCACGTGATAATGTGTATTAAATAAAGTTTTTTGAATTAATTTTAATTAATAAAATATTATTAATTACGTTTAATTAATATGATTTTAGGTATTTAAATATTACCATTAACCATTTAAATTTAACTTTACATGGATTTACAACTACTGTCAACATGCCTATTGTATCGAATTTTCAGGAAACTCCAGTAGACGAGGTTTATCCGATCGTAGGGACCGGGTACTTTGGTGACCGTCGCCGTCGTGATTTTTGTGTTCAGCAACCTCAAATACCCCCAAGTAGTAAAATTGAACTGATTTCCGTCAATTTTTCTAAATTACAAACTTTTTAATTTTTACACTTCAAAATGCATTTTCCATTTTTACATAACTAGGTATAACCAAAATTTCCTGATGCTGTTACGAATCGAATGCAACTTGTATTAAAATCCACCTTAGTAGAAAAGATTAGTAGGTTTTAGCTCTCCTAGAGAGTTGGAAGAAATATTTGACGAAAACACACAATTCTTTGTGAAATAGTGACCTTAAATAAATTCATGAACTTCACGATAAAATTGTAGATGTAATAACCTTTTAAGACTACATAAAAAAATGATTTTTCGACGGTATCTTACCAATCACGTTATTGCAGTTTTAGCAGTTATTTAACCTACATTTATGATAATTAAGAAAAAACATATTGTAAGTTTCAGGCCATAGTACAATTTTAGAACAAATATTTTTTATCATACTATTATTTTAGTAGATTTATATCTACTATTCAGCTGGTTCGCAGGTCACGACTTCGGGAAAATTTCACTACAGTTTTTCGTTTTGGGCCCCCCTGACCTCAAAAACACCTTCCGTTCAAAAGTTTATATATATATATATATATATGTATATATATATGTATAGTTCCGATATAACGAAATCTGTGGACACGATAGCGGTCGCATTTATTAACGGATCGAAATGAAATTTGGTACAAAAATCAATCGTCCAAAAATCTCGGTCGAGTTCGTTAATGGGCCAAATCGGTAAGGCCGTTTGGGCGTGACATTAAATCAAAATGGAAAAAAATTCGTAACTTTTTTACTTCACCCTGTACAAAAAAATGTTAGAGGACTTTTTTGTTTGTCTTAAAGAGACCTACAACTTTTATCTAAAACATTTTTTTCTAAAACGTATACTTTTAATATATTCAATTAATATAAATCTACTGATGCGCCTGGCTTACCACGGGCCATTTTTTTTATTAGATATTATCAAGTTAAGTACGATTTATAGACAAAAAATATCTAAAAAAATGTATGTTTTGAGAATTTTTTAATCTTCAATTTGATATAATAAATGGAATGTATAAAAAAATTATTAACAGCGGTATTTGTCACAATAAAACTAATTAAAATTACAACAATGATAATATTTATTAATTTCTAAAACTTTTCATTAGATTTGGATTTCTATACCAACTGTAAGTTTTTTCTTACTTATTTTGCATACAAAAATTGTTTTAGTAACGTTGAAAAAAAATGGGAAATATAGTTTCGTAACTGTCAATATTCCACTCTTACCATAATTTGTAACGTCTGCGTTACCATGGAAACAGATATATGCATACACAAAAAGGAATTTTTCAACAAGCATGCGTAAAACAACACTTTCCCGCACGCATTTTAATTCAGAAAATATCTCTTTCCCTACGCATTTTTTTTTATTAATTAGAGATGTTTTCCGATAACCTTTTTGACAAATTATTGTAGTATTATCTTTATCTTGTTAGACTACATACAAATAGTAAAAAAAAATTAAGATTATTTTACATGAAAATAGGGATTTTTAAAATGTTTGTTTTTAAAAAAATCATAATTTATTAAATCACCCCTGTAAACCTTACTCAAAGCAACAACAAACTCACCTGTTTAAGTAGGGTTGCTATAGCTACAGTTGTGTATTTATTGACACTATGAAAGATTTAATTGTCACAATCGCATCTTTTCAAGTATCTAAATAATTTTCGAGGTGATTTTGCTTGTAGAAAAAATATTGATCCTAACTCTTGCGGAAATTAGCTTTCCCGCGCTTAACTGCTTGCCCGAACTCCGCTTCGGAAGTTTCTGTTTGTGAAAGTATATACAATGTTGCAACATTAAATCTGTTTTTTGAAATTTAAAATCGAATAAAAAATGTCTCAAATAATTAAATTATTAAATCTGTTGCTAAAAAAATCGAAGAAACTTTATAATTAAAGAACACAATATTATCATAATCATTAATTTAAGTAATTTTTAAATAAATAATATATACCATTCTTTTAATAGATAATGTCGTGGTAGAAAAAATATTGTATGAAACCCATGAATAAAGTATCTTTCCAATTATGATGGTCATTCTCGACTTCAATTCGTGGGCTCAATTTGACCATTTATGAAACAAGTATTACCTACTTTTAGTACCTACTTTTTATTCTTGGATAAATAACGACTTTATGAAAGTCGTACAACTTATAATTTAAAATTGTATTATGTAAAACTGATATTTTGCTGAATTTTTGTTAATAATAAATATAACAATTTGACAATTCTTCACTTACCATTACATACTGGAGGAGTGGTTTCTGTACTTGAAGTAGTTGATTCTGTACTTGAAGTAGTTGATTCTGCACTTGAAGTAGTTGATTCTGTACTTGAAGTAGTTGATTCTGTACTTGAACTTCTCTCAGTAGTATATGTCCTCAAAAGAAAAATATTTCGATTGTTATTATCACTGACAGTATCAACGTTTATTTTAGTCACTTTGTTTAGTGTGGGTAATGTAGAAGTCATATAGTCTACATAGTCTACCGTTGGATTATCATAACTTTCAACATTCAGATTTTCGCTTCTTTTCGGCAAATTTAAAGTTGATTCAATAAAAAAATATCGTTCATTTTTAGATAAATGATCTGAAATTGATTCAGTAGAACTTACAAGACTGTCTATCTTTGGTGAAGGTTTGCTATTTACTTTGTTGTTTGCTGATTGTATATCAGAAATTGGCTGAGGCGAACTCTCAATGGTTTCTATATTTGTTAAATATTTCTCATTACTCTCATAATTTACTTCCGAAATTGGCATAGAGGGTCTCTGGATAATTTTTGTATTAGTTACAGATTTCTCATTGTTCTCATATGTAACACCCGCAATTGGCTCGATGGAACTCTCAATTCTGTTTGTATTAGTTAATAAATATTTCCCATTTCTCTCATAAGTTACTCTCGCAATTGGCTCAGTGGAAGTCTCAATTCTGTTTCTATTATTTAATAAATATTTCCCATTACTCTCATAAGTTACTCCCGCAATTGGCTCAGTGGAGCTGTCAATTGTTTTTGTATTAGTTAATAAATATTTCTCATTACTCTCAGAAGTTACTTCCGCAATTGGCTTAGTCGAACTCTCAATTGTTTTTGTACTAGTTAATAAATTTTTCCCATTACTCTTATAAGTTACTCCCGTAATTGGCTCAGTCGAACTCTCAATTCTTTCTGTTAAAGGTTTTTCATTACTCTCATAAGTTACTTGCGACATTGGCATAGAGTCAATGGGAATATTTTTTGTATTGGTAACAGATTTCCCATTATTCTCATGTGTTCCTTCCGCAATTGGCTCAGTCGAACTCTCAATTCTTTTTGTAACAACTAAAGTTTTCCCATTACTCTCATAATTTACTTCCGAAATTGGCTCCGAATAATTCTGATTACTTTTTGTATCAGTTGGTAGAGTAAAACTTGCAACTCTCTTTACATTTTTTGTAACAGTTCGATCACTATCTGTTTCCGTTATATATAAATTTGTACTAAATTTATCCAAAAATTCATTTTTGTTGTAAGCCGTTGTATTTTCAGTACTTTCCACATAATTTTTGCATAACTCAATAATACACAAAATCACTACAAACCACAATTCTCTCATAATTTTTAAAACAACACCGTATTATATGCATGTACACAAAATAGTCCCGAGTAAATCAAATCAAGTATATAAAGAGGAAATTATTATCAAATCCTGGTTGAAATATCACTTTGTATGACTCGACCGATTGACCGCATGTCAAATATTAAATGTTGTCTCTTTATGACTACGCTGTAAACGTTGATAATGAACCATATTAGTTAAAATAAATAATTTATCAGTGATTATCTTTTGTAACGCTAAGATAACGAGTGCTTCTCGTATTTTTATTTTGCATTTCGTATCGTCACAAGGGTATCTGCGTAACATATGTTTTAGATTCCCGAAGTTAACTTTGTCATGTAATGATAAGCTATAGAGCCCCCTTGTGAGAATTGTATATTCTATTTTTAGAATGCAGTTGTTTAATTTTATATACCGGCATTTTGGGAAATTAAATTGTTTGTTGTTCTGTTAATTGAAATGCGTATAGAAACTTTTTGGATATACAGTGTATGTCAGAAAAAAAATATTTATTTATTGTAAATTCACAGACCGAAGTCCATTAACAAGTAGGTATAATCAGTAAAATAAAAAAAACATAAGATGACATACTTAAAATGATAAGCATAATAATAAAAAAATACAGATACAAAAGCACAAAATACCAGAATAACACAAAAATAATGTAAACATAATTGAAAAACCTTAAACAAGCAAATTCGATTAAATGGTTAGTGATAATCATAATTGTTTTTTAAATAAATCAATGTCCACAAAGAAATCCACGCCTTGTGCAATATCATGTGATAATTTTATAGCTCTTGTAATAATAAATAAATATAAATAAATAATCGTTTTATTGAATAAGTTACACAGAATACAGAGTAATAGTAGTTTACGTAACAAGTCCCGAAAGTGGTCTTTTACTGGAGGAGCGGGCAATTGCTGGGCGAGCCGCAGGCGAGGCCTGCAAGCTTGCGAGTCCAGTAAAAGCACTTTTGGGACGTATTACGTACAATATTTTTTTTAACCGGCCAGAATTTAGTAATTTCCAGTTTATTTTTGGGTCAGAAAATCTCATTTTGTCGAACCGGGACAGAAAATTATTCTGATAGTCCGGTAAAAGCTTTTACCGAACTCATTTTTATTTTCTGGCCTTGTCCGACAAAATGAGATTATCTGGCGTAAAAATAAACCGGAAAGTACTAATTTCTGACCGGTTTTAAAAAAATGTAAGTATAATAAAACAAAGTAATACCTAGTCAATAAAAAAAATATAATTTAAACATTTAAGAACAATAAAACAAGCAATCAATGCCACAAGAAAATTAATCTGCGTGTGGCTTATGGATATGTGTCTTATATCAGTAATAAGTTAATTAAATAATTTACAATAAAATTTGAATATTTTTTTTACTTTTTTTTATTTTTTAGTTTGTTTTTTTTTTTAATTTTTATATTTTAATTTTTATATGCCTATTTAATATTTTGTGTTTCTAGATGTTTATCCCCACTTTATAACTATTCAGATAAACCCCGTGAGGCAGAAACCTTTACGATATTATTTCAAGCAGTACATGATTGTTTTGTCTGGGTTGCACGCGTAGCAAGTTTTTTATTTTATTTATATATAGAGAGTATAAGTTTAGTTGTATATTTTCTGTTGGTAGCATATTATCGATTCTGGGTTTAGGAAAGTTAAGGCTTCTTTGACCTATGGTCTTATTTACCGTAGGTACGTATAGAGATTATTTTTTATTACGTGTATGTTAGGGGTTTAGGACAAAACAGCGCGGCCATAAGAGCGCGGCCAGAAGAGCGCAGCCGAAACAGCACGAGACAAAACAGCACGAGACAAAACAGCGCGGTCCTAAAAAAGCGCCGACCCAAAACAGCGCCGGTCAAAACAGCGACGGGGGACAAAACAGCGCCACATTATTTTCACATTAAAGTTATGAACTTAAAAAATAATTTTCATGGCTTAAAATTCTAAATGTTTAGTTTATAGTGAGTATTAATAAAATTGAATTCAGCATGGTTTTCACTAAAAAATGGTTCGAAAAATATAATTAGTAAAACTTTATATTCAAGTTATCAATTAACCACTTAAGCAGGCAAAAACCAAATTTAAAAAATTTGGAGTGTGTTCCATTTAAAAAACTATTACTTTACACTGCCACGACATAACTATGCATTCTGTATAATTCAAATTAAATTTAAATGTGACGTTTTATAATGCACATCTTTTATGTTAACTACTTTGTGTCGTCACTTTAAAGATAACAGATAAATTAGTTCATAACTTTAATATGAAAATAATATGGCGCTGTTTTGTCCCGTCGCTGTTTTGTCATGCGCTGTTTTGGGTCGGCGCTATTTTATCTCGAGCTGTTTCGGCGGCGCTCTTCTGGCCGCGCTCTTATGGCCGCGCTGTTTTGTCTCATCCCGGTATGTTAGTGCTCGCTTTGAATCTTCCATATCAAATGGCAGTCTATGTAGATACCCAGATACTTGACATTATTTTTTGAACTTATTTGAGAAGTGCCATTAGAGTTCTTCCTAACCAATTTCTTGTATTTTGGCATATTGCCGTTGTAGCTTATGAATGGTACAAAATTGGTCTTATTAGTCATATTAACGGTGAGTAATTTATCTTGGAAAAATCAGTAATTCATTCTCAATTTTATTTTTTAGGTCCTCCCAAGTCCGGTCTTTGTAAAAGATCGTCGTGTCGTCAGTAAAGCTGCATATATCACCACATGTAAGTAAGTTCGTTGATATATACATATTATAAATAGTATAGGTCCCCGTATTGTGCTTTGGGGAACCCCGTATTTACCTTGACGAAAACTGCCGTTGCTTTTACCAACTCTTACATTAATGTTTCGTTCTTTTAAATAACTTTTCATCAAGTCAAAACAGTTTCCACGAAAGCCTATATTCTCAAGGGTGTTTAATGTAGTATGGCTGACTGTGTCAAAGGCTAAATGTATGTATGTATGAGGAAGTTAGGGGTAACAGATACACCTGCGACCTATAAGATCTATTGTGTCCCCCTTTTCTTGCTATATTTCTGATGATTTCCTCAGACTTATAGTAGCTCTTTTAGTTCTATCTTCCTTAGAAAGTTTAGGATATCATTGGGTTTTAAGTTAGGTAGATCTTCCTTTTTTATTTCGTATGGCCCTAGATATTTGACACTAGATTTACTAAGGTTAAAAAACAGCCGAGAGATCTCTTTTGGTTGTAGTTTTTAAGGAGCGTCTTCGATTGTCTTAGTCCTTCTCGATCATTCCAGTACTTGGATTTTTCGCTATCCATTTTTTGCTAAGATTGTACTACTGCTGATTCCACAGGATGGTTCTGATCCCAGGTATGGGGTTACAGCTCCTTCTTTTGCCAGCTTATTGTCTGCTGTTTCGTTTCCTTCTATTCCTATGTGTCCTGAAAACTATAGGAGGGTAACAGTGTTATTCTGTCCTAGTTCATTTAAATTGCCTAAGCATTCTCAGACCATCTTTGAAGTTTGAACTGATTCTATGTAAGTTCAGAGCTTTGATGGCTGCTTGACTATCTGACATGGTGTCAAAGGCTAAAATATAAAAATAGATTGTTTAACTTCCTCAAGATTCTAACTAAACGTTTGGTTCTCGGAGGTAGATGTAAACCAATGTTGCTGAAAAGTGGAGAGCAGGATGTGACCTTTAATTAAGTTATATAGAAAAACAATCTTTGTAATTACGACGAAACTGTAGAGGATCTATTCCAAGACTGGATTGAAGAGACTTATGATCAGTTAAGTGCAATTTATATCCGTTAAATTTCAAAAACTTATTCTGAACCTTTTCAATTTTACTAATATAAAGAGGAGACCAAACACACGACTCATATTCAAGGTGTGGTCTGACCAGATTGCATTATAATAACTTTAAAGTGGAACTTTCTGTGAAATCGTAAGACTACCTTTTTATGAAATCGAGCATTTTGAGTGACTTAATATAAGAATTAAAGATGAGTATTGATACAGGCACAAAATTTTAGACCATCCACAAATTTTAAGAATTTGGTGACGTTAAAGCCTAAGCCGATGTCATTAAGGAAAAAGAGTAATATTTTTTATGCGAACTATCTGCAGTCTATCTTTGTAATAACTTCTTAGCCAACTAAGTAGAGGGTTAGAAAATACCATCTGCTTAAATATAAAAGGTGATGATTATGTCTGTTGAATGCTTTGGATATAGTATCTACTTACTGTTTTCGCTCCAAAGCAAGCAGGAAATTTGTAATAAAGTCAGTTCTGTAGATTTACCATTAACAAAGATAAATTACCGGTCAACTAGGATAAGGGGCTTAATCAGGTCACAAATAATAATTCAAATAATTATTTTGGTATTGTATTTAAAATGCTAAAGGGTCCTCTCTAGTTTACGTCAACTTTATCACATTTTTTAAAATAAGCGAGATGAGACTAACCTTCCAAACTGAGGGAAAACTTTTAGTTCCGAGAGATTTTTGAAAGATAAAAATTAACAAGATCAAAACTAGAAAATGTTAGCAAGGTGGAATTCCATCAGGCCCTGGATTTTTGTGGACACTTAAACTATTCAACTTTTTATAAACATCATATATGGAGATATCACAATTACTTTTATTCAGATCGTTATCATCAGATATATTTTATTAAGAAGGTCTGTTTTACTATCACATTATGTACGAGTAGTTGAAAATACTGTGCAAAAATATTTGACATAATGGTGTCATCAGAACTAGATCTGCTGGTATTAATCACAGAATTATTATTTTGATTTTTTTAAAAAGTAGACAAACAAGAATGTATTTAATGACATTAAGTTTAAAAAAATGTCGCATCCAGCAGGACTCGAACCCACAACTTTGGCTCTACGCGCCTACTTTCTAACTACTAAGCTACGAATGCTTAGCCACCAATTCGTTTTTTGGTCATTAAATTCAACTCATGTCGCATCCATCAAGACGTGAACCCGCAACCTTTGGCTCTTAATGTCATTTAATATATTCTTGTTTGTATACGTCCTAAAAAAATTCAAAATTTTTAGAAATCAAAGAATTCATGGTTTCGGTCTCCTAACCGAATAAAAGTATAAGACAGGGCACAAAACTTAGAGTCTCATTAACGTCATGCTATCTGTGCTTAGGGAGAAAGTGAATAAGGGTCACATGTGACATAAGTTGAATTTAACGACCCAAAAACGAATCAATGACTAAGCATTCATAGCTTAGTTCTTAGAGCGTGGCGCGTACAGCCAAATGTTGCTGGTTCGACATTTTTTTCAATTTCTCCTTAATGTAATTTAATATATTCATGTTTGCATACTTTAAAAAATTTCAGAATTTTCAAAAATCCCATGAGAGATATCTCAAATTATTATTATTTCTTTTAGAGTTTACAAAGTTCCAGAATTTTTTTATGTTGCTTGGTATGGCCTGCTCAGTAGTTCTCAGATATAATTAGTCTAACATAGTTTTAGACAATGTTTTGAGAATAGTAAATTCCCTACAATCTTAAGGTAGTTTTGTATTGTCTGCGGGCTTTTTTGGATATGCATAATAACTTATGATTACACGGCAGATTTATGCCAACTTTGACCTTCAATATCTCGACAACCAGTAAGCAGAATTTTTAACTTCCCGCCAAAAAAAAAAATTATTTTTTTTTAATCGGGAAGTTATTGGTTTTACCCCGTTTTTCGAAAATCGAGTTTTCATCGGATCTCAACGTTTTGAGGTATTTGGAACCTCCCCTGAGTCCCCTGACTATTTTTACGAGGGTGTCTGTATGTATGTATGTATGTATGTATATGTATGTATGTATGTATGTATGTATGTGTGGATGTGTGTGTGTGTGTGGATGTATGTAAACCTCTTATAACTTTTGAACGGCTTGACCGATCGGAATGAAATAAAAAGCGTTCCAAAGAGTTCCATCTAACCTGTAAGTTTGAGCCGATTCGAACCGGTAGATTTTGAGAAATTTCAAAATAACCGAAAAAAACAATTGGTAAAAATGATGTTTTTTGGGCATATCTTTTTGGCTATTACATCGATCAATTTCATAACCTAATCAGCTCTCAAGCTTAAAACCACGTCGAATGCCGTTTTGCAAATTAAAATCGGTTGATTCGTTCGTGAGATATCGTTGTCGAAAAATTTCAAAAATAGTTATTTATGCAACTAGTGCGTAAAGTGACCTTTTTTGACGAATGTGATTGTCGCATTCGCCTGGACAACATTCACATTCGTCAAAAAAGGAACATTTACGCACGAGTTGCATACAATATTTTTTCTACAACCGAATTTCTTTACAAGAAATACAAGTATAGGACTGATTTTTTTTTACGCACTACTGCAAAAAAAATATTATATTTAAAACATATTTTAGATAACAAAATATTTATTTTCTAAATTAATCTTACCTATAATACCGGAACATAGAAACGCGAAATGCTTGAATTATAAATTAATTGAAATGTCAATCAGTCAGACCCTACGTATATTTAAATAAAAATACTTAGGTACCCTTATTCATGAACTGATATTTCTGTCATATTAAAAATCAAATTAAAAATTACTGAATATAATATCTAGTTTTGTATGTATTAAACTGCAATAATTTAACAATTAAATATATTTACACAAATTTACACAATTAAATAGTAAAAAAAAAGTTTCCTTACCCGGAATTGAACCCGAGTCAGCTGGGTAGAAGCCAGACACCTTACGTTCTCGGCCAATAACACACTTAAAAATCTTTGCATAATCTTATAAAAGACGGTGCTTATTTTACTTTTTTTTACTAGTTAAAAAAAAACTTTTTTTTCACTAGTGAAAAAAAGTTAAACTTTACGAACCTTAAACCGTGCGTAAAGATAATACTTTACGCACGGTTGTAGAAAAAAGTGTTTTTTTTTAATAACTTACAGGTGTATCTACTAATCGATTTTGCACTCCTAGTAACATTTTTAGGTCTCAAAAAACTGCGTCGAATGCCATCTTGAACATCAAAATCGAATAACGCGTTAAAAAGTTATGGCTTTTTAAACATTTCAAAAAAAGTCAAAAACGTCAAAATACGTCACGTTACTATAGCTTTGCGGTTAAAACTAGCGGGAAGTTACAATAATGGCCTTTTTCTACAACCGTGCGTAAAGTATTATCTTTACGCACGGTTTAAGGTTCGTAAAGTTTAACTTTTTTTCACTAGTGAAAAAAAAAGTTTTTTTTTAACTAGTAAAAAAAAGTAAAATAAGCACCGTCTTTTATAAGATTATGCAAAGATTTTTAAGTGTGTTATTGGCCGAGAACGTAAGGTGTCTGGCTTCTACCCAGCTGACTCGGGTTCAATTCCGGGTAAGGAAACTTTTTTTTTCTACAACCGTGCGTAAAGTATTATCTTTACGCACGGTTTAAGGTTCGTAAAGTTTAACTTTTTTTCACTAGTGAAAAAAAAAGTTTTTTTTTAACTAGTAAAAAAAAGTAAAATAAGCACCGTCTTTTATAAGATTATGCAAAGATTTTTGAGTGTGTTATTGGCCGAGAACGTAAGGTGTCTGGCTTCTACCCAGCTGACTCGGGTTCAATTCCGGGTAAGGAAACTTTTTTTTTATTATTTAATTGTGTAAATTTGTGTAAATATATTTAATTGTTAAATTATTGCAGTTTAATACATACAAAACTAGATATTATATTCAGTAATTTTTAATTTGATTTTTAATATGACAGAAATATCAGTTCATGAATAAGGGTACCTAAGTATTTTTATTTAAATATACGTAGGGTCTGACTGATTGACATTTCAATTAATTTATAATTCAAGCATTTCGCGTTTCTATGTACCGGTATTATAGGTAAGATTAATTTAGAAAATAAATATTTTGTTATCTAAAATATGTTTTAAATATAATATTTTTTTTGCAGTAGTGCGTAAAAAAAAAATCAGTCCTATACTTGTATTTCTTGTAAAGAAATTCGGTTGTAGAAAAAATATTGTATGCAACTCCTGCGTAAATGTTCCTTTTTTGACTCATGTGATTGTCGCATTCGCCTGCGGCTCATGCGACAAAATTCACATTCGTCAAAAAAGGTCACTTTACGCACTAGTTGCATAAATAACTATTTTATTATTTAATTGTGTAAATTTGTGTAAATATATTTAATTGTTAAATTATTGCAGTTTAATACATACAAAACTAGATATTATATTCAGTAATTTTTAATTTGATTTTTAATATGACAGAAATATCAGTTCATGAATAAGGGTACCTAAGTATTTTTATTTAAATATACGTAGGGTCTGACTGATTGACATTTCAATTAATTTATAATTCAAGCATTTCGCGTTTCTATGAACCGGTATTATAGGTAAGATTAATTTAGAAAATAAATATTTTGTTATCTAAAATATGTTTTAAATATAATATTTTTTTTGCAGTAGTGCGTAAAAAAAAATCAGTCCTATACTTGTATTTCTTGTAAAGAAATTCGGTTGTAGAAAAAATATTGTATGCAACTCGTGCGTAAATGTTCCTTTTTTGACTCATGTGATTGTCGCATTCGCCTGCGGCTCATGCGACAACATTCACATTCGTCAAAAAAGGTCACTTTACGCACTAGTTGCATAAATAACTATTAAGGTCAACCTCTTTTCAATTTTTTTTTTAATAAAAGCATCCATTTTAATCTACTTTAAGTGTATAAATTTCAAAATTAATATGTATACCACTCGTAAAGTTATTCAAATTGTTTATAAGACTAAAAAATGCTTAAACATTTTAAAAAATTCTAGGCTCTCCTAGTGGACCGATTTTTATTTTACAAAAAGCGTTTGAAAGTTTGAGCCTCCCTTATATGTAAACAAAATTGCGACTATCTGAGAATTTTATTTAAGGCCTATTGTCGAGCCGTTCAAAAGATGGAATGATCACGTGAACGGCACGCACTCTTTGAATATTATTCTCCTCAACCAACGTCACAACTCCGATTTACACCACTCAACAAAAAAGTAACCACCCTCGATGCCTACAGTTTATATTATCTCTGGTATGAGTACAGTCCCAGATAACAATATAAACTTGTTTCAGACTTGCAATAAGTTTGATACATCAAAAAAGAAGGCTTGCTTCAAGTTTGCCGTGGCAACTTCACAAACTTGCAGCAAGTTTAAATCAAACTTTCTAGTTTCAGTGTGACAAACTTGCATGCAAGTTTGTTTTACAAAGATTACAACAACTTTGTTATGGCAAACTTGTCCTGGGCGTTCATAAATTGGACGCTAAGGTGAAAGTTAATCCGCAAAGAGTTCTGTTTACCTGTGAGGGACGCCATAAATTGGACGCTGCTAATCTCTACTACAAAATTTGACGCTACGCCCACCTGCTGGTAATGGGTCATTAGATTTGGAGTGAAAGTTGAAATAAATTACACATTGCTTCAAGTTTAGCTGTTTATTTACGTTTTACAAAAGGCATTTATAGTAACTATGATTAAAGGTATATTTGTTTATTCGTTTGAAAGTTTTACATAAAAGATAATATATTATACACGAACCCCATTATATTTACAATTATATTTATAAGCATGAATACATATATTTACATATTTACATATGAGTATATATAAGATGCACATTTTACGAAATGTATCCTCGAAATTTCACCTAAGTTGTATCGGTTTATGTTAGCACGTAGTATTTCGGTACGCTTACGTACTGTAACATCTCGAATTCTCACTTTTTCTGTTAAACTTTGAAGTTTTATGTATGTTTCAGTTTGGAACTGTTTCAACACTTCAATAAACAGAAATATGTTAGGGTGTGGAAAATAAAAATGTGAGTTGAACTTAGAGTGAAAAGACTCGCACGCATTTGTCGTTCTTTCAATGCTGTCGCTGCACTCTGCCCACAGCTCTGGCGGAAAATTGGCGTCTTCTGATATATAGTTTTCCACTAAATAGTCGGCGTATTTCGAAAGTCTTTCATCTTGAGGTTGAATTTCCGCAAATTCAAATGCGAAGCAATCGCCTACATCCGTGAGGTTCAGAAAAGGCAAGCCAAAGGTATATTTAAGCCACCTGCATATCTCACTTTCTTGGTTTTTAAAGTCTGGGGTTAGTCCATGGTTTTGTATTTTGCGAATTGTCCAAGATGAAAGCGACACCCAATTAATTCTGATTCTTGCCAGACTGTTCGCACAGCATTATGAATTGACTTTTTAAAATCTACCAAAACTTTTTTAGGATTTAAATCCAAACCGACACTTTTGCACCTAGACTTTAACAATAGAAAAACAGTTTCGTAAGTTGCCTGCCGTTTATCGGGAAGTAAACAGAATGCAAGGGGAATGTAATGTCCATTTTTCAAAGTATGAATAGTAAATAATTGGAAAAAATATTGTGCACAATAACTAAATGTCCCATCCATGTAGATTTTTTCTTTGCTGCACAAATAGGCAATGTTTGATAAGCACGAAAACACAACAATATTTGCCGTTTGGTCACTAATGACTAAAAAATCTTCTTCTCTAATTGTTCTTATATTCATTTTCTCCAACATACTCATAGACTCTTCGGCAGTCTTTGGTAAAGGTGGTTGAAGTTTCCGTCTGTTGTTATACAAATTATTCCGAATGTAGCACATATCACACGAACGGACAGTGTAGTCAGTTGTTCACTATGTTTTTTTAAAACAGAATGTATTATTTTAGATGGCCTTTCTGCTGCATCCTCTGTAGCCTTTCGTTTCACACTATTACTTATAATTTGACGATTTAATTTTTTAGTATTTTTAACGTGATTAAGTTGTAAATCACAACGCGAAATTATATTTTCTGTCCCCACCGTGAAAATCTTCGCCTACAAGAACGTATGGCACATCTCCAATAAGTTTCACCACTCTTCAACAGTTTGTCTTTTGTAAATTTGGCAGACTCTACAATTAGCACTTCTTTTCCACGTTTACTAATAACTTTGAAATTTTCCATAACTATAACAAGCAGGCACAACGAACAAAAAGGAAATAAAACAAAATGCAAATTTCATTACCTTAAATAGCAAAATTTAATATATTTAAACTATACTTTACCTGAATCGAAATTCCCAAAAAATTGTTATCAAATATAAGCTTAATCCTTAAAGGACATAATCCTTCCGGCAGCGTCCAATTTAAGGGTGTCTCTTCGGAGCTACAGGTAGTTAGCGTCCAATTCGAGGCCGCCCCTTGTCCTAACCTTGTTACGGCAAACTTGCCCTAACCTTGTTACGGAAATATTATTTTTTATCCAGGCTGTTCAGTTCGAAACCACATCAGAATAAAACCAATTTATAATCATATAACTTATTTATTAATCACTTTAGTCATCAGTAATAAATCAAAACGTTAGTTAAAGTATCAAATTAAAATTATTGTCTAGAACTATTCGTCGTTGGCATTAGCACCCAGATTATATTCGCTAGTTTCAGATTCCGATGCTTTTGTTTGTCTAACAGCTCTGAAACAAACAAAGAAATTGTTATAAACTCTTAAAACTAAAGGAGTTAATGTTCAAGTTATGGAGGGTTCCTCCATAGTTCAAGTAAATACCTATCTGTGCATCATTACTGTGACAAAAAAATTTTGAGGTTATACAACTTGAGACATTGTATTATCATGGTTTGGTGATGACTATATACCTATTTCAATTAAAAGATTTTTCACGGATATACATCGCAATTTTTAATTATATTTGATCCTGACATTTCGGAGTCTTTGCAAAACCGCGATGTGTATACGTGAAATATCTTCTAATTAGTGAATGTGTGAACACAGCAAGAAACTACAAAAAATATATAATAAACTTACCTCAACTACTTGAAAGCAAAAAAGACGCTATCCACAAGCACAAACTAATCGGGTTTAAGCTGAACATTGTTAATTGTAGAAGTTTCAGCTTAGTAGGTAGTAATTAACACACCAACAAGACATCATAATCGTTACAATCTAAGTTAAAAAACTAGAAGTAAAAATATGTTCCAACCGCGTCACGTTAGTCAACTCAGTAATGTTCAGTCAGCAGCATGTCAAGTTCAGTTAGCAGATGGCGCCCGCGTCATTTGCGCGCTTGGGTGCAGTGATAACGTTGCAGCAATGTTGCTACATACTTGACCTATTATCTTTGTCATAACAATATTCGAGCAATATTGTCGCAAACTTGAAAGTTCATATTTAACTTAACAATATTACAGAGACTTTGTCACAAACTTGTCTCGTCATATTTGACACAGCAATTAAGAAGCAAAGAAAAATCAAACTTGCCCCAAGTTTGCATGCTATCTGGGGTGTAAACTGTCCTTCGTTATTTCAGTTTAGAAGGCGTGGCATCGTACGATTACGCCGGCCAGTCACTGATCACGCGTCCTTGAATTCCATCTTTTAAACGGATCGAGTATAGTATGAATTTGAAAATTTGCGATTTTTTTTTCTAGTAGGCTGGATTGCAATATTATTATGCAAAAACTATCTGACCGATCTTAACGAAATTTAGCACACGTGTTAATCATATTAAAAAGTTTTTCTATGCGGAATATGGAGGATGTAAGTTAAGTTTATAGGGTCGAAAACAATTAAACAATAAACTTTATTTTTTTTTCGAATTATTGCCATTTTTCCAACAATAAACATTAAATTTTCAAATTCTAACTAACGAAATATTGTGTAAAATTGAATAACGAAACTTTTAACTTCTTATAATTTATTCTCTAGGAGCAATATTTTCCGAATTATACAAATTTACATTTTTTTCAGATTTTGTTATATAAAAAATTTAGCAGAGTATCGATATTGGGCACATCCGGAAGGGATTCCAGCAAAAAAATAGCTTCCTATGGAAAATGTACATTATGGTCTGCTTTTCGACACATAGGCGGCGTAGGGCGTGGGCGACGTGGGCCACAGCCCACGGCCTCGCAGTCCGAGGGGCCTCGCGCCACAGAGATTTGTGTATTACTTAAAATTAAAAGCCATATGAACACGCCGAAAAACCTTGCGATTGTCATAGCTGGAATCTGCTGTTGGTAGAAGCCGCTAATTCCTCGGTGGCAGCAAAAACATTTTTTGATTTTATCCAAAAAAGCTATTTGCTATTTTCAGGTTCCAGCAAACGCTGGAAATTGGTCAAAGATAAATTAAAACTTACCATGAAGCCTTTATTAGACATGTCGTGGGATGCATAGAAAGTTTGAAAAATCAAACAGATCAATCAGACACTCTCAGTGATTGTGATTCAGTATTAAACCAAATGCTCAGTTTAGAATTTATAATATCTTTACATGTATGGTATGAATTGTTATCGCGTCTTAATGTAATAAGCAAACTATGGCAATCTGTACAAGTCCATTTAAGCATTGCCCTTAAACATTTGCGTACATTTTGTGACTGGATAGGCTTTAAATATCTTAAATATTTATATGTTAGTTGTAAGTTTGACTAGATTTTGCATGAATAAAAAATTTATAATGCCAAATGCTTTTTTAAAAAATCTGTATTCATGTGCGAGCAGGCAGAGGGCCTCGCACAGACCAAAGGGCCTCGCAAAATATATCTTGCCCACATAAAATTTTGATCTTGCGCCGCCACTGTTTCGACAGATACCGGCTGGCAATGTTGTTCCAGTCATTACTATCGTAATATATCTATTACTTTTAACTAAAATCTGTTACTCTATTACATTCTTCTCAAATCTATTACTTTTCATTAATCCATGCGTATAATTTTTTATTAACCATAAAAGCTTAATTAAAATTGCAACAGAAATCACAATTTGTCAAAATTTATTAGTGCATGCATTGTGCATGTGTGACCAAATTTCATTTATCATTTAGTGTCCTCCACTGTCCTCTATTGAAATTTAGTCAAAATAATCGGTTACAGATTTACAGATCCCGCTATTAAATGATTGGCATGTTCGCACCACAGTTCGCACGACGCACGATAAATACACGATAATAATCACAAATCCGGAAAAAATGTAAAATAATGTTAAATTAACTTAAAGAAAAAGAATCTATATGTGAAAGAGTAAATTAATAAGTAGGTAAACTGTGGATATTTAATGATAGTACAAAGAAATATTTAAACCAAACAAAAATAAACTTTATTTAAAAAAAAAACAAACAGTCAAATACAAAAAGTTAACACAAAATAACATTTTTTTCAAACAAACATCTCTTCAAAAATATAACAATTAAAAAAATCTAAAATAAAAAAATTTTCTTTGGAACACATGTTAACACGCACAGATAATGTTTAAAAAGTAATATCTTCAGTTTCTACCTGAATCTCAGGAACACTACTACTTTTTTCACTTTTCTCATTCCAGTTGAGAATCTTCTCCGGTATCTTGAAATCGAAACAGTTACTACCGCGCAAAATTTCTTTGGTGTGTAGCAAGGCACTGCATGTATTTATTTTTAATTTATTTCTTTGTTTATTTTTAATTAAGTTTAATTGCGAAAATATTCGCTCGGCTGCTGCGGAAGAGTGGGGTAAACACATGAGAACTTGTATTATAGTATTCGGAAACATAATTTGTCCCTGACCGTTTCGCATTTGAAAAATTTTAAACCAAAAGGTCTCAACTTCTAATTCAGATAAAAATTGTTTGTTTTGCTTCAGTATTCACCATTCTGCGTTGTCTATTTCTAAATTTGATGATGGGCAAAGAAGAGGAAATCTATGTATAATTGGGACAATTGATTCACACTCATCTGAAAACACAGTTGTTGGATTTAAAAACCTAGAAAGTTTTAATACTTCGTCATCGAAATCAAAACGACTTTTTATCTGTTTTGCTAACTCCACGTAAAAATCTAGACATCGTACTTTAAAATTCTGTAATTCAATTTGATCTATTTTATTACTTAAAATAATCAATTCACACTGCGCTCCTAAATACATTGTCTCTAAAGTTTTGTAATTTGCAGGTTTAACGATATTAACAGAGTTTAAGTTTTCTTTAAGCAATTCTTTTTTGATAAAATTGAATAAGATAGCTGTATAAATTTCTGAAACTCTATCCAACAAACTATGTACTTTTACGCCTTGGCTTTGA
Source organism: Altica lythri (assembly GCA_964028335.1). Taxonomy (NCBI): domain Eukaryota; kingdom Metazoa; phylum Arthropoda; class Insecta; order Coleoptera; family Chrysomelidae; genus Altica; species Altica lythri. The sequence goes on along the minus strand of OZ034806.1, from coordinate 43,080,226 downwards.
AATTCCAACGTTAGCTTATTGACAAGTTCCAAACTGTAACTTAAAAACAGAAAATATAATTTAAATACAGGGTTGTTGAAAGCAGAAAGAATTTGGGAAGCATTCTCTCTGTTAACGTTGGATTCTGTTACTTCTGAAGTAAAGTAAAGCAACAAAGCTGGCCACTGCTTCAAAATTCTATTTACTACTCTGTACATAGATAACCAACGAGTATCACACAGTTTTAAAATACGATGCTGTTCACTGTTGCAAAAATCCTGGAATTCGGTTAGCTTCGCATTTCTGGAAGAACTATGAGCAAAATAATTGCAAACATCCCTGCAGAATTTTTCTACACTTCTGGGAAGTTTCGCGCATGCCGCTGAGGCACAAAGATTAAAGGAATGGCAGGTACAGCCTAAAACAAAAATATGGGGCAGCATTTCTTTGAATTTTGCTTTTAGTCCAGACTTATTCCCCTGCATAACAGCGGCATTATCTGCTGAAAATCCCAATAAATTTTCGCGTTTTATGCCATGTTCAGAAAAAAATTATTTATCCCGTTAAAAAGACTCGTTGCTGAACCATCGTTTACTTCAATCAAGCCTAAGTAACTATCAGTAACAGTGAAATTCTTAGAATATCTCGCAACTAAAACTAAAGATTTTGTTAAGGAGATGTCCGTTGTTTCGTCCACAATTAAAGAAAAAAATGAATTGTTTAAATCAGCTACTAATGTTTTTAATTGATTAACGGCTATCTTATTAACGCAGATATTGGTGCCTTTTTTTCTCTGACAGGTGATCTTCTTAGCAATGGTAGAATCTGGACAAACTGCTGATATGAATTTCGGCAGATGGTCTAATAACGAAAAAGGTAAATTGTGTTCTGCCAAAAATAGAACCATCATCGCTTCACCAGCTCTAATGTTTTTGGATAATGAAATATCATCTGATTCTCTAAAAATTTTATCTATAGCTACGGTGGTATTAGCAGCATTTACATTTTTCGTATGCTGTATACTTTCGTCATGGCGTTTGATGTGGGTGATACCACCTAGGCTTTTATAATTTGTCCACAAAGCTTGCAGAAGGGACGATTTTCTTCACTTTCAAATTAGCCAGCTGCCGAATTTCTGCTTCTAATCTTGTTTAAACTTTTGCTGGTAGGATTTCATCTTTGGTTGAGGCTCAACATCAGATGCTTCTTCAATTTCAACCTCGGTGTCGATGTTCGTGTGTATTGCTTTTTCTTCCACCGCAGTCGAACAAGAAGGTTCAGAATCAGACGATTCCAACGGCCTTTTCCGAATGAGAAACCTATAATTGTACATATCTCTGAATATAATTAACTCAACAATAAAAAAACCTACCTATCCATCTTTATAAGAACACACAGTGCACACGTCTTAACTGAACTCAACACTTTTATCTTAAATTAAATAATTGTTTATATTTTAATATTAATATTAGATATAATTCTTAAGTCTTTGTCACTTTTAATCAAAAACCCATTCAAAAACCTTTTAATGTTTTTAACTTTAAAATTTATAATTTTGCGGTAGAATTAATAGTCTTCTTTTTCTAGTAGTATTAAATTTATTGGCCTCCACCTTTACAGTATTTGGCCAGCACTGTTTAAAATAAATTTTCTTTTAGATTTTTATCTTGAATAACTTTATAAATTTAATCAGCCTTATATATTATTATGACTTCTAAGTTAATATTTAATTATCTCCACGGTAGAACAGAAAATAGTAAAAGCGGTAGATCTACCGTAAAAACGGTCAGTTTGCCATCTATACGTAAAAAAAAGAACGCGAACCTATATTTCATTACAGTCCCCTGTAAATCTATTACAATTTACCGAATGAGAACAACACTGCCGGCTGGTCTAATATCATTAAAAACAAATTCGCTAATCTGTTTATAGTTTTCTCCAGAGACAATATAATATAAATAATATAATATAATATATTATCTCTGGTTTTCTCTAAAACTTTTGGTAGAAGTACCTACCTACTACTTATTCGTCTAGATATTCCCTCCTGTTTTAAATGTCCAAGATCAGTCGTATTGTCTGAATTTCTAACTTTAACTAATAGAATAACTGTATTTTTCATAAATTTGGAAATATTGAAGATTTTAAGCAGTAGGTAACTAATAATGTAGGTTAGTGATTAAATATAGGTCTGTTCTATTTTGGATACAATGTAAATTAAAAACTATAATTTTTGAATATAGAAACATTATTTATATGACGGGAACCTATTTGCCTAGAGAACTTGCAATATTTTAAAGACAGGTAGTATTTTTCTCTCAGCGGTCTACTAGAAGGAGAAAAGGATTTTATTTTTATTTTTTCTTTACAAGTAATCTCTATTTGTTCCCTAGATTTTTCGTCTTTCACCAAAATTAGACGAATTCAGGCAATGAACCATACCCATCGGAGTATATTTCAATTAATCCGCTTAAATGTTTTGGAATGAAAGCAACTGCATAAAGATTCTCTCTAAAAATTTTTCGAGAAAAGTCAGAATTATAAGCATCGGCTGCTTACCTTTACCAAGTGGTGTTTTGTGATCTTTATACATAAATAAAATCAAATACATATAATTGAATAGTACTAGTTATTTGTTTAGTGTTACATAAATACATCGTTTTAATGAAAAATAGAATCGGAGCAACGAGTGCTTATCGGTGTTTACAAGTAATAAGAAGTATATTATTGTGCCTCATCCTATTTATGAGATAGTTGTACTGTTATATACTGTGTATGATCACACCACAAAGCGTTATATTATTTATTCTAATACTAGGTATGCATGAAAAAATTTAGGAAAATTAGGAAAATTGATTTAATTTAAACATGTTATAAAAAAGAGAAAAATAGATCTCTTAACTCATTACTGCATTTAAGCGTAGAAACATACCTGAGCTTCTTATTTTATTATATTCATGCAAGAGAAAAGAGAACGCTTGCCAAACCGAAGATCGTCACACTCCAAATGTAAAATTCTTCGTCTCAATAGCATTATGGAATATTATTCCTTGCGTTGATTATAAGTCCTATGGATATGGGAATAGATATAAGTAAGAAAAAGAAATAAGCATGGCATTATCATGAATCAAACTGTGGAGCAGCAGGTTGGCTACCCCTGATCGAGATAATTTATGCAGCCTATACTGTACCCTGTACCATTTGTTTTTCTCATCCAGTTATTACTAACAAGTTCTTCATTTTTCCGATTTAACTAAAGGTAACAAAGGCTGCGTTAAACGATATTTAAACCTTTCTTGAAGTGATAAGCTCGAATATAGAGTGAACTTTATTCATTTCAAAAGAGTTTCAACATATTACTGGAGTTACTCGCGCGTAATAGAAGATATAAATAGACAAACTCCGAACCAGTAATCGAACCCAAGTCTCCAGGGTGAAAGCTAAGATATCGTACCCACTATCCATATTGCATAATTTTTACATAGGTATATTAGTAGTTGTTATCCGCTGGGTGCGAAGGATAGGGTGGGAGAACCACGAATCGATCGCAGCGCTCACCGTGGCTAAAAAAGGAACTTACGGCGGACGATTAATCACTTTTTACTAAGGATTTTACATGGATTTCACTTATCCATGCGTCGATTTAAAAAGTAAATAAACCTTCGTCACGAAATCTGCTGTCCAGTCAACTGCAACAACAATGGCAAAAATAGTGATCAGAAATTCTATAAATTTCCACAAAAAGTTGGAAACGAGAACAACGTGTGAAGTAGTGGATAATCGCTATCAAGAGGAAACAGCTAATAAGCTAACTTAAACAGCAACATTTTAAATATTTGCTATATTTAGTAGATACCTACCTATGTTGTAGGAAGCATCACGTTTTATTTTTACGTCTTGCACATGTTAAGCCAAAACTAATTCTTTACCTTTGTTGGTTGTTTGAGGTTGGAAAGTTATGTCGTGAGTGATTGCTTGAAAAACAGTTTTAATTATTAATTTGGCCATGTTTAACTAAAAATACACAAAACGTCTGCATTATTAACGGCATTATAATCATATTATTATCATCTATAATGCGATAATCGATTACATTTATTTATTTTTTTAATTACTTCACGTGAAGTCCGCCGTGATAAAGCCCATCTATACTACCTAAAATTTAATGATTTTGACATTTTAGACGGAAAATAAATAAGATAAATATTATTATCAACGCTATAGATTTACATGATCAAAACATTTGGGTAGAAAACTAATAAATTACGATGTTTCATTGGAAATAATTATTTATTTACTTACTTTTCGTAATGACAGTTAGCCATTTGATATTTCAAAGTCCGCCGTAATTGTAAACGCAAGGTGCCGCTGTCATCGCGCACCCAGCGGATAATCAAACACAAAAATTCAAATAGTTTATAGTTCAATAATGTGCTAGAAAATAGCTTGAAATATGGTTAGTTTATTTTTTCATAACATCAAAAATGAAGAATAGTAATGGACGTATTGGAAAAAACGCTTGGACACGTCGATTTAAATTTTTATATGCACATTGTTACCAATATATTGATACCGATTTTCCTTGGGGACGCACTCTGTCGGTGAATTTCTGGGAGTTCGAATCTTCCTTAATGAAATAAGTGGCTAGTAAAAGTTTTTTCTTAATTTAGTACATGATTAGATTATCATGAATTAATTTAAAAGATGAATTATGAAATGTAATGGTACAGATAAAAATTAAAATAAAGATTATGAAATTTGGAACTTTAAATTAAAATAAATTAGAATTAAACAAAAGATATAAATAAAACAAAAAAAAAACAGGATATCAAATACAAGAAAAGGCCAGGGTTAGAAAGCAGAGGATCAGAAAAAAGGAGATATCAAGTAGAGGAGCAGAAAAAAAGACCAGCGACAGGAAGAAAAAAACTTTATTTTAAATGTATATTGATTTTTTGTATTCTTTAGTCAATTCTAGACATAATTCATGTAAATTACGATAGTGCCACAGACCCTTTATTGTTAAGTATATAAAGGTGTAATTGGTGAAAAGTAAATGTTGGGCTATAATGCTAAATTGTATTGTTTAAATATCCCTGTATTATTTACTTGTTTTTCAGAAATAACCACAAAGGTTAAAATCAAAATATTCATATTTTTCAAATCCAACACTTAAATTTTATAAAAAGATATGCAATAAATATCTACATTAGGATACATAGAGAGGCTGCTTCATAAGATACTGTAATAAGAGACTAAATAATCTTAATATATTTATTTACATACTTCAGTCAGTACATAAAAAAAATTGTACATTAATACAATCTTTGTGGGGGTCCCATTGAAGATTTAACGTGAAGCGATCTAACATTTTGCCAGTGTTTTTTCAACAAAGACACTAAGAAATTGATTGAAAGATGCACATTCTGTACCAGCTCATCGACATTCATGTCTACATGTCCTACGGCAACTGAAAGGCAAAGTACCTGGAAAACAAAAATTTTATTAAGTGATTTTGCAATACAAAATGCTTTAATAAAATTAAACATGTAAATGGATTTGAAAACAAATCAGAAAAACTGGTTAAAGATAGAATTGACGTTTTTGAAAAATAATTGTTGAATAATTTTAAAGCTATAGTTATCAATGTGATAAAAATAGTAGTTATATTATTCATTAATTTAGCACCATTTATCCATACAACAGAATTTTTACCAATAATTTGTTGGCTTAATGGTGCATTTGCACATTTTCGACATCGTCGTCATTTACATAAATCAAAATATTATCATAAATATACCTTTTTCATTTGGAATTTGATGGTGGCTTTGACTTCATCAATTTTTTGCACCATAGATTCTTGATGAGAAAGAAGACCAGGAAACTTTCCGGCTTTGTTAAGACCAGGACCCAAAAGCCTAGGAATCTGTTTAATAAGGGCTTCAGAGGCAAGGAAAGCATCGTATTTTTTGGCTAGCTTCTTAACCAACTTCTTATTTTTATTCAACTTCTTCAAAGCTTCAACATCCATATTGGGAATGTTGTTAGCATTAGCTTCATCACAATGTTGTTGATCTCCCAAGACACAGACTTGCATTTTTGGACGAGGAATGTGCTTCAATCTGCGTAGCAAAATACAAAGATCATTAAATAATACAAATGTACAGTGACGAAAAAACAAAGTTTATCCAATAAAAGTATAACGCCATGAAGTTGTGAAAAATTTAAGAATAATGTATTGCTAGATTCGAAGCTATTAGTAACTCGATACATTAACCTCTTTTCTTTACTTTATAAGAATTTAATTTGTTTAGATGTTTGATTATCATAGTACGCGAGAGTCTATTCTCAAAAATTCCAAACCGAATTCAGCATTATTACAAAATATGTTGAAAAAAGTAAAGTATGTTATAAATATTCGCATCTTTGACAATTATATTTTGAATTATAAATTCTCCTGTTGAAATTACAAATTTTCATTCTTTCTAGTTAATGTAATATACATACAAAGCAAACGGTATCGAAATAAGCTGAACTTTTTAAACGTAAATTCGTAATTTCAATCTTACAACGCAGAGCAAGAACTTCGTAACCACGAAACACATTTTTAATTAAGACAGTTAATCTATTGAACGTTTTATTACTCCATTAATATTCAAAATTAATAAAATGCGATGTGTCAACGTAGGCTATAGTACCTACTTTTACACTGAATTTTGTGTGCAAGCTCCGAGATTTGATAAAATATCCATAAAGATTTGAAAATACAATATACGTCAAACAATACACTACCTAAACATTTTCGTGCAAAAGCTGTAATTTTTTTACTAGATCTCCCAAAAAATACCAGATTTGAAGGGAAATCAAGTACAAACTTCAGACACTGATATGGTTTACTCTCTTAACTTACCACAACCTATGTTTTCATCATCCTAATATCCACAATAAATTCCATAAAACCTATATCTAATTGTTCGACGATTCTAGGTAAACCTAGAATCGTCTCCCCAATTGTTTTAAGACCCTGGGTGCAGGTCCGTCGATTAACGACTTCCTGATTTAGTAAATACTTTTAGGTTTTGCCAATGTAATATTAAGTACATGTGTTCTCAAAAATTATTGAATGAACCTAAAAGTATTTGCGATCAGGTTACATACTTGACAGTTCCGCTGAAACGTTTGTCCTTTTGGGGATCGTAATTTTTAAGTCCAATTTGAAGCTCAACAGTTTCCAAAAAATTCCGTTTCTTTTCCTTGGCATGGTCCAACACACCATTTACACATTCGTATAATGTATCACGTGACACTTTAGATCTAAAAATTAATGAAAAATATTAACACGAATATCTTAATCAATATATTAGGATTCTTTTAATAATGTTTTTAAATTATGAAGATATAAGATTGCATAGATATTTGCGAAAATACTCACGTCATGATTCCGACTTGGTTCTAACAACCTCCCTGGTCAACACTTAACTTGTAAAAGAAACGTCATCGACAGCGATAGGAAAATTAATTGAATTGACATATGACAAATACAGGTGCAGCAACATAGTTATATTTTCCCGACATCAAATTCCCTACTTTAAAAAATAGGTAATAAAAAATATGAACAAAACATTTTTTTATTTAAATACACTTTAAAGATTATTATTTTTTCTATTTAAAAATTTAATTTTAAATCTAAATAAAAGTAAAAAACACTATATGTAAAGTTGGTTGCCTACCAACAACTGGTGTGGAAATACTTTGGTTAATACCAAAAGTCCGAAACGATTTTCGGTGTTTAGAAATGAACAAATAAGTCCAGCATGCTGCTCAAGTGCTGCTAATGTATATTTTATATTGAGATATTCATTTTTCTCCTCTGTTAAAATTCACCCATGCTTTAGTATAGTATCGTCAACCTTTGTGCGAACAGAGTGTAAAGTGTTGAAAAATTTTGTTCATTTGTGTAAGCCATGGATAACAATCAGGCATCACCTTTGGGCTATAAATATGTTAGCCCTTACCTATCTACCAAGCTAACAATATCCGCTATCGTGGACCTTAGACACTGGAATGAAACAACGAACTGTAGACTAGCCAGAGAGTTACTACCTCATCCTGGCGAGAAAACGGCAAGAAAATGTAAGGCATTGACCAGACAAAACAAGGAACAGCTGTGGGAATCTTAACAGGTCATTGCCAATTGCGACAACATCTCTTTAGAAAGAAATTAGCTAAATCGCCGATATGCAGAGGTTGCGAACAAGAAGAGGAAGCAGTAGAACACATAATCTATGACTGCCCTGCTTTTTCTGAAATCAGAAGATCCGTCTTGGGCGAGTACTGGCTTACACCAGACGATGTCAGGAAGAACCCCTTCGGGAGCCTCATCACCAATTTTAAATCTCTAGGTCTAATGACAACCTGAGGTATGGATATCCCTACACACGAAAGGATACACAATGGGTCATATATGTGGCCTCAGTGCTGGCAGAATAACTGCTTGCCCCTCCCCAAATTTTCTGATCCAGATCACCTTCGGAAGCAAAAAGACGTCAAACGTTTAAAAAATGGTCAAAACTTTTGACACAGAAACACTTATATTATTTAGAAAACTGATGAAGATCTGGTTCATGCAGAGACAAGTTCTGATGCCCAGCTCTCCGATAACAGCGACTTAGACAATAAAGTAATTTTTTGAATTCTTTCTATCCTGAATCCAACCCCGGAGCAATCTTTAGATATTCTGGATAGACCACAAGCAGTATTAACAAAAATAAACCACGCAAATTGCCGCAAACTGGGTCTCAGTAGCAGATATTCCAACTCGGATAACATTTCCAAGATTAATTCAATCTAGAAGAAGACTTACTTCTGCTGATAATAGTTCGCGAAATCAAGAGTTGTGCTGAAGAAAATTTTCTTTCTAGTTACACTAAAGAAAAATCGCGTATAACACATTAGAAAGAAGAAATTTATTTAACGTACTAACCTCCTCAGATTTTATAAATAGTGATCGCTTTATGGTAATTGTACGATGTCTGTATTTCAACAAAAACCCCGAACTTTACCAAAGGAAACCCCTCTGATAGGTTATTAAAAATACGACAAATAATTCATTACTTTAATTTTAACATGAACGCTGTCTACTATCCAGTAAAATAGTCTTCCTAGACAAGACCATGGTATTGTGGCCAGAAGCCACTGTAAAAAAGTTTGCTGTATGTACTCGTACTTTGGATGATTAGGGTGGCAACGAACATGCTGCCAGTATGGCAATGCACCTTAGCGAAGAAAAGTTAGATGTTAGTATTCCCTTTATATGGGCAACTACTACAATAGTTATGGGCTGGCTTTCCAATTGCAGTCCAGAAAATACTTATTGCACAGGAACTCTTAAGAGTGAATAGGAAAAGTAATCCAGCAGACGTAAAAACAGCTAAGTTAAAAAAGGAAACAATTGCACGTTATACCAATGTAGGTATGATGTCAACGTGGTGATAACCGAGATTTAATGTACATTTTTACACAATTTTAAAATAATGTAGTTAAATATTTTAATAAAAGACACCAAAAACTATTTTATTAGCTTCTTCTTCTTCTTCTTAAAGTTTCATCTCCTATCGGAGGTTGTATATCATAATGGCTATGGTCACTTTGTTGGCTGCTGCTCTGAAAAGTTGTACTGAACTACAGTTAAACCATTTTCTAAGGTTCTTCATCCAGAAGATGCGTGTTCTTCCTATACTTCTTCTTCCTTGCATAATAATTCTCAGCAGCTCATATTTTTTTCCTCTTGTTATGTGAGCCAAATATTCCAGCTTTCTTCTTTTATTTTATTTCATATTATTAGCGGTATTGATAAAATGTTCGAAATGATGTCTTATTATCGATGTGAAGGAAAACATGGCGATGGTATACGAAAATTAGACTTCATTTAATATATATGCTTCTAGTCAATTTATATATAAAAAATATGTATTATTTCACATGGCGTCTTTCGACGTCGTTCAGCCTGTTCCCAAATTTTTAATGACGGAAGGCTGATAACAGCCTTTTTGACACTGGTTTTGTTTTAACGTCGTCACAACAAAATTAGTCAAAACTTTATTAATATAAAAAAAAAAAAATTGTCAGTCCTATAACTGTTGTCAGAATTTTATTAGCAATGAATTTGTTAATATCTACTAGTTAATGACAGTTTTCATGTGTGTTAAGAAATATGACATGTACAGATTAGTAAAAAAACTGTAAACTGTATATAATTTATTCATTATGTACAGGTTGTACAAAATATACACAAAAATAAATTCACAGTAAGAAATATACAAAATTAATAACAAAAATATCTTATTATACAAATCTATCAGGGTCCATCAGACACAAAGTAACGGTAATCCTGATAGAGAAAATTACCATGGAAATTATTCAAGAAATGTTATATTCTCGACACTGGTCACAATATCCAACAGATCTATTTTCTTTTACTATCTACGAAGTACACCAAACAAAATAATTTAAACTTATCCAGATTCTTAGAGGTATCTTTTTTTAATTAAAATTTATACAGTATTTGCTATCACCCGTATATTTCAAAATTATTAATCACAAAAGCCACATTTACCACCTCCAATTATCTATTCTAGATCTTCTTAAAGCTTCTAATGACTTTTCAGCCTTCATCCTTGCCTCACTATGAATCCTGAGGCTGCCTCCCCTAGAACTCCCTTGAACTACTGAATCATGCTGAACGGCGCCAGAAACTCCTATAATAATGTATTATTTTATAAAAAGGTATTGGAATTTCACACTTGTACTTACCTTTATTCTTAAAAAGTTTTCCTAAAATGAAATCTTCTTGAAATTCATTGACATTTTCTTCTTTCACTTTACTTTTCTTTATCTCTCTTTTAACTAAACCGTCGATTTTTTCTCCATCTACTTTACCCGAAACATCTACTTTAACGTTATCTTTACATTTTTTCTTTTTAAACTTTTCAATAAGTTTTGAAGGTTCGTTCGAGACTCTTTTCTTCTCTTTTTGAACTGTATCTACGATTTCTTCTAAGTTTTTGGAAGATTTAAGTTTATGATGCAACTTTGCTGTTTTTTCTGAATATTCTAACGCTTCTACAAAGCAAATTAAATACATTAAATGTGACCAAATAAATTTAATCAATTAGAAATAGAGAAAATATATAATTCTGATTAAATTCACTGACCTTCAAATGTAACTGTAGCATTGTTATCATCTATTTTATTTACAGAATTGTCTTCAACATAAGTTGCTTTCTCCTTATTGTATTTTAGCAATTCTCCTATTTCTAAAGTTTTCATTTCCATTCTTTCTTGTTCTTTTTTAGCTCGTTCTGCTTCAAACTCTAATTCTAAATTTGTTGGTTTCTTCGTTAGACTTTTAGCAATCCGTTGCGCTAAATCTTTCATTTGCTGAATCTTATCATCAGAAAACTGTAATTCTTTTTGAAGCTTCTTATCTTTTTTCTGTTTTAAACTTTCGCGTAATTTATCTTGAATTCGAACCTAAAATAAATATAACGATATTAAAATACAAACATTACAATTAATAATGTCTCCTAAACTACACTTACTCTCGAATTATGAAAAATATTGACTGTCTCAGGATTCGAATCAACAGATTCTTGTAAAGAGAACAGATCATACAGATCCGAGGATTTAAAAAACTTATTTGTTCTTGGATCTAACAGAATTTTATTACTTAATAACAGTTTCCAAACTTGCCGTTGATAAATCTGCAAGAAAAACAAGCCAATTTAAAGCCTCCAAGTTTCAACTTTTAGTAGCTAAATCAAAATTATACCTTTTCTTCTATCGTTCCGGCAGAGAGAAGTCTATAGATGGTAACTTGTTTATCTTGTCCAATTCTCCACGCTCGTTCACGAGCTTGTGTGTCGGTGGCAGGATTCCAATCTGGATCGTAAATTATTACTCGATTTGCACCCGTTAAATTAACACCCAAACCACCAACGCGAGTAGTCAACAGGAAAACATCGTAACTTAGATCCTAAAAAAACCGATGAAATCTTTAAGTTCTGGTTGAACAAAAGTCATTGTTTCCATTGCCAATATAATAAAAGTGTAACTCTAACAGTAAAGTTTTTAGTACGATGTAATCAGAATTGTTAAAATAAATGGATAACATGAAAAGATATAGATATAGCTTTCCAATGGCTGAAAATAGATGGAAATTTTTTCTATTTGCTGATGGTACCAGTATACCCTGATTAACCTGGAGCAATTCTAATGTTGCAACACTTCATGCAACTATAACTTCTGATTTACTTAAAATAAAATCCTGGTCTGACTCTAATTTACTCTCTGTTAACGTAGATAAGACAGTAAGTAGCTTTATGCTATAAAGGAGCTCTTCAACCCCTGGTTCTAAATAATAACCAAATCAGAACCGTTGATTCGGAAAATTTTCTTGGTATTTTTATGCACAGCAACCTTAAATAGTCCCTTCATACAGATTTTTTAAGTTAAAAAATAAGATATGCGTGTATTGCAATAAGATCTGTTTCTAAAGAAATCACTCTATCATCGGCCAAAATAACCTATTTGGTCTTACTTTCTGGGGATCTGTTATTATTTCTAAATTGCAAAAAAGAGCAATACGATATCTGTTTGACCCCAGTCAAACAACTCACTACAGAAGATACTTCTTTGTTTATCTTAGAAACGGTTTGCCTAATTCGTAAACACCTACATCTCTTTCCTGCAAGACCTACTCATGGATATTTCACCAGAAATTCAAATTTTGATGTTTATTTACCGACACCATCAAATGAGTTAGTAAAGAAATCTATATTATATTCTGCAAAAAAACTTTATACTCATCTTCCTCTGCAAATTAAATCCGCAATATATTTTCTGAAATTTTCATTCTTATTATTTATTTTTTACCTAGATGATATTGACATAGAAAATTTTATGTATTATTTTGTTTGATTTGAAAATTTTTATTGTAATTACGTACTTTATTTTTCTTTTCTTTTTTGTAAGCTTTATTCATAAAATTGTACAATTTTCAGTGGCATTAAAGCATATTTATTATTATTCTGATTAAAAGATAGTAAATACACAATTCAACTATTTTATTTGAATAAGTTGAATAATCAAGATTTGAGAATTGTAGACGAATGGGGAAGAAAGAATCTTGCTAATTTTAACGCTTCCAAGACAAGAGGCAAACATACAACTCATCCATTACAATCAACGATCAGACACTGGTAGCGGGCGACTCCATTACGCTGGTTGGTAAAACGATCTCCCAGGACTTACTATGGAACGACCATATTGCATTCATAGCAACTGCCGCAGGAAAGAAATTAGACTTTCTGTTTAGAGCACGGAAATATTTTTCTCCGTCCAACTTGGCTATTCTTTACAAAGCCCAAATACGACCTAATCTTGAATACTGGCATGTATGGGGTTCGGCGGCTCCGTCAAGGATCGGAGTTCTTGATGCAATACAGAGGAGAGCGGTTCGACTAATAAACGACACCAGTATCACCAAAAACCTAGCCCCATTATCTCACCGAAGAGCAGTGTCCGATCCCATACAAAAACGGATTTTGCTCAGAAGAAGTCCGCTCTATAATGCCTCCACTTGTCAAACCAGCCAGATCAACGCGACGTGCCAACTCCATGCACCCTTATACTGTTCAATGCTGGACATCGAGAACGGATCGATCGATCGTTCCTTCATTCCCAGGGTCTCCAGATTGTGGAACTCCTTACCTTCCCACGTCTTCCCCACTCGTCCTAACTTGCAGGCCTTTAAATCCTAGATTAATAAATTGTCTCTTCTGCCCCAATAGATGTTCTAGGTACATTTGTATTTAGGTCTATACCTACGAGGACATCCTTAATAAAAAAATTCGAAAAGAGTTTGACCTTAAAGGCCATCCTTGCAACTTCCCGCTAATTTTAACCCCAAAACGTGGCATATTTTGACGTTTTTGAGCTTTTTTTTGGAATGTTAATTTTTAACGCGTTATTCGATTTTGATATTCAAGACGGCATTCGACGCAGTTTTTTGAGACCTAAAAATGTTTTTCGAAGTGCAAAATCAATTAGTAAAAAAATCTTAAAAATTAAAAAAAGAAAACACTTTTTTTGAAATTTTTCGACAACGATATCTCACGAACGAATCAACCGATTTTAATTTTCAAAACAGCATTAGACGTGGTTTTTTAAGCTTGAGAGCTGATTACGTTATGAAATTGATCGATGTTATAGCCAAAAAGATATGCCCAAAAAACATCATTTTTACAAAAAAATTTTTCGTTTTTTTTTAAATTTCTCGAAATCTACCAGTCTGAATCGGTTCAAACTTACAGGGAATCTAAGTTAGATGGAACTCTTTGAAATGCTTTTTAGTTCATTCCGATCGGTCAAACCGTTCAAAAGTTATGAGAGGTTTACATACATCCACACACACATACAGACACCCTCGTAAAAATATTCAGGGGAGGTTCCAAATACCTCAAAACGTTGACATCCGATGAAAACTCGATTTTCGAAAAACGGGGTAAAACCAATAACTTCCCGATTTTAATTTTTTTTTTAATTTTTTAGCGGGAAGTTAAAAAAAATATTGTAGCATAATGTTTATTAATAGTTAGTCGGCTTTACGAATTAAAGAAGTATATTAATTACTCACTTTATTGAATTTGTCTATTAACGTCTGTCGGGAACTAATAGGTGTTGTACCATCCATTTTTAAGTACTTATAATTTTGTTCTTGAAGGAAATCTTTAAATATTTCAATCATTGAACGTGTTTGGGTAAATAATAAAACTCTATGACCCTGTTTTTTCCAAATTTTCAATAACGCAGATACTACTACCATTTTACCAGATCTTTTGTATCCACCTAATCTATTTGTATTTTCAACTTCCTAAAAATATATTTCCAGTTGTTATTTTGCTTCTATAAAAATTACAATTATTAAAGAAATATTACAAATATGATTGACAAGATATTATTAATAATGGTGCAAAATGGCATTATCTTAAAATGTATGAACATATGTACAATTGCTCGTAATTTCTGGTGGAAATATTGAAATTGAAAGCTATTTCTAAAGTTCTGCATGGTCCAAAACTTATAATGGGGCAGTCAGATATGTATTTTTTAACCTATTAATGATGTACATAGTCATAAACTATGATTTTACTTACGAGTAAAGTATTTATTAAAATACAGAAGAATGATAATAAGTAAATAATTAGTACCTCTTGCTCCGCATATCTATCCGATAAAAATATATCTGGATGATTACAAATTTTTCGTAGTTTAGTTATTGCAACAAATACTCTTGCTCGAATATGTTTATTGGCTGACCAATTTTTGACTCCCTTACCCAAAATATTACTCACATCGTCAGCCTATAAAATTTGTAGTAAAATATTACAAAAAAAATACTGATCTGAAAAAAAACTTACCAATAAATAACCTTTATATAAAAATTTTTGTTCGTCTGACAATGAACAAAACAATACTTGTTCTGTTTTATTTGGTAATAATATATCATGTTGTACTTCACTTTTGGTCCGTCTTAATAGAAAAGGTGATATTATCTCTTTCAGAGCAGTAGCAACTGATAAGGCTGTTGCTTCCTAAAAATATAAAACTAGGTAAATTTATTCACTAATCGAATAAAAATTATTTTTAGTATTAACAGAACAAAAATATAAACCTGCATTGGTGTGGAGTTGGTGAAACCACCTTGTAAAATCGGTCCTGCAAAATGCTCTTGAAATGTTTTTAGATTTCCCAACATTGCCGGATTGGTAAAATCAAACAAACTCCACAATTCAGTTAAATCATTTTGCATTGGACTACCTAAAACCAAATATGTAACATATCCACTAAACAGCATTATTTTCCATTCTACTCCACTTTTGTGACGTACTGAACTAATAGTTAAAGATATATTTACCTGTTAACATAATACGATGTGGAGTCCTAAAAAGTTTTGTAGTTACCGTAGCTTTAGTTCCAGGATTTCGGATTTTATGACCTTCATCTAAGATCAAGTAGTGCCAGTCATAATTCAATAACTTATTTTCGTATTTTACCAAGCCAAGGTAAGTGGTTAGAATTATTCCTTTCGTTTTATGAATATCTTTTATTAATTTAATCTTATCTCCTAGAAAGAATGAAAATCTTAGACAGAACAACAAATAAATAGCATTTTAAATATGTACATATTTTAAAAATAAATAAAAATCTAGTTTCAAATAAAAAACACTTGTCTCAAAATTTGTATATGAATAGAAGTAATTATATATTGATATGGATTTTTCTTCATGGTGCTCATTCTTTCAGTGAAATGTTGGAACGTGTTCATGATTTTTAAATCGGTTGTCTTGATTAAGTATTTTTTTTATATTGGATTTGTTTTTGTTTAGATTATAGGATGATATGTTGTTAGGAGGTTGATTATTGATTAGATTGTCAAAAGATTTGTAATTTAAAAAGTCATTGAAAATAAAAAGTTAAAAAATACATAGAATTTGATTAAATTAGTAAGAAATATTGAGATTTAAATAGAAATAAAAAGAGTTGAAGAAAAATATAGCCAAAAGAATTTATAATTAAATAAATAAATAAAAAGTAATTGGAATTGGATAAGAGGATACAGAGAGGTCAGAGTTGGAAAATTGTAAAAGAAGAAGGTATAAAGAAAGAGTTGAGCAGCAGAAAGGTATTAAATAGATGGAAAGGCAGCAGTAAGAAGGAGTTGGAAAGTAGTTGTAAGAGGAAGAAATAAAAAAAGAGTGGAAAAACGGAGGAAGAAAGATTTAGAAAGATTTAGAAAGAATTATTTTTTATATTTATAATTTTTGTAATTTATTTTTAGGACAATCAGTTTAAAAATTCTTGAATCCACGACCGAGAATTTTATTGAAAGGGGGTGTTCCGGAAGGAGGATCCATTTCAATTGGCGCCCAACGTGGGGCTGCTTTGGCACTGAGAGTAAGAGATTTTTCTTAACTGTTAGGTGTCAAGCTTGCTTTATTAAAAAACAAAGGTGTGTGATTCGGAGTGAAAGATTAAATAAATAATAAATAGTTGTATGAAATTAAGAGGGGGAAAGGTTATTACAGATAGAATGTTAGAACAAGGAAATAATAGTGATAATCAGGAAAATCAAATCAGTCAGGATAGAGAGGGTATTGATGATAGTCAAAATAGGCAGGGTAGTCAGTGTAGTAAGGATAATAAGGGTAATCAAAGTAATCAGGATAGTAAAATGGGGGATAGAAGGGATTCATCATGGGAACAAATAATGGAAATGTTAAAAAATATGAACAAAAATACTCAAGAAAATAAAGAAGACATGGACAAAAAGATTGAAGCAATGAACAAGAATATGGATTCTATGAAAAAAGAAATAAAACAAGATATAGAAGCAAATAACAAAAATATTGAAGCAATAAATTCAAATATGGATACAATGAAAGAAGACATGAACAAAAATAAAGAAGAAATAAACAAGAATATGGATACTATAAAAAAAGAAATGAACAAGAATATGGATGTAATGAAAAAAGAAATAAAACAAGACATGAACAAGAATATGGATTCTATAAAAAAGAAATAAAAGAAGAGATGAACAAAAACATAGAAACAGTCAAAAATGAGATAAAGAAGCAAATGGAAATGTATAGAGAAACATTAGAAGAAACAAAAACAGAAATATTAACTGAAATGATAATGAGAAAAACAGAATTAGAGGAATTACAAGAAGTAAAAATTAAAACAATTATTAACAAGGAATACAAAGATGAAATAAAAGAAATTAATGCTAATACAAATAAAAAATTAAATGACTTAGAGATAATTATAAAACAAGAGAATGTGGAAAAGAAAAATGTAATAGAAGAAATGCAAAATACAACAAAGAAGATATATGAGATGGAAGAAAAAATAGAAGAAAGAAAGATAGTACAAGAAAAAGAACATGAAATGTTATTAGAAGAAATGGAAATAAGAAATATAAATAAAAATCAAAATAATATGAAAATAAGTAAAATTAAACATAAATTTAATGGAAATATTGATAAGATTCATCTAAAAATTTTCATAAGAATAGTGAAAAATAAGTTAAAATGGTGTGAAGATCATGAAGAATTAAGAAAATACCTGCGTGAGATGTTAGATGGGCAGGCATTGATATGTTTTGCCAGTAAAGATGAAATATTTGTATTTGAAAAATTTAAGAAGATGTTTTTGAGTTATTTCTGGGGGAATTTTGTTCAATCTAAATTTAGGAAAAAGTTATATACAGGGAAATATCAAGAAAGGGGAAAACAATTTAAATTTATAAAAAGTTTGTATCAAGGGAAATATCAAGAAAGGGGAAAGCAATTTAAATTCATAAAAAGTTTGTATCGAGGGAAATATCAAGAAAGGGGAAAGCAAGTTAAATTCATAAAAAGTTTGTATCGAGGGAACTATCAGGAAAGGGGAAAGAAATTTAAATTTATTAAAAGTTTGTATCGTGGGAAATATCAGGAAAGGGGGAAGGTATTTAAATTTAGAAAGAAGTTATATATAGGGAAATATCAGGAAAGGGTTAAGGTTACAAAATTTATAAAAATTATATGTAGGAAAATATTAGGAAAGGGGAGGTCTATAAAATTTATATGTATAGGGAAATTCCAAAAGCGGGGGAACAAATCTAAAACTTTAAAAAAATTATATTTTGATAAAAGTTAAGAAGGGGGAATAAAAAAAATAGAAATAAAAGAAGAAGTTAAAATTAGATATAGTGATGGGAATTGATATGCTAGGGGTAGTGTATTTTATAGTAAAATTGAAATATTCTAAATTAAAAGCTTGACAACTGATGGTGAAGAAAAATTTCCTACTGAAAGGAAATTTGATTTGGCAAGGTGAAGTGATTCACCAAGTCAAATCAAATTTGGGGGAAATTGATATGGATTTTTCTTCATGGTGCACATTCTTTCAGTGAAATGTTGGAACGTGTTCATGATTTTTAAATCGGTTGTCTTGATTAAGTATTTTTTTTATATTGGATTTGTTTTTGTTTAGATTATAGGATGATATGTTGTTAGGAGGTTGATTATTGATTAGATTGTCAAAAGATTTGTAATTTAAAAAGTCATTGAAAATAAAAAGTTAAAAAATACATAGAATTTGATTAAATTAGTAAGAAATATTGAGATTTAAATAGAAATAAAAAGAGTTGAAGAAAAATATAGCCAAAAGAATTTATAATTAAATAAATAAATAAAAAGTAATTGGAATTGGATAAGAGGATACAGAGAGGTCAGAGTTGGAAAATTGTAAAAGAAGAAGGTATAAAGAAAGAGTTGAGCAGCAGAAAGGTATTAAATAGATGGAAAGGCAGCAGTAAGAAGGAGTTGGAAAGTAGTTGTAAGAGGAAGAAATAGAGAAAGAGTGGAAAAACGGAGGAAGAAAGATTTAGAAAGAATTATTTTTTATATTTATAATTTTTGTAATTTATTTTTAGGACAATCAGTTTAAAAATTCTTGAATCCACGACCGAGAATTTTATTGAAAGGGGGTGTTCCGGAAGGAGGATCCATTTCAATATATATATATATATAAAAAAAACGTAAATTTTTAAACCAATAGATGTATCAAGATTTTTTACCTTGGTAATTTCCCGATTGATGTAATACAGCAACTCGAAACTCTGGTGCCCATTCGTGAAAATGTATTACCCACTGATGAAGTACTGTGGCAGGACACACAATAATGGATGGTCCAACTCCTCTGAACCTACAAAAATTTATTTAAATTTTTAAGTAATATTCCTGAAAATTTTGTAACTTTGATTTTGCTCCATCAGTATCAATTAAATTACTTTTTATTATGAATTTAGGTATTTATACTTTTTAATTCTTATTCGGTAATAAATGAGTGAGAATTATTTATTTTGAAATATTTTCGATTGACACCAGTTTTTTGGTTATCTGTACTGAAATATTACAATATTTTGAGATTATTTTTTAATTTCTAAGGAAATTCTTGAGGATGATGACCGATTTTATTGACAAAAATTGCAAAGTTAAGTAAAGGATTTCGTTAAATCCAATGCAAGTGTGTTTATAATAAATAGGACTATAATTTTTTATAGAAACTAAGAAAGTTTCTAACTAATATGAGAAAATATAGATTGATGTCCAAACGAAATTATTATTATTGTAAATATTACATACATCTATTAAGTAACTAAAATGTCGTTTGAAACCTTTTTTACCTTCCATGACACGAAACAATCTGGCTATACTCTAAAGAAAGCAAAAACGATATAACTTGTACAGTTTTTCCCAAACCCATTTCATCACCTAAGAGACCACCAGTCGGTTTTTGATGTATTTTCCATAACCATTTTACTGCATCTTGCTGATAGCTGTGAATTAAACATAATTGTATGTATAAAATTATAAAGTTTATAAATGTATATTTACTTGTATAACTTATTCCAAGTCTCGATGGGGACTTTTAAACCACCCTTAATTATATGACAATCTTCAATTTCGGTTTCTTTATCGTCTTCATCTTCTAGTTTCTTTAAAGATTCTTCCTCTTCGAGTTTTTTGTAATATAAATCTAACCTCGATTTGTAAGCTTTCATATCACCATCATCTAAAACCTTCTCTCCATGTTCTTGAACACGTTTCCTTTTCCTTTGAGGTTTAATACTATCTTCTAGAGATCTCTTTGGAGGTTTGTACCAGTTGGAGTCGTCATCTAAAAATACATTTTACATTAAATCAAGACTTTCGTATTATTAAATTAAATTACCAGATTCGGCATTTGATGGAATGTATTCACTACCAGATTCATCTCTTTCATTATCACTGTGTTTTGTTTCATTACTTTCTTCATCAATTTTGACAACATTCCTCTTTAATTTTTTATTATTTGTCTTATTAGTAAACTTATGTTTTACAGACTTATTGAAATCTTGTCTTTTTTTTAACTGTTCTTGTTGTTTAATATATGCTTCAATATTTAAACCAGTTTGTTGAGTATTATTAGTGTTATCTTCAATAATTTCTCCATCTTCAAAAGATTTCGAAACATTCTGTGCCAAGTTTTCTAATTCTTTTAAAGCTTGTTCTTCTAAAGTTGATTGGTTTTTGGACCAGGCATTTATGTTCTCAGCGAAAAGTAACTCGTTCAGTTCATTATCCTTCAAAATAGATACGAAAAAAGTTGAAAGTAAAATATAGAAATTTAACACAAACTAAACAGGTGTAAGTAGAGTAAATAAATATCAAATCAAACATGAGTGTATTCATATCAACTGAGAAAAACAAACATAACAAACCTTATCCATAATAAGTTATTAAAGAAATGTAATTTTTTAAAAATATAACCAGACACTTCTAGGTCGAGAACAAGTTAATACCAGCAGTCAGTACTCAATTCAATCATATTAACTATTAACTTTAACCATTGTTTTACCAGCACGGTAAAAAATTATTAATTGTTACAGATTAGCATATTACTATCAAAACTTTATCCTTTATCTATGTTTAGTATTTGTCAAAGAAGTTGATGCTGATCTACATTTTTTTGGCTGTAGTCAGGAATAATTGGAGTTCACTGATACTCTGTTCGAACTAGATTGTTCTCGAAAAAACACAAAGGAAATCGTGATATTCTGTCCTTATTTCACTTATACTGTTCTTCCATATACTTAAATGAGTAGAGCAGTGATTCCGGTGTATTCGTTCATTGTAGTGTCGTTCGCGCTCTCTCTGAAAAAGAAAAACAAACAAACAGTACATCTGGTACATGTGTTGTGTTCTTGTCAGAGACAAATCTCTGGTTCTTGTGTTTTACTTTGACTGATTGTGAATTGTGACAATTTAGGTTCCGTATTTGTCTGATTAAATATTAACAATTTATTGTGATTCTGACGCATTAAAAACATCAAGCCGGTTGTAATTTTCTTAAATTGTGTATTAACATCCTTTTTGCATGTATGCAAATAAAATGACTGGTGAACCTAACCAACAAAATCCAACCTCTGTGTTTGGATTTGATACATATCCACCGCCTTATGAGGTCAGTTGGAATCAAGCTAATCCGTTTACTAATCCTGCACCTGAATATACCACACAACATCAACAATTATTTGGTCAAGATCCCAGATTATCATTTCCATCGGCAGTTAATATTTCTCCAGTACAAAGTATGCCAAGTGCTACTTTTAGTTCAGTTTCTCCAGAAAGTACATATAATTTTGAGCAACAGTATAGTGGGTTTTGTTTTGGATCTCAAAAAACTAGCGGGGATGTTGTTAGCTTTCCTTTTGAAAGAGACGTTCTTTCCTGTGGAACTAGAGAAATCAGATGTAAACGAAAAATAGATTCACCGCCGTAAGTATATTTGACTTCTCAGAATAGTTAATGTAAAATTATGCACTGAATACATGTATAATAATTCTTTGTATACAGTGTTCTATATTTTTCTAATAAATTAGTCTAGTAGTTTATAACATGAATTTCATTAATACAAAACTTAAGTATGCTCAAAGAAAAAATGTTCTCATGTATTCTTCTCGTGAGATTATAATGTAAGCCAACAAGTTTCGTATTGGACGGAGAATTCTGATTTGATGGTTTATTAGAATAGACAGTGGCACACTTTCGAAAAAAGAATATAAAAATACACACTACAGTTTACAATTTTGCTTGTCTTTCTTCTCTTTTCCAAAGTTTTCCTAGTCTCTTGCTATTTGTCTTGTCTTAATTTTTTTGTTAATAACTAAATATTCAGCAACTTGGTCCGTAATACAGGGAAATATGTACGGTACCGGAACTATCTGTACACTTTCAAATAATTGATTTGAAGTAAAATATAAAATGTAATTTTTTTGGTCTGTCAAGTAAACTGTTCAGTTAAGATTTTTATAGATAATAATATATTTCTGTACAGATTGCAGGTGTCCAAACAACATATTACTGAGGAAAAAATGGCTGAACACATGTCAAAACTCCATATTAGTTCCGAAACAGCTCTTCCAAAAGAAACAGATACCTCTCGAATGCAACGTCTTTACTTGTGTGAAGAAATGCGCAAACTTCAAACAGATTCGATTCTTCCTCAAAGTCTTTTATCTAGAATACAAAGACCATGCACGGCTTTAGTACTTTGGAAACCTCCAACGAAATTCATACCTATTTTAGATAATGCAGAATCAGATAAGCATAAAGTAAAAGAAAGTGAAAGTGATAAAACAAATGCATCGAATGAGGCTGAGATGAAAGAAGAGAATACAAATAATATGGATTTAGATGGCTGTTAAGAGTTTGGTGTATTTTTTGACTTAAGACTGATAAGGGTTTAACATATTGTTAATTTTAAGCGAAAAAGAATAGGCAACCACTCCGATTAAGAATAAAAAAATATTTATTTACAAATTTTTATAACTTATAAGGTAAACAAGTTGTGAATTACTATACCTAACTCTTTTAAAGAATCTATGAGTATAGTATTTTTCAAACATAATCTATTTCAAAATTTTTAAAATAATTCGTCCAAATATAGTAAAAGCTATAACTCACAAGTAATGGGGATGATTTTTAATAATGAATAATTAGTAAACTATTATAAATAATACTTTCGATTTGACAACCCTTGGAAGAATGAAACTGTAAAATCTGGATAAACGATCGTCTAATACCGGCATTACATATTTTATCGTGAAGAATTTCACAAATTAATTCAAGGTCAATATTTTATATGTTTAAACCCAAATTTTCCTCAAGTATTATCGTTAATTTAGGGATGCCTCTCTTATATAAAAGGAGAACAAAAAAAGTATGTTTGTCAGTTTTTCTTGTACGTTTGTCTGAATTTTTATTAATAATATTGGTATTTGGTATGTCGAGTTTGTGTGAATTTTCGTTGTTGGTATTGTATTTATTTTATAAAATAAAAAGAAATGTTGACAAATACAAAAGGGAAATTAAATTGGCAAAATCTTTAACCGTTGGTCAATCTGCTTTTCGTAAACAATTTGGTCAACTGATAAAAGTGTAAATGGTATCGTGGAAAAGACCTTGAATAAGTTGGTTAAACTTATTCACGTTAAAATTTTTGGTGTGATGCTGTATAAGACGAATTAACATTTGATCGAATGTTATTAATAATAAAACAAACTACTTTGGTTGTATCCTTTGTAACAGAATTTTTCTGTAAAAACAAATAATTAGAGTATATTGTGTGGCAAGGGGTGAAACAAGACGATTTCTGACTAGGGCGAGAGTTGACTGTCTTCGCCCGGTCAGAAATCGTCTTTGTTTCATCCCGTGCCACACACTATATTTTTCATATCACATGCATTGAAACAGCGAGTTTGATCTCTGTAGCCAGTTGAAGTAAAACTGTTTCAGACAAATAGCGTAGGAATATCTTGACAACGATTTGACGACAGTTGTCAGACGATTATGATTTTATTGGATTTTGTTTATTACAAATGCGATTCTGACAGACTTGAAATACAGACATAAATAATAAATAAATGAATGTGCCGGACAGAAATAACGGGGTTTTCTCCCCTAGGGCAGAAAATACTGTCAGTTTCTGACTGACAGTTGCATTGGTCTGAAATTGTCTTGTTTCGATTGGCAAAACAGGGATCAAAACAAGCTGTTTCAATGCATGTGATATGAAAAATAATTTATTCAAAATCATTCCTTTGAGGTTTTATAACATATTTTGTAGATATATATTTATAATAAGGAGTTGGTTGAATCTTGTAGGCTCAAGTTATTAATCTTTAAAAGATACGGACTCTAAAATTTGACAATTGAATCAACATCTACATACTAATGTTTAATTGTTTTTTGTCATATTTTAGCACTAATATTTTTCATAAAAATATTGCGTCGGTACCTTAGAGCCCATCATGTATTTATACCATTTTATTATATTAGCAAATACCTATAAGTATTTTAGACATACTTTTTTTAATTTAACCTTTTTATTGATGAGTGTTTGCTCAGATGGTGTTACATGTTTTTAATAAAATGAGAAGTTGACAAACCACATTTGTGCTCAAAGGTGTCGATTTATTTTTGAAAGCTTTTATTTTTACTAAATGTATTATTTTATCATACTGCTTAGAAATCTAATAAAATTTGTTACAATTTATTTTCCAATAAAAATTATAAAAGTAAGTAGGTATGGTTTTTATTAAGCGTTAAACTGGTCGTCCATAAAATCAATGTTTTTATTTCGGACGATGTTTGTTAAAAAGCTGACGAGGACATCGGAAGAAAGAAAAGGTTGCCAAAAATTTTTAGTCAAAATTAAAAAAAAAAACGAATTTACACGAGTAATGAATATTAGTTTCTCTATAATTTATTTTACGTGAATTTTTTATATTAGAAATTATCGACAGTTGCTTATTTCTTTCCTCGGGTCCATGCATTGTATATTCTTGACGATAAATAAATGTTGCGATTGTAATTGAACACGGATTATATTACTCCTTACCTTATAAACGTATAGCTCATAAAACCCTGAATCATTGAAATGCTCTTCAGTATAGTTCCTCGCTTTTTTTAGTTGGAAATACCAATATTACGCAATTCTGTCATAGTTAATTAAGGAAAATCTAAAACACAAGCATCCATTTTTTTCTAAACCACTCTACATTTCGCCTAGTTTTTTCAATTGATTTGGTTGTGTTAATAGATTGATCATTCTACTAAAAATAACTTTATCTTCTTGTTTTTTTTTTTCAATTTGGGAGGGCGAAAGTCTTTACATATAGTACAAATAATATGCATGTAATCACAATTAAAGGAATATGATAGTTTGGAACAACCTGTCCTAAAGCTTTTCATCGTTTTATTAGCAGTTAACAGATTGAATCATCCCATCTAATTGATGTTATCAATCTTTATTTTTTTTTCAGTTGTAGATTTTATTTTATCGGCTAAAAAATGGGCCACTTTTGATATCAGTTCTAAACTTTGGAGCAGTTACAGGCTAGGCTATCTCTAAAACTACGAAGATATCGGAGGAGAAAGAGAAGGTAGCCAAAAATTTTTTGATCAAAATTCTAAATAAAACGATTTTACAGGATAAACAAATATTAGTTTGTCTATAATTTATTCAGACTATAATTTCACCACTATGTGTGATTTTTTTATATAGGTATTCGAAATTATCGACAGTTGCTTATTCCTTACCTCAGCTAAACCAGGATTATTTGTAGCTATATCTTCTTTGAGAAACTGCTTAAGCTAAAAAAGCATTTGATCAAGTATAAGCATTCCTTATAATAGTATATTACGTATCAAGAGTGGTAAGTAGGACATTACGTACGAGTGGAAAAGTTAATTACACGAGTACGTAATACCTCTTACCACTCGAGTTACGTACTATGCTTTATCTACGAATCAATATTTTAATTCTAAATATTTGACATCTCTAAAAAAATGTATGACGTACGTACTGTACAGTTATCTCAAATATTTAGAATTAAAATAAAAATATTGAGTCGTCGATAAGGCATAGTACGGAACTCGAGTGGTAAGAGGTATTACGTACTCGTGTAATTACACACTCGCCGTTACGCGGCTTCGTGCGTAACTTTTCCACTCGTACGTAATGTCCTACTTACCACTCTTGATACGTAATATACTATTACATACTTCTTTACTTTACTTCTTTACATACAAATATTCATACAAAATCAAAACTTTTCTGGAGAATTGAAATTAACTTATATATATTTTATTGTTTGATCAAAAGTTATTAAAATAAATTATTCATTTAAACTTTTATATAAATAATAGCAGGGCTGGACCTACCAATTTTTCTAGGGGGGGGCAAGCTTTACATTTAACGCCCCCCTTGCCGACTGACCCGACCGATTTACGAAAAAGCGAAGGCTTATTACTACACGAGTCGTATACGAGGTTGAATTATAAGGCAAATTTAATGATACACAAGTTGTGCCGTTGTACTTTACATACATAATGGAAAACAATGCGAACAATTTAAAGCCTCAACTCAAAGATTATATCCACAAGACCCTGAATTACATAATTCTTATTTTTCGGGATTTCTTTGCTGAAAAAGTGTTGATTATTTTATCACAAGAAAGCTAAGAAGGCCTTTCATGTTCAATATTTATAATGCTTAAATTTGTTAGTCTTTGCTGTGTCATAGCATTTCTTATGTAGGTTTTTATAAGTTTTAATTTACTGAAACTTTTCTCATCAGATGCAACATAAACTGGAAGCGTTACGAATATTTTTAGAGCAACACATATAAGTTAGGATAACCCTCTTCCAACTTGCTCTTATTCAATATTCTGAGCATGGATGCTGCTGTTGCGTCTTCTAAAGTTAAGGCATGAAACTTAAAACTTTCTATTTCATTTGCAAGTTCTTCTTCGTTCAAATCACTTGCATAGGTTTTAGCCAATTCTTAAGCCTTACTTTTTAAAGTCTTAACGTTCAGTGTTTTAATTTAAGTCTCACACAAAAAACTGAACTTGTTGGCAACCTCAACCCTTTTAATTTGGCGCACTCCCTAAATTAGCGCCCGGGGTACACGGCCCCGCTGTCCCCCTTGGATCCGGCCCTGAATACTAGATGACCCAAGGAACTTTGTACGAGCCTGGTAATCAATAATTTCGTTTTTTTTTTTGTTTTTGTGATTTTATCATATTTTCTCGTTTGTTAGTCAGTTTTAAATATTTTTTTTTCGTCGCATTTGTAATTTTTTCAGTTTTGTTTTTCAATTTCCCCAATTTTGTTTTTTTTCTTGATTTCTGTGATATTCTTCGGAGTTAATTTCCTTCTTTTCTTTTTTTTTGATTATTTTTCATTTTACGTTACTTTCGCGTTTGTTACCAATTTTTTACCCATTTGTAACAATGTTACTTTTTTAAATTCTTCTTGTTTTATCGATTTTAAACATTTTTCGTTTTTTAAATAAATTTTGAGATTTTTGTCTCAATTTCTCTATTTCATTTTTCGATTTTTATCGTGTTTTTTCGCTTATTTGTTTAATTTTTCGGTTTCATCCAATGTTTTCGCTTGTTTCCAGTTTCTATGCATTTTTCAATTGTATTTTTTTCAAATTTTTTAATTTTTTTGTTTTAATTTTGTTTTTTTTATTCTTTTTCATGTTTTCTTTCTGTTTTTGTTGATTGTTTTAAATTTTTTACTATTTATTTTTATATTTTATAATTTTTCCTGATTTTTGAAGTTTTTTCAATTTTCCACATTTTTTCTGATATTTTCTTGGTTTTTCTATTTTCCTTTCTTGTTTTAGTTTTTTCTAATGTGCTACATTTCCCATTAGTTGCTCGTTTGTACCTAGTTTTTTACCCATTTACACCATTTTATTTTTTATTTTTTGATTTTCCCTATGCAACGTTATCTACCAAGTCCTATTATATTATCTCTGACCAAAGTCTCTCCTCAACCTTAATGTTAAATGATGGAATAGATTTATATCGATATATTAACTTACACTTCCATCTATTAGGAAATCATAGAACTAAATAATTGGAAAATTAAATGTTAAGTTTTAGCATTTTCTGTTATTTTTTCCGTTTAAACCTTTCTTGAACTTCCACAACTAATTTTAACCAAAATTATCGAAATCGGTCCAGTAGTTCTCGAGTTTTAGCGAAACTAAAGAATTTATATAAATATAGGAAAAAAAGCCTGATAGCGTCCATTGGGAAAGAAGAAAGAAAACCTACTAACCTTCGTGGGGATTGCGGTCGTTGGCAAAAAGGTTTAAAGTAAAACCCTTTTTTTGACTAGTTAAGCTTTCAGAAAATCTTTATCCTTTTATCAGAATATCTAAAAAGGTGCTAATTTTATATATACAATACATAAAATTTTTTGAGACTGAGTACTTTATAGTAAACGAATATTTTAAAATAATTTTATAAAAAGAAACAACAAAATGTTATTGATTGTGTAATATGCTAGAGACTGCGACTAATTACGAAAAAATTAACGGCTACCTCTTATCTATTTATCTAAAATTAACATAGCAAAACGAATCAAAATCATCCTAAAAACTTATATCTCTATGCTAAAAACATGTTGCAACTGTCACTTGCAGACGAGTTTTCGAAGTTAAATTCAAAATAGGGAAATATTTTGATTAGGACTCGAAGTGGGGAATCACCAGAGTGACCATGTTTTGAAAATCTAGAAATCCAAAAATTATACTTAAGATAATTGAACTACCGTTCATATTTTTTCTAAAACATTATACTATTCTTTAATATGGTTTAGATAAAATCTATTCAATTCTGCTCTTAAACACAGAGATTTACTAAAGTAAATCAAATCTTAAAAAATGTTATGTTGGTTGCCTATATAGTAGAGTTCAATTATTAATACTTTTGAAATCAAGAATAGAACTTCAGACATCCACATATCTTAACGAAATTGCAAAGTAAATTAGAGATAAGCACTTATTATTTTTTATTAATCAATTATTCTAAAAACATTTTTTAAATTTTATGGAAAATGCTTTGTAGGGACAATGGATGCATATTCCATAAATCTATTGCAGCTGACTGCCAGCGCATGCGCGTGTTCTAGTTTGAAAATGAGCATGGAAGGTGTATAGGGTGTAATTTTTAACAACAAAAACTATAAATTTTCTGTATAACCCGTCGTGTAATATCGTGATTTAGTTAACCAGTATTCTAGTGTAATTAATTTTCTGCTGTGTTTTAATAATGTAGCTCTATTTGTTTAAGAAAAAAAATAAAGGTAAGGAAAACATATTATTACTACATTGTTTATAAAAAATAGCTGTCATATGGATAATATTATTTTGAATTTTAAACGATTTAAATATTGTCATGACTTCTAATTTATGAATTTAATAGTAAATACACGATAACGGCCGTTTTAGGTTATATCTGACCTACATTAACAAATAATTACCAATTAATTTTTATAATTCATTTTGCGATAGTATTAACCGAATTTTGTGTTTCCTGAGCAATCAGTGTTACGAGACACAACATTTGTAAACCTTCCGGAATTGTGTGATTTATTAGGACAATAAAAAAGGTTTCCTCTATCTAAAACGAGTTGTGCGCCACAAGACACATCACTTAACATTTACCTAAATAATGGGCCGATTTGTTTTGGTTCCACGTTTCATATCTTTTTTGCTTTTTGTAGGAATTTTATTTTTTATCAGTTACCCTCAGTTTTCGGCTTTTCTGCTTTTATTATCCTTAATTTAATGCGATGATTATTTATTTTTGAGATTTTAACTGGACGGTCATTAAAACTTCTATTATCTGACCAAAATTTATTCGATTTTTTACGGATAAAAAAATTTAATGAAACTTTACAATAAAAGATTTATTTAAATGGGGGAAGATTTTAGGATTATTTGGAAAATATTGGACCTCTTTCAAAAAAAAAAAAAGAAAAATGCACTAAAGTCAGAAATAAAATCTTTATTTCTTAAAAAAATTGGAAGCAACTAGGCATCTGATTTCAATTTCCTTGAAGTCGGATCCAATGGCAAATTATCCTCTTTAACTATTAAATCTAGATTGCGAATGTTAGTAACTCAAATATTTTACAAAGATATAAACCATTGGAGCCGACTTCAAGGAAATCGAAATCAGATGCCTATATAGTTGCTTCAAATTTTTTTAAGAAATAGAGATTGTATTTTGGGCATTTTCGAGCATTTTTGTTCTTTTTATTTTAAAGGCGATTCAACTTTTTTAAAAAAGTTTTTATTTTATCCTTTTTAGTTGCTACGTGGTTTTGTCAGATGTGAGCGCAAATTCATGATGTACTTCAAAATCTTCCGAATACCTTGTACTGAGTTCAATCCCCAGCAATCCCGACATGTATCAATGTGACTATTTGGAGACATAAGTAAATTCTCTAAAACCTAGAGACACCATGCACGTACGGTGAAAGAAAACATCGTGATGAAACGTGGACTTAATTGTCTAAAATCACCCACTCGCAGTGAGCAATTTGTTCGTGAAATGCTCATTCCTTCTCCTTGTAAGAAGAGGCCTTTGGCTTTAGAGTGGGAGAGTAACGGGCTAATTTTTATGTTTTTATATTATATATCATTAGTAACATATTAACTTAATCTGTTGATTTTTGTGGTATTTTCTGGAATATCTTCCACATTAATGACCAGACTTTTTATGGGACCACTTTACTCTTTTGAAATATTATTATTGTAGTGGGAGAAGTTATTATTGTATGAAAGTTACAAGTTACAAGTGTATTGTGTTAAGATTAAAATTCAGTAAAAGCTCTTTATTCGCGGGGTATATGTTCTGTAAATATACCGCGAATACAGAAACCGTGAATACGGAATGGAAATTTATAAGGGATTATAGGGGATACGTTCTTAGGTGACAAAATAAAAATCAAATTAATTGAAGTTTCACAGACAGATCAATTTTATTCAAAAAATCAGATAGCTCATTTACCATTTTTATATGGGATTATAGGGGATACGTTCTTAGGTGACAAAATAAAAATCAATTTAATTGAAGTTTCACAGACAGATCAATTTTATTCAAGAAATCAGATAGCTCATTTACCATTTTTAAACCTTCACTGAGATTTTTAATGTTAAATTTTTTTTCACTCCTTTCTTCACCAAACTAGAAACATTATTTGAATACTTCGGCCCTTCGTTTAAGGTATTGCCAAATCAAGAAGGGCCCTAGTAGGAATTATTTTTCAATTCAATTAAGAATCGCTGACAGCCGTCAACCATTTTGAAAACCTGACCAAAGAAGTCGTTACAAAGGAAAAACCATCCCGGGATAGTTCATTAAAGGATATTCTTTTTTTAAGAATAGTCCTGACCACCCTTGATTGGAAGTAGGAAAGAATTCTTGAGGACAGATAGTCAAGCTCCACCGAATAGAAGCCAGAATAAATAAAGATAAGAGAATTAATTAATTAATATATTTTTTTTAAATTTCTTAACTTTAAATTGATATAATAAATCTACCTGAAACTGATTTTTGCGTTTTTATTTATTTGTCTGTACTTGGCGCCCTGAATTTATGTTTTGGAGAGAATTGATAAAACTCAGAAGGAAGCCACGAACCCAGGAGCTAGCCTAGGGTAAATTAGGGTTACAAATTTGGTGCCCAACGCCAATTTAACTTATAAAGGTTTAATTAAGCTACAAATACTTGTTAAAGCCTCTTCTTGATTGGTCTTGAATTTATCATTTCATCCAAGTCGGTTTCAGTCAAGTTTTCATCTTTCGATTCAAGCAATTCGTGAATATTACTTGATTCTATTTGTTCGAAATCATCTTTTATTTCATTCACAATTTCGGTTGTGTTTGCAGTCAAAGTTTGAATTTGATTTGATTGTGAGGCTACAGTTATTGCAACGATTCATTTTGTGGTGTCAAATTTCTTCCAGCATTCCATAACATTCATATCAGGATTAGATTCCATATTATCCAATATAATTTTAAAGGTTCGTGTAATGTTGAAGAGCTTGAAGCAAAGCGGTCCTGTTGGGAGATATTTATATTTGTGAGCATAGTTTAAAATTTGACCTGGTAATTTGCCCAAGGCTAAAACTACAAGACAAGACAAGACAATAGATAAATAGGTAGATAAGAGAAAGTTGAAAGGAGTGTTGGATTTAAGGACCCTATTGTAGGACTAAACCGTCATTCATTTTTTTAGTGTCAGTGTAGGTGTGTGTGTGGAAGTGTGACCCCGTGGTGCAATGTGGGGTTGGGAGATTGACGCTGTTGTGTGTCTCCTCCGTCGTAAGGCCTCCCATTTGGCGAGGACAAAGGGAACCACAGAAACCTTCGCCAAGGGCTTTTTTTGTATCCAGTCGTTGTCACCATCAAACATCTACCTGTAAGAGAGTGGGGATTCTTCAAGGAGGGCTTCTAGGTCTTCAGTACAAAAAATTTAAAGTTCAGTAAAGCAATAGTGGTTGAATGACATCTCCAGATGCATTAGGTAATAGCAACATAGCAAGAGTGTCACTCTACATTTGCTGCCGTAAATTCAAGGTCAGACTTTCCGGTTTTAGATATGAATGTTTCTCTTCCAAAGCAATATAGATTCGTGTGTATGTAGTTTTAGTTATGATTTTTGTATTGATATAATGGGAATGGGAATTATTAATTAGATTGTCATAAGAAAAAATTGTAGAGTTGTCAGATGATTAAAAGTTGTTGAATTAATATAAATTAATTTTAATCTTAAATTAGACTAAACAAGACATAAACAAATAAAGATGTATTAGTCAAAAGATACAAATAAGATAATGAGAAGAAGCAAATAGTAGAAGAAACCATAGCTAGGATGTAGAGGAACGGAGAGTAGGAGATATAAAGCAGCAAAAGCAAAGGTCACAAACAAAGAAAATTATGTTTTGTTAAAAGTAATTTTTGTTATAGTGATCGATTTTCTGAAGTGCAGAATCCACGCACCCGGAGATTTTTATTGATTGGAACGAGTCCCAGGGGTGGAATGTCGTATCAATATATATATATATATATATAATATATATATATATATATATATATATATATATATATATATATATATATATATATATATATATGCTAGAGCTGGTGAAGGTAGAAAATAAAATAATTAAAAAAATTAAAGACTTCTCCATTTTGTTTGATGTATATTTTCTTTAGTTGAAAATAAGGAATTACAGAACACAAATCTTTTAAGCAAAATAAATCAGACACGGAACGTCGATGAAAGAAATACTGCAGACTATATCAATCTGTGATTATTTATTAACCGAAGATTTTTTATGTAAGGGAAGTCAAGAACTGACAAAGTAAAATGAATAACAGAACCTTTAATAATGTTGCTTCGAGGTGTTATTTGAAATTAATAAAAAGTGAGTTCGTTGGAAGGAGTACCTATTTAATATCCTTAAGTAGGAGTTTTTGTCAGTAAGAAACAGCTGATCGATTGAAATGTTGTAATATAAAATTGTACACGGATTTTCACAATATAGGAAAAAGCTTTGTTAAAAAAATTGAACCGAATTGAGAAACTTCTCCTTTTTTGAAGTCGGTTAAAAATGTTTTCGATAGACTTTGTTGGCGATTGTTTAAATAAGTTTGTTTGAATCTACAGTCCATATTTTTTTTATCATACGATAACCAATTAAAAGTTAAATGTGAAATAAGTGAAATAAGTTGCTAATCAAAATGGTGCATACTTAATAATAATTGCTTGATGTAAGTCTACTGAAATCCGATTCATCGAAGAAATATATTTATTGTTTAATAATTTTGTGTTTTATTAATATTACTTAAATAAACAACTGTTTCTTATTGCAAAATTATTCATTCGGTGAAAAAACCACATACGTGTTAATATATATTTATTTGTGTTATAAAAACAATTAGGATTTTGAACGCTGTAAATTTTCTTGATACAGCTAAATCGTGCCTGCACCTTTATAGTAGGTTTTATTGGTGTTCGGAAAATTGAACAATGTGTTTTCTTAAATTTTATTTTAAATACCTGAATCCAAATTTGAGCCTTCGAGTGTTTTCAGAATTCGTTTACACTGATTGCACAACCAACCCATCTCGTAGAGCATCGAATTTTCGTTAAAGGAGGGAAGTAATACCCTTTTAACTTGGTTCAATTTCCTCCTCTCTGCCGGGCTATCGCCATCTCCGGTCTCTGATGAACTGGCCAGTTTGGAAAATTTAAATTACCCTTCCAAGCTTAGGTAATGGAAAGTGTACGATAGGATAAACCGTTATTAATATTTTAAAGGTACTTGACCAGTTACAACTTTCAGTAAGGTAATTATTAAAGTTTTCAGGTAGTAACATAAAACTTAAAAGGCATTACTTTAACGAATATACGATATAAATTACTGGGTATATAATTATTCTCTTGTATATTATTGATGATGACTTAATTACAATTTTATTTTTACACGTATTTTACAAACTACATGAACTAAAACATAATGATTTTCAAAAGTTCGATTAGATGCCCATTTCATGGTCCAACATTATATCCGGTTATGGATTCAACCACAATACTTTTCGTGTTTTAAACCATTTTTTATGTATCTAAATCTAGCAATATGCCAACCGTAAAATTAACTTTTCAGGACAAGTATATTCTTTGTTTCTGCACACCACTTTTGGTGACCAGGTAAGCGTGCTAAATTTAATTCTTTTTGGAAGATTGGCTTACTGAAATGGCTCACTTGGCAATTTAAAACGACTCACGGATACATCATTTTGATGTGATCTGTTTATCTCAATCATTAACTTTAAAATACCTAGTTTACGATTTTAGGAGTCCAATTGTTGAACTTATCAAATTCATTTCGATTCAATTGTTGTAAGGTAAATTTTTAATTGCAAATTCTTTATGTGTCAACGTAGTTAAAGAAACATTCTGTCATCAGAAATGAATTATAGAGGATCTCATTTTTAGATAACATTCTTTTACTTTTTTTGCATGTAATGAAAGCAAATCAGTTTGTGTTTTTAGTTTCTAAAATTTGAGAATATTTTACTCCGTGTAAATTTTTTACGCATGGTTTCAATTATAGATGAACACTTGATTGGTCTCATTGGAATTGTG
This sequence comes from Altica lythri, assembly GCA_964028335.1. Classification (NCBI taxonomy): domain Eukaryota; kingdom Metazoa; phylum Arthropoda; class Insecta; order Coleoptera; family Chrysomelidae; genus Altica; species Altica lythri. The sequence continues at coordinate 43,044,570 of OZ034806.1, read as the reverse complement.
ACATTTTATCCAGTTGTTCTTGCATATTCAGGACCTTTTTTTAGTGCCTCTGACGTATAGTGACCGGTCTTACTTAGCTTATTCTACCGTGTAGAAATTTGTACAAGTCTAGAGAATCGGTGCCATATTTTTGTGGAAACACTCTGTCTCCAAAAATTGACTTTATTCTGCGATCCAGTTCTTCGTTATGGCATAATTTTTGTTGAACTATTTCAAGTTCTCTGTTACATGAAAGCCATTTTACATACTCACCTGCCGTATTGCAGCTTAATTGGTCTTATTGTACTTCTTCCATTAGTTCATGGTAACCATTCCAGTATCTTGGGTATCGTGCTCTAATTTTTACCTACATGTCTAGAAGATAAATGCCATGTGTTTATGGAATTATTTTGAAATATCCAAAAAGTAGGATCTCCCTTAAACAGCCTCTTGGTTTCTAGGGATTTCTTAACCCGTAACGATTCCTGTTATGACTTTTAAGGAGGCTTTACATTAAGGTTACTAATGACAATAGTTGCTTGTTTGCCTGCGGCATTATGACTTAGAATCAAGAGAAGGTAAAGTTTTTGATAGAAGATTACCGCGAAAACAATAATTTGTGGGATTTCCGTAATCCGTCATATAAAGACAATCATAAAAAACTGAAGTGTGGGAGACACTATCTGAAAAGTATGAATCCATAAAAAATTGCGAACGACTTTCCGGTAGGAGTCATCAGTAGCCAACAATCTCAAAATACAATACAATTTAACTGTTTCCGGTCAACAAAATCGAAATTTTTTGTCAAATTTTGAAATAAGAGGAGCTACTGGAATTAGGTTATCAAATTCCTGTCTCTTCATATGTGTAAAATTTCTGAATAGGGTCCAGTCATCAGCCATACATTTTTCAAAAAAGTAATCTTAATTTTCATCATTGTACACAAATAATTCTCTACAGCATAAGTTCATAAGCTGCGTAAGCTACCGTTTGATAGACATATCGGGATTAATTGAAAAGTTGACGCAACCAGTTACAGTATTGCATATGGTTGCCTCAATGTAAAGCCTCCTCTAGCTGATTCCTGCTTATTCTAGGCAGTTCTTCAGCTCTTTTAGCATACTTCTGATCAGGATCTGGTTTGTGAATTATTCGAAATGTTGGTTGTGGTTATATTCTATATGAAAATGTCACCATTGCTCAAAAATAAATTATTGTTGAATAGTTTAATGTTTGAAAATATCACATGATGTGTAATTATATAACATTAATTACTAATTATACCACAATGTTAATCATTTACATATTATCTACTCTGTTATTAGAATTCCATACATAATTATATTTAAATATTATGAACGATAAACTATAGTTAGATATTTAGACTAGTCACAATTTATTTTGCAATACATAACAATCATTGTTCAGATATATAAAAAACTTACAGTAAAGCTATCTATAGAACATACAATTTTTCTGCAACGTTAGATTAATAAATAAAATAAAATGCTTTCATTACAACCTTTAATACTAGACAGTTTAGTAATATAATACTGAATATGCGCTGCAAGCTAAGGGTTAATTGAAATTTAAATTTACCGCTCATTAATTATGCGCAACCGTAAGGGTTGTATTACACTTGCAACACAACCTATTCAAAACATTTAAATTCTACGAAGAACAACTCCAGACGCACGTCTCCCTACTTTACAATCCCATTGTGTAGAAAACAAATACTCTTCTTGTTTATTTTCATCCTTTCTGCTTAATATCAACAAGTGTAAGTTTGGAAAATTATAGTTTCTGAATACTTGGTAATGATAGAAAATACGTACAGGGTTGTTATGAAATTTTTTTGTTAATACAACGATAAATTGTGTTATCGTTATACGCTTACTATTTTAATAGATAGAAATAATAATATATTTTTATAACTATAGGTACAGTCCGTCGCGATGATTTCTGAACATCTAAACAAACTGATTGGCCCCTTTTTCTACAACGACCCCTCTAAACATAATATTTTTTTACATTAAGAATGCTTCTTTTTGTAAACAGGTTTGATGGTTGTATGCACTTTCTTTTAATCCTCTGTGGTTTAAATTGCATTAAAGGTGTAATTAATGAAGTTAGATATCGTTCCACGTGTTTTTTTATATTTTATTAGATTGGATTTCATTGCTTACAATATGACGTTGTCTTAAAGAATAACTAAAGAGATTCAAACAGAAATATATTAAATGACATTAAAGATAAATTGAAAAAACATCGCATCTAGCAGGACTCGAACCCTCGAAATCTGGCTAAAAACACTTAAATCATGCATTGTCATCGAGTTCTGAGAGGCCCTGAAAGTTTCACATCTGTACTTAGTCGAGAAGTTTAAAATTGATTACAAAATTTCACCCGGACAGACAAAGAGAAAACAAGCGAAGGATATAAAAAAGTCCTAAAAATGCATAGATGAAAACCAACTCATAAATCTATTTTTCTTTGTACTATGCCGAAAGTACATCGTTCCGGCTTCAATATTACGGCAGAAAGCCTAACTTTTATGCTGCGATAATGTCGCGCAGATAGCGGGCCGAAAGAAATTATTCCTGCACTGATGTCACTGTCACTGCAAATGTCGGGGCAGGCATCAATATTTTTTAACACAGAAGGCAATTTCCGTAGTACTTTCGGCATAGTACAAAGAAAAATAGTATACACTACATGGGCAGAAAGTTTGAGAGCGCAGTGCAGGAATCTCAAACTTTTTGCCCTTGTAGTGTAATATACTATTTCTTTGTACTATGCCGAAAGTACGTCGTTCCAGCTTTAATATTACGGCAGAAAGCCTAACTTTTATGCCGCGATAATGTCGCGCAGACAGCGGGCCGAAAGAAATTATTCGTGCACTGATGTCACTGTCACTGCAAATGTTGGCGCAGGCATCAATATCTTTTATTACAGAAGGCAATTTTCTTCGTGCTTTCGGCCTAGTACAAAGAAAAATAGTATACATTACACGGGCAGAAAGTTTGAGAGTCCTGCACAGCGCGCCATGATCATGACGCCCAGTGCAGGAATCTCAAACTTTCTGCCCTTGTAGTGTAATATACTATTTTTGGTGATTTTAACTTTTTTAGGCACTTTTAGAACGAACCTGTAAATTGGCAAAAACTCGAAACAAATATAAATATAAAATAATATTGAAGAAACGAAAAATCGAAAATGTATTATTTATTTAATTAATTTTCGTTATATTATAATTAAATAATTGCGGTTGCAATATTTGTTTTAATTTCCTTTTGATGTGAAAGAAAAAATGACATATTAGCAAACCATATGCGTTTCATTTTTTTTTAATTAAGGATGTCCTTGTAAGTACAGACCTAAATTCAAATGTACCGAGAACATCTATTGGGGCAAAAGAGGTAATTTATTAATTTGGGATTTAAAGGCCTGCAAGTTAGGACGAGTGGGGAAGACGTGGGAAGGTAAGGAGTTCCACAATCTGGAGACCCTGGGGATGAAGGAACGATCGAATCGATCCGTTCTCGATGTCGGACATTGAACAGTATAAGGGTGCATGAAGTTGGCACGTCGCGTTGCTCTGGCTGGTCTGGCAAGTGAAGGCATTATAGAGCGGAGTTCTTCTGAGCAAAATCCGTTTATCTATCGGTAAAACAAGGAAAGATCAGCCACTGCTCTTCGGTGGTATAATGGGGCTAGGTTTTTGGTGATACTGGTGTCGTTTATTAGTCGAACTGCTCTTCTCTGTATTGCATCAAGAACTCCGAGCCTCGACGGAGCCGCCGAACCCCATACATGCGAGCAGTATCCAAGATTAGGACGTATTTGGGCTTTGTAAAGAGTAGCCAAGTTGAATGGAGATAAATATTTCCGTGCTCTAAAAAAAGCCTAATTTCTTTCCTGCTGCAGTTTCTATGGATGCAATATGTTCTTTCCAAAGTAAATCTTGGGAGATCGTTACACAAACCAGCGTAATGGAGTCGCCCGATACCAGTGTCTGATCGTTGATTGTAATGGATAAGTCGCATGTTTGCCTCTTGTTTCATTTTTAAGAGGTGTTGTCCTATAAATGAATAAAGATTTTTTTTCAAAAACATTACAAATGGTATATTCCCTATATTCCCTATTTGAAACAAACGGGTTGAGGAAGTGGAAGGGAGTGGGTTGACAATTCACTGATGCATGTATCGTAAATATGTGTACCCCTTAGATAAAAAATCGGCTTGTTTTCACATTTTCTTAAAATCCAATAAATACGGCCCAATATCGAGGTGGACTGTTTTCTGTGGCCCACACTGTATATATTTTTTTTATTACCGTGTATTTTTTTTGCTGCTGCTATTTTTGGTGAACTAATAAAATCGATGGCCATCTAAATAGCAAATTGTAATCAGAAATGTAAAACTTACGTAAATACATCAAAATAATACCCAATCAAATGAACCCTTATAAAACTTAAGTGAAGTTTTTCCATCTCATTCTATAAATTCAAAAGTGTTTGTTATTCCGTATTATTTTTAGCAACCCTTTCGGCTTTTAATTTCCAACTCGAGATTTATTTCAGCGAGAGAAAGGGCGAATATTTATGTATGTGGTTTATGTAACAAACTGGTATAATTCAAAGATATTTTTTAATGGTTTTGCAACTCTAGAGTTTTTATCTTTTGTGTTTTTTATGTTAGCCATAAAATACACTAATAAGGTGTATAACTTTTATATTAAATAGTGTAACGATTTAATCTTAATTTGCACAGTTTCATAAATATTCAACTTTTTCTAATTATGCGTAGTACGGTTCTTGATACGCTGTGTTCTGATTAAATAAAGATAAAAAGTCATTTTTCATACTGTTTGAAGGTGATTGATGGTCTAGTGAAGGAAATACGGAATCTCCAATGCATAAATTGTTATTAGTGATAGAAATCACAAAAGTGAAATAACCTATTCGTAACTATCAGAATATCCATTTATTTAGATGTATTATGAGACTTTCACAACCCTTTCGAATAATAACAGTATCTATTGTGTGAAAGTGCAGTATATATTCACTATGGCATATAAAAGCAAACGCTGAGCAAGCTTTCACAAAAGCTACAGAGTATGGGGTATTGTTTCATTGTCAACGGAATATTGAAAACAATGTTAAAGCCCAGGTTCATTGTAAATAACCGGTAGTCACTGATTTCAAAACAGAAGCAGAGAATGTTCCTAGATATAAAAACGTACAACAGTTTCTATACATATAGCTGAGATTTTGAGCACTAAAACTATAAACAAAAATTTCACGATGTATAAATGACCTAAGTTATAGGAAGTTTAATAATGACTATAAAAGCATTATGATGATAATTTATAAAGTAAACATATTAACAATTTTTTTTGAGTGAATTTCTCCCTTTTTTCGCAATGCAGATGCGTACTTCACACGTGAGAAGGCTCTTTTTAATTTCGGATGATGTATCTGCCTCAAAGCCTCTTTTATTATCCTTCCACTCGTAGATATTTTTCCACAAAAGCGCATTCACTTCGTAGCCATTCGACCCGGTTTTCTCCTTTATTATATTTCCCAGTCTATCCCTCTAATTTTTCCAATTACCAGTTCCGAATTGTGTCATTACTGTCATTACGAACACTTGCTGACCGTTTACCGAAAATTATTATTCTCCGGAATTAATGGAATTCGGAGAATTAGTTTCTTTGTTTGAAACTTTTAACAGATTTCTACTTATTTAAATTTTAATGGGGAAAAAAGCGAAACCGGAACGTTTTCGTAAATTTCCATCTTTCGATGGTTTAAAAGGACGAGGAAGTTAATTTAACTAAACTTTTTACTCGGGAATCTGTTATTGTGATTTGAGAAGTTACCCAAGTTCTTGATGTTGATACGCAAATTTGGTAAGGATTGCTTAAGATTATCCGCCTTTAATACTTTCGTTAAAAAATTGTTATTTATTTTATAAAATTAAAAATACTTTTTTATAAAACCGGTACCTACACCGAAAAAAGTAAAACTGTATAATCACACAACACATTTAAGACACCTCTCATGAGACTTTCGAATTTAGACCAGAGATTCCCAAACTATTGTGTTTCATAGACCACTATCAAAATTTTACTGGGTGCGGCGGACCCCCCAGCATGGCCGTAGCTAGGGGGGTGCATTGTGTGGCAATGCCCTACCTTAAAATCACAATGCCCTACCTTAGAAAGTCCTCATGTCTATGTGGAAGGAACCTATTTTTTTTACTTCTGTCCTACCTGTTATATACCTATGTTTCCCTACCTTAAATTCGACCCCCTGCAGCTACATTACTACTTCTCCACCCTGATTCCTACCAATTTCTAAATTACGAAAAAAAGTGAAGACTAGACTTGATAGGGTTAATTATTAATCACTAATATCTATAATTCATTCACTTCTTATTTCAATCTCAGTAGACTATGCATTTTATTTCTTGGATTGGCACTTCAATTTGTTGGGTTGGTACCTACTGTCGAAATATTGACAGCACATTGTCAAAGGTAAAATTGTTGAAGATTCAATAACGAAATATTTGATGCTTTCTTAGATTCAATATACAATGCCAAAAAAAATAAGTACAGAAATTCACAACAGCATCGTTAGATGTTATGGTATGTTTAGGAAACAAGCTAACAGCTGTGAGAGTGTTTATTTAAATCAATTGGCCGAGGTTTTTCAAGTAAGTACGATTTTATGTGTATTTCTTTTAAATCAATGCTAGTCGCTAACATAAACTTATATATTTTGCATTAGAATAATTGAGAGAGGTTTTTGTAATGAATTTATAAATATGTATCACTTTTTTAAATAAAATTTATATTATTAAAAGAACACATAACCTTTTTTGACAGATATCATAATAAATTATATACAATGTTGTCAGATTTCAAATTTCGAAATTATACATTTTTGTAACTATAATTTAATTCAAAATTTTGTTAAATATTTTTAAATCTCTTAACTACCGTTGTGTAACTGAGGTATATTTTTTGAATCTAATTAATATGACAAACATTCTAAATGCTTAATTTTTTTAGATCAGTGTATCGAAAATACGGAAGATTATTAAAGAAGGATTGAAAAATAATGAGAAAGTCGCAGATAAAGGATGTAAAACTGATACATTGGAGAAGTTTATTTTAAAAAAAGACTTACAGCGACAGATTTGGATGTACTATCCTAAAACTGAACATTTTACTTTAGACAAACTTTTGACTGATGCTAAACAAAATTTTGATTTTAATCATGATTGATCATACAAATACACCGACAACATTTACATGTTACATCTAAATCTGCATCTGTATTTGTTTTTATTTGCTTTTATGTAATTTATTAAAATATTTTTTTCATTGTATCGGTTTGAAATGTCTAACAAATCTTAATTTTTCTGAAAAATTTCTGTTATAAAGAACATTATTAAAACATCAGCATATTTAAGTCAAATGCGACACCACCTGGGGCGGACCAGGAAAATCAAATTTTTACTGGAGTATAGTTTCCTCAATTAACCCATTGGATGTGAAATTTTATTATCCTACAGCCACTAATACAATAATGTTACACTACGATGCCATTTGGATGTAAAATAGAAGACTTTAAAAAAGATGGATACCTATAGACTTTGAGTACTGTGTTTTTATGTTAAACTCAAAACTGATGAAATAATTTTTTTTACCACTGCTTGAATAATTTAAAAGTTTTATTAATCTTTTACTATTGCTTGAGTAATTTAAAAGTTGTATTAAAAGTTTTTATTAATATATGTATATGTGCTACATTTTGAATTTTACTTATATTATTTATTTGTAATAAAATGTAAATATAAAAGTATATTTTTTTACAAGCATGCGTAAAACAACACTTTTCCGCACGCATTTTAATTCAGAAAATATCTCTTTCTCTTTTTTTATTAAATGAATATGTCCTTCAATAACCTTTTGGAAAATTATTGTATTATTACTTTTATGTTGTTGTACCTACTACATAAAAATAGTAAAAAAAAGATTATTTTGCATAAAAATAGAGATTTTTAAAATGTTTGTTCTTAAAAAAATCATAATTTATTAAAACATCTCTGTAAACGTTACTCAAAGCAACAACAAACTTTAATTGTCACAAATTAAAATTTTGTTACATTGTTAGGAGTTGAAAATAAAATTTAAAAAATGAATAAAGTATCTTTTTTATGCTTGTAGAAAAAATATTGATCCTAACTCTTGCGGGAAAGTATAACTTTCCGCACTTGATAGGATAATAACTATTTTCGTTCTAGATCAATAATATAATATGATAATTGACTATAAACAGGGATCTGTTCTGTGCAAAGGAATGTGTTATTTTGAATATCAGTCAAAATTCATGTGAATTTAAATAGACCATTCTTGGATATTAATAGTACCTACTTGCAGCGAAAACTGACGTATCTACTTTAGTACCTATTCAATTTAATATTAAATACATTGACTTATTTTCGGCAAGTTTTAAATTTGGTTTGCAGATTTAATTACTTAAGATATTTGTAATGAATACACATATTTTTATTGAAGACGTGACAACATCGTATTTACAATTATTAAGACCACAGAACAATATGAACAGACGTGTATTATACTGGGCGAATTTCATGTAACTAACAGAGCCTACTGAGATGGAAATAAAAAGTGAATGGCTTATATTCACTTTACTTTTTTTCTCTTCGAAAGTCTGGAAACATATTTGGGAGAATTGATAGAAGTTAAGTCAACATTTTAGTTCTTCACTATCGAAACCAAATTAATTTTCATGAACCCCCGCCTACAATGTGGACCCTATTTTTTTTCAAGCCCAACGTAGACCCCTAGATTTTGGGAATTACTGAATTAGACAAACAATAAATGACACCCAGGAAAAATGGAAAAATGTTATATCCGGCAGGAATCGAACCGGCGATCTCTATCTATAACCGATAGTGTTTTAGGCCGCTAGACCACGGAGGAGCCTAGCGGTTAGTCAATCGACTCGAACACCCATTAAAGAGAGAGAAGGTGAAAGTGGGAATTGGGCTGGAGAGAGTGTGTTGGGAGAAAGAGAGGAAGGGTGACGAAGGGAGAGAGAGAAAATTATTATTCGTCATATCGACAGTTGAAACATCAAACTCTCTCTTCTGCCGTATCATATATTTTTATCTGTTGTTCCCTTTACCGAATATCAAAAGCGTATTTCTGGAAAATGGGTGAGCTTAGGCCCCTCTAACTAGTATGAATTATCTGTACAAAAAAATGTCGGCATAAATTTGTTTAATTGGAATTGTGAAAAAGAACATTTTTATCCATAAACTATGCCCTAACTAATATATACGAGTTTCGGAAACCCGTTAGGCGTATCCAATCTGAACCAAAATAAGTAGGGCTCTTCCCCATGACTTGAGGATTCTATATATCAAATTTCATGACCTTCCTGTGACCTACTGTTATAGCGTATACGGACGGAGGAACACACCCGATCTTATGAAGTACCTCGATGATACTTAATAATTAATGCTGCATCTTTGTGTAATTGTAAGGTATAAACCATAAACTGACAGAAATATTATAAAAAAAAGTAATAGTCAATTTAAAAAAATATTGAGCCAATCGTTACAATTCTTTAAAAACTTTCAAAATAGGCTCCTTCTGCGTGAATGCAGCGCTGCCAGCGCGATTTCCAAGCGCTGGAGGCGTCACGGAAGGCATTCTCCGTAATAGCATTTAGAGCCGCGTCGCAGGCAGCTTGTATACCCTCTGTCGTCTCAAAATGCTTGCCTTTCATCGGCCTTTTCAAGCAAGGAAACAAAAAAAGTCCGCTGCAACTTCCAGTCGGCTGCGTTGTCTTGTCGGACACGATTGACCCTTTGTTTGAGTCTCTTGTGCAAGTAAAACTTGGCGTTGACAGTTTAGGAGGAACAAATTCATGGTGGACGATGCCTTTGATGTCAATAAAGAAAATGAGCGTCGTTTTCACTTTGGATTTGCTCATTCTTCTCTTTTTTGGGAAAGGAGACGCCGGCGTGTGGCACTCGGAAGATTACCTCTTTGTCTCGAGATCATACTCAAAGATCCACGACTCGTCACCTGTGGTTCCGTTATTCAAAAATTGGGGGCACTTTCAGACACGTTCAAATTTTCTTGGCGCAATTTCTGGTCGTCAGTGAGCACTTTTGGGACCATCTTCGCGCACAACTTGCGCATGTTCAAATGCTCCGTCACAATGTCATTAACCACAGATTTTGGTAAATTTAACATCTGGGCAATTAAACGAATACTTAGTGGACGGTCTGAGTTAAAAACTTTGCGCACACGAGTCACATTGTCGAAGTCGAAGGTCTTCCAGCACGGTCGCCGTCGGCGATCTCTTCCCGACCCTTCAAAAGGCCTGGTGTCACCGAAACACACGACTTCTTGCTAAAGCAACATCTGGGTAAGCCTGCTTGGTCATATCAAACATCTGTCGCAGATTGAATTTCACACAGAGACTCGTAGTGCGAAAATGCCTGTCCTGACTCTCCAGGTGCTCGAAGACAAGAGGCAAGAGACAACTGAGCACCGACCAGCCGTTCGTTCGTTAGCTAGGAACGTCCTCTACCGAATCTACTCTGTGCGCGCACAACTTTTTGTGTGAAATTATTTATAAATTACAGTATATTTACAATATATTTTACTGGTAGGTATATTTCATTTTTTTTATTCTTACAAAAGATATACCGCATTTCTTTTCACAGTGTAACATTTTATTAAAAATTAAATAAATTTTTTCTGTTCTTCAAATTATACTGCGATTAAACGATAATTTTGTATGGAAGTTTGAGAAATTTTAAAAACATCGTTCTTTGTCTCTACCTGAATTTTTTCATGTTTTTGTGCGATTAAATTCATTAAATAAATTATATCTATTTGTCTTGTAATATATTAAATGAGCGAGTCCTGCCCTCCTGTCGATCGTGTTACAACGAAATCCATCAGTTCGGAGGATGTGCCAAAAGTTGCGTGTGGTGCTATCTTACTTGGTCATCTTTATTGTTATGTAACTCGAATGTGCTATGGCTATTGTTGTTGAATTTATGAAAGAGTGCCTGGAGGTCATCGTTGGAGTTAGTGTTATGTAAGTCACTCGATGTACGCTATTCCCTTGTAAAAATGTTAAGATTTCCGGATAAAAAACAAATGATATTGTCACAACGTTTTCACAGTACCGGATTTGATTTAGCTCTTACAAACAATCGTATAAAATCTGTATGTTTATGAGAGCATATCATTTTGGTAAAAGGAGGTGTAATGCAAGTGTTACTAAGAAACAATACAAAATATACATAATGTAAGCAAAATAGTAGTGATCAAAATCAAGTTAGATTTGGTACTATAAAATTAAGATAAGAATGTGTTTTTTTTATAGTTTTGTGTAAAACCATCTCAATACTAAGTGGATCACCAAATGATTTGCTATGAAATAGCTAGTGTTTCAAAAAGGTAAACGAAAACGCAAACGCTTTAATAGATCTGCTCTAGGAGGATTTTTTAACATAGCTCCTGCCCCCTCAACATTCTAAAAATATTCTAAAGTAGCCACTGTCTTCCTAGTAAGTTGATAATGTCAAGTCCTCTAAGAACAAATTTACAGTAATGATTGCTTCAAAATTAGGCGAAAATATTTTATTAATAAACCATTTTATCACGATTAGAAGCAAATAGTAAGCAAAAAGAGCTTGACTGCCAAGCTAGCATAACGATTGTTTTCCGGAAATGCTTGGAGCAATGATTTTTTTGCGTAATAAGTTAGCAATAAAATATGATTGTGGTTTCAAATGGGCTCATTGAAAAGGATATGCTAACTTGACATACATATTGTATACCTCGCATTCTGGTGATGTTCTATTATGTGGTATAACCTTCAAATAAACAGTGGTTATTTGTTATTAGATTTCTATTATTTTAAAGGAGTTCAGCCGTTACTTATTGGAGGAAGTCTGTGGGCATTGTTAACACTGTGTTAAAGAAAATTTAATGTAATGAAAGTAGTTACATGGTACCGACAACAATGTGTGGACGTTCCAGAAATTAGTTCTGTATTTGTCAGTCGTAGGTATACTAATGATACATTCAATGATATTTTGTATATCATACAATTATTACTTAAACGTCACTTTGTATCAGATTTAGAAACAATGGCATAACCCTATTATTGAAAGGAATTGATATTGACATGTATAATTTTTGAAACATTTCAAAAGGATCAATGGTTTCAGGACAGCTTAACATATTTCACCTGAAAAAGTAAATCCAACACTACACCCAAAAGGATTTCAAGAGTCACAAAAGAAAAAGTAATAGAATACAAAAGTAATATTCAAATCATTCAGCCATTTTAAATAAGCTAAAAAGTTTGAAGGGGGATTTCCTGCTTTTCAGAATTTATGACTCAACCTGAGGACTACTTGACATTCTATTACGTCCAACGTATATTTTGAGCTGCAGGATATATAATATGCCTTTTAGAAATATAATAGTCGAGAATTCGATCCTTCTTCGACTTTTTTAGCGATGGAAATTTTAAAGAATAAGAGGTGATGGCTTGTTGTTTCAGTAGCGGCACTTAACCTAATTTTCTAAGTTCCATTAGTACAATATCAAAATACCTGATGAAAGCTCTTTATTTTCTCAAATAAAAATTTCAAATGATCACTACAAATAAAAGTTTACTATTTCAGCACTGATCAAACTCAAATTAACAAGAAAACTTAAAAGAAGGCTTGATTCATTAGCTCCAGCGATAACTTAACCCACGTTTATAATTATAATAAGTTGGTGTAGTTTTTTAGGACTTAAATGCAAAGCGGTACACTATTTAAACACATTCATACGAGGGTTGAAATTTATATTTTGATCTTAATAATGAAATGACCGTAATTTATTATCAAAATTAGTTTTATTGCTTTTCAAGTATTCTTCATGATAATCAATACAATTTTTCATGCGCTCAAACCAATTTTCAAAGCACTTTTTCCACTCCGCTTGAGGTACCTCCAGAACATGATTTTTAAAATCCATCAACGGGTTCTTTTGGCCACGCAAATTATTCGTTATATACGGCAATAAAAAAAGTCATTTGGTGCCAAGTCAGGACTTTATGGAGGACGAATTATCAATTTGATGTTTTGACCGGTCAAATAGATGGTTGTTGCATCCGATGTGTGAAAACTTGCATTGTCATGATAAAGAATGATATTTCGTTGCCGCTTCTTTATTCGTATTACACCAAGCACTTCTAACAAACAAATGGTTGTGCACCATTTGGAATTTACCGTTCTATGTTGATCTAGTGGTACATTTGTCACATGTCCAGTTATACCAAAGAAACAGGCAATCATTTGCTTTGAATTGCTTAGGGCACGAATTACTTGGAAGACTCGTACAATGGACTGCTGTTCTGTTTCGGGCTCATACGAATACGTCCAAGTTTCGTCACCTGTGTAAATGTTATATACAGCTTTCGATCATACGCGATTGTATTTCTTGGTAGGTAGGTACATGACGATCTTGCATTATTAGATTTTGCATAGCATTAAGCTGGATTTATAAACTTGTCGTTGCCGTTTCCGTTCGGTACAGCTTTCAGTTGCGTTACCATTCAACGTTGAAAAAAATGTATTTCTATCTCATGTTTATAAAGTCCGTAGTCGTTGAAGTTTTAACTTTAGCTGTTCCCGTTGCGGTGCTGTTCGGCGAAGGGCCAATCAAATCTAGTTATTTTAAAAATTGTTAACTGTCAACTATTTTAAGTTGGTAGAAATGGCATTGTTGGTATTTGTTACTTTTATTATTCGTTGTTTGGGTTTGGTTGGTTTGCTGATGGTTTTTTTATTTATACTGTGTTTTACGTTATTATTAGAAAGTTTTTTATATTTTCACCGTGTTCTTTGTCTCTCTATCATTCCGCGGAATTTTGTAATCGAATTTAAACCTATTTCCCGACTACCTAGAGCTCTGAAATTTTCAGGATAGCTAAGATCTGGATGACAATGCATGTTTCAAGTGTGTTTAGGCATATACATTAATTTCGAAATTTATACTGAATTGATATGAAATATGATATAAATTGTGTATACATGTTATCATTTTGAAAGTTTTTAAATATGTCGTTCGTAGCCTAGTTGATTAAGCGTCGGATATGAATCAAGGTGACAGTTCTATTATGTTATCATAATGGGATCGACTACGCGAGAGAGAATTTTTTTTTTGTTTTACATTTGTGACAACATTAATTATTATTTTAACTGTTAATAAAATAACTAATTTAGAAAATTTTAGACTATACTGTGGACTATGCCGTAATCTATCTTGTAAAGCGCTATTTGCCAAGGGAGTAATAATTTAATAATAGTAATATGACTTATAAATCACCAAAAAAACTTTCTACTATAAAAAGTTCTTTTATAAATTGTGATTATTATTATCGTTTTTTATTAATTTATCGTAGTAATATTGCTTTAGTTTATAGTGATAGTTATAGTTTATTGTTACAGTCCTAGTTTATACATAAAGACAATTGAATTTGGTTTGAAAAATGGAGGAAGAAAGAAATTACAATGGTGGAGATAAAGGTAATAACGACTAGATGGTTTTTCGTTATTGTTTTATTCTATTAATTTTTAGATAACATATCTCTATTTCTGGAACTAATTCAAATCCATGATTATTTATTCAACTTAAAACATAAACAATACAAAAACCAAGGACTCAAAGAAAAAGCGTGGCAAGAGATTGCAACCACTACTAACATGTCCTCTGAAGATTGTAAGAAGCAGTGGAGGAATTTAAGGGATCGATTTACAAGGAAGAAGCGTAACCTCGCAAATGGATCAGAAGCTACCAAGTCGAACTGGCCTAATTTTAAGGAAATGCAATTTTATACAAAATATTGCAAACTAAGAAAAACCGCAGTCAGTTCCAGTTCCTCCGCTGTCTATACGGAACTATTCAGTGGGGACTCACAAATGATTCAGTTGGAGGTAGAGGAACTTTAAAGTATACCATTTTTACCTCCGGACAGAGAAATAATTCATAGGAAAGTCGATGTAAATAAAACGTGTTTGCATCTCAAAGATACGATTAAAACTGTTATTATTATGGCCTTTTTTAAACAAAAATTTGTTACTTTCTGATCTTAATCACTATTTTGTTAAACATAATTTTATTATTTGTATACAGGATAAATGAATCATTTGAAGGGGAGAAAAAAGTTCCAAAACGCAAAAAAATAATTGTGGAGAAAATAATAGAAACTGTAGAAAAAATAATAAAAACTGCAGAAAAATTGCCAGTTGCCTGATGCCTCCTGCAGCTAGTGATGCAAATAGATCCTGTGCAGATTTTGTGTATAGTAGACTAAATAAAATACAGCAGAGGAGACAAAGGAAAAGAGAAGACAAATATTTGACATAATCAAAAATTAAATATACTATTTAAAATAAAAACTTAAAAAATTAAGTGTTTTATTTTTAACATTTAAATTAACACAATTTAAATAAATTAACAAAAAGAAGTTGTAAATAATTATCTTCGGGTAATAATGGCATTTTGCTATTCTACACTTCCATCCCTGAAAATAAAATAATTGGCCAAAGTTTCTCGATTTTGGTACAAACATCTTTTAAATATGTTTGCACCAAGTCTACCAACAGAACTAAGAGGCACTTGCTCTTCTCTCCAGTTTCCATGTTTCTCATCATTGGAGTCGACATAACCTGGAGGGCTGATAATCGATAATAATTGTGCAGTACAATAGCTTTCACAATGTTGTCAACGTTTTCTACTTTGGCATTTATCGTAGTTTTTAAAATTCTCCACCTTGCTACCATAATGCCAATTGTATTTTCTATTACTTGTCAAGCTCGCGACAGCCTATAATTGAAAATTCGTTTTGTCTGAGAGAGTTGTCTTCCTGGAAATCGCCTCATGATGTATTCTCTTAGTGGGAAGGCTTCATCAACAACAAAAAAATATGGTAACTTATTATCAAAGTGTGGTAAATTACGTGGTGATGGTAGATTCATTCGAGTTTTGTAACAAAATAGCAATTTTTAAGAACACCTCCATCACTTTGGCAGCCATATGCACCAATATCAACTAATGTGAAGCGGTAAGCACTATCAGCTACAGCCAGAAGAATTATACTAAAATTATTTTTATAATTGAAGTAAAGAGACCCACTTCTAGCTAGAGCCTGAATATTTATGTGATCCTACTATTCTTGTCTATATTAGGTGATTTTGTTTCTTTTTCATTATTGCTTTCACGTTTAGATGGGATTTGAGTTCATTATAACGTTTCGCTTCCTAACCACTTGATCATCCAATAGCTTAAGTGGTTAAAGCATGCCTGCGTATAAGGCAGTGATGGTGGGTTCGAGTCCCACTGGATGTGACATTTTTACAATTTCTCCTTAATGTCAGTTTAATAATTTCTTGTTTGTATAATTTCTAATAGTTCATTAAAGACTGTCTCTAGTTAGTATATGTATATATTCCAACGTTTGACGGGTGTCTACTCCATACGTCACTAAGGTCTGATAGTTTACTTTTGAATAGTGTACTAGAACCTATCTGTTATCTAGGAGTTTGGTATTAAACCTAGAAAAGTAAATAGATAAAACTGAGACATTATTTGTAAACATTTTTGTCCTTAAGCAAATAAATTGCAGCGTAATCGTCAGAGACAGATGCAAAAAATTCTAATACTAATTTGTAAACATATTTCTATTTCACATAGTCGTATAAATGGGACATGCTTATTTCCTCAAACATTAATTAATCTTTATTCTCAAACTGAAAATAAGTATATGAATGAATGGGAACACAGGATATGATGACGTTGTTTCCAAAACTTTAGTCTGATTTTACTTTGATCTTTTAATTAATGCTCCTAACGTTAGAAACCGCGAAAACCAAAACTTGACGTACATCATTTAATTTCTTAGCTTTGTGCAGTATTTCGTTTTATATATAGAGCATCATTTGTTGGTCTTTCTAAATATAATTACTCCAAAAGTTGGAAAATTAAACGTTACTGGCCTGGAAAAAATTAATTTGTACATAAAAGCTATTCTTTTGTGGTAAAGTTATCACTGTGAACTTCCATATTTCTACAAGCTCTAATTTTCTTCCCTAAAACGAGAACATAAAATATTAACAAGGTTTACAATAATAAATACATAACAGAAAGCAGAAAACGAAGTTGCTTGGAAAATATTTGATCTATTCAAAACCCTTTTTGGAATTCGTAACGTAGCATAAATTTTCCATTTAAATAATTCATAGAATAAGCTTCAAGTTTTAGAATATTTAAGTGGAGCAATTTAATTACGTTAAGTCATCACAATTTCCACGATATTAAATAAACATAGATTACTAGGCCCCTTTTATTAACAGTATTTGGACAGTAAAACAATTCGAATCCTTAATTATTTTTTTTTATTTGAGCATTACTATTTTTAGTTCTAAAGCCTTCTCATCTTTTGTAATAGACGATAACCCTTTGGTTTCGTACACTTTTGTTCTTTTGCTGTATGTTTAAATAAACAGGTTTTTCATTTTGGTATTCTGGGTCTGCCTTGGCTTTTTGTTCTGGGCTCTCTTTTATATATTTAGATACCTTTTATTTTTTACTTGAAATACCCTTTTTTAACTATAATAAAATTTCAAAATTTTTATGAATTTACAATTTTATAAAATATTAACAACTGTCTACAATTCGGTATGAAATTTATTTTCATTTTATTTATAACAAAATAAAAACAAAAAACTAGTTACTATCTCATAGTCGTTTTTCTTGGGTAAAATTTGCAATTTTAATATCAGAGATAGTAATCATAACAATATATAATCAATTTACGTTACAGCTTTCAGACGCATCATCTTTCCTTCCTTTGTGCTAAAAGCTAACGATAGGTTGGTAGAAAGGTATTTAAAGGAAAGGCGCTTTTGTTCTTCATTTATGTGACATTCTGGGTTTAACAATTGGATTACGTCCTTCTATTAACAATATTTTCACAAGGACTGAAATGTCAGAATAATACTTTAAGTTGATTCATATTAATGGCTTTCAAAGATTTTTACACCTTTCAGGTATGGAGTGTTTCTGTAAATAACTTTTTGTATGTTCTGTGGTTTTAGATGCTAAACGGCCCTTTCAAGAGGCTTACTGATGAAAATTTTCAATATTTTTACCGTTAACTTAACAGTCAATCGAGAGAGACGTTATTCTCATAGAGGTGAAATATTTTTAGCTAAAGTGTTGAGAGAGGAAGATCTTTTTCCTATTCTACAGTGTTTGTTATATTAGATGAACTTATATGTATCTGAGATTTATTTTTATTTTTAAGCATTGTTGTGAACTGATACCTACTGTCAACAATGAAGAACTTTGTACCTTCTGCACTCCTAAAAGGCACCCGAGGAGAGGTTTTTATTAATATTTAATGACTTTCAGTGGTAGTGCCTTGGAAATTACTGCCCAACTATTAAGCTTTCTTTTTCGATACGGCCCTACATCATGTGGTTGGTCGAGCGATCATTGGACAGGAAAGGGTCAACCCTGGGAGTATTCATAGATATCGAGGGAGCTTTCGATAAAACCACGTTCCCTAAAATAATTCCCTCGCTTACTACCCGAAATGTACCTAAAACAGTAAGCGGATGGACTCTAAGCATGCTCTTCATGCGTGCTATAGAAATAACTGTAAATGACGTCAAGATACGAGGCAAGGTTACGAGGGGCTGTCCACAGGAGGAGTTTCATCACCTATCATGTGGAACATTGTTCCAGAAAGCCTAATTCACCGCCTCAATGAACATCACAAAATCTATACAGTAGACTACGCAGATCACATTGTAATTCTTCCAACAGTAAAGTTTGAAAGCACCCTATGATACAGAAAGCAAGTTGCTTTCAAAAATTAAGTGTCTGTTAGAAATGATCCTCTTCACGAAGAAAAAGAAACCTGGGGGCTTAAAAGCACCTAGTCTTTTCAACGTTAAATTAAGCTTTGCTGCAGAAGTGAAATACTTAGGTGTTATCCTTGACAGCAAGCTGAAGTTGAACTCACCCATAGAAAGCAGAGTTAAAAAAGCATGTATATCTTATGAGCAATGCCGCCGAACCATAGGACAGACCTGGGGATTATCCCACCGACCAGCGCAATAGAAGTAATACTTGGATTCACCCCCTTGATATATTTGTTAAGGAGGTAGCATTAATGACCATGCAGCGATTTCACACGGTTTTTATCGAACCCACTGTAGGGACCGGCACCCTTAGGGACAATCTATGGAGGGAATCGCTAAAGGCGATACCACTCTTACAGGCAGACACGGATGCCGTCATACCAAGATTTGTCTTTGACAAACCCTACAAAATATTTACTAACAAGACAGCAGATGGGAAATTTACTCTAGATTCTTGAACCTAAAAATGAAATGGGCTAGGGATGGCTTGTCAAATGTGGTTCAGTCAGAACTCACAGGCATAACCATAGCTGCAAAATAATTAATAGGAACATCACAGGTAGGAATGTCAATATTTACACAGACTGCCGACAAGTACTACTGACCTTGAATAGACCACGTATCACTTCAGGTTTAATACTAGGATGTCACCAAACTCTAACTGAGGACAGCCAGAATAACGTGGTCACTGTGAGCTGGATCAAATGACATGGGAATTCTAAAGGTAACTGCATTGCGCACAATTTAGCAATGAGGGCTACGGGCTATAGAAATGATAGCTCTGGCCCATCTGCCAAGCTAACAATGTCCGCTGTGGTGGACCTTATCAAACAGCCCTCTCACCAATACTTTATACAGTGCTGAAATGAAACAAATGAAACAACAACAAGATAAGTAAAGTAGTAAACAAACTAATGTTTATACATTCTATTATTTAACATGACTCCATAGAAAACATTCTCTCATAAAATCTACATACCAATACACACATTTCGTTGTTCTATTTTTAACATTTCTTTTAATTTGTTGTATTCTTCGGTTACTTATTTACAGTGTGTTCTTGACTTCCGTATCGCATAATTTCGTTTTTAAATAGCCGCACGGTGCGTGAATGATTCTACTACAAATTAGAGGCATGGAACACGCATACTATTTTTGGTTTTCGTGACAAATAATTTAAAATACAATTAGACAGAATGTCTCATTGGATTTGTTATTCGTGTTGTATTTAATGGAATGCAGATGGATATAACTGTTATGTTCAAGATCTAATTAATTGATATAGGTGGTGTACAATTAATTGAGTTTTTTTATCATAAAATTTTGATTTGCTTGTACACTTTTATTTTTTATTTATAAGTATATTTCTCAGCTTTTGTGCACAAATCTCAACTGAATTTTATAAAATAAACAGTATTTTGGTTTTTACAAACTTGGCGTCAAAGTATATAGTGAATACTTCAAAAAAATGCTTTGTAGAAGTTTTGAAACGAACTTAGCAGAAGTTAATTTCTTATTTTAGAGAATTCCCAAATATTACCTCGATTGAACTTAAAAATGTCCAAGAAAAAGTTTTATTATTTTTATACGACCTCTAGCTTTGTTAACTTTCATGGAAAAAAAGTTTCTTAAGAAATGTAAATTCTACTTTTAAGTTTTGGTTAGTCAAATTAGTATCTTCCCCGCATAGCTTACACAAAATAAATGAACCATTTGAAAGGTCCCACTTGAGATTTGACGAAATTTGATGTCATAAGAATGAACTACGGCACCGTTAGTAATTCAATTCATGATTTTTATTTTAGCAAAATACGAGGGTTGCATATAGCCGCTTAGAAGGTGCCACCAATAGACACAAATCTAACCTCAATCTTTTGTTGACATAAATCCAGAGTTGCATTGCAATACAACAAGTCGTGTAGGTACAGTGAATTATTGAAATTAGCAAGACGGTCGAAAAATGAATCTGAGCCGGGAACATTTTCCAGCAATAATTTTTGACATTTTTTGGAGTGGATTATCCCAACAGTAATGTCTCGCTGAAATGGTTTCTGTGTTCTGGGACTGAATCACTACACCAGTCAACTATTACGAATTTCAACATGGTCGCTCCAGTCTCATCGACGAATTCAGGCTATGTCCACCCAAAACAACAGTCACATAGCAAAACATTGATACTTTTTTTTTTAGGCTTAGAGGTTGTCCATGGGATTGCATCGCAGCTAGTACAGCTTATTGTGCACCCTCATTCACAGGTCCTCATTCTTCGTCAAATCCCAGGTTTTGACTATGGTTGCCCTTTCTTCCCTTTGATCTCCAGTCGGTAGGCCAAGGGATCTCACACGCAGACCTTGCAGGGCTGGGCACATGAATATCACGTGGAAGGCTGTTTCCTCCTCCTCACCGCATTTTCTACATAGGAGGTTTTCAACTTGAATTCCCATCTTATGTAGGTGTCCGCGAAATACCCAGTGGCCGCTGATGAAGCCAACCACTTTCCGCAGGGTCTTCCTCCTCAGCCCAAGGGCATCTGCCGCTATAGCACCAGTAGGTGTCTGCACCATTCTCTTTGACTGTATTTTACCTTCTGTTCTTTCCCAGCTCTTTCGATGTTCTATGTGTTGTAAGCAATACCACACGTCGGCTCTGGGCCAATGAGCGGGCTTTCAGCTCATTTGTTTGCCCACTTGTCTGCTCCCTCATTGCCAGCGATACCTTTGTGCCCCAGAACCCAACTAAGGATAACCTTGTTGTACTCTCCCAGGGTTTTCATGGCCTGATGACAGTCCCATACTGCTTTAGAGGTAAAGTCAAAACTGTCAAGTGCCATTAGCGCTGCTCTACTATCCGAGTTTATGTATATGGTGTGGTCTGTCATACCACGCTCCAAACACACTCTTGCACACTCTGATAGGGCAACAAATTCAGCCTGAAAAACAGTAGCCAGCTTACCCAGGCTTACGCAAAACTGCGCCTTGGGTCTGACTCCATATATTCCCGCCCCAGTGCCTGTTGGCTTCTTCGAGCTATCCGTATACCAAGTGATCCCCCTTTTCATATATTCAGGTTCACCTTTCTCCCAGGCAGCCCTGTCAATAATATTGACATTGTATGGCTTTTCTAGATCTGTGATCTTCACCATCCTGTCTGGTAGCATTTCCAAGGTGTCCATCTGTACAGTGTCCACAATCCTTGTATGCCCACTGGAGGCATTATACTTCCAGTTGCCACTGCAACCATTCTGTAGGCTGCCATCCTTGCCTCCCCTTTCACAATAATGTCGAGAGGTGGGAGGTTTAGCACTACTTCCAGGGTTGCAGTTGGAGTACCTCTCATGGTTCCTGTGATGCCAAGACACGCTACTCGCTGGATCTTTTGTAGTCTCTTTACAGCGGTAGTTTGCATCACCTTGGTCCACCAGACTATCGAGCCATACACCATTATCGGTCTTGCAACCCTAGTGTATAGCCAGTTAGTCATTTGTGGGCTCAGACCCCATGTCTTCCCAACGGCCCGTCTCATCATCATAAGTGTGGTCTGAGAGCGTTGCGTTATATGTGCCAAATGGCTGTTCCAGGTGAGCTTATCGTCTAGTCTTATTCCTAGGTACTTGAACTCTCTCTTAACCTGGATCTGGTTACCGAAGAGAGTTGGTACCCTAGCGATATCAACATTTCTCTTCCTTGTAAATGGTACCATTACAGTCTTCATTGGATTGACCCTCAGACCCTCCTGGTTACACCACCTTTCCACTATGAACAATGCCCTCTGCATGAGTTCTTGGCATGTGTTCATAAATTTTCCTCTTATTAGGACAACAATGTCGTCAGCATATCCTTGAGCGTACATTCCCTGTGCATTGAGCTCAGAAAGGAGGTCATCAACCACTAGATTCCACAGATTCGGTGACAGGACGCCACCCTGTGGACACCCTCTTTGTGCCTTGACCTCCTTTACCGTTCCACACAGAGATGCTTGCGCTCTCCTACTTTCGAGCATGTTGCCTATCCACCTCACCACAGTGTTTTCCACATTCCTTGATACCAGCTTTGACACAATAGAGCGAGTACTAGTGTTGTCGAAAGCTCCTTTTATATCAAGAAAAGCAACCACCGCTATTTCCCTATTTGAGATAGCATCTTCAATCTTGCAAACCAGCGCATGCAAGGCTGTTTCGCATGACTTTCCTTTCTGATAGGTATGTTGGTTCGGATGCAAAGGACGGCTTAAAAGGAACCTGTCCTTTATATGTCTATCCACTAATTTCTCCATGGTCTTCAGGAGAAACGATGTAAGGCTAATGGGTCTAAAAGCCTTAGGCACAGCATATGTGTCCCTTCCAGGCTTCGGTATGAATACCACCCTAGAGGTCCTCCATGCTATTGGTATTACTCCACTGGCTAAGCTGGTCCTGAACAGACGCACCAAGGGGAGTATCAACTGGTCCCCACCTTCCTGCAGGAACACAGGATAGATGCCATCGGTACCAGGAGTTTTAAATGGTTGAAATGCCCTAAGAGCCCATTTAATGCCCGTAAAGGTGATCACAGCCTTAGCGCAATCCCAGTCCTCCTTTATCGTCCGCATCCTAGTCCCTCTCTCCACATCCTTTTGGACTGTGTTCTGCGGTTGTAAGGACCCTGGGAAGTGAGCGCTTAAAAGGCACTCTAGCGTTTCTTCTGGGCCGTCCGTATATGTACCATCCTCTTTAAGCATTGTGCCTAAATGATTGGTTTGACCTCGAGCTAGGACTCGATGGAGCTTTGCGCATTCAGGAACACTTTCAATGTTCTGACAGAATTCTCTCCATGACTCTCTCTTAGCTCTCCTTATAGTTTTGTTATATACAGTGAGCACCCTTGAGTAGTTGTCCCAGTTTCCTGTACGCTTTGCAGCATTATACAGTCTGCGAACTTTCCTGCTCAGGGCTTCTAACCCACTGTTCCACCAGCAGGCTTGCCTGCGTGTGTTCTTCACAGTCTCTGGGCAGGTTTCATGGTACGAGCTTAATATGGCCTCGTTCAGAGAATTTGCCATACCCTCCACCCCGTGCCCTTTTATGTCTTTTAGTTGGTTTAGTCTGTCCCCTAGCACCTCCCGGTACTGGTTCCAGTCTGTCCTTCTTACGTTCCTATAGGTCTCTTTTGTACAGATCGAGCCTATAGTAAATTCAATGTAACTGTGATCCGACGCCGAATGGTCATCGGATACCTTCCAGTTTGCAACTTTTGTCGCCGCATAATTGCTAGCCAAAGTTACGTCCAAAACCTCTTCCCTTAGTGCTACCCCTCTCTTCTGCCTAAAGGTTGGTTTGGAGCCCTTGTTCAATATAACTAAATTAGATTCAGCTATGAAGCTTAACAAGCACTCACCTCTTTTGCTGATGTCACTGCTTCCCCAGGCCTTGTGGTGGGCGTTGGCGTCGCAGCCTAACAACAGGTGTCTCCTTTCCCTGACTCCTTATTCAATCACCATCCTCATTTCTCTGGTCGGTGGTGGTTCCCGGGAGTCATACGGCAGGTATACGAAAGCAAGTAGGATTCTGACGTAACCGTCACCCATCTGCCCGTATATCTCTGCTTGATACGGTTCGTCAGCTAATTAAGGATCACCGCCGTGTAGTACACCGAAACATAGAGACATCTTTGGGCATTTCAAAGACCTCGATCTAAAAGATCCTACATGAAGAACGGGGTCGTAAAAGTTGGATTCCAGTTGGATTTCTCATTTGCTCAGAGAAGAGCAAAAACAGTGCGCGTCAATTGGTAACAAAAAACATTGGAACGGTTTAACAAAAAAAGCTCAAAAAACGTTTAGTGTCAATGAATCTTGGATTTACTCCTACGAACCGGAAAATAAACGCTAATCCGTGTGGATGTTTCACGAGAACGAAAACCAACTTAAGTTATTCTTTCTCGAAGTGTGTCAAAGAAAATGGTCGCAACTTTTGTGCACGTTGCAACAATTGCTTTAGAAGATCGAAGAAAGGTTACTTCCGATTGGTATATAAACGTTTGTTTATCAGAAGTTATTGCGAAACTCTGACAAAGCAACACACAACGGTAAATCATCCTAAATCAAGACAATGCAAGTACTCACACTGCCCATAAGACAAATTGAGTCTTTGGAGCTTCCAATCAACGAATTATTACACAATCCACCTTAAAGTCCAGACCTACGTTTCAACGACTTTTCACGTTCCCAAAGATCAAAAATTCAATGCGTGGGCAGCGATTCCAGTCGCCAGAAGAAATCATCGATGCCTTTAAAACAGTGATTATGCATGTGTCAACTGACGACAGAAATAACTGTTTTACCAATTGGTTTGAATGCATGCAAAAGTGTATCGATCTTGGTGGGTAATATGATAAGCAATAAAGTTCTTTAAGTCTATATTTTTTGTGTTTATGTCTATATACAAATCTAAAAAACCACCCTCGTAGACTAGTTTTTGATACATTTTATAGAGTTAATTCCGAATCCTTATTATTTATCATGCCTTTAAAAACAGCACGGATCCGCATTATTAAAATATTTTAATTGCATGTTTACTTACCAGCATGATTAAATTTTTCGTAAAATTTATTTTTTAGACGATACATACTCATAGAAGTGCTTCTCATTCATAAGTTAATAGAATACGATGGTCTGTCAATAATTCAGTAAAAAATAAATTTAATAAAAATCAGTTTTAATAATTTATTTCCGGTACTTAGTTTTTTATATTCTTAGATATTTTTCTTAACTACTACCCTTCACTGCTTTACAGTGTTCAGTAATGTACAATAAGACGCTGATGAAAAATAAAAAAATCAATTTGGGATGTTTTAGTATAATCATTTCTTCGGGTTATAATTAAATTTAATCGCCAAATGGGGTGTAAAGGAGACCTACGAAAATTTATAATTCTGCCTCCGGTACAATTTCTATGCCTATTATTCTTTGCCGGAGTTCCTTCAATAATTCCGTCGATTACAAAAAAGCATTATCTGCCGAACATCAGACAGGAAAAAAGGAAATTTTATTCCTATCAACATTTTTACTGAAATAAGTTTCTAATTATGTATTATTTTTTGAAATCATGTTTACTTAACATTTAAAAAAATCATCGCATTAATAATTAGGTAGTTTAAGGTAGTTTTAATATATTCTATACCGTAAAGGTATAAAGATAAAACAAAAACTTACGGTAGCTTCTTAGTGTTTCAAAGATAATGTGAAGATCAGATTGCTTCATTCTCTCGGTAAAAGGTACGGTACCGTAATAATGTTAAATCTCGACTATTCTCTGGTCTCGATTAACAGGTAGTTTAAGAATATACCATCAACTTAATCTTCATAGTAATATAGTAACGAAATACAGTAATCTGACCAATCTGCAGTCGTAATTACTATATATCTGAAGGAATTCTTAAAGATCACACTGTCTGGAAATCTTCAGATAAACTTTCAATCGGAACAAATGAAATTAGGCACTAGAAACACTTAATTATTTCGTAAGTTTAAGAAAAGAGAAAAAAATAGTGGGAAACTGAAACTATTTGACCTGGGGTTTGTTGGCGAGCGTCTCACCCTGAGTACCTTAATTCTCTCTCGGGTGTGGTTTCAGTAAACTTTTTCGATAGCACGTGATTAAACAGAGGGATATGATTGATTAGAGAATAAATCGATAGATGTCAAAGATAATAATAGTATACCTAATACTATTATGACGTTTTACAGAGTCTTTGAAAATCAAAGAACATATAGACCGTTTACTAAGAACCAACAACTACTTCCCTGGCTATATGCCACGACGGACATTGAATTACAGTTCAAAGTTAAACGGGGTTAGTATATCTTCCTTGTACTGATGAGACGCAATACGTCGAAACCGGTCTACAAGTGATATCCTTTCGAATTGCAAACTAAAATGGTTAGTTCTATCTTGCAGATATACTAACCCCGTTTAACTTTGAACTGTAATTCAATGTCCGTCGTGGCATATAGCCAGGGAAGTAGTTGTTGGTTCTTAGTAAACGGTCTATATGTTCTTTGATTTTCAAAGACTCTGTAAAACGTCATAATAGTATTAGGTATACTATTATTATCTTTGACATCTATTTGATAAACGTTTTACTGAAATGACAATTGATTAGCAGGAAACTGCAATCAAGTAGAATAAATCGATATTTTCTCGAACATTCTCTCTATGTTAGTATGGGATGTTTTTTGTCACGTAAGCCAATTTCAGCTAATTCTCGAATGTGGTGAAAATTTTGAACGACAGGGTTGGCTAATACTTAAAAAAGACATTGTTAAAGAGAAATTAAATATCTGGGTTTTTTAAAAACGCTACACATATAATCTATTTAGTAGAAGTTTCTCGCATAACGTTTTTGATATTTCGTCTATCAGTTTCGTGTGTTTCTGTGTTCCGAGTATTTGTGGAAGTGTTTCTTCGTTATAATAAAACAACAGTGTAACCTAAGTGAATGGTACTTTACGATGATTAACAACTAACAACGAAAAAAAGTTTGGATAAAGCTTTTATATTGTCGAGATAATTCAGTAAATTTAAAAAATGCGATTTTGGGAAAACTATCATTTTTAGTTATAAAGTAATTAAATTATTATCTTTTCACAATCGGGTTTTAACAGGTAATAGAATTTTACTTGAGAGTTATAAAAGTGGGCAAATGTTTTCCTACCGTAATCAGTGAGTCAAAGCCATAATCGTACTATATTTCTGGTCCTACTCTAACAATGTATTTTGTTTTGTCACGGTTGTAAAAAAAGATAATTATTATTACTTTATGCACATTTTAACGTTTATTAGGTTTTCTATAAGGGGTACTTTCCTGTAGCTATGCTATTCAATAAAGTACTAAATGTTGTACACAGACGACGAGTATCGTTTTATGACGATAATAACGCAAATAATAGATACGATGATATATACTCTAACGATAAAAGCCAAATGAATTTCTGTAATGTCGTTGACTATCCGGGTGGAATTTTTAGTGTGATTTCCAACCGTAAAATGGAATTTATTCGCGATAAAATATGGCATCATTCTGGACGGAAACTAACCCCCTACTAGATTGCTATTAAATTTTACGACAAATCTAAATAATGTCGTGCCTGATACTGCTGCTACGAGGGAGTTTTATTGTTTTTCACGTCTTTTACGTTTTAAAACTTTTTTGAAGCTACTTTAGAGGCGTAGGTGTATTTGTTAATTTATATATTTCTAATCTTAATAGGATTTAAAACATTACACTACGGAGGTAAGATCTCTAAGTAGGTAATAAGGTTAAGTATAGATTAAAGTAACACAGGAGTTGATTTAGGGATTTAGTGGTGAACGAAAACCCACGGGCTTTTAGAGTTTATATTGTCATTCCGTAGAGTAGATAGAAATAATTGATTACATACCTGCATTCTGTTCTTAGTGCATTTAAATACTGACAAGTATATCTATGAAAATTACATTTTAATTCCCGTACTGGGAAATCCAAGTAAAATTACATTATAAATTATCTAAGACGATATCTTACTGTCTCGGTCGTATGATGGCATTAGTAAAAACTATTAGTTTGGTTACGAATATCTCCATAAACGACTGGAAATATAGTATTTTAATTTGTAGCTTAATTAACCTTTTAAGAGTTAAATTGGCGTTGGGCGCCAATTTGTAACCCTAAAATTACCCAAGGCTAGCTCCTGAGGATCGTGGCTTCCTTCTGAGTCTTTACAACCCTTCCCAAACATTAATTTAGGGCGCCAAGTACAGACAAACAAATACAAAACGGTAAAATCAGTTTTAAGTTGATTTATTTAATCAATCAAAAGTTTAGTGAAAATTAAAAAAAAATTAATTAATTTATTCTCTTATCTTTGGTTTATTTTGATTCTTCCTGTTGGAGCTTGATTTATTGTGGATCGGAACTGCTCTAAATCCAAACGTGGGTGGTAGTGGGTTTTCTTTCAAGGAAACTTCCTTCTTTGATGTGGTAATAACCTAAATGAAGGGCCAAGGTAATCAGAAAATATTTCCGATTTTATTCAAAATCGAAGATAAAATGAAAGAATTAAAATAATTTTCTAACCAAGTAACAAACTTTCGATCTCCTACCAAATCGACGCGAACGGACCATCCGCACCGGCGCTATAAAATTGGAATAAATAAAAATATAGTTCGGAGGATATACTCAAAAACGAACGTTACAAATTAAAAGGTGAATTATATTTAAATATAGTCAAGAAAGTTAAAAGACCATTGAAATTGGAATTTATTGCAATGTTTTGAATAAATATATTGGAGCTCAGACGTGTGTCGTTACCATAAAGTAAAGTTTTAGAAACAACCGAGATTGTTTTGATGATACAGAAAAAAAGCATACCACATTATAATTGAGTTCAGTACTATAGGGGATAAGTTGTTTTACAATAGTATATTGTAATACAAGTGTTACAATGACAGAGGTTTCGTAGTACGAGTTCAGTTTGTGAAACGAACCGCGAAGCGGTGAGTTTCGCAAAGAACGAGTACTACAAACCGTCATTGTAATTCGAGTGTTACATACTATTTTTTATAATGAACTTTAAAAAGTATAAAAAAAATAAAATGAGAGTTTTTAGAAATATTTATTTATGTTGGCAATCTTGACAGTTTTGACACTTGTCAGTTTTAATGATTTTAAATTAGAATATTTGTCAAATTTGTATAAAATATTCCGAATTTAGCAATAACGCTGATAATGTAGTTAATAATTTACTAAAACATACTTCTTGATTTACTACCTGAACTCTTTCGTTGAAAATCAGTGCAGTGCAACCAATTGTGTAAAACAAAAAGTTACCAAAAACAGTGTTACAATGAACCTATTTCGATACTGTTTTTAGTGTCGAAATAGAAACTTTGTGAACGTGAATTATAAAAATTCTTTTCTTCAACTAGCTGTTCCCGCAACTTCGTGTGCGTTTGAAAAAGTATGATTTAATGCTGGAAATGAATTTTTAAACGATACAGATGGTAGCAATAGTCGGCTGGCATGTTTTGCTCCCGTGCGACAGGCAGCCTTTGTGATATTAAGTCATTGGTATGAAAATTCTAAAATAAAAGTAGCCTATGTTACTCCATATTACATCTGCTATCTGGCAGTGAAAGTCCCGTCAGATTCGGTCCTGTCGTGTCAGAGATTTACCGGACAGACAGACAGACAAAAATTTAAAAAAATGTTAATTTGATATAAAAGTGGTTATTTTAATATTAGACACTTTACGGGATAGGACAAAACAGCGCGACCATAACAGCGCCGTCGAAATGGCGCGGGACAAAACAGCGCCGGCCCAAAACAGCGACGGGTCAAAACAACTGCATATTGTTTTCACGTTAAAGCTATAAACTTAAAAAAAATTCTGGGCTTAAAACTCTAAGTCTCCCGATATTTAGCTTATAGTGAGTATTAATAAATATAATGTTTACAAGACATCTCTTTGAGTGAGAAAATTTTCATACGGTATTGCAAAAAACCTTGCTCTCCTTTTGAATTTTTATTATCTGTCGGTTTCTTAGTGGATGTTTTCCTGCTGATTTTTTGCCATAAATTTTTTTGGTTTACCGTATTATATGCCGGATGTCCCATTTGTAGTCGCCCATATCAATTAAATAATATGATGCTGTTTTGTCGCAGTGCTGTTTTGTTTCGAGCTATTTCGGCGGCGCTCTTATGGATCGTCAATTTTATTATAGGTATAGACTAGCTGTGCTAGCGACTTTGTACGCGTTTGAATTTAACAAATAGGGATGTTTTGAAAATTTGGAAATTTTGAAAATTTTTAGAAAGTAGGTATACAAACTAGAATATATTAAATGAGATTAAGGAGAAATTAAAAAAATGTCATTTAATATATAATAGTTTGTATACTTTCTAAAAATTTTCAAAAAAGGTTATTGTTCAGTTGGCAAATTTTACAATAGCTTATTAATTCTGTATTTCGCATACAGAAATATTTTTGCTAATTTTAATGAAATTCTCCTATTTTGTCGATAAGAGACGATTTTCATTTATCCTGTTGAGATTCATTTTGACGTTGCAATCTTTGCCTTTTGATCTTTCTCATGTTTTAGAGAGATTTGGTTTTGTTTCAGACCTAACTAATAAAAAACGAAAAAACGATCTTAAAAATATTTATTTTAGAAAAAACAACTATCCACTTTACTAAAATAAATAACCTATGAACAATTTATCAATTTCAATCTAAATGTAAATACTAAACACAAAATTACTTTACAAAATAAATTTTCATAAAAGAAAAATGTTAAACACTGATTTATAACTTATCAATTCGACTTATTGCTAGAAAACATTGAACATGTATCGCAACAATTTGAATTAAGAAGAACAGCAAAAAAGTACAAGATATTTTATCAAATCAAAAAGTATGAGATTGTGCTGGAAATAAATTTTTAAACAAAGTCGTTGAGACACAACTGTGTAATAGCCTGCTCTCCTTCTGGTCTCGCGCGACAGACAGCCTTAGTGTTTTTTTATATTTTATTTAAGGATGTCCTCGTAGGTATAGACCTAAATACAAATGTATCAGATGTGGGTGCAAATTCATGATGTACTATCTTCAAAACCTTCCGAATATCGTGCAAGAGGTCCTGAGTTCAAGTTCAAGGCAAGGGTATACTGAGAGGGAAAACTTTGTAATCGAAAATTGGTTTAATGTAGCTTTTCTAGGTGTTGGGTAACGTAGTTAGGCTATATGCGTTACTAAAACGGACCGAAGAGAGAGGCTCGCTTCTCGCTTCCTTATTTTGTTGAGGGTGCATTCTGATTGCAATTTGACTATACGTTTGATACGAAATCTAAAGTAATAGATCTCATCCATTGCTGCAAGCCTTTCTCACAAAGATTTAGGTCAACATCGTTGAAAAAATGATTTGGTCTACATCAACAATAACTAAGCAAACCAGCACAGCAAGAGAATTAAAATACACGTTGGGTTGCAATCTTGTGGGATTAAGTTACCTCTACGTGCATTAATATCAGTCAGTTAGTATTAGGTAAGTATATTTTAAACCATTCAATTTATGTTCTCATCATATTTTGATTTATTTACTTAATTCTGTTTAAGTTTTATTTATTTATTTATTTATTTATTTATTTATTTATTTTCTATAATATTCCCCCTCGTATTGAAGGTGAACGATAAACTACAAAACCACCTGGTTTATAATTTCTGCGTTCAGCGATTCAGTGAGTTCGTTTTGAAAACATACATCAGCAACAGTGTATTGTTGCAAAGAGCCATAATATCCCCATATCTCTTGAAATCGATGTCGAACGGCCATTTACATACACATCGTAAAACTTCATATCGTAACCAACACCCCGTGTACGTAATGTGCTCTCACTCCATATTCTGCCGCCATTTTGATGTTTATATATGTGTGTGTGCGGAAGATTGCCTTCCTGATGGCTAATGTCGCATCAGCCCGTAATGTTGTTACTCACAGTCAATTTTACGAGGTCAGGTTAAATTTGAAATTCATGAAAACAACCAAACTGACGTTGTTGTTTAGAGTACACGGAATTTTAAATTTTTGCTTTGTTTTGTTCCAATACACAGCTTAATTTAAAAGTTATACTGCTATACTGTTTACGAAAATGTGTTCATATTTAATTAAAGAGAAAAACAAATTGGTAACAGCATATGTATTTGGTATCTATTATTATATTGTAAAGCACATCTATAAATTACTGAAACAAAGAGATATAGCACCCACTCTACTCTACTCTACTCTACATTAAGTTGTAAAGTCAGTGAAGTCCTTCACCTGTTGCCGAATTTAAATATTTTTTGATAAAAGGTTCGAAAATTTTGTGATTCTGGTATTTTTCACAAATTTTTAATTTCATTATTCTGGATCTGGATCTCAGCCAGCACTGAGGCCACATATGACCCATTGTGCATCCTAACGTGTGTAGAAATATCCTCACCTCAGGCTGTCACCAGGCCTAGCGATTTAAAATAGGTGATGAGGCTCCCGAGGGGGATATCCCTGACATCGGCTAGTGTAAGCTGTAAGCCAGTACTCGCCCAACACGGATCTTCTGATTTCAGAAAAAGCAGAGCAGTCATACATTATGTGTTCTACTGTTTCCTCTTCTTGTTCGCAGCCTCTGCATAGCGGCGATTCTATTAATTTCATCCTAAAGAGATGTTGTCGCAATTGGCAGTGACCTGTCATTGTGTTATTTATATAGTATAGTTGGTAGATCTTATAATGGTTAGGTCTATCTCACACCATTTTAAAAAAGTAAATCTTGAAAGAGAACGGACATAGTTTCAGATGATATTCCTTAGTGGTTTTGAACTCTTTAAGATGCCTGGGTTGGCAAATTTGTATATTCTACACTTTCGTACCTGTTCGAAGAAATTATAGTTATTGAGAGACTATTAATTATTACATATTGCAGAAGAAAATTTATACACAGCCCCAAATATGCAAGTAATTCAAACTTTATAAGCAAACATATCAAACTACCAAACAACTCTTCAACTTTAATGTTCTCTATTTAGATTTTCTATAATATTAATAGAGAAAATACCGTAAACTTTTACTACACTATTTACTTCTGTTGATTAGCCTACAGAGGCTATTAATAATTACATATTGCAGAAGAAAATTTATACAGAGCCACAAATAAGCAAGAAATTCAAATTTTATAAACAAACATATCAAACTACCAAACAGCTCTTTAACTTTACTGTTCTCTATTTAGATTTTCTATAATATTAATACAGAAAATACGGTAAACTTTTACTACACTATTTACTTCTGTTGATTAGCCTACAGAGGCTATTAATAATTACATATTGCAGAAGAAAATTTATACACAGCCACAAATAAGCACGAAATTCAAACTTTATAAGCAAACATATCAAACTAACAAACAGCTCTTCAACTTTACTGTTCTCTATTTAGATTTTCTATAATATTAATACAGAAAATACGGTAAACTTTTACTACACTATTTACTTCTGTTGATTAGCCTACAGAGGCTATTAATAATTACATATTGCAGAAGAAAATTTATACACAGCCACAAATATGCAAGAAATTCAAACTTTATTAGCAAACATATCAAACTACCAAACAGTTCTTCAACTTTAATGTACTCTATTTAGATTTTCTATAATATTAATACAGAAAATACGGTAAACTTTTACTACACCGTATCGGAAAACGTAGCACAGAGACGAGAGTCTGTGTTATTTTACATTTTAAATTCGAAAAAGTCATATCGCAAGTTTTATTGAGTTTGAAATTGATCAGGTCGGTATCCACTCAGCAGACTGAACCCTCGGGAATACATGTTAAATGTACGAGATTCTATATTTCGTCAGTTATTTGCAAAACTTTGATTGAGAATTGGGAATATGTACGCCCATACCTATTCAGAAGGATAATATTAGTACGTTACTTTTTTTACGTTTGGGTAGTTGATTAAAAACACCTCAGGGTCTCATCAAAAGGAAAGTAAATATTGGTTTAGTTTGGTTTAGCATTGAAGAATAATCTTTTACTGAATTAATCTCATAAACTATTTAAGCTGTGGAGTTTGCAAATAACATATATTCCGTTTTGCCTATTTGCTATTCTTTTAGTATTACATCGTCGACAAAAATTTAAACTAGAAAATAGGTAAAACTTCTTTGCTAACGATAACGTGACGTCCTAATCTAATCTAATCTAAATAACCTGGCATGATATCTCCTGTGGAGCCCCATGTTTGAGCACTGCTTCCTGTGGGAATATTGTGACCAGGTTCGGCACCAAGAGTCCTTACATGCACCCGATGCTTGTAGTTTGTTCAGCTGAAAATCAACATCACGCTAATCTTCAGGTAGGTTAAAATCCAGGTGTCCTAAATTCCTTGAGTTACTGTTGCCACGATAACATGACGTCCTAAGTCAGCTAGTATATTCGCAAATATTGTGTCTCATTATAAAATTCATTTTGATAACACCTGTAAAACTAAATAATCCCTTTTAGGGGAAGGACCTAAGCAAAATACATTTTATCGCACCGCTTGGTCCATTTTTCTGAAGCTGTGGGCTCATCCTCTTCCTGGGAAATATAAATAATGGAGGTATGTAGTTACCGGAGGCACTGAACGCCATTATTACCGTGATATTCTTCCCTCGTTCCCACGAAGAAATGATTCCAAACTGCTTTACTCCTTTGGGTCCAAGTCTTTTACATGATTCTTTAGGAACCGTAGATATACCGGTTTCATCAACATTGTAAATGCGATCTGGCAGAAATTTATATTTTTCTTGCACTGTTTCCAAATTTTTAAAAAAGCGGTCTACTTCTATTTTATTGAAGGCTGTTATTCTATTAATGCTTGTAGCTGTTGTGTATTTAGCAATAAAACAAAGACTTTTTAGTTAGATATTTATTTCCAAAATAACTAGCTACTTGCTCAGACGACACAACTAACATTACTGACATTTTCGTCGCTTCTCTGCTGTGGGCGGATCGTTGACAGCTCTAAGACTGTGTTCACAATTGTCTTATAAAGTAGCGTTCACAACAGTTCTCCCCTTCTTTAAAGATTAAGCCTATGTCGTGGCTTAATAATTCTACCAAAACGAGACACTTTGGGAGTTTCACTTTTGGAGGACACTGGAAGATTTTCTACTGGATGAGAACTTTCGGTCACAGGTGAGGTTATAGCTCGGGCTATAGGACTTGGTACAATATCAGGAGGAAATGTTGGGCTGGTATTTTGTGGTAACTCTATTGGTACTGGTGATACACATGATTGAGCACTTGATTCAGAAACGTTGGTAATGGGAGAGTTACAACAGATATTATTACCTGGTAAAACATTTACATTTAGGTCAATGTCATTCGTTAAATCACTCAAATCAGATCGCAGTGAATCTGCATGAACAAATTTGATGAGTGACTCAACTTGGACCAAATAAGTACAAATACTTAACACTTTTACTATTTTGCCCTTCTGCCATAGTTTGGTTTGTTTGTTCTTAACATAAACTGATTCATTCAACTTAAACAATTTTTTTACTCTGGAGTTATTATCTGAACCACTTTTAACATGCTTACTATGGCTGGAAGGTTTCAACAAGTCGAATCTGGTTCTGGGTCTTAGCTTTAACATGCATTCAGATGGTGAAATGCCAGTACTAGTGGAAGGTGTATTTCTATATGAAAATAAAAAACTTGACAACTTTAATAAAATTTGCTGTTCGGTAATCTCTTTCCCTACTGAAAATAAAGCCTTTTTAAGGTCTTTTTTGACTGTTTGTACTCCCCTTTCTGCAAAACCATTACTGGGCGGATGCCACGGAGGAGATTTAATTGGAGTTATACCGTTTGATTGACAGAAAGAAACAAATTCGACTGAATTGAAAGGTGGTCCACCATCAGACACTAATTCTACAGGCAATCCAAAAATCGAAAAAATCTCTTTTAGTTTTGAAATAGTTTCAGAAGCCACGGTACTCTGATCCATTAGTTTTACATCGAGCCATTTCGATCTTTGGTCACAAACAAGTAAAAATGTATAATCAAATTTGTGAAAAAAATCAATAAATACTCTATAAAAATTATGAGGTGCGTCTGGCCAAGGCAAAAGAGGATTTGTATTATTGAAATTTTGACACTGCTGACATATTTCACAAGAAGCAATAAATTTCTCTATGTCACTATTAATATTAGGCCACCAGCAATAGGATCGAATCAACATCTTAGTGCGAACAATGCCAGAGTGTTGTTCATGGAAAAGTTCAAGAATTTCAGATCTTAACACAGCTGGAATTACTACTCTACTACCAAACAAAATACAATTCTGTTCTACAGATAAATCATTTCTGTGCTTAAAATATGGTTTCAAGTTTTCATCCTCAACCGTACTTGGCCAACCTTTTAAAATGAAGTCTTTCAGTTTCAAAAACAATAAATCTTTATTGGTAGCTTTCCTTATGTCATCAGCATTTATAGGAATTTCATTGACTAAGCTAAATGAGTAAATAAAATCAGAGACTTCAGTTTCAACAGATAAGGGCAAACGTGATAAACCATCAGCATTGCTTATGGACTTTCCCTTCTTGTAAACAATATCATACTGATAGCCAGAAAGTGTAATTGCCCATCGGGTAACTCTTGAAGCAGCAGTTGTAGGTATGTTCTTATTTTTTGCAAAAATGAATTGTAGGGGTTGGTGATCAGAAATTAGAGTGAATTTACGCCCGTATAAATATTTATGGAATTTTTTAACTGCGAAAATCAAGGCCAAAGCTTCACGCTCTAAATTACTATATTTCTGTTCATTAGAGTTGAGAGTACTTGATGCAAACATGACTGGACGTTCCTTCCCCTCAACAATATGGCTTAAGACTGCACCTACACCATAACTGCTTGAATCACACGTAACATAGATGGGTAGTCTGGGGTCATAATGAGTCAAAACATTGTCAGAAGTGAGAAAATCTTTACTTATCTGAAAAATTTCTTCACATTCTTCAGACCATTTTTTAGAGAATTCAATGTCAGGCTTGCATAAATCATACAAAGGTTTTAATTTTGATGATAACATGGGTATAAACTTTATATAATAATTCAAAAGTCCAAGGTAAGATTTAAGCTCAGTGACATTATTCGGAGAACGA
Source organism: Altica lythri (assembly GCA_964028335.1). NCBI lineage: Eukaryota > Metazoa > Arthropoda > Insecta > Coleoptera > Chrysomelidae > Altica > Altica lythri. Next base: position 43,006,837 of record OZ034806.1, on the reverse strand, counting down.
GCCGATTTTATAGCCTTGACTTTGTCTTCTGTTGGATGGACACCATTAGAATCAATCAAATGGCCCAAAAATTCAACATTGGTATGAAAAAATTTACACTTCTTTTTGTTTACTTTTACATGATATTGATGAAGTTTTTCTAGGACTTTGATTACATGTTGGTAGCACTCCTGCAAACTAGAACCATAGACTAGTATGTCATCTAAATAACATTTGGTATTTTCTAGACCTGCAAGAATACTATCCATAATTGTCTGAAATATCCCAGGAGCTGAACTTATACCATAAGTCAGTCTAGTGAATGCAAAAAGTCCAAGATGGGTGTTGATAACTAATAGTTCTTGTGACTTTTTACCAACTTCAAGTTGTTGGTAGGCACCTTTTAAGTCAATTACTGAAAAATATTTATTGCCACTTAAACAAGCGAAAATATCATCAAGAATTGGCAAAACACAATGATCTGCATCTATAGCTGGATTCAAAGTCTTTTTGAAATCGACACAAATTCTGATATCTGAAGAATTTTTCTTTGGGACGACCACAATTGGACTTGCCCAATTACTAAAGCTAACTCTTTTCAATATACCAGAATCACACATTTTTTTAATTTCAGATTCTACCTTATTTTTTAGCGAATAAGGCATATTATAGGCTCTATGGAACACTGGCTGAGCCCCATCTTTTAGTTTCAACTCAACTTTAAAATCCTTTATACAAGACTCAGTATTTTCATCGAACACAATTTTAAATTGATTTACAAGATTTGAAACTAAATGTTCAATTTTTGACTCATCTTTTTCAAACTCTGATTCTTTCGTTACATTAGCTATAGCTTCATTGACATTATTTGACACGATATTGACATTATTTGAATTTGACACGATATTGACATAATCTGACACATCAGACTCCTTTTTATTAAAAAAAGACAATTTTTGACGCCAATCTGGGTTTAACACGTTTGACCAATTTCGACCAAGTAATGGTGTAAATTTATGATTACTATTTAAAACTACAATAGGTAAATTAACTATCTGATTATTTTTCTTGACAAAAACATCAGTTTCACCAACAATTTGTACACAATCACCAGTTAAAACTTTCAGATTGTACTTGACCTTATACAGACTCAAATTGGACAAATATTTTTCATAATCTTTAATATGCATGACACTTCGACAAGCTCCACTATCAATTTCAAAGTTAATCAGCTTACCTTCAACTTCTATTTTTACCTGGACTGGTTTCTCTTTATGGTTACTCTGAAGTGATGCCAAAAAGCCAAGCACCAACTCATCATTTTCATCGGATGACTCACTATATTCTTTTTCATCAAGGACATGGACATTGCCCTTTTTGCACACACGACTGGTATGACCTTTTTGTTTACAAGTAAAGCACTCCCAAACTTTTGCTGGACACTTGTCAGGATCATGCTTTCGGACTCCACAACGACGACACAGCTTCCCAAATTTTTGAGCTGATTTTTCAGTTGATTCATTCGACTGACCTTTATTAAAATTTGACTTGAAATTCTTTGACCTTTTGAAAGAAATTTTATCAATATCTTCCGACATTGCGCTGACTGCTGAGGCACTGAAAGAATTTTCCATAGTCATGGATCGTACCTGACCTTCTGCTAGTTCCATCGACAAGGCTTCAGCACAAGCAGTGTCAAACGTTAATCTATCCATTGACAGCAATTTACGTTTAATGGCATGAGACCTTATGCCACACACAAACTTGTCGTGCCAAGCTTCTTGCAAAAATGCACCGAACTTACAGTGAAGGGACAAACTTTTCAGTTTTTGTATATAAGCTTTGATATCTTCATTTGACTCTTGTACTGATATCCAAAACTTGTATCTCTCAGCTATTTGAAGCCTTTTGGGACTATAGTGCTCGACTAATTTATCTTTCAGGACATCATACGTTTTCGAACTTGGAATATCTGGGGTCAAAATATCTTTGAGAGTTGAATAAGCTTCACTACCTATTAGAGTCAACAGCATGGACACTTTCATTCGTTCTTCAACGGCATTGCACACAAACAATTGATCTAACCTCTCCATATAGGTTGTTATTTCTCCAGATTTCGGGTTGAATTGTTCAATACTTCCAATCAAATTTGCCATTGTGATTAATTCGACCGGCACACAATAGTTTTGAGACTGAAAACTGATTGCAGACACTAGAAAAACCGGCACTTGAATGTTTTTGCTCGCGTGGGTTCGAATCCCATCCTCGTCGCCAAATTCTGTTGTGTATTTAGCAATAAAACAAAGACTTTTTAGTTAGATATTTATTTCCAAAATAACTAGCTACTTGCTCAGACGACACAACTGACATTACTGACATTTTCGTCGCTTTTCTGCTGTGGGCGGATCGTTGACAGCTCTAAGACTGTGTTCACAATTGTCTTATAAAGTAGCGTTCACAACAGTAGCTTCTGGCTTTCTCAAGGAAATTTGAGGATTTCGTTTTATAAATCCTAGATACCAGTCTTTTGCCGCCATTTGTTTATTCTTATTAAAATTGTGTTTAATTTCATTGCGTTCTGCATAAGCAAATGCCATGGTTCTCAGCTCTATGCAAGTGATACCAAAAAATAAATTGGCCAGCTTGAGAACATGATCTAGTATCTCCTTTTCATGATGTGCCGAAAACAATGGGGCTCTCTACCAAGAGACTCTGATTTGACTTCCTTTAATAAATTTTTAACCTTAAGTTTTCTCCTCAATGTAGCTTCTGGTATTGAAAATGCCCTTGCCACTTCCCGAATTTTACGACCATCTTTACAAATTGCATTCAAGGCTGCATTAAGAGCTGCTGCAGAAAATGATCCTATCTGTGTTTTTCGTATATATTTTCCCATTTCTAAAAAAGAAAAGGATGCCTCAAAATGCAAAATAGACACTAAATAATAAATATTCTATACTCCATTGTTATTTAAGGTAACGAACTGAAAAGGCAAAGATGACGCACTATAACAGCAAAGATGACGCAGTCTGCGTCAACTTAGCCTGTTCAGCATAACCTACAAAAAATGGTTATCAAAATTATCCATCATCAAATATTTAACAGATAAATCCTCGCTAACTAAAAATAAATATCACCTACTCCCATGAATATGAAGAAAATCCAATGGAACCATTTTTAAACAACTTACCATTAATATTCGCAGTGTCAAAAATAACAAGAAATCAACGTGTATCGCGTTACTCTGCCTCACAGATACTAAACAGTACGAAAGCTGACCGATGAAGTTTTAAAGTAATAGTAGTTTCTAAAGGAGGGCGCCACGGGTATAAAAACTGAATTTAGTGAAGTACTTGATAAAATACAGAGGTGCGTCATCTTAGACGCTGCGTCATCTTCCCCGACCTTCCCCTAAATACGCTTTTGTTGTGTCAGGACCGGCTTATAGTCAACTTTATGTAAAGCGTAATGTCAACAAACTAACTCTTCGTATATACGTGGAAATTAATAAGTTTTGCGAAGAACTGGAAAAACAGTTTGAGTTTGGAAAAGTGTTTGATTGATCAGGCCCATCTTTAGCGTACCTTTTTAACAATGAATCTTAAAAATTTAAAAACATTTAAACATATTTAAGTCAACATCTATCTTAATTGGCCTATTAACAAATTATACTTGGAAGTTATATAAATTTCTACCAGTTATTATGACTTGCGCCATATTACTGTGTATTTAACCCAACCGACCATAAGTCAAGAAGAAAAAATACTTCGCCACATTTAAATGCATCTACCCTGCATTTAATTGAAAGGGAAGTACTCAACATTGATGCGAATAGTTGAAGAAATTTAGTCTTACATATTATGAAAGCTGAAAATTCACATGTTCCTACACGTAATATACAAAATATTGTCACCAATTTAAGAGACCACAGTGGTAGTGAGTCAGTTTTTTTGTGCTCTGTCTTATATTTTTATTCAGTTAGGAGAACGGAACCAAGAGGTTTTAGTAAACGATTATTTTGATATATCTCTCATGGGAGTTCTGAAATTTTTAGATAGTATATAAACAAGAATATATTAAATTTTAAAATTAATACATAATAATTTATTGTGGTGTGAATTTAGTGATCCTAATTATACCAGTTTAATGAAGGTGTTCGATGTAGAGTAATTGGAATTATATTGGCATTTAAAGCAGATTTTTCAATTTTTCTTTTTTTACCCTAACACGATGATGACGACCCCTCTTCACACGAAAATATCATTTTCTCATTTATTTACATAACACAAACTTCAAATACCACGTAATTGAATGATCCCTCATCTCATATCGTCGATCACTTCACACTTTTTTCATTAAATCAACCATTTTCTATACGCTGACGGTGATAAAACAGGACATACCGATAAGGCTGCGCGTATATATATCTGAAAAAGCCAAATTTATTACTAGGGCTCTAACAAAAGCCCGTTTTGCATATTACTCTTTCGATTTACCACCCTACTGATAGGGTATCTTCTCTTACTTTTTTTATGACGAATAAGGGTTTGTCGGTTTCAGCTAAAATAATGTTCTGAAACATCAAAAAAGTGGTTTTTATTTAGAGAAGTTGGTTAAAAATGTCACATTTCTTCTATCTATTTTTAGAGATATAAAGTACATTTTTTTATTATTTAAAGCAAGTCAGTAAGAATACAATGGACAATAATATTTTAAACATTTTAGATGGATTTTTTAAAATTATATTAGTTTTAGAAAATGTCTCAATCGCACTTACTTTCAGTATTTCTGAAAACTTTTTTTTTAATATTTGACTTTCTTTAGGATATTTAATTGTTTGTTTGAAATATTTGCCTTTTTTTAAATTTTTCAATATTTTATACTGTTGGATTGTTCGGATTTGTTTACAAATGTAAAGGCGTAGACTTTAGCAACAAGCACATATTTATTTACAAAACACTTAGAACTATTTAACAAATAAAGTATTCCACGATCGGTGTGTCCGGATGGCCAGGATTAAGGATCCCCCAGACCGACGCGAAACTTTTCCGCCGCGAAAGTTTCGCTGCGGAAATTTCGCTAACGGCACGGCAGCGAAACTGAGTTGTTCACACCAAACAGCGATTTTATCGCGGACACCAGATCTACTTAGGTGTTTCTAGTGGATGTAATTCTGTTAAATTATTGGATGATTTAGATTTTTCCGATAGATATTTTATTACTGCAGCAGTGGGAGAATGGTTTTTAACGTCTAATAACTTTTTTTGATCGCTTATTACGGTTTGATTGATGAATAGATGAATGACTTGTCGATATTTCATTAGATGATTTCGGCGTATTATATGTTTCATTTAATTCGTGGGATATTTTTTACACACTCAATTAATTTTTCTATTACAGCCATTTTAACAAATCAGATGATGAAACAGGTGTAGAATCACAACTGAATTGAACTGAATACTCGCGAAACTGTAGCGGACCAGCGGAAGTTCCGTGCAAGCAGCGTCAATTCCGCAGAACGCTGCAATGCCGCGAGTCTGGCGGAATTCGCCCCGATTGGTGTAGGCATCTCCGTATACCGCTGTGTATCTTGGTCCGCTGCGAAACTTATTCCGCAGCGGCAGCGGAAGTTTCGCGTCGGTCTGGGGGATCCTTTATGGTTGTATAAGCTGTAGCGGTGCTTGAGAAGGCCTGAGACTGTAGTCAGTGCTCAGGGAGATATTCTGCGTCGTTTTAGACTGTATTCAGTGCTAAAGTATAGTTCAAGACTGCCATTGATATTGATAGTTTGATACGTGATGTTAGGATTATAATTAATTATTATAATCCTAACATCACGGTTTGATAGGTCCGGTTCCTGTTTCTTGGGCCATAAACTTGAGCGGTCCGGCGTGGGCGCATCGTCCATCAGGAGGGGGTGCTCTTTAGGGTAGTACCGTGCGAGTCTCTGTGTGACAGAGAAAGTATTCGAGAGCGCCTTTGCACTTGTCTCTGTCTACTAGTCGTTACAATACAAATTTAAAATTTCGAACTATTTAAAGAACTTTTCAAATTCCTTGATTGCTATTTAGAAATACATATTGGAATTTATTTGTTATTTCGTCTTAAGTGATTCTTAAATACAAATATTTTCATTTATCTTCAAAAAATAAGAAATCTTGATGTATAAATTATAATCAGCCCTTTCGTTGTTACCCTGAATATTGGAACATTCTAATGTTAAAATATACAACTTTTTAAATCTATAAAATCTGTCTTGTTATGAGAAAACAGTATATACAGATGTAATTTAATTCAAGAACGACATCGATACCTTATTCAAGTCTGAAGTAAATAAGCACGACGTTATCTTCGCATCTTTTCGTGTCACTTCGCTTCTACATCAAACACTACATGAGTCTAGCAGGAAAAACCTTACAATCAAGCACATAAATCACAGTTTTTCTCCTGTTATCCGCCGAGGAAAACTCCGTCATCGAATATGTTGGCTGCGATGCTGTCATAAGCGACTTTCTCGGGCTTTTGCTTTGCCCTGGAGCTTTTTGTATGCGTTTTTCCGTCAAACTAGCCAACATAATAAACGATTCGGTATATAAAAAGGAGCCAAAACTGACCGTATACTTTTTGTGAATTAGAAAGGGCGTGGAACTGTAAAAGTTTTCCTCGAAATGAAATTGAACAAAGGGAAATGTACGTGAATAACTTTAAGGAAAGCCAGCAACTACTCACTAAATGAAATACGTTTCATCAACTGTTTCACATTAGGATTCTGTTACTAGTTTTTTCTTTAACAATTTAGAAAAATAGACAGCACGGGCCATGGTTGTTTGTTTTTTAAAACAATTCAAACGCAATATTTTATTTATTTAAATGATTTATGAAGTATATTTTATAGAAAACCAGTGGGGTACTGAATTAAATAAGAATTCCCCATTTAAATATATCAGATATCAACTCCGCCACCTAAATGTGGCTTGATAGTACTTCAGTATGGATTGATCGTCTAAATATGTGAGATATCAACTGCAAGTACCTAATTAAGTAAAAATTGTTCTATTGAATATATGAGATATCAACTGCACCACCTTTCGGTGGACTCATAGTACTGAATTAAGTAAGAAAGCTCGTTTAATTATATGAGATATCAACTTCGCTACCTGATGGTGGCGCCATAGTACTTCAAAAGTAAAAATGGTCGATTAGATATATGGGATATCAATTAAGCCATAGTATAAAAGGGACAAGGTGGGATACCCACAATATTAGTCCTAAACTTAAACAGCGCATAATGCGTTGTGTGTAGTCTTCAACCATTTTCGATATTATAATTCTATATCTTTTTTCTTATAGTATATATTCTAGAGATAGATAGCTACACCGAGTATGGCTACTAAATAAGGGACCGATACTGTAAAACATTTCATTTTGATTTTATAATTTTTTACTTATAATCACCATCAATATACATTGGTCCCCTATCCCTACAACGTCCCATGAATCTTTCATTGTTCGAAGCAGTCTCATTCTGCCAGTTCCTTTAGGACGTGTGCCATTTTCTCTTTCACAGCTTTAAAGGAGTCAAATATTTTTTTACATCTTATAAAGGAGATTCATGTTCCTAAGTGATATGCAATCATACCAAAATACTGGCTATAACAATAATTATAACGTGCTTTTTTCATAAAAATTATAACAGCCTGTGGGTTCAGCAGTTATACTATCAAGTTATAATTCAACGCAAACTGTAGCCTAATTTTTTTATAATATTTTGTTTTTTGATTTACTCTTTTATCTTAGCTTCTACAGGAGAAATACAATTTTATAGCAGAACATGTTTTTTATGAAGAAATAAATACCAAAAAAGAAACAAAAGCAAAGATAAATGGTAAACGAAAGTCTCAGTAGAGAGTATTTCCGTCTCTAGTACGAATAACTTTTTGGCAGCGCTGGACCATACTTAAAATAAGGGACCGTGTATCATTTTGGTCAATTTCTTCCCATATTTGAATTAGTCTCCGCCCAACTGATTAACTCTCGTAGTCTTTTTCCAACAGTATTGTAGACGTTTTCTATGGGATTCAAATCCGGGCTTCGAGCTGTCCATGCCATGGTATTGATTACGACTTCTGCTTACAACTCGAGCAACGTGAGGCCTGAGATTATTGTGCCTCAACAAAAATCCTTACTCAATATATGGCGCAAAAGACACTACATGTTGTTATAAAACCTGCAATATATACCTTTCAGCTGTAAGGTTTCAATTATTTATAACCAGAGATTTTCCTCCAAAAAATGTGGTATTTGAAAAATTACACTGAGCTTACCGTTCGTTAGGGCGTCAATACACACATATGCCTGTCATTATTGTATAAACAAAATACCTGATGCCATTTAGCCTCTAACCAGTTATGGCAAAATTTAACCTCGCTCTCTGCTGATGTCTAGTTAAAGCAATTTTAGGTCTAAAATTATGTTCTCTTAGTCGACTACGTATGGTTTCTCCACAAACTGTAAGCAACTGGCATCTTGTAACTGACTTTGAAGGGTCCGTGCGCTTACAAAACGTTGTCTTATTGCTGAAAGTCTTAAAAATCGCTCATGACTCGGGGTTGTTATCGACTCCTTCCTTGTCCCGGTGTGTGACCAAGACTTCCAGTCTCTGTATTTTTCTATGGCCCGTGAATTTCGCAGACTTCAACTTGGCGAATTTTACGTCAGGACTTGGGCCTACACCCGTACAAGATCCAACTGAACCAGGAGCTCAACGTTCATGACTATAGACAACGCCGTTTGTTCGCTGACTGGGCTTCGAATCGTTTGCTAGAGGACCCCAATTTTGGCCGAAAAATCATCTTTAGTGACGAGGCGCATTTTTGGATGAATGGCTGTGTTAACAAGCAAAATTGCCGCATATGGGACGACACCAATCCACGCGAGGTTCACCAGGTGATAATGCATCCTCAAAAAGTTTGGTGTGGGTTTTGGGCCGGCGGTGTCATTGGTCCGTACTTTTTTGAAAATGACGTTGGTGAGGCGGCCACCGTCAACAGCGAGCGCTACAGAACGATGATAACCAATTTCTTATGGCCTAAATTGAACCATATGGACCTAGACGACATGTGGTTCCAGCAAGATCGCGCTATGTGCCACACAGCAAACACCACGATTGACATTCTGCATGAACGATTTGAGGGTAAGGTTATCTCTCGCAGGGGTGATGTGAATTGGCCACCAAGGTCATGCGATTTGACCCCGTTAGACTTTTTCCTGTGGTGTTTCTTGAAGTCGCAGGTCTATACAAATAAACCACAATCGACCAATGCTCTTAAGGTGAACATAATACAGGCTATCGCTCAAATTCAGCCGGATCTATGCCGAAGAGTCATTGAAAATTGGACCACTCAGATCCATGCCACCGTAAGAAGCCGACGCGGGCATTTGAATGATGTCATATTCCACACTTAATGGCATACATGCGCCTTTCAAATAAAAAAATAATTCTGTTAATACCTCACACACAGCTTGTTTTATTCTATTTCAACATCTACCCGCCCTTATTAAAAAACCCTTTACATAGCAGAATTAAAGATGTTACAAAAAAAGGTTAAGGAAACTCACTTCTATCAACTGCTTTTTGATAGCTTCAGTTACCTGATGATAATTACTGTTTATTTCTGTTTTTCCATAAACTGCTACTCTAGTGCTTTTAATGAAAATTAAAGTCAATAAACATATGTTATACCAAAAAATTGTGCTTCTCATGCAGTAGTTAATATATAAAAACGAACGTTTTAAAATAATAAGGCTAGCACGTTAACTGCCATATGAGTCCAAAGTGGTCTCACACAAAATTTAACCCCATTTTGCCGCGTGAGTCCTATCTGGTCTCACACCGCCGACTTGCTCATTTTGCCTCGTGAAATCGTGCTGGTCTCCGCAACACCGTGGAAGTAAATGGTATTAAAAAGAGCTCGGCAAGCTGAACCAGAAGAGTACGTTGGCCTGTGTGTACGTGAAACCTAGGCGGACTCACGCGGCAGAAGATTCATGTTCTGTAACTTTATCGTAAACCAAAATAAATCGATCATTTTTTTTCTGAAAAACTTTATTATTTTTTTAATTTTATAAAAAACACAATCAAAGTCAAATTCTAATTATTCAAATTGGCCTTATGGGCAACAAAAAAACAGTCAAGGCAAAAGTGTTTATCGCATAAGACACATTTGAGCATTGTCTGGGGACATTTCCTCATCGCTTCAAGGCGTCCTATTTCCGATTTTAGTTTTTCGTAGCAAAGGGAGCACCTTCTTCTTCCTTTTCTTCCCACATCTTCTAGTTCGTGCGCCGATGATGTTGCTGCATTTGATGGAGGAGTTCTGTCCACTTTCAGTAATCCTCGGACATCTTTGGGACAAGTGGGTATTTTGCTGTAGCGAGAGTGACGGATGTATAATAATTATCTGTACACAGTGTTCGACCTGCATCCAACAAATCTCCCATGAGGTTCATCACTACTGTTGTTGGGACACTGTTGTTTTCCCTTTGTTCTTTTTCACAATAAATTCTAAAATCGTAAGTGTATCCTCCTTGCAAGCATAATTTGAACAATTTGATACCAAATCTATGACGTTTGTTTGCAATGTACTGTTTGAATTTGAGCCGACCTCTAAATGGGACTAGGGTTTCATCAATACAAAGAAATTCACCGGGTACTATGGGACCTTGAAACGATTGTCTTAGCAAATTCACTAGAGGTGTTATGTTTTGTAATCTGTCTTCGAAAATAATTGTATTGTCATTGAAGTGCACTGTTCTCAGAAGTAGTTGGAATCGGTTTCGGGACATAACGTTTTTTATAAAGTTGATGTACAGCTTGTCGTTTGACCAATACGTCTCAACAGTCGGAAAATTACATAAACCCATCCACATGATGATTCCTAAGAATTTCTCGATTTCCTCAAAATTTGTATCTTGCCAATTGGATAGACGAGAGTGAGGGGAGAAAGGTTTATCTCTAAGTTACTTGGCGTACTTATTCGTTTCGATAACAATCAAATTGAGTATGTCATCGTTTATGAAGTATCTGTAGAAATCATAGGGTCCTTTCGTATGCATATCTTCATGCATTTGTGCTTGGAATCCTTCGTCAGAAATTGTGAACGGGAACGTCTTCAGCTTTTGACCAGTTACTGGCTCCCAAGATAAATCATCGTTCAAATCTCCTCCTGATTCAAATTCTTCATCATTGGTATGCTCTTCCTCTGTCATTTGGCGAATGACATATTCGATCGTTTCAGTGATCGTGTCTGGTGGAACATCCTTTTAAGTTTCTTGAACTGGACATTTTAATGTTGACGGTTGCGGTTCAAAAATGCTTGAATTTGCAGCTTGTTTTGCAATTTTGGCTATTTTCTTGCATTGTGGTTTTCTTCTAAGAAAAAATCAAACAATATTTATTTTATTCCCGGAAATATAGTATTTGTTCCGCTTACCTTTTTCTCGTTGCAGATGAATCTTCTGAATCTTCATCGGACGTTTCCGAGGTTGCTTGATATTCGTCAGATAAATAGACATCTCCTTGTAAAGATTTGTCATCTTCTTCATCGGAAAATAAATCTTGCACTAAGCGTTCTAAATGTTGTTGTTGTTTTTCGTACGACATGACGTGTTACACTCCACTACACACACTACACTGCTCTTTCCGATGCTTTACTGATTCTTTCCGGAAGAAAACAAGTCGAAACAAGATTTCATATAGACGAATCAGATAGTTTAGGTGGGGGTAGGTGTGGTGACACATTGGTCTCATATGGCAAAATCAGCTGTCATATGCTCCATAGTGCCGCGTGAGACCAATGTGTGACCACAAAAAGAAAAGCGAGATTTTCCATGTAAAATTAGGAATTTTACCAAATACAACTGAGATCTAAGATTTTATGTCGTTTTAACACGATTAGGATGAAAAAAAATTGTGGCGTGGGGGTCTGCTTTTTCACCATGTACGGTGGCAGTTAACGTGCTAGAGTTTGCTTGAAATTATAACTTGATACTATAACTGCTGAACTTCACCAGGTGTTAAAAATATTAGGGAAAAAGACACGTAATAATTTTTACGCCAGATATTTATAAAAACATAGTTTTTATACGAATAGAGTTATACTATCTTTCTAACAGAGACAACTTGTTCCTAAAAAAAATCGTCCAAATCCGATAAGTAGTTTCGACAACTGGCTACGTTTTGGTAGTGCGTTAATTTATTGGAGAAGTGTATATCGCTACTACTTTATTCTAAATTTACACTTTACTACTGAGTATCATAAACGATAACAGAAATAAAATATTTTAATGCCACAGATAATAAGTTCTACGATTACCATTACAGACATTTAAGTATCATAAATTCATGAGGACGTGTGATCGTGTTAAAGGAATAATAAAGTTGATAAGACCAGATGTACATGTTACTTGCACTATTAAATAAACATGTGTTCAAGAAACTATAAGCAGATATTCACATATCATGATTATCTTTAAGTATTTGAGAGTGTGGGGATTTAATCCCTTCGCAACAAAAGAGATATTATACAGAGGTTTAAGATTCAATGGCACTTTAAGTTAAAGAGGAAGTAAACTTTTATTTTAATTTTGTTTCCTCGTTAATTTGAGAATTTTCAACTCCAAATTTCTTCTGTTAAAAGTTATGTGATTTAGAAAATTTTAACTTAATATTGTTTTTATTGCAAATTTATGATATTTTAATTATAATTTTAAAGAATCGACCCGGATCAATGACCGTGTTTATATATACAAAAAAAGGGCGTGGCAGTCAGTGGGACTGCCGGCAGAAGTTATACTTCTATGCACGCGCCCGGATTCATAAATTTTTATGCGAATGATGTAGCAAAATTATTATATGATATTCGTGTTCAGCGACCTCAAAAACCTCCTAGTACCGAGTACACATTTTGTATCAAATTTGCATAACATTTCCTGGAGACGAGGTCCGTCTTAAGTACCAGGTGTTTCGGACACCATCGCCATTATCATATTCGTATTCAGCGACCCAAAAAACAGCCGAGTTCCAAGTGTAATTTTGTACAGAATTTACACAAAACACCAGGAGAAGAGGTAAATACTCTAGGCACAAAGTGCCGCGGAGACTTTCGACATCATGATATTCTTGTTCAGCGACCCCAAAAACCCCGAGTACATAAATTGAACCCATTTGGAATACTTACCGAGTTGTAGTTTTTCTATCTATTGTCTGTTCGGAATGCACTTTTCGACTATTCTTAAAAACTCTGTTTATGTAGCCAACAACCTCAAAAGCATAGTGCAGGATATAATGCAACCATGTGACGGTAGTATGGACTACAACACTCATTACTTAATATTATTATTATTAATATACAATACTAAACTTTATATGTTTACTTACGTAACCGAATTATAAAATAATCTGTCAAACACAATGTTATACGTCACTATAATATTCCAATACATTAGCTCAGACTGTTTTTTGTACATTTAACCCCACACAAATCGAGTGCATGATTCAAATTTCAAAATATGTTGAGAGTTATCTCAAAAATAATAGTTTACTAAAAAACAATGGTTCCGGTCTTCTAACCGAATAAAAATATAAGACAGGGCACAAATAAAGTGACTTAGAGTTTGATGTTTCAATTGTCGATTTGACAAATCTTCTCTCTCATTAACGTCATGTAACATGTGCTTAAGGAGGAAGTGAGTGAATGTCATATCTAAAGTTTTTCTTGAACACTGTGTGCTGATTCATTCATTCATTACACTTGAAAACAAGAACGGAAAATCTGATTCGCTTATAGGCGAAATTTTACTTTTACACTACTGATTGTATCTTAAATAGTAAAAATAAGCAAAATACGTCCCAAATACAAATACTTACTGTTAAAATTACAATCCTTGAAATCTTTTTATTAAAAAAAACAAAAAGTATCATTTTAATTCTTGACTTTTGTTAGCAGATACAAGAATTTCCAAATAAATAAAGATTGTTTAGAAAACGGTATATGAGGTCTACGTATTAAATATCGACACTCCCTATGAAAAATAGTTTGATTTTAAAAAAATGGCCCTTGGTAAGCCAGGCGCATCAGTAGATTTATATTAATTGAATATATTAAAAGTATACGTTTTAGAAAAAAATGTTTTAGATAAAAGTTGTAGGTCTCTTTAAAACAAACAAAAAAGTCCTCTAACATTTTTTTGTACAGGGTGAAGTAAAAAAGTTACGAATTTTTTTCCTTTTTGATTTAATGTCACGCCCAAACGGCCTTACCGATTTGGCCCATTAACGAACTCGACCGAGATTTTTGGACGATTGATTTTTGTACCAAATTTCATTTCGATCCGTTAAGAAATGCGACCGCTATCGTGTCCACAGATTTCGTTATATCGGAACTATACATATATATATACATATATATATATATATATAAACTTTTGAACGGAAGGTGTTTTTGAGGTCAGGGGGGCCCAAAATGAAAAACTGTAGTGAAATTTTCCCGAAGTCGTGACTTGCGAACCAGCTGAATAGTAGATATAAATCTACTAAAATTATTCTACAATCGAGTGCTGCCCTTTAATGTGTTTCTCTCATTTCTCGCCGTTCCATTCGTTTTTTTCTATTAATCAGAGCAATACTGGAAGTATTGTGTAAAAGTATTTAGGAGCTTCGCTTATTTTTACCTTCATTTCTTCTATCAACTCGAACCGGGTTTTTAAAGGTAAAATTGATCTTCGGAAACATAAAAAATTCAAAGGCTTATAAATCAAATGATTACGGCGCGTATTCGAGCAAAGGATAATTGCGTAGTTCAAGATCCACGATTTGTTTTTCCATAACTCTGGCCATTTCTTATGAACTTGTTCTAACTGTGTTTCCAAAACATTTAAGTACCTAGTAAATTTGGTTTACAGTTTGATTCTCTGGAATGCATTCAGTTATCGCACTATATTTCGAAAAAATAATACGATAAACATGATTTTAAATTTTTATTGGCGATGCAGGAGTTTTCCAGTGTATATGGGAACCACTAAAGACTATTAACAAGAAATTACCATAGGGTGATTCTAGCACCTTTCTGATAGCAAGAAGATATTTATTTAGGATTCAATCAGATTTAGATCAGGATCTATTCTATCAATTCTTGTTAGAAAAAATATTTTCTTTGTTTTCTGTGGAATAAAAATGAAGCAATATATGGTAACTTCTTGCAGGAAGCTGTAGGTAGTGTGGAGTTTTGTTGTCCAACACATTCCCTTAAGTATCGTCCTCAGATTTTTTTAAGGGATTAATGTGATTAAAGACACTGTTTGTCAAATAAATTTGAGTAATGAAATACTTTCTTTATATAGAAAAAATAATATAATTATGTAAAGTTACTTGCGACTTCAATATACTTTGCTCCGCTTTAGTATACTTGTTTGGATTCGAGTTCGTGGGATCAATCATTTTGTACGCAGTACCTACAATTGCCATTATTGGTTAGAAGTTAATTCCCCCAAAAAAATAATATCCTAAAGGTGTTGATGTGCTGTAGTTGATCTACCATATGATCTAATAGGACATCACAATGCCACGTAAGCGTCCCTTAGATTTGGGAATGAGGGTATGTATGTATGGTGTTAGGGGTGACAGATACACCTGCGACCTATAAGATCTATTGTGTCTCCCTTTTCTTGCTATATTTCTGATGATTCCTCAGACTTATAGCAGCTCTTCTAGTCCTATCTTCCTTAGAAAGTTTAGGATATCATTGGGTTTTAAATTAGGTAGTTCTTCCCTTTCTATTTCGTATGACCCTAGGTATTTGACCCTAGAATTACTTAATGCCATGCATTCTGAAAGTATATGTATTGAGGTTTCATCCTCACCTCACAGAATCTGCAGTTTGCTTCATCTACTAATCCTAGTTTCTTCATATGTCCTCTTAATCGACAGTAACCGGTTAGTATTCCTGTTATAATTCGGAGGTTTTTCTTACTCAGGTTAAGACAGCTGTGAGATCTCTTCTGGTTATAGTTTTCCAGGAGCGTCTTCGATTGTCTTAGTCCTTCTAGATCATTCCAGTACTTGGACTTTTCGCTATCCATTTTTTTCTTTAGTTTTTCTAAGATTGTACTACTGCTGATCCCACAGGATGGTTCTGGTCCCAGGTATGGGGTTTCAGCTCCTTTTTTGCCAGCTTGTCTGCTGTTTCATTTCCTTCTATTCCTACGTGTCCTGGAACCCATAGGAGGGTAACAGTGTTATTCTGTCCTAGTTCATTTAATTTGCCTAGGCATTCCCAGACCATCTTTGAATTGATTGTATCTGAGTTCAGAGCTTTGATGGCTGCTTGACT
This sequence comes from Altica lythri, assembly GCA_964028335.1. NCBI lineage: Eukaryota > Metazoa > Arthropoda > Insecta > Coleoptera > Chrysomelidae > Altica > Altica lythri. The sequence continues at coordinate 42,990,470 of OZ034806.1, read as the reverse complement.
ATCTGACATGATTACAATCTTCTGTCTACGACAGTTCCTTTCAATGTTAAATTCTATACATCTTTCGATGGCACGAATTTCCGCTTGAAAGATGCTTGGGTACGTACCCAAGCTTTCTGAGTATTTGGTTCTAAGTCCAAACACCCCTGCTCCTGTTCCTTTATCTGTCTTGGAGCCGTCCGTGTACCATTTTATGGCGTTTTGGCTTAGCCCCAATATGGTGTTTTCGTCCCATTTAGATTTGCTTCCCAGTTTAGTGGTAAATTTTCTTACAAAGTTAAATTTCTTTGGCATGTCATCTTGGGGCATTTTCCAAGTTTGATCAAAGTGAAGTGATCGAGGTTTTTCCTTGATTATTCCTTCTTTGATCATTCTATATATTGTTTTCTTCCTAGCATTTTCTACTTGAATATGCTGTGGCGAGAGATTTAGTATTACTTCCATTGCAGCAGTGGGACATGTTCTCATTGCTCCAGTGATACATGCACAGGCTAGTCTCTGAATCTTTGAGAGGTTTGTCCTCGTAGTGATCAGATTAGCTCTCGTGCCCCAAGCTACTGCCCCATATGTGATGATAGGTCTCACTATTGCTGTGTACATCCATTGCAATGTCTTTGGGTTACAGCCCCAATTTTTCCCAGCAATGTTTCTGCACACCATAAGGGCTTTTGTAGCTTTGTGTATTATTTCGTTTTCGTGTTTGTTCCAGAGTAACTTATTATCTAGGATTAGCCCTAGATATTTGACCTCTGTCTTCCACTCAACGGTATTTCCACCTATTTTTATAGTCTTTAGTTTAGGTTTCTTTTTCCTTGTAAAGGCTACTAACGTGGTCTTGGTGGGGTTGATATTAAGTCCCACTGAATCACACCACTGCTTTGCTGTGTTCAGTCCTCTTTGCACTATGTCACAAAGGACGTTTTCATATTTCCCTATTGCGAGGATAACTACGTCATCAGAGTGGCAAGATATACCTAATTCGGTCAATTGCCAGAGTAAACTGTCTACGGTGAGGCTCCACATAAGTGGGGATGCAACTCCCCCTTGCGTCAACCTCTGGTCGTATTGATGGAGATAGTGTCTTGGTCTACCTTCATTTCTGCGATTCTTGTAGACAGTAATTGCGACAACCAGGTGGAAGTCGTTCTATCTACTCCTCTATCACTGAGTGCTCTTTTGGCAGCCTCGTGTGGAGTATTGTCAATAGCCCCCTCTAAGTCTAGAAAGGCATATACCACGGTTTCTTTTGTGTTTAAAGCGTCTTGGATTTCGTCAGTCAATTGTATCAACGCGGTCTCCGTAGATTTGCCCGTTTGATATGCATGATGACGAGGGTGCAGTGGCACCTGCTTCAAGACTTCTGTTCTAATATAGTTATCTACAGCTTTTTCCATCGTCTTGAGAACAAACGATGTAAGGCTGATTGGTCTAAGGGATTTAGGGTGTGTAGTGTCCCGTTTCCCTGCCTTGGGGATGAAGGTGATTCTTGCCCTCCTCCACACTTCTGGTATATATCCCAGTTCAAAACTGCTCCGACTGATTCGGATCACATGAGGAATGATTGCCTCCTGCCCCTGTTGTAGTAGGGCAGGAAATATCCCGTCAGTTCCAGTGGTTTTGAATGGCTGAAAGGTGTTTATAGCCCATCTCAGCCGTTCTTCACTGCATATGGGTTTTGCCATTGCAGTGTCTTCCCTGGTTGGTCTTCTAGTTTTGTACCTCGTATTTCCTGTGGTGTTTATGCCTGCAGGAAAGTGGGTTTCTAGCAGGAGCTTTGCTCGTTCTTTTTCGCTTTCTGTGAAGCGTCCATCTGGCTTTCGCAGTGCCATTACTGTATCTACTCTTCCTTTTGCTAAGACTTTGTGTAGTCTTGCAGCAGAAGGTGTAGAGTCTATTTCTTCGCAGAATTTCCTGAAGCTGTTTCTTTTGGCTTTTCTAATCTAATCTATTGTAAGTTGTGAGTTTCTCGCTGTAGCTCTGCCAATCTCCGTTACATTTGGCTCTGTTGAAGAGCTTCCTTGTTTCGGATCTTAGGTTTGACAGATGACTATTCCACCATATTGCGTCGTTTGACTTTCTAGTCCTTTGAAGAGGACAGCTTGATTCATAGGCATCGAGTATTGCCTCGTTTAATTCTATGAGATCATTTTCCAATACCAGGTGGTTTTTGGCTTTCCCCGTGGCTCGAAGGCCTGCAAGGTTTCTGTTTAAATTAGTCTTATAATTTTCCCAGTTGGTTTTCCTGGGGTTTCTCCTTAGTATAGGTTCAGGAGGATTGCATTCTAGTCTGAACATGATCAATCTGTGATCAGAGAGAGACGGTTCATTCGAAACTCTCCAATCTTTTACATGATCTTTCAGATTGAATGTGCTTAGTGTTATGTCTAGCACTTCCTTCCTTATTCTTGTTACAAACGTACGGGTATTCCCTATATTATGTAGAATAAGATTCTTATTGAGAATAAATTCTAAGATTTGCTCACCTCTTTTATTGGTGTCTGTTCTTCCCCATATGGTGTTGTGGGCATTGGCGTCACATCCTATGAGTAATGTAGCTTCTTGTTATGACAGTATTCTACTAGTCTTTGCAGTTCTAAAGGAGGTGCAGTCCCGTCTCCGGCAAAGTAGCATGAAACTATCATAACTTCTTGGCGTTTTTCCTTGAACTCGAGTTCAGCTTAAATCGGGACGAGATCTCTCGTCATGAATTCTGAAACACAACAATAGTTAATACTGTTACTTACCAGGATGCAAGCTCTTGGTATGTCCGTATTACTTACATTGTATATCACCTTTGTATCCCTGCTGGCCAGGGAATGAGGGTAACTATGGGGGTTAAAAGTGTATTGTTGTGCCTGAAACATGAGTTTAAAGAAAAGTGATGAATTCTTAAGGAACGCCCTTTTATGTTGGAACCAACGGGGAAATACACCTAAATTAAGGATAATTGACGTGATTTGTAATGAGGGTGTCATATTTCATAAACTTCTTAGTAGAATATAAGAAACCTTATTCCAAAAAGGTGCTTTCCTGTGTTGTGCGTTTGACTGTAAACGGGGTAAGTTGATTCACACGCGAAATATAATGTGATTTGTGTTGTGGGTGCCAATTGCATAATCGACTCCTTAGAATAAAAGGAATTATGTTCCAAAAAGGTGGCCCCTCCGAAATGAGTCGTTTGGTACCCCCGTAACTATTCTCGATCTAAATCACTGGGACGCCTACGTGTCAATGTTATGTCCTCTCCTATTAGGTCATAAGACACTACAATTCGTGCACATGTCTGATTTTCGGCTCTGGCTCTTAGAACATGAAGACATTTTAATAACTTACCCAGAGCAACGTTAATTTAGCACTTGTGCTAATTTTTTTTGTAAATGTCACTTAATACTATTAAAAAATATAAAACATTGCAACCTATAAGTTGTTTCTTAACGATTATATGTTATTTTGATTCACCTATTTGCAAATGGCAATAATTCATACGTGAAACTAAATCGAATACCATTTATTATTCTACCAAAATATTTTGTTTCTGTCATAAAAATATTTCGAAAAGATCCAACAATTTGATACTGTTATGTAGGAGTATTTTGTTCGTGTTGATCCTTCATTACCATTACCATAATTCCTCGTAATATAATTTTTATACATCGGCCTCTTGGATTTATTAACACGTAGAATTCTCAAATATATGTTTTTGGAATGTGTGTGCGTTTTTGAGACTTATGACTACGGATCACGGAAGCCAACATACTGGGATTAATGTTTTTACTGAAATAAATATCATTCAAACTGAATTTTTTTAGTATATTTAAACAACTTCAATTTCTCTCATTAAATCTGGATAATTAAAAGTATCTAAAGAGTCTGATAAAAATATGTTATGTTGCAAGATGTAAAAAACAAAAACTGTTTAGATATTGACCACTGCAGTAGACAGAATATAAAAGGACTAAAGAAGAATCCTTTGTGTATTACCTTCTTTTCATTTATTACATTTTTTAACCTAATGAATTTTGGTTTCTGAGGACTTCACAATTGAGTTATTATCGAGAGGCGAATGAGAGAATGGCTTAGACGTGATACTCATTACCTACTTAAGGTGATATGTCTGCTCATAAAACAGTACTTTTTCACCCGATTAAGAGCATTAGATACTAAAATTTTTAGCAGGTTATAAATGGTTATAAATGGGTAAGGTGGTATTACAGAAAATTTTATTAAATTTTGTAGTTTTTATTTCGTATTTCTATAAATAGCCCAAATACCAAATAAGAAAAACCTTTTAAACTCATTTATCGTTAAAGTTATCTGCTCCAATTCCCACCCTATATATCAACGATAAATTCATTATACTAACGCGACGCAGAAAATACGTTTAGCCCTTCATCAATAAACTTCATTGGCAGATTGTCGCAAAGCGAACCCCTAAACCCTTTCGAAGATGCTTATATACCTAAATTCTCTCGACTCACGGAATCGCATTGGATAAAAAAAGTTCGGATAAATAATGCGGCAGATTACGACTATCGCTTATCTTCGAGAGGGTCGACACTATTTTACTGCTACGACTTACGATTGTTTACGGCGCCTTTATCTCCTACTAAACTTATCTACCGAAATCTCGACTTCATTAAAAAATAAAAACAACGTTTTCAGAATCGTGCAATTTCGACTAAGAAATGGTTTTGTTTCATCCGAAATTTTTTATTTGCAAAGAATAACATCTATACAATTTAAGTAATAAATTGAATTCTAAAAATTAAAGAAAAAATAGTGAAGTGCACAAAATAATTTATGTTATTCAGTATCTTACGGATTGTGTCAGTGTAGATGCTCAATGGATTTTTTAGCATGATTTCCTCGCAAGTGAAAAAAACCTGTTAAAATAGAAAGCGAATTACAGATGGTTGTATTAGAAATAGAACTATCCATTTTTGTGAACTAGTACATCTAAAAGTGCATAAAATTTTCGGGTTTCGTACCATAACAACTGTACACTATCAGTCGTTATTTTGGGGACAAAATAAAACGAGAAAGTCATCTGAAATGGTTTCGAATATGAACGAAATTCATGTCGTTGTGGTAATTAATTGGCCAAATAGGTAAAAATTAGCTTCACATGAAGTCACAAAAATCCAAAAAGCGCATGATCTTACAGAACAGCCCAAATTTTTCCACTTCTCAGAGAAAACATTTGTCATTCTTGACAGAATCTGGCGAATTTCTGAACATTGTCTTCTCTAATGAAAAATTTACCTAATGACCAGTTCATAAACTCTCAAAATGATCGTGTTTATATGCTTGACCGAACGCACCAACAACTACCACCCGAAGTAAGTTGCCCTCTCAAGTAAGAGTGTCAAAGTAAATGCGACTGAAGAGCACACGAACACTTTAGTCGTTTCAACAAGACTTGGCCCCGTCACATAAAAAAAATTAATTTAAAATAGTTGAAAATTATGTTCCATGCATCATTTCGCGAACACAATGGCTTTCGAATTTGCCAATGAAATTTTCTATCTGTTCCATTTTAGAAAGCAAGATGTGGTCTTAAATATATGCCAGTATAATGGATGCGCTAAAGAAAGTTACCGAATGGGCTAAAATACCAAAAGATCACATTTGGGTAGCATGTAACTCGTTCATTGTCTGTTTGAAGGCCACAGCCAAAGCAAAAAGCGGCCATATTGAGCTAAAACTAATAGATTCTGAAATTTTAATTAATTTCACATATCTTTATTTAAACCAATAAAATTAATTACTGTGTAGGTTTTGCTTGGTAAAAATCACTTGTCAAACTAATCATTAAAATATCTTACCACTGATTTTCGTAAAAGTTTCCTTTATTTATAACGTTTTTAAAGAAATATATAGGTTCAGCCAAGGAAAGTTAAAAAACGTTTATAGAATTGGTAATGGTAATAAATCTTGGATTTACATATACGAACCGGAAAATAAACGCCAATCCGCTTTGTGGATGTTTCATGATGAGAAAAACCAATAAAAGTGATCCGTTCTCGAAGTCTGTCGAAGAAAATGGTCCCAACTTTTATGTCAAAATCTGATCATGTCGCAACAATTGCTTTCGAATATTGAAGAACGGTTACTCTTGATTGGTATATAAACTTTTATTTACCAGAAGTTACCGCGAAACATCAAATAAACCAGTCACGGTATAGTCTTGACCCAAGTCCCAACGACTTCTTCACGTTCCCAGAGATGAAGAATTCAATGCGTGGACAGCGATTCCAATCGCTTGAAAAAGCCATCGATATCGATGGATTTAAAACAGTAATTTTGCAGGTGTCAAGCAAAGACTAGAGTAACTGTTTTACCAATTAGTTTGCAGAAGTATATCGATTATATTTTGAAAAGCAATAAAGTACTTTAAGTCGGTATATCTTTTGTCTTTATGGCTATATGCAAAACTAAAACGACAACCCTCGTACTACATTATTAAAATTGATGCTTTAGTAGGACTCTTAATTTCACTGTATTAATTATTAAAGGTATTGTCTTTTTAGTTTTAATTTTTTTTTATTACATTATTTTTCCAAATAATATTTCTGAATGAGCAAAATGGTTTGAAACATTGCATTCACTAATGTCTGAATGACTAAAATAGCAGGATACATAAACGAGTAAAGCGAAACGTCGACGACTACACAAAGCGGAACAGAAAGTCCGCGTAAAAATTGGAAAAGTGAAATTGTGAGGCACGCTAAGAACGTATTTACCTTTCTGTCCAATTAGTCGCAAGAGTTACTATTTTTACTAAATTCACAGCGAAGCGACGGCAATTTTAACGAAATGCACACAGCTGCATCAGAGAGAGCAAAAACGACAAATGAAAAATTAAATAAAACTGGGCAAGTATATTTAAACTCTGCTGACTTCGCTTCCGTTTCGTCTTTTAGAGGATAGAAAATGTTATTTGACTTGATGAAGCAATTTTCACTTACCTTTACAAAAAACAGAATGTGAATTCACAACTAAATGTTGTATATTCTAGAAAATCGGTCTAGTGCTTATAGGTATCAGTAATATTTTATATTATTTTTTCATTCGTTTTTTATTCAAGCAGTTAACACTTTTTCTGGTACACCTGATACAAACTACAATGTAGACATACAGGCATAGGTTTTGTACGGGAAAAAACGTTGGTTGAAAAAAGAAGTGAGAAATGATTTTAACACATTCCAATGCTGGCTTTATATTAATTATTTCACATATTGATGAAATCGATGTAGGTATATGAAAATATACTGAATATACTGAATAGAGAAATTCTTTATACATAAAACTAAGAAATTGTTTATTTTATACAATATTATCCATACGAACTAAATATCTTGTGCTATATAGCATAAAAGGCCGTAAGCTCATAAATGTGAATCTGTAGGTATGTGTCAGTTGTTGCCACTGATCTAAATTGAACTTTTAGTTGTGTATAGAAAATCGTTTACATTTTTAAGTGATCATAGAATGTGGGACAGCATAGGACAAAGTTTGTAGTTATTATAAGGGCGCCAATTTTGTAGCTGAATTAAATCTTTAAAAGTTAAATTGGCGTTGGGCGCCAAATTTTGTAACCCTAATTTACCCTAGGCTAGCTCCTGGGTTCGTGGCTTCCTTCTGAGTTTTATCAATTCTCTCCAAAACATAAATTCAGGGCGCCAAAGTACAGACAAACAAATAAAATGCAAAAATCAATTTCAGGATGATTTATTAAATCAAGTTTAAAGTTAAGAAATTAAAAAAAAATAATAATAATTAATTATTTCTCTTATCTTAATTTTTTCCAGACTTCTATTTCGGTGGAGCTTTGACTAACTATCTTCAGGAATTCTTTCCTTTATCAATTCAAGGATGGTACGGCCTTTTCTTAAAAAAATCTTCCCAATAAACTATCCCGGGATGGTTCGTTTTTCTTTTTGTGACGACTTCTTTTGGTCAGCTACAAAATGGCTGACGGCTTGTCAGCGTTTCTTTAATGGTTTGCAAGATAATTCCCCTACTGGGGCCCTTCTGGATTTGGCAATAACCTTATTATCGAAGGGCAGAAATATTAAAATAATGTTTCTGATTAGTTAAAGAAACTGTGAGAAAGTGAACGAATGGAAATAATTTGCTGTCAAAGCAAACAAATCGCCCGTCTTCCCACTACGACGACGCAATAAAACTTAAAATAAATACCAACCTATAGTCAGGTAGATTTCGGTCCAAAAACGAACGTTACAAAATTGAAAAATTGGACGATCGATACGATAAGATGATCGAGGTGTGCTGAAAACTCTTCACGATCAATTTTCCTCGTATGGAAAAGTAGAAGCACCACTTTTGATTTGTACTTCCTGTGAAAAACATGCAATCTTGGATAAAACTGTGGTACATTTCTGCGAACCAGAAACAAAGCAGCAATCAATAAAATGGAAGTAATCTGTTTTTCCATGGCCTCGATTTTTATTTATTTAAATTCTCAAGAAGTAATGATAATTTACATATATGAATATTGTAACCCCTTTTTTGATGTTAAAGGCTCACCAAGGGTTAGCCAAATGCGGACGGCACTCAGGGGGTAGGAGGAGAGCGAGTCGTGGGTCGAAGGAGCAATTGGGCGAGTATCTAGGAAGAAGGAAACATAGGAAATATTTACAAATCGGTAAAGGGCGCCACTTATTTTTTTTGTAGAGAAATAGGAAAGAAAATAAGAAACCTATTGAGAAATAGTTTATCAAATCTGAAATGGTTAGGGAACACACTTTAATTGAGCTATATCAATAATTATTTTAAACTTACCTTATTGATTCTACAATTCCTTGAATCCTTTTGTCTTATTAAAATCTAAATCTTTATTAAACAAGAGGTTTGAATCAGAACAGTTACTGGGAAGGTATAAGAAATAAATACTCAACGATATCAATAAAAAACAATAGAACAATGTATTTAAAAAATAAAAAAAAAGTCACCAGTATTAGTGAGAACGGTAATCACCAAAATGCTAACACTTCTGTTTATACAGTGAAAGATATTAACCGGTATTTGACAATACGGTTATTAAAAAACTAATATTCCTGTACATATAATATTACAGATCTTATCTAAATTGCATAACTTATTTTCGATAAACGAAAGTATGTAGAGAACTCAATTAAAACAAAATATATACTGAAGGTATATTTCCATTCTTTAAAAACAAAATTCAGTTCTCTAAAGAGTGCACTCTGAGTGTTCTAGATATCTAAAGATTACTATATACATGAATACAAATATGAAATTTGTCAATACAAGTACCATAGAGGCGATAATCATGTAAGATTACGATTGAACACCAACACTTTGAAGAAAGTTAAAAAACAAAATTTAAAAACACTACATATTTATCATTCAATCATAGTTCCATAGATTTGAATAGTAACTAATGTTATCAACTGATTTAATGCCGCTAAAAGCTTATAACAATTTAAATTTAAATAGAATCACTATAAAAAGTTTCCAAAAGCATATTCTTCCGAATAAGCACTAAAATTGTGACTGTTTCTTAGAATATTCGCAGTTCAACTAAGTATCGAACATAGAGAAATAACAGAAAGAATAGTCGAAAGTTTACCTTGTAATCCGGAACCAAAAATCATACTTCGTGACCGGGTAGTCACGCTTCTACTATAATAAAGCTTCTTTAAACATACCATAATTAACCAAGAACCATGTAGAATTAAACATCAGCACATAGGAAATCATCTATAAAACCATCCATAAGGTTTTTAGATCTCTAGGTATCCATTTATCTCGGTACCATATAATTTTATAAAAATTTCAAAATGGAGTCTTCCAACAGACAGCACGTAGCACCAAAATTTTATAGATACCATAAATCAACCAGATTGTACTTCCAATTTACGCACATCTACATCCAAATTGAAATGTAGTATTTTTTCATACACTTCCGATACGGAATAAACCAAGAACAAACGGTAATCTTAATACTGTGAATTAACCGGCAGCCATTAATTTGCACAAACGAGGAAATATGCTTCCTTTCGCTTGCTACGTAAAATCGTAAGTCCGCTAAAAAATGCGTTCTCTTCCCCGGTTGCTTTTCTCGGTTCTTATCGAGTATTTACGTTCGATATCCGCTTCCGCCTGTCAGAATTTGAATTCAAAATATGTAACTGTCCTAGGAATAGGTAAGGTTGGTTGCATACCGACAAAAGTGTAAACGAGAATATAATATTATTTATATGTAACTGTCTGTGGAATAGGTAAAGTTGGTTGCATACCGACAAATTGTAGACGAGAAGATAATATTATTTAAGGTGGTTTTTTGGGAATGCTACATAGCCCCCTACGAAGAGAGGAAACTGGGGTCCATTGAAGACCACAGTTTTCGAGAAGAAACTACTAGGGTGGGAACCACAGTAGCATTATTCGAATGATCTGGCTTATTACAAGGGTAAACTTGACCAGCTAAAGGAAAATGTCAAAAGGTGACTCAACAGAAACTAAATAAAATAAAACATGCGGAGTTCAATAGGATTGCACCCTACAGTAATAATAACTACCTTGGTAGTCATTTGTCCACACAGACAAAACTAACAATAAACATATGTCATACAAGTTAAACTAAACGTTGTTCTGAAGGAACAAACGATAGGTATAAATGAATCCTAGTTATTCAAACTAGAGATTCTCGTGACCAGATTTCTATAAGCGGTACCGGCCAACCGAAAGATCACAGAGTGATCAGGAACGACCTACGCCGAAGTTTCTGTACGGAAACACACACCGGTGTACAGCTCGACCTAGATGGGTAGCCCTAAACGTTGGTTTAAATAACCATCATATTGCAAAGCAAAAAAATATTCGCCCAAAAGGCGTTTATACTGTCCCTTGATATAAAATATCAGGACCACATAACATTTACTCACACACTTAAGAAGAGAGAAAAAGAAGGCTATGTTCCTATAAAGTAAAATTTCCCATGGGCGGCACAACGCGTCATTCCATTTTAGGAAACACCCATGAAGAAAGAAAGGTGAAGTTAAACCAAACTGTTAATAGTAATTTTGAAAAGCAAGAAAGAAACACGGTACGATAGATATAATTAGGAATTTCATAGGTCTATTGACTCCATTAAATCCAACCGTCACGGTAAATACGAGATACGTAAAGTCTAAATTAATAGTAGCTACTAGCACGATTTTAGATAGAACTCAAGGGTAGTAAGAATTGGAAATGACGTACACAGTTATGGTTTTCAACTAGAAATAGGAAGTATAAGAAAAGAAAAAAATATTTTATGGTTGTCTGTAGTTTTGATAGCTGCGCGTATCATACGTCTAAAAATAATTTAGAGACAAAATCGGTAAGTCAACATCGGTATGAAGTAACCAACAGTATGGAACTCCAAAGTCATAGTAGGTATACTCTAACAAGACAACTATAATTAATAAAGAATCAAAAGGAGATAGAGATAGGATTAATGGTTACTTGTCTTCCTTAAAAGCTCAACAGACCACTACCGGGTAGAATTCCCTAAGGCTTCCCTAGGCTTATCTCTCGTGACAACTGATAAATTCAAAGTAATCATAATCTGGGAGAAGAAAAGAAATAACATCTAGCTGAGAACGTGTTCATTATTACTTACAGGTGGTGATTGAATTCATCAATATTCGTCAGACAAATCAAAATCGTAGACTAGCTATTAAACACTCTTAGGTCAAATAAAGCGAGGTTAAACACAACGGCTCTAAACAAATCCTCACATAACGATATACTAAATTCCACTTAAGGAAATAGTGCTAAAACTATCTAGAACTGATTATACTAAACCAAAATGTGTAAAAATACACCATACGGAAATACAACATCTAATAATGTCGTCGAAAAACAAACAGTGATTAAACACTTCAAGATACGGTAAATATAACGAGAGAATAATTCTTCTGAACGTTATCGTTAGGGTAATGAATGTCTTCTTCATTAAACGGTACGGTAGAATTAAGTGACTAATTTCACTAAACGGTAAGATAAGGACAAAATTAACAGGAAATAATTTCCAATTATACAAAGACGGTAAGGTAGGTACTTTAAGTGATACATTCACTTAAAGGTAAAGTTCTCAAAAGAAATCGTATCACTAAACTGAAAGCAAAGAATAAGATCAGGGATGTGATAACGATGAAATGATTTAGGTGAGTTTCCACCTTATGGACGATAACAAATCAAACAAAGAAAAAATTCCCAGAAAGTACATGAGATACTTAAACAGAGAGGGGAAAGGTTTCATTTAGTCGCCTCGTACGACAAGCAGTTTAACACTTTGGGGGTTATTCTATTCCCGCCGCCCAAACGGGGTTCAAAACTAAAAACAGCAGAAAAAGAAACGAAAAGTATACAAGGGTATGGTAAGTTCATAGCAAATGAGAACTACTCATGACAAGATTCATCTTCGGACGAGTTATCCGAGTCTGAATAGTAGGGTTTTAAATCTTTGATGTGCCAATTTCCAGCTCGAGAACCATCAGCATTTTTCAAAGTATACACAAGGGGGGATAACTTCTTGACGACAGTACACAATACAAATTTTGGGGCTAACTTAGACATAAACTTGTCGGCAGCTTTGGAGAGTACTTTATTTTTTCTCCAGACTTTGTCTCCTACTTGAAACTGTATGTCACGCCTACGTAAGTTATAGGTTTTAGAGTTACGCTGGTATCCCTGGTGAAGATTACGTTGAATTTCTTCAAAGACTAGACTTAAACCTTCTATTTCGGAAACATATTGATCATGTTGATCACAACTTTTTAGGGAAGTGGGACTATCCACTGAAGATGAAGAATAATAATTTCCCGCTACAGGAACGTATCGAGCAAAATTTAAAAACGATGGGGGATACTTGGTAACCTCATGTTTAGCGGTATTGATGGCTTGGCGAATTTTAGAAAGTTCTCTATCCCAATCAGAATGTTCTTGAATATAACATCGGATAGCAGTTCCAATGGTTTTGTTGCTTCGTTCAACAAAATTGCACTGAGGCGAATAAACAGCATTAAACCATATCTTCTGCACTTTATATTTACTACAGAGATTTTTTAACGTAGAATTGTTGAGATTTCTAGTGTTATCACAAATAACAAATTGAGGAACACCAAACATCAGGAAAACGTCGTTTTCCAAATAATTCACAATATTTTGAGTGGTAGCTTTCCTTAAGGGACATAAAAGAGTGAACTTTGAAAACCAGTCGGTAACAACAAGAAGCCAGGTATATCCTTTCTTAGAGCGGGGAAGGGGACCAACAAGGTCTAAAGCGATAATTTGCCACGGAAATTTAGCAGATTTTTCCTTTCCCATCAATCCCATCGGGGCTGAAGTTGACATTTTTTGAGCACCACAAGTTTGGCAGGATTTAACAAAACGAAGAACATCTCGCCGCATCTTGGGCCAATAGTAACGTTCTTGGATTCGACTAAGAGTCTTATAATAACCTAGGTGGGCACACGTAGGAGGGTCATGACAAGAAGAGATTACACTATGTCTTTGTGGTTTAGGTACTAGAATTTTCCACTCAATATTATTAGTGGCAAAAGGTAAGGTAGAAGGGATCAATTTAAACACCAATTCATTCTCAACTTTCCATTGTGGAAAATCCTTTGGGCTTTTACGAATCTTAGTGCGAAGATCATCATACCAAGGGTCAATCTGGTCGGTAGTTACATCAAGATAAGAGAGTTGGGTTTTTTCGAAATCTGTTTCATCAGTGAACATTCTACTTAAGGCATCCGGAACGATATTTGCAGATCCTTTGCGATAAATAAGGTCAAAATTATGTTGGCGAAGTCTCATTGCCCAACGAGCAAGTTTTCCAGAGGGGTTATTAATATTTTTTAGCCATAGCAAAGAATGATGATCAGTGATTACTTGGAATTTTACACCTTCGACATAAGGTCGGAATTTTTCTATAGCGAAGATAACTGATAGGCACTCTCTTTCGGTTACTGAATAATTTCTCTCCGGACAAGATAAGGATCGACTAGCATAAGCTATAACTACATCAGAATTATCCACGGATTGAGTAAGGACACCACCAAGACCAGTGTCACTCGCGTCACATTGAATCACGAAGGGTTTAGAAAAATCAGGTTGGGTTAATACGGGAGCAGAAACAAGGGCTTCTTTAATCTTAATAAACGCATCCTCGGCTTGATCATTCCAATCAACAGATTGTTTCTTTCTTTTTCCTTTAAGGAGATCATTGATTGGAGAAACTAGAGATGAAAAGTTCTTAATAAAACGTCTGTACCATGAACACATACCAATGAAACGCTTAACCTCGGTAAAAGGTTTGGGACGGGGATAGTTAATCATAGCTGACACTTTTTCAGGATCTGTTCGGAGTGTATTATCACCAACTACATAACCTAAGAATTTGAGCTCAGACTTAAAAAATTCACTTTCTTGACATTAATAGTCAAACCAGCTTCCTTAAGTTTATCTTTAACCTCAGTTAAAAGGGCTATATGTTCTTCGAAGGAGTTTGAACATATAATAATATCATCGAGATAACAAAAAATGTTTGGCTCATATTTTGGTCCGAAAATTGCGTCAACTAAACGTTGTTGAGTTTGTGCGGAATTACATAAACCAAAGGGCATAACGTTAAATTGGAAAGATCCTCTTCCAATGATACTGAAAGCAGTTTTTTCTTTGGACTGGGGGTCTAAGGGGATTTGCCAAAAAGCTTTTCTCAAATCAACGGAACTAATAAATTTTGTGCCTTTTAACAGGGAAAGAATCCTATCAATATTTGGTAGTGGATAGGTGTCATGTTTAGTCACCTCATTAAGTGATCTACCATCAAAACAAAAACGATATTCGTCATTGGATTTCTTAACAAGAAGAACAGGGGAACACCACGGACTGTTTGAGGGCTCAACGACTCCTAAACGAAGCATCTCATCAAGTTCATCATTTAAAATTTTTGACATATATGGAGACATAGGAAAAGGTCTTTTCTTAAAGGGTTTGGCATCACCAGTATCGATACTCATTTGGATCTTATGGGTCCGACCCAAACCTTTAGTATTACTAACTTCGGAAAATGAATCGATAACTTTTTGGGCTAAAGATTTCTGATAAGATTCCAAATTGTCAATGGTACATAAAGAAATAGTCGTCAAATCAGAATCTGTCATCGAAATAGATTGGGGATTTGTGTTATAACCGGAGGACCAAGTGTTAGAAGAGAAATCTAATATTAGAGAAAAGGTTTTCACGAAATTGCTATCTAAGATAAAGGTATAATCTAGAGAAGGGACTACTAAAGCTTTAACAATGTGACAATGATTATTCGCAACTATTGGGAGATCTACCACACCAGACACAGATTGGTTGGTTCCATCAGCCAATGAAACATTTTGATGTTTTGAAGGACTAATATTTATCTTATTGTATTCTAAAAACTTTAATGCTTTGTTCCCAACAATTGTTATGGAACACCCGGTATCGAGAAGTACGGTAAAATTGCGAGAAAAAATCTCAATGGATATATAGGGCCGAGAATCAGTAGTTTTGTTTATTATCATTGGAGCTACTCTTTTCGGGGGATACGACAAATAAAAATTTCGGACATAACATAACCATTTTGACCATTGGTCTTGTTTCATTTTGTCGGATTTACTAAAACGGCAAGGGGTAGAGACTGTACCGACATGACAACCTCTGGAATTTAGTTTTTTGTACAATTCGGACAAGTTGCGACGGTAAAGTTTGGTGAACCACACCGATAACAAAATCGACCATTTTTAGGTTTACGGCACGAAGAGTGAAAATGTCCTGTCTTCTGACAGTTCCAACAAATGATTTCGGTAGATTTTTTCGTTCTATCATCAGAAGTCGAAGATTGGTTGGGTTTCTTAACTGACGAGGGTTTTCCTGCTAAGGGAATATTTTGCCGGGATTGGTTAGTAGAAGACGAAGGACTAGGCTCTACTACAGATACTTTAGAGGGAGGGGAAAACCTTGCTTGAAGAGACGGATTAGCATCCTCTAGTTTCTTAACAATCGTTATCAAATCTTTAACAGTGTTAACGTCACTTAAGATAACGTGAGGAATGTGTTCTGCCAAGATATTTTTTTGAATAATTCTTAGCTTAGTGGATTCAGCAGGTTCACGAGAAAGACGACTAAGAAGAGAAAGCATATAGGCAACGAAAATGACGATAGGTTCATTTCGTCGTTGTTTACGGGATTTAATTTCTTCCCAGAGACTATCATCAAAGTTGGGAGGAAGGAAATTAGCCTTCAGGGCTTGAATAAGTTCTTCCCAGGAGGTCAAAGAGGACTTAACGGTACGAAACCATACCGCGGCATCACCTGAGAAAAGTTCTATAGCTGACTGGAACAAAAGTTCCGTCTTAACATTACGGGATTCTGCCAATTCATTTACTCTTTCAATAAAGTTAAACACAGACTTAGGGTCGCCATTAAATTTGACATCCCATTTCGAAAGCTTAATAGAATGAGAGTCGGGGTTTGTAATATTAATAACGGGAGGAGGTCTATCTTCAGTTGTAGTTGAACTAGAAGAAGATATTTGGGTAGTTGGGGTAGCTTTCTCTATTAAATCTTGCTCTAAGAGTAGGCAAGTGGCTCTAGATTCATTTCGGAAAGTAACCTGATCAGCAGTAGGGGATTCGGAAAGGGAAACTCGTTGAATTCTACCTAATAGATGTGCTATCCTAGACTTAACACGACGGAAACATGAGTCGGTTGAAGAACCTTCAAATTCTTCAACTAATTTCGAAATACTATCAATGGAGTTCTGTATTGCCAGACTCTCGTCATTAAAGTTTAAATCATCTAGAGTTAAGTTACTATTTGAATCTTTAGCTAACAATTTTTTTAAAATCTTACGTTTCTCATCAATTTTCCTTCCAGTAATTGTTCCTCTTATTTTCAATTCATAGTTAACTTCTTCAGTAGTTAGAAAGTTTACTTCAAAATCAGACATGTTTAAAAGGATTCAAGTTTTTTAATTCGCTAACAACAAAAAAGTTTTAAAGTGTGTTTAGTAGTAACGATAGACAAATTGGGGTGAATAATTAAAACTAAAAGTTTATTAAGATTTAATGACATAAAAGTTTCTAAAGAAAAGATACTCGGGCCCCACACGCTGGGCGCTATATTTGTGTAACCCCTTTTTTGATGTTAAAGGCTCACCAAGGGTTAGCCAAATGCGGACGGCACTCAGGGGGTAGGAGGAGAGCGAGTCGTGGGTCGAAGGAGCAATTGGGCGAGTATCTAGGAAGAAGGAAACATAGGAAATATTTACAAATCGGTAAAGGGCGCCACTTATTTTTTTTGTAGAGAAATAGGAAAGAAAATAAGAAACCTATTGAGAAATAGTTTATCAAATCTGAAATGGTTAGGGAACACACTTTAATTGAGCTATATCAATAATTATTTTAAACTTACCTTATTGATTCTACAATTCCTTGAATCCTTTTGTCTTATTAAAATCTAAATCTTTATTAAACAAGAGGTTTGAATCAGAACAGTTACTGGGAAGGTATAAGAAATAAATACTCAACGATATCAATAAAAAACAATAGAACAATGTATTTAAAAAATAAAAAAAAAGTCACCAGTATTAGTGAGAACGGTAATCACCAAAATGCTAACACTTCTGTTTATACAGTGAAAGATATTAACCGGTATTTGACAATACGGTTATTAAAAAACTAATATTCCTGTACATATAATATTACAGATCTTATCTAAATTGCATAACTTATTTTCGATAAACGAAAGTATGTAGAGAACTCAATTAAAACAAAATATATACTGAAGGTATATTTCCATTCTTTAAAAACAAAATTCAGTTCTCTAAAGAGTGCACTCTGAGTGTTCTAGATATCTAAAGATTACTATATACATGAATACAAATATGAAATTTGTCAATACAAGTACCATAGAGGCGATAATCATGTAAGATTACGATTGAACACCAACACTTTGAAGAAAGTTAAAAAACAAAATTTAAAAACACTACATATTTATCATTCAATCATAGTTCCATAGATTTGAATAGTAACTAATGTTATCAACTGATTTAATGCCGCTAAAAGCTTATAACAATTTAAATTTAAATAGAATCACTATAAAAAGTTTCCAAAAGCATATTCTTCCGAATAAGCACTAAAATTGTGACTGTTTCTTAGAATATTCGCAGTTCAACTAAGTATCGAACATAGAGAAATAACAGAAAGAATAGTCGAAAGTTTACCTTGTAATCCGGAACCAAAAATCATACTTCGTGACTGGGTAGTCACGCTTCTACTATAATAAAGCTTCTTTAAACATACCATAATTAACCAAGAACCATGTAGAATTAAACATCAGCACATAGGAAATCATCTATAAAACCATCCATAAGGTTTTTAGATCTCTAGGTATCCATTTACCTCGGTACCATATAATTTTATAAAAATTTCAAAATGGAGTCTTCCAACAGACAGCACGTAGCACCAAAATTTTATAGATACCATAAATCAACCAGATTGTACTTCCAATTTACGCACATCTACATCCAAATTGAAATGTAGTATTTTTTCATACACTTCCGATACGGAATAAACCAAGAACAAACGGTAATCTTAATACTGTGAATTAACCGGCAGCCATTAATTTGCACAAACGAGGAAATATGCTTCCTTTCGCTTGCTACGTAAAATTGTAAGTCCGCTAAAAAATGCGTTCTCTTCCCCGGTTGCTTTTCTCGGTTCTTATCGAGTATTTACGTTCGATATCCGCTTCCGCCTGTCAGAATTTGAATTCAAAATATGTAACTGTCCTAGGAATAGGTAAGGTTGGTTGCATACCGACAAAAGTGTAAACGAGAATATAATATTATTTATATGTAACTGTCTGTGGAATAGGTAAAGTTGGTTGCATACCGACAAAAGTGTAGACGAGAAGATAATATTATTTAAGGTGGTTTTTTGGGAATGCTACAATATGAATTACTACCAACCATTCTACAACAAAAACCTATGAAAAAATACCTTGAAAGTTATACAAAGATAATTGTGGGACAACGCTCCCGTAAACAAATCAGGGTTAGACTTTAAATCGCTCGAACATCCTCCTTAATCAGCAAATAAGACGCAGTAATTGAAACTAAAAAAACCTATCGGTTTCGGACACACCTAAATTAATTATTGGAGAAATAGACTTGCAAATTGAAGCATTTAAAATACCAAGTTTAAATTTCTTAGTAATCTCAATTAAATTAAATGGAAAACGAAATCAGCATACCGTGAACCATTTTGTTTCTTATTTGCATCACTAATTTTTCAAGTTAACTTTTAATTAACTGCAGATAAGTCAAATATGCTAAATTGAAAATCGATACACATTAGCGATTGAATCGTTAAACAGATTAAATAATTACTTAATAAAAGCTAAGCGGACAGTAGAAACACCCTCTTTTTTTAATTTTTAAAATTGTCTATTCTTTGTTCTTCAGCACTTTTTTCTTCCACACAAGATTATTCTTAGCCTTTGTGTTTTCTTTAAGTTTGTTCATTCCATAACTTATTTTTTATTTTTTTATTTCAGAAGTAAGTCGCATCCACCAAAGGGTGATTAGCGACGGTGCAAATATAAAAACTAAACCATAACTATAATTATATAAAAATTAATGTAACTATTTAAATTTTATGAAATAAGTCTATGGCTTTGAGGTATGCAACAATGTTTCTCCAGCTACAATTTATTCCTAACACTGTGGTCATGTCATTTGAAATTTTATATTTAATACGATGGCTGTTATATAGAGGACATTCAATCAAAAAGTGAGTCACAGTTTGTATAACACCACAGACTTCATATAGAGGGCGATCACTTGAGTAAGGCTGGTGTGACCCAACCGTAGACTAGTAAGGACAGTCTGTACTTTCCTAATGTTAGTAACAGGTTTCCAAGGCATCACGTCCCGTTTTATAGCCCGCAATTTGCACTGAGAACTTTCCTCCATAGTTCACCCCACTTAGACACAATTTTACTTTTAAAGTAACATTTGAGATCACCTGGTACACTCCCGACAACTAGCTCGGATTAAGCTCTCGTTATAGCGATACGCGCACAATGATCAGCTAGTTTATTCCCATCAATGCCTATGTGTGATGGTATCCAGATGATGCTGATAGTCCTAGAATGTTGCTGAGCCTGTAGTAGTTCAAACTTGATCATTTCTGAGATGGGATTTTGAGGATATACTTGTTTAATTGTTTCAATAGAACTTAAGGTGATATACTCCAACATTTTGGCGCGAACCCTAGAAAGAGCAACGATACTCAAACAAACCCAGTACAGAGAATAAATGTAAAAATTTTGTCAGGTATAAATTTACCCCGATATTTAAAACAGCTACTGATTCACCGAACTGTACTCGGAGGTTCATAGTAGAGGGCGCTGTAAATCAGCGAATAAAATATTTTAAATCTGTACTGCGTTTTTCTCAAAAATTTCAAAATATTTTGATATGAAATTTTAGTCATGAATAGTTTGTTTCATTTTACGTGGTAGACGCATACTTTCATTACACAAAAAAAATTTTTCTCCATAAACCATCATAATTTTCTTTAAGATATCATTTATTCAAAATAAAAGTATGCGTCTACCTCGTAAAATGAAACAAACTATTCATGACTAAAATTTCGTATCAAAATATTTTGAAATTTTTGAGAAAAACGCAATACAGATTTAAAATATTTTATTCGCTGATTTAAAGCGCCCTCCATTATGAACCTCCGAGTACAGTTCGGTGAATCAGTAGCTGTTTTAAATATCGGGGTAAATTTATAGCTGACAAAATTTTTACATTTATTCTCTGTACTGGGTTTGTTTGAGTATCGTTGCTCTTTCTAGGGTTCGCGCCAAAATGTTGGAGTATATCACCTTAAGGAATCGGTAAGTACATATAAGAGAATAGGGAGAAATAGATGAGTTAACATAGTGAATGGCTTTGTATAAGGCATACAATTCTGCAGAGAAAACACTGGAACTTCCAGGAAGTTTGAACTTATAGGTAGCTGAGGGAGTAACTATAGCAGCACCTACCCCTATATCGCTCTTGGATGCATCTGTGAAAATCTTCTGGTAGTGAGGCTAGTTATTGTTTATTATAGATGCTAGGGTAGATTTTATGATGGAAGGATGGGTATGATTTTTATCGAATTTTCTTAGATCGGTGTTCATTTGGGGTATATTTATAGTCCAAGGAGGCGCGCATAACTTATTTTCTTCTATACTTTTCAACCTCATTAATAATTTAAGTTAATTTAACACAAAGCAAAAAACCAAATTACCTACTTAAACACAAGATTAAAGTTACCATTAGAGAATGGAATCTCTCAATGTTTAAAATGAATGATTTAAATGATTTAAAAAGACCTATTGAGTTAATGGTCGTTAGATATATTTTTTATGTAACTGGCAAAAAATTGAAAATTATGGTACATAATGATCTTTGTCCTATGGTCTTATTTTTTAGAGCAATTTGTATTTTAATAGCAACCAAATTATGGAATACACACTGTAGATTTGTATTTTATCGTCAAGTTTATATCTTGTATTATAATTATGTTGAATTAAATGAATTATGGAGTTATTCTTATTGATTAAAGTTACCATTTAAGTGAATTAAATAGCGTTAAAAACGTTACGACTTTAATTCGGAAAATTTCATATAGTTAATTAGTTAGAATTCTAAAACAAAACTATTAGACGGAGAGCTGGCTACGAAAATTGAAAATGATAAGGTGCAGTAAAAATAATTTCCTTCTGAGTTTTATCAATTCTCTCCAAAACATAAATTCAGGGCGCCCAGTACAGACAAACAAATAAAAACGCAAAAATCAGTTTCAGGTAGATTTATTATATTAATTTAAAGTTAAGAAATAAAAAAAAATATTAATATTATCTTTATTTATTATGGCTTCTATTCGGTGGAGCTTGACTATCTGTCCTTAAGAATTTTTTCTTACTTCCAATCAAGGGTGGTCAGGACATTTCTTAAAAAAGAATCTCCCTTAATAAACTATCCCGAGATGGTTTTTTCTTTGTGACGACTTCTTTGGTCAGGTTTTCAAAATGGTTAACGGCTGTTAATTGAATTGAAAAATAATTCCTACTAGGGCCCTTCTTGATTTGGCAATACCTTAAACGAAGGGCCGAAGTATTCAAATAATGTTTTCTAGTTTGGTGAAGAAACGGAGTAAAAATGAACGAAAAATAATTAAATTATTTTTAGATAAAAAAAAGATACAAGAACCCAGATTTATAGAAAATAAAAACATATAGAAACAAAACAAAATTAGATGTCAAAGGTAATAATAGTTTAATACTATTATAAAATTTTACAGAGTCTTTGAAAATCAAAGAACATAGACCGTTTACTAAGAACCAACAACTACTTCCCTGGCTATATGCCCCCACGGACATTGAATTACAGTTCAAAGTTAAACGGGGTTAGTATATCTGCAAGATAGAACCAACCATTTTAGTTTGCAATTCGTAAGGATATCACTTGTAGACCGGTTTCGGCGTATTGCGCCTCATCAGTACAAGGAAGATATCCGTACAGAAGCTCTGAGAGCATCTAGACTGGAGATATGTCTGAAATCACACAAATACATTATCTTTAGTAAAGAAAATGTTAAAAGTGCGATAATAGTGACATCTCCATAACTAATCACAAACTAAAATTCTATTTGACAAAAAACCTCACGGCTTTGTAGGGTTATCTACTTGATTTGCAGTTTCCTGCTAATCAATTGTCATTTTAGTAAAGCGTTTATCAAATAGATGTCAAAGGTAATAATACTTTAATACTTTAATATTTTCTTGTTTGGTACTTTAATATTTTCTTGTTTGGTATAAGTAAACAAAAAAAGTTTTTCGATGACAAATCAGGAGAATAAGCACAATAAGACATATCTCGAGTCTAGATGCTCTCAGAGCTTCTGGTCGGATATCTTCCTTGTACTGATGAGGCGCAATACGCCGAAACCGGTCTACAAGTGATATCCTTACGAATTGCAAACTAAAATGGTTAGTTCTATCTTGCAGATATACTAACCCCGTTTAACTTTGAACTGTAATTCAATGTCCGTCGGGGCATATAGCCAGGGAAGTAGTTGTTGGTTCTTAGTAAACGGTCTATGTTCTTTGATTTTCAAAGACTCTGTAAAACGTTATAATAGTATTAAACTATTATTACCTTTGACATCTAATTTTGTTTTGTTTCTATATGTTTTTATTTTCTATAAATCTGGGTTCTTGTATCTTTTTTTTTATCTAAAAATAATTTAATTATTTTTCTTATTACTTTCTACGTCTATTGTCAATTCACTTTTTCTGTGGTTACAAGAAGTTTATCTTAACTTTTTTGCATCCATTTAAACTGTTTGTATATTTGGCCAGGATTTTATCGTTACAAAAACTTCTAGATTATAATTCAACCACTGAAGAAAATATAAAACAAACAAAATATTTTGAAGTTTACCAGAGAACGTGCTAGTAGAATAAATATATCAAGTTGATGTTAGTATTACAGTAGGTACTAAAAAATTTCAGAGAATTTAGTAGCAAATTATGTTAGGGCACAAATAATCGCTGATTCTGGCTTTCACCATCACATTTTCCTTGGTATTTTCAGCGTGCGAGATAAAATGTCGATGAAAATGGTCCGACAAAATATGACATAATAAAGGTAGAAAATTCTTGATGTATTTCACAAGATAACTTTTCTCGTCCAATCAAATTTTCCCTTCTACACTCAACCTTATTATCCTAATGGTACGTTGGAAGGAAGGTCCTTTTTGAATATGTATTTGCTCAGTGTAAATGACTATTCGTATTTTTACTTGAATAAATGCATACTTATTACATCAAATTTGTATAAACAAATTGAAAGTAATTTTAGTAATTGTTTTCTGGATATAAGAAACAACGTTGTATAAAATACGTAGAAACGCTAAAGAAAAAGTAATCCCACCAAAAACATAAATGTAAAAAAGGAGAGCCAAGTTCAATACAAAAATTATGCTTGGCTGTGGGCTTCGCCGCAAAAAGAATAGAGATCTAAATGAGTGCCAAGTTATATGCAAAATCCAAATATGTATTTATAGGAACAAAATAACATTATGAACAAATATTAAACTCTATTTCTTTGCTTTATTGAATACCTATAATAATTGTTGTTATTTAAAAATGTAAGATCTTAAAGAAGGTTAGATTTGACTTGGCCAGTTTTTATTAAATCAGTCATTTTATAAAGTTATTCAACATATATTTTTAAATTCTGATAAAACCTGGCCAAGTCAAATCTAACCTTCTTTAAGATCTTACATTTTTAAATAACAACAATTATTATAGGTATTCAATAAAGCAAAGAAATAGAGTTTATTATTTGTTCATAATGTTATTTTGTTCCTATAAATACATATTTGGATTTTGCATATAACTTGGCACTCATTTAGATCTCTATTCTTTTTGCGGCGAAGCCCACAGCCAAGCATAATTTTTGTATTGAACTTGGCTCTCCTTTTTTACATTTATGTTTTTGGTGGGATATCATTACTTTTTGTAAAAAAAACTAGGCAGGTATTGAGATTTGATGTTTTTTCTTGCGTTTCCGCTGCATGGTTATATTTTTTAAGCTATTGTCTACATTCTCTTGAATGTTAGAGACAATAGTGCGCATTGCCCATTCATTATCTGCTTCCTGTTTATAATTAAATTAGCTAAGTCTGGGCGATATAACGATCTCAGGCGGTTATATTCTACTATTGAACTGTGTCTTAATTTGACTAGGGTCTAGATTAATAAGGTGTACTCCGTCTAGTGTTTTAACTCTGGAGAGCGCAACGTAGGCCTGTCCTCTGCTATATAAAAATCGAAGTGTCTATGTCAAGAAGAGCGCTGTACAGACTAAGTCCTTGTGATTTGTGGATGGTAATAGCGTAAGCCAAGCAAATAGGGAACTGTTCCCGGTGAACATATACATTATTTAATAACTGAAACTTAGTCTTGACACGTTCTAGTTCATACGTTAAATAATTGAATTTGATAATAATTTTACGTGCACTATTGTTTCTATCGACATCTCAGTTTATTTTCTTTATAACTCCAATAGAGCCATTCACTAGCCCTTTACTAACATGTATATTCCTACGCAACATAACTCGCGCACCCAATTTGATCGTGATAACGTCTTCTAATCCAGCGGTTAATGATGAATTATCCTCGTTCTTTTTCAGCACTTCCTTTGCTAGCTTGTTTAAATACCGTGGACAGTCTATTTCATCGATTGAATTTAATTTAATTTGCGCTCCGCCGACCACACACCGTTTGTTTAGCGCGTATTTAAGTTTTTTGTATGGGGACACCACTTATTTTTTTACTTAACTTTATTTTTATATTTCTGTTATATAGCAAATATAGCAATATACATACATATATTGGGATAGTTTCGAATATCTGCTTGTAACGGTTCCAACGCTACAATTAAAAAAATTGTTTTGTATGGGGACACCCCCTATTTTTTAACTTTTTTTTATTTTTAGAATTTTTCCTACGCTTACATACAATTACCGAGCTGGATTCCAAATTTCACCCTTCTAGGTCATCTGGAAGTAAGTTAGGTTTAGGTACATACTTATGTCAGTCAGTCAGTGCTAAAATTGAAGACTTTTTGACCTTCATATCTTTATAACCGTTTGAGCTAGCTTTATGAAATTTGGGCTACTAGATGTCCTTATGGATATAATTAAACACACGTAGTTTTATGTGTTTTTGTTAAAGAGGTTTTGAGATATAGAAGAGTCAAAAGTGGCACCAAGTGGTTCGTGTAATATTACACTTGGCGCTGGCTAGCCAGTTCCTTTGCTTGAACTTGGCTTGACACGCTACCGCGTGTCTAGATAATGTATTTTGCGAGTTTTGTTTAGTTGGTTAGTGGAGATCGAGTCGTGAATAGCAATAAATTATTTTTGATTAATAGTAGAATCCGATGGTTACCTTTTAAGCTTTTACAAAAAGTAGTAAAATGAAACTTTTTGGAACAAGCTGTTTTTTTTTGTTTTTTCAAAATATATTTATACATTTCTGCATTCGTTCAAACCACCTATCGAAATGATTTTGGAAGCCTTCGATATTTTCTTGAGGAGATGAACATCAATATCCATGCATTTTTCTTTGGTATAAGCAAACAAAATAAGTTTTTCGATGACAAATCAGGAGAATAAGCACAATAAGACCTTAATTTGTTATTTTTCTCCTTCATACAGTCGATTATTTGACATGCTGTGTCATGATGAAGAATGATGAGACGTTTTTGGTTGTTTTTGCTGGTTTTGATTTCGTCGATGACCTTTATCGGCCATGCACTCTAGTCGTTGGATTCAAACAATTCTCAGTGGCGTACCATGTAGTCATTTTTAATTCGTTATACAGTTGAATTTTGTTGAGCGCTACTTTACACCAATTTACACTAACCTTTTTCTTAAACCTTGGTCTAATTTAGCGCAATCAATCTTTTTCTGCAAAAACGGATATATTGCAGCCTGCGATATAACACAGGGCTCTTCGATCTTGTGGTACGTCGCATGCCTATGTTTTCCGTTACCGAAAGTTGAAGGAAGCTATTTAAAATTTTTACGAGCGATTTCTGTTTTTCACACACTTGCCTATTTTAAACACTTACTAA
The DNA here is from genome assembly GCA_964028335.1 of Altica lythri. Taxonomy (NCBI): domain Eukaryota; kingdom Metazoa; phylum Arthropoda; class Insecta; order Coleoptera; family Chrysomelidae; genus Altica; species Altica lythri. The sequence continues at coordinate 42,963,688 of OZ034806.1, read as the reverse complement.
CAAACTATGCAGTTAATTTTCAAGCTGCCGCTGCTACCAGGCTAAAAAAGCGAATTTTTGAATATCGTGATGATTCATTACAGTAGCGTCATCTAATGGTCACTTATAAAAACTTGAGAGGCAATCTTCGTATACATTATCTATACATATAATAAAACTGTAGAAATGTATATCCGATCCGATTTGAATGCGGTTTTCACAGATGTATTTGTCTTCTTTCAACTTAACATCTCGTGTATAAAAATTTCTCTCCCATTTCTTAAATGGGGTGGGGTAAGAAATTTTTATAGAACAATCACACGCCACGCGAACGACGTTGCGAGAACAACTAGTCTATACATATAATAAAACTGTAGGAATGTATATGTTTGTGCGCGCATCACATGAAAACTACTGATCCTATTCAAATGCGGTTTTCAAAGACGTATTTGTCTTCTTTTAACTTAACATCTGGTGTATAAAACTTTCTCCCCCCCACCCCTTTAACGGGGTGAGGAAAGAAATTTTTATACAAAAATCAACACGTCACGCAAACGACGTTGCGGGTCATCGAAATAGAACCCAAAAATGTGGTTAGATTTTTTTGTCTGCCTGTCTGTATGTTTGTGCGCGCATCACATGAAAACTCCTGATCCGATTCGAATGCGGTTTTCACAGATGTATTTGTTTTCTTTCAACTTAACATCTGGTGTATAAAAATTTCTCTCCCATTCCTTAAATGGGGTGGGGTAAGAAATTTTTATACAACAATCACACGCCACGCGAACGACGTGGCGAGTACAACTAGTTTAAAATATATTTGAATTTTACGCTTAACAGAAAAAATGTGTTTGACAGATTATTTTATTATTTTTGTTACGTATGTATACATATTAAGTTTAGTATTTTATATTAATTATATTGATAATAATATTCAATAATGAGTATTTTATTGCAGTCTACTTATAGTATCGTCACATGGTTGCAGTATAGGTTATATTATACACTGCACTATGCTTTTGACGTTGTTGCTACATAAACAGAGTTTTAAGAAATGTATTTCAGTTAACTTTTTGGGAAATTATAATGTATTTTATAAATATTTTTTCCTTATTTCCACATAATTATTATAATAATTTCATTCTGTAACCCTAATTTACCCTAGGCTAGCTCCTGGGTTAGTGGCTTCCTTCTGAGTTTTATCAATTCTCTCCAAAACATAAATTCAGGGCGCCAAGTACAGACAAACAAATAAAAACGCAAAAATCAGTTTCAGGTAGATTTATTATATCAATTTAAAGTTAAGAAATAAAAAAAAATATTAATATTATCTTTATTTATTCTGGCTTCTATTCGGTGGAGCTTGACTATCTGTCCTTTTTTCCTACTTCCAATCAAGGGTGGTCAGGACATTTCTTAAAAAAGAATCTCCCTTAATAAACTATCCCGAGATGGTTTTTTCTTTGTGACGACTTCTTTGGTCAGGTTTTCAAAATGGTTAACGGCTGTTAATGGAATTGAAAAATAATTCCTACTAGGGCCCTTCTTGATTTGGCAATACCTTAAACGAAGTGCCGAAGTATTCAAATAATGTTTTCTACTTTGGTGAAGAAACGGAGTGAAAATGAACGAATCGAACTAAAAAGCTGACGAAGAAAATAATTCGACCGTCTCCCTCCACGACGACGAGATAAAACTTAAAATAAATACCAATTATAGTCAGGTGGATTCCGGCCCAAAAACGAACGTTACAATTCATCGCATTATATATGCGTATAGGTTATTTCTTTGGGTATTTTCCAGTTTAACTTTTTATGACTTCTTCAAGTTTGGCTATTTAATACTAGTTTTATATCACTCTCTGTCTTCAATCTTTCTATGTTAAATATTTGATATTGGACATGTTGGGGGCACTGATTAACCTTATACTTTTACAGTTTTTAGTTGATAGTATGTACACACGATGTATATTTTCGCAATAAATATTTTTAGATTTTAATCGATAAGCGATATTTTGTAATCGAAAAGCGATACTTTTTTTTGACTGTACATTGCATTTTAACTTATAAAATGGACACGGATTTATAGTGTAGTGGATCCATGCTTCAAGCATATAATGATTTTGCTAAATCATTCCCAAATAAATTTATAAACCCGGACGCCTGCATAAAAGTATAACTTTCGTTGCCAGTCCCACTGACTGTCACACCCGTTTTTTTATAATTGTGTATTTCCAATGTGAATGAATTTGTTAATTCCAATTTTATGAAAAATATTTGTTTTTTTCTAAGGTTCTTATAACAACTCGTAATAAAAGTATTAAAACATGTACATTTGTAATATAAATAATATGTACTGTGTATGTTATTGTATTTTTAGAAACATTTATCGCCTTTTGTTTACTAAATAAATTAGCATTATTTGTGGAGTCATTATGTAATTGAAATGTGTTTAACAGATTGTGTGTTTAATCAGTCATATTTATAAATGTGTGGTACGCAGAAATGAATAAAATGCAAGTGCAATTCAATTGTTTTTTAGTAATATGGATATTGTTATTAATAACAAGATTCTTTAAAGCAGTTTTAAAAATATTTTGTTTTTATAATAAAAGCGTATCAAGCGGGACCATAACATAACTATTTTACTTACCTACTTAAAAATTAACATAAACTAAATCAAAATCTTTACGCATTTTCTTAAATAGAGATAGAGATGACGAAATTTAGAAAGTATAGAATTTAATTAAGATCAACAAACTAAAAATTGTGTATATTATAGTATACCATGTGATTATGGCAAAGTCTACATTGGGGAATCAGGAAGACCTCTTGAAGAACGCCTCAATGAACACAAAAATTAAATGAAAAAAGAATGTGTTTGTATGTAAAAAAATTGGCGACTTATTTAGGGTCTAGTATGAATTTGGTATTTTTTTTCCAGTAGACTATATTGCAGAATTATAATGCAAAAACTATCTGACCAATCCAAACGAAATTTAGAACACATTTTAATCATATTAAAAAATTTTTCTAGGCGAAATATGGAGGTTGTAAGTCAAGTTTAAACGGTCGAAAAGAATTAAAGAATAAACTGTTTTGTACGATTATTGCGTTCTTTCCAACAATAAACAATAAATTTTCAACTTCTAACTAACGAAATATGTATTGTGTAAACTTAAATAACGAAACTTTTAACTTGTTATCATTTTTTCTCTAGGAGCAATATTTTTTAGATTTTGTTAACAAAGAAATTTAGCACAGAATTTGCGACTAGCGCATATCGCGAATATCGATATTGGGCACATTCTAAAGGGAATCCAGCAAAAATAACTTTCTATAGCAAATGTGCAATCCAAAACAAATTCCGCCTGTACTAAAGAACATCCGTGGCCAAGCGATTAACAGTGCTATTGGCTACAAATATAGATAACAGTTCGATTCCTTTCTGCTGTAACATTTTTTTCTAATGTCATTTCTTGTTTGCTAATTTCTAAATTGTACAAATCCCATAAGAGCCCCATCTATCTAGCGGTAACTAATTGGTCACTAGGTCCGACTAATTGGTCATTTATACAGAAATTTTTGCAATGAGTTTAAAATGTGAAGGTCATCCAAAAAATTTTAGAGGCCCAATTTGATCGTAGAGAGCTTAATCAAATTGAATTTAATTAGTCACAAACTGATCAAAACTGGTCAGTATATAATGATAATTGGCCAACGTTATTGACCGAGTTATAAACTAAATTATGACTTTCAAGGTTAGCCCCATCTATCTAGCGGCCCAAATTAGGAAATTTGAGGTTTAAAACAGTGCTCCGAATTGGTCACTAAGTTCAATTAATTGGTCATTTAAACAGAAATTTTGCAATGAGTTTAAAATATCAAAGTAATCCAAAAAATTTTTGCGGCTCAATTTGATGGTACAGAGCTCAATCAAATTGAATTTAATTGGTCACAAACTGGTCAACATTGGTGAGTATATGATGATAATTGGTCAGCGTTATTGACGAAGTTATTAACATAATATGACTTTCAAGGACAAGCAAATTTTGTAAGCGACCCAAAATCAAAAATTTGCCTTGCAAAAAAAATATTTCTAAAGCTAGGAACAGTTGAAATATTGTAATTTAAAACTCCTCTAGTGTTATACTAAGTGGTCACGAATTGGTCAGTAGGTCAGAAGGATTGGTCACCTGTTTTAAAGGTTCTTAGAGAAGTGACCAATTAATTTAACACTGGATTTAGAAATCTTTTTTTTTTGAACCGCAAATTTTTGACTTTGGGTCGTTCACAAAGTTTGCTTGTCCTTGAAAGTCATTATTTAGTTAACACTGACCAATTATCATCATATAGGTACTGTCCAATGTTGACCTGTTTGTGACCAACTAAATTCAATTTGATTGAGCCCTGTAGTATCAAATTGATCAGCTAAATTTTTTTGGATGACCTTGATATTTTAAACTCATTCCAAAAATTTCTGTATAAATGACCAATTAGTCGGACCTAGTGACCAATTATGACCAATTAGTGACCAATTCGAAGCACTGTTTTAAAACCTCAAATTTCCCAATTTGGGCCGCTAGATAGATGGGGCTGGTCTTGAAAGTCATAATTTAGTTAATAACTCCGTCAATAACGTTGACCAATTATCATCAGATACTGACCAATTTTGAACAGTTTGTGACCAATTAAATTTAATTTGATTGAACTCTCTACGATTAAATTAGGCCGATAAATTAAATTCAATTTGATTGAGCTCTGTACTATCAAATCGAGCCGAAATTTTTTTTGGATGACTTTGATATTTTAAACTCATTGCAAAAATTTCTGTATGAATGACCAATTAGTCAGACCTAGTTACCAATTATGACCAATTAGTGACCAATTCAGAGCACTGTTTTAAACCTCAAATTTCTCAATTTGGGCCGCTAGATAGATGGGGCTTCCCATAAGGGATGTCTCAGATAAATAAATTAGTATCACAGTGATTTGTTTATAGTTATAAATTATCATTATAAACAAAGTGGTTTATTAAATTTTATAACTAATATTTTTTTATTTTGTTTCAGATCCTTATATACCTCGTCGTCCATTTATGTCTTCTAAGTCCCATAACAAGCTCATAATAAAAGTATTAAAAAATATATAAAAATTATATTCCTACTATATATATATATACATATATATATACCGTTTATATTATTATACCTATTGTTAAAAAAAGTTATCGTTTGTTGTTTACTAAATAAATTAGAATTATTTATCAAGATATTATGTAATTGAAATGTGTTTAACAGATCGTGTATTTAATCAATCATATTTATAAATGAGTGGTACGAAGGAATGAATGAAAATGCAAGCGCCGTTCAACTGTTTTGTTAGTAAAAGAATGAAGAATACATAAACGACCTTACGTTCGCGGAGGTCAATGCCCAAAGCATACTAGACTCAGATGTCTAAAAGTCTACTTTATGTCAGTATGATCTCAGTTGCCTTAGAGGTTTCTCCTTTAAAACAATCGTGACGTAAGTGTCGGCGCACGTGCGATTGTTTTTGTCTTCGATACTTAAAATCTGGTTGTGATTGTGACTTCCATCCAAATTATATTTGTTATTAGTATTTGTTTTTATACAAAAAATTTATTAGTGTGTGTGAGTGTATGTTATGGCGGTAACTTAGGATAAGTTTATAATGGGTGAAGAGAATCCACGGAGACTGAGCCAGAATTTTGATCCACTTTCAAGACTTGGAGAGCTAGCCCGGTAAGTACAACCAACCCTCATTAAGGTGAAAAAAGCGTGTCACTTAAAAAATATGTATTTAGTCTAGTGTTAAGTATTTCATTAGTAAAAGGCAAAATATGCAAATAAAATCTTTAAAAAAATGCAAATTATGTATTAGATATGCCATTTGGATATTTTTGGTGTCTATTAAGTCTATTTACAATGTATATATATATTGTTAGTACACTTTAAAATAAGCAAAAACATGTTCCTAAAAATGCGCCTTATCCGAGATAAAGGGTGTTTATACAAACATTATTCAAAGTTTTTTTATATCTTGATCATAACTAAATATATACGTGGTCTATCCCAAGGTAAATAGGACAAAGAAAAAAAATAACAATTTTTTTTTCGGTAAATGGAATTTATTTAATTCAAAATAGTCCCCTTCAGAGTTAATACAGCGATTTGCACGGTCCACAATATTTCGGCTCATTGACCAAGATGTTCTTTAAAATGGTCGTCAACGCCTTTTGGATGGCCTCTACGTCGGCATACCGCTGTCCCTTCATGGGCAAATATAGTCTACCGAACAGAAAAACAACTCGTAACGGTGCCATATCCGAGGAATATGAGAAGTGGTTAATGGTTGAAATGTCATTTTTTTCGGACATGAATGTCTATCGATGGGAAGGTGCATTATCCTGCAATAAGCGCCAGCTCTCTTCTTCGCGATATTCTTGCCGAACACGACGAATACGCGAGAAGAAACGTCTCATAACACCAAGATAATACACAGCATTAACCGTTTGGCCCGCTGGAACGAATTGGTTGTGAATAATTCCCTTCGAATCATAGAAACAATTCAACATTGTCTTAATTTTTCGGATTTGGTTCGCTTCGGTGCTTCCATGCGATTGGTTTCGTGATCGTATTAAAAACACCACCTTTTGACACCAGTCACAATGTTGTACAAAAGTTTTATCTTTCTTGACCTCTTTAATGATGTCTCTCGAATGTTGAATTGCACGCATTTTTTGGTCATTCGTGAGCTGGTGCGGAACAAACTATAGATCGAATCTCCGAAGATATTTATTTCCATTTGCATGTATGCCAATGAAGATTGTGGCTTATTTTTAATGAACAGACGCACTTTTTTGACAGTTTCTGGCGTAATTACAAATTTTGGCCGGCCAACATGTTCGTAGCCTTCCAGCGACACACGACCCTCTTTGAACAGTGTCACTTTGGGCGCGATAACTCGGCGTGAAGTGGTTCGATTGTTATGAAATTTTGACAAAACATCAAGTCCTGTTTACTTTGCGACAGACTCTCGTATATTTTTTAAAATGAAACGTAGTCAATTATGACTGATAATATTTTTTTTTTGTTGAATTACTTATATAACTTTATCTAGTGGCGTTTGTGTGAGGAACTCCTAGCCATTAAATAATAGTCAGAATGTTACGCCAGTGTCATTTTAAAGAACTTTTGTTCTTAATCAATTTTTGGTCTTTTTTAAAAAGGGTCTTGTCAGACGAACGGTTTTTGATTAAAAAAATAAAATTTGTTTTCTCCTCTTGTGGACCGATTGTTCTCGAATAGTCGCCTGATGAAATAAAATTTCAATACACAAAGCTCACAAATATTACAAAGTATTTTTCAGATCGGGTCCTATTGTATACAAGGCGATTCATTTAAAATGTCCAATCTCTAAATTGTAGGTATATTATAAACCTCAAATTATGATGATTCTGCTGAAAATGCATCATTATATTGCTAGATTTTACATGCGGTGTGTTTAAAGTTTTAGTATGAATTTTAATTTTCACAGTACTTTTTTAATGTTTGATATTTTTACTTTTTTTGGATTAAGAATTGCTAATTTATTGTAATTTAGCATTACTAATAGAGCGCGCTAATTATTACACTTGGTTGTGTTTAGTAAATCAAAGCAATTTATTTTCGGCTAAACTTTAGGTGATATAATAAATAATAAACTGGTAAACTGGTGAACTTCTACAGAGGCGTTAGAAACCAGAAAAAGGGGTTTTAACCTAAAACAACAATAATTAAACACCCATAACCCCCAAAGATGGTATACTTAACAAATGGGAAAATTTCTCTGCGGACCTCCTTAATAAACCAAGTGAAAATGTAGAAAAATACAACTAATGCACGCAGTTGACGATATAAACCAACCACCCACACTAGAAGAGACTCTCAAGACAATAAAAAAACTAAAAAATAATAAATCACTAGGTCAAGATAAAATACAAGCCGAATATGTTTTAAAAAAGGCAGAGAACAACTAACACGGCATATTCACCAACTCATAATGGGTATATGGAAGAAAGAAATCATCCCGGCAGAATGGAAAATAGGAATAATTATCCCTCTCGACAATAAAGGCAAAAAAAGTGAGAGGTGTCAAGGGACACCCGGATGGAACGAAGTTCCTTTCGATTAATTAGTAAAGGAATTGTAATTTGTAAACACAACACAACAGAGAGTTTGTACATACATAAGCATTTATTATCGTCTGTATAAAATCTTTACTTACCTAACTCTATCAGCAATATCCGGAACTTGTGCAGAAACACTGTCAGGATACATTATTGTTTTTATTTTCTATTATTTTAATATTTATTATCTACAAAAAACCTGTATAAACTTAACAAAGTCGCGACACTACTACACTGTTCAAAGCAAAATAGAAAAAAAAAGTAAATCCATTATTTTTAACAGTTCGTTTCTTTTAACAAAAGTGTCCATTTATACAATACCAGAGGATTAGAGGATATACATCTACCTAGAATTACTTTTTATTTCAATTTAATTTAAAACAGGAATTAACAATTTAATACAAAATTTTAAAATTAAAATATTTAACAGTAACTGACAGTTAAGGTAATTTGACGTAGGTACCTAACTAGTCAAGTTAAGAACTATTTTTGAAATGTTTATGAATTTATTGATTTATAAAAACAGGATGAAATATAATATAATACTATTATAGGTACTTATTTTTTTCTACAGTATTTTCTTTTAATTTAAATTAGTGTCTTTTTAATTGTACTTTTATTAGTATTAATTATATTAGGGTTTCCTATTTAAATAAAGATAGGTATATCTATCTATGAGAGAGAGAGAGAGAGAGAGAGAGAGAGAGAGAGAGAGAGAGAGAGAGAGAGACAACATGCGTATGTCGTGTCGTGTCGTGACAAATTTTGGTATGAATTTTTTTTGGCTAGCTGCTAGCGTCAGTCGTAACTGTTCGTAACGCCCGAAAGGGAACTTCGTTCCAACAAGAAAATGTGTCAAAACTACAGAGGCATTACTTTGCTCAATAGCGCACCTCATACGCTGAAGAATTAGTAGGCGAATACAAGTGTCATTTTCAAAGACCAATTAATTACGATTCGCCAAATCTTGGAAAAGTGAGTTGATTTTCAGTACGCATATGACAGAATACTAAGAATGTGTAAAATTGCATGAATTAGGCTACAAATTGCTTCAACATTCACCGTGTTCGCTAGATCTGGTACCCAGTGACTTTTTTGTTTGCTGGAAACTGCAGTCTATTTTGAGACATAAGGAAAATCGTACTGTAAAAATAGTATTGAAAAATTATAATGACCTCTGTAATAGTTCTATCGCACTTGAACTAAATTTATTAATAAAATTGAATTTTATAAAAATGTGTTTTACTATGTTAGCATACGAACTTTCCAGCTTAATTTTACTATTAATCAAAACAAGTTGTTGTTTCAATTGTTGACCTTTAGTTAGTTATTGGTATTTTAAAACTACCTGAAATGAATGATTTATGTCACAGTGATTACAGTGAAAAACTAATTGATCAAGCCATATCCTCATTGCGCTATAAAAAGAATAGGACGTCACGAGACACCTAAATCATCAGGGTCTTAGCATTACTAATTAAATAATTACTTAATGGAACTTTATATGCTGTTTTACTCTATTAATACTATAAGCTAAACAAATTACATGTAGCAAGTTTTGGTAAAAAGATTTCAACTTCTGCTCCGACTTAATATTGTAACGGAATAACCGTAAAGGAAGGGACCTTAATTTGAAAGATTGTTGTTGACAGTTGATTTTTAGAAGTTTGTAAAAAAATCAACTGACCATTTTAAATAATGTTTCTAGAAAATTCTAGAAACTTCTAAACACACTAACTAGATTAAATAATGTTGTATATAAGGGGATGCACGGACAGTTAACGTCAGTTCGAGTCAAGTGTTCAGAAGAGTTCATTGTATTGTCAAGTAGTTAGACGTTATCCAGCAGAGTTCAGTGTATCTTAACAATTTTGTAAATAAATTGTGTAAAAAGCCCCCATACGTGTTTCAAATTGGTGTCAGGTGTGGGGTGAAGATATAAGAATGCCTGGAAAAAAGATAAATGAACTATTGGTGGCAGAGCTCAGAAGAGAGCTTGAAGAATTGGAATTGGAAACTACTGGGAGCAAATCCGTATTGTTGAGAAGGCTCCGTGAGTACTACGTAAATAATAATTTGGACCCTGATGCTGTGGAGTTCGAAGACCCAGTTCAAAAAGCAAATTCTGAACTAACTCAACAACTTTCCCGGTTGCAAGAAGAACAAACTCAACAACTTTCCCGGCTGCAAGAAGAACAAGCTCAACAACTTTCCCGGCTACAAGAGGAGCTATCAGGACGAATGACGAACCAACATGAGGAGCTATCCAGTCAGATGAAGACCCAGCGCGAAGATATGTCCCAGCTGTCGCAACGAATGACGAACAACCAAGAGGAGCTATCCAGTCAGATGAAGAGCCAGCGCGAAGATATGTCCCAGCTGAAAGAGGAGCTATCAGGACGAATGACGAGCCAGCAAGAGGAGCTATCCAGTCAGATAAAGAGCCAGCAAGAAGAGCTATCACAACGGATGTCTACCATATCAGATGAGTTATCCAGTTCGTTCTCCCAGCAAATATCACATCTTCGTGAAGAACAAAATCAGCAAGTGTCCAGCTTGCGAGACGAACAAAATCAGCAAGTGTCCAGCTTGCGAGACGAACAAAATCAACAAGTCGCCAACTTGCGAGACGAGCAAAACCAGATCAACCAGCAAGTGCAGTCCGAAATAAGAAAGCTTCAACGAGAACAGGAAGCTAGCCGCCGAAACCAAACCATCCACCACGGCGACGGAGATGCAAGAAGGATGGAAACCTGCCACGCAGACGTCGAACGACAAAGAAGCGAGGAGACGACCCATGGACGAACGACGATGAAACCCCCGACCTTCGACGGGAAGACTTCCTGGCCAAATTACCTGAAACAATTCGACGCAGCGGCCAGAGCTAATGGATGGTCATCCCAGGAGAAAGCATTGTCCCTAACCGTCGCTCTGCGAGGCGAAGCTTTAGACGTCTTGCAATCATTGACGCCGGATGAAGCTGACAATTTCGAGTTATTGGTGAATCGTCTAGAGATGCGTTATGGTCAAACCCATCTACAACCTGTGTACCGAATGCAGTTAAAGAGCCGAAAACAGAAAAATGGAGAAACTATCCAGGAATTTGAAGCGGATGTAGCAAGAATGGTACGACTTGCGTATTCAAATGCAGCGGAGGATTTCCTGGAGTGCCTAGCAGTCCAAACCTTCACCGATGGTCTTCGAGACGTCGAGTTGCAGCGCGCTGTACGGTTGGCGCGGCCGAAGACTCTTGTGGACGCCTTGACCATTGCCCTGGAGTTTGAGGCGGCGACGGAGGCCTCACGTGGAGTTGCTCGACTAAGGGAAATCACCGGTAACTACGACCATGCCGTTCATTCCGTTAGCGACGTTGAAGCGGTAGTAGAGAGATTAATGAAGTTATCTCCAAGAAGAAGGCGCCAAGTGAGATGCTGGAACTGCGGAGAACTAGGCCATATAAGAAATACTTGCCCCCAAAAAGAAAAATCTTCTGCTGAAGTACCCCAGCAGCAGGAAAACTAGAACGGGTCGACTCCTGGAGGGCGAAATCGACCCCAAACATTCCCGAAGCCCCTCACACCATTAAATTGGCAACTCTGCGACATCACGTGGACAGCTTATATGTAGATGGCCTCCTTGATGGGAAGAATATTAGCATGCTGGTAGACACTGGAGCTACAAAAACTATCGTCCGACCAACCATCATTATGCGAAATAAGATGTTGCCTACCAGTTGGAGACTGCGTACCGCTACCGGAGATTCTGCTAGAGTCTTCGGTGAGATACAGGTGACGCTACAGTTTGGTTCAACCTCTCTTGTTCACTCAGTGCTGGTGGCTGACGTTGATGAAGATGTTGTTCTGGGCATGGATGTTATGCTCCACTGTGGTTTTCATTTGGATCTTCGCCAACGTATCCTTCGTACAGGTAATGAAGAAATATTCCTGCACCGAAAACAAGTTGACAATGCCTCGATTAAGCTAATCGATGATATCGAACTTCCGGCAAGCTGCGAATGTGTCGTCACAGCGCGGTTGGATGGACTGGACCCAGATGGTGCCCCAGCCATGATAGAGCCGAAGAACCATGACCATGAATTGGGAAAAGGACTCCTTGTGGGTAAGACTCTTGTTAGATCCGCCAAAGAGGTACCCATCCGAGTTATCAACTTGAACGATCATCCAGTTCTTCTCCGGAAGGACACGGAAATGGGAAGTTTAGAACCAGTAATGGCCATAATTCACAAGATAAATGTTACGGAAACAGATGAGACCAACGAAATTGAACAATTAATGACAAAATTAGACCCCTCTTTGTCAAAATTAGAAAAGAAACAGGTAAGAGATCTACTTTACCGTTATAAACCTGTATTTGGTTCTAAAAGTAAACTGGGAAGAACTGATGTTGTACAACATAGAATTGACACTGGTGATGCACGTCCGATTCGACAGGTACCCCGAAGGATGCCTCAAGTTAAAAAGGAAGAAGCAGACAGAGCCCTTAAAGAAATGATTCAAAATGGCATAGTCGAACCATCCAGTAGTCCGTGGGCTTCTCCTGTGGTATTAGTGAGAAAGAAAGACGGATCAATGCGGTTTTGTGTGGACTATCGAAAGCTAAATGATGTCACTAAGAAGGACAGTTATCCTCTGCCAAGGATTGATGATGCCCTCGACGCTTTGGCGGGTTCTACTCTGTTTTCTACCTTGGACCTTAAAAGCGGATACTGGCAAGTTAAAATGAATCCTGCAGACAAAGAAAAGACTGCCTTTACCAGTGGATCAGGGTTATGGCAATTCACGGTCCTTCCATTTGGCCTCTGTAATGCTCCTGCGACGTTTGAACGACTAATGGAGAACATCCTGCGGGGTTTGTCATGGGAAACTTGTCTAGTTTATCTAGACGACATCATCATAATGGGTAAGACCTTTAAGGAACATTTATCTAACCTGGAAGAAGTTTTTAAATGATTACAGAACGCTAATCTAACATTGAATGTTAAGAAATGCCACTTGTTCCAGAGACAGGTCAACTATTTAGGACATAACGTAAGCAAGGATGGCGTTGCTGTTGACCCCGCTAAGATACAAGCCGTTCAGGACTGGCCAATCCCTATCGACAAACATCAGCTCCGGAGTTTCTTGGGTCTTTGTTCCTATTACCGACGATATGTCAAGAATTTTGGAGACATCGCCAAACCCTTGACACGTTTGACAGAACAAGATAAGTCCTTCTGTTGGGATCAGGAATGTCAAAAGGCGTTTGAAATATTGAAGAAACAGCTTACGTCAGCACCTGTTCTTGCTTATCCACTTCCGGCTGGTAAGCTTATTCTGGACACCGACGCCAGCAATGTGGGAATTGGAGCCGTCTTGTCACAGCTACAAGACGGTAAGGAAAAAGTGGTTGGTTACTTCAGCAAAACTTTATCGAAAGCTGAAAAGAACTACTGTGTAACTCGAAGGGAACTGTTAGCAGCTGTAAAATCCGTCGAACACTTTTATAAATATCTGTATGGCAGAAAATTCCTGATCAGAACAGACCATGCTAGTTTAAAGTGGCTACTTAGCTTTAGGAACCCAGAAGGACAGATAGCAAGATGGCTCGAAAAACTGCAGGAATATGATGTTGAAATCGAGCACAGACCTGGAACCAGACATCGTAATGCTGATGCACTTTCCAGAAGACCATGTCGACCTGATTGCCCCCATTGTACCCGTATGGAGCAGAACGAGGAAAAAATTGCCTTAGTTAAGGTTGTGCCAGGAGACGAGAGCTCTATGCTGGAGGAGCAACAAGAAAACGATCCCGTTCTGAGAAAGATTAGGGAGTGGAAGAGAATGGACCGTCGTCCGTTGTGGAGAGAGATATCCTCATCCTCTCCTGCTTTAAAAGCATACTGGTCCCAATGGAACTCTTTAATTTTGAACGGAGGGCTCGTTAAAAGACTTGTAGAAAATTCCGAGGGCACAGAAACAAGGAAACAAATAGTGGTCCCAAGAAATGCTGTACCGGAAATTTTAAAACAGATGCATAATGATAGTTCTGGAGGACATCTGGGTATCACGAAAACGCTGCAAAAGATCCGAGATAGATTTTACTGGGTAAATTGCACTAATGATGTTAAAGATTGGTGTCGTAAATGCACTACCTGTGCTGCCAGTAACGGTCCGCACCGAAAACCGAAGGCGGAAATGCAGCAATACCTGGTTGGCAGTCCTTTTGAAAGAATCGCGGTAGATGTATTGGGGCCACTTCCACAGACCGATGAAGGAAACAAATACATCTTTGTTGTAATGGACTACTTCACTAAATGGGTTGAAGCCTATGCAGTTCCCAATCAGGAAGCCACCACTTTAGCAGATATATTGGTTGAAGAATTCGTAAGCCGATTTGGGGTACCACTAGAATTACACTCAGACCAAGGGAGAAATTTTGAGAGCAAGCTGTTTCAAGAAGTTTGCCAAAGATTAGGCATCCGCAAAACGAGAACCACAGCGATGCATCCTCAGTCTGATGGAATGGTGGAACGAATGAACCGGACTATAACCAACTATCTGTCAAAAGTGGTGTCAGATTGTCAAAAGGATTGGGATCGACATATTCCACTATTTCTAATGGCAATTCGATCGGCCATCAACGAATCAACTGGCCAAACGCCTGCGAAGGTCCTGTTCGGTAGAGAAATGAGGCTACCATGTGACTTGGTGTTTGGTTGTAAACCTGGTGAAGAAATGGCACGTGAACAATATGTCGCCGACCTTCAGAATCGAATGGAGAATATACACAACCTGGTGCGTGGAAAACTACAATTATCTAGTGATCGGATGAAGAGGTACTATGACACACGGACAATGGAAAAGAGTTACCAAGTTGGAGATTTAGTCTGGCTCTATAACCCCCGACGGCGTCGAGGTATTTGTCCCAAATTACAAAAGAACTGGGAAGGTCCTTACACCATCAAGAAGAAGATTAACGATGTCATTTATCGGATCGTGAAAATTCCCAGAGGGAAACCCGTCGTGGTCCATCACGATCGTTTGGCGCCTTACCAGGGAAACCACAGTGGAGATGCGCAGCAACTCCAAGAAGATGGTTTGGCTGGCTCAGGGAGTGTGCGGGATTCCGATGTAGGAAATAACATTCCAGGAGGAATGAATCTAAGGAGGGGGCAGTGTAACGGAATAACCGTAAAGGAAGGGACCTTAATTTGAAAGATTGTTGTTGACAGTTGATTTTTAGAAGTTTGTAAAAAAATCAACTGACCATTTTAAATAATGTTTCTAGAAAATTCTAGAAACTTCTAAACACACTAACTAGATTAAATAATGTTGTATATAAGGGGATGCACGGACAGTTAACGTCAGTTCGAGTCAAGTGTTCAGAAGAGTTCATTGTATTGTCAAGTAGTTAGACGTTATCCAGCAGAGTTCAGTGTATCTTAACAATTTTGTAAATAAATTGTGTAAAAAGCCCCCATACGTGTTTCAATATATATACAATGCAGCATCCGACAATAAAATTGAAAAAAAATAACTTGATCCTGTATTAAATAAAAAGAAGTTTTGTAAGTGGATGTTGCTAGTAACTGGTAATTGTAAGATTTATCCTTTGTCAAGCCATTTTGATGATATTAAATACGACATCTCTGGTTTCTCTTCCTCTATATATTTTTTACAGTAATATTTGGTATTTGTAACCAATTAATTCATTTATTTGCATTATAGCTCCCTTGTATATTATAATCAACACAATTTTTCCTTAAAGTAGATTTTTTATGAATAATGTACAATATTTCTAAAATTTCCCTTTAATGTAATTTCTTAATTACCTACTGTTTTTAATGCATAATTCTATACTATAAAATTAACTAAGAATGACATTATAGATAAATTACTTATAAATTTAGTTAAGGGTAAAAAATTACCAACTCGGTAAAAAATGCATTAAACTACAATTTGCATATTAACCAAGAGTTATGATAGATAACTTTACCTAATTTAAGTTTTTTTCTTTAGTTTAGAGAATGAAAAAATTTCACAGAGGGGTAACAATCATATTTTCTGTTTCAGACAACCCTCTAAAACGTAAAACAATAGTTGTTTATTCGACTTATGACCAAAATTTTGCGAAATATCTTTTAGCTTTTGCATACTAGAAGCACCACTAATTTCCAGTTTAAATTGCAATTAAATAAAGAAAAGGTTTGTAAAAACTAGTTTTCCGTTGCATACTGCAACTAACAACCGAAGAAAACGGCCACGGTGAATTAGTGTAATGAATCGTGAATTTGATCATAAGACTCAGAAAATGAACATCCGTTGTTTGTCTGGATCTGTCATAGAAAAGGAACCCCGACACATGTTATCGATTCCCAAGTCATACCCAAAGTTACAATCGCTTTTGGTAGGTGTAGACAATCTGGTATATCGATGGCTCAAAGACTGAGAAAAGCACAAAGTCGGGTATATATAGTAGAAGACACATGTTACAAGTCCAATTAAGCCTTGGTGCGTACACTACAGTGTTTCAGGCTGAAGTAATGGTCATACAACACTATGCAACGGAGATCATAAGTCAGGGTATACCGGGGTACAACCGTTCACTCGGACAATCAAACAGATTGAAAGGCGATAGTCTTGGCACAAATCAGCTCACAGCTGATGTGGGACTGCGTTAGGACCCTGACACAAATCGCAAGTCGGAATTCTCTGACACTGGCATGGGTACCAGGATACTCAGGTTTTCGGGAGCAATGAGAAGGCTGATAAATTGGCTCGAGCGGGAGCTTATATCCCAATGATTGGCTCGAAACCATTCGACGGGGTTGCTGAAACGTTCAGAAAGGCAGCCATTGAAAGATGGAGGCTAGAGAAAACCTAGGAGTGGGCAAGCGACAAGCCAAACTTTTCATAAAAGGACACTCGGCGAAAATTACTGCAGAGCTGTTATCACAAAGACGAAACGATGTCTCTTGACAAGACATTGTTGGCTCAGAAAACACCTGAGTCAGCTGAACTTGACAGATGAAGAAATCTGTCGGTACAGCCAAGAGGAGGAGAAAACCACATTTCATTTCTATGCCAATGTGAAGGCCTTGCAAGGAAGCGATATCTGGTATTGGGAGAGGAGAAACCGGCTGCTCCAAGTTACGTAAAGAGGCCACTGTCATACTATTAAATCTCATTAAGAGAGCAAGGCTAGACAAGTTGCTCCAATCCTGTTCTAGAGATGATGGGTGTTTAAAATAGATCTGTAAGGGTCGCAGTAAAACAGGCTAACAGCCAACCTAATAAATATCTATTTATCTATCACATCTTAAAGTTTCTCTAAAAAGAAAGTGGGTCATGTAGCAACATTTAAAGCACTATTGAGTTCGTAAAACTAACCTTAAATGAATTATCCTACCCCAAGACAATGCCAGTTCTTATTTTACTCGCAAGAAAATAGATGATTTAAGGCAAAAAAGTTCTATTTTAATATGGTTCAACGATTTGTTAATTTTCTAAAAACCAAGAACGTAATACGTTGACATTGTTTTCAGTAGTCCAAAAAAACTTTTAAAAACTTTTATTCTACCATTAAGTGTGCAAAATCTAAAACATATCCCTTGTAGTAAGATAAATGTGACTCTCCTTGCATTAAACTCCAAATCCCATATTGGGAACTGAATACAAGTGGATGTTCATAGTATTATAAAACCTATACCGCTCGTTCCGATTCAAGCCTGTTCTCCCGGGGCGGGAGAAAAAAGAACGATGCAGTGTTTGCTTCTCTTTCTAACGGGCAGAGCATACTGACCACTTGACCTCCTTGATACACTTCAATTGTGGACATTCTCGCACTGAGAGAACAGGCTTTTATCGAAAAACACAGTCTAGGTATGATAAGTCTATGTCTTTGTGGGGATTACGAGAGATTAAGAAAAAATGAGATAGATCCATTTAGGTACGATTAAAGCAATTGTGGATTTTTTGTTTTGATGCATAATTGCGAAAACTACGAAAAGGTATTTTACAGCAAATACCACATGAAGGAAAATTTAAACGTATATTATATTTTGCTTTATTTATTCCAATTTAGAGGTTTTGTTTTATTAAAACACCGGTACATAGGTATTTTAGTTTTTGTTCCTATATCTAGTTTTTTAATAAATAAGCTGGTTTAATTTTGCATGTATGGATAATTTCATTCTGTGATTTTTTTATTAAAATTTTAAAATTAAACTTTTTCATTTTTGTTATACATATGGACAGGCATCGACTCGGCACTTTATTACCCTCAGGTAAACTATTGCACCCCTCGTAGATGCTTCAATTCGGCACTTAATGACTTAATACTTATCCCTTTAATTCTTGTTAATCTGAACCCGAGTTGTTGGAAAATATTTGGGAATTTTGATACTATGAATGAATAGTTGCATTTCCGAAAATATAATTATAAAGGAATTACGACGAATGGTTTGTAGAAAATTTGTAACAGTTATCAGTTAAAAGTCTTAGGTGTCAGAAGTAATATCTCAAACAAAGTTTAGACGTAATGGAATTAGTAACAAGTTTTGTTTTAAGTGAACGTGGTCAACAAATGTTTGTTATAAATGACTTTAAGTTTAAGAAAAGGAAATGTTTAAAAGATGGTGCCATATATTGGGTTTGTTGTACGTCAGGTTGTAAAGCAAAATGCCATACAAAGGGTAAGTTACTTTTGTTGTAAAATTTCTATTTTTAATTTGTCCTACCCAGACACTTATTTTCTTTAATTTTATTAATGTTATATGTATATTATAGGTAACGATATTTTGAATCATTCATTAGAACACAATCACGATCTACAATTGCAAAAATTGAGTCGACAAGCTATAAGTAATGCATGTAAACGGAAAGCAGTCAATGATATTTGCGAACGGCCCTCAAAAATTCTTCATACGGAAATTTCGACATCAGATTTTAAAGAAAATTTACCGACGACAGATTTGAAGTATATTCCAACCAGCATGAGCCGCAACAGATTAAAGGTAAATGCAACCGCAATACCAAAAAGCTTGCAAGAAATACAAGAAGCTCTAAATAAAATGGATTTGGTGACAGATAGAAAAGAACCGTTTTTATTAGCTAATAATATTGAAAATAATATTGTAATTTTTGGCTGCCCCTCCAATTTAAATTGTTTATCAAAATGTGATACTTTTACATGGATGGAACATTTAAATATTGTGCGAAATTTTATTATCAATTATTCACAAGTCATGGCTTGTGTCACTGTCATTATATCCCACTTATTTTCTGCCTTCTTCCAAACAAGCTTAGTGAAACGTATGTTTCTCTTTTTAGACATTTATTGACATTGTCAAATAACTTAAATATATATTTAAATCCACAAAAGGTTGTAATAGATTTTGGAATAGCCATACACAACGCTGTCCGAAATTCCCAACTCTTCGGCATATATCAAATTAGCTGATTATATGATTGACAATTATATCTCAGAAGATTGCTTAGTTCCTCCAACAATATGGGCTTCTAAAAGTAGCTCTCTACATTATACAACAAACCCTTGTGAATCCTTTCATTCGCACTTTTCTAAAAACTTTTACCATGCCCATTCGAATATTCATATCTTTGTAAAAACACTTGTTGAATTTCAGTGTTTAGTATATATTAAAATACAAAGTATTAATATGCCTGTCAGGATAATAACAAAAAAAGTTAGAGAGGCAGAAAAATTCACAAATAAAAAATTTTTAGAATTAAATAATGGAGAAATTACAGAATTTGAATATGTGAAATTAATCGCAAATAGATACAAAATAAAAAAATGTTAGAATTAAATAATGGAGAAATTACAGAATTTGAATATTGATAATTCTTTTGTATATAAGTTTAATATAATATGTGATGTAAATCAAAATTTTATTTTATTTAATTTCCTTCAAAATATTTATAAAAAAACATTAGTTGCAAATGCACTCTTACAAATAAAATCAATTTTTACTAACTTATCATTATTAGGATTAAAGGATAAAGAAGATTTATTAAACCAGGTAAAAGTGCTCAATTGAAGTGAATACGGCCGTTTTGCGCTCGGCTGTTTTGCGCTCTTACCTGAAATCGACCTGTTTGCGCTCTGCGATTTTCATAATATAAATGTATTATCCTTTTTTCTAGGATTTACCGATTTGCAATATAATTTTAAATTTATTATAACATAATAGCCCGGTAAAGGTTAGCTTAGAAAATTTGCTTAAAACCCATGGTACCTACTACAGAAAAATAATAAACATCTTCTTTTCTGTTTCTGTTAATGTCTATTTCGAAGAAAAGTAAATTAGGGGTAATTAGGGTAGGGTAGGTATGTCTTAAATCCCAGGATTTCCCCAAAAATTACCTGCCTACCTAATTTGTTGATGTTTAATCAGTTTCGTTTCGTTCTTTGATACAGAAGTATTGAGAATTGTGGAGAGTGATATTTTTACATTTTTGAATCATATTTTAAAAATGGACGTGCAAATTATTGAAACCTCGAAGGGAAAACCTTGTGCACTGTATAAGGGATATAGCTTTCGTATAAAGAAAACCAATAAAGATGGCTCGGTTTTTTGGAGTTGTATGAAAGAAAAAACTGAAAAATGTCGAGGCAATATCATTATGGATAACAACAGAATAATAAGAGAAGCCGATCATATGTGTAAACCTAGTGTTGCAGCAACAGAAGTGAAATATTGTACTTTCAATGCGAGGAAGAGAGCTAGGGAAGACGACAAGTATTTGCCAATGTCAAAAATATATCAGGACGAGTTTCATAAATTGTATAATCAAGGACTAGATTTCGTGACCGAAATACCAACATTTACTTCAGTGAAAAGTGGTTTAAATGCCTGTAGAAGACGTGCACATGGTCTGCACAAGGATCCCGCTACAGCATCAGAAATAGAATTTCCAGAAGAAGTTATTACAATGAGTGACAAAACGAATTTTTTATTTATCGACGAAAGTACTCCTTCCGGGTACAGAATATTTGTATTTGCCAGCAACAAAGCTAAGGCAATTCTGACTAACAGTAGAAACACCGCATTTATGGATGGAACGTTCAAAAGCTGCAGTAAGCAATTTAGCCAAATATATACCATCCATATTGATATTGGTAGCACACCAGAGGAGACAAATATAATTCCATTGATATATGCACTACTTCCTAAACAAAACCAAAGAGACTTACAATACATTGTTTTCATCAATCAAACAGAAACTACCGAATTGGAAACCAACTGTTGTGAAACTTGATTATGAGCAGGCAACGATTAGTGCTTTAGAAAACAATTTTCCAGAAGCTCAAATTTCTGGATGTAATTTTCATTTTAATCAATGCATATGGAAAAATATTCAAAATATGGGATTAGTTGCTGAATATAAAAATAACGAAGAAATACGTTTACACATAAGAATGTGTGCAGCGTTAGCATATCTGCCTGTGGAAGATATTGATGATGGCTGGTTATGCATTCAAGAGACTTCTCCAATTTCTGAAAAAATGGAACAATTCTACGATTATTTTGTTCAGCAATGGTTAGAAAATACACACATTTCCAAGGAAATGTGGAATTGCCATGAGCAAAGACATCGCAGTAACAATGCTTTGGAAGGTTGGAACCATCGTTTAAATACATTGATAAAACCACATTCCAATGTATTTCAATTGGTGAAGTGCCTACTTAAAGAAGCAGAATATTCTGATCACATTTATGACAGATCTACTTTAAATTTAGAAGGAAAGCGGCGCAAAAAACCTATATTACTTTAGATGAAAGAATTTCCAAAACATTAAAGAAATATAAAGACACAAGAGACTTGAGAACATGTTTAAAGACGTTAGCTTATATTCAGAAGCTCGAATAAACAAACAAGTTTTTATTGAAATGGATTTTTGTATTTTACTTTATAAAAAAACTTTAAAAAAATAAATATAATTTTTGTACTTTCTTGTTTTCTTGTAAAACTAATATTTTTAACTTACCCTTTACCGGACTATTATTGTAGGTAGGAGGAATTTAAAATTATATTGCAAATGGGCAGATCGAAGAAAATAAAGTAGATTATGAAAGTAGCAGAGCGCAAAGTGGCCGATTTCAGGTAGGAGCGCAAAACGGTCGGGCGCAAAGTGGCCGACACCATTGAAGTATCTACTTTTATTGCCTTGAAGGGACGGTGCCCAGTTGAAGTCTACCCATACATATTATTAATCTATGTTACTGTTAAAATAAATACGTTAAAGGGGTGGGGGAGAAAATTTTATATACCAGATGTTAAGTTGAAAGAAGACAAATACATCATCTGTGAAAACCGCATTCGAATCGGATCAGAAGTTTTAATGTGATGCGCGCACAAACATACAGACAGACAGACAAAAAAATCTAACCACATTTTTGGGTTTTAATTATTTTTTAAATATCTTTAATGTACAGAATGTTGATTTCTACAGATTTATTAAATGTATAGATTATTTTTCACGCCCTCGCATGGCCCCGTGTAGGTGAATTTTCTAAAATCCGTTGACTTATAGATTTTAAATTTTAATTTCAATTTTTATTTTTCACGCCCCCGCAACACCCCTGTGGGTGAAATTTCGTAAAATCAGTTTACAATTGACCTCAAACTTATTAAAATAAATATTTTGCAAAGTTTAAAACCTGTAGGACTTATAGATTTTAATTTTTTTTCACGTCCCCGCAACCCCCATGTGGGTGAAATTTCGTAAAATCCGTTCACAATTGACCTCAAAATTATAAAAATAACTATTTTGCAAAGTGTCAAACCTGTAGGACTTATAGATTTTAAATTTTATTTTTTTTTCACGCCCCCGCATCCTCCCTTGTGGGTGGATTTTCGTAAAATCCATTCACAATTGACCTCACAATTATAAAAATAACTATTTTGCAAAGTTTCAAACCTGTAGGACTCATCGATTTTATTTATTTTTTATTTTTTACGCCCCCGCAACCCCCCGGTGGGTGAAATTTTGTAAAATCCGTTCACAGTTGACCTCCAAATTATAAAAATAAGATGATTTCTGTATAGCTTTAACCATTAAGGTTGCACACGCGACGGAAACTTAAAAAATGGAGTAACTTCTCCCGTTTTCCCAACATTTCCCTTCACTGCTCTGCTCCTATTGATTGTAGCGTGATGAAAAGTATACTATAACCAGAACAGGAGTATGAAAAATAATTGTACCAAATTTCGTTAAAATCCGTCGAGTAGTTTTTGTTTCTATAGCGGCTATACAGACAGACAGACAGGCAGACAGACAGACAGACAAAAATTTTACTGATTGCATTTTTGGAATCAGTATCGATTCCCAATCACCCCCTGATAGTTATTTTGGAAATATATTTCATGTACAGAATTGAACTCTCTACAGATTTATTATAAGTATGGATTATGTATAGAGAATATCCATTTACTGTAAAATTAAGACTAGTATTAAGTACAAGAATTTAATGAAATGTATCAATACCACGATATCGACAAGACAATGTTTGTAAATATTGCTCAGGTGACCTACTTTTAAGGCTTGTCACTAGACCTAAAAATCTCAAGGTAAATGGCGCTCAAAATAACACAAATTCAAACTAAAAAATTTGTTAAAATTTAAAAACTAAACTTATTGAACCTTAATTCAATATTAATTTAATACATTAAAAAAACTTTGTTAATTTTGTTCACTTTGATCATAAACATTTAAATTTATCAGATAATTAGTTTAAATCAAGTATTGCGACAAAAAAATAACAATTTATAGGTAAATTCTTAAAATGGACATGACACGGTACTGAAATTCAAGTAATATATAAGTTTTCTCTAAATGGCAAATTATATAATATTTTTATCAATTGATTATTAATTAATTACCTATGAGAACAAAGAATACAGCACATTAAATATCACAGTTAGAACAGAATCACCCTTATATCTATATACCTAATAGAAAACACTCTTTCAGTCAAAATATTTTCTTTTTTACCCTAAATTTAACACACCATAAGAAATAATTTGTCTCTACTATTAGTCTCAATATATCTTATCGGCCTCAACAGAGATGCCAGTTTTTCATTTGTCTTAATTTTTCCTATTCATTTACAATAAAATATGTTTTTCTCGTCAGCATAAAGTATAAGCTAGATACACAAATAAATTTTCTTGTGAAGGGTCTGAAGATCTTGTTTCTTATTTATTGCTTCCTAAAAATAAAAAATACAAATAGCAAATAAAATATTTAGGCTACTAAAACAACCAGATTTAGATTAATTTATTAATACAACTTTGAAATATAATACAGCCTAGCCTAGTCAATTGAGCACCGTTTGGATGTTTTTACTGTTATTTCGTATCTGATTTCAAAATTAAATAGAGTCAGTTGAGTGTATTTTAATCCTCAAACTTAACATAAATTTAGGTATATTTTGATAGTTTATAAAATAATCAGACATTAAGAAGAAAATTTATTTAAAAAATATATATGTACATACTAAAATACAAGCATACATTTATGAGAAACACTTTTTAAACTCGTATAGAGATAATTTATTTATTACCTCAAGTTTTCTTTTCGATTTACTGTGCTTACTAGTAAAGTGTAATTTAGGCCAGGCTAGATAAAATAAAAGATGAAAAAACGTTTAGCAGATATCTGAAAGTTGTAAATGCCAGGGGAAGGGTCTTTCTAATGATAAATACATAAAAAGATACAGCCAGATATGCGTTGTTTTTTATAATCAATGGGAAATGCCCAAAATTCAGTATTTTGATTGTATAATTTTTAAATTAAATTTTATAAATAATCGGTAAACTGGAGGTTTTAGAGGATAAAAAGACCTTCAACTTTATTTTTTAAGAATTAAAATCGATAAATAATTAAGCTAAATACGGGTCTTTTTAGTAATATTGAATAAATGTTTATAACTATTGCAATAATAATTATTGTAAATGTCTAAAAATTTGTGACAATGAGGGCATCATAGGTGTTAAAATGTGTACAAAATTTCAGCCGGATCGGTTTAATAGTTTATGTAAAAAATTATTTATTTATTTCAAAATTGTTGTTAAAAAATAGTCATTTTTATATTATTTATAAACATAACTTCGTTATTTTTCATTATAATTTATTTTAACAAGTTAATCTGGATAGGTGGTTAAAAAACGCTTATTAAAAAAAATCTTCTACGAACAATAGGGGCCAAGATAACTTTTTCTTTAATTCATATCTCCTTTGTTTATGAACATTAAGACTCGAAATTTTTACATATTTTTATCATGGATCCAATTTATAATTTTGCTATTAGTTCAAAGATCTTTCAAAAATAGCCACCTAAAATAAAGGTACTCGCGTAAGTATTTCTTGGTGACGTGCTATGGGGGAGCTGTAGCTCTAGCTCGATTTATTTTTTAAAATTGAGTCTTCAAATCGGAGCGCACTGTAAAATTTTGCGTTATCTCGGATTTTAGCAACGTAGAACCTTCTTTTTCTTTAAATGTTTAGACATTTACAATTGTTATTGTAATAGTTATAGACAGTTATTCAATATTGCTAAAAAGACCCGTATTTAGCTTAATTGTTTATCGATTTTAATTCTTTAACAATAAAATGAAAGGTCTTTTTATGCTCTAAAATGTCCAGTTTAGCGATTATTTATAAAAATTTAATTTAAAAATTATACAATTAAAATACTGAATTTTGGACTTTTCCTATTGTGTATAAAAACAATCCATATCATATCCATATCCATTTACAACTTTCAGATATCTGCTAAACTTTTTTACATGAAATACCTATTTTTTTTCTCTGTAGCCTGGGCTAATGGGTTCTACAAATTAAGAAATTTTCTGCGGCTCAACTAAAATATCTATGAAATATTGTTTTACACTAATTTATTTGCATTGAATGCTGTTATTTAAAACTGTTTCTTGTTGGTCACTAAAAGTAATAAATGTGTACATATGTTTTCTAAACGAAATTACTGTTCAAAGTGCAAATTATCCGTATCCTGTTGTGTCCCTCGAACAAATAGTCGAAACTGTGTCGTGATTTACTTACTTCTACATCAAGGTCATAATTAAAACCCAAATTAAAGTGCATACAATATTTTCTCGTTAGGGAGAATAACAGAGTAATTAAATTTCCCAAAACATAGGTACAAAATCTTGTCTACATTTTGTTCCAACCATTTCATATCAGGATCCTGTCCAATGTGAAATAAACAAAAATTCGATATTCATTTTTTGTACACTATTGCTGTTCAGCCTAGTGAATCGTACCTACGAAAGAATATCATCGACCTATTTGCATATAGCGCGTTTTCGTAATCAGTGCAGCTCACAGTATCCTGGTTACTAATTTTTTTACGAAATAAATACATATTCTATGTTATTATAGGGTTATATTGCGTAAGTTGATAACACGAAGGCTTAGTATTGTTTAATTTTTGTTGGATGTTAAAATTCATGTTTTTTTTTAATATTAGACAAAAATTATCAGGATCCTCTTCAATTGAAACCCAGGATACTGAAATATCTACGATCCTAAGTAGTTCACATTAAAATATTGTTTCTGTGTGATAATTTATAAATATAATAAAGAAACTAGCTAAAGATCCAATTTCACAGCATTACTATAAAAAATAAATCAAATAATAATAATAATAATAATAAATGACTTTATTTAGAAAAATAAAATGTAATTAACAAAAAGGTTAACAAAAAGGTTAAGTTTTATGTCCAACTCTGGCGCAAGTCTAGCCTTTGGCTACTCTACTGAACCAGAGATGAACAATTAAAATAGATATAATATTTTCTTATGACGTTAAAATGTTTACAATTTCAGCAGATGAACTTACCATTATTTACTTAAATATTTTATACGTTTTTTATTATTAGAGGAAACTAGGTAACAAGTTATTTAATAATTTTTCATTATGTAGGTAGATTAAATTTAAGAAATTGGTTAGGTTAAAAGAAAAAGTTAATATTCGTTAATTAATAAATTAATAAATTTGGTCATATCTTAATTAATAAACTAAGTTGGTAGACAAGAGTTAGAAAAAAACAGGTAAAAAAAAAATAAGAAAAGTAAAGGAATGAGGAAAGAACTCTTTAAATATTCAACAAATACTTTTTAAATTGTATTTTAAATTTTTTTGGAGATAAATTTATAAATTGACTGGGATTTGAATTATATTGCTTAACAGCGTTGTATGTAAAGGAACGTTGAAACATTGCAGAGTTATGATGAGGCATAGTTAGTTTTGCCCCGTTTCTTATGTTAACATCATGAATTGTGTGACGAAATATCAGACGTTCCTTTATTGTAGCAGGTGACTGAGGGTTATTAACAATGTTTATCAAAAATGAGGAAAAATGAAGAGTTCTACGCTCATTCATTTTAAGCCATTTCACATCCTTATAAAAACGTGAAATATGATCATATTTACGCAAACCACAAACGAACCTAACACAAACATTCTGCACTTTCTGGATACGATTCTTACTTTCTTGGTCCAAACAAAACCCATAGACATAATCGCAATAATTAAAATTAGACAAAATTAAAGATTCACATAACGTCCTTTTAAGTGTCTTTGTCAGTATGTGTCTGTTGTTATAAAGAATTTTCATAGCAGAATATGTTTTTTGAAATATTTTTTTTAAATGCTCTTTAAATCTTATTTTGTTGTCTAAAATAACGCCTAAATTTTTAGCATTATCCACATATTTTAGTTTAGAATTATTAATATTTATATTTAGATTACTTTTTAAAAAATCTGTTTTAATTTTATTACCAAAGATCATGACACAAGATTTATCAGGATTTAAATTTAAATTGTGGTCTTGAGAAAGTTTATTAAGGGTTTTAAGGTCCTCATTTATATAATTTTCAAATTCTAAATAATTTTCAGCACAAAAACAACAATACATTTGCGTATCATCGGCAAAGGCTTGTACTTGACAAAATTTTAATGAATTCAATATGTCAGAAGTATAAATAAGAAACAATAGTGGACCTAAAATTGATCCCTGAGGTACGCCGGAACATATCTCTGCCCTATCTGAATACTCGTTATTTGAAAAAATCGATTGGAACCTTTTTGTTAAGTACGAGTTAAGAAGTGAGGTAGATTCATTATTAAAACCGTAATAGTGGAGCTTTGACACCATCCACTCATGGTTAATGGTATCAAACGCTTTTGAAAAATCAAGTAAAACCAGAGTTGTGTTCATTTTTTTATCATACGCACGTATTATATCATCTAGTACATTTGTCAAAGCTATCGAAGTTCCAAATCCTTTACGAAAACCACACTGTGTTTTTGGAACAATATCGTTTCTTATGCAATAATCATACATTTGTTCATGGAGCACTTTCTCAAAAATCTTTGACAAAACAGGAAGGATACTAATAACTCGAATATCATTAAAACTTACCGGATTAGTTATTTTTGGCAACGGTTTACCAACAGATATTTTCCATTGATCTGGAAAGTAACTAACCTCAATACAGCAATTTGTGATATGTGTTATATAAATATCCATAAATGGGCTACAGTATTTTAACATAACAGGAGAAATTTCGTCGACGCCAGTGGCATTACTTTTTAAATTATTAAGAATTTTATTAATCTGAACGACATCTGAAAATTTAAATGAAAACTGTAAGTTATTTTTGTATGTGGAGTTATTATAAAAATTTATTTTATTAGTACAGTTCGATTTATTTTGCAAAAACGCTGAGAAAAAATTGTTAATATCATTAGATTTGGATAACTGTTGAGGAATGTTCCTATTATTATTAGAACATATGTTGTAACTTTTTAAAGCCGACCAAGTTTTTTTTGAGTTGCCATTAAAAGACTGTAGGTATTCTTTTTTTGCCGTTCTAATTGCAGATAATGTAAAATTTCTTAAGTTTTTATATCTAATCCAATCATTTTGAAGTTTCGAATTTTTAAAAGTTCGTAATGCTTTGTCCCTCTGCTTCATAAATAGTTTAATATTTTCGTTAAGCCATGGAGCTTTAGGTTTAGTTATCAATGATTCTTTGAACGGTGCATGACGATCAAATAAGGATACAATTAGATTGTTGAACATAACTATTTTATTATCGATGTTATTTTCATAAAAAATGTTATTCCACGGTAAGTTTCGCATATCTGCCAAAAAATTGTTTAAATTAAAATGCTTAAAAGAACGATGCCTGATTATTTGAGGTATTTTTTGTTCTCTAGTTAGATTAAAATCTACGTAGATTAGCTTATGATCTGAAATGTTCCCAGATGACATTACTCCAGATTTAACCACCAGAGTTAAATTTGTTACAAAAATCGCATCAATCAGTGTGCTCACAGAGCCACAAATCCGTGTAGGTTCATTTATTATTTGCGCAAAATTATAGTTTTCAAATAAAGATATTAAAGGGTTTTGGATATTCATTAAGTTAATGTTAAAGTCTCCCAAACAAAAAATATCCACATTAAGTGAATATCCAAATACGGTATTATACACATTTAAAGATAACAGCTAAGTTAAAATATTGCTATCTATGTGTACCCTGAAAGAAACTAAAAAATGAAGATATACTTTGTTTAAAAGAAATATAAGTTAAAGGAAAATATTTAAAATTTAGCCAGTTTCACCTAAAGATTATGCTTTTAACTATATTAAATAAGTACATACAGTGTGTATCAGCCAAATGGAATAAATTCGATAATAAATAAATAAGGGCATGTTTGAAAAAACGCTTGGACACGTCGAATGGTATTTTTAGTTGTGCATTGTTTTAATAAATTTTTTTATACAGGGTGTGTCATGTAACAGTGACCTATATCGAATTTGTTATTTTAAATGGAACACCCTGTATATTATTCAATTTTTGGATTCTTCAGAAATTTCTAGACATATTTTACGTACAATGTCCTATACCTAACTTCAACCGTTTTAAAAATATTAAGTGTTTTCAGATTTATTGCAAAAAATTAAATTATAAAACAAAAAACTAAAATGTAATACTGTTGATTTCTAAATAACGTAAAACAAAAAATATTTTATTATATCAATGTAGGAGATGTTCAAAATGTTCGCCGCGAACGTCTTGGCAACATCCTAATCTTGAATAGAAATTTCTTCTAACGTTGCTTAACATCTCAGGCGTAACCGATCTAATCGCAAACGTTATTCGTCTTCTTAAGTCAGCTAAGTCGAGGGGTTGAGTTTGGTATACAATACTTTTGACATAGCCCCATAAGAAGAAGTCTAATGAGGTCAGATCAGGAGATCGCGCTGGCCAATCCAAAGTTCCTCGCCTTCCTATCCATCGATTTGGAAATATTTGATTGAGGTACTGCCGGACATTGACTTGGTAATGGGGTGGTGCTCCATCTTGCTGAAACCATATCATATTCGCAGGAGCTTGTGGGTTTACGGGATTAGGATATAAGTTTCTTAAAGTTGGCACAACATCGTTTTGGAGAAGTGCTAAATAATTATCGCCATTTAAATTGCCATCAATGAAAAAGGGACCTATAATATGATCACCAACAATTCCTGCCCAAACATTAACCTTTTCAGGGAATTGCGTATGATCTTCTTTCATCCAGTGAGGATTTTCCCTAGACCAATAGCGGCAATTTTGACGATTAGCATGACCGTGAAGGGTAAAGGTACACTCATCAGAAAACAAAACATTTTCTAATTGGACCACATTGTTATCTAACATTGCCATTATTTGTTCACAAAAATACGTTCTCCTATCAAAATCGTCTTCTATGAGCTCCTGAGTTGGTATCATTTTATAGGGCTGCATTTTATTTTGTTTTAGTGTTCGAATAATCGACGAATGGCTAACATCAAATAGTGGGGCTGCTTTTCTGCTAGAAGTATGTGGATTTTCCTCAAACTCAAGCATAATGTCCAATTTCGTATCAGAACGTATTGCATTGTTAGCAGTTTTTTTTATTTGTCTTACATGTCCAAGCTCGCGAAACTGCTTTTCTATTTTACTAATTGTTCCTTGGGAAATAGACGGCAAATTTGGGAATTTGTCATGAAATAAGCGAGCAACTTCCAGTTGTGTTCGTGTGTTATCTCCATAACCAATCATTTGTAGAATTGTTATTTTGTGCATTTCTGTTAAATGAACCATTTTTCTGATATGCAGTTAATGAAATTCAAGCGACTTTAATACTGACAACTACTGTCATGCAGTCAGACAACAATTTGCTAAGGCCAGGCGATTTGATCAAAGTAATTAAAACTATTTGAAAGTTTTTTTTTATTCCATCAGTAAAAAAGAAACTATGAAATGTTTTTTTTTACTTACACATTGTAAAAACCTAAATGGGAAATAAGTATTGAGTGTATGGTACTGAATTTTTGTAATCAAAGAATTTTCCTTTTTTAATTTAAATTTTTGCAATAAATCTGAAAACACTTAATATTTTTAAAACGGTTGAAGATAGGTATAGGACATTGTACGTAAAATATGTCTAGAAATTTCTGAAGAATTCAAAAATTGAATAATATACAGGGTGTCCTATTTAAAATAACAAATTCGGTATAGGCCACTGTTACATGACACACCCTGTATAAAAAAATTTTATTAAAAAAAAATGCACAACTAAAAATACCATTCGACGTGTACGAGCGTTTTTTCGAACATGCTCTCATTTATTTATTATCGAATTTATTCCATTTGGCTGATACACACTGTATAAGTTATGATAAAAAATATAAAAAATAAATACAACTATCTACAGTAAGAAATAAACACAGATTTTTTAAAGATAGATACGGCACTGCTCACTGAAATGGATAAAATCAAAAATTTTAAAAGAAATAAATAGGTAATTCTTTTTTTAGATGTTTAACGAAAGTAGTTGTATTTTTATTAATCGTGTTTCCTTGATGAATAAAAAACAATATGAATAAAGATAGTAAATTTTACGATAGGCTTCCAAAAGGCTTTTTTGAGTTATCTCACATAGGATTTTTGAAATTTAGAAAGAATAGATACTGTGACTCAGCTACCCCACCCCTATTATTCTTACATAAAAAGCTGTTGTTAAATTACTTGTTACCCTTAATTTATGGCCTCGTGATTCGTCTAGTACTCCAAGTTGTATTGTTGTGGTCCCACATTCTTATTTAGAGTTTGGTATAGAAATTGTGAAATAAAAGAGTTAAATTCGACCAATTATTTATTCATTACCTATATTTATAATTCTACCTTTATATATTTTTATTATGAAATTTGAACCTATACAGGAGGAGCTTATTTTGATATCACTTACTTCCTCAAAACCATACAATAAAAATCGTTTCTAACTAAACTCATTTTGAGTTATATCTAATTTATCTTTGATTACTTTTTGTCGGGAATATCTTTAGGTACACTTCGTTTCACCTGTTTATTAAATGACTTATGTATTTTCTCATTACCTTTTGTTATTTATATAGTTAAGTAGAAACCTGAATATTTTTGTTATATTATTCAACTTAATACCTTTATAATGGCAAAAATGGGCAAAATCAAGTGACCTATTCCGGTCAGAGGACGCTAGAATGCATGGGATTTTTTAGCGAATTCTTACATGCACTTTAAAGGTTCTCCATATTGTTACCTCTTTGGGTTAACTGGAGTATAGGTGTAAGACTCTGTCAAACACATGCCACAGAATTCTCCCACAACACCATTATCACGGTAGTGTGTATGTGTGTAGTCTGAGAGTGGGGTTGCATGCAAAGTACCAATTTAAATAATATAACCTTTGTTTTAATTACTGCTTAGGTAAAGTGTGTGTACCTCATACTCGCTGTCTAAAAAGTATTATTGTATTTTATTTATGACTGTCGGTCAACTCTTAACAAATAAAAGAATTGAATAGAAATGGTAGTTACCGCAATAATTTAAAGGAAGCAAGTGGTTTCTTTTTAAAGCACCCTGTTTACAATACCTAACTGAATAATAAAGAAATAAAATTTAAAATAGATTAATTTGAAAGCAAAATTACTGAAATAGAGAATAAAATAAAATAAATGAATGTTATTTATATTCATTTCATCCCTGGCTTTTGGAACGATATTTTACCAAGTGTCTCGAGGTCCATAGTCACCTGTCCGGCGGGTTGGTTAACCTTACCACCGGTGGTCCTAGTCAGGGGTCCGGCGGCGTCTCAGGGGATGGTTACCTTCCGGGCGTCCAGGTAGATGTTCCGGGTCATCGGGTGGGGAGCGTCGCCGGCGTCTACTCTCGTCTGGGATGGTCCGTAGTCCAACAGGGGTTGAGCGTCGTGGTCGGTGGGGGGTCTCGTCCGGGTTGTCGTCCGAGGTACGTGGCAGGTGTTGATCATCGTGGCTCTCATCAGGTGTCGTCCGTGGTCCTTAGTCCGCGTCAGGTGTGGGGCGTCGTTGTCCGTGGGGGTCCTCGTCAGGGGTCGTAGGCCGTGGTCCTTGTTCCGCGTCAGGTGTAGGGCGTCGTGGTTGACAGGGGTCCTCGTCAGGTGTAGGGCATCGTGGTTGGCGGGGGTCCTCGTCTCGTGTCGGCCGTCGTGGTCGGTGGGGCTACTCCTCGGGGATCGTGTTCTGTGGTCCATGGTCCTCGTCAGGTTTAGTGGGTCGTAGCTGGCAGCGGCTCGGTCCTCAGTATAGCAGGCAAGGGTTGAATCACCTGGTCAACGGGGTCGTCGTGTCGCTGTTTTTGCTACGGCGGATTATTGCGTGATAACTTCTATATCTCGCAGTATTATGCAGTGGATGTAGACGAAGCCAATTTTGTTTGAATCGGTGGTACTACGCAGTCAACTCTAACGAACTCAATTTCTTAATAATCTTGGCTCTACGAAGTTAACTTTGCAAAAACCAAAATCTTAATGCCTTTTCGTGTTAGAAGCGCGGTTATTTATATTGCTTCAAGTGGCGTGTTCTCCCCCTTGAAATTGTCTTAATTTTTCTCACACTTCGTTTCCATAACGTCTGGTTGTCGGTGATTTGTGTAAAAGCCATTATTTTAAGACATATGGTATTTGCATCACTTTGTTTCTTGAATTTCAGATTGCCGTTTATTAACTTAAAACCCATTATTGTTGACACTTTTAAAAACGTAGTTTCCGGGCGCATTGTATTTGTAAACGCTCGTACCATTGTATAAAATTTGTGTACAGTAGGTAACGGCACATGTGCGTCGTCCTTATCGTAATATTTAAAAGTTTCTGCACTGGTTTGTGTTTATGATATTATACTGATATTAATTATAAGACTTTAAATAATTTTATATGCAGACTGGGGTAGGATAGCTTCAATACTAATAAGAGTATATAACATTAAGAAGAGATGGAAAAAATTTCGCATCTGGCAGAACTCGAATCCTTTACTTTATCGCGGTAACGCATTAACCACTAAGCTACAGATGCCTTAGTCATTAGTAAACCTTTTGGTCTTAGTGATTTTTTTGGGCCTTGTCTTATATTTTTATTTAGTTAGAAGACCGAAACCATAGATTTCTAGTAAACTAATTATTTTTGAATCTATCTCTTATGGGATTTTTGAAATTTAGAAAGTATACAAAGAAGAATATAATAAATGAGATTAAGGAGAAGTTAAAACAATGTCGCATCCCGAGGATTGAGTAAGTGACACATGTGACATGAGTTAAATTTAACGACTAAAGGCTAACCATTTACTAAGCTTAGTGGTTAAAGCGTCACCGCGTGAAGGTAAGGTTGCAAGTTCAACTCCTGTCGGATGCGACAGTTTTTCAATTTCTCTTTATTGTCATTTAATATATTCTTGTTTCTATAGTTTCTAAATTTTAAAAAGTCCTTCCTAATTGTCGAAGTACCTAACTATATTTCATATTCGATTATAGTCAAATAAATTTAATTAAATTAAAAAAATGTTTTGACTGAATATTTGACACATTTGTTTCATTATAAAATTTTTTTATTACAATTAACTCAAATATTTCAAGTATGCAAGTCGTGGGACATACTGGTATATGCGACTTACAGGTGTGGAGGCCCAGTTAAGTTAGTGTTATAAGGTACTCATTGAGTCAATTAACGTATTAAAAGGATTATTAACATAATTGGGATTCAATCGATGTTCAACCACCGATTGCGATTGGTCCGAAAGCGTAAAAATTACCAAAAATAATTGACTTGTTATATAGATAACTTTTGTTAGTGTCTTTTTTTCATCTAAAATTTTATCCTCTTGTACTATATCTAAAAATCTCTTCTCTGATAAGGGTATTTTTTCTCCAACAAGAGGTGACGTAAGATTTTAACCCATAAGAATCCATCGTAAACAAATCGCTGCTAAAAACAACATGGGGCGGAATGTATTTTAGAGTTGTTTTGATTATTTTTCACAAACTGATTCTTTTACTAAACTAACTGAGTCAGATAATGAGTGGTAAGGAAATTAATAAACCTTATATCCCAAGGTTAGGCCTTCCGTCCGTGGCGCGTCTCGTCACAGAAGCGGATTAGATGCGACGTACGCTATAAGCACGCCTACAAGACGCGGACATAGTTTTGATTGCAGTACGAGGGTTGTCTTTTAGTTTTGCGTACAGCCATAAAGATAAAAAATATATAGACTTACAGTATTTTATTGCTTTTCTATGTCCTACCAAGATCGATACACTTTTGCATACGTTCAAACCAATTGGTAAAACAGTTATTCTGGCCTCCAGTTTACACCCTGCAAAATTTGTACTTAGGTTGGGACTATGGGATGGATGGTCTAACAATTAGATGTTTTGAAGCTCCAAAAACTCGATTGTCTTTTGGTGTACACTTGCATTGTCCTGTATTATGATTCGCGTTGTGGTTGCTTTGTCGGAGTTTCACGATAATTTCTGGTAAACAAACGTTTATATACCAATCTGAAGTAACCATTCTTTGATCTTCTAAAGCAATTATGGCCACATAATCAGGCTTTGACACAAAAGTTTCGACCATTTTCTTTGAAACACTTGGGGAACGGATCACTTTTGTTGGTTTTTCCTCATCGTGAAACAACCACACAGCAGATTGGCGTTTATTTTATGGTTTATAGAAGTAAATACAAGGTTTATCGCCACTAACATTACAATAAACTTTTTTTGAGCTACCTTTGTTGAACCGTTTGAATGTTTTTCGACACCAATTGGTGCGAACCGCTTTTTGCTTTTCTGTGAGCAAATAAAGGATTCAACGAGAAACCAACTTCATAACATCCAATTCTTTATGTAGGATCTTTTGGATCAAGGTCTTTGAAATGTCCAAGGATGCCTCTACCCGGTGGTCATCCTTTATTAGCTGACGAACCGCATCAATATTTTTCTGTGTGGCAGCTATTTTGAGTAAACCGAGTCTGGATTCGTTGCTTGAACTGGAACAACTACCTTAAAATTCGCAATACCAGCGGGAAATAGTTAACTGATGTGGTCTTTCATTGTAAAATACAGAAACCATTTTAGTGAAACATTGCTGTTGGAATAATTCTTTCCGAAAATTATTGCTCGAAAATGTTAACGGCTAAGATCCATTTTTAGACCGACTTACTAATTTCAAAAATTTACTGTACCTACATGACTTGTTGTATCGCAATGTAACTCTAGATTTATGTTAACAAAAGGTTAAGGTTAGATTTGTGTCTAAAGGTTCTATTGGTGCGTCTTCTAAGCGGCTATATATGCAAAACTTAAAAGACAACTCTCGTACAAAGAGTCAGCATAAATAAAATAGCTTATGCGGTAAAAGGATTACTTTCTTTTTGAAATTTCCCAATCCTGAATATCGCAAATCATCGGCTACTAATTTTGTAGATGCTGGCGATGATATAACGTTTTTAGAAAGACACGATAGCTATGAAAGCGGCCAATAATCTAACTATTATCAATAAAATAGCATTATCTTTATAGCACCAAAAATCTACCTTCTACTACGGCAGATCCACTAATTTTAAATGGAAAAATTATAAGACAGTAATTAAATGTTCGGATATAACTGTCGGAGTTGGTAATTTGGTCCCCAAAGATGACGTCACGAAATTTCAAAAGGTAATTTGGTCCCCATGGCTGACAGGTATAAATTCCCTACAAGTAATTTCGTCCCCGCAATCAGTTATATGCTTTCGGTTCAAAGAAGAAATAAAATCAAAACATGAAAATAGTTTAAAGGTTTTAATTTTAACTCTACGGCATGAACATATAAATAATTTTTACACAAATGAGAATTTCAAAATTTTACACATTTAAATGAAATACATGTTAAAAAATGAGTTCTATCTATTACAGAGTTTTTGTATTTTTCTATAAGGTTTTCAATAAACTTTTAACGATTTCTAATTTTAGGGTCTCTTACATAATGTTTCAAATGACAACTTTGCAACTTGATATAAGTTTCGATTTGGAATTCATTTAATTTCTCAAGAAATGTTATTATATTTGGATGTTCTTTGTAAAATGAATCGTTAAAAGTTCTGTGAAAAGTTTCGCAAGCGTTTGTTGTTCGCGTGAGATCAGACGAATTTTTGGCCCAAATTGTCGGTGGAAAAAGAGATTCTTCATCAACATAATTCTCGATTAGATAATCAGCGTACTTCTCCAATCTCATGTCATTTGGTCTATTTTCGAATAGTTCGAACGCAACGCAATCACCCACTTCATTAGGATCTAAATAAGTAAGACCAAAAGTCAAGTGCAACCACCGACCAATATCACTGCTCGCATCGTTATATTCCACAACTAGACCGATAGTTTTAATTTTCCGGAACCATGCCTGGGCGAGATGAAATCTGCATCCGATGATTTGGGTGGAAGGCCAAACTTTTCGAACGGCTTTATGTATGGCCATTTCAAAATCACACACTATTTCCTTAAAATCGAAGTTAATAATAATTTTGGAGCACTTATCTTGAACCAAAAGAAACAGTCTTTCGTATGTTTCCGATTTTTTATTGGGTAGAAGGCATACCATTAAATGTATGTAATGTCCGTGTAAAAAACCGTGAATTGTAAACATTTGTGTGAAATATTTGGCACAATAATCAAATGTGCGGTCGACGTAAAATCGTTGCGTTTTCCCCAGAGCTTCAAGATTTGAAAGACACGTAAACACAATGATATTATTTAACACACAATTAATAAAAAGGAATTGTTCATCACGCGAAGTTTTTACGTCAATCGAAATCAAAATTTCATGTACTTACATCGTTAATATTTTTCGGAAGCGCTGGTATAACCTTACGTCGACTATTATACATGTTCTTCCTAACGTACTCGACGTCCCTGGTTGTTAGTGTCGCTGGTAAATTTTCTTTCAATGCCATACGTATAATTTTTGACGGTTTTTCAGAAATATCGTCAACAGCTTTTCTCTTGCAAACTGCAGAAACTGTTTGCCTATTTAACGTTGAAATGTCCGCAAGATGACAGTGTTCGGATGAAGTTTTAGTCACGAATATTGCACCTTACATTTTCTGTTGGTACATTTCCAACAAGTTTCTTCTGAAGTTTTCAGTTTTTTGTGGAAATTAAACTTGTTACCGTTAACTACAAGTAAATCATTGCCACGAATACTTTAAATAATTTTCACCTCCATAATTTGCTTTCTCACAACAATTCATACGTACTCAAACTAAGTAATAATTCAAATGATTACAAATTATAATAATATAAGGGTTTTATATCCGTCCAAACAACCTGTTATTCCTAAAAATTTCCAAGAAGCAGAAATAATTATATTTTAATTTGGGGGCGAAATTACCAGCCGGATTATCGAAGTGCCTGGCTACCAAAGAATTAACAAAGGTAGCGGGGACCAAATCACCCATCTCCATAACTGTAAATATTGTAAATAATAAAAATGCTACAAACTTCGTAGTAGTGGGAAATGAGTAGGTATCTATCATTCCTTGCTCGTAAAACAGTATTACTAATATCTTCTTCGTTTAGAAATTATAATTTTTTAAAATTGTATTAACTAAAAATTAAAAGCGCATTTACTTCATTTAACATTTCTACTAAAAATATAAATTAATTACTTCTCTTGTGTAGAATGATAACTGAGGAGAATAAATAATACGTTTAACATTGATACTCATTCACGTTTGTTGGTTATAGGTCTTCACATTCAACACCCTCGTCACCTAGACTTTTACCACGTCGTGTTCGAGACGCGAGTTCGCTATTACCACCTCCTTTAGCAGCGTTTGACGTTTTGGATTCTGGAGGTCATGGCAGCTCTAGTAACAGCAGTTCTGTCAACTGGCAGGAACGATGTTTGGAACTTCAGTTGGAGTTACATAGAAGCCGAACCCAGGCTACAAGAACAAGGGATATGCTTCGAGAAAAGGTAAGTTTCGTTAATTTCATAAAACGAAGAATGCAATGTGTAAGGATACCTCTTAAAATGTTTTTCTAAACTAAACCTAAACCAAATGGTATCCTCTGTTTTTAAATCAATCAAAATTCATATTTCTTTAAACAATAAAATAGTGAATATATATTTTTGTATTATTCTATTAACTAACTATGCACATTTATAACAAAGCATTTCAGATTGCACTACAGGTCGAAATCATCAATCTTTGTTTCCATTTACAACTATAATAGAAATGTATTATCTAGGTAATAGAAATTTAAATTGAAACTCACTGTATGGAATTTAATTAAATTGATTCTCTCTATTAGATAACATCTATTGTGAAAGACAGATAACCACAAATAGTTGAAATATTTTGCATTCGTATCAAATTTCTGTTATTGTCCAAATATTTTGGGTGTTTCGTATTTGTTTATTAGATAAACCGTTTTGCTATTCGATCTTTTTAGTGAAGTATTGCAAGTGCAAAAGCCATAGACTAGTCAACTCGTCTAACCACAAATTTAGATATTGTATATTAA
This sequence comes from Altica lythri, assembly GCA_964028335.1. Taxonomy (NCBI): domain Eukaryota; kingdom Metazoa; phylum Arthropoda; class Insecta; order Coleoptera; family Chrysomelidae; genus Altica; species Altica lythri. The sequence continues at coordinate 42,923,587 of OZ034806.1, read as the reverse complement.
TTGTTCAAGCTTTAATGAGCAAAAAATTGTAAAATTTTATTTAAGTTAAAATTAACTCGATTTGTGTGGGGTTAAATGAGAAAAATCATTACATATGTAATGGTGTGAGTAAGAAACACATATAAGGTATATTGGTCGGTAAAAACAAAGATGAAATATTTACCACATGTTTAGTCATAACTATAAGTCCTTTAAATACCGTTTAAACATTCAGTACATGGAAAAGAGATAGATATACAAAAAACAGTATGAGCTAATGTTTTGAAATCTCACAGTGAAGTATTACATTGTGTTTGACAGATTATTTTATAATTCTGTCACGTAAGTAAACATATAAAGTTTAGTATTTTATATTAATAATAATATTTAGTAATGAGTATTGTATTGTAGTCCATACTACCGTCACTTGGTTGCATTATATCCTGCACTATGCTTTTGAGGTTGTTGGCTACATAAACAGAGTTTTTAAGAATAGTCGAAAAATGCATTCCGAACAGACAATAGATAGAAAAATTACATCTCGGTAAGTATTCCAAATGGGTTCAATTTATATACTCGGGGTTTTTGGGGTCGCTGAACACGAATATCATGATGTCGAAAGTCTCCGCGGCACTTGGTGCCTAGAGTATTTACCTCTTTTCCTGGTGTTTTATGTAAATTCTGTACAAAATTGCACTTAGAACTCGGCTGTTTTTTGGGTCGCTGAATACGAATATGATAATGGCGATGGTGTCCGAAACACCTGGTACTTAAGACGGACCTCGTCTCCAGGAAATGTTATGCAAATTTGATACAAAATGAGGAGGTTTTTGAGGTCGCTGAACACGAATATCATATAATGATTTTGCTAAATCATTCGCATAAAAATTTATGAATCCGGGCGCGTGCATAGAAGTATAACTTCTGCCGGCAGTCCTACTGACTGCCACACCCTTTTTTTTGGTTTTAAATTAATATATTTATTAATAAAATTGCTTTATGTGTTTTGTGTAAAAACTTTAAAAGATTCTTTATCCTCATCAATTTTATTGAGTTTAAGATGAAGTCTTCCACGTCATCAATATTCTGATATTGATAGCAATTCAATTCAATTTATTATTACTATTAACAAATACATAAGTTAAGTTTGAGTTAATCCTATCAAGTAAACTGAGATCAGTTTTGGTAATTTTGTTTGGGACAATTTTAAAAATTAAACGTGACCCATTCTTGTAAATAAGGGATGGGCCAAACTTAAAACTTAACTTAAAACTATGAAGAAGTCTTGTTAATATGGCAAGTGACAGACTTGAAACTTAACTATAGCCCTTTATTGGCAACCAGGCGTGGGCCAGACCTGAAACTTAACTTTAACTCCGTTTTTTCAACCAGACGCGGGCCAGTTGTGTGCTAATGCACAACATAGCAAAAGAGTCTGTAAGAGTTAACAAATTTTAGACATGAATTGTTTGAATCAGCAGGGTCTGAGTGAGCTTAGAACGTAAAAAAAACTATTTCTATAGAATCACCATCATATGAATATTTTAAAAGTGTAGTCTGTAGGTAAAAAACGAACAGCAGAAGTATAAATTAGAAATACCATCAATCGTTCCCTTACTTACAGTATTCCATTCGCTAAACTCAAAAAATCATACTGAAGGAAACAGATTTAATAAAATGGGGGATTTCTAGACGGGACTAACCAATCGGAGCTATCTCCAGCTATCGGTGATTTCAACAACGACGTTGCTAATTGTTACCATAAATCATTAGAAGCATGATATCTTTCACGTGAATGGAGATGATAAGTAGTTTCCAATTTTCAATGCTGTTTAAACTAGCTGTCGTTCTCTCCACTGCCATTGCTAACAATCTATCATCTACGTTCCTTCATGTATCATTAACGTTGACTATATATAAGGTAGTTGTAGAAATAATTTTTACAATTTTTAAAAACGTTGAATTATTTTTGTTTCTACTTGGGTGCTTAAAACCACTCTGTATCACCTACATCAAACCTTCCACATTAAACTCAAATATATACCATTTTATTAATCTCTCCCTCTTTTTGGCAAACATTTAATATTACCCGAGTCCCCTTATTCAATTAACATGTCCGGGTTTATTTGACTTGCTGAAATGACAATTTCAAATGCTTGGAAATTGCCTAGTTTTACCATGGAAATGCTTTTACAATCCATCCAGTCTATACACATACCCATTAAAGCATTTAAATTTATCACGCTAGTTAATTTTAGAACTTTGAGCAGAATACATCAAATGAATATCCAATTTCCTAATTAAAATTTTTCACCAATAAGATTCATTAGAGTCGTTAATAAAACAGAAACATACGAACGCTAATTTGGAGAAAGTCTTAAAATCCGTTATTTACAAGTACTTTTTTTACACAGGTGAGTCGATAAACTTTATAAGTACCATTATATTCTGTTAGTAGTCCAATACAGATAGATTATTTGGGGCAAAAATTCTTTACAGTAAACGATGCATACCACCTTGTAGGACTGGTTGGTAGGAATCTTTGGATAATTTTTGTTCACTTTAGGATGCAAGGAAAGAAGGTATAAACAAAAAAAAAGAGTGTGCGTGTAACCTTTACGCGCGATTGAAGTAAAACTTTTTGACGTACGTATCGGAAAATAAATATTTAATTACAATTCAATTATATTTATTGTCTATATACTTTACAAAAAATGAGATGTTATATTTATATTATTCATTAGAAATAGGAATTTGAAAGTTATCATTATTTTTTATATATCAAATAATAGGTTTATGATAACTAAAATGTGAAACATAGATTTTACTCTCTAAATACCATTAATGTATTTGAAACCGTTTGAAAATTTTGGAAATTTCATAAATAAATTTTGAAAATTTAAGCTCCTCCCATAGCTGAAATCACACCGTTACTTCCATCAGAATCTCCCGTAAGAATCTAACGTTAGAGTTACCCCTAGTCGCGCCTAAAGAAGTTTTGCTTCAATAATAGGTAAACAATATTCCAAATATACACACATTACGTTTAGAATGTGTGATTTTGTAGCATTGTAGCTGTATCTACCTTATTGTAATACAACACAACACAAGAGCCTTCGATAGTTAGATAACCATTTCATTTTGTAGCATTTTATAGCATATTCCATAAAATTTAAAATCCTGAGTTGAGTTTGTTTTCTTCAGTTCTACGAAGGATCTGTTATTGCTGATAAAAGATCAGCTATCCTGACTAGTGGTTTTATGGCCTTTATGGCTACCTAACCAAACCTAAAATAAGTATAAGCAAGTGTTAAAACATTTCGAATATTATTATTTTATGAACAAAAACGTGCAACATGCTTCTTTACTTAACGTAAAGCTTCCCTATAAACAATTACTATCATAATATGTATGTATGTTATATAAACTTACTTAATCAAATCATAATGAATGTCGCTGTCTCGTCTTTTTTTCATTTTCATTTTTCTTCAAATCTTTCTGGCGCTGATAATATGCCCTTTGACGTTCACAATTTCTTTTTCTTTTTAGCTCTTTAAGTCTATAAAACGAAAATAGCTAGGTATAAATAATTGGTATCAATAATTAGGTATAAATAGTGTAATTACACACCAAAAATAAACGTATGCATATAGAGTAGGTACTCACTCATTTTCATTCAATATTTTTTCATCACTTTCTTCGTTAATAAATCCACTTTGTTTATTCATATTTAAAACAAACACTTTATACATAAATTTAAACTATTTACCACCAATGTATTTTGTTTGACAAGCTGTCAATTCATACAATTACAGATTTAATTTTATTTAATATACTTAGTAGGCGGAATCGTGTTAGGTATTTTGTATCAGGTTTGGTTTCCGGTACGCGGTACATTAGAATGACGTCACGTCCGTTAGAATTACTGAGTTACCCCTAGTCGCCGCTAAAGAAGTTTTACTTCAAAAATCATGAAATTTTTATGCGTTTTTTGGTTTTTCGAATCGATCTTGAAAACTAAGATGGTATTGGTCCAAAGAGAGAAAGTGTAGAGAATTTTATTACCTTTAAAATGATTTGTGATGCGAACCATTTGGATGATAATAAGGAAAAGAACCAAAATACATGGTTTTTTGGAAAAACTTTAAAAATTCATAACTCCCTCAGTTTTACGATTTAAGGAACGGGCTTGCAAGAGAAAGTAGCGCTTATCATGTAGAATACGGATTTACGTCGGATTTTTCTTGATAAGTTGATTAAAAAAAAACGGTAAGCGAAACAAAAGTATGCAAAATTTGCAAATTGAATACATCGAAAACTATAAATACGACGTAAATCCGTTTTTGCACACTTTTTATGCATAATAAGATCTACTTTCTATTGCAAGCCCGTTCCTTTAATGATAAATGAGTTATCATTTTTAAAGTTTTTCCTAAAAACACGTTTTTGGCGTTTTTTCTTATTTCATCCGATTGATTCGCATCAAAAAGCATTTTAAAGATAATAAAAATCTCTAAATTTTCTCTCATTGGACCAGTACCGTCTTGGTTTTCAAAAATTTCGTTTACTGTACAGAATTTTTCCCAAAAAAGCCTTTTTTAGCTAATTGCACTGGACTATAGTATTCTAATCAGATTATTGTTACGTTATATTTTAATACCATTTTGTTGCCCATATTCTTTTATAAGTTTAACAAGAGATTTAAAGTCAAAATGATTTACAGCATCAATTATCAGATAAACGATATCCAGCATGTTAAATGTCTATAAAATACCTTTAACAACTTAAGATAATTATCAGACAACGGAAGAGTGTACTTTTGTAACGTGCATATAAAATCTGTAACCACGTTTACTGACAGGTTTTCTACATATTGAATAGGTGTATCTTACTCCCACCAGTAATTGTTCAAGTCTGCTATTTACACAATGTTTGTTCGTTTTTGTTTAGGTTACTTGGTGAATGCTCTTTTAAAGAAACTTTTTTCTTAGTTTACAATATGCTTTATAAATAATAATATCTCTTTGATAAACTGCATTATCATCGACTGCAAAACTTTTCTTATGGTTAGATATAGGTATATTAGTTTCTCTAAACAGAATTAGCTTATTCTAGAATCTAGGCGCAACTTATCGGCATATATGGATAGGATTAAACTGTAATATTTACGGTTGTAGCATTTTATTTTGCCATTTTATCGATACTTTCTCAGATATCTCCATCAAATGGATGACATTTAACATCTAATTAAAAAGATATATGAAAAATGTTTCTATATGCATAAAGCCGGGTCCAGACATATGTAATGTATCGTGTAATGTATCGTGTAATGTAATCCGAATTCATTTGGACGCTACCTGAGCATAGAACGAATGCAACCAGAATACTTACCGCGAATTTTCTATCCATTTAGTATTCGCGAACATGTCGAGAGAGGTAGTAGTTGCGGGAACGTCCAAACGTAGACTGCGAGCACAGCGCGAGCGCCTTTGTGTTCGGGAGAAAAACCGACATCGGATGCATTCCCTCGAACCATTCGGCGAGCGTTACACGTAATGCTCGCAGTGCCTTGCAAACGGAGAATTCGCGTTACATTACACGTTACATTACAAGATACATTACACATGTCTGGACCCGGCTTAAGAATGCAAAAAAAATTTTACACTTTTACTTTTTGATTCATATGCTATCAAGATACTTTGTGAGTGTTTTAATTCATTTCGAGATATGGACAGCGACATGTAAAGAAAACTGGTTCGCAAATACACACTCGACATACTCTTGTTCGGCAAACTCTCCGCGAATGTGGAGCTTGCTTAATGTTGATGGTGTAAAGTGTAAAAAGTAAATTTGTAAAACACCAAAAACAAAAACGTACATAAACTAATTAAGTCTTTATACGATTCGAAAAGGAGATACTTTCCATATTATTTTTCAATCACATATAATTGCGTTATAAAATTAATTTCTTGTTGACCAAAACTATCGAACAGTTACTAGATCCTTTTTTTAAAGCCGTCTGTCATACAGTCACTAGTTGTACTGCAGCTACCATAATTTGTTAGTTTAGTTTACTTATTGTAGGATCTTGGTACCATGTAGGTACTTGTACTGTCTAGAAGGGTGGGTGCACATGTTTGCCGAGTCACTTTGATATCTGTAAAAATTCACTGTTTCTTGCCATTTAGTATCTCGCAATGACGTAGTGTGTGTGTTCGACTATTTTCGGTTCTCTGATACATAATTTGCAGTAAGGGTCTTTATTCAACAGCATGTTTTCCTTTAATAATGAATAATACAGCAAATATTGTTAGCTAATGCCTGTTTGTTCTACAAGGTCCTTCAACTCTTATAAAAGACGTCTCTTCAATATACATTTTTGCCATGTGCTTGACCACGGATATGTTTCCATTAATCTGTGTTTTATCATGAATCCAGGCTTTTATCCGGTTGGCTCTGTACTGTACTTTTTACAACCTGGACGTTGCCTTGCATTCTTTTTGATTTAGCACTGTAATTAGTTATATATGTTATGATTCGCAAGAAAATTTAGGTATAATCAACACTCATATTTTAGTCTGGGTACCAAATAACTGGTTTTTAAGGCCCCAAAAGCCGCCAGGCTGTCTATTTCTACATATATTGAATCACTTAGATTTATAACCTTTTTTTCCAGTGTTTTGCTAGGTTGTATACACATCGGCCTGAAATACTGAGGTATGTGTTTCCACTGAGATAAGTTTTCACATTTCCGTCAGTGTTGTCAATTCCTGCTCCTGAATATTCTTCAGTCTTATACCTGTCTGTGCACTAACAGTAACTCTGAAGCTTGGGTTGAGTGCTCGTATTTTCCCATTCCTCACGTTGGTGTATATCTACTTGTAATATTTTCTGATATCTGCGAATCATGTGCTATGATTCTATCTCTCAGATGTACCGAACAGTTTTTTGCAGTATTTTGTTGTGTCTAGATCTAACAAAATGTTTCTTGCAGTCTGTAGCATCCCATCATTGCCGACATATCAAAATAATATGAAGACAAGAAAAATCTAAAAGAACTCCCATTGCTGCTGCTAGAGTGCCTTTTAGAGGATCAATTATGCTATGGTAAGGAAGTTTTTAAACCTTGCTTAGCATGATCATCCCGTTTCTTGGTTGACCTCCAAAGGCGCATATTTATGTGACTTTTGATTTGACCACCATGTTACAGATCCAATATAACATGCCTGATTTTAAGCTTCATGTTTTATTGTAAGTTGATTAAAGTGGTTATTCATTTCTCCACGACCATTAATGAATGTAATAATTCCGACTTCATTTTTAATAATAGAAAGTGTTCATTCTCACTCTTGAGATAGAATATTCATTCTGAAACACTTGCTTCTTATGTGTTATGCATGTATTTCCATTTTATAACTAGTAACGGAATAAAAGTAATTATGCTAACAAAAAACATAGATTATCATGAATTTCAAAACTGTCACTCAGTTTGTCAGTGCGACGTTCTAATTGTTTTACTACAAATTTCAATTTAAATAAACAGAATTATTACATGGTTGTAGAGAAAATACAGTCTGTTACACGATTAGAATAAAAATTCGATTTACCCGTGGTCCCTCTCGCTCGCTACGCTCGCGTTCGGAATTTTTCACTCGTATCGAATTTTCATTCTAAGCTTGTTACAGAATATAATATTCTTTGTTATTTATTAATAATGGTGTTCTAAGTAAGCTTTGATTCTTATATCAACCCAAGGAGGTTGACTTGTTGACTTTTTTCACCCATTTATACCGTTAAGTCTTAGAGGACTTTAAAATCCTTCGTTTATTACTCTTTTAGAAAAACAGCTAAGAATAGTTGAAATTTGTGGTTTTTTAGAATCTTTAGAAGCTTCCTTAATAGCTGGACCTAATTCTTGCATTCTTTAATAATTTTCAAAGTTTTGACTAACATTGAATTTCTTCTCACATCAAAAATTTATTAATATTAAATATTTACCAGATGTAGTGAATTTTTCAAAAAGTATGTAGCATTTTTGCATATTCCTAGTTATACACTATTTAAAGGCTTTCTTAATATCTAGATCTACTTTTTATAACATATTTTTTTATTTGTGTCGAGATTACCTTACAATCTACTTGAGTGAAACAAAAATGTCTTCCAAATTCTTGGGTCGATCCTCTTATTTTTTATCGCCCATTTTAACAATGAAACATTTTTGTATAGATTAAATCGTAAGGAGTAACTTGGAGTAACTTGAAACAAATTACGTGACACTATTGTAAAAACAGAACCAAACGATAAAGACAGGGGACGAATGCAGATTGTAACTGATAACTGATATTCGACTGATTACAGGAAGTATTATTTTCCATTACAAAAATCTTGCAATCCAAAGTTTTATAAAAAGCATACAAAAACATTTCTTCTCACTGGACTACAGAAGGCCTAAGATGTATGAATATTGTAAAATGGAACCATAGTAATATTTACTAAAGTTCAGTTCAGTTTTCATGTTCGTGGAAAAATGCTAGACGCATTCTAGGGTGTCGTCTTATTAATTCTGGTACCCTTGCTGACCGTCTAGATCTTAATCCCATTTTTCAAGCGATTTCTGATTGTTTTGGTTAAAATAGGTCTGTTTATATGCTGTTGCCGTAGATTTGCAAGATGTCGAGCCGTGAAAGTTGGATATTGAATTGCATTTCTTACTAACATACGGTACATCACCAATGTCCAGAAACCTATTCCAAGTTCTTGAAATCACAGATTGGCTTACCCGAATTTCGAGAGCAATCTGACGTTGTGACGCTCCATCTATACTAATATTATAAAGCTGAAGAGTTTGTTTGTTTGTTTGAACGCGCTAATCTTAGGAACTACTGGTTCGAATTGAAAAATTCTTTTTGTGTTGAATAGACCATTTATCGAGGAAGGCTTTAGGCTATATAACATCACGATGCAACTATTAGGAGCGAAGAAGTAATGGAGAATGTGAAAAAAACGGGAAAAATTATTGATCCTTGAGGGCTTCCATTGCGTGCGCTGCGAAAACGGTTCAAGATACCGAAAATATATGTATAAAAAAATTATTTTTCTTGAAATCATCTAAAAAAATGTCCGCGACAGTATATGATTTTATATCGCCAATGAAATATAATGAAATCTTGTACAATGTTACAACATAATAAATTGATTAGATTGATTAAAATTAAGGATTGATAACATTTATTTAATCGATTTTATCTGCTATAATTAAATCGAGGCTTGCTAAAAAGAGATAACCAACCCTTGGAGTCGGGAAACAGAATGGAACATAAACATGGTCGTCGTTGTTTAGGACGATGTTAGCTTGTCGTAGTCATAACGAGCGGGAAATATACACGATCCCACAGCAAGTATATAATCAAGTTAGCGTATGCAAGCCGGCGTCCACGATGAGCGGCCATCATCCCGTATGCTATGCAATAAACACTGGAATGTCGAATGAATGCCATTTACTTAGTCTTCAACTACAGGGAGATTTACTAAAAACTCATGTTCCCGTCATAAATGATTTATGATCAAAGATTAAATTTTATGCATTAAATTTTTGTGGAACGTGATGTTATTGAAAGTTAACGTGGCTTGTAACTAACTTATATTTATAAGATACTAGCTCACCCACGAACTTCGTAACGCCCTATTAATCAATGATTTCCTTTTCCAGATTTTCGTTTTTTTTTTGTTGATTTTGCCATATTTTCTCGTTTGTTTCCAAGTTTTCAATTTTTTTTTCGTTGTATTTTGTAATTTTTTCAAGTTTTTAATGTTTCAATGTTTTTAATTTCCCACATTTAAGCTTTTTTCTATTGCTATATGGTTTGTTGTCCCTAGAAATTTTCGGTAGTCTCTTGTGTCTCATTCTGTCCACGTGTTGATCCCATTGCTTTCGTCTGTTTTTTATAAATCTAGTGATGCTTAGTATCCCACTTTGTTTTCGTATGTTGCCCCTGGAAATTTTCGTCAGTCCCTCCTGTTCCATTCTGTCCACGTGTTGATCCCATTGCTTTCGTCTGTTTTTTAAAAAATCTAGTGATGCTTTGTATCACACTTTGTTTTCGTATGGTTTTATTTATTAGTCTTTCCCTTAGTGAAACTCCTTTTATTGATCTTAGCACTTTCATTTCCATGTTATTTATTTTTTGTTTTGTTCTTTTTGTGCCGGCTTGTTTCGGCAGCATACGTTGGAATAGGTCTTACCTCTGTTTTGTATATCTTTACTTTACTTTCTGTGGTCATATGCTTGTTCTTCCATACTGTTCCATAGAGACATCCGCTCACTTTTGCTGCTTTATTGGCTTGTTCTATTACTTCTTTGATTATATTCCTATTGCTTGTTACTTCAACCTACAAGTAATTGAATGTCATAACCTGTTATATTATTCTATTGTCTAGTTCCAGTTTGCATCGTTTTGGTTCTTTGCTTATTAACATGCATTTCGTTTTTTTCAGATGATATTGAAACACGTATGGGGGCTTTTTACACAATTTATTTACAAAATTGTTAAGATACACTGAACTCTGCTGGATAACGTCTAACTACTTGACAATACAATGAACTCTTGTGAACACTTGACTTGAACTGACGTTAACTGCCCATGCATCCCCTTATATACAACATTATTTAATCTAGTCAGTGTGTTTAGAAGTTTCTAGAATTTTCTAGAAACATTATTTAAAATGGTCAGTTGATTTTTTTACAAACTTCTAAAAATCAACTGTCAACAACAATCTTTCAAATTAAGGTCCCTTCCTTTACGGTTATCCCGTTACACTGCCCCCTCCTTAGATTCATTCCTCCTGGAATGTTATTTCCTACATCGGAATCCCGCACACTCCCTGAGCCAGCCAAACCATCTTCTTGGAGTTGCTGCGCATCTCCACTGTGGTTTCCCTGGTAAGGCGCCAAACGATCATGATGGACCACGACGGGTTTCCCTCTGGGAATTTTCACGATCCGATAAATGACATCGTTAATCTTCTTCTTGATGGTGTAAGGACCTTCCCAGTTCTTTTGTAATTTGGGACAAATACCTCGACGCCGTCGGAGGTTATAGAGCCAGACTAAATCTCCCACTTTGTAACTCTTTTCCATTGTCCGTGTGTCATAGTACCTCTTCATCCGATCACTAGATAATTGTAGTTTTCCACGCACCAGGTTGTGTATATTCTCCATTCGATTCTGAAGGTCGGCGACATATTGTTCACGTGCCATTTCTTCACCAGGTTTACAACCAAACAGCAAGTCACATGGTAGCCTCATTTCTCTACCGAACAGGACCTTCGCAGGCGTTTGGCCAGTTGATTCGTTGATGGCCGATCGAATTGCCATTAGAAATAGTGGAATATGTCGATCCCAATCCCTCTGACAATCTGACACCACTTTTGACAGATAGTTGGTTATAGTCCGGTTCATTCGTTCCACCATTCCATCAAACTGAGGGTGCATCGCTGTTGTTCTCGTTTTGTGGATGCCTAATCTTTGGCAAACTTCTTGAAACAGCTTGCTCTCAAAATTTCTTCCTTGGTCTGAATGTAATTCTAGTGGTACCCCAAATCGGCTTACGAATTCTTCAACCAATATATCTGCTAAAGTGGTGGCTTCCTGATTGGGAACTGCATATGCTTCAACCCATTTAGTGAAATAGTCCATTACAACAAAGATGTACTTGTTTCCTTCATCGGTCTGTGGAAGTGGCCCCAATACATCTACTGCGATTCTTTCAAAAGGACTTCCAACCAGGTATTGCTGCATTTCCGCTTTCGGTTTTCGGTGCGGACCGTTACTGGCAGCACATGTAGTGCATTTACGACACCAATCTTTAACATCATTAGTGCAATTTACCCAGTAAAATCTATCTCGGATCTTTTGCAGCGTTTTCGTGATACCCAGATGTCCTCCAGAACTATCATTATGCATCTGTTTTAAAATTTCTGGTACAGCATTTCTTGGGACCACTATTTGTTTCCTTGTTTCTGTGCCCTCGGAATTTTCTACAAGTCTTTTAACGAGCCCACCGTCCAAAATTAAAGAGTTCCATTGGGACCAGTATGCTTTTAAAGCAGGAGAGGATGAGGATATCTCTCTCCACAATGGACGTCGGTCCATTCTCTTCCACTCTCGAATCTTTCTCAGAACGGGATCGTTTTCTTGTTGCTCCTCCAGCATAGAGCTCTCGTCTTCTGGCACAACCTTAACTAAGGCAAGTTTTTCCTCGTTTTGCTCCACTCGGGTACAATGGGGGCAAGTATTTCTTATGTGGCCTAGTTCTCCGCAGTTCCAGCACCTCACTGGGCGCCTTCTTTTTAAAGAAAACATCATTAACCTCTCCACTACCGCTTCGACTTCTCTGACGGCATAAACGGCATGGTCGAAGTTACCAGTGTCTTCCATTAGTCGAGCAGCTGCATATGAGGCCTCCGTCGCCGTATCGAACTCCAGGGCAATGGTCAAGGCGTTTACAGGAGATCTCGGCCTCGCCAACCGTACAGCCCGTTGCAATTCGGCGTGTCGAAGACCATCGGTAAAGGTTTGGATCGCCAGGCACTCCAGAAAATCTTCCGCTGCATTTGGATACGCAAACCGTACCATTTTTTCCACTTCAGCTTTGAACTCCTGGATAGTTTCTCCATTTTTCTGCTTCCGGCTTTTCAACTGCACTCGGTATACCGGTTGTAGATGACTTTGACCATAACGCATCTCTAGACGATTTACCAATAGCTCAAAACTGTCAACCTCATCCGGTGTCAATACATGCAGGACGTCTAAAGCCTCGCCTCGCAGAGCTATGGTTAGGAACAATGCCTTCTCTTGGGGTGACCATCCATTCGCTCTGGCCACTGCGTCAAATTGTTTCAGGTAATTTGACCAGGAAGTCATCCCGTCGAAGGTTGGGGGTTTTATCGTCATTCGTACCTGCGCCGCCTCTCCGTTTTCTCGTCGTTCGACGTCTACGTGGCCGGTTTCCCTCCTTTCTGCATTTCCGTCGCCGTGGTGGATGATTTGGTTTCGGCGACAAGCTTCCAGTTCTTGTTGAAGCTTTCTTATTTCGGACTGCATTTGCTGGTTGATCTCCTCTCGGATGTTGGCCACTTGCTGGTTCAAGTTGTCCACTTGCTGATTCAAGTTGGCCACTTGCTGGTTTTGCTCGTCTCGCAAGTTGTACATTTCGGAGCGCAAATGCGATATTTGCTGGCAGAAGGAACTGTATAACTCTTTTGGTAGGGTAGACATCCGTTGTGACAGCTGGGACATATCTTCGCGCTGGCTCTTCATCTGACTGGAAAGCTCCTCTTGCTGGCTCTTCATCTGACTGGATAGCTCCTCTTGCTGGCTCGTCATTCGTCCTGATAGCTCCTCGTGCAGCCGGGAAAGTTGTTGAGTTTGTTCTTCTTGTAGTCGGGAAATTGCTTTCTGAACCGGGTCTTCGAACTCCACAGCGTCAGGGTCCAAATTATTATTTACGTAGTATTCACGGAGCCTTCTCAACAATACGGATTTGCTCCCAGTAGTTTCCAACTCTACTTCTTCAAGCTCTCTTCTGAGCTCAACCACCAATAGTTCATTTATCTTTTTTCCAGGCATTCTTGTATCTTCACCCCACGCCTGACACCAATTTGAAACACGTATGGGGTCTTTTTACACAATTTATTTACAAAATTGTTAAGATACACTGAACTCTGCTGGATAACGTCTAACTACTTGACAATACAATGAACTCTTGTGAACACTTGACTTGAACTGACGTTAACTGCCCATGCATCCCCTTATATACAACATTATTTAATCTAGTCAGTGTGTTTAGAAGTTTCTAGAATTTTCTAGAAACATTATTTAAAATGGTCAGTTGATTTTTTTACAAACTTCTAAAAATCAACTGTCAACAACAATCTTTCAAATTAAGGTCCCTTCCTTTACGGTTATCCCGTTACACATCATTATGTTAAGTCTTTTTTGATTGTAGATTAACATTATGGAGTTGCCTTTGTAGATCATCCTTGTTGTCCGCGGTAAGACCTGCGTCATGTGCGTAATATACGATTGTTATTTTGTGTGGTCAAATTCTGTAGCCTTCTTTCCTTTTGACTTTTCGTATAATTTGTTCCATGATGAGGTTGAACAATAGAGGACTGAGTGAGTCTTCCTGTCTTATTCATGATTTTATGATTATAGGTTCTGCTTTTCTGGTGCTATGACTTCTGTTACGTTGTTCTCATTAATTTCGTTTACCAATTGGATTATATTATGATGTATTTCTTGGTACCGTAAAATTTTACCTTACTCTGTCGAAGGCATTCTTCAAATCTACGAAACACATATATGCCAGTTTGTTATATTCAATTGGTTTCTCTACTAGTTGCCTTATAATGAATCTAGCGTCTACTGTCCTTCTTTTTTTCCTAAAGCCTTGTTGTTCTTCGGTCATGTTTATTTCGTTTTCAATCTTGGTTCTTAGAAATCTAGTCAGTAGTTTTAATGTCGTGTTCATCCGACTTAATCCTATATAATTTTTAGGTTGTTTTCTTTCTCCTCTTTTAAATATAGGCAGCAGTAGGGATTATTTCAGTCGGTCGGTTTCTTCTTCATTGTTATTATATTATTAAACAATTTTTGCAACCATCTTTTCAGTATTGTTTCATCGTATTTTATGTGTTCATTATAAATCCCGTCTGGGCCCGGTGATTTCCTGTTTTTTAGGCTTTTTATTGCCTCATTTATTTCCGTCTCTGATATTTCTACTGTTCCTATATCCGTATCGTCATTTTCTTCTTGATCGTTAATGGCATATAATCTTTTGAAATGTTTAACCCATTGTTTATTCCTGACACTTTTAATTCTTAGGAACTCGTTCATGTCTGTTCTTTACCTTTTCTATTATTTTCAGATTCTTTTTTGTGCTCCAGTAGGACTCCATATTTTTTGTAAATCTCTCCCAGTGACCTCTTTTGATGTTATCCATTTCTTGATTTACTCTGTTCCTTGTTCTTACACGTATTCTTCTCGAGTATTTTGGGAACTTTCTCTTTTGTATTTCAAGAATGCTTGTTTCTTTTCTTTTGCTAAGTCTTTTACTTTATCATTGTTTCAAAGATTTCACTTTTTTTTGTTGTAAATCGTGTTAAACCATTCTTGTAGATTTTTTTATCCATGGATATCTTCTCGTTACTGCTTCTTTGCTTTATAGATTGAGGTAATTGATATTTATCTCCTCTCATAATGTGTCACAAGTAAAGTAGTTTACGATTTTTAAAAGTCTGCACATCCTCCTTTTCATTTCTCGTGTGTCCGAGTATCTCAGCATTCGTTATTCTTTCTACCTAAAGTTTGTTTTTAGAACTAATTCAAATAGATAAAAAGAGAAGAAAGACCGCTAAAGATAACAAAAAAAAAGGTGAGAAAAGGATTAGTACAAAGTGCAAGAAAGAAGTAAAGAATCTTACCAAATTTAAAAAAGATTCAGATGAGGAAGGATATTGCTGTATAATTCTGTAATGAGAAGTATTTTGACCCACCTGCGGAAGACTGGATCCTTTGTGTAGGATGTCAACGATGGGCTCATAAAAGTTGTCCAAGTGTCCAATAAGCGTCCGTATTTACCCATAAAGTACCGTGTAAATACAAACATTAACAGTTATGTTTTTGTTTAAAAAAATATTGCTGTTGATTAGTAATAATAATGCTAACTTTATAAAGTAGAAACCAGTGTATAATATAAATAAAAATGGGACTGATTAATAAGTAAACTTTCGATGTTATTTAAAGGTTTTCTAAGGGGGGGGGGGGGTGCAATTGGCGTCTTCCTAACTCGTACACTTCTAAATTTCAGGTAAATTTTGTCCGAACTCGTACACCAGTTGCTTAATAACCCATCCCAATTCCGAACTGGTACACTATCTTGTTAATTAGGTAAACACTTAGGAATAGACTTTTTAATCTATTGAAGAAATTTGGTTAAATGGAATCCCAAAACATTTACGATCGATTACGAATCCGCGTGCATATCAGCGATCAGAAAATGTTTTGAAGACATCAAACTTTTTGGTTGTAATTTTCATTTTAACCAATGCTTATGGAGGAAAGTTCAAAGCATCTACTTTGTATGTCCAAAATGAATTAGTTTGACGTCACCCAAGAATATGTGATGCGCTCGCTTACTTACCACCGGAATATGTGGACGAAGGTGGGTCAAGTAATATAGAAGATAATCCAGATGAACCGTTATTAGGAGAATTCAATGACTATTTCGTAGGAACATGGTTGAAAAATGATTTTTTGAAGCTCCTTTGGTGCTGCTATCGACGTCAACACAGAACCACTAATGCAGTGGAAGGAGCCAGTTGGAACTATTTCAAAGGCCAAAAAGACGTAAAACCAAATATATTCAGTTAGATAGACAAATAAATGAAATTATAAATCAGTTTTTATCTCAACAATAAAAATGTAAATATTTTTCATATTTACGTATTAAAATTTATATTCTTTACACATTTATAAAATATCTTTGAGTAATTCCATTTTATTACATATTTAATTGTCAAATTTTTTAATTGTAACAAGAAAACACCCCAAATTAATAATTTCAGAGGTTTTATAGATAAGTCTTTATATAAACTAAAAATGTATTTCAGAGTTTTACTAATTAACAAGACAGTGTGCCATTTCGGAATTACAAGTATATCATTAAGCAACTGGTGTACGAGTTCGGACAAAATTTACCTGAAATTTAGAAGTGTACGAGTTAGGAAGTGTACGAATAGGAATGAATCGCGCAATTACTCCATCTCCACTACCAATATAAAAGTGGCTTTAGTAATCCCTATCTATCTTTAATTTTATTCTTAAAACAAATTTTATATCAAAATACTATAAACTTACGGCTTCTCTAGTTAGAACCACCGCCGTATCTATTTCTTCCACGATTACGACACGGACACCGATGTCAAATAGGCGGAGAAGCTACGTTCGGAATACTTGATGAGTAAATGAAATAATTTTCGGCGAACGGCCAATTGATTTTAGGCGCTTCTGAGTTGATTTCCTCTAGGGTAATAAATGTGAAATAGTGTTACGGTTATAGAGTTTTCGAGGAGTTTGATCAAAGGAAGTGATTTCTTGAGGCTACATTGAATAAGCAATTTTTTCTGCGAATTCTCAAACAAAAAAATTATGACACAGGCATCGTGGGAATAATAATGTTAAACGAAAAAATAAAACTATGAGCGTTTTATTAAACACGATTGAAATATATTAAAACGAAAATTTTAACAAAATATTGTTAAATTAGGTAACACTGTTTCGCTAGTAGTCTCAATTTTAACAAAAACCCTTACAGTTTTATACATTCCATGTGGTGCTTCGCTAGTAGGAGACTATCGAATCAAGAATATTTCAGCAGAATGTCATCAGATTTTACGTTTATATAGTATTTAAAAAAAAAAACTGTTTACTACCAAAAAATGTTTTCGTATACATATTTTAGAATAAAATTAAATGAAGTCAAAGATTCCGCAATATTTTTTTTTGGCCTTTAGAAATTAGTCAAACAAGAACTGACATTAAGAAAAAACGGAAAAACATATTACCTACATCCGATAGGACTCAAAACTGCAAACTCTATATACGAGGTCTGGCTACGAAAAAGAGTTTTATTATAAAAAATTATTTTACATTCGAATGCTCTCCTTTAATATATTCCCCTACCCCCGACACACACTTTTAGATACGTTTTTTCCATTGATCTAAGCAGTGCTGGAAGTCTTCTTTGGCGAGGGCCTTTTTTGCTTTACAGCTTTCATCGACTCAAAACGGGTCCCTTTTAAAGCAGATTTTATCTGGAGTGAGTTTATTGGACAAATATTGCTTCACAGATAGCGCGTTATGGGTAAGTGCGTTGTCCTGGTGCAAAATCCACAAGTTTTTCTTACACAACTCTTCTTACGAACTCGTTCTCGCATTGGTACCAAAACTGACAAATAGTAAGTCTGGTTGACAGTCTGACCCTCTGCAACTCGTTCAGTTATCACGATAACGTTAATGCTTTGTTTTAACATCGTATTGACAAATTCACGTTTTGTCACAAGTAATGATGTTTTTCAGCAGTCCGGGATCTTCTTCTAACCTTTCAAGGAAATCTGACCAGATCTGGTGACGCACGATCTTTTCGTGTACAATTTTTTTATCGGTGTTTACTGTCTCTACTATCTCATTTCACGATCTGCACGTACAATTTGGTTGATTTTTGTCACTGTTTCCGCAGTTAGAAGAATGGCAGGGCGACCTGGGCACTGTCCCTCTTCAGTGCTCTCTCGACACTCACTAAAGCGCTTGTACCACTCAAAACATGCCCCATAGATAGAGAATTGTCCACAATTTACAGCTCCTGTTTTTTGTCACATATGGTTTTCGGCACGAGAAAAAAACATGTCCGTTTCAAACCGCTACTGCACAAATACTATAATAGGGACGAAAACGTGATTTGGTACATGCATAAAGAAGACTTCTAGATACCCAACGCACTACTCGTTTTTTCCCCACCACTCTAGGGCGCCCTGTATGCGCACAGTCTCATTATTTAATAGCCAGACTTCATATAGCCCATTACATTTTTATCTTCTAAGTCATGGATGTATTATTCGTGTGCACTGAATAATCTTAATAGCCACCTAAGCCGACACTTTAAAGCTGGGATCTATATTATACTAGCAGTTCTTTTCAGTTATTTTACTGAACCTTTACAATTTACTTAATAATTTATTGATAAGCCTAATATAAACAATATGAAACCCAAACCTGTAAAGATAGAAACCAGATAATGTTAAGATAAGATGGGTCTTGGAACGAATAATAAATAGCGTTTAGTTGCCGTTTTTGATCAACCTGTTTTTCAACCCCAGTCATTTTAAAGTAAATAATATTTTCATGTTTCCGTTGTCAATTGGACAAATAATCTCTATCCTTTTTTTAATGTCACATATAAGCTTAAAGAGGTGTTCTAGACGACTTGAGTTGAATCAAGAGATAAACAAAAAGACACTACCCACTGGGCAGTCCATGGCCAAGCGGTAAAGGTGTTGTCGGTTTTAGAGATCGCGAATTCGATGCCTGCCGGATTTTTTTTCAGCCTTTCTTGTTTGTTGAATTTTTAAAGTTCAACAATTTAATGATGGTTGTCTGAAATAATTAATTTATTAAAAACTCGAGAACAGCGTTAGAAATCTCTTATAGGTGATATGCAAAATTTTTCAGTAATTTAGAGAAAAAAAAATGTAAATTCCTGCTACCGTTTTTAATTAAATGCTGATTCATAGCTAATTACATATGTGTTGTTATTTTTCAATTAAATAGGAACAATATTAAATCAGTGTAACTTCATTATACCACTGTAAACAGTTAACATTGGATTTAATACAATCATTTGCGCACAAATGGTAACACAATTTATAGACAATTATCGGGTGCAGCACAGACATTGTAAAATCTATTTTAATATTGACAAATAATTTTAGTTGTCTATTATTTCTGAAATACACTGCGCCAAACGCAGTGTATTTGTTTGAACTAGAAATGATATTTGTATAGTCTGTTTACGCTTATGACCACACGTTTATTTTAATATTTATATAACATCGTATTTGAGTGCAGATTTTTTTTAATGCATGCTATATGCGGATGTGACGAGATCAGTACAGAAACTGAAATTGAATAGTTATACGATTTATACATATAAATATACACGGTGCATAATTTTTTTTAGACAGCCTAAAGGTCCGTTATTTTTTTTACCAAATTTACGCATTCTAACTTTTCTGGATATGAAACGTTGAGACAGGTAAGGTATACTCTACCAACATTACAACCACATTTGATCCATTGTGCATAAAGTCGTTAATAAGCCTATATTAAAAAGAATTTTCGTTTGAATAATTCTTTTACAAACAATCTCTATATATGCTGATGACAGATTCTGCAGTATAATACTCTGAGCGATAAGCGTATGACTACCTTGTAGATATTTTACCTCTGTACCTCTGTATATTGAAGCAAAACCAAAAAACGTATATTTACGTGTCATGATTTCTATAAATGTAGGTCTATAAAATAAAAAGGTTAGTGAAACATCAGATAAGCTGTTGTAAATTCCTGATTAATCCCTTTATAGGGTATAAATCCCAAAATTACCTCGATCTGTAATTAACTCCCGAAACGGCCACCG
This sequence comes from Altica lythri, assembly GCA_964028335.1. Taxonomy (NCBI): domain Eukaryota; kingdom Metazoa; phylum Arthropoda; class Insecta; order Coleoptera; family Chrysomelidae; genus Altica; species Altica lythri. The sequence goes on along the minus strand of OZ034806.1, from coordinate 42,903,353 downwards.
AACCAACTCCCAAACAGTAACCGTGAAGTTCCTACTAGATTTTCAGAAGGAAACGAACTCGTCCTGGCAAGGATATTGTCTAGCCTATTATTCTGCTGCTCTTAATTCGGCCTCTTCCGTCTGCTTAATCGAATGGGATTAAGGGTCCAACTAATTTAACGCCATTCCTACGTATGTCGTCGTCGTAGTCCTGAGTTACACGGCGAACCGCAGAAAACCGATTATTCTAATTAACTGGTTCAATATACATGTGAAGTAGAGGAAAGAGACCACCGAATGAAATATGCGAGTGCTTATCCTGCATTTTAAACAGGACCTTTTGAATTACGGATCTAACAGAGAACGAACTACACTCAATACGTTTTCACTTAGTGGTCCTGAATAGACCTGCGGACCACAGTCTCTATTCACGGGTTTGAATTGTAGCACCTGGGGAAATGACGAAAAAAAGCCCTAGTTAAAAGAAATATTTACTTTACAGTAAAAAGATTTACTTTATATTAAATTTCTTTGATAAATTTGCACTTTGTTCTAAATAATTGGGTTATAATAGTATATTGTTTTACGAGCAAGGAATGGTACTCATTTCCCACGAGTACGATGTTTGCAGCATGAGCCGCAGGCGAATGCTGCAAATCGTACTAGTGGAAAATGAGTTATTCCTTGCGAGTCAAACACTATACTTTTTCTACGGTTATACCACATAATAATACAATAATTCAAAAATAAATCCAATACAAAACAAAACATAACGATATAAGTTATATTATTAAGTAAAATTAACTATTATTTACAATATTTACAGTTATCATACTTTAAATTTATTTGTTAATTCAGAAAAATAAGCTAAAAGCACAGTTTCTGAAACGGAATTTGTTGCCTTTTTCTTTTGCCAGGTCACGAAACTTTTATATGACAAGCTTCGTTTGCCGCTTCTCTTATTTTAGGAGGAGTTAATTCTAATTCATTTTTATCACTACTTAACATTTTTACTTAAATAACAATCTAATTTAAATAATGTATTAAAAACTATCTGTTGTACCTGTCACTACTTTATTACTGTCAATCTGTACTGTTAAATATATGAATACATGATTGTCACAGTATACTTGATTAAGTTAAAACAATAAAGAAATGAACACTTTGTGTTATCAGATAAAGAAATGAGATATTTTTTTATTAGATATAACAACGTACCCTATTTCTTTAGAGATTACAGTCAAAAAAATGATACATTTGTATAATAACCGTAGAAAAACACATTTTAATTTCTCATTATTTATTTTTCTTAATCAAATACAAAGTAGATGTAGACAAATATTTTGTCTTAAAGATAACTACAAGAATATAAAGCTCTAGAACAAACACAAAACTATCACATTAATTGATAAAAAGTGCTGCTAACTTCTTTTATAGTTAATTCAAAATAAATGAAAAAAAATCTGCTTGTTGTGTAATATACGTTTTTTCCTAAGAGCGACAAGCCTTAAACGACGTTCTCTTTTAGTAAAAAGAATATGCAGATAGCAGGAACTATGCGGTTGCTTCATAATATCCTTAGTTACCTAGGTTAAAGCGGTATAATACGCCCCACATTTTAAGAATAATTGTTAGCAAATATGTTTAAAACATTTATTGAACAGGAAGTGAACAAAAAACAACTTAAACAAAAACTTAGTATATAAACAACATAAGTCTTAAAAATAAAAAATAAAATTTTTCTCATAGACTCTGCCCATTATCTAAAAAAAATAATTTAAACAGTATAATAACATTTGCCTGGGGCGTTTTACATTTCGGAAAGTGGGGCGTTTTCAAACTCGGGTTTAAACATGCTCCACTGAAAATTCTGATGACAATAGTTTGGATTGGCAGCAATACATAGTCAAGGACGTTTATTTAGTTGCCTAGTTAGAGGTAACATAGAAAGAGTTTGGCTTAAAAGGTTTTAAATCCTAATAGAGGGTATTTATGTATACTATGAAACAAGTGTCTAGTCGTACTTACCAATCTTATAAGCATTCATTTAAAGATTTCGGGCTAAACTAGCTCTGCTAACATACCTTAACCAGCTGAGAATTGAGAAATGAATTAATAAATTACAAGTGCAGGATTAAGTACTTCTAAATATATAAAAAAATACTATATTTTGAAGCTTCTAGTGTATCTTTTATATTAAAGATCGCTGTATTCAAGAAATCTTACTATATTACATCAATACGATATAAGGTCCAAAGTCTGAATCCAAACATGAAAACAGGAAAGTAGATGGGACCTTGGTGTCTTTAATTTAACATTCATTAGTTGTTACACCACAGGGAAAGTTTTATGTAAAACAAATGTAATCTAATGTTTTAATATTAAAAAATGCACAGATGTACATTTTAGAAATATAGGTACTTCGTATAGCGATTTGGTAGTTTTCCAGTGCTGTTGAATTTGTTGTAACCTGGCGGCAAACAGTTGTTCACATTATTGTATTAAATTCACTTGCCATTCAATGTCTGCTTTCAGAAAGTAAGTTATAAGGTACAAATAAACTTAAAAGAGAAAAAAAAACTTTTTTAAGGACATATTATGCCAGATCTTATATATCACGTGGTGACCATTGACCAAATTTGACCTTTTCATATCTAAACACCAAAATATAGAAACACTTAGACGTAGTACCACCCTATTAGTCTTAATATCGACATAGAATAAATATGTTTAAATTTGTAAAAAACAACAATAGGGATGTTGACTAATTTCCGGATCTTCTTTTATTTTATAGATAAACTCTTAATAACCGCGAAAAACATATTTTAATAATAAAAAAGGTTTTATTTTAAAGAAAAAATTGATAAATCAGAATAGATTTTAAATTTCCCGCTAAAACGCCCAAAACTGCCATGTGACTTTGATTACGTCACGAACCGATAAACAATGCTCGCGATCTGTCAAACTCTAAGGAAAGTTTTCTTGAGAAATAATTATTTTTAGGCTTTAATACTAGTTAATAATAAATACAAAGTGTGTGTGTATGTTGATGTACATGTAAAAAATGAAGATTTTAATATTCAAATAGCCCACAGTATTTCTTACCACAATGAAGTTATAAATATACCTACCTGTTTTTAAAAATTTTAAAGTTAACGAACGACATAAGTTTTATTTATTTAATTTTAGTCAAAAATATGACGGATTAATTGGTATTGATTTATTAAAACAATTAAAAGCAACTGTAAATTTAGAGAAAAAACTGCTTATACAGAAATACCAATAATATACGAATTAGAAGAATTAACACAACTAAAAAAGAAACTTAACGTAAAAAATTATTATTTTAATATTCCCGCTAGGACATCCCAAATGGTAAAATTACCCGTTGACATAGAAAGCGGAACAGGACTTAAATTATATTAATTTTGGCAATCAAATAGAATCACCTTTGCAGTTGTAAACGTAAATAAATTTTTTGCAACAACCACCATTACTAATTCAAGAGAAGAACCAATAAAAATTAATATTAACAAACCTTTTAAAATTGAAAAATTAGATATCGCAGATATAAATTTTATTGAAAAAATGGAAACCGATTCTGAATTAAACGAATACACCGATAATATTTTAAAATCTAATCTAAAAAATATAGGTACGAGTTGAACATTGTAATTACGAAGAAAAACAGGCCATAAAAAATTTATGTTAAGTTCCGCTGCACAAAAATCTTTGTTTGTAGCAAAGAAATTCGCCACCATCAAACAATCGATTCTCGGCAAGTTAGAACTGTTTCCTTTGATGAATCCAGTCTCCATAATGTAAACACAATTCGGTTTATGATAACAAGTGAGTTACAAATACTAATAGCGAGTTAATAGCAAGAGAAATCAAAGAAATAACTCGTTCACACAGTGACACCAAGCGCCGCTAAGTTGTTTATCGGTTCATGACGTCATGCGCTGTGATTGGCGTTCACAGTAACGTGATAATTAAATAAAGTTTTTTGAATTAATTTTAATTAATAAAATATTATTAATTACATTTAATAAATATGATTTTAGGTATTTAAATATTACCATTAATCATTTAAATTTAACTTTACATGGATTTACAACTACTGTCAACATGCCTATTGTTTTCGTTTTTGATAAACGACCACGGTAGTACTTGGTGTTACAGAAGTTCTGCCAATAAAGACAATTTAACAAAATAATTTCTTTATATTCTCAAAACAACGTTAGATTAGATGTTTATTGGGTTGGCTGTTAGCCTGTATCAGTGCTACCTTTTCAGATCTATTTTGACCACCCATTATCTCAAGAATAGGATTAGAGAACTTTGTCCAACCCTGCCCTTTTAATGAGACATAATAGCCTTGACAGTGGCCACTCCGCATAACTTGGAGCAGCCGGTTTCTCCTCTCCCAGTACTAGATACCGCGTCCTTGCAAGGCCTTCACATTGGTATAGGACAAGAAATGCGGTCTCCTCCTCCTCTTGGCAATATCGACAGATGTCTTCATCTGCTAAGTTCAACTGACTCATGTGTTTCTTGAGCCTACAATGTCCTGTCAAGAGACCGGCAACCATTCTGATATCGTTTCGCCTTTGTGATAACAACTCTGGAGTAAACTTCGCCTGTCTATTTATGAAGACTTTGGCTTGTCGCTTGCCCGGTCAAAACAACGTTAAAGCACAGCGGAGATTGGGAGTTGAAATTGTTGCTTTAATTTTGTTTTAGCAGCTTGTAATTCTTTGTTTAGCATCTATTGCCAATAATTGGGTCATAATTTAGCCTATTGACATTTTTCCTTATAAGTACTTTACTTCAGAATTTTACCTTAACTTTTGCTTCAGTAGCTACTACCAAAGATTGAATCATACACTTATCTGGTTTACCTTTATAAGTACAGGATAAAACTTGTTTGTATTAAGCGGAGCTTATCTTTTCGAAATAGGATTTGCTACGTGTACCCTTAAAAATACTATTTGTATTATATTACTTCAAATAGTATAAATCCAACACATGGTTGAAGAACAATAGGAATTTAAGTGATTCCTAGTCAAAAAAAGTTCTTCCCCGATTTCTTTGGATTAGTATTTTACCTTATCACACTTAACTTTCGCTTCAAATTATTATTGTTGGGTTATATTTGGCTAATTCTCGTAAACATTTTATGGAAGAGGTTCAATTTTGTTTGTTCAAGTGGAAATTACCCTCTCGAAATGGCATTCTCTAAACATGTCTTAATAATACATTTTATACTAAATTATATTTTTTCACATACATTTTCGTACAGTTTTTTTTATAATTGATATTTATCTGGTTTAAATTTTTATATTCTATTAATTCTCAGAGGTTTACCACAGCACACCAGTAAAACGCGCTATAACTCAAAATGTATGCGAACAGAGGTTACGGCAACCAAAAATATTAAATAATTTTTTAATTGATATAAAGTGAGACAGCTTGAATAATACCCGATGCACTAACTGCATTGTTGTTAATTTATAGGCATACATCACGAAACCTAAACCGCTACCGCAATGTTGGCAGTGACTTCTGCATACAGCACTATTATAACTTGTTTGTACACATAGCAAATTATGATGACATTAAAAAACACCGAGATTTAAAAATTCGTTGGAATTAGCTTTATTATGATCAATTGTAATTGTAGATAATGTTGCTTCTATATTTTACTACTGTTGTATATAGCTACAGATAAATAAAAAAGGAAGTACCTACTAGGAATAAAATTGGATTCGGATTCGACTTTTTTCCCAATTCTACTCAAAAACGTCCAAGAAGGGTCAAAAAGAAGAAAAATGTTTTTTTGACCCTGGATATTTTTTTTTGGTCCATTCTCAAGAAAACAGTTGATAATTATTTTTAAACTAGTAAATAGTTTCTGAGAGACTGGTGATTTAACTTTAAAATAAATAAATGCAAAACTAATCATTTCAACTTTAAAAATCTGGTGTGGGCACCACACGACCTTCCGAACACTAACAAGTAGTGGTAGTTTTTGATAAAAGTGTCAATATCTCGAAAACTAATGAAAATATCAAAAAAATGTATTCTTTCAAAAATGACTGAAATTACATGTTCTTTCCACAAAGTATAAATATTTTGCCAATAACGATATAAAAACCCAATATTTTCAAAAAATTCCATTTTTTGATAAGAGTAAACGTCCACTTCCGGTCGGCCGATTTTACTCAAATTCTATTAGATTCCTCCGATGGTGATTATAAGTAAGGTTTTATAGTTTCATTCCGATCCGATTAGCTGTTTAGCCGCAAATGTGTTCACAGACACACAGACAGACACACAGACAGACAGACAGACAGACATTTTTTATTTTTGGGTTTTTTAGGCTCAGGGAACCCTAAAACGCGTATTTCCGCTAAAAACCCGAGATCGAAATTTTTCGCGATCACAATACCTTCCTATAACAGCGTTGCTGTTCAGAAAAAAATATCGAAAAAACTAATTAGTTAGTAGTCAGATGTCAAAAATATAAAAAATAATTTGACACTAGTCAAAAGTTGATACTCTCAAAAAACATAATTTGACAGCTGTCAGATGTCAAAATATAGAAGGAGCTAATCTGACTGATATTAACAAGTAGTGGGTGGTAGAATTGGAGTGGCCATAGTATGGAGATGTCAAAAATATCGAAAAAACTAATTAGTTAGTAGTCAGATGTCAAAAATATAAAAAAAAATAATTTGACACTAGTCAAAAGTTGATACTCTCAAAAAACATAATTTGACAGCTGTCAGATGTCAAAATATAGAAAATTAAATGTTGAAATACGCCAAAACATAATTTGACAGCTGTCAGATGTTGAAAATATAATAACTACCAATTTTTGTTTAAAAAAAGCGAATCCACAATTTTTATTTCACATATTTCCAGTTTTTGATAAAAGTGTCAATATCTCGAAAACTAATGAAAATATCAAAAAAATGTATTCTTTCAAAAATGTCGGAAATTACATGTTCTTTCCACAAAGTATAAATATTTTGCCAATAACTATATAAAAACCCAATATTTTCAAAAAATTCCATTTTTTGATAAGAGTAAACGTCCACTTCCGGTCGGCCGATTTTACTCAAATTCTATCAGATTCCTCCGATGGTGATTATAAGTAAGGTTTTATAGTTTCATTCCGATTCGATTAGCCGTTTAGCCGCAAATGTGTTCACAGACACACAGACAGACACACAGACAGACAGACAGACAGACATTTTTTATTTTTGGGTTTTTTAGGCTCAGGGAACCCTAAAACGCGTATTTCCGCTAAAAACCCGAGATCGAAATTTTTCGCGATCACAATACCTTCCTATAACAGCGTTGCTGTTCGGAAGGTAAAAAACAATATGAAACACCTAAAAAATTTAATTTTGCCAAAGTTTCTATACATTCTTTTTCTTTATACTCCAGTCGATGAGAGCAAAAACAGTATATTACCTCTTATTTTTATCTTATATGCTTATTATTTAAATAAAAATTGTTGTAACGTAAATCAAAGTACTTTGTAGCGTTTCTCGTACTTCAAGACGTTATTGTTGGTTGGCTGAATAATTTCACCATTATAAACTACCCCCTTTGATAATAAAATGTGTAAAAAAGTAATTTATTAACATTCTCAATTAATTTAATATCTATTTTATATTTTATATTTTGGGTCAATATTATTTTTTATATCACATGCATTGAAACAAGACAATTTCAGACCAATGTAACAGTCAGTCAGAAACAAATTTCATTATTTCAAGTCTGTCTGAAAGAAGGTTTCTGACTGACAGTTGCATTGGTCTAAAATAGTCTTACTTCGACTGGCTACAGAGATCAAAACTAGCTGTTTCAATGCATGTGATATGAAAAATATAGTGTGTGGCACGGGATGAAACAAAGACGATTTCTGACTAGGGCGAGAGTTGACTGCCCGAGCGAACTTCAAAAGTGACAAACTATACTGTTTCTACAACTCTCTTTAGATCTTAAAAATATACTAAAAAATGAAGAATATTTTATTTTAAATTAAATACTACAAAATTTCATTAAATATTATTGATGATTTAAATATTGGTTAATTGTGATATTCGAACAATTATACAAAACTATAGGATTATTAGAATCCAGATTTTTATGTATTGAGGTAGACGATGCCACATTTGCTAACTGATATCACTCTAGATTGTCTAGATGAAGATGCGCCGTAATCCGAAAACGTTGTATTCGGTATGAATTGTAAAATTTTGGTTTATACTTATTTGATTTTTGCTGTTAACTTATTGATCAACATATTCCTCCACAACGTTACTAGATTTCCAGCCTCCGTACTTTTTTAATTGAAGTAAATCAGTAAATCACCTCCTGCATCCACTAACAGCAATGCGGAAGTTCTACGCAAACAATACCCAGTATATTTCTGAGGATCACGCAATTGAGCGATTTCCATAGGAATTTTACTGAATTTATGTATTCCCACAACCTGTTTAGTACAATTTTGGTTCTGGTAGTTTATAAAGAATCTTAAATTTATTTTGCCCATATCTAGAGGACGAAGGTTCATGTATATTTTAGAAGAAACTAGGAATGTGGAAAGAACGTGAAACTTTTGTTATTTTATTACATATTGTAACTTTTGTAGGGATAGCCACACCTCAGGCTATCATCAGGCCTAGAGATTTTATATAGGTGATGAGGCTCCCGATGGGGATCTCCCTGACATCGGTAGTATAAGCCAGTACTCGTCCAATACGGATCTTCTGATTTTAGAAAAAGCAAAGCAGTCATACATTATATGCTCTACTGTTTCCTCTTCTTGTTTGCAATCTCTGCATAGCGGCGATTCTGCTAATTTCATCCTAAAGAGAAGTTATCGCAAATCGCATTGACCTGTTAAGATTCCCACAACTGTTCGGAGATTTTGCCTGGTCAATGCCTTAAATTTTCTTGCGGTTTTCCGCAAGTTTTTATGAGAGTGCTGTTTAATAAGGTCGACGACAGCGGACATTGTTAGCTTGGAGGAAGGGCGAGGGCTAACATATTTGTAGCCTGCAGCCCTTCTTGCTAAATTGTCCGCAATTTGGTTGATTTTACAGTTTCCATGTTTTTTAATCCAGCTTAGAATGACCACGTTAGTAGTCAAGAATACTAAAGTTTTATTGTTGTTATTATTTTGTTTTCAATCTAATATTTAAATTTTATTTTTAATTTTAATATTAAAATATTATATAATTATTTTTACTCTACCTATATTTGTATCGTTTATCGTTTTATTAGAAATTGTTCTATATATTTATAAAAACTTACTTGTGAATTTATTTTGTTTGTTAGAATCATTTCCTTAACTGGTTTTATATCTTTCATGTGCTAAATAGGTACCTATAAATACGCCCAGAGTAAAATAAATTTGACACATTTCAATTTTAAAATGCTCTGATGCTTTTAATGTAAAAGAAAAATACAGAAGCCTGACAGATTTAAGTATGGAGACGTAGAAAAATTGTATGTGAAAAGTAAACATCCGATTTCTCACACAAAGATCCACTCCAACCTGAAATTTTCTCTATTTACCCACTCGAAGTGCAATTTCAAAGGAAAATAAACAACATTCAAAAATACGTGGAATCCCGAAGAGGGTGTAAAACCAGAAAATTCACATACTACATTTCCATAAGGAAATTTTTATACTTTTTAACGAAAACGTTTTCAGTATTATACTTTATGTGCCGGTTCTATACGTTAAAAAGGTTATAATTAAATGTTGTCGTTTCGCATTTAGTCGGACCATTTTTGTATATTCGGGAACATTTATACACAGTTTATTAAATTTGTCACCCAAAGGTGAAGCATCTTGGTAAGTGGTAGAAATACACTTTTAACCTAGTACTTTAATTATGTTGTGTTAAGTTCCATGAATCCATTAACCGTTAAACCTTTTTCTCTTTTTCTTTAAGTAGTACAACTTACTAACGTGTGTTATCAAACTGTTATCTGAAACTTACACGCTTTTGGAGCGCCTTTGGGGTGATATTTACGTACTAGCTGTGCCTTCGACTAAGACTAGGGCCACATTAGCGGGATTTCACGCTGCGTTTTGACGTGAAAACACGCCAAAAAAATAGGCTATACTGTTGTTAGTTGGGCCGGCCAAACACGGCGTGAATTCCCGCCCGAAAGACGCGTCTTCAAGGTCTCCCGCTCATGAATAGGACGTACTGGTTCCATTTTCGAGCGTTTTTTCACGCTGTCTTGGGTTGACACACGGGTTTGATTTCACGCGGCGTGATTTTCGTTAAGAATACTTTTATTCATTTTTGTGAACAAAACGCAGCTTGAAATCCCGCTAATGTGGCCGTAGCCTTAGTGTGCGTTTGAAAAAGTGTGATAGAGTTCTGGAACTCATTTTTTAAATGAAGTGGTTGAAGCACAACCGTTGCAAATAGCACGCTTGTGCCATCTAGTGTCACACCCAGGAAGTCTTTGTGGTGTTAATTTGTTGCTGGGAGAATTCTGAAATAAAAGTAGCCTAAGTTGCTTCTTATTACATGATCTATCTTCCAGTGAAAGTCCCATCGAATCGGTCCAGCGGTCCCAGAGATTAGATTAGCCGTAACAAACAGACAGACAGACATACAAACAGGAAAAAAATGTAAAAAATGTTATTGTGGTAATCTATTGTGGATACGTACACATCCATTTGGTTAAAAGCGGTTATGTTAATTTCCCAAACAGACACTCCAATTGTATTATATGTGTAGATTTATTACTTATAATAAAACCTTACAATTTCCAACTTTTGTAGCCAAAGTTTCCTAGAACATCAAATCCTTCTTTAACCACTGTGGTGACAACCATATAAGCTATATATTCCCAAGTCGCAGTCGTTTCTAGTGACAATACATTTTGTATTGTCAAAAGCGGTAGAAGCTCTATAGTGACTATTACTTCAATGTAGTACAGTTTTTAACTTGTGTAATCAAACTGCTGAAACTGTAATTTATTTTCTCCACGACCATTAATGAATGTAATAATTCCGACTTCATTTTTAATAATAGAAAGTGTCCATTCTCACTCTTGAGATAGAATATTCATTCTGAAACACTTGCTTCTTATGTGTTTTGCATGTATTACCATTCTATAACTAGTGACGGAATAACATTCTGTAACTGCTCAACAAAAAACATAGATTGCCATGTGAATTTCAAAACTGTCACTCAGTTTGTCACTGCGACGTTCTAATTGTTTTGCTACATATTTTAATTTAAATAAACAGAATTATTACATTGTCGTGGAGAAAATACAGTCTGTTACACGGTTAGAATGAAAGTTCGATACTCGTGGTTCCTCTCGCTCGCTACGCTCGCGTTCAGAATTCTCCACTCGTATCGAATTTTCATTCTAACCTTGTTACACAATATACATACTATACTTTCTTCTATCCAGTCTGACCCTATCATCTAGGTGGAAGTCCCCTTCTTAGTTCTGATTGTTTTTTAATGAAAACAAACTGAGCAGTTTCTTTGTGAAGTTGATACTTTCCAAATTTTTTTGGGATTGAGACCTTACGATTTTTGTTGGAAAAACGATTGTTTTTTATCCGAAAAATTACTCAAAAAGTTTTGATATTATGAAAAAATGATATAGACAAAAATGTAGGTTATAAAATTCACCTGTTTACGATTTCTGTAAAGTCAACAAAAATGGATTTATTTCAAATTCTTTCTGAAGGATGCTTCTTTTTTAAAAAAAAGGGTGTGGCAGTCAGTGGGAGTGCCGGCAGAAGTTATACTTCTATGCACTGTTAACTAATAAAATTTAATAACTACAAACACAGGCAAGTAGAAATAATTTTTTTTTTAATTAACTGTATTCAATTAAATAAATACTTAGAAAAATAAGACCAGTTGATGTATGTCCTTACTTCAAACACGAAAACTAAACAGTAAAACGATCAATGTACAAAAAAATTGTTTACAAAACCCCATAGTGCAAAATATAATGCAAATTACTGAATACATATTATGATTAATATTATTAATATAAAATACTAAACTTTATATGTTTACTTACGTGACAGAATTATAAAGTAATCTGTCAAACACAATGTAATACGTCACTATGATATTCCAAAACATTGGCTCAGGTTGTTTTTTGTATATCTATCTCTTTTCAATGTACTGATACCTTATATGTGTTTCTGTCTCTCTCTTACTCACAACATTACATATGTAATGATTTTTGCCATTTGACCCCACACAAATCAAGTCCATGATAAGAAGTATAACTTTAAAAACCGTAGTGTGCAACCTTCAACCTTATTATGTGAAAAACTCAAGAGACCGTTAAAGTATTTAAAAGATTTTCAAATGAGCTATAAAAATTGACTGACATAACAAAAATTAAACCACTTTTTTTTCTTTTTCATTTAACAATGACAACCTAAACACCACCACCAGTTTGTTTTTTTTATTCGGTATTGTTGATATGATTCAAGCAAAAATTTCAAACTAAATATAAAGTGAGTTGACTAGTTAAAAGGCTTTATTTAAAAAAAAAGATGATTCAAAAAGAATTTTTGGAATTATTATTAGTTTATTCTTAAGAAACAAAAAGTATTTATGATATAAAAAACAGTTTTGTATAAAAATTGTAGGTTTTTCTTTAAATTTTCGTATTTTTTAAAATTTGGATCATAAAAATTTAAGACCATAGGTATTGGTATGTGTCACCGGACATGGTGCGCTGACTGGTGGTCACATTATAAATTAGCGCTAGGGTGACAGCTGGTAGTTAGCCATACATAAAAATAAGGCAAATTTGTATGCTGTTAAATTTTGTTTATTTATATTTCGTCTATTAATAATAAAAAAAGTGTACATCAGTGAAAATTAACATTTTACTATGGCATCAGATTTATTAAATAATGGTGGAGCTAGGTTTTCTCCAAAAAAAAACTAAAAGTAGAAAATACTGTTGTGTTTATGGATGTTCAAGTAATGCAGCCCAAAATTCAGACGTTCGTTTTTATCATTTTCCAAAACCCAATCGGTTTTTTGTTCAAAGAAAAACAATGAAAAAGGCAAACTATATTCAGTGTCATTAAAATTTACACTTACCGAGTACAATATAATAACACCGCTGTGATGTGTTTACATCTTTCAATAAGTCCAACTGTGCAGCTACACTTTGATGAAACAATTTGACCATTTTTTTGTATAACTGTTTTTATTTCATAGGGTTTATCACGAAAAGCTGATGATTGTATACAATACGACAAAATATCGTATTGATCATTGTTTTGATTTTCCAACCCATTATAAATTAAATGTCCTGCATTAATTATTTTCTCTCCTTCTACAAAATTTCGAGACTTAGGAGTAGCGTCAATAAAGTCAAGAACTTGATTTAATGATAAAAACATTTCAATTAAAAATAAAAACTACATAATTTTAGGTAATTATCCTACCAGTAGTTATATTTTTAACCACCAGAGCGCGTAGCGCCAAGTGACACTTACCAATAGTGACACTCATCTATCAGGACAATCTGATATTAAGATACTATTATATCTAGTAATCCACAACAAGAAGATTATACCCTGGTTGACTGTGTTTCTAATAATTTCAAACATTCTATCAATTTTACCTGCTTGGATTTATTATTTCATCTACCATTTCCTCAGTAAACATTTGTAAGTGAAAAGACAATTGTTAAGACAAGTACCTGTCAAAATGGAAGTAACGTTCTATATTACTGAAAAAGGAATATCCATGTTAGTGATTGACGGATATAGTTTTAGTTTTCATAAAATGTTAGTTAAAAACACAGTGAAAGGGTGGCCGTACAGCAAACGAACATGTAAGGCTTTTGTAAAAACTCAAAGCTGAAGATGCATTGGTAGAATCGGTAATGGACCATAATCATGAAAAGTTAGAAACAGATGTTTTTAATAGAAAATTTTTAAGTAATTCACTTAAAGGCAAGGCAGTAAGTGACATTTGTGAAAAGCCCCTCAAACTCATTAGAAGTAAAATTAAAAACACTGGTATTGATATTTTAATTTATGAATTTTTTAATAAATACGTGTCTAATCTGATTTGTTGTTGAATATTATTTCACTAAACATATTTTTTAAATACTTGGCAACCTGGCCTTAATTATATGGTCATTGCATACCTTCCACTCATAACAGAACGTTATCTAGTAAGGATGCAATTTCGTTGTGATCTTTTTCGATACAGGTTATAATACCTTTATCGGGATGAAATTTCGAATGGTTCCTTGAAATACTCTTTTATAATATTTCTAGCTTAAAAATAAAGGGAGTATCGACGAAAAACCCATTGCATTTTTTTCTTAAAATTTAAAGCAGGTATTTTGGAGCATAGCGGACAAGAAAACGCAAGAAACCAATCTTTTCGATTATTATTATTATTTTAGTCAAGAATATTAAAAAATGTACAAATAATTATTACTATTATTATCACCATTAAAATCTACAATTTTACCATTTATTACCATATGGGGATGTTTTGCTCCATTAAAAATAAAAAGCTTGATTTTAAAGTAGAGTTTAAGCCTAATTTTTTTATAAAAATCGGTGTTGATGTCAGTAATACAGTATTTTACCGTTCTTGACTGGCCTACTATAAAAATATCAAAAGATGCATTTTCAAATGATTGAAACAGCTGGAAAAATACACATGTATTTATTAAATTTTTTTACTCTATTTCTATTGTTAAAGGTGCTATAAAATATCAAAAACTGCATTTTCAAATGATTGAAGCAGCTGGAGAAATACACAAGTATTTATTAAAATTTTTACTCTATTTCTATTGTTAAAGGTGATATAGACAGCATTTTGATGCGAATAAAATCTGTCAGCAGAAATGATATCTTTGTTATCAATAACTAGATGGTGTCTGATAAAAATCTAAAAATTGAAAAATACATTATGTCATATTTTTTAATTAGGACCAGTTTAATTTGGTAACTATTTTTTAGCAGGAGATTTAACGGCACTCAGTTGTTTGGTAGAGAGGGAACGTAGGTTCGTTCAAGCTAAAGAAAAAAATATAGAAAAGATGTTAAAGAGACATAAAAGAAAAAAGAAAATGGGCGCTACTTATTTTTTATCCAATGGGTGGGAAAGATAAGAAACCCAGAAAAAAGATAAAAAGAAATATAAAATTTAGTTAAACTTACCTGGTAGACTAAAAATAAGAGATTTAAAATTTCACACTTTACCTAGAGATAGAAAAGTAAAAATAATACTTACAATCCTTCTTCTCCTTTGTGGTTTGAAACAAAACTTAGTTACATTGTTTTTATACACACACTAGTAAGAAATAAAATATCTAATAAAACCTAATAACGTTTATTCAGTCGATGAATAAAATAAAATAAAAACATAAGACTATAAAAAATACATAAAATGTTCACTTACAGTGAATCTCCAAATACGGTATTTCACACATATAAAGATAACAGCTAGGTATAAGATATTGCTATCTATGTGTACTCTAAGAATACCTAATTAAGAAGTGAAAACATACTTTGTTTACAAGGAATCGAGTTAAAAAAAAACATTTAATAGTTTATACGTTACAAGGTCGGTAGGTGACTTCTTACAGTACGAATTAGTATACGGACGAGGCGACGTAGGAGCCGAGTCTGGAAATGAAAACGGGTACTGTAATAACACCTAACGACCATGTATCGTATCATATTTTATTTCATCCTGTTTTTATAAATTAATAAATTTATAAAAATTTTAAAAATAGTTCGTAACTTGACTAGTTACGTCAAATTGCCTTAACTGTAAGTTAGTGTTAAAAATTTTAAAATTTTTGTATTAATTGTTAATTCATGTTTTAAATTAAAATAAAATAAAAAGTAAGTAATTAATTATTTTATTTTTATTTGCCATTTGTCATTTTTTAATGTTAAAAATTAAAAGTAATTGTATTCCATTAAGCAACCAGAGCAGAGTTGCTAGGCAACACATTACAGTACATGATACCGTAATATTTTACTTACCGAAGCCAAATTGGTAATAGGGAAGTTTATTTACTGGACAGGATGAAATAATAGTATTATACGTTACAAGGTCGGTAGGTGACTTATTACATTACTAGTTAGATTACGGACGAGGTGACGTAGGAGCCAAAACCAGAAATAAAAACGAGTATTTATTTTTATTTTAAAGCCATAATAGTATTTTTAAATGTAAAAATTAAAAGTAATTGTCTTCCCTTAAGCAATCAGAGCAGCGTTGCTAGGCAACACATTACAGTACCTGATACCGTAATGTTTTACTAACCGGCGCCAAATTAATTATAGGGAGGTGTATCTACTGGACAGGATGAAATAAAATATATTCAATTTCACCTAATAGCTTTTGCTTTTAACTCGAGTTAATTGTGTACCTATTTTTTTAAGTTATTATTAAAAATACAGAGAGCATATACAATTACAGTTTTAAAAAAACAGAGGTTTTTTAAAAATAGATACGGCACTGCTCACTGGTAAAAACACCGAAGTTCTTTGTATAAAATAAAAAAAAATCAAATATTTCCAAAGAAAGAAATAAATAGATTCCTTTTTTTAGAAGTTTAACGAAAGTAGTTGTTTTCTTGTTGATCGAAAATCCGTAATAATAAAGATAATAAACTTTTGGTAGGCTGCCAAAGTGCTTTTAAGATACTTCGAGAAAAGGTATCACCAGTTCTCGTACATAACAAGTAAATATAAAATTATAATTCGACTAAAAACTTAACCAGGTATTTGAAGTAGGTTATATTAATAACCATATCGGAAAATTTTAACATTCCCCTCCAATGTAACACTCGAAGCACAAACTAAACTAAGTAAGTTAAAAAAGCCGGTAAAAGTAAAGAAATTTCACCAGTGATTTGTCGGTGGAATGAGTATTTAAAGACAGAAATTCTCAAATATAAGTGATAAGAAAATGTCTCTGATTGGTCAATTACATTGTTGCACCCGAAAAGCACATGCTCCAGTTATGTGTCTTTTGTCACCTAGACCATTCTAGGTACGGTGATGTTTTAAGAAGTTAAGGAAATTTTTGAACAATAGTACCATTAGAAAAGAAATTTATTTAAAAGAAATTAAAATAAGTTTTTTAACAATGTTACAAAATTAAACTATATTTAAAACCAAAACGCTTAACGTATGTATTACAAAAATCTTTCTCCTTTGAAAAAAAAATAATCTACTTTTTTTCTTTTATTTTTATCTGTATCGACGTAATAGAAATACTTCAGCCAATTCATGTATGGTTAATTGGCTGTTAGTTAAATGACCTTTACGAAAAGAACGGAATCGAAAGATCCAAATTAGTTAATTAATTAAACACGTATGTGTCTCCAAGCTTAATAATTTAGGTAAATTGTGTGTAAAAAAATGTTAATTCGTAATATGCTTGAAAATAGAAATTAAACAAAAATAGAATTAATTTTACGCGAATAAGTTTCTAACCACCTGAGCTACACATACACTGATAGCTATAACTTTACAGCACCGATATTTTATTTAGTAGATAACATAGAAAATGGTGTTTAACAAAGAAGCGGTACGAAATCTTATTTTATTTTTCCCGTTAGGTATAATGATTTATGGCAATTTTTATATAGTGTCCTCTTGTTTAACTGATTTATACTGGCACAGAGATTTCTTAGAATCAGACGTGATTTGGGGTTTTCCCAAGACGTTATAAGCTCTAAAGGAACATCGCACTCTACGATGATTTGCAATGAAGACGACTGGCGCCTGAAAAGAGTCGTCGCGACGTCACCATACCATACATCATCAACGTTTTCATCTGAAAATTGATGATATTAGGCAATATACATTTGGCAAATATCGTAAGGCGGCTTTATTAAATAAAATGGAATTGTAATAAGAGCCAACGCAGAAGCTGCTGTGTATTTTATTACATATAATCAGAAAATAATGTTATATTTCGTCATAATATTTACGTTTGCTTTTAAAAATAAAGTTATTACTACAGAATAATTTTGGAGTACTGAAAATTCTTAGACTGTTTAACCTTATTATAAAAATTATTGACTAGAATACTGTAACGGGATAACCGAATAAGGAAAGGACCTTTACTTGAAAGACTGTCCAGTAAAAGCACTTTTGGGGCGTATTACGTACAATATTTTTTTTTAAACCGGCCAGAATTTAGTAATTTCCAGTTTATTTTTGGGTCAGAAAATCTCATTTTGTCGGTCCGGGCCTAAAAATTATTGTAATAAGCTTTTACCGGACTTATTTTATTTTGTGGCCCGGTCGGACAAAACGAGATTTTCTGACCTAAAAATTAACCGGAAAGTACTAATTTCTGACCGGTTTTAAAAAAAGAATATTAAATGGGAGAAAAACAACTGTAAATAATCTGCTATGCAATACACGCAATATTAATCTTTTAAAGCAGAGATGTACAACAACGTATACTCCAAATAATCACAAGTGATGGAATTTAAAAACCTGGGCATTACAATATCTAGCTACGGTAACCTCAAAACCAAAGTGAATGATTTAGTTTATAGAGCAAAAAGAGCCGAAGGATGTCTTAATGACATAATATGGGGAAAAAAGGGAAAAACTAAAAGGTAGAATTTACAAAATTGTCATCAGGCTGATAATGGAATAACAGAAACACTACTCAACACAGCGGAAACAAAAGAATGCTGTAAACGAAAGAGATTAAAAGCTAGAAGCACAAATATACAACAAAGATTTAATGTGGATAACATCAAGGATTGGCTAAGAAAAAATAGTAGAATAGACTATAGACTATATAAGTTGACAGACAACAAAGAGTTTAGAAAAGATGCAAGAAACGGTTCCCACATAAAAAAAATCAGTAGGAAACTACGAAAACGGCAGGAGGCTTATTAAAAAAAACAATTTTTGTATAGTGTTGAATTGGCCCATGGGCCCTTGGCGAAGGTTTCTGTGGTTCCCTTTGTCCTTGCCAAATGGAAGGGCTCCACGACGGAGGAGACACGCCACAGCGTCAATCTCCCAACCCCACATTGCACCACGTGGGTTACACTCCTACACACACTTACACTGACACCAAAAAGAAATTACCTTTTGGGCACGTTCATCCATTACGGAAGAAAGAAATGGAAGTAAGAAGAACAACTCCAGGATCAAAGAAGGAAGATTTGTGAGAGCAGTGCCGATGACAGACAGATGCTAACTCCTTCCCAACATTCCATCCATCCTCTGAAAAGGACGCAAGTCCTACAACAGGGTCCTCATACGCACCAAACTCCTAAAAATCTCCATATTTTTCTCCCAAACAACTCATTCTTGAACTTGAACTTGGTCCATTTGGGACAGTTAACATTCCTACCAGTTGTCTACTACCTATATTTTACCTAGAATGAAGGGACAATACTTAATTATATAAAGGGAAATTCCCACCAACTCCACACGTTGGGACACTTGAATGTATACGAAAACGGCAGAGCGGGTAAAGAGCTGCTTTCCAAATAGGTACATTTTCGTACTTGATGAAATGAAAAAACAGTACTGAAAGCATTGTTCTCAACAATTAGTTTGTTACATTTAAATTTTTCTATATACAATTTTTTTTATCAACATACAAAATGATAACTAATACTGTTTCCACCAGGATTGAGATTCAGATAATAATTATTGTTACAGACAGTATTGGATAGTTTCATCACATTTTGATAGAATACGTGAAATCAGTTGAGACACGCAAATATTAATGATTGGAAAAACATATCAACATCGCATGAATATTTATTGGATATTTACCCAAATCTAGAAAATTGATCTCATTATTTACCGTTATGGCATCATCATATTGTGCTAATTATAATTTGCTTCTGTCTGCAAAATGTATAATGTAAATTTATGTAGTGTGAGTACTTTATTTTAATTCTCACCTAACATTATAAATAAAAGTACCAAATTATATTATATACAAAATAGTACCTAATAAAAATCTGTTACTCTCTAAATTATATAAAAGTTTGGAAAAATAGGTGGTTAAATTTATAATTTTATTATTCTATAGAAACTAGCTACAGGTAAATAAATTTTTGTACAACTGTCATTAAAAGTGACACTTTTAATGATAGCAAACAATGTTAAAATTGATTGTTTACATGGCAGCGTGTTAAAAATACTTTTTTATAATTCACGTTCACAAAGTTTCTATTTCGACACTAAAAACAGTTTTGAAATAGATTCATTGTAACACTGTTTTTGGTAACTTTTTGTTGTACACAATTGGTTGCACTGCACTGATTGTCAACGAAAGAGTTCAGGTAGTAAATCAAAAAGTATGTTGTACTAAATTATTTACTACATTATCAGCGTTATTTGCTAAATTTGGAATATTTTATACAAATTTGACAAACATTCAAATTTAAAATCATTAAAACTGACAAGTGTCAAAAGTGTCAAGATTGCCAACATAAATAAATATTTCGAAAAACTCTCATTTTATATATTTTTTATACTTTTAAAAGTTCATTATAAAAAATAGTATGTAACACTCGAGTTACAATGACGGTTTGTAGTACTCGTTCTTTGCGAAACTCACCGCTTCGCGGTTCGTTTCACAAACTGAACTCGTACTACGAAACCTCTGTCATTGTAACAGTTGTATTACAATATACTATTTTATAATTCACGTTCACAAAGTTTCTATTTCGACACTAAAAACAGTATCGAAATAGATTCATTGTAACACTGTTTTTGGTAACTTTTTGTTGTACACAATTGGTTGCACTGCACTGATTGTCAACGAAAGAGTTCAGGTAGTAAATCAAGAAGTATGTTGTAGTAAATTATTAACTACATTATCAGCGTTAATTGCTAAATTCAGAATATTTTATACAAATTTGACAAACATTCAAATTTAAAATCATTAAAACTGACAAGTGTCAAAAGTGTCAAGATTGCCAACATAAATAAATATTTCGAAAAACTCTCATTTTATATATTTTTTTATACTTTTAAAAGTTCATTATAAAAAATAGTATGTAACACTCGAGTTACAATGACGGTTTGTAGTACTCGTTCTTTGCGAAACTCACACTTGTATTACAATATACTATTTTGCACGATTGATCAGTTTTGACTGTTTAACGTGACAGATTTTACGTCAGTAGGTGACATTTACTAGCAACTCGATGGTAAGTAATCCAACTCGACGGTAAGTACTCCAACTCGACGGTAAGTAATTCACTTACCGTCGAGTTAAAAAATCTCTTAATTTTAATTTATTTTTTGAAAGAATAAAGAAAACTAACGAATTATTTATTAATATTGAAACTTATGGTACAATTTGTTAAATTATTTAATGAAATCCCACTTGTTTAGGCTGTGGTTTCACTTCTAACAGAAACTCTTGCAGAATCGCATACATTAGTAGTATTACTAGTAGGTATTGCACAATAATTTTTCGGCAAAATCTATTTTATTTTGAAGAGAATCTTCTACATAGCTTTCTGCCACTGTCGATGAACGCCAACCTCCATGACGCTTTAATCTGAGGACATCAACACCTTTATTAGCCAAAAGCGTTGCTGATGTCCTCCTGAACGAATGGCCAGTATAGTTCTCGGGATTAGGCAAATTTAAGAATTTGGCAATTTGAGAAGGCCAGCCCCCGATTGTCCCTTTCCCTATTACTTGAGCACAACATTTTCCTTTGGCGTATCTTAAGAACAAATGATTTGATTTTACTTATAATGGACGAAGTTTTATATACTTTTGCAGAATTTCTAAATATGGAATTTTATCGTCTGGTTTATTAACTACTGTAAAATTACGCTGGATGTTCGTTTTTGTATTGGGTACTTTTACAATCATTAAACCATCAGTTTGTTGGATGTCATTCATAGTAATATTATATAATTCTTCTCTTCTACAGGCACCAGATATTCCCAATATCATTGCGACCTACAAATTATGAAACAATCTTCATTAGAGTATTTCTTTTACCTAAACTAGCTTACATTACCTTGTGAATTAGAAATTCTTCATCCGGTGCTTCCATCAGAAAATTTTCAAATTGCTCCCGTGTAAAAATGCTCGCTTTCTTAGGCCTATAGCCAACATTTTTTCTCTTCAAATACGCGATCAAAGTTGAAAACTTGGAAATATCAATGCCATCATAAAGAAAAACGGTGGATTTAATCATTGAATATTCTACCCCGAGGCTTCCAGGAGCTTTCAACTGCATATGTCTTTGAACGAATATGCCAATAGAGTTTTTTGATCGATTCTTAAATTCTTGCCTTCGCACCATTTTTTAAAACTTTGGTAGGTATTTTGATAACGGATTTTGGATTTTTCGGGAATAATTGCGGAACACCCTTCTTCCCAAGCCCGTTCAATTTCTTCAAATTCATTTTCGCTCATATTTTAATTTATAATAATCAAAATTGTACTTAAAATTATTGACAACTAAATAAAAACTCAATTCTCCATTGTTGTTATGCACCCTAGTTACTACGTAACAACCAAAGTATCTATCTTGATAAAATGAATGAAACT
This sequence comes from Altica lythri, assembly GCA_964028335.1. Taxonomy (NCBI): domain Eukaryota; kingdom Metazoa; phylum Arthropoda; class Insecta; order Coleoptera; family Chrysomelidae; genus Altica; species Altica lythri. Next base: position 42,880,771 of record OZ034806.1, on the reverse strand, counting down.
AGTCAATATGACGAAAATGTTTAATTTTATAATTTATAATGGTATCAATCGTGCAAAAAACGTTATAAGCATGTCGAACGTTAAGGGTAACCGAAACAATTGTCTTCGATCGGTATAAAACCCTTACCGTTCTCCATACTTAATATACTATTAACACGCTTCAGTTTACTTTTAACACGGTTTAGTTTACTTTTAACACGGTTTAGTTTATTGTCATTGCAAATTCGCCTATTTTATTATCAAAATAGGGCAGTTGTACAAAAAACATTGTATGGTATTTGTGTTAAAAGTGATTTTATTTTGTTCGTGAAATTGTTCAATTCGCTCCGCTCATTTCACAAACTTTTTCACTCACAAAATAAAACGTCACTTTTAACACTCATATCATAAATAATTTTTTTTCTTTTCAACCAAGTATGTAACCAAGTATGTAAAGTGCTTAAGCAAATAAGAGAATGGTAAAGGAATAAACAAAAAGAGAGGAGAAAATGGAAAATACTGATTCAGATTTTTTTTTAACAAATAATTATACAGGGGTTGTCTTTTTAGTTTTGCATATAGCCCCTTAGAAGGTACAACCAATAGAACGTTCCGACACAAATTTAACCTCAATCTTTTATTTACATAAATTTAGAGTTTTATTGCGATACAACAAGTCGTGTAGACAGTGAATTTGAATGGATCTTAGCCGAGAACAATTTCGAGCAATATTTTTTTACAATTTTCGGAGAGGATTATTCCAACAGCAATGTCTTGCTGAAATGGTTTTTGTGTTTGGGAATAAAGCACCACAACAGTCAACTCTCTCTGGTACTGCGAATTTTGAAAAGCAATAAAGTATTTTAATATTTTTTTGTCTTTATGACAAAACTAAAAATAGAACACTCTTACTTGTTCAAAAGACTGCTTTTGACGTTAACGATATATGTGGTAATTTTACTTTTTTTTTAATAAAAGTACATATTATCCAATTTGAATAAAAATGTACAACAAAAGTATATTACCTACATAACATGTGCGGAAAGTGACACTTTTCACACGAGTGGGATATATTGTTCTATGTATTAAAATAGAATAGTACATAACGAGGGCGGAAAGTGACACTTTCTGGACAAGTAATGTACACTATTTTTTCTATGACCACGAGATAACTTTGCCAAATATTGTGTTATTTAGTTGTTTTATTTGTGACAGGTTCTACTATTCTAGTTCTATGTATTTAGTTTATATTATAAATAATACTGTTTTATTTACGATACTTAAGTAGTTGAATTAAATACATACAAATATTGATAATAAAACAATAACTATGGGCCGTCTCTATACCTCAAGGCCCAATTGTCTGGTAAACTTATCGCGCAATAGAAAGAGATACTTAAAAACAATGTTAAGCGGCACTAGCGCACTTAATAATGTACTCCAGTGTTGACATTTTTCTTAAAAATATCTCTTTCTATTGCGTGTTAATAAGTCTTTCTAAGTTAAAGATGGCAACTAGCAATGACGTCACTGCCAAACAATTGGGCCTCGAGGTATCTCCATTTCTCAATGACCCCCTTTCTGAACGTGTCAGCAACCACGTCGAATGGTTCAGGGTCAATCATTGGAATATTAGCTCCCGCTTGGGCCAATTCATCAGCCTTCTCATTGCCCTCAAACCCTCAGTGTTCTGGTACTCATGACGCAGTCCCTCACTAGCTGTGAACTTATTTATACCGAGACTATCGCCTTCAGAGCTGCTTGGCTGTCCGAGTATATCACTACGGTTTTACTCATTATACCGTAAATTATAATTTCCATTGCACAGTGTTGTATGTCCATTACTTTAACCTGAAAGACTTTAGCATACGCACTTAATTGGACTGTATCCTTTGTCTTGCCAGTTTTAGGCTGTTTAAGTTTCGCATGTGCTAGATTGTAGAGCCTTTAAAGCAGCTGGTCTATTGAAGGCTGTAACCTCTTTTTTCCTAGTGATGTTAAATGCTCGTTTTATAGAGGTTAACCAATGCGAACGGCACTCAGGGGGTAGGAGGAGAGCGAGCGTGGATTCGAACGAGCTAGTTGATACAGTATTGGAAAGATATAAAGGGATATATTTACTAGAAAAATAAAAGATAAAAGAATTTAAAAGGGACTAAAGAGAAAATGAATGAAATGATGGAAAAGGGAAAAGGAATATGGGCGCCACTTATTTTTTTATCATAAGGATGGGGAAATATAAGAAACCCAGATGGAAAAAATATTAACTATGTATGTTGGATAAAATAATTTACCAGCTGTTGTAGATAAAGTTAAAATTACACACTCTTATTGGTAAAACTAGAAAGATAAAGTTATACTTACTTTTTTCTTTACTTATCGCAATGGCTACAGTTCTATTAGTGAGATAAAGATGTTTTTATAAATCAAAATTTATAATTTAGATACTTCTCGTTCTTTCCATTGATTAAAATAGATCAGAATAACTTACACCAGGTCGGAAAGAAAACATATAGTTAAACAATAAACAATATTTATTACTCAAAGTGGTAATAAGTCAGATGTACAAGAAATAGAATAATAAATATATAAAATATCAACAGTCTAAATATGCTATCATATAGTTAAACACATTAGTGTTTAATCATACAGAGAACTAATAATTAGTATTAAATACTACACATCCAATAACAGCTAAGTAATATTGTATTGTTATTTTTTGTGTACCCAATTAAGCAAAATGTGAAATAAAAGAGATTAAAGTGTAATTAAATGTTAAATCAAGAAATACCAAATCACCTTTAGCTTAAAATTTTACTCGAGTAAAAAAATGGAGTACCATATAACAGTTTAAGTTTAGTAATTAAACATATGAGAGATATTGAGAGATACAAAAATTTATCAATAAAATGTGTTACAAAAAAACTGAGTTAGACTCTGTACGCCGCTTTCACTGATAGTTTAATCGTGTGTTCGGTAGGCTTTCCCGATAATTCACGTAACTATTAAAGGTTTTCACACTGAGGTTTGTAGAAAAGGTACCGGCTTTTCAAAAAACCGGGTTGCACTATGGAGTTTACGGTCACTAATTACGTTAATTCTCCATACGTGGATATTTACTATTTAGATGACAATTAAATCCAAGATCCAAAGAAAAATGGTACCAGGTCTTTTCTTGTAGTAAAGAAATAGTAATAATTCAAAAAAACTAGGTAGTATAATTAGGTACAAACCCAATTTCGGCAATGCGGCAAAATTCAGATACTCACAAGCCTCAAATATCGCTAATAATCAACAGCTTTTCATCAGAACAATTAACCATCACTAATAAACTTTAACTTAATTAGAAACGCTCTAAGATTTCATTTTAGGCGTCTCAAGGTAAAAAAAAACCGCCAAAACTGGAATTAGCGTTGACAGAGAACTTCTTACTCTCGCTGTTACACCCTGACTCCTTGAAAAATCCGTTAAAAAAAACTATCTAGCGTATGCACCTAGGTCATATGATGGGAGCGTGAAATCTGATTGGACAATTATGTCATAAGATCTACTTGTTTGCGCGGATATTTCTCCACAACGGTACAACTGAAAAATTTAACTCTGCATAGCAACAAAAACCGTTAGGATTCTAATTCTGGACGTAGCATCTAATAAGTCGAGAATACAGGGCGGTAATAAGTAAGAAAAAATTAATGATTAAAAAGAAATTTTTATCATTCTGGTTTTTTAAGAATGCTACAAGGCAATGAATATTCTGTCTGAAAAAATAGATCAAAGCAGTCCATACATCTCTAATCTTCTGATGGCCTGTGCCGAAAGCAAAAACAATACATCCTGTCTACATCAACATTATGTAGTTGGTATAGGAGTTCTACACCTACTTGAAACAAAGAATTTTGATCTTCTTAATCTCTTGCATTGAGAGAACGAACTCAAGTCTATGCTATAATATTAACATTAACTGAATTGTTAATTATTTATATCTTTCGTAGAACATTGAAGATGTTTAAATATTCTATAATAAAAACTATATAAAATTTGTTTATAAATTATTTAAAAATAAAATTGTAATTTCGACGAAAGTGTTCGAATTTCTTTCCATAAAAACACTTTTATCTTTCGAGATGATACCACTCACCGATGTATAAAAGTTGCAAAATCTAAATCGTCAGAGTACCCGTGTATATATATTTATATATCCTTTTTGCCCCATTTTGTGTATCTTTCGCCATAAATCCCAGCTCCTTTCTAAATATATTTCGCATGCGTTTTTGTCACAAGAATAAAGAGGGCAATAAATTTTTGACGTATGGCGCGCTGGGATTATGTTTTATAGTGTATTTTTAAAAAGTTTGATCCCTTCTTTTCGGACCAGAACGATATGAGAAATGATACGGATAAATTCTCTTTTCTAGATACTAAGTATAGTATATATACGCAAAAAGGAGATAGCTTGATGGTATTTTATATGGGTTACATTCTGTATTTTCGGTCGGTTGTGCAGTATAAATAATAGAATGGGTCGCGATCCGATATTCATGTTGTGATATGTGGGGTGAGCACTGCCTTCGATGACACTGTTTATGTAAAATAGGCATGTATACATTCTCCAAAAAGGAAAATTCGATATCGAAACGCTTCAAGGTGATGATGGATTTTTTATCTGATCACTTTAGAAAAGAATTTGTACTTTTCAACAAGAAGAAGCATTTATATCTAAGCAAATCGAATACCTACTATATCAATACTTAACTAAAAAAAAAGACACGTGCTTATAGTGGATTAAAAATCGATTGTGGTAATTTTTGCTAAATTTTCAAACTAAAAATATGTAACTAACCGAACTGACACTTTTATGACACTAATGAACAATGATTAACAAACAATATCAACGAAACGGTTTCATACAAAATACGATGATAATCAAAAACAGTTATGCATTATATAAAACTTTCTTAGTTTAGGATTATATTTAATGCGATTTCAGAAAAAATAGTATGTGTATCTCGTAGTAAAAGCACATTCTCGGACTCCAATGTTTGTTTTACATTGTCGTCCGGAAATGTATCGCTTTTCCTACTAGATACACAATATACTATTATTCTGCAAGTTTTTTTGACACTCCCAGAGTACTATTAGCCCGTATTTATAAAAAAGTTTTACCTTTTGCTTACAAAAAATGAAGCATTTGCTTTAAGGTGTATGCATATAAAAGTGAAATAAAAGGTTTAGCTTCTTTAAAGTAAAAGGTTTTACGTTTTTCTTATTTATAAAAAAAAGCATTTGCTTAAAATCTAAATGATTTGCTTCTAAAAAAAGAAATCTAGGTACAGTGAAATCTTGTAAATTTGTTTAAGTAATTTTGGGTTGCTTAGTCACAGTATTGTATTATAGTAATGGCTTATATTACGTACAAGAGAATACATATACCTCGGGTGTCAAGACGCTGTTTAGATTTGGTATAGATTTTGAAACTCATTTGGCAGCCCTGTCACCTATGCAGAAAATATTTCTGCGATATTGTATGAACCCTGGATTTCAGAGAGTAATTGCTGAAGAATTGAGATGTACTCAGCCCACAGTTGCTACAATATTTCAAGAAGTGCTTGAGCGAATTGTGCAAGAGGCCGCTGGATGGATTAGGTTCCCAAATACAGAAAATTAAATTATGTAGACTAAAGAGAAATGGTTGATCAAGTTCCGTTTTCCTACAGGTATTGATGTTATGGACTGTACGCATATTCATATTGATGGTAAGCCAGCCCAATTTGGAGACGAATATGTAAATTGAAAAGATTTTACCAGTATTAACGTATAGTTATCATGCGACCAGAATTATGTTATAACTAATATAGGTGGAAGTTCGCCTGCATCAGTCCATGATGCTCGTATCTGGAAAAATTTTGAATTTGTAAAAAGGACAAGAAACACTATTCTTCTTGGGGACAGTGAGTATGGTATAACAACATTTCCTATTATGAAGTATGGATGCAGAGTAAAACTGACTTCAAAAGTTATAGTTGTGTGTGCTGTGTAGCATAATATAGCTAAACAATTGGGAGATCCAGATTTTTAAGAACAGGGTGTAAAGGAAGTAGAAGAAAAAGATTTGCAGGTGTAGAGAATGAAAATGTAGATGCTATTTGCGCACAACGACAAAGGTAGTGAGAAGAACTGGCTCATCTTATCTATATATATTGATATGGATCCTCCCTCCGGGAACACCCTCCTTCAAGAATTATAGGTCGTGGATCCTGGATTTTTAAATCGATTGTCTTAACAATCAATTTAAAAAAATTATAAAAATCTCTTCTTGGTAATTTTCAATCTTCTTTCTATAATATTTAATAACTTCTTCTTATGGTTCCAATCATCTCCTCATAGTACTGCTATCCCTGGACTTCACTGGCTTATAATATCTTCTAATGAATGTTTTTTTTATTTTATATTCTTACTTCTTTCTTGTTTAATAATTATTTCTTTCTGTAATATTTTTAATTGTATATATATGAAATTTTAAAACTCAATATTTGGTTTTTCTATAGTTTTATATTATTTTTTTCAATCAAATTTGACATTATATGTTATTTCTATCAAAATTCATTTCATAATAATCTCTATCAATAAAACAATCTCTAAACTAAACAAAAACAATACAATATCAAAATTTTACTTAATCTAGACAACCGATTTAAAAATGCCATAACACGTTCCAACAACTCACTGAAGGAACCCGTCCCAAGAAGAAAAATCCATATCAATTTCCCCCAAATTTGATTTGACTTGGTGAATTACTTCACCTTGCCAAATCAAATTTCCTTTCAGAAAGAAATTTTTCTTCACCATCAGTTGTCAAGCTTTTAATTTAGAATATCAATTTTAACCCAATATACTAAATCTATCTAACAAATCAGTCCCTATCGTTATATCTACTTTTAACGTCTTCTTTATGCAATTTTTCATTTCTATTTTACTATTTTTTTTTATAAAATTCATTCCCCCTTCTTAACATTTATCAAATTATAATTTTTTTAAAGTTTTAGATTTGTTCCCCCGCTTTTGGAATTTCCCTTTACATATAAATTTTATAGACTCCCCTTTCCTAATATTTTACTACATATAATTTTTATAAATTTTGTGATCTTACTTACCCCTTCCTGATATTTCCCGCGATACAAACTTTTTATAAAATTAAATTTCTTTCCCCGTTCTTGATACTTCTCTGTATATAGCTTTCTTACAAATTTAAATTTCGTTCCCCTTTCTTCATATTTTCCATTAAATTTATGTTTAATTTTAATTATTTTCATATTATTTTGTCAGTCTTGTTTTTAAACTGCGTTTAAATCCGATCACTATTTTCTGAATATACTATATCCTTCGTAACTATTACGGTTTGGAGAGAAAAATTATACTGAATCAACTAAACCGATCATTTTTTAACAGTTATACCACCAATTCCACTTTATTTTTCATTTGTATTCATACTGCTAAATTTAAAAATGTTCTTCGATCACCGATATATAGAATATAAACGGGCATTATTCCCATTTCTAGCTACTAAAAGCGGTGATATAGTAAAATCTCGATACCATTGTGATTTTTGGTTTGTAATTTGGCACAGCCGGTGCCTTTCCACGCGAAATTGGGGCGTCTTGGGATATGGTTTTCCCTTCACCCCTTCCAACTTTCCAATAGGTAACTAAAAAAGAATAGCACACGCATATGTTTTTAATAGTATACCGATCACGATCGAAAGATTTGCATAATGGGGTTTTGTAGTCGCTCGGGTGTAGTTTTTTCTTCGTATTCGCGCTGATGGGCGAATTTAGGAGGAAAAGGGCAATTTCACATTCATTTTTGAATGCGGCAGTTTCTGAACAAAAATACGAGTCTTTAAAGTAAGCTGTGTGGAAAAGAATGTGGTAAACTTAAGTTTATGTACTGTTTCTGGTTTATGTACCTACTACATTATACTATGAAGTTTTTATCTCAATTATTTCTGAACTTTAATATTTCATCTGTCAATTACCGAGTCGCAAATTTGGTAATAAATTGAAAATATACTAAAGAAATTATTTTGGATAGGTAAATTAATCAAGTAAATAGATTTTTGTATTTTAAAAATTAGACATTAAGGGGAAGTAAAAAATGACACATCCGATAGGACTCAAACCTGCGATCTCTATCTATAGCCGATAAATCACGGATGCTTCGAAGTTAATAATGTCAAATCGACAACTGAAACATCAAGCTCTAAGACACTTTGTTTTTACATTGTTATTCGGTTACGGAACCGGAACCAGAGGTGTTTAGTAAATAAATTATTTAAGACATCTTCCACGGGGTTTTTAAAATTTAGAAATTAAACAAACAAGACATAAGACCCAAAATAGTGACTTAGAGTTTTCTCTCAAGTAATTTCTTTGTTATTAACGTCAAATATGTGTCATGGCCAAATGATTTAAGGCGCTATCGGCTATAGAGAGAAATCTACTGCCTGCCGTTTCAATTTCTTCTTAATGTCATTTCTTGTTAAATAAACATACCAATCATAGATATAATATACATAATTTTAATCATACTTAATAACAAACATTTTTAATTTAATATTTTGTTGTACTTATGAAAATAATTGACATTTTTTGCCGTGTTTTCATATTTGTAACCATTGGCTTTAAGAAATCATTTGTAATATGATTGTAATATTTTTATAAATAATGTGTTTGATACCTAAATAGTTTAACTGATTGGTTCCAAGTTTCAAGAGATGTGATTTAATAATGCAACATTGTTCACTGCCATTTTTATTCCTACTTGGAAAAGCTATATCAATTACAATATAGTTGGAGACAGCTTCAACCCTACCTTACTCTTATAGCCATACTATTAAAAACAATTAACCAGTAAACATTGGATACAGTTAACTGCGTCATTGAAGTAGTCTGTTTTGCAGACAATGCAATCCTCGTAGCAAAGAATAAAGAACATCTGCAACGTTTGCTAATGTACAAGATGAAAGTAACAGTTCATAAATTTAAAATGACCATCGCAATAGCAACAAACAAAATCAATGCTAATTCTGAAAGAACCCATACTATAAAAAGTGATATCAATAATTCGACAATTCATCAGATAATAGGATTAAACCACCTGGACGAGAAATTAAAATGAAGAGACACAAACGAATACCAACTATAAAAGCAACAAGAGTCAGCGAATACTTGCCAAGGAAAGTGATGACTACAAAGAGCAAGATGCCCAACATTACTGTTCTTTGTTGATTTAAATAAGATGTCCCAACTACAAAAAGTTACAAAATCGTGTAATGAGAATTATATTAAGGTGCAACAGAATGACTCCTATACCTATGATGCTCGAAACTCTAAACTTTTTCACGATAGAAAGGAGGTTACATTTTTTAGTTATGACTTATATTTATAAAATGATAAATAATCTCTTGCCGCCATATTTTTCTGAATATATTACATTTACCAATGCTATTTACTCCTATAATACTAGAAACCAGAATCAGTTATATGTAAGGACACAAAAACATTCATTTAATATAAAGAGTTTGTTCTTTAAAAAATTCGTCCATTACAATAGCTTACCAGAAAATATTAAAAAATCAAAAAGTCTATCTCAATTTAAGCATAATTTAAAAATATACTATAAATAGAGAAAATTATGTTATTGATAATGTTGCTTATATAATCTTGTTGTGATTATTTCTTTTGTCTATATTTGTTAGTACTTCGGCCTTTATATTTCCATGTAGTTTTAAGAATTGATTGATATATTTTTATTATTTCTTTTCCTTTTATTGTAAAACTAAGATACATAATATTGTAAATTAGGATTTTCCTATTTAAATAAATACTACTACTACTACTAGAAAAGGATCCATAAAACCTATACCAACGTAAGGCCACAGAAAGCAGAGCTGAAAGATCAACACGGAAAAGAATAATAACAAATACGGAAATGAAAATATTAAGAACCAATAAGAATGTTACCTTCCGTGGAGAGAATAAGATATCAGGATATCAGAGAGGTACTAGGAATAAACGATGTGGTGATATTAGTTAGAACACCAAGAAGTGTTCAACAAATCACGTGGAAAGGATAGTTGAAGAAAAATCGGCAAAGCGGGCCAAAGCGCAGAAATCAAAGACGCGTAAACCGGTTGGCAAACCACTCTAGAAAGCTGTGAGAGCTGAAGCTCGTAGTTTAAAAAGGAAAATCTATGAAGTATGATAAACATAACCAATTAAATATGACTCTCCTTATTTTAAAACGTAATAAGGCACAAAATTTTTAAACGCATTCACAGGTAATTTGGATTATAGTTCATGTAACGCGTTTTTCTACCCCCATAAAGGTGGCTGACCCAAAGTGGAAAAATTTGACGAAATTTATGTCAAAATTAGGTGCTTTTTAGGTGCTATTTAGGTGCGCAAAACAAAAATTAGGTGCACTAACCGTTTTTGAAATATTTACGAAAAACCATGGTACCGCCAGCCTTTAACAACCTAGCTGACCCATAATAAAAAAAAACAAAAAACTAGGATTGAATAATCTTTAAATTAAGTGCTAATTAAGTGCTTTTTAAAACACGAAACATAAAATAAAAAATTTAAAAATTAAACGTATTAAAATGGAATATACTGATTGTGTATGGCAAAATGTCACATTTCTTCTTACACTTTGAACCAAAATGGACATCGGCAGTTTAAAAACAGTTAGAAATCGGTAAAAATTTTTTGTCCCGTAATTTTTTTAATGGATAATTCGGAAGGTCACCACTAAATTTTTTTTTTATTTTTTTTAACTCGGACCGCTGAGCTGAGACTTGCAACCGGTCATTTTCGGAAATGATGATTAATATAAAATTCACTTTGTCAGAGATTTAAGTGCTCATTAAGTGCAATAGTTCCACGAGCAAAATAAACTGCGAATGAGCAATTTCAACTGAAAATATTTGGCCAAAGTTTTCTTGTGTCTCAACTGCACTTTTTAAGCACATAGATCATTAAAATTTTCTTGTAATTCTATTACTTAATAATTCTCTCGTCAGAAATGAAATATTTTTTTTAATTTTTTGACCTGGGATCACTGAGCTGATACGTCTTACCGGTCACTTCCAAATATAATAATTATTATAAAAAACTTTTTGTCAAATATTTAAGTGCTCAGTAAGGGCAACAGACTCAATAGCAGAACAAACCGCTGATGAGCCAAGTCAACTAGAAATTCTTAAGTCTTTAACAAAGTGTGTCATTCTGCACTTTCTAAACACTTAAAAACTGGTACAAATACCTACGAAATAATCCCATAAAATTTCCTTAGTTTTTTTTGCGCGTAGCTCCGGTAATTAATTGACTTTTATCTCGACTCAAAACTTCTCTGCCGTTTTTTATCTCTACTCAAAATGAAGCGCACCTATCTGAATTACTCAAAAATTATTTATACCATTACTTTTCTACTCCAAGACATTTCAACTAAAAAATTCGAACAAGTAAAAAACGTCTCAATAGGTACCTAATTATCTTTTTTATTTAAATTTTTGCTAGAAATGTTCTATCTAAGAAAAAAATTAAAGTAGTAAAACAAAGGAATCAACGAATGTTGAACTAACCTATTTAGCCTTGCTTATTTTAGAGTAGAGATGGAAAACTATCATTATTTTCAAAAATTATCTCTAATTGTTATTTCAACTAGTAACAATTTTCAAAAAATTATCAATTTTTCTATTAAACAATATTTATTTTCAACACTTTTTGTACATCAAGTTTAGTTGTACTTAACATAGTTAACATTTTTTTATAACTGACCGGTCTTAGCTCAGCGGTCCGAGTTAAAAAAAAATAAAAAAAATTTTTATTGGTGACCTTCCGAATTATCTATTAAAAAAATTACGGGACAAAAAATTTTTACCGATTTCTAACTGTTCTTAAACTGCCGATGTCCATTTTGGTTCAAAGTGTAAGAAGAAATGTGACATTTTGCCATACACAATCAATATATTCAATTTTAATACGTTTAATTTTTAAATTTTTTATTTTATGTTTCGTGTTTTAAAAAGCACTTAATTAGCACTTAATTTAAAGATTATTCAATCCTAGTTTTTTGTTTTTTTTTATTATGGGTCAGCTAGGTTGTTAAAGGCTGGCGGTCCCATGGTTTTTCGTAAATATTTCAAAAACGGTTAGTGCACCTAATTTTTGTTTTGCGCATCTAAATAGCACCTAAAAAGCACCTAATTTTGATATAAATTTCGATAAATTTCTCCACTTTGGGTCAGCCACCTTTATGGGGGTTGTTTACCCGCCACTTTTTCTACGTTAGTTCGTCAGCTAAAATGTCCCATATTCAGTTAGTTTATATTGGTAATCGCTATATGCCGATCATATTTAGTTAGTGTTAGTAAGTTTTAGTTGTATTTTACCAGATCGCGTATAGGTGTTTTTTTAAACCTCGACAGAATACGAGAACTGTACTTTTAGTATACATATTTATTATTGACTAGCTGTAGGACTTTGTACCGCAAAACACTGTCGTGTCTTTTTTCCATTTTTCATTTTTTCAAATTTTTACCATTTTGCTTTTTTTTGTTTTCAATGATTTTTTTATATTAGATATTTTATATCTATCCACTGCACCACCGTACGGTGGCTTTATACGAGTAGTACTTAATTTAGTAAGAAATTCTCGTTTAAATATATGAGATAATAACTGCGCCACCTTACGTCCTAGTTATTTTAAAATTGTACTAAGATGTTCATTGAAATTAAGTGATGTCAAAGACAATTTTGTTCACAATTAAATACTCTTAATCAACAACACATTTATTTGGATAAAGATTAATATTATTACGTTGATACAACTCTTAACAAAGAATGCATTAATTTCGACCAAATTTGATTACCATAAAAACGGTTTTAGTGAGTTAATCTTAAAAGATAGACATATACTGTCGAGGACATTTTTTTAGATCATTTCAAGAGGAATAATTCTGTCATACATATATTTTTGGTATATTGAACCGTTTTCGCAGCGCACGCAATGGAAGCCCTCAAGGATCAATAATTTTCCCCGTTTTTTTCACATTTTCCATTACTTCTTCGTTCCTAGTAGCTGCATCGTGATGTTATATAGCCTAAAGCCTTCATCGATAAATGGTCTATTCAACACAAAAAGAATTTTTCAATTCGAACCAGTAGTTCCTAAGATTAGCACGTCAAACAAACAAACTCTTCAGCTTTATAATATTAGTATAGATTTTCATTATTGTATCAATTTTTTTGTATAAAAATAAATAAATAAGAAAGAAAAATAAATCAGTAAAAAAACAATATTTTTAAATAAACTATTCATTATTCATATTTAATTAGATAAAAATGATCCGTTAAAAGCAAAAATAATTATGTGCCCTTTGTAATGGATATGTATTTAGTAGCCTTTTCTGTAGTAAATCAACAAGTGCCAAGAAAAATAACATTAATCTTGTCTTTAACTTAATGAACGCAAGCTGTGGTAAAATGATTTGCAAAACAACCAATCTTTTCCTAATAGGTAAACAAACAAATTAGCAAAACAAAACAACGTCTGGAGGAAACTATCAGGGCGAAAAAACAAAGAAAAACAAAAAAACTTCCTTGAAACAATTCTATCCGAAACAACTCCTGCATAAAAAGACCGAACAGAAAGGAACGAGTAAAGAATGAAGGGGATGGGTAACCTAATTGTTTTGATCCCGTTTTCTCGGTAACCGGAAGCATATTTTGCCGGACATTGCGATGAACTCGAGCAGAAAATTGGCTCGTATCGGGGCCAGGTGAAATGCTTGCCGGTTCGCCTTTTAATCATTTTTCTCTAAAATGGCGCGAGTTTTTGAATTATTCATGAAATCGAAACCGAATTAACTGGATGCAAATCCTTTTGAATTCGTTTGTTTACTCATTCATTGCGGGCGTTTCGAGGATAATTGGCTAAGTAGGGAATTTGCTAGTGATATTCTTAGTCCTGGAAAAACCTTTTAAAACTTGCTAATATATTATTCACTAATGAAATTCGTTAGCATTTATCAACGAAAAAAATATATCTTGGATACAGATGATACTAACTTGTTTAACAATTTAAGTAAAATTAAAATGCATCTTGGGGGCTTTTTAAGACATAATATAAAAAAGAGGTGAAGTATTTTTTGTACAAATCCTAACTCTTAGTGTGTCCAAGATTTCTCATTAGTATATAATAGTAGAAGTAAACTTTAAAATCAGAATTCAAATCTCTTTAAAAGTTCGCCATTAATTTTGTTACCAAAACACAGATTAACCCTCATACATGGCTACAAAAGTTTATGTTCTTAAAGGCGTGTTTACATGATGCCAGTGACTGGCGCCAGTCTCACTGGCATTATGTAAACACTTTCTTGTGCCAGTCCAGCGCTGTCTGTCAGCGCTGTCTCGAATAGAAAGTTGGTCTATTTTTCATGCCAGTGGCCCTCGTCCGCGTGCCCTACAACCCCGCGCCGGTGGTTCTAGACACATGTAAACACAGCGTTCCAGTGGCTGGCGTACATGTGAAGGGTAAGTAGGAACTAGGGTGCCAGTGAGACTGTCGCCAGCAACTGGATACGTGTAAACGTACTAGTCCAGCGCTGTCCTAATCAAGCACTGGCATGCCAGTAGGACTGGCGCCAGTCACTGGCATCATGTAAACACGCCATAAGAGACATTAAAACTACAAAATCGAATTATGAAGTATTTATTAGTGGGATTCTTCAACGGTTAATTTGTTCTCAATACAATACTAGTCCAATTAATAGCCGAAATTTTTGACAAAAACTAAATAAGGTATGGGACCTTTATAGTGTTTTCGGTCGGATCCAGGACGGTTCAAAATAGTCTAAAAATAGTTTTTTGCCCCTCAAAGAGGCAAGGAGCACAAAATTAACTCATTGGTTTTTAAAAACACTCAAAAACATGTCATTTAAGATTTTTTACAATTTTTGTAAATCAGTTACATATGGCAAAAATGACTTGCTTTAAAAATCCCGCTTTTGAATTTTTAATCAAATAAGCTTTTGTGAGCTAAAATCGGTTAAATAGTTTTCCGAGAAAATGTTGAAATGTTTATACCAAAACCAATAATGTAAAATGCCACCATTTTTTTGCCAATACCATTGACTCTAACCAAAAATTGTTACCTTTGGGAAGGTTCAAATTTTGATATATTTTCAGCGCAAATCGAAAAACTGATTTTTAACCCTCTTTAAAAAGGGGGTGATTTTTGCTTATAAATAAATAGACCTGGGGTGCTTTCTATAGATTGTCGTGATTTGTAAGCTACAAAAAAAGGTATTTCTAAAAAAACAGCCTGAAATTAGCTTAACAAATTTAGTTAGAAATCACAACATTCAATAGAAGGCGCTAAAGGTCTATTTATTTAAAAGCAAAAATCTTCCCACCTTTAAAAAAGGGTTTAACGAGGTTTAAAATCAGAAGTATTCACTCAGATATAAAAATATTTGCCTATACTGTCACGCCTGGGGGGATTGGAGGAATGTGCCATAATGTTTTGGGATGAGGGGTGGCTTACTGAAGGCACTTTCCACCCAGGTCGTGGTTATCTAACCCCTAGCTAGGTATCCTGCTGAAGGCAGAAAACTAACCAATGGAAAGATTAGATAAAAAACAGGAAACAAACAACAAATATATTAACAAAGAAACAATAACAATGAATAATTAAATATAACTAACGAATAACAAAATACAAATCTTAACTAATCTTACCAAATAATCTACATGGTGGCATGTCACACTTACTCACGAAAATAAGTCAAGAGTCACAACGGCCCAGACCCAAGGGTCTGTTTTAGGGACACCCCGAAGGGTGACACTTACAGACAACCTTAGACTCCGAACTCCTCGAGTACGACCTCAACGACGCTCTTTTATAGCCAATTCTTACGCTACGTGAGAATAACAATTAAACTATATAAGGTCGCCTTGAAATCTAACGTACTGACTTTGGCCTGGATAATTACAATACAAAATAATACAAAATAACACAATGAAATATAAAACAATTAAACTACCCTATTATCGTATGTGACAATACATTAAATGAACTAATTGTTAAATGAACGATTGCTGTATAACTAGTTGTCTCTCGCTCAAGTTTTTTCTAGGAACAAAACATCTGTACAAACAAATAGGTATCGTATACAGATCTCATTAAGTTATCTATACATATAACAAAGCTGTAAAAATGAATATTCTGTACCTACATTAAAGATATTTAAAAAATATATAGCGGGAGTGGTTACTATATCGATATAGAACCGGGAAAGATGGTTAGATTTTTTTGTCTGTCTCTATGTTTGTGCGCGCATCACATGAAAACTACTGATCCGATTTGAATGCGGTTTTCACAGATGTATTTTTCTTCTTTCAACTTAACCTCTTTAACAGGATAGGGGGAGAAATTTTTATACAACAATCAACACGCCACGCGAACGACGTCGCGGGTACATCGATATAGAACCCAAAAATGTTGTT
Source organism: Altica lythri (assembly GCA_964028335.1). NCBI lineage: Eukaryota > Metazoa > Arthropoda > Insecta > Coleoptera > Chrysomelidae > Altica > Altica lythri. Next base: position 42,864,224 of record OZ034806.1, on the reverse strand, counting down.
AACTTTTTTTGTCTATCTGTCTGTCTTTATGTTTGTTTCTGCGCGCATCACATGAAAACTACTGATTCGATTCGAATGCTGTTTTCACAGATGTATTTTTCTTCTTTCAACTTAACATCTGGTGTATAAAAAAATCTCCCCTCACCCCTTTAACGGGACAATAAAGGGGAGCAGATTTTTTTAAAAGTATCTCATTAATCCATTTAAAAATACCACTGAAATAATACACAACATGCATACATGCGTGCTATAATTTAGTTTTGATATTCGAAACTAGATGGCGCTACGAGGTTACTAAAACGCTCCATCGTTGTTTTTTAATCGCAAGTACATTTACAAATGACTCATAAATTACCTATACTATATCCTACAGATGATTAGGTCGCAGCGTGATTAACTGACAAACATGAAATATTAAATAAAAAAAAGTAGTTGGCCAGATTTACTTTACTAAGGATATACCTACAGAATGATCAAAATTAATTTTTTCTCCAAATGACATTAAAAGCGGCCTTTTAATGACACTTGGCAGGCTTAGAAGTTGTACTTTTAATGCCTAGGCAGAAAAAGTCCACTTTTACTGCCTAGGCAGGTAAACATAGTAACGCAGGGCCCGGTTACCTTTGATAAAATAATTTAGTTATTTGGATATTGATAATGAAACGCAATTTAAATATGAAAAAGTCGATTTTGCGTGGAATTGGAACAAATTTGAATAAAAAATTATTATATTAGCCTCGCTAAGCTCGGTTATGAAACACCAGCCGCGGCATTAAATCTTGTGCTTTTATGCCTAGTAAAACAAATAACTATTTTATATGTAAAATAGACAGTCATTAAATCATTTGTAAATGTACCAATTTCACCCGAGCAAAGCCGCGGGTAGAAGCTAGTATTAAATATAATTTAAAGTTGCCCTGGTAAAATCGTAAAAATGATTGGCATTTCAATTTCGTTTGGATAAAGTTTAAAAAACTTTAACTCAATTGATTTGCGCAAAATAATTGGATGCAGTTTACATTATGGGTCTTAAGATTTTTTACAGATTTCAACTTACAAAATCTTTTTTGATTAGATATTCAAAGGCCGAACTTTTAAAGCAACGAAAGTATAATAATAGTAGTTTACGTAACAAGTCCCGAAAGTGGTCTTTTACTGGACGAGTGGGCAATTTATGAGTCCGGTAAAAGCTTTTACTCTCCTGGACTCTTCCGGATACACTTTCTCGACATTTTTGACAAATCAGAACACACTCAGCTCATTCTTATTCATTCCATCGGTGCACGCACTTAAAACAGTTATTCCAACAACGAGACACAGTAATCAGATGGTCCATTTTACGTTGCAATGCTAAAGTTCGTCACCCTTCTTTCCACCTACCAAGTAAAATTAGAGAATTCTGGATATAAATCCCTTAACTGTTTATGTACCGTCACAACTACAATCTCGTACTCTACGCTGCCGCTTAATCATCCGTAAAATCTGCCATTTTGTTTGGGGTACTTCAGAGGTAGTTTACATTCTTTTCAGCTTCTATTTAGCGATGAAAAATTCTAACCCATCTTTTGGTATTATATACTATCAAAAACCTCCGTGACATACGTTCGGAAGCAAAAATAAGCAATGCCAAAGCAGTACATGATCAAATTAGTGCCATCCATGACGCTTTCATTACTTTAACTATTGAAACTAAGAAAACAATGTTCAAGTCTATCATCAGGCTATTACTCTAGCCAAACAGTTAAAAGATTTTATCTTCATGGTGTCATTGGTCGTTAAGTATGACATACTGTGCCAAATTAATGTTTTTAGTAAATCTCTGCAATTAACAGACGTAGATCTCGGTAAATATATAGAAATATTGAAAAAATGCTGCACTCTCTTGGAAGATCATAGAATTACAAGGTATAAAAATGTCATTTAATGGCGAAGGAATTGGCTGAATAACTTAAAATTGAACCTGTGTTTAGAGCCACGTCAAGAATTCGATATTTTAAGTGTTAAAGCTTCAAAGCTCTGAACTCAGATACAGTCAGTTCAAAGATGGTCTGGGAATGCCTAGGCAAATTAAATGAACTAGGACAGAATAACACTGTTACCTTCCTATGGGTTCCAGGACACGTAGGAATAGAAGGAAATGAAACAGCAGACAAGCTGGCAAAAAAAAGGAGCTTAAACCCCATACCTGGGACCAGAACCATCCTTTGGAATCAGCAGTAGTACAATCTTAGAAAAACTAAGGAAAAAAATGGATAGCGAACAATCCAAGTACTGGAATGATCTAGAAGGACTAAGACAATCGAAGACGCTCCTGGGAAACTATAACCAGAAGAGATCTCACAGCTGTCTTAACCTTAGTAATTATAACAGGAATACTAACCGGTCACTGTCGATTAAGAGGACACATGAAGAAACTAGGATTAGTAGGTGAAGCAAACTGCAGATTCTGTGAGGTAGAGGATGAAACCTTAATACACATACCTTCAGAATGCATGGCATTAAGTACTTCTAGGGTCAAACACCTAGGGTCATACGAAATAGAAAGGGAAGAACTACCTAGTTTAAAACCCAATGATATCCTAAACTTTCTAAGGAAGATAGGACTAGAAGAGCTGCTAGAAATGCGGTTTTCAAAGACGTATTTGTCTTCTTTCAACTTAACATCTGGTGTATAAAACTTTCTTCCCCCACCCCTTTAACGGGGTGAGAAATTTTTTTTTTACACAAAAATCCACACGCCACGCGAATGACGTCGCGGGTACATCGAAATAGAACCCAAAAATGTGGTTAGATTTTTTTGTCTGTCTGTCTGTATGTTTGTCCGCGCATCACATGAAAATTACTGATCCGATTCGAATGCGGTTTTTACAGATGTATTTGTCTTCTTTTAACTTAACATCTGGTGTATAAAAATTTTACTCCCATTCCTTAAATGGGGTGGGGTAAGAAATTTTTATACAACAATCAAACGCCGCGCGAACGACGTTGCGAGTACAACTAGTCAGAAATATAGCAAGAAAAGGGGGACACAATAGATCTTATAGGTCGCCGGTGTATCTGTTACCCCTAACACCATACATACATACAAGTGTCAAAGCTGGTGAAACTGCCCACGATAAGCCCATGGCTTCTCCAAAAAAATGTTTAGCTTTAATTTTTTCAACTGTCTTTTGGACACTATATTTCAGTCCATGAAAGATTTGCATAGTTAAATGAGTAGTCGGAATATTGGTCATTTTTGTACAATTTAAAACAGATCCTGGAAAAACCTGACATTGTCAAACTCTGTGGTGATCTCCAATTAAAATTAACTTAAGACTCGAAATCAGATATAGATGGGTGTGTGTTGTGTGATGAATTCATAAGTATGATTTTTTTTCGCATGATCAAAATTTGGCTACCACTATTCATGTTTTAAATGATCACGACTTACAAGAACTGTATCCAAATTTATGAATGGCACTGCACATATTATTAACTATACCTGTAACGGTTGCTTGCGGGGAGGGGAGATTTTCTCTAAAAGTCATATCTAGATGATTCTTTTTTATTTAATTTACGTATACCTACTTCAACTTAGGGAATGGTACACGTTTGATTAAAATCGCTCTAGTAGTTTTAGAGAAATGGTGAAATTTTGAAAATACTTGTATAGTTATTATGAGCCTTTGAGTTCATTACCTGTTTCTAATTTTGTATACCTATGTACCAATTTAAAGCCGGGTTAATATAATTATAAATTAAAATTAAAGCCCTTATTCTCGATATCAAATCTGTTTCAATGTTTAAATGTATCAATTCGTTATTCGAAATAGGTGATTAATTACAAAACACATTTGCAACTGTCGCCATGTCTTATAGCACGAAGGATAATGCCCTTCTATGAATATTCTCCCGAATAACAATGGATTATGAGATTCATGATTTAGTATCTAAAACGGGTTGGTGTACATTCCGAATTTATTGCATTACGGGACCGGTATCAATTTTCTCGACAATAGTCATTCGAAATTGGTATACGTAAAAACCTTCAATTCAAAAATACTGATTGAAAACAATTATAAATTGTATTCCGTTTAACCTTGTACGCCCGATTATAGAATAATGATTTAATCTTTTTCAGACGAAGGGCGGGTAAAAAGTTAATCTTCTGCGCTTGGCAGTAGACATTTTGTTAATCAAGGCTGTAGTCAATGATGGATTTATATGAATATTTTTTTATGGTTGATAGTTCTGATTGCAATGCTTTCAAAACGATTTTCATTTATTCACTAATAGAAGACCATTTATCGTAAATGGAGAAGAGAATTGAAACAATTTAAAAAAAAACTTGTTAAAAGAGAGAGGAATCAAATGTAGATATACCTAAATCAATTGGGTAATTTAACTCTACAAAAATGTCCTAAATTTTCAGGAGTTTCAACAAAAAATGATAGCAAAATTAGTCAGTAACTACAAACAGATAAATACAGAAACAATCATTCAATAAATAATATAAACTAAACTTTAAGCACTGCGAAGACTAAGGTTATGGTCATAAAACGAAACTTCAATGTACAATTAAACATAACCAGTTACGGGAAACCAATTTAACAAGAATCAAAATTCAAATAATTTGGCTGTTGGATATTGGATAATTTAGACCTAGATCAAGAAATAAGAAGAAGAATATAGATGGCATGAGCAGCTTTCCTCAAGATGAAGAACTTGTTAGGCGATCGCAGCCTCAGAATGGCAACAAGACTCAGATTCGTCAACTGCTGTGAGTATCCAGTTTTGTTTTATGGATTTAAGGCTTGGACAATGAAAGTAGGTATAATAAATCGCCTTGAGGCTTTTGAAGGGTGGATATTTCGACGTTTGTTTAGGATATCCTGAGTAGATCATGTCACGAATGAACAAGTTCTACGAAAAATGAGAAAAGACAGAGAGATGCTAACAGCAATTAAGATGAGAAAGACCGCATATCTAGGACAAATATCTCAGCACCAGAGATACGAACTACAAAACCTCATCATGGAAGAAAAAAAGAGGGTCGTAAAGGACCTGACCGAAGACAATATTGTGGCTGAAGAACATCCGTTACTGGACAGGACTTGATTCGTATACACTCATTCAGAGCACCGCAAAATTGCACACAATTCGCCGAAATTGTTGCCAACCTCCACGATGGAGACGGCATTTAAAGAAAACGAAGAAGAAGAAACCTTTTAGCTTATTCACTTGTGGAGCATTCAGCATAAATATCATAATTATATATCTGAATCTTGCATACACATACACATTTAAAATTTAGTTAATCAAATCAGGGATATATTATTTAAATTGAGATAATTACGTGATTATTAGACCGAGGTTTTTTATTGTTTTAGGAAAAATCTACCAAATAGTATTTCTTGCACAGGATAAACTTGCTACGTTAAAGTACCATTAACAAGTATGGCTGCATCAATTTGTAGCAGTACCATAAAATCAACTGTAAAGAAAGGTTATTTGTCAAACTCAGATTTGTTTTTTGAATGTCGTATATATTTATTCGGTTAGGGAACTAGAAATATAGATTTTTCTAATTTAATTACTTAAGACATCTCTCATGGAATTTTTAAAATTTATTCGCGAACACTCAAACCTTTGATCTCTACCTGTAGCCAATATCTCTAAAAACTGTTTAACCACGGATAATCCTATCCATTAGTTGGCGTTTTTAGTATCTTATGTTAACCCATGTCGTAGAGGAAATTTAATTCTATAGATCAGATGCTCGAAATACGGTATTCTATCAATTGAAAATTTTGAAAATATATTCGTATGTAATTTGTACAATTACATAATCTCTTTGTATGAAAAACTATTGATATCCAACTTTAAGTGTTTAGTGGTAATATCACGATTCTTCAGTAATTTTATTTTACTCCAATAAACCAAAACAAAAACACCTTAATTATGTTGGATTAACAGTTGTGCAGAGGGGAAGAGTTATTGCATTGAACACGGAATGTTCCAAACAGATCTAGCAAATGTTCCTTAGGATTTTGAATACATGTGAGAAATTTTAGGAACTAGGAGCTCTTAGTAACATGACTATAAAGTCAAAGAGTCTAAAATGAAAAATAGAAACGCTTGGTGTACCAAAATGTTAAAAGAATCTCCAGTGTTTCTCATACAATGCTGCCACGACATTTTCTAGAAGCTACAGCTGCAAATGTTTCATTCGAAAGTATAAGTAACTTTAAGCAGTCGAAGGTATGTTGATTGAGTGTTAGAACAAATTATTAGGATTTGGAGTTATGAACCTTGGAATGACTTTATCTTCATGCACGATAATGCACTTTTCCATAAAAGAAAAGTTGCTTTGGCATTGAATTAAACAGTAGGTGTCAGTTTTAGATGGGCCTGCATGTTCACCAGACCTATATACAAGCAAACCCTTCTGGGCCCGGCTCCAGAAAAGAATTAGAATTCGTTGAAATAATGCAGGAAATGTCGCACAGTTTATTAATACAGCATTATATATATATATATATATATATATATATATATATATATATATATATATATATATATATATATATATATATATATAACGTGAAGTCAATAGTGGAGTTGCAGTCAATGTTATGGCCAATGTAAATAAAGAAAACTCTTTTATTTTTGTCAAGCTTTCGAATTTATTCAATTCTTTTTCAGGACATCTGTGGTGAAGAAAAATTGTTTATATAATAAAAAAAATTTTTTTATAATGTTTTATATGAATGTGATAACTTACTAATACGTGAGGTTATGAAAGAAGCTGCGAATTCTGTTTGACAAAATTAAAGTAAATCATACTATTAAAATACATAAAAACATATACATTTAAAACTTATTATTTTGTTATTTTTAGTATGAAGGTTTGTTTGTAAATGATTGACTTTTAATACCTATGTCTTCAATTTCTTTTTTATATATGTATGTTTTTTTTATGTATCTATGGTTTTTATTTTAATACAGTATGAGAGCAAAACATTTTAATGATTAATTTATTTAGATTTTATTATTATATCAAGTAAATTACTAAATTCGTGAAATACAGAACCTTAATTTCAAAAATTTTTATAAAAAAATTTTTTATATGTTAAATTTTATGAAAGTTTTTGTTTTTTGTGTTTTTATTTTTATTTATTTTAATATTATATTATTCTTTATGTTTGTAATCCTGTTTTAATTTATTAATAGTTTTTTTTTAATTTTTTTTTTATATTTATAAGTTAAATTTATATGTTAAATTTATTTATATTTATTTTTGAAATGATAGAATGTAACAATAAATATTACTCAGCCCTTTTATATCTGATTTTCTATTAATACATGTTTCCCTTTTATCAATGTGTGTCATTTCTAAGAATAATCTTTTTTTAAGGTTCCTTTCTCTTTCTAAAATTTTTGTTTCTTCAAATGTAAAACTATGACTAACAGAACATGCAATCAAAAATAATCATAGTTTTAAATTTAAACTTGTTAAAGCTCTTGTTATTTTTACCTTTCAGTTCTCAAATCAAAGAACCCATAAAGGGTTCCATAGCAGCAAGTAACAATATAAAATTTCTTTTAGTTTTATAATTCTCTTATTCCAGAACTTACAGGGAGTGACCCACATTTTACCCCTTTGGGTTTCTCTCGCGCAAACTATTTAATTCAGAAAAACATATCATTTTTGAAGACCTATCCACAGATACCCCACACGTATGGGTTTGATGAAAAAAAATTTTGAGTATCAGTTTTAAGTACGTTTTTCTATTTTTGTGTAAAATCTTAAGGCGGTTCACAAAATACATGTACTTACCAAGTATCAACGGTATAGTTCTTAAAGTTTCGGGAAAAAGTGGCTGTGACATACGGACGGACAGACATGACGAATTTATAAGGGTTCCGTTTTTTGCCATTTGGCTACGGAACACTAAAAAGTAATGATGTCATGGTGTTATGTCACAAATTCTACTAAAATATTAAAAACTAGGATTTTGATGTGTTGTAAATAAGAAGTTTAAAAATGATGTATTCCTTAGATACAATTATTGGTAATTAACAAATTCCTTATAGTTTAGTATAGGTATAACCTTTTGTTATTTTTAGGGTTTATAATTGTTTATAATAAATATATATATTTTTCATTAATACTTTAAACATTATTTAACTAGACATCATCCAATTACTCGTTTTGCTTGGCATTTCAATATTACTGCAACATTCAATATTTGTTGTTGCAGAGTTAGTTGAAATTCTTACTGCCGGTACAGCAGTGCTTTCATCAATAGCTCTGGCATGGCGTACAGAGTTCCAAGCCAGCTTAATTAGAGCAAACTATTATTCAGAGAGAATTTTTATTACCTCGACCATTTTCGTTGGCACAGTTTTACTTAGTTGAAACAGGAACACCAGCTTTTGTAATTGTTCTGGTTGAGTTGTACAATCAGAGTAATGAAGCAGTTAATAACCACGTGGACAACATCCTGCAGTGCAGATCCGCAATTAGTTAGATTTTACTAACAAATGTTAAAAATTTAAAATTGGATTTATAATGTATTGTAGTAAATACCATTCATTAGAGTTAATTACAAAATCAACACAGTTAAAAATAAACAACAAAAAGTCTCCAAAGCTTCTCAAACTCATTTGTCTTCATTTGCAATTATTTTTAATTATATTTACTTTTAGGATCCTTAACGGATTTGTAGGTTTTTTTGGTATTAGCATTTTTATTTTTTAGATATTACTGCCAAATAAGATTTAAGTTATAGTAAACTAATTATATCAAATATCTCTCATGGAATTTGTAAAATTTAAATATTTTACAAACAAGAAAATGACATTAAGGAGAAATCGAAAAAATGTTAGATTGGTAATCTCTATCTGATTATGCCTTGAACCTATTCAACCACAGATACTAAAAAGCTATGGTTCCGGTCTCATAACAAATAAAAATATAATACAAGGCACAAAAAACGACTAATCTCTCTCTCATTAACGTCATGCATAAATGTGCTGCAGGAGGAAGTGTGTAAGTGTCATAGTGACATAAGTTGAATCAAGACTACTCTTATGCTTCTGTGGCTAAAATTGTTAGAGGCTATAGGTTTTAGTTATTTCATATGAAACATTTTTCGATTTCACATTAATGTCATTTTCTTGTGCCATTTCATACTCTCAATGTTCGATACTTTAAAAGAAAACCATGATTATTTCATGGGACCAAAAGGTGTTAAAGTTATAGTGATTGCATTAAACTTTATTACAACCTGTATAAACACGATCAAGATTTGATTGAAGAAACTACCGCTACATTGTTTGAAATTATAAATCGAGTTTTACCTTAAATAATCACTGACATATTACGATTTAAAAGAAAGATAATAAGGTAGTAAAACAATATATAGGACGCCGGAAATAACCGAGGTGAGGAAGCAAAGCATTTTTCACGCTCTAAAGTATTATTTAGCGACCTAAAGTATTACTATGAAAAACATGAAATCAGCTGGAATCACTTAAAATCAGTTAGGATTAATTGTAATTACTTGTTATCAACTGCAGTTAGTTGTTATCACTTGAAATCACTTGTGATAACTTGCAATCCATCACTTGTGATACTTGCAATCCTTCACTTGTCATCACTTGTTGCTATGTGAAAATCACTTGTGATCACTTGCAATCACCTATACTTACTTTCAGTTTTAATCATAGTTCGAAGTATTATTTGAACAAATCTACGTAAAGAGACGAATCGTGATATTTATGATGTCATGTTTTTGGAATTCAGACGTCTCAGTGATCGAGTCGTGTACCACGCCATAAAAAATCTATGCTTAGAAATATCCTGTACAACTCACTTTAAAACTATAAGCATGAAATCACAGGTTAAAGACATCTAAAGAGCTGGGAAAGAACAGAAGGCAACGTACAGTCAAAGATAATGCTGCAGACACCTACTGGTGCTATAGCGGCAGATGCCCTTGGGCTGAGGAGGAAGACCCTGCGGAAAGTGGTTGGCTTCATCAGCGGCCACTGGGTATTCCGCGGACATCTTCATAAGATGGGAGTTCAAGTTGAAAACCTCCTATGTAAAAAATGCGGTGAGGAGGAAGAGACAGCCTTCCACGTGATATTCATGTGCCCAGCCCTGCAAGGTCTGCGTGTGAGATACCTTGGCCTACCGACCGGAGATCAAAGGGAAGAACGGGTAACCATAGTCAAAAGGATCTCATGGTTCATTAAGAACCTGGGATTTGACAGAGAATGAGGACCTGTGAATGAGGGTGCACAATAAGCTGTACTAGCTGCGATGCAATCCCATGGTCTACCATGCCCTGGCCTGGCCCTCTGTAAAAAAACAGGTTAAAGATTAAACTTGGCTTTAAAAAAATTCTATCATTTGTCATTATCATCATACCGTTTTTTACACATACCTCTTAATGATCTAAAATTTTATCTATATCCAGTTAATTTATTTTTCAATTTGTCTTGCGTCCCTCGAGTTGAAGGGCTGCCTTGGCCACTTTTGTCGGTTCTGGGTCGCCACTCCAACAGTTTTGTTGATTAATCTTGCATTCTAATGAGTGTGTTTTAATTTATAATTAGTTCATGAGAATAAATAATAAAAAAAAATATATAATTTTTGTCTAAGATATAAATGCACGAGTAAATTATTTGAAATACTTAATTTCTGTCTTTTATCAGTATAGGGATGTTGATAGTCTATAAAGAAAAAAAGCTTTTATGATAATTTAATTGTTGCTCCGTTACATATAAAGGGAATTGTATCTTGCCTTATTAATCAAATTCTAGGTTCCCTGATATTAAATTTATTAAGTTGCGTCCCTGTCTGTATGTCGTCGTCGTTTTGTAGTCGTCGACAGAAACCTTCCGCGCCATAACTTGGCCGCGCATTAACAACTCCCGAGTCCCTGCAACTCCATCCGCCTTCTATTTACTTATTTATGCGATTCTGTATGACAGTCGTCGCGGCCATTATTTCCAAATGCCGACCTAACTTGACTAATTTCCACCACGTGCTCAGCTCGGGTGGAGAAAATCACCCGAAAAGCAGCCGGTCTTAAATCGCTAGCGAATACGTATTCCGAAAGACGGATTATTCCAGATTTCGGTTTGTGTTAAAATTATGGAAGTTCACGAACGTTCTCTTTGCTAGATATTCCATTATATTGGATAGAAATGTATATTTACTTTAGAGAGAATCTTACTAAAAGATTATCTGGTGTAATCTTAATCTTATACCACAGGATACTATAAATATAGTCCTTACTTACACTTACTCTATGTAAATAACTTGAAACAACCTAAATACTATTGTTACTCTTCTGAAAGTTCTTCCGTATTTACCACGTAACTTAGTCGATGTATTTGATTTACACTGCTGTTATTTAGTTATTTTTAATATGCTTTGTTTTCTCCGTTTTGCCTATAGTTTCCGTAGCCATCCACACCCTATTTCTTCTAATGCTATCCTGTGTTTAGTGAAAATCTATAAACAACTGATGCATGTCTTTGCTATAACCGCAACTATTTTCGACAAGTTGCCTAATTTGTTAATATCCTTTTTTATCTATCTATACTTATAATAAATCTGTAGAGAGGTCAATTCTGTACATGAAATATATTTCCAAAATTAGGAGGTGATTAGGGATCGATACTGATGCCAAAAATGAAATCAGTAAAATTTTTGTCTGTCTGTCTGTCTGTATAACCGTTATAAAAACAAAATCTACTCGACGGATTTTAACGAAACTTGGTACAATTATTTTTCATACTCCTGAACTGGTTATAGGATACTTTACATCACGCTACACTCAATAGGAGCAGAGCAGTAAAGGGAAATGTTGGGAAAACCACTTTTACGGTGTGGGGGAAGAACGACGTCGCGGTTACATCGATATAGAACCCAAAAATGTGGTTACATTTTTTTTTGTACGTCTGTCTGTCTATCTATATGTTTGTGCGCGTATCACATGAAAACTACTGATCTGATTAGAATGCGGTTTTCACAGATGTATTTGCCTTCTTTCAACATAACATCTGGTGTATAAAAAATTCTCCTCCCACCCCTTTAACAAGGTGAGTGAAGAAGTTTTTAAACAACAATCAACACGCTACGCGAACGACGCGACGTCGCAGGTGAAATAATAAAACATTCGTTTGCCCCTTTCAAAATTGTTTTTGGTGTCACCTCATGAGCCCTCTGGAATTTTATTATTATTTATTAGTTGACAGATTAGCTATTTGATTTCGATTAGGGTCAGTAATATTACCTCTTCTTGTGCTCTTTGGTATGTATTCTTTGCGGTATTGGTTGTGGCATTTAACTATGTAAGTATCGCATTGCATGCTGCACGGAATTGACAGCAGAGTATATCGCGTGTAGTTTACTGAAGTGCGGAGTACAATAGTATTATACATATAAACCTATCTAGCTATGTAAATAAAATCATTCTCTTTCTTAATAGATAAACTATCAAATCTCTCAATCCTTGCAAAATGATCTGGAACGTATTTTTCAATGGTGTACGAATTGGTTGCTACCGCTTAATATGGAGTAGTGTGTGGTTTACATGTTGGGAGTCTAACTCTTGGTTAGATTACTATATTAATGGTTTTGCAACTGATTACCACTCTGATTTCGACGTTTTAATAGACTCACAATCGTCTTGGACTCCTCAGACACAACAGCAGTGCAATAAAGCTAATCGCATGGCTGCCTTATTAAAATAGTGTTTTCATCCTGTGCCCGTCAAACCTTGGCAAAATTGTATAAGACTTACGTAAGGCATGTGCTAAAGTTTGACAATTTAGTGCTGTGTCCGGTTCTACAGCGTGATATTATTATGTTAGAAAATGTTCTGCGTTGGATAACTCGAATTCCATACTCTGTGGTATGAAGATCGTCTGAGGATCATGTATAAGGGTCTTCTATCTGACCGAAGACTAAGAGGCGACTTAATTGGAACATTTAATGCATTTTACTTTGAAACTTCCTCTCTCAAAAATGTATTTACAATCAATATAGATAAGCGGTTTAGAGGCCATCCTAGAAAGCTACGAAGAGAATTCTGTAGAACCAACATCAGGTTAATTTTTTTATCAAACAGTGTTTTTCATGGCCAGCTCATGTTGCGATGGCTCCTAGTACGAATGCGTTTAAAAATAGACTCGATAATTTGTGGCATATTTAGTTTTTCATAATGCAATTAAGGTTAAGTTTGAAACAGCTAAGTACAAAAAATTTGTTAATTTAGAGTATAATAGGATTTAATTCTCCACTCTTATTATATGTTAATAATAAAAAAGTTGGTTTTGATTTATTTGTTGCATTATATGATTTTGTTGAATGAAGTCATAAATTCTTTTCTCTCCACATTACTATGCTCTTTTTAGTTAAATCCTAATCGAAGTTATTTTGATTTACAACATTATTTTATCACCAAAAAAAGCTTGTTATAGAAACATGCAGAAGGTACTGTTAAGTATTAATTATTATATCAACATTTTATTCAAAAAATTATCTGTTCAGATTTATAGATTTAATAAATCTCAATAAAACTTTAACTAATAAAATTTACGATGTAATTGACTTGGAGAAAAACATTTCATCCATCAAGCTGTAATATTTCCGCGGTTTATTGGTTAACTTCGGCTTTGGCGTGCTCCGACACTAACTGTAAACTACTCAATTTTCACATGCAAATTAGAGAGCGTGCCGGTGAAATACTGATGAAGTTTATGGGTATGAGCTGTCTCATATGTAATCTGCTCTTTCTGAGCAGCTCCAAGTAAATTAAAATCCTTCGAGTCAGCTTTTATCGCGTTTCTTTTTTCAACGGTTATGTCAGAAGATTTAAATATGAAAGCGATAACGATTTAAGCAATTTATTTTTAGCAGTTTTAAAAATGTATTCCTGAGTGGATTTTTATGCAAAAGAATACTGCTGTGCGTTGAAAATGGATATTAAGAATATTAGAAATCTGATAATGCTGATAATATCAATAAAAAATTGTTAGGGATAATCAAAATGTTTTAAAATACATGCAGAAATTAAAACTTCAAACTTACTTACAGGGTAATTTATATTGATGTGAAAAAACTAAACTTTTGTAAATCACTTTTGCTTTAAGGTTTACAATTTAAACAAAAAAAAAAAAAAACGTGTGCGTCACCAGGACGCGCGACAGAAGTGATAACTTCAACTAATCCAAGTTGAACTATTTAATATTGAAATTTTTTAACTTCAGAAAAACTTTGCCTATTACTTAAATTTTATGTACATTAATATGATAATGTGTATAAATTAAAAAATTTAAATATTTTGAAAATTTTGAAAATTCTGAATTTTTTTTTATCACTATAACTTTTACTAATTACGATATAAAATTTTTTTACTATGACAGTTCGAAATTTCTAATCAGTCACGTAGTAATTCGCAATACAGCCACCCTTTACGTGGAACGGCCTGATTATTTTAGCAGAATCGGATTTCACCTATTCTTCCATTTTTTTGTTGACGTTGATATTAAGCACTAGAAATTTTGGCGGGCTTATCACAATTATCATTTTGTTATCTAAGTTTTTGATCAATTTTTTACTGAACAACACAATTCCTACCGTAATTTCCGTTAATTAGACCCACAACACTACTTTATTTAATGTTTACCACAAATAAACTCCTTTAACCGGTTTTTTTATCACTATAACTTTTACTAATTACGATACAAAAATTTTTTACTATGACAATTCGAAATTTCTAATCAGTCGCGTGGTAATTCGCAATACAACCACCCTTTACGTGGAATGGCCTGATTGCTATTTAATACACACTAAAAACTTAAATTCTTATCCTTATTATCAATAATAACATTAATAACACACTTTATAATCAATTTTTATAAGATTTATCACAAATGAAACCACCAAAACACGTCTTTTTTAAGCTAAAATTAGGCTAATCAGACTGTCATTTCTTCTTAAACTACCTGTTACGAGAATTTCCGAGGATGACCGAACATTTTAAGAATGAATTTAAATTATAATTAAAAGACATTAAATCATAGATTTATTTGAATAAATGAGTAAATAAATAAATAAATAAATAAATAAATAAATAAATAAATAAATAAATAAATAAATAAGTAAATAAATAAATAAATAAATAAATAAATAAATAAATAAATAAATAAATAAATAAATAAATAAATAAATAAATAAATAAATAAATAAATAAATAAATAAATAACTAAAGATATTTGTATTAATATTAATATTTACCTATTTCTATTTGATTTCCATTTATTCTCCTACAACTGCCACGATACATGCCGAGGATGACCGAACCGTTTAAATCATGAATTCAAATTATAATTAAAAGGGATTAAATTAGTTTTATATACGAAGATATAGAAAATAACCTAATTTTTATGATATTAAATGGATATAAACATTTAATAATTAATAAAAAGTAATGAATTGTATTTAGTGACAGATTAATAGAGTAACATAACACGATAAATTCAAATATACTTAAAACTTACATTGGGAAAAGCTAGAGAGAGAGTGAGAGAGAGAGAGAAGAGAGAGAGAGAGAGAGAGAAATGATATTATTATGTTTCACTGCGCCTGCGTGTAACAACGATAAACAACGCGTTATGATAAACGCTTTTTTTCAACGCGTTACGCTAAAATCAGTTTACCCTCCCATAAGAAGTTATCACTTCAATAAATAAATAAATAAATAAATAAATAAATAAATAAATAAATAAATAAATAAATAAATAAATAAATAAATAAATAAATAAATAAATAAATAAATAAATAAATAAATAAATAAATAAATAAATAAATAAATAAATAAATAAATAAATAAATAAATAAATAAATAAATAAATAAATAAATAAATAAATAAATAAATAAATAAATAAATAAATAAATAAATAAATAAATAAATAAATAAATAAATAAATAAAGATATTTGTATTAATATTAATATTTACCTATTTCTATTATTATTATGTTTCACTGCGTCTGCGTGTAACAACGATAAACAACGCGTTATGATAAACGCTTTTTTCAACGCGTTACGCTAAAAATCAGTTACCCTCCCATAAGAAGTTATTACTTCAAAAACATTGTTTCAGTTTTTCAAGTATTTTTCTATAAGAAACGTAGCTTAACAACTTCACATTTTTACTTGAACTAATTTTGTTAATTGGGAAAAAGTAGTTAATAAATCATATTGAGAAGAGCAGTTTTTCTTTTTCGTAATTATATAAATGAATTTAGAAAACTGGATATTCGGCGTTTAAACTATATAATATAGTTAATCTCGGTTGCTAGAAAAATTATTTACGCTACTTTGTTTGAAACGACGCGTACGTTGGTGTCAGTCATATAGTGATTGATGAGCAAAAGTTAGGAGTTAGATAAACTAGGTCGTCATTTATATTGTGTGAGTGAAAGGGATATAATGGCTATGAATCCACAAAAACCTTCCATTGACCTTTAACCGCCATTAAATAATTAAATGAGGTTTCTGAAATTTGGAATTGTTCTAGTTAAACATTGGTATAGAATCCTAAATGTATAATTTGAGAGTAAAACATTATTTGTTTGCAAATATATTGTAGCGAAATAACTAAAACACTGGGTTCAATTTGTTTAATAGGCATTAAACCCTGAAATAATTGTACCATTTATTTACAACAATTTATGTGAAACAGATAATCATAAAGCCTTAGACTCCGCGCGCCGTTGATCTATTTATACTGTCGTTCAGGATACTATATTTATGTTTAACTCATTAACTGTCCAATTCTTAAATCTGAACGTCCCGTTTAGATGCTGCAAGGACAACATCTCGTAACGCCTCATGTCGAAATCTGCAATTTGCACATTTCTTGAAGAAGTAGCAGTCATTGGTATTACCGGTACTGGTCCCCTTTGGATTAATCGTAATCCTCACGCCTATGCCTCTAAAAATCATGGTTCATACTATCTTCCAGTCCAGCCCATCCGAACCATTTCCTATCATATTATTTATGTTGTAGATGGTGGCAAACTTTTTCTAATTTTTAAAAGCAGTCCAAAGATATTCATAAGTAGGCATGCTATGAGACGCCATCTTGGAAATCAAGTTTAGCAAAGGTCGGTGGCCATCACCTAAGCGGACAACTTTGCTCAGTCATGGTCAATCAGATCGCCTACTCGGTCAACCCTTTTTTTAAACACGGATGCTAGTCCTCGATTCAATTGAAGGTCTTCGCGCGGCCACGCAATGAGCGATGGAAACGTCATGTGGAACCTCGAAAATATTTTACCCAATCTGTTCGGTAACTCCAAATCGGGCTTTCTTCCTGAGTTCTTAGTTAGCCATGAAATCTTTAAAGTTTTTTTCTGGTTCAAAGACTATCCAATTCTCTTAAACATTTCTGGCATCTTCGCATTTATTGTATGCGGCATATCGTGATAGTCGATGAATGTGTACGTTTTCAGGTTTTTGGTAATTCATTCTAATGTGGTAAATCACGTTATTTATTCTGTTTATCACCTCATATGAACTTCTCATTGTCGCTGTAGCTGTGTAACCATACAAGATCTCTAACTTAAAAAGTTTCATTGGCTGATCGTGTATTAAATTGACACATCATGCGGTTACTAGCAATCTTAATATGGCTCCTGACTACTTTGTGGATATTATTCATTCTTGTTTTGAGTTAATCCATGTAACTTTCACCTGTGACATATTCTTCGTCGTGTCTACGACCAAATTTAAGGTCACATGGGAGGCGCAATTCACGATCAAACATTAAGAGTCTAGCCCGTGGTCTCGTTGGCGGCAGATCGATTTGACATGAGGAACAGATAGAGGTATTAGTCCCAGTCTTTCTGAAGTTCTGACACATACTTTAAGACGTATTTGCCCATAGCTCGATTCATCCTCTCTATCTCACCATTAAACTGAAGATGCTGAGGTGTTATTCTCATTTTATTGGTTTTTATTAATCGACAGACATCTTGTCTGCCGATTCAAAGTTTCTCCTCTGGTCCGAATGGATTTCTAGAGGAACGCCAAAACGAGTGAAGAATTCTTTAACTAGTACGTCAGCCACGGTTAACGCGTCCTGGTTTGGAATGGCATATGCTTCGGTCCACTTCGTAAAATAGTCCATGGCGACTAGGATGTATTTATTTTTAAAATTATGATCGGGAAATGATCCGGCGATGTCGATAACAACTCATTCCATACGGCTACCGACATTTTATTGTCTCAAAGGTGCTTCATTTGCGGAATCACATAACTCATATTTTTGGCACTAACGTCGAAAGTCCTCTTTACAATTCGTTTTCGTACCTTGGGTAAGGTATTCATAATACCAAAATGCCTCTATGGTAATGAATATTTTATTTTAGAAAAAGTATTAAGGTTAGATGTCATTAGCAAAACTATGTTTATAAATTACCTTCAAAATTTGGTGTAATACAGCAAAGTTAAAAACAATATTATCTTTAAAAATAGTTAGTACAACAAAACTTTAGTGATAAATATCGGGAGATAAACAGAAATAATCGTAGCTTACAGAAATTTTTGAACATATTAAAACCATGTGACTCAGGACTTCTAGATATTATATTAAATTATAGATATCACTTGTTGGTGATCATGGTCATCGTTCCACTATAAAATTGAACTGGTTTTTAAAATGAATTTGTTGAATTCTAAAAGAAAACATATTCCGAAAACAAAGATAACAAAACTGATAAGGGTCCTCTAAGTGATTACTGTCGACACGTGCAGCTCTCACTAAACTATACAGTTTTTCATTGAGGGAGAGAAGGGTAACAGGAAGGTATTAGATACTAGGTACATATAAGCATCTCTTTATTGCTTAACTTCCTACTTTTCCTCTTTTATTTTATAATATCAGCTTGCCTTTAAATGTTTATTATATGTAAATCGGTGGGATTTCTGTCTATATTTTAATGCTATTCGATGTGTAGATCTTTCTGATACTACAATTTATTTAAATGTAAAAAAAAGACAAACCAGAACTGATATTAAGGAAAAATTAAAGAAAAAGGAATCACTTTCGGCAGGACATGAACCTGCGGTTTCTATAAATCGTTTAGCCACGGTTGATCATTATAGACAGCAGTGCGTAAAGGATTGAAAGTGTGCGTGAAGTAACAATGTATTTTAAATGGGATTTACTTTTTCGCACTGTTTTTGACACACCTTGATATAATCAAATATCCTTAGAATTCGCGTTGCCATGGTGTTGCTATGATAGCATTAGTTTTGTTAGTATCTTATAAATGAATTGAAAATAAATTGCTTTCTTGTAATTATTTTTTATTTGATTATCGTAGATAAAATATTGTATGAAACTGTGCGTGAAGTGCTTTTTGCGCACTTACACGATATATAGCACTCACTTCTCTCGTGCTCTAAACATCGCGTGCGTGCGCAACAAGCATACTTCACGAACTGTTTCATAAATAACTATTATCTACTCTACCTCATATTATGTATCAATTTTTAGTTCGTGAAAACTGCCATTATAGACAGCAGTGTGTGAAGGATTAAAAGTGTGCGTGAAGTAACAATGTATTTTAAATGGGATTTACTTTTTCGCACTGTTTTTGACACACCTTCATATAATCAAATATCCTTAGCATTTGCGTTGTCATGGTGTTGCTATAAGAGCATTAAATTTCAACAAACGTTATTCTGACAGTTTTGTAGTTTAAATTTTTAAATTTGAATTTGTAATTATTTTTTATTTGTTTATCGTAGATAAAATATTGTATGAAACTGTGCGTGAAGTGCTTTTTGCGCACTTACGCGATATATAGCACTCACTTCTCTCGTGCTCTAAACATCGCGTGCGTGCGCAAAAAGCATACTTCACGAACTGTTTCATAAATAACTATTTTAGCACAGTAGCTCTTATATTTCTGTATTTTTCAATTACATTTTTGCCATATAGAAATACATTGTAATATCAATCGAATTTTTAATAAAACTGCATTTATAGATTTTTTACCCTAAAACTGTTGTTATTGGCTTAATAGACATGTTGGTAATTACGAGTTTTACACTATATATTATTATTATTAATGTGATCCCATTTTATCCTGTAACATTATAAATAAATTATCTTCAAAAATTTTGAGTTGGATACGGATCCTCTAGAAAGTATAAAACGTTACGTCACTGTCCTTTTCTGATAGCATCCCGCGAGAGAATACGTTGATTGATTGAGGGAACAAGAAAAAATGAAGTCGGAATTTCGCAATGCCCGACACCATTTATCTTTATTACAAAAAGGGAAGCAATTTGTAAACCGACTTGAGATTGTGTATTGCTCCGATATCGCCTTTTCTAATCTGGTGAGGAGACGGTGCCGCGTGTTTTGGCATAAAACGAGAAGGCAAAAGATTGCGAGTGATGAGTTTTTGAAAGAATAAAAAATGCATCGTAACGCAAAAGATGAGAGTTTTTTAATACGAAAGCCTCATTGCATAATTTTTTGTTCAAACGGACTCTTAATTGATTGATTACAGAAAACTTTTTTAGCATTTCTAGTATTAATAAGATAGATCCTTTTGGTACAGTTTTTGTTGTTTCTTCATTATTAAATATATATTTAACACTTAAAAAAATAACTAAAGCTGTGCATTTATTTATCTAGAATCACACCGTAATACCACTTCTTTATATGTCCTGATAGTTTATATAGTAAGATCGACACAACAAGAATACTCTCTTATCATGGGTAGAACATTCCGTCATACGTCGAATCTATTCAAATCGTCTCGAATAGAATACTCCAGAACACTTAACACTTTAAAAATAACTTACGCTGTGCATTTATTTATCTAGAATCACACCGTAATACCACTGGGTAAAAGACTTCTTTATATGTCTTGATAGTTTATATAGTAAGATCGAAACAAGAATACTCTCTCATCATAGGTACGGTCACGTCATACTTCAAATCCATTCGAATCGTCTCGAATAGAAGACTCCAGAATCTCCAGTGACATAGTAAAAGCGGTAAGAGAGGTACGTGCACACATACAAGGTAAGAAATGTATCTGATCTGTTTTTATATCTTAACACTAGAGTGTTGGAGCGACCTTTGCGAGACATGAACGTCTACAGTATTATCTGCCCAATTTCACTTTAGCTGTGATATGCGCAAATGAAGAAGAGAGAGCATCGCAACAAATCCAGAAGACATTGTCTCGAGACCGACAATCTGAGCGTCTCCCTACCTTGGTTCATCATAAACCAGTGCACATCTTAACGTCAGAGCTAAAGTGAAATTGGGCAGATTGTAAATTACGAATTTATCAATTGCTCGATAAAACCTTCAGGATGATAGTTCATCCGTAGCAAATTTGTGTGCACAAAAGCTTTTTTGGCGTTTGTAGGAATTTGCTATTATTAAAAATATGAAATCCACCAATTTGCATTAAATTTTTCTTCTACCTTGAAAAAACTATATGAAACTATTTAGATTATGTTAAAGATTTTGGGGAAGTGTGTTTGGCCAAACACTAATAAAATAGTGATCTTCGTTCTGGTCGACCTTTGACGACAATCTAAGATTAAGGTATCAGCTACGGGTATACAAGAAAATTTAATATATGCTTTAAACGCACTAAGGTTTTATTCATCTTAAAAAGGGAATACAGTACGAGATAGCACTGAAGAGGCAACGCAGATCTTTCTAGGGACAGCCTTAAGCAGGCAGTAATCAGCTGTTTTAGAAAAGCAGATATGAGGGACTTAAAAGAACATATGGTTTTCTAAACACTTTTAAAGCTTTTACTTAAAGTTCACGTTAAAAGTTTTTTCAACGATATTAGCTATCACAAATCTTCAATGCAACCTAATTTTAATATATTTTTTTACATTACTGTTTTTTATTTATTTTGCCATACATTCAAAAATCGTTATTAAATACTAACATTTGTTAAGAATGTTGTTTGAGTTTTGCAAAAGAAAAAGCAATCGTAGCTGATCGCTGATATTCCTCATTCCTTGATACCAATTGGTATATCTCGTGCATCTGTTTCTTTTTTAATGGATTGTTATTTTTAAGTCACCTACATTCACTTTTAGTTTTTATTGTAGTTTTCTGTCGCTTTTTATAGGTAAAATTATGTCTTACTATTTCGTTTTAACGATTTAATAGCTACTTTTATACAGTTTCTTAATTGCTGTCTATCCCATTAAAATCATCTACAAAAATCTCTTGTAAAACTAATCGTCAGGAATACATTTTTTATTTAAACTTTCACCAGCTATAGAAAACATTGCTTTTTGGAATCTAAATGAAATTGTTCCGCATTCAACAAAGGGTAATGCAAACAGCTCGGCTCAACGTTAACTTTAATATTATGATGACATATCCTGTGCACTTTCATGAATTTACATCGGTCGGTAACACAGAAGGGTCACCAAAGTAAAATATGCGTATGCGTGTTCTTTATTGCACTGCTTCCATCTCTACGTTAACGCCGTCCATTACGAAAACCGTTAAGCAAGAGGAAACGACAGAGAATTTAGCTGTAAATCTATTCAGACTTCTTAGTTACATGAAACTCGAGGGATGACGGTTTTTCTTTACACCAGAATTTATAAAATAAAAGCTTTGCTAAGCATTTATTTAATATGAATCAAAACTTTGTCCATATTAATATATTTTTCGTTTCTTATTTATTGTTAAGGTATACATTTTGACACACCATGAGATTCTTAAAGACATATTACCTCTTTTAGATATTTGGAATGTAGTTATTTGATTTTGGCCTTTCCATCAATAGTCTGCAAGTTATTATTCAGATAATCTAGTGTCCTCAGTAAGATCTTCAGTTTCTATAACATCTTCTTTAGTTACTTTAGCAGTTTCCTCAATGTAACTCTTAGCATCTTCATCAAATGTCTCAGGATCTTCAATAACAGGGTGCGCCTCATATTTCGGGCACCGCTGTTAGGGCGTTGTCATTCGAGCTTTCTTTTCAATAATATCCAGTATATAATATACAAATTATAGATTTTTTTTCTAAACGTTATTATTATCCATTTATGAGAACATTCACAATTATTGACGCGCCGGCCGAAGTGAAAATGTACTGTATACTTTTTTAAAAAAATTTAGATCATCCATTTTTATACGAAAAATTTTTTATAGGTGGTCCTAGGAAAAAGAGAATATTGTAACTTCCTTAAAGTTTGAGTGTGGTAACGTAACTAATGCATTTTGAACAAAAAAACTTAATGCAGAAATATTTTTTTAAGTATAAGCCAACCCTGTCGTTAAAACTTTCCATCACTTTCGAGAAAAGGTCTACGTGATAAAAAACGCGTACCATTTGTATCAAAAGAATAAAAAATTCTCAAGAAAATATCGTGTTGGTTTCTAACCAATCATATCACTCTGTTTAATCACGTGGTTTCGAAAAAGTTTACTTAAACCACACCCCAGAGAGAATTAAGGGAGAAGCGGTTAGATTTTGAGTACGACCTGAGTAAAAGCAAGTTAGTCTTTACCTTTTTGATTAAAATTTACTAAGTGATTGTGTTCCGAGTGCCGATTAAAAGGTTGGTAATTTCTCTGAAATGGTTTTCTGATTACCACCTTTAATTACCTGGGGGATGAGACTAAAGAATAGTCAAATTTTTACCGTATTTTCGAGATTAAGCTGGTTGCTGATCTATATTCTTCCTGAGAAACATTTCAGAGCCAATTGTAAGTTTTTTTACTGCTTCGTTACTACATTTACTACAAAAGAGTACTGTTTATTTCTTTGGAGATTGAATTTTATTGTATTCAATATAAATAATATCTACGTATCGAGATTCAAAAGTGAGCCGCAAAACACAGTGAGTTTTTGGAACGAAGTTCCCTTTCGGGCGTTACGACCAGTTACGACTGAGGCTAGAGACCATGATACAATAAGACAAGGTATGTTCTTGCGCAGGTAGGGGTAGGGTGGGGGCATTCTCTCTCTCTCGGGCCCAGCGGCCGCCATATTGGTTGTTTGTTTACATCGTTTACATGTCACCCGTAAGCCCGTGAGCCTCGTAAAAGTAGTCGAAATGCCAATAAAAACTTAAATTAATAGGGCATTTTCTTTGATAATTAGAGCAAGAATCGTTCGCGCATTAACGTACACAATTTTCTTACATTTGAATTTTTGGGCGGGAGCAGGCCAAGATGGCGGCGGCTGGGCCCTGCGCGAACCGATCAAAAACTCGTACCCAAAACGAACATACCTTGTCTTATTGTATCATGCTAGAGACTAGCCGAAAAAAATTCAGACCAAAATATGTCACGACACGACACGACACACGCATGTTTCTCTCTCTCACATACCAAAAAATAAAAAAAACTCTCTCTCTCTCTCTCTCTCTCATAGAAAGATATGTTACAATTTAAAAGACACTAATTTAAATGAAAAGAAAATGTACATTAAAAAGAAAATACTGTAGAAAAAAAATAATTACTTATAAAAGTATTATATTTTATTTCATCATGTTTTTAAAAATTAATTAATTCATAAACATTTCAAAAATAGTTCTTAACTTGACTAGTTAGGTCCCTACGTCACATTACCTTAACTGTCAGTTACTGTCAAATATTTTAATTTTAAAATTTTGTATTAAATTGTTAATTCCTGTTTTAAATTAAATTGAAATAAAAAGTAATTCTAGGTAGATGTATATCATCTAAACCTCTGGCATTGTATAAATGGACACTTTTGTTAAAAGAGACGAACTGTTGAAAATAATGGATTTACTATTTTCTATTTTGCTTTGAACAGTGTAGTGTCGCGACTTTGTTAAGTTTATACAGGTTTTTTGTAGATAATAAATATTAAAATAATAGAAAATAATAACAATAATGTATCCTGACAGTGTTTCTGCACAAGTTCCGGATATTGCTGATAAAGTTAGGTAAGTAGAGATTTTATAAAGACAATAATAAATGCTTATGTATGTATAAACACTCTGTTGTGTTTACAAATTACTAATTCCTTCACTAATTAATCGAAAGGAACTTCGTTCCATCCGGGTGTCACTTGTCGCCTCACACTTTTTTTTTAAAGAAAAAAGCCGGTGTTTTTTTATTTTGTATTTTTACCTGTATCCTTTGTTTGTGTGCTTAATAACTTTAACTGGATATGTAAGTACTCTTTTTACTCGAGTTAAATAGAAAGCAAAAGGTAAATTTTAATAATTTATTTGTCTAGATCACAATTGGTTCACTTTTAGCTTAACAGAGTACACGGAGATAACAATATTATATTCTTAGCTGTTGATTATTAAATATTGTAACGGGATAACCGTAAAGGAAGGGACCTTAATTTGAAAGATTGTTGTTGACAGTTGATTTTTAGAAGTTTGTAAAAAAATCAACTGACCATTTTAAATAATGTTTCTAGAAAATTCTAGAAACTTCTAAACACACTGACTAGATTTAATAATGTTGTATATAAGGGGATGCATGGGCAGTTAACGTCAGTTCAAGTTCAAGTATTCACAAGAGTTCATTGTATTGTCAAGTAGTTAGACGTTATCCAGCAGAGTTCAGTGTATCTTAACAATTTTGTAAATAAAATTGTGTAAAAAGCCCCCATAAGTGTTTCAATATGTTTTTACTATTTTAATATAGATATCCGCCTCTATGCTTTTCTTTTTTTTTATTATTTAAACAAATAATAAATATTGTTAATTTTTTAACTAGATATTTTCTTTTCCTTTCTAGAGTATGTTACTCTGATCAATATTTTCAGTTAATCTAATGTGTTTTTTTAAAGTAACTAAATTATGATTCATCAAAAATTTTCTTATCATACAAGTTTTGATTTTAACCATAAGGATAAGTAAGAGAAAGTGTAAGTATAATTATTTTTTTGTTTTCTTAGTAAAAGTGTGTAATTTCAAATCTAGAAATAATAATCTGTCGGGTTATCTTACCAAATTTATATATTTTGTTATCTTTTACCTGGGTTTCTTATCTTTACCCTTCCTTAGGGCAAAAAAAATAAGTGGCGCCCATTTTCTTTTCTCTTTCATTTTTTGTCTTTTATTTTATTTTTCTTGTCCCTTCCAATTTTTTTATTACTTTATTAAATATATTCCTTTTTTATTTCGATAACTTTTCATTGAGTTCGTCCGAATTCACGCTCGCTCTCCACCAACCAACTGAGTGCCGTTCGCAATTGTGAACCTTAAGACGAACATTAACCATCTACCGTTAAAAAAAGGTTACAATGTTTATGATTGTTTTAAGTTTCCTGTACCATAGTCTGCAGCTAGGGTTCCCATTAAACAGTCTTAAAAATCCTACAATGACACTTAGATGATTCCTTTTTGTGCAAAGCAGTTTTCAACTCTTTTAACAAACGTGTGCTTGATTTGTTATCAGTGATATTTGTGAAGTACATGGAACCAAGCATTCATCTGGCTGCGGATTGTACTGTTTGGTACCCTAAAACTGGCTTTGGGTCGTAGAGTTTTGCAGGTGATCCTTTCTTTGCAAGTTTTTAGCCTGCTCGTTGTTTTCTACTTTACTGTCCCTGGCATCAATAGTCTGACTACTATACTAGTATATACATATAGTCAGAGACCAATTTAAAGTCCCTATAGCTGCCGGGTTATCTGTGTAAATGTTGATACGGTTATATTTATTTTCTTTTGCATATTGCAGGATTTTATAGATGTATCTTTGCATGAAACACAGAGGTGCGTATTTCCAAAAGGACGGGAATTTTCACATATTCCCACTGCTGTAAATTATTCCTTCGAAATTCTCTTTAATTTTAGACCCGTCTGTGAACTGTGTAACCCTAAAACTTGTATTTTGCCTTTAATGTATATCTACCTGAAATGTTTTCGTAGAGAGGTATTTGGGAACCATATGGTCTGATTTTATCTTCCAGATTTTTTCTCCAATTCTTTGCTTTATTTTGTTGTGGCCTGATCTAACAAAAATGATGTTCCGGCATCCTGTAAAAACTCATCCTTGACTTACTCTGTACAACAATATGAAGATAAGGAAGGTCTAACAGAATTTTTATTACTGCTGTTCAAGTGCCTTTTAAGTTTCTTCTCCTAGTAAAATTAAGTGTCAGTGGCCTTTGTAATAATTTTTTTAATATTTTTATCGCTGCGAACTTGGACTTTTGTTAATATCTCATATGTTTAGAGGTACTAAATACATATTTTAATTAAATTTAGTTGGTTCAACGGATTCAAAAGTTTACTCTACTATCTCTTTGTCACCAAATTTAAATTCACTAGTTTTGCTGGTTCTTCTTTGATATTTCAGTGTTAGGTATCGTTACTACATTGTAACATTTTTTATTATTGAAAAACAAAATTTGGTTATATAATTTATTTGTAGTCTTAGCTTGTGTTGGAGTTTATATTTTGATTAGGCGTGTTTTATAATTAACTCACATGACTGGTTTATTTGGTTTATATATAAGAAATGTTGCGCCTGTCATTAATCTCTAAAAAGATAGACAGTTAAATACAACCACATTAGATAAATGAGGCATAAATCTAAAAGTACGTAAAGCTCTCCATTAACTTGAGTTAAGACGATAGCCGTCATTTTTCTCCCACATTGTTTATCGATTTTTGGCACTAAAGAACAAACAAGCTATATATCTCTAGTTTTTTACTTTTTACCATTTCTTCTGAGATAAGATTTGACATTAAAGGCTTGAAAAGACGTCGTTTAGTTAAAGACAATATTAGATAAGGTTTAGCTTATGGCTTAAAATATCTGTTTCAGGTCAAAGATAAGCTACAATTTTCATTTTAACCAATTTTCTATTGTTTCTGTTCTTTACGTTTTGTTTAATTTCGGTAATACCAGACAGTAAACTTTCATTGGAATGCCAATATTTAGGAAATATACCCAACCAAACTTATACGGATTCATATACTATTTTTCATAATTTTTAAGATGTATGATGACTAAAACTGAACTGAATCAAAGAATTTTAATACTATCTTACCCATATAGCAATAAAAAGTATTTACTTGACAAATTAAATTAAAAAAACAGAAAGAAAATTCGGTGTTATAATAATCTTTTAGCCCTTATACGCTTCTATTTGGGTTTTAAAGCTTTTTTAAAATTCTTTATATTCCTAAGGTTTACGATTCTGCTTTTGCTGCAATAACAAATTATGAGGCATTTCCGGCATTTTAATTTGATTCCACAAATATTCAATAGGAGTTAGGTCTGCTGAACATGCAGGCTTTTTTTAACTGTGACTTTTCCGTTTCAATACCGTGCTTTTATATAAAGGTGCATTATCGTTTATTTATATAATATTATCTTCAATTGCAGCTTTTTAAATCCCGGCGATTATTCTAGCACTAAATTAAGATAATGGACTATCCGTTTCAAGCATAATTCTTTTCTAAAATAATACAATTCCACCTTGATATCTTGGGATAGATCGAGCAGAATGAATTCTCTCTGGTCTTTTGGAATTTGATCGTAGAGCCAATAAAAAGAACTATTGTGGCAGTCAGTGGGACTGCCGGTAGAAGTTATACTTCTATGCACGCGCATGGATCCATAAATTTGTATGCGAATGATTTAGCAAACTCATTATATGATATTCGTGGTAAGCGACCCCAAAAACCCCCTAGTACCGTGTGCACACTCTTTTTGTATCGAATTTGCATAAAATTCCTGGAGACGAGATCCTTCTTAAGCACCAGGTGTTTCGAACACCATCGTCATTATTATAATCGTATTTAGCGACTCAAGAAACCACCGAGTACCAACTGTGCACTGATTTTGTACAGAATTTCCATAAAACCCCAGGAGAAGAGGTAAATACACTAGACACCAAGTGCCGTGGAGACTTTCGGAATCGTGATATTCCTGTTCAGCGACTCCAAATACCCCGAGTATATAAATTGAACCCATTTTCAGCAATACTTACCGAGTTGTAAGTTTTCTCTCTATTGTCTGTTCGGAATGTACTTATTGAACGCAGAAATGCAAATTTCATTTTTACATTATAAAATATAGCGACAAATTTTCTGATACTTTAACGAACCCAATGCAAAAAAACGCATTCCGATCCATCTTACGTTACAAAATTCGGAGGTTTTGGTGCTTTATTTCCTCGACTATTCGTAAAAACTCTGTTTATATAGCCAACAACCTCAAAAGCATAGTGCAGGATATACTTTAACCATGTGACGGTATTTTAGACTACAATACAATACTCATTACTGAATATGATTATTAATATAAAATACTAAACTTAATATGTTAACTTACGTGACAGAATTATAAAATAATCTGTCAAATAATCATGTGGTCGTCACTATGATATTCATACATTAGTTCAGACTGTTTTTTGTATATCTATCCCTTTTCAATGTACTGAATGTTGAAAAGGTATTCAAAGGACTTATAGTTATGACTAATCACATGTGATAAATATTCCATCTTTGTTTTTACCGACCAATATACCTTATAAGTGTGTCACTCTCTCTCTTACTCACACCATTACATATGTAATGATTTTTCCATTTAACTGTACACAAATCTTTTCCACCGAGTGCATGAATAGAAGTATAATTTCAAAAATGTTTTGCCATTGGTCAGTTTTTTTAGTTTTGTGTAAAATACAACAACGTTGTCGGTCAATTGTATTTTGTTTAAATAATTTTGAAACCCGATACACTCTATTGCGTTAGAACCCCCAAGTGCGAAGTTTTTTTTATGTTTTTAACTAAAATGTTTATGCTTGAAGCTTCAAGAAGTTTTCTTTGCAGCTGCAGTTGGAAAACTTTAGGATTTCTTCTAAAACGCATACAAAGCAGACCTGTTGATTAATTGCACCTTCTTTTTTGATAAACTGTTTAACAACCAATTGGTTAAAGTTAAAACTTACTTTTAAGGAAAGCTTTGATCCGTCTTCATGTAGAAAAGTAACGTTCGGCTTCGGCGGTTGTCATTGACATCGTAACAATTTTTTTTAAAATGTTCATTGAGACCTCAGAGTCACAGTTGTATAAAATCTGGATGCCGCTTGATCGTACCAATTCTGTACACTGAAATTCAATCCCGCGTAATCATAATTTTGAGACCCCATGGGCCCCTTTTTATACGGCCCTAATGGGTTAAAAAGCCTTAATTTTTGACAGAAAAGAGAACCCCACCCTTCGGAATCCCCCTGACCCAGTATGGCAGGCCGAGCAGATTTCTGTAGATATCTTATACTTTGAACCCTTGGAGGCCCTTCTAGACGCCCCAGGGAAGGTCAAAAAGGCGACCTGACCAAAGAAATGGATGGAGGGGACTGTAAAACCCCCGAGTGGAGGGCAGTCTCATCATGTATATACCATCTTGAAAACCCTCCAACTTGGGTCGAATTTGGGGGGAAGGGGGACCGAGCGGCATCCAGATTTTATACAACTTTGACTCTGAGGTCTCAATGAACATTTAAAAAAAAATGAGCTCGATCGGACCTTTCCGACCAACGTTTTAAGTCTTTGGGTTTTTAGGCCCACTTTGACGCGACTATTTACTTATTTTTATAATTTCCACATAATGGTTATAATTTATTAAACGGACATTTTTAATAATAAAAAAAATAGTTTAATAGTTTAGGTATAGGCCTTGTTATTTAACTACGAATGATATTGAACTGTTTTAAATAGCTGACATTATGTGTCTTTTCCTAAATTTACAGTAAATGTAGAAATACTCCAGAAAATTTTTAATTGTATCGTAATATTAAATTTTTTCATCTGAGCTACTATTGTGGCCGATTCATCCTTTAGAACATATTCTTGTGTAAACAAACGAATTCTGAAAACATGGTAACTTAATGAAAACATTGTAGTTATGTGCCGTGGGCTCAAAACCGTCAACCCTTTGTAGTAAAATTCGCCCAAAGGAGTTGCCGTCCGCCGTCTCAAAGTTCCTCTGAGAGATGCTTAAACCGCATCCTTTCCTACGCCCCATTTGCTACATAATCCATTTGTTAATTACACACAGAAAACGGTGCCTTTATTCCTAGAACGCCTTCCTATCACCTCTTTTACCCTTTTGCTCTCTTTTTCCCAGAGGGCCAAACTAAACTTAACGGGGGTACTTTTGGTAGTAAGCAATCAGTTATTTTAGTACACCCTAGAAGTTTATCCGGGGAAATAGCTGAAAGTAAACTGGTCTTTAATATCATTTGTTTCTTTATTTTTATAATAATATTATCAAATTATTTCAAATTATTTCTTTTAAACGCATGACATAACTTTCTTACAAATTCCATGCGGTGTCTTCCGTGTCGCTTTTCTGACACAAAATTTATTTTTTTCAAAGAAAGTAATTTCATTCTATTAAGTTACACAAAAGGGATTTTCCCATTAAGAAAATATTAATAAAAGCTTATTGTATAAGTGGCAGCTGGTATAAATACTTCTATCGAGAGCAGAAAACTGACCGAACTTAACGACTCACATAAATCTAAGTAAACAAAGGCACACACTCTCGAAGAATTGATCGTTTCATTCCGACCGATATAATGAGAAAAGTGATCTAGATCTCAGAGGGTATGTTAAAGATGAAAAAAAACCTTAAGCACTAAAAGTTACGCTATCTACAATAACTTTATAACGAACATCCTTCACTGATTTACGAGGTAGTATAAATAGTTGTGAACTCGTTCTGTTTTAATATTATTTATCTACACAAATGACTGCACACATATCAAAACCGTTCCTACTTTCAACAATTACAATAAGCTAACTGTAGGTACCTACTACATGCTATATAAAAAAAATAAAATGTGATAATAATCCAGGTGAGCTAGAAAACAACAACAATGACAAACTTACTGAATACATAAATTGCATTTAGAATCTAAATTAAGAAATTGAAAGAAAAAGTAATCAAATCATGAAATTACAGAAGGAATTTTCCTTTTTTTAAAGTCTTTGAAAATGATAAACAACTAAAAACAATAATAAATAATTTTGAAAAAGTATTGGCAAAAAGCCGTGTAAGCGTAGAAACTCAAACCGACCTAAAAACTAGTAGTGATAGAACAACACCTGAAATGCAAAAATCAACAAATAAAACAGGTATAC
Organism: Altica lythri; assembly: GCA_964028335.1. Lineage (NCBI taxonomy): Eukaryota > Metazoa > Arthropoda > Insecta > Coleoptera > Chrysomelidae > Altica > Altica lythri. Next base: position 42,832,040 of record OZ034806.1, on the reverse strand, counting down.
AGGCTGTCCCAGAAACCCAGAAAATATTAAAGACATTAAAAATATATGCAGCGTGAATGAAGTAAACCAAACTAACAAGAAAGAAATGCAAAAGAAAAATGTTTACTTAAAAAGTGATATTGACGCATTACAGTTTATTAATTCTAATTTTGAAAAAGAAATGTTAACATGATTAGTGGAAATGAAAAGTTAATAAATGAAATAAAATCTCTGGAAAAAGTAGTGCAACATTTAAAACATGACGTGATTAAACCCTCGAAAATAAAACAAGAAAAAAAGAAAATTTGCAAAAAAGAAAATAAATACAAAAGAAAAACGGACTACTTTAGCTAGATTTACCGAAGAAATAATTGAAGAAAATACCACAGAGTATGACATTAACATCTCCTAAATCAGCAATGAAAAAACTGAAGTAAATAGTGGGACTGCCGGCAGAAGTTATACTTCTCTGCACGCGCATTTGTATGCAAATGATTTAGCAAAATCATTATATGATATTCGTGGTTAGCGACCCCAAAAACCTTCTAGTACCGAGTGCACACTCTTTTTGTACCGAATTTGCATAAAATTTCTGGAGATGAGTTCCGTCTTAAGCACCAGGTGTTCCGAAGACAATCGCCATTATTTTAAACGTATTTAGCGCCTCAAAAAACCGCCCGGTAGGTACCAAGAGTACCCCAGGAGAAGAGATAAATACCCTAGTCACCAAGTGCCGCGGAGACTTTCGGCATCATGATATTCGTGTTCAGCGAAACTAAAAAACACGTGGATATAAATTGAACCCATTTTCAGCAATACTTACCGAGTTGTAAGTTTTTTTTTTCTATTGTCTGTTCGGAATGCACTTTTCGAAACGCTGTTTATGTAGCCTGTTGTGAACGGCAAAACTGCTACCCGCGAGTTTTCCGTTCCTCAGGTTCAAATTCAGAAAAGATTATTTAAACGAAATTGACGGATATATTTTTTTTCAAAAGTCATACATAATTACATCAAATCAATAAAACTCAAAATTAACAACATAAATTACCGTAGTAACAAAAATATATATACAGTATGTCTCTAACATCACTCCCACCTTGAGGGACTCAACAATCAAAATACCGTATATATATTTAACAAATTTAAGAAGTAAACATAAATCGATCAGGCTTTTTCACTCTTCGTCCATGTCGAGTGACGTACGTAGTTTCAGAATTTATTCTTTCCATGTCTGACAATCCCACCGTATCACTTGATGTGGTAACCTCTTTTGTGTCTTCTGCCTCGTCCGCTACGCTATTAATGCATTCCAGAGGATACAGTCTCTGCAATGGCCTAACTAATTGACCTCTTGAAGTGTCGATTCGAGCTACTCTCTTTTCACCATCTCTTCCTTCAATAAATCCTATTATCTTTCCCATAGGCCAGTTTAATCTTTTATCACGGTCATTACCAATAAGAACTATATCTCCAATGGAAATCTGTTGTTTAGATCCTTTTATTTTCGGCATCCATTTCAATTCAGCTAGATACTCTGATCTGAATCTTTTCCGTAAGTCTTCTCGAAGTTTTTGTTTATATCGTATTCTACGATTGATTGAAGAATGATCTATAGCGTCACAGTCTGGTAAACCACTTTCTACTTGGTCACGTAAAAACATGTTTGGCGTTAGTGGTGCTAACTCTGAAGGATCACTAGACATATAAGTAATTGGTCGAGCATTAATCATATTCTCACACTCGTATACGATAGTCAACAGTTCTTCATAAGTCAGAGACGCACGTCCCAAAACTTTCTTCAATAAATTCTTTAGAATTCTTATAAGGCGCTCCCAGAATCCTCCCCACCACGAAGCAGTTGGTGGATTAAATCGCCATTTAATCTGTTGAACCGATGAAAAATCACTAATTATATCCCAATCTAGTCTATTAAACGCATTTTCCGTACCGATAAAGTTTGTACCATTATCACTATAAATAATTTTTGGTTGGCCTCGTCGCGCAACAAATCTACGAAGACATTGTATAAAATCCGAAGTACTTAAAGACCCACACAGTTCTAGATGTACCGCTCTGTACACAGCACACGTAAATACAGAAACCCACACCTTTTCCCCCGATTTAAGAAGTAAAGGTCCGGCGAAGTCTACTCCCGTAACTTCAAACACAACTGAATCGCGAACCCGATCTGCTGGTAGCGGAGGAGTATCAATACATATCGGTTTAGATGAATGTCTTTTACAAACTCCGCATTCATTTACTACGGTTCTAATATAACGCCTACCTCCCAAAATCCAGAATTTTTCGCGTAATATTCCCAATTTAGTACGTTTCTTTCTATTATGACTATATCTCTGTAACCAAGCAATCATTCGTACAGTCTTAGTGTAGACTCCAAAATAATTTAAATGAAATTCGTCTGACTTAAGATGGACTGAAGAAGAGATAACTTTTCTTTTCCTCTCTAAACCTATCACAGACTCATCCCCTTCAACCTCATTATTGGGCCACGCACTAGGCTCTCCATACAGCCACTCAGGTCCCTCCCACCATCAAGATTTTAATAAATCTCGAGCGTTACAACCTCGACTTGGCAGATCAGCTGGATTAATGTTCGCTGGAACATGTCTCCACATAGTAACATCCGTTAGAATTTTAATTTCTTTCACACGATTCCAAACAAATACACCCCATTCATTCTCTCTTCGAATCCAGGCTAACACCGTAGAAGAATCACTCCAATAATAACGTTTCATATTTTGTTTCAATTCAAAACAAATTGTGTTACAAAGCCTAGCTCCAATAGTTGCTGCTAGGAGCTCTAATCTTGGAATTGACATCTTTTTCAAAGGTGCTACCCTCGATTTAGCTCCTAGAAGAAATATTTTCACTTGATCTTCTTTTACAATACGTAACAATATACAAGTTGCATAAGCCTTTTCACTTGCATCACAAAAAGTATGTAGACTACCAGTCTCCATCTCAGAATTACCAGCACATATCCAACGCGGTATCTTTATATTCAACAATTCAGGCAATTCACTCGACCACAACCTAAATTTATCACTAAGTTGATTATCTAAACACACATCCCAACCAATGTGTAATCCCCATGTTTCCTGCAATAATAGTTTAGGAGGCAGCAAAACTGGAGACGTAAAACCTATAGGGTCAAAAACCTTTTGTGCCATAGAAAGTACTATTCGCTTAGTAATAGTTTTATTATCTAAAACCTCTATACACTGATTATTAATTCCCAGTGTATCTTTCTTTGTATCCCATGTTAACCCTAATACAGAAACTATATCAGTTGACGACAAAAATTGACTATTTTCCATTAATTGAGTGTACTCCCACCCTCTTAAGTCAAATTTAGCGTCTGCCATTACAGCCCTTGCTTCTTTCATAAAATTATTCAACTCATTATAACTTGGAACACTTGTCACACAGTTATCAACATAAAAACCTTTTATTAATTGATTTATAACAACAGATGAATATTTGCAATTTTTAAGATTATCATTAAGATGAAATTGGATAGTAGCACCTAATAAAAATGGACTGCAATTCACTCCAAATACTACTCTTTTATGGCGATAAATCTTCTCGCTCCCTGTTTCATCTACCCACAAAAACCTTAGAAAATCTCTATCAGACTCATTTACTCCAATCATTAAAAATGCTTTACGTATATCTGATACAACCCCTATTCTTTCTACTCGAAAACGAAGTAAAATAGAAGGAATCATTTCCAGAAGATTGGGTCCCTTTTCTAGACAATCATTTAAAAATGGTTTACCCTTTTCATAACAAGAAGCATCAAAAACTGGCCTAATCTTAGTAGTTAAACTACTTTCTTTGATGACCGCCCTATGTGGTAAATAGTGAGTAAAAGCCTTAAATTTAGTATCCTCTACTCGTTCTATAATACCTTCTTTTTCCCACTCCTCAAATACAGTATTATATCCAACTAAATTACCAGATTCTTGTAATTTTTTAAGAGTAACTTGTAGCCTTCTTTTAGCAACACTATAATTATTAGGTAGAGGTGGATGATCATCTATCCAAGGTAATCTAACAACATACCGACCCTCTCCATCAGAGCTAATAGTTTCTAAGAAAAATTGCTGAGTTTTGAAATTTTGTTCAACCTGAGATTTTGTCTGAGATGGTTCCTTAATACCTAGAACATCCAATCCCCACAAATCAGATAAAACAGTCTCACCAACAAACAATGAAAACACCGAAAATGAATTACTATTAATATTACTCCCTTTTCCGTATGGAATTTTACCCATCATTGTCCAGCCTAAAAGTGTTTCAATGACTACAAGTCCACTATTTAATATATGAGTCCGCCCTGTAAACAGTTTACCAGCTATATCTGCCCCAATTAGTACTTCAATAGGATCTGGCCCTTGTACATCACTCAAGGAAATATTTAATTCTTTCACCTCATCTATCCATGACCCAGGAAAAATTGAAGTAACACTATGACATATTTTTTGCTGGTCTAACGCTTCGAATTTACAGCTGTACGAACCACTACATAATCTAATATCGTAACAATTGTGAATCTGTTCTGAAGAACTCTGTCCACCAAATAATAAATGAACAATCGTTTCAGCACGTTTAGATACATACCCTAACTCTTGAGCTGTAGATTTCAAAATATATGATCTTTCAGATCCAGTATCAATTAGAACTCTAACAATTTTAGTACCATTTTCTCCTAGAAGATTCAACCTCAACGTTTGGAGAAACGTACATCCTCTAACTACATTCGTTAAAGCCTGTTCAGACGACCTTTGTTCATCATTCAACTCAACTCTATTAGAAGAACCTACAATACTTTCTTTTAACCTTTGAAGATTTGAACACATAATAGACAAATGTTGTTTATCACATAACATACATCGCAAATTTCCTTTACATTTTTTAGATCTATGCCCAACATTCAAACATTTATAACAAGCATTCTTAGCTTTTGCACATTCTTTCTTCTCATCGAACGTCATTTTTGAAGCTTTAAAACAACGTTCACTAGCATGTAAACCATTACAAAATATACACTTTGTACGAATGATGTCTTGGTTTACTAATTCAATTGCAGTTGGTATATTTGAAGAGGTATTAACGTCTTTTTTCTTTGAAGTAGTCGGATTAGCAGAATTTTTACTACAGAAACCAAACTTTTCGTTTGCAAGTAAAATGCGTTGTTCATTTTCTACTTCAATTTTTAAAAAAGACATCAAACCTTTCAAACATTTTTCAAAATTTACCATGTCACGAGTACCTGAATATTCAAAAGATCTTTGCCACGCTCGTAACAAATCATCTGGTAAACAAGATTCAATTAAAGGATATAACAAGGCAGCACATTTATCCGATGTTACTCCTAAAGTTTCCAATGCTTGTAACTGGGTTTCAATTTTATCATATAAAATGGATATATTCGAGATTTGTTTAGTCAAAGCGTTGTTTAGTAATAATTTTAACAATTCTCTTACATAAATTTCAATTTGAAGATCTTCTCTACCATATCTAGACGTTAAACTGTCAATCATCTTTTTATAGTTTTCCCCCAGTGGCGGAAAGCTTTCAACTACTTGCCTGGCTTTACTTCCAGGCAAAGTAGATTGATTTAAATATTCAATTTTGTCTTCTAAAGCTATATCCGGATCTTCATGAATTTTTTTGAATTGAGACCAAAATTTAAACCAATCTCGAATATCTCCATTAAATTTGATTAGTTCAATGTGCGGTAATTTAAATTTCCTCATACCCGAAGATGAATTTTCAGAAGTACCTGCCTGCTGACGAAAACCGCAAAGTGACCTTACATCGTCCGGAAGGTAACGTTCGCATTTTAATTTCAAACCTAAGTACGTTTTCCGATATTTGTCGCACGTTTCCATCTCTTTTAGCCACTCGTCTTCACTAACGTCGAGTGTCATCAGTTCAGCAACTATTTCTTCATCTTTGGTTTCTAGTTCTATAAATTTCCTTTGAACCAATTCCCAATTTACTATAATCTGTTGACTATCGTTCTGTTTCACCGAAGTTTCAAACTCTTCGACCTTTTTTGAAAAAACTTTTCGAAGAACTTCTCTGTATTTCCTTTTTTGATCCATCTAACAAACTTGGTCTAACCAGGGATATTTTGCAGCAACTCAAATTACAAAACTCCACGAGGTTTTTTTCAGACTAGGGATCAAAAACGTCCTGTCACGGTCGCCACTAAATGTTGTGAACGGCAAAACTGCTACCCGCGAGTTTTCCGTTCCTCAGGTTCAAATTCAGAAAAGATTCTTTAAACGAAATTGACGGATATATTTTTTTTCAAAAGTCATACATAATTACATCAAATCAATAAAACTCAAAATTAACAACATAAATTACCGTAGTAACAAAAATATATATACAGTATGTCTCTAACATAGCCAACAACCTTAAAAGCATAGAGCAGAATATACTGCAACAATGTGACGGTACTTTAGACTTCAATACAATACTCATTACTGAATATGTATACTCTATATGTGACAGAATCATAAAATAATCTGTCAAATAATCATGTGGTCCATCACTATGATATTCATACATTATTTCAGACTGTTTTTTGTATATCTATCCCTTTTCAATGTACTGAATGTTGAAACGGTATTCAAAGGATTTATAGTTATGACTAATAACATGTGGTAAATATTTCATCTTTGTTTTTACCGACCAATATACCTTATAAGTGTTTCTGTCTCTCTCTTACTCACACCATTACATATGTAATGATTTTTCCCATTTAACTGTACACAATTTTTTCCGCCGAGTGCACGAATAGAAGTATAACTTCAAAAATCCAAATTATTGATATGTTGAGATGAATTTGCGAGAGACATATCAGTGCCTCTTCGTTCCTTCACAGACCAAACAAAATTTGTGGCGGAGGCCCTGTTAATCCAGGTATAAAATTTTATGACTTAGCTAAATCTATTTTTGAAAAAACTATGCAATACGAACAAAATGATTTTGTTATTTTTATGTTCTCTACAAACAACGTTTGTAACCATTATAATTTAAGAGAAGGACTAAGATACTTGATACCTATGAGTAAAGTTTTAAATTTAATAATATTAACTGATTGTCATTCTCCAGATGATATTTTAATTAAAAAGTATGTTAGCAAATATATTCGACTTCACAAATATGTAAATAGATATTCGTCTCTGAAATATATCCAGTCTGTGCAAAATAAAAGTAAATTAATAAAATACATATCCAAATGCTATATACCTTACATTGATAACACACTTAATAGTACAGTATTAAAAACTATTACATTGGCCGAACCTGAAAATAATTTTTTTTTCGTATACTAAACAAAAAAATAAATTCAATATAGTACATTTTAATGTACAAAGCATCTTCAATAAACTGTTAGAAATCGAAGTATTGCTAGATGAAAAAGACTGTAACATTTTTTGTGCAAGTGAACACTGGGCCAACCGATATCAACTTGACTCTCTTAAAATTGCTGGCTTTGAAATGGCAAATGCATAATATGCCAGAACCACTAAACGCGGAGGAGGAGTAGCAATCTTTGTCAGAAAAGGCTTAACTTATAAAAAAGTTGTCACTGAAGCTATTGAACAAATATTTGAAGCAACAGCGGTTGTCACTACAATAAATAATTCTCTCAAAGTTTTAATTATCTGCTTATATAGAGCCCCTTGTGATAAATCGGAAAACTATAAATTATTTCTTAAAAACTTTACGATAGCATAAAATATATATAAATATGGTTTCTTTAAATGTTTATGGAAAGATAACAAAACCGTCGCCGCTATTTTAAAGCGTTTTTATTTCAAAATTCTCTTCTCTGCAAAATGATTTGTGTATTGCAAAATATGTCGAGTTGAATGGTCTGTTTATGTGCTTCGATAAAATAAAGTTTTTGGTGTAATTGTTAACAATTAAAAATTCTTCATGGTAAAATTGTCTCTAAAGAAATAAGAAACGGTACTAAAGTACATGCATCTAAAATGTCAAAATGATCCCAAATCACAGTATTAACAATTTGAGATATACAGTTCGAAATATTATTAAATTGTACAATACAACAGGATCTGTTGCTTAAAAACAGAGAACTGGAAGTCGACCGTGTTATTCCAACACCCACTTAAGAGCCTTAAGACGAATTATCAAAGATAATCGGCATGCTAATTATAACGAATTGAAAGTATTGTGGAATCAGGCAACTGCAAAAAACTTTTCAAGAGAAACTTGTCACAGACCTGCAGTAATCAGTCAAAAAGGCCATGTAACGACAGATTTTTCAATTTCTGTCTCTGTTACAAAATATGTAATTATTTTAGGCTAATATTAAATAAAAATATCGTATCTTATAATAAATACATTTTAGTTTTCGCCAATATGGGCCCACTTACTGAGATGTTAAATATTTTTATAATGGTTAATTTTATTATGTGATAAGGGCTTTACAAGACAGAAAATAATAAATAGAAATTTTTAAGTAAATCATCCTGTAAAACGTAATAAGTAAATTACCGTGTCAAGATTACATCCCTTCGAACTATGTTACTTCTTGTGCATGATACCGAATGCCTATCAACAATCTCTCTTTGTTTCGAAACTATGAAATAGCCACTTCGAAATGCTCGTAAAATCTCGAGGTTTATAGTTTAAGTACGAATATGGACCGAGCTTTTGAATTTAATGCGAATTTTAGTGGCACAATGACACTCTAAAGGACTGAGCACACAAGATAAGCCTACAGTTATGTTTGCATCAAAAGATCAACGGTAGGGTAGAACCTGCAGAACAATTATTTTATATAATAGAACCAGGACGGAATCCAATCTATTGTGTACGATTCAAAAAAAATCTACCGGAAAATTGAATAAAAATACATTATAAAAATTACGATTGATTTTTTTACGTATCTTTTGTTTACATACACAAGGTGTCCAAATTGGATTAAAAAATTTGAAAGCATAGTTAAGTTTTATTATTTGACATTGCTGTTTAAAACATAAAGAAAAATTTAATAATCGACACAATTAAATGTAATAAAATATATAATTAATAATAATTAAAAACAATTTAAAAATGGTTCAAGAAACAGCATTATTTACAAATCGAAAATCGCTGAATGTAACTTTCAATACACTACACAAGCTGTTTTTAGTTTTGTATATAGCCATAATGACAAAATATAGACTCAAAGTACTTTATTGCGTTTCAAAATTTGTCCCATCAAGATCACACTTTCGCATACGTTTGAACCAATTTGTAAAACGGTTATTCCAGTCCTTAGTTGACACTTGCAAAATTGCTGTTTTGGAGGCGTCAATGGCTTCTTATGGCGACTGGAATCGTTGCCCACGCATTGAATTCTTGATCTTTAGAAACGTGAAGAAGCCGTTGGGACTTAGGTCGGGACTATACAATGGATGGTCTAACAATTCAATGTTTTGAAGCTCCAAAAACTTAATTATCTTTTGGTCAGTGTGAGCCTTGTCCTTGTCCTGATATAGGATCATTCGGCAAACAAATGTTTATATAGCAATCAAAAATAACCGTTCTTCGATATTCTAAAGTAATTGTTGCCACATGACCAGTTTTTGGCACAAAAAATTGCGACAATTTTCTTTGACACACTTCGAGAACGACTCACTTTTGTTGGTTTTTCCTCATCATGAAACACCCACACAGTGGATTGGCGTTTATTTTCCTGTTTGTAGGAGTTTATCCAACATTTATCGTTACCAACAATAGCTTTCTTTGTTGAACCGTTTCATCGAAGTTCCCAAAGATGACTTTATTTTCTGGTATGTTACACGGCGGACATTCTTAATTAGTTGACTAACCGCATCAATGTTTTGCTGTTTGACGGCTGTTTTGGGTCAACTTAGCCTGGATTCGTCGCTGAGACTGGAGCGACCACGTTAAAATTCGCAGTACCAGTGGAAAATAGTTGACTGGTGTGGTGTTTTATTCCCAAACAGAGAAATCCTTTCAGTGAGACATTTTTATTGGGATAATCCTCTCCGTAAGTTATTGCTTGAAAATGTTTTCGGCTAAGATCCATTTTTCGACCGACTTGCTTATTTCAAAAATTACTTACACGACTTGTTTTTCAATGAAACTCTGGATTTAAGTCAACAATAGATTGGGATTAGATTTATGTCTAAAGATTCTATTGGTGGCGCCTTTTAAGTTGCTATAGATATGCAAAACTAAAAAGATAACCATCGTAACACAACGGTATTACGAAGACAGGTCAATCAGTTTTTAGAAAATCTAAAAAATGACGTTCTTGTCATCGCCAATAGTTTTTATTCAGTAAATATTTCTCACTGGATATCTAGCAAAATTTCAGCCATATTTATCTCGTGGTTTTGTTTTTATCGCCAGTTCGAGTAAACAACTTTGTGTCTGTTTTAAAACATGAAAAAAAGTGAGAATAGAGCGGTGATTAAACATTTCTTTTTAAAAAGACTACAAAAAAGAGTAAACATACACATTCGTAGTAAAACATTATTGTTGTTTGAGGAAAATTTGGAAAATAAATTTTGTTTGTAAGAAATAACGTTTTTATAAAGAATGATTTTCTTGGTAAATATTGTCACGCCTGGGGGATAGAGAATGTGTATGTTTTGGGATGAGGTGTAGCTTTACTAAAGGCACTTCCCAGCCAGGTCGTGAGTATTTAACCATCTGGTAGGTATCTTGCTGAAGGCAGAAACCTAACCAAGTGAAAGATGAGATAAACAACAGGAAACAAGCAACAAATATATTAACAGATAAAAGAATAATAATAATAAGAATACATATATATGAATAATAAAGAAGCAATGATAATAACCTAAACTAATCTTATCAATTAAACTATATGGTGGCATGTCACACTTACTCATTAAAACTATGTCAAAATTCATAACTACCAGATTCAAGGGTCTGTTTTAGAGACACCCCAAAGGGTGACATACAGACAACCTCTGATTCCGGAATCCTGGAGTGCAACCTCAACGACGCGCTTTTATAGCCAATTCATATTTTACATGAGAATTAAAACTAAACTATTTAATTTCCTCTTGAGATCTAAAGTACTGACTTTGACCTGTATAAGTACAATACAAAATAATACAATAAAATATAAACCTATTAAATTATTACGTAGAGTAAAACTACCCTATTATCGTATCTGACTAGGGCTTCACACGAGACGAGAGTAAGCGAGAGTAACAAAAATCTCGTCTCGGTCTCGTCAATTCTCAAAAAATTGAGTCTCGTTCAAGTCTCGGTCTCGTCTCGTTACTAGTTGTCTTGTCTCGTCCCGCTTAATTGTAAATAATGATTATAAATATTATATAAAAGTTTACTGTATGTCTGCAGTAAATAAGAGGATTTTCCAAGTAGAAAATTTTGAGCCTAAGAAACCATTTATAGTATACTTACATGTTTATTACTCTCTAATTTATACTCAACCAAAAGAAAGGTAACCCATCGATCTTTTAAAAAAAATCATTCAAACTTGAAATATAAAAATCTGCGAGGATAAATATTCATGATTAAGAGATGAGTTACTATAAGAAGCGTGAACAAGTTGAAGTAAAAATGTGAAAAAATCATACTCGGTTAGTGATTTCTGTTTAAATTTACAATAAAATATATACGGATGGTCAGCAGATTTTATATTTTCTAAAATATATTGTTTTCTATACAGGCCATTTCTGATTTTTCGAATAAAATCATCATAAAAAAAATTTAACGAGTCTAAAAACGAGACTCTCGGGTTGCCCTGTATGTGGTATTTTCCAAATCGTCTCGTCTCGTTTCGGAAAAGCGAGACGAGAACGAGACGAGGCGAGAAAAATCTCGCTATCGTGTGAAGCCCTATATCCGGCAGTATTTGGTGCCAAAATGAAAGTTTCTACCGGAGAAATGACGATTTCCTAAAGACTTGACAGATTCTGGTATAAAATTAGTTTTTTATTTTACTAAAATGGTGGTTTTTCAGAAAAAAATTTAGTTCCGAATGCAAAATCTTTTTTTTTTGTTTAATTTTCTGGTGAGAAAATATTTTTGTCTAAAAATAATAGTTTATGAGAAAAATAATAGTCTCTGGTGAAAAATTAGTTCTAAATGGTATTAAAAATTTTAAGGTGGGAGATTTAATTGAAAAATGACTGTTTGAAAAAAAAAATGAGTGTGGCAGTCAGTGGGACTGCCGGCAGAAAATATACTTCTATGCACGCGCCCGGATTCTTAAATTTGTATGCGAATAATTTAGCAAAATCATTATATGATTTTCGTGGTTAGCGACCTCAAAAACCTCCTCAAAAACCGAGTGCACACTCTTTTTAGATCGAATTTGCATAATATTCCTTGAGACGAGGTCCATCTTAAGCACCAGGTGTTTCGAAGACCATCGACTCAAAAAACCACCGAATATCAGGTGTGCACTGATTTCGTACAGAATTTACATTAAACCTTAAGAGAAGAGGTAAATACCCTAGGCACCAAGGGCCGCGGAGACTTTCGGAATCGTGATATTCGTGTACAGCGACCCCAAAAACCCCGAGTTTATAAATTGAACCCATTTTCAGCAATACTTACCAAATTGTAAGTTTTCTCTCTATTGTCTGTTCGGAATGCACTTTTCGAATGCAGAAATTCAATTTCCCATTTTTACATTATAAAATATAGCGACAAATTTCCTGATACTTTAACGAATCCAATGCAAAAAACGCATTCCGATCCATCTTACGTTACAAAATTCAGAGGTTTTAGTTTATTTTCTCGACTATTCGTAAAAACTCTGTTTATGTAGCCAACAACCTTAAAAGCATAGAGCAGAATATACTGCAACCATGTGACAGTACTTTAGACTACAATACAATACTCATTACTCATTATTATTATAAAATGCTAAACTTTACTTCACTTACGTGACAGAATTATAAAATAATCTGTCAAATAATCATGTGGTCCGTCACTATGATATTCATACATTAGTTTAGACTGTTTTTTGTATATCTATCCCTTTTCAATGTACTGAATGTTGAAACGGTATTCAAAGGACTTATAGTTGTGACTAATAACATGTGGTAAATATTTCATCATTGTTTTTACCGACCAATATACCTTACTCACACCATTACATATGTAATGATTTTTCCCATTTAACTCTACACAATCTTTTTCTACAGAGTGTACGAATAGAAGTATAACTTCAAAAATGAGTATCACATACGATACAGTTACTAAAGAATTTTTTGTTGAGTAGGTACAATATGACGCCCTTTACTTTATACAGTTAGTTCTTTGTTTTCAGTTTGCTTATACACTATACCTATACACTTTTTCCTTTAGATGATGTTTCAAATATCAGTATAATGTTCGTGATAGGTTGTATTTTGAAATGTAATTTCCTTGTTGACATATGCAGGAATTTCTACAAAATATCTGATTACATACAACTAGGTGTGAACCAGAAAATTTTGCAGGGACATTGATAGAACGTGATAAATGAGAGAGATTGAACAAACTCACTTCAGAGTGTAATTAATTATTCATTGTTTACTGAAATCGTACACGCCGCCGATTTCAAACCACATCATTAACGTTCCAATAGCAATTGCACTTAAGCTAGGAACATGATTTTAGTCACACCTGAAAACCAGGGGCGCACGAAGATTAAGTGCATTAAAAAAGACATATGCTTCACTGTAGCTATCTGCAAGATTTGGCCAATTCAGATTTTTTTGTTTTTTTGTTAGCATGTATCTACCATTTTTATTATAGTCGTATTTACCATTATTTACTTATTTTGATTTATAGTTTAGACTTGATTATTAAATATATTTATAAACATTTGACATATGTATTACTTATAGCTTGTTCGAGGATGGGATGAGATGTTGCCGACCTCGCCAATTTTTTTTAGTATAAGCTCAAAATGAAATTAATATAACAATATTGAAAACTGAATCTTACGTCAACGTGGTTTAGTTAGGTTAATTTAAAGAATTATTTATTTTCTTATCTTAGTAATTTTGGAAACTCTTGATCTGACTCAGATGTATCGGTGTCGATTGTACACTGATAGTTTTCCTTCCATTTTCCAGTAGTATAATCTTTTTTGTTCTCCACAAAATGGCTTGATTTTATATAATTTCGTTTATAGTAAGATATCTTGAGTGCACCTCTTCAAATAAATTTGGATGAACCCCTGATGTTGAAATCAATATTCAGAAATCGATAGCATGTCGAATTTACAATCAAGTATAATCACTTTCTAGACAAATCGGATTTTTTTAGAGTAAATTAATTCCTAAAGCCCAAACTAATGTTTGGCTAAAGTGAAACTACTTGATTTTGGTTAGAATTAATAAAATATTCTCTGTTTTTAGACACTCACACTAAAATTATCAAAAGACACAATATTATAATCGACTTACTTGTATTTCGAAGAGGACCAGATTATTTGATGTACCAACTTGAAATACATTGAGAATTACTAAACGCAACGAGGAAGAGTCGATAATTATACTTTAACACCGCTCACAGTACAATTTTGAACTACAGCTATTAAAATAACCGATTTAGATACGAAAACAATAGTCTGCTGAATTTTTTCTTTATGCAAAACTATCCGATATTTCGTTACAAAATAATTTTTTTAAAAATGCCAATTCATTTGTTCTATATATCTTACAATAACTTATTAACTTTTTTTATATATATTTTTATAAACTTTCATTAGTTGTTGACGGTTTATTTGTCCTAAAAAGATTTATTTCGTAATGATTGCTATTAGTTTTTAATCCGTAAAATTGAAAATCATTGGTGCTTGTAACACATGAATTTCGGCAATCGATTGTTAACATGCCATGCGTAATTATATTTTCTGGATCTTACTCCATAGTAAGGATAAAGAAACTTATATACTGCATGATAATATTTTTAAATATAATCAAAATAACAACTGTTACATAGACTATATATTTTATTATTTAAGAGGGATTTTTAAAGTTTAAAAATAAAACATACAAGAAAAATGGAAAAATTGGTACATCGCATAGCCATAGATTATCTTGGTGGTAAGTCAACTTTGTTGATCATGATTTATCTCATATCGTCTACGACACCTGCTAATTCCTTCTTTAGCGAATGTATGACTATATTAAGAGTGGTTATTGTCAAATCGAGAATTGAAACTTCAAAGTTTAAGTCACTTTTTTGTGCTGTGTTAGGGAACTTAAGCTATAGAGTTTTTAATTTACTTATTTCAGACATCTTTTATAGGATTTTTGAAAGGACAAGAAGAAAAAAGAAAAATATATATATATCTGTCGCTACTGGAACCTGCGATCTTTATCTAGATCCGATAGCGTTTTAAACTGTTAAAGTCACTGATCAACGGTTAGATGGCGTTGTTGATTATATCTTGATTTAACCCATGCTATCATCAATACTTGGGTATTACCAAATTACCTTTACACATATGACGTTAATTAGAAAGATTTTTTGTAAAATCGACATTTGAAACATTAAACCCTAATACATTTTTTGTTGTCTGTCGATTAGACGACTGTAACCAAAGATTTTTTTGAAGTTAGGGTATTAGAAAGGAAGTTTGATGTTTTAATTTTCGATTTGACAACTAATCTCTCTCTTATTAGCCGCCTCATATATGTGCTTAAAGAGAAATTGATAAGGAGTCGTATTTGACCAAAGATAAATCAAGATAAATCAAAAAGCCAACTAAACACTAGGATTGTCAGTGGCTAAACGGTTTAATGCGATATCGCCTATAGTTGCTTTTAATGTAATTTCTTATCTGTTTGCTAAAACGTAATTATAGACTATTTGATTAATTAAATAAACTGATATTACTATTATTATTGCACCTAATTATTATTGTAATAAATTCTTTTTTTTTAGGTAAGTCAGCCACGTAGGTATTAACAATTGGGTAAGTGTTTAAAGTATTTTCTAGAAAAGTAACAAAATAAAAACATAAGCTCATATAAGAATAAATGGCTAAAATTAAAAAAAAAATTAGTCCATTGAACTAAAAATTTAATATAAAAAGATCTAACACATCAAATTTTAAAAATATTCATTGTTACACAGAAAGTACAAACTTGTAATTGAATATTAAACTCGGGCTTACTGGTAATAACGTCTAGTATTCGTCTGCCTTAAAATAGACCAACAGTCGCTGCCGAACAAAATTTGATTCCAAAAATAAAGTTGCTTCTAATAATTATGCAACAAATCAGAAACAATTTGTTCATAGTTCTCCTTTTTATTTTTAAACCACCAATTGAAGCAGTTTAATTATTATAGCTCTTTCAATGCCGAGCAAATAGCAGTTTTCGTTTATAAGCCCTAATTTAATGAGAAGCGGTTCCAAAATAAGATTTTTCTTATTATATATCAATTAAAATCGTGTTTGGATATTAATTTTTCCTAGTTGATATTCTTTCGTTTCTCGACGTATTGGTGTTATATCTATTACAAATTTTATTATTTAATAACACAGTTTTTAAAACTCTACGCAATTTCAAATAAGATTTACTTTATACGATCTACAAGGTATTTCTAATTAATTTAACATAAAAATGGTGAATTCGCGCTGTGCAGTCACCATTTTTTAGATTGCCTAGAGCAGCTTTTTTCACGTCTGTAAAGTTAGAAAGGTCAAATCGGCAGAATCACTCGTATTATATCTCAAAATTTAGTGCTCATTTAGTGCTAATTTAGTGCTGATAACAGATATTTGGTGCTGTGATAGGGGGACTAAAAATGAGAACACTGCTAACATTTCATTAAGCTAGCAGTGTACCATTTGTGACCGCGCTAAAACGGAAATTAATGGAATTAAAAGACGTCACTATTTAGTGCTCAATTAGTGCTACCAGTACAGCAAAAGAATTTTAAAAAATATTTTTTTTTCAAATCAACTACTGCTAATATAACGACGCCAGCGGTCTTGAGAGCTAGAAGAAGACTCTAAAACGGAATCTAATGGAATTAAAAGACGTCACCATTTAGTGCTCAATTAGTGCTGTCAGTACAGCAAACGATTTTTGAAAAAGATTTTTTTTTTATTTTTTTTTTCAAATCAACCACTGCATGTTTTTATGTATTTTGGGTGTAACTTTGTTTGAATTATGGCCATTGGGTTTGATATATGTGCCCAAACAGTTTTTTTGCATTTTTGTATATGATAATTATAAAACCATTAAATTGTTGTTATTTTTAATATAAATTAAACAAAATCAGTTTCTCCTGTTCCATGCCCTTAACTTCACTAACGCAATACCAAGTACTCCGGGTCAGCAAATTTTATACTATTATTTTTTAAAGAAAATAAAATATACAACTAAAATTGCTTATCTTTCTTACTCTTCGCATTCTAGTTGAAATATTTTTTAGGATTATTATTAAATATTAACACAACCCATTTATAATTTGTGATAAGTGGATATTTCGCATTAATTAAACCAATAATTGTCATTACTTACAGAACATTTAAACTGAAAAACAAATCTCAAAACTGGCCTAAGCCAATGTCATGTATTCATGAGCGCAAAAGTCGCAGGATGATTTATTAAAGACAGTTGGAACAGTTTGAGATATATCCGTAGCGGGTACTGCACTATGAGACCGACAAAGTCATACAACGGTAATTTATTGAAGTCGATGCTTCATAAAATATGAAATAAACTATCGTAACTAGCTCGTAAAATTTCTTGCTATGACGTTAAATTTTACGATATTCTGATAACAATGGCTGATTATCGTAGTGAACTGTACTTGATATATTGGACAAATGGTAATTTATTATTCCCCAAAATAAATTATCGTCATTTAAAATTCTTTAATAATTTTTTTATATACGAGTTTAGTTTGAGTAGAATAAGGATCATAGAAGGTTTATGACTGTATAGAATATATTAAAACAAGGCTTAATTAAAAATTTAAAGCACTAGGCATAGTCCAAGAGCTAGAACCGAAATTTCGCTGACATATTTTTTTGCAATATGTTCATTCAATACAGGTATTTACGTTAGTGGATAAAGAGGTGGCGGACTAGGACAAAGAGGGTGAAAATTTGGTCATCGATAATGTTAGACCCTTAAGAAGCCTAAATCTGAAATGGCAAACAGACACTAATGAAGAGACATAACCTATACTACACTGATGAGTTCAAAAAAAGAGCGAAACACGTTGTCTGTAGTTGGTTTTGCCCTTGTATGAGCTGACTAATATCTTTTTATCTATGTCGCAGCATCTCCCGGTGTCTTGAGTTAGGAAATCTAACTAGACACCAATCCAGTTTAAAACTGAAACTATTTTTGACAGCACGGCACTAGATACGTTTTGTATCATCTTTTACATCTTGTTATACAGTGAGGTCCAAAAGTAAGGGATAAATTCATTTTCTCCGTTAATAAGCGTGTAAGAGAAAAATCCTGAAACACGTCACTTTATAAATTTAAAATGACACTTTATGGCGCTAAAAAACCACCCCCCATTTCAAACCCCTTCCCAAGTGGTGAGAGCACCCCATTTTTTTAAATGGCATGAGGGGTCATGTGATACCTCGTCTGAAAGAGCATTTAATTGCCTATTCAGCAATGTAAAGGGGGTTTAAAGTGGGGGTGGTTTTTTAGCGCCATAAAGTGTCATTTTAAATTTATAAATTGACGTGTTTTAGGATTTTTCTTTTACACGCTTATTAACGGAGAAAATGAAATTATTACTTTTGACAGTATGGCATAAGATACGTTATGTATCATCTTTGGACATTTTTAGACTGTCACAAAACGCTCTGTTCGTTATATATATATATATAAATATATAAATATATATATATATATATATATATATGAACAGTAGTGGTGTTCCGGGTTTCAATCCGTTGGTTGTTTGTGTCTTCACGACGTTTCGCCAACATCTCAGCTGGCATTTTCAAGTGATGCTTCCTTTGCGGCTGCTAAACAAGTTTAGCAGCCGCATCATATATATATATATATTTTAAGACTTATGTTTAGAAAGAATAGAAACATTAGTTATGTAAATTTACTTAATTTATTTAAACTTACTAGTCGTGAGGTTGTTGAAGAAACATTGAAAATACACTTAACAATGAGATTAAACATATTATTTTATAAATTTTCTTAAAACTAGATCTTAAAATTTTACACTGTAGGGGATGCAACTTGTAACTGATTACCAGTTACTATCATTGCTTCTCATACAACTGGTTCTGTAATATAAAATTTAAATTTTACTTTTTACAATATTTACTTTACTTATTATGCATTTTAAAATTTTAATTAGATATATTTTTCCAAGTAACTACTTATTAATTCTTGATTTTTTATGTGTTTATCTATTTTATTATATGAAGAGCACTGGTAAAGTTATACCTGAACACAATGGGTCTGCCTAGTGGAGAAAGCCTGAAAGACACACTAGGCTATTGCTAAGCACTGTATCGTAGGAGATTTCAGCAGAATAACTCCTTGATCTATACAAATTGGTACATATTATGAAACCACGGAAAAAGTAGGCTAACTAGGCTGCAATACTACCTGTGCCCATATTAAAGGGCTTTCAGGATAGTCAAAAATTGTAACTGAAGTATATGTTCTATTTTTAGAATTTATTTAAACAATTAATTTTAGAAAAATAATTTCAAAAATTATTTATTAAAATATTTCGTTGGTCATGCTGTGAATAGAATTTAAGAAATAATAAAGTAAGTGTTGAGTATCGGTGTATGCTATAGAAACGAATCGAAATACCATTTTAACAAGTAATATACATTTTTCATCATATCCTCTCGTTAAATTTATGGAAGGAAGCGATATTTCTCTCGTTTCTCAAGCCATGCGGGGATACGATGTCTGGCAGTTTTAGCGCGGCTAAGCGTGGAAGGCGAATCAGTATTTTTAAAGAGCTCTTCACCAATAAAAACCATCTCGAATTTTATGTTTTACTACCACCAGGCACTTCTGTCTGTGACATCTCGTGTAATTGCACAATTTGAAGGAAAAATGAATTGGCTATATAACTGTTTCTAGTGAGTTGATTTATGTGACGACTACAAACATGAAACATCAATTTAATTGCATCCAATAAAGAATCGTATACTATACTATCAACTTAACACAATGCCTATTTCTTCATTGTTTATTTGTTTAAAGACTTTTTTTATAACAATTGAAATAGATATTTGATAGTAACAATATTTGTTGAATTAATAATAAATGATCTATTTTGTATTAGAAACAAACTCAAATTATGATAAATTATTTCCAATTAAGAAATTTTTATATGTTACAGTTAAAAAATAATTTTTGTTAAAAGTCTAAAACTCTGATAAACAATTATCTTTAAATAATTATTTGCTAAATGTTTTTCAGTTGGATAAAGAATAATAAAAGATCTATATCTGTACAAATCAGCGACACTAAGAGGAATAAATATTAAGGACGATAGTGTCTCGTTTTAAGTTTAATTTACAACTATTTGTTTCTTTTCTTTTAAACATAAAAATTCAGGTTAATAGCGAAACTTCCTAATAGTCGAGGCAATAAAGCTCTAAAATCGGCGTTACCTCCAAAATTTAAACGGCAAGACGGATTTTAATGTTTTTGTTTTACATTCGATTCGTGCACCGAACCAAATTCGTACATAAATAGAAAGAAAGTGTTCATTACGTCAATGAATTCAGGTACTGATTTTGGTCCAAAGTACGAATCATTGATTATACGAATTACGTTTCATTAAAGTATGAATACCTTTCTTTAATCAATTACTTATTTCATTCTATCTATGAACCGACGAAATCATAAAAATCAATACAATTTTCTTTGAGCCAATAAATAGTGTACATTAATTCAATGAAATTTTATACGTTATGCTAATGAATAATTTCTTAATATCTATGTAAGAATTGCATTGGCTTAATGAACACAGTTCTTGCATTTAAGAACATGTTCATTATTTTAAAGAACGCGTACTTACGTTAGAATGAACCAAAATTGTTGTATTTATGATTATTATTATCATATTTATGAATACAATCTTTGTCATAAAGACATATGATTGTAGTTATGATCAGTCTTACACCATATTTATAAATTTGAAAATATTTACTAAGAACTTAATATTGTTCATTCTAGTTTAAGCAAATAAAATACTCGTATAATTGATGTACATTCATTTATTAATCTTTAAATTTGGGAATAACTTTAATGTAACATAAAATTTTTATTTTTAAATATAAATTATTATATAAAATATACATATATTTTCGAACAAAAATTTCCTAAAGTAATTACATAAAAATACTGTATTAAATTACTCTTCTTATTTTCTTCGGTTAAAGAGTCTTTGAAGTCACCTCTTACCTGGGAACAGCGGGAGGTCTCTAAATGAGACCCTTTTCTCGACCCCCGATCCAGCATGTGGTTGTATGCACCCATGACATAACAATCTATTGTTTAAATTTAAAAAATATATGGGATTAATATTTTATAAATAAAAATAAATAAACACCAGAAAAGTAAAGATTTTTTTGTGACTTTAACCATATAACATAATACTTACGCAAAATATTAAAGTGGATTCCACAAAGAACATAAAAGAATATTTAAATTTAACTTTTCTTAGTTGTTATTTCTTTTATGTGTTCTAACGAAAATAACTTCTTGCTAAAATTTAGTTATATTTGATTTCCTCTTGTCTTTTTTGCTTCAGATTTTGATGGTTGATTCTTAAAATCCATTAAGGACTCACATAACTTTAGCTTCATGATCATCTAAAAAACAACGATATTTAGTAGGAACTAATATTAAATAAGAATGGGTTTTTATTGTTATTTAATTGTCAATCTTTTAGAAAATCTTTATAAATACATTTACAAAAAATTCGTATTTGTACCACATCTATTAGGTCGTACTGTCGAATTTTAAAATTGCTATTTTTGGTACCGAAATCAATTTTTATGGATCTATTAATAAAAGAGATTTTTAATCTTCTGAGAAGTGCTGATTTTCATATAACGACATAGTAGAGGCGATATTCTCATTATTAAGAATAAATAATTTATAACTTTAAGTACCCAATATTAATATTACAATTCACTCTTTTGTTTATTTCTTTAGAAAGAATGCTATAAAGTTAACAAAGATTTTAACTAAAATACAATATGACTTTAAACTCACAGTATTTTTTATACAACATAATCAAGCTGCAAATATAAAAGTAGATACATAGTATTTAATTATTAAGAATCGATATTGTAATTAATAAATTCTAATATATAAAATGAAAAAATATTTTGAACTTACCTTTAAAAACAGGATGATAAAATTGTCAAACTAATATAAAACTAAATTAAAACTTTCCACAAAAATTAAAATCTTTCATCTATAGGTTATAACTGGAAACTACAACCTGCAATTGCAAATAACGACTAACCACACCACGCTGAGATGAATAAAAATGCGCATACTCAAAAGGGATTTTTCATGAACGATTTTATTGTATTAATGTACCTATTATATTTAAAGATAGCATTCATAATATCAAAGAATGTGAAACATAGATTTAAAGATTCTGTTCATTATCGTAATGAACCATAAACATTCAACCTATGATTTTTTTAATTACTGAAAATCATCAGTTAATGAAAGGTTATTCATTGTCTACATGAACACTGAAAATACATCAGATTTTGTGTTAAAAATTTTTACGTATTATTAATGATTTTTACGTTAATGCAATGAAAACGAAGTTAATGAACACACGACATTAATATTACGAAACAAATTTTTTTCAGTGTGAGGGCGTCAGGAGACTTTGTGACGTTATGCGATCATGTAATTTTGTAAAACTGCATTTGTGCAAACAAGAAACTTATTTTATAAAGTGTATCTCAAACATAACTCGTGTTATTTATTGGCGAAAATGAGTTCAATTTTGTTACTTGGGGGTTTTTGGGTTCGCTGAAAACGAATATGACATTAAAAGTGATCTCCAGAGTACCTGATGTCCAGTAGGTGTATGGACCTTCCCAGTTCTCCTGTAATTTGGGTGACGCCGTCGGAGGTTATGGAGCCAAACTAAATCTTCAACTTGGTAACTCTTTTCCATTGACCGCGTGTCATAGTAACTCTTTATCCGATCACTAAATAATTGAAGTTTCCCGCGCACCAGTTTGTGCATATTCTCCATTTGATTCTGAAGAATGGTGACATATTCTTCACGGGACACTTTTCACCAGGTTTACAACCCAACACCAAGTCACATGGTAGTCTCATTTCTCTACCGAACAGGACCTTCGCAGACGTTTGACCTGTTGATTCGTTAATGGTCGGTCAAATTGCCAGTAGGAATAGTGAAATGTTTCGATCTCGATCCTTCTGACACTCTGACACCACTTTTGACAGATGGTTGGTTATAGTCCAATTCATTCGTTCCACCATTCCATCAAACTGAGAGTGCATCGCTGTGATTCTAGTTTTATGGATGCCCAATCTTTGGCAACATTCTTGAAACAGCTTGCTCTCAAAATTTTTACTTTACGAATTGTTCAATCAATATACCTGCTAAAGTAATGGCTTTCTGATTGGCAACTGCGTAGACTTTAACCCATTTAGTGAAGTAGGTAGTCTATTACAACAAAGATGTACTTATTTCCTACATCGCTCTGTGGAAGTGGCCCCAATACATCTACTGCGATTCTTTCGAAAGGACTTCCGAGCATTTCCGCCTTCGGTTTCCGATGCGGACCATTACTGGCAGCACACGTGGTGAATTTACGACACCAATCTTTAACATCGTTAGAGCAATTTAATCAGTAAAATCTATCTCGGATCTTTTGCAGCGTTTTCGTGATACCCAGATGTCCTTCAGAACTATCATTATGAATCTGTTTTGAAATTTCTAGTACGGTATTTCTTGGGACCACTATTTGTTTCCTTGTTTCTGTGCCATCGGAATTTTCCACAAGTCTTTGAAGGAGCCCACCGTCCAAAATTAAACAATTCCATTGAGTCCAATATGCTTTTAAAGCAGGAGAGGATGAAGATATCTCTCTCCACAACGGACGACACTTCATTTTTTTACGTTCCCGAATCTTTTTTAGAATACGATCGTTTTCTTGTTGCTCCTCCATCATAAAGCTCCCGTTATTTGGCACAACCTTAACTAACGCGAGTCTTTGTTCGTTCTGCTCAACGCGGGTACAATCGGGGCAATCAGGTCCACATAGCCTTTTGGAAAGTGCATCAGCATTACAGTGACTTTTTCTACTGGAGTTTTCGGTAATACAATTAGTTAAATCTCATTACTCGAGAGTTTTTAAAAGAAATTATTGTAAGGTTTTAAAAAATGCTACATCTGAATCTGTTTTGTAGATCTCTAAATCTGTATTTTACTATTTAAGGAATTTATTTGATCTGTATATTAGATCAGTTCCTTCCTTTTCCAGATTGTAAGTATCTTTAATTCAATAAAAGTTTAGTAAAACTGTACCTTTTAAATCATTAAAATGAAACGTGGGCGATTCCGTTACGTAAATGGTACAATAAAATATCTAATCTGTGCCCCTAAAGCGGTATTTAATAAAAAATTCACGCGCAGCAGAAAAGCTACTAAACGTTGAAATGTACCGCATTTTAGGTCGCAATAACCTGATAATAATAACGCGAAGTGCGAATGTTTTTCGACGTAAACATTATTTCGCTTGGCTATATTCCTAAGAAGATGTGAAGGGAAGCTTTCTGGGAGATATAAATAATAAATTCATCTTATCCTGAGTGCGCGCTGCAGGAAACATTTGTTCCTTAAAACGCACTTTGCATATTGGAGCATTTTGAATAATATCGAGCCCATTATCTGACAACTTTGTTCTCGTAAACATATTTTTACGAAGGTTGTCGATAAAAGGGATTTTAAATTTATTAAATATAAACAGTTGCATTTAAAAAGGCTAATAAATGTCCGTTTTTTGTCTCGCATTTATCATCCAATAGAACCCATTTTGTACGTAATTTTTTTACCATACGAAGGTTATCTTTTTAGTTTTGCATATGGCCATAAAGACAAAAAATATATAGACTTAAAGTACTTTATTACCTTTCAAAATATGTTCCACCAAAATCAATACACTTTTGGTTACGTTCAAACTAATTATGTAAAATGGTTATTCCAGTCATCAGTTGACACCTGCAAAATCGCTGTTTTAAAGGCATCGATGGCTTCTTCTGGCCACTAAAATCGCTGCCCATGCATTGAATTCGTGGTCTTTGGGAACGTAGGTTTTAGGTCGGGACGATACGGTGGATGGTCTAACAATTTGATCTTTTGACAAACATTGTCTTTTTGGCAGTGAGCATTTGCACTGTCCTGATAAAGGAAATATCCACACAGCGGAATGGCGTTTATTTTCCGTTTCGTAGGAGTAAATCCAAAATTCATCGATTCTAACTAATACCACAAACATTTGTTGAACCGTTCCTATGTTTTTCCACACCAATTGACGCGAACCGGTTTTTGGTCTTCTGTGAGCAAATGAGGAATGCAACGGGAAATCAACTTCGTAACTCCTACTTCTTCACGTAGGATCTTCTGGATCAAGGTCTTTGAAATTACCAACGATGATTCTATCTTCCAGTATGTTACACGGTGGTCATCCTTAATTAGCTGACGAACCGCATCAGTGTTCTGCTCTGTTTTGTGATTGCCATTTTGGTGGATCTGTCTGGATTCGTCGCTGAGACTAGAGCGAGCACGTTAAAATTCGAAATGTGGTGCCTCATTTTCAAAACACAAAAACCATTTCAACGAGACATTGAGATAATCCTGTCCAAAAATTGGGAAAATTTATTGCTGAAAAATGTTTTCGGCTAAGATCCATTTTTCGACTCACTTGCTAATTTCAAACATTTACTGTACCAACATGACTTATTGTATCGCAATGAAACTCTGGATTTATGCCAACAAATGATTGAGGTAAGATTTGTGGCTTTGAGGTAAGATTTTAATGGCTAATGAAGGGTTGCGCATATGCCAACTTTTAACTAATTGGACGAGATAAGTAGTATGTACTTTCATTTTATCCGTCTATCGTTATTCGTCTTGCGCTAAGAGCATTAATGGCTGCTCCTTATTGGCATATGTTTAAAGTTAAAATTTACATAATGTCAGTCAAAGATATTTGGATAAAATCGTTGTATTTAGCTATTAAAAATGATTGAATATCACATTTATGCTTAGAGAAAACTACGTTTTTTTTAATTGATTGGGTACTAAAGTTTTTATTGTTTTAAAGGAATTAAATTGATTGCATCTTAAGTTTTCACATATGTCCAGTAGATAGTGTTACTAAAACGTCCCCCAAGATATTCTGATATTTTTATCCTGCAATCAGCAACAACTCAGAAATTGACTGTGCGTAGTTTGTTGACAGTGTGTGTTTAAAAATAGCAAGTTTGTGAGAAAGAATAGAATAACTTCATTTGGTAATGAAGCATTATCTGAAAGACTTTTCATTTTCATTCAGAATTTCTTATAGATTGTAATTCCAAAAAACATTGATGCTGTCCACATGATGATTAAATCAGATCTACATACCGTAATATAGAATAGCATATTACAAATACAATACATTTGATTTAGGTGTAAACAAAATTTGTTACAGATCTGATTCTGAAGTTTTAAAAAAGCTTTTGTGAATTGGTGTAAGGATAAAGCTTAAAAAATTTAATTTGGAAACTTAAAAATCTGTATAAGTCGTCGTTATAAGTGAGTATATTCGTATAAACTGGAAATTAAGCAACAATGCACTGTTTAAATATTTCAAATGAACCAAATCTCTTGTTTATTTATTTTCACTGAACATGTTGTACCTATCCATACCTCTGGATGATTAAAGAACAGTAAACGCTGCTTTGCTTACAACATTTTTAGCGGCGACTAGTGGTAACTCAGTAATTCTAACGGACGTGACGTCATTCGAATGTACCGCGTACTGGAAACAAAACCTGATACAAAATACCTAACACGATTCCGCCTACTATATTAAATAAAATTAAATCTGTAATTGTATGAATTGACAGCTTGTCATCTTGTCACCCAAAATACATTGGTGGTAAATAGTTTAAATTTGTGTATAAAGTGTTTGTTTTAAATATGAATAAACAAAGTGGATTTATTAATGAAGAAAGTGATGAAAAAATATTAAATAAAAATGAGTGAGTAGGTACTTTATATGCATAAATTTTATTTTTGGTGTGTAATTACACTATTTATACCTAATTATTTATACCTAGCTATTTTCGTTTTATAGACTTAAAGAGCTAAAAAGAAAAAGAAATTGTGAACGTCAAAGGGCATATTATAAGCGCCAGAAAGATTTGAACAAAAATGGAAATGAAAAAAAGACGAGACAGCGACATTCATTATGATTTGATTAAGTAAGTTTATATACATACATACATATTATGATAGTAAATAATTTTTTATAGGGAAGCTTTACGTTAAGTAAAGAAGCATGTTGCACGTTTTTGTTTATAAAATAATAATATTCGAAATGTTTTAACACTTGCTTATACTTATTTTAGGTTTGGTTCGGTAGCCATAAAGGCCATAAAACCACTAGTCAGGATGGCTGATCTTATACCAGCAATAACAGATCCTTCGTAGAACTGAAGAAAACAAACTCAACTCAGGATTTTAAATTTTATGGAATATGCTATAAAATGCTACAAAATGAAATGGTTATCTAACTATCGAAGGCTCTTGTGTTGTGTTGTATTACAATAAGGTAGATACAGCTACAAAATCACACATTCTAAACGTAATGTGTGTATATTTTTAGTATTGTTTACCTATTATTGAAGCAAAACTTCTTTAGGCGCGACTAGGTGTAACTCTAACGTTAGATTCTAACGGAAGATTCTGATGGAAGTAACGGTGTGATTTCAGCTATGGGAGGAGCTTAAATTTTCAAAATTTATTGAAATTTTCAAAATTTTAAAACGGTTTCAAATACATTAATGGTATTTAGAGAGTAAAATCTATGTTTCACATTTTAGTTATCATAAACCTATTATTTCATATATTATAAAAAATAATGATAACTTTCAAATTCCTATTTCTAATGAATAATATAAATATAACATCTCATTTTTTGTAAAGTATATAGACAATAAATATAATTGAATTGTAATTAAATATTTATTTTCCGATACGTACGTCAACAAGTTTTACTTCAATCGCGCGTAAAGGTTACACGCACACTCTTTTTTTTTTGTTAAATGTCATTGACGACATTAGAAAAAACCGTCTATGTCGCATTTTTTTTTCATGACAATACCAGTTCTCACATATCACGTATTATTCTGATTTATTACTGTAACCTTAAAATTTCCCTAGGCTAGCTCCTGAGGGCCGTGGCTACCTTCTGTGTTTTACTTAATTCCCCCCAAACATGTATTATAGGGCGCCAAGTACAGACACACAAATAAAATTTCAAAAATCAGTTTTAAGTTAATTTATTTCAAAATTTAAGTATTTGAGACAAAAAAATTTAAATCAATTAATTAATTTAATCTCTTATCTTTTTTTTCCGATGGTCTTCCTGTCGGAGTTTCGATAGTGATGGAACAGCCCAAGTGGATGGAAGTGATCTTCCTGTCGGTGTTTCGATAGTGACGGAACAGTACTGCCCAAGTGGGTGGAAGTGGTCTTCCTTAAGAGAACTTTCTCAGAAATAATCCCGGGAATGGATGGTCGGCTTCAAAATGGCCGTCGACAATCAGCAATATTTTTAGAAATGAATATCTGTAGAGACGATTCCAAAATAAACGCGACAGCTAAGCTTTTCCCACCTATCTTTACCATCGACTCGAACGCTACCGATTACCTAGTTCGAGAGGTTTTGTAAAGATGGCTGTAGCGGTAGCGAACGCTTTCTAGAATACTTCGTCTTTCGATAAAAATAGATTCCAGTGGCGTAACAATTTTAATTTTTTTGGTGAATTTGGTTTTTATTTGGATTTGTAAATTCTGTAAAAAATACGCAAATTAAACAATTTAAATGTTTATTTTTTCTTTCTAGTTAAAAGTTTTATATACATTTTTAATTAAGTTCATCAATTAAGTTTTGCTCAATTTAGCTCATAACAATTCTTACTTTTAAATTGTTATTACCCAGCGAAGACCGCGGGGAGGTATGAGCATTCTTCGCCAACGGGATAGAGGGGTGAGGTATAAATTTTAGCGAGGTTACGAGTGTTAGTATATAAAAATAAATAATAATAAATATATAAAAAATATCACAGATCAATATCACAGATAATATCACAAAATTGAAACAAAGTCAATTGTAAAATAAAAACTTAAAAATGAATTCTTCAAAAAAAATTAAAAAAAAAATTCTGATAAAACAAAAAAGAAATTCTAAAAAAAAATTATGAAAAAATAAAAAAAAAATTCTGAAAAACTAAAAAAAAAATTCTGAAAAACTAAAAACAAATTCTAATTCAAACTAAAAATAAAATCTTCAAAAAAACTAAAAATAAATTCAGTTGTCAGTTTCGTCAATTTGGTCGCCAAATGTAAGATCATTATCTGAACATTCTGAGCTCCATTCTTCGGAACTGCCCGTATTGACATTGAAAACTAAATCTTGGGCAGTGTCTAATAGATGCTCTTTTTTCATTAAATTTAATTCGTACTTCTGTACATGTTCGCAAACTCTTTTCCACTCTTCAGTGGTAATGCTTGAGAACTTCTGTCTTGCAAGATTTTCGACGTCACCACATCTAAATGTTATATTATGACTTCCAACCCAATTTTTGACCGCGGCCCAAATTTTTTCTATAGGGTTTAATTCTGGGTGATATGGTGGTAATCTTACAACAGAGTGTCCGTGTTTTCTCATTTCCTCATCTAGAACGTATTTTAGAAAGCGGGGTTTGTGCGATTTTATTACTTCATAGAGTTCGACTTTTGTCATGTCGACTGTATGAGGGATGCTCTTGTCCGTTAGCCAATTCAACATGACTTCCTTTCTAGATGAGGCGGTTTCCATCATTGTATTGTGATAGCTAGCATTATCTATCACCAACACACTTTTTTCTGGAATGTTGGGAATGAGTTGTGTTCTCACCCAACGCATGAAATTTTCCGTGTTCATGTCATCGTGATAATCTCCAGTCTTTTTTCCAGACTTAAATATTAACAGTCCATTTTCCACAAACCCCTTTTCTCCTCCTGCATGTACTATAATTAGCCTTTGTCCCTTGCTATAAGGCGCTTTTAATGTTTGGTCTGGTTTGGTCGTATCTATCCATGTTTTTGTAGAGGTATGCGAACTATGCAAATAAGTTTCATCGGTATATATTATATTTCTACCGTCGTGGCGAAAATCTCTAATTTTTTTCAAAAACTCTACGCGTTTTAACCTTACATCGTGGCTTTCCATAAGTGATTGTCGATTGTCTGGTGTTTTGTCCCAGGTGAAACCTAATTTTTTTACAACCCTTCTAAAGGATTGTAATGACCCTTCAAAACCTACTTGGGCGTCCTTCACTCTTTGTAGAGCCTTCTTCATCGTTGGGCGTTGTTTTTCTATGATGTAAAAGTTGTTAATAATGGATCGAATTCGATCTCCTTGCCCTTGACTAATAAATGTTTTAGAATTCGGACGACCCCTCTTTTTTTGAGAATTACTTAAATTTAAATCATTTGAAGTTGATGTCGAGGGACGGTCGTCAATGACGACTGATGTTGACATTTTTGTAACATCATCTACTTCTAAAGCACTTATTTTTTTATTTACTCGATGGATGACATCCTTAGAAACACCCGTAGCTGCCATAATTCGTTGGCGAAAATTATTGAATGGAATTTGTAGCCCATTTTTGGCTTTGTTTTTCATAAATTTACTTACGGAGTTAATAATTTGGTAGGCATCCGCCGAGTAATGCTTTCTTCCCATTTTTGCGATGAAAAAAATAAAAATACACTCTGTACTTACTCTACAAAACTTAAAACACTCGAACTGAAACGAGGCACAAATTCACGACGCCGCTGGGTCTGGGACTAACTAACAACGCTCACGAAATTCGCTTAGCAACTGAATAGTACTAGAATTCTCCTCTGGAGGCGCTGCGGCGCGCGCCGATCGGAGATCGTCGGCAAATATCCCCACATTGCCTAATTTTACTAGAGCTGTCGCGTTATTTTTGTAATCGACTCTAACCTCAGTAGGGCCCTTCTCAGATATGGCATTAAATCCAGACAGAAGGGCGAAGGTAGTCAAAAAATTAAATCTGAATTCACCAAGAATCGCAGAAATCATTCGGTCGACGAAGCATTATTTCCTACCACCAAATCGGCAATCGACCTTCGCATCGGCGCGATAAAAATTAAACAGAATAAAAATATATAGTCCGGATGGAATGCTCGAAAACGAACGTTACAAACGTTACATTACCTAATGACTTTTTTCCTCTTTATTAAACACAAATGCGTGGACAACCATTTTCATCATCTCAAGAAGCTTTAAAAGCCTTTCAAAACCCTGTTTTTCAGATATTTTCATTTCAAGTGAAAAAAATGTTTTTATAATTGGTTTATACTTTGTATAAGAATACATTAGTTTGTTTCGAATTAAAAAAAAACGTTTTTCCACTTGTAGTTAAATTTGAAATGATAATCTTCATACCTCTTTCTGTTTTTTTTCCATTTCTACCGCTTACTTCGCATTTGTAAGCTAGGCCAATTTTTTCTATCTACGAAAACTACATAAAATTAAGTTCAGTAGTTTTCAAGAGCTATCAACACAGATAAATTATCTTTTAAAAAATACTTAGACAGTATTGCAAAATATAATGTGTTTGGATATAGGTAGGTACCTATAAATGCATAGATAGCAATTTTATTTACAATGATTACTCAATAAAATCTAGCGCGATTCAATTTCATTTAAGTTTACGACTGCCTTATTCTCCATATAACCTTTATTCCATTTAGAGAAAGACCAGTTTTGTTAAAATGTTGCAGATTACTATAAGCAAAACTGTCGTAGAGTTGACTGCTCAATTTAAATAAAACCTTTTATAAGCAACGTGCCATTCAATTTCTCAGTTTATAACTCTAAAGAAGATTGCAAACGAAATTTGATATTTTATATTACGTACGTTATATAGTTTAAATGCTAATTTTCTACTTAAAGTAAGATTTCTATTAAAATTTGGAGCTAATTTAAATTTAGTGTGGATATTAGAATGTTTTTATTTTTGCTATGAAATGTGAATTCTTAGGTTGTTTTAGATAAAATATTTAACTAAAATTAACGGAGTGTATTATTTTTCTTCTAACTCGGTTTAAAGTCCCCTGTCTAAAATAAATATTTACTGCCGAGTCCACTCGAGTTTCTCTAACCCTCTTTTAAAAAATTATTAACATTATTTTTGCGAAGCAACACAGTAAGGCCATTTAATCTAACTAGCCCTAGGTACTAGTACAAGCATTCACATTTCTACATTCACGTAATAATAGGGAGTGTAACACACATTTACACAAAACCCATTTCCCATTCGCTATGTGGAAAATTGGAATATATTACAATTAACATTAATGGGGTCGTGTGTGTAGGAAATGTAAAATCACCTCTGTTGGAATTTTCTCGAGATGCACACCATTGCACCCGATCATAAATATCTTTCACTTTCACTTTTCCCTAGGTGACTCTTAAACAGAGCTTACCGCGTGCGGTAAAGTTTTATTTCCAGTGCTGTTTCTGTCACCAGAGTTCTAGCAAACAACCATTGAAATTAAATGGAACAAATTTATATAAATCGTTATTAGTCATACTCCGTAAAAAATATATATAACCTAAAATTTAAAAATCTACAATTTTTTCTAATAGTTTATTTAATGATTCTTATTTAACACGTTGACTGCTCCCTTTTTTTAGTAATTTTATTTAGAAGTTAAATCTTTTTTTATTGGTATTATTTTGGCGTTAAAAGTGTAAAATATCAGTTGGTTTTTGTTTTTTTAGATGTTTTTGAAGTTATACTTCTATTCATGGACTCGATTTGTGTAGAGTTAAATGGGAAAAATTATTACATATGTAATGGTGTGAGTAAGGGAGAGACAGAAACACATATATGGTATATTGGTCGGTAAAAACAAAGATGAAATATTAATCACATGTTTAGTCATAACTATAAGCCCTTTAAATACCGTTTAAACATTCAGTACATTGAAAAGAGATAGATATACAAAAAACAGTCTGAGCTAATGTTTTGGAATATCATAGTGACGTAGTACATTGTGTTTGACAGATTATTTTATAATTCTGTCACGTAAGTAAACATATAAAGTTTAGTATTTTTTATTAATAATAATATTCAGTAATGAGTATTGTATTGTAGTCTAAAATACCGTCACATGGTTGCATTATATCCTCCACTATGCTTTTGAACCGAATACATGCGTGTGAATTAAAACCTGTTCCTGCAAAGTTACTGAAAAGTGCAGTTCAAAGTGCGTTAAAATTTTGTAAAAGTGTGTATATGTTGTTAGAAAATGTTTTGCATTGTTTTCTAGTTAGACCACGGTAAGCAAATCGGGTTTTGTACACACTTTTTTTGTACATTGATCGTTTTACTGTTTAGTTTTCGTGTTTGAAGTAAGGACACACATCAACTGGTCTTATTTTTTTAAGTATTTATTTAATTGAAAACATTTAATTTTAAAAAAAAATTATTTCTACTTGCCTGTGTTTGTAGTTATTAAGTTTTATTAGTTAACAGTGATGCCATTGATATATATTTGATGGCGCCGAGTGATGATGATATAAATGTGAAAATTACATGCGCAAGTTGTAAAGGATCTCTAAAAGGTGAATTAAAATGTAACAAATGTGAAAAACAGTATCATCCTGCTTGCTTAGTTCGCCTAAGAGGCGCAAAAGTGGTTGGTCAAAATTTCATCATCTGTCCATCATGTGCTGAAACTGAACATGATGGCGACCATGCGTGGAATAATGTCGATGCTCTAAGAAGAGAGAACAGTTTAATGAACCAATTGTTCATCCAGATGATGGAAAATCACGACTTATTACATGGTAGACAGAACGATATGGAAGACCTGGTAGAAAAACTCTCCATAGAATTGAAATCATTACGTGACGAAAAGGTAACCAAGATAACAACCCCTCTACCTCCTGTTCCTCACGCCATTGCTTTGTCATTGCCATCGGAGGCGCGCACGAACAAATCGAGCGCACGTAGGACGCGCTCTACG
This sequence comes from Altica lythri, assembly GCA_964028335.1. Taxonomy (NCBI): domain Eukaryota; kingdom Metazoa; phylum Arthropoda; class Insecta; order Coleoptera; family Chrysomelidae; genus Altica; species Altica lythri. Next base: position 42,797,681 of record OZ034806.1, on the reverse strand, counting down.
ACTACGCAGGTTGAGGGTACGTCACACCAAACCGAGCTAAAGTTGGAGACAGGTTGTGATCGTGCCCGCAAAACAAGTGGCCAGTCGTCCTGTAGCAATAGCAGAAACAGAAAATTTTGATAATCCGAACAGAAAAGAAGAAGACCTGGCCAATAACCAAGATGGGACTTTTCAGATTCAACTTCATCAAAAAAAAAAACGCCAACAATACAAAAAACGTCTGGGAAATGCGGAAGTATACCAGGAAAATGAAATAAATGGCTTCTCGGATGGAGAAATAAGAGCTTGGATATATTTAAATCGTGTTAAAAGACAAGCAACTGAGTCTATGATAACAGATTACATAAAGAAAAAGGTGGGTTTTGAAACTGAGAATATTTGCGTAAGGGAGATACCCACTGATCCAAACAAACTCAAATGCTTTGTTGTAACAGCACCGTTAAAGCGCAAGGATGAGCTATACGATCCAGATTTCTGGCCTCGGATGGTTGGCATTAAGAAGAGAATTTTTGCAAACTGCCGGTAATTTTTTATAAAAAGCTACATACCTGATTTACTACGTGTTGATAATAGCCAACCTGAAATTTTTAGTCATAATACGAACATATTTAGCATATTTTATGTCAATATCTGCTCAATTAGAAACAAGTGCGCGTTCTGGAGGCCTTTCTCCATGATCATAATATAAAATACAGTGCTATTTGTCTGGTAGAGCACTTTCTTTTAACAGAAGAGGTTCAGCATCTAAGTGTCTTTGGTTATGACCCGAGCTCTTATTTTTGTCGTGTACAGAATAAACGTGGTGGAGCTATGATTTTGGCAAAACATGGTATGGAGGTAAATCCTTTAAAAATGATCGAAAACTTAGCAGTTGAAGGACGAAACACCTGGTACTTAAGACGGACCTCGTCTCCAGGAAATGTTATGCAAATTTGATACAAAATGAGTGTGTACTCGGTACTAGGAGGTTTTTGAGGTCGCTGAACACGAATATCATATAATGATTTTGCTAAATCATTCGCATAAAAATTTATGAATCCGGGCGCGTGCATAGAAGTATAACTTCTGCCGGCAGTCCCACTGACTGCCACACCCTTTTTTTATTTTTTTTATCTATGACTCGCTTAAAAACCTAGTGCTGTTTCTGTCTGCCAAGAGTCAAGAGAAATTATGCTAACTACAAGACAAACATCCTATTAATTTTTTTTAATATAAGTCACGTTTCACGTATTTGTGTCCTTGACTGCCTGCATTTATTTTTAACATTTAATACTAAGATCTTAGATAATTGCCTGAAGTTGCCTGCTGGTGTTTTTGACATTGTTATTTTTACGGAGACCTGGCTGACTCAGAACTACTCTTATTCTGATTTTGGTATTTATGATTTTAATGTTTATAGGAGCGATAGAGATGAACTTGCCTTTAATACTTTAACTAGAGGAGGTGGAGTTCTTATAGCAGTAAGAAGTCACATAAACTCTAAATTAATTCAACATAGTTGTAGATTAATCAATAAACTTTTCATTAAATTAGTACTTGGTAACTTTATTATCATCCTTGGTGTGTGCTATATTCCTCCTGGCTCAGACATCTCTTTGTACGAAGAACATTACAATTCAGTAGAACAAATTTCGTTACTTTGTCCGGGTGCCAGGATAGTGTTATGTGATGATTATAATATGCCTAATGTTACATGGGCCTATGATTGTCATGGATTAACCTTTAATGCTGTTCCTGATTCTGCACCAGCTTCAACTGTGGCAAATTCATTTGGTTTTCTCGGGATGCTTCAGAAGAACTGTGTACCTAATTCAAGAGACAGGTTTCTCGATCTAGTGTTTTCTAATGATTTTGATATTCAGGTGTCTGATGATTCCATTTTTCCAGCAAGTATTAATCATACTCCAATAGATATTTTATTAACTTTTATTAAACCTGATAATCTTGTTTATAATGAATATTTCTATGACTTCAAAAATGCAGATTACCTTGCTATTAATAATTATTTGGCTAGTACTGACTAGGAGCATATTCATAATTTAAATTAAAAATTTAGCTGTTGAATACTTTTATAGTGTTCTATATAATGCTGTTAGTTTGTTTGTTCCTATCAAGAGGTTTAAGAACTCCACTTATCCTCCTTGGTTTGACTGTCAAAGCAATTAATGGTCGAAAAGAAAAGAGCGCATAAGCAATATAAGACGTCACTATCTCATGATGATTAACTACTTTTTTCTCACTTACGAAGTATTTGTAATAACGTATCTAAAACTAATTATAATTTATATATATTAAATACTGAGAGATGTATATTGAATAATCCTAAATATTTTTGGAGACACATGTGTAATCTTAGCAACTCTCATGAGTTTCTTTAGTCTATGTTCTTCAAGAATGATACTAGTAACAACGTAAATGATACTGTGAATCTCGTTTTTTTCTTCAGTATATAAGTCTGATCAGAATATAGATATGGCATATTGTCATTATGATAGAACTGTAAATTTGAACAACTTCTCTGTCAGTGTTGCTGATTTTATTTATAAGGTTATTAGTCTGCCTGCAAAATTTTCATTTGGTCCTGATGGAATTCCAACTTTTCTTTTAAAAAATTGTGGTTTTACTCTGGCCATTCCTTTATCAAAAATTTTTAACATGTCTCTTACAAGTGGTGTTTTCCCTGATTTTTGGAAATGTAGTTTTCTCAAACCTATCTACAAGAGTGGACCAAAGAATAATATTGAGAAATATAGAGCTGTTTGTATTCAGTCTGATATTCCCAAATTATTAGAATACGTTGTTTCCAGATTTCTAGCATGTGAATGCAAACTTTTATTTATTGATGAGCAGCATGGATTTTTGTCGGGTAGATCAACTTTAACTAATCTTATCGTATGTGATAACTTTATAAAAAAGGCTTTTGAAGATAGACTGCAAGTTGATGCCATTTACAATGACTTTTCTAAGGCGTTTGACATAGTCAATCACATAATCCTTTTAGCTAAACTGGAGGCTCTGGGTATTGGTGGTTCATTGCTTTTGTGAACGGGTAGCTAACTATCTAACAGATATCAGTTTGTAAGGGTTGGCAATTGTATTTCCAATCGTGTAAATGTTTTGTCTGGTATGCCTCAAGGTTCTCATTTGGGGCCTCACCTTTTTAACTTGTTCGTCAATGACATCAGTCATTTAGTAACTTTTTGGTTTTTGCAGATGATCTTAAGATTTTTAAAGTAATAGAATCTACTAATAATGTTTTGTTGCTTCAGTCTGACTTGGATTCTGTTTTAGATTGGTGCGTCAAAAATTATCTCAGTTTAAATATAGGGAAGTGTTTCAGCATAACTTTTTCTAGAACAGTTTACCCTTTAACTGCCACCTATTTTATACATACCGAGCCTATTGATAGAGTTAGTGAAATTCGTACCTAGGAGTCATATTAGATGAAAAAATGTCATTAAATACTTATATCAATAAAGTTGTTATAAATGATTTTAAAATTTTGGGTTTTGTTATGTCCCACCACTATCGATACAATTTTGCATACGTCCAAACTAATTTGCGAAACAGTTATTTCAGTCTTAAGTTGACACCTGCAAAATCGTTGTTTTAAAGGCATCGATGGCTTCTTCTTGCGACTGGAATCGCTACCCACGCATTAAATTCTTGATCTTTGGGGAAGTGAAGAAGTCGTTATAACTTAGATCGGGACTAACAAATTGATGTTTTGAAAAACTATTGTCTTTCTGGCAGTGAGAGCATTTGTATTGTCTTGATGTAGGATGATTCGCCATTGTGTGTTGCATTGTCGGAGTTTCGCGATAACTTTTGGTAAACATAGGTTTAAATACCAATCAGAAATAACCGTTCTTTAATCTTTTAAAGCCAGTGTTGCCACATGACCAGATTTTGATACAAAATTTGCGACCATTTTCTGTGACACACTTCAAAGATGGATCACTTTCGTTGGTTTTTCCTTATCGTGAAATACCCAGACAGCGGATTGGCGTTTATTATCCGATTCGTAGAAGTATCCAAAATTCATTGCCATTAACAACACTTCTTTTTTTGAACCGCTCCAATATTTTTTAAGACAAATTGACGCGAACCGCATTTTGCTCTTTTGTGAGCAAATAAGGGATCCAACAGAAAACTAACTTCGTAACACACAGTTCTTTATATAGGATCGTTTAGATCCAAGTCTTTAAAATGATCAAAGATGCCTCTATCTCCCGGTATGTTACACGACGGCCATCTTCAATTAGCTGACGATACGCATCAATGTTTTGCTGTGTGACTGCTGTTTTGGTGGACCTAACCTGGTTTCGTCTCTGAGACTGGAGCGACCACATTGAAATTCGCCATACCAGCAAGAAATAGTTGAATGGTGTAGTGACACATAATACGTAAGGAAATATAAATCTATTATCATTGCTACGATTACCTATGTATCATTCAAATATTTGCAGAATCTGTGAATCAATCATAATTCTGAAATGGGAAGTAAATTACTACATGTTTTAGTGAAGTTTTTGCCAACGTTTAGAGGTAATTTCTAATATGTTTTTATATAAATTTGTTAGTTTTCGTCGATTGATTGTGGTAGATTAAAAAAAGTAATGAAAAGTGACCTTCGATTTCGATTTCTAAAGTTATAGATATATTGTAAGTATAATCTATTTATAATAATCTACCTATATATGATTTTTACCCAGGGTGTAAAGTAGTGACTATAACTCTTTATTTAAAATTATAATTAACGGGACTGTAACGATCGGGGAAAATTGGGAATTTAATTAGAACTTTAAACTTTAAAGTATGAATAATATAATAAAATACATAAAAAGTTTAATTAATTTCTACATTATTTATTTCCTACGTAAAAACTTTTATTATAAATAAGTACTTGCACTGTTGTATTATGTAAAAGCAGCATTTATATACTTGTTACGTCGTACATACAATACAAAAGTAAATACGTGCTTAAGTTTCTACATAATAATAATAATATGTAAGCACTACACTACGAGCCTATTAGGCCCATGGCTTGGTGTACTATTCTTTTCCACTCCTTTTTGTCTGTTGCTTTTCTCTTCCTGTTCGTTACATTAAGTCATCTCATATCTGTAACTTCGTTGCCCCATCTTGAGCTCGATCTTCATCTTCGACTTTTGCCTGCTAGTGCACTAGATAGTACCATTTTGGATATTCTAGTTGAAACCATCCTCTGCACATGTTCCAATCATATAAGTCTTTGCGCCTTAATTACCGCTAATATGCTAGGTTTTTGATAGAGCTCAGTTAGATTTACGTTTCCACATAGTCAAGATATGTAGACCTGCATATTATTTTCATTCCATCAGGCATATTATTAATATAATCGACCTCAAAAAATAATTTTTTGTGTTTATTGTTCTGTCATTTAATAGTTAGAGCACATTGAACACACAAATTAATAGGTATAAAAGGAAATACCCATAACCAAATATAATTTAAATTTTATTATAATTAAACTGTCACATAATAGAATCAAACCATCAAGACACTTTATCTTAACTCGAATAATCAAATGGTGTTTCCATTTTCTATCAGGTTATGATGGATAGTGTTAATCTGATTTATAATGCGTATGTTTACGAAGTTCGCAATAAGGTTTGTAGATAAACGTAACAATATCAGTCTTTTACCAGAGATATAACTTTTCAAAGTTACATACATACCTCGAGATAATCCTTTCTGTCAAAAGATTTATCATTTAGACGAGGGGCATGCCGACCAACAAACAACTTTAACCAAAATCACTACCAGGCTCTTAATTCGCGATGTAATACAACAAAAAGGCAACGCTTAGTGTTCAAAAATGTTATGTTTTCTGGTCTTATTAGTAGGAAAAATATCCAAATAGATCTGTTAACTTTGTAGAAAGATTTAATTAAAAACCTGGACTAGACCTTGGTATCTATTTGTTATCAAGGTTTTTAAGTTTTTGTGTAATTATCATTTTATTCACCCAAAACATTGAAACTAGTATAATATTAAATAAGAATATATTTTTTTCTGAAATCGCTTGTAAATGTCTAGTTTCTCGAATCAAATTCGAGCCACAAAATGCACTATTCTTGTATTTTAGTCCGTTGCTGGGCAACGAACTTTTCCGGACTGTACGGGAATATTTTTTCCGTACTGTAAGGGAATATTTAGTAGCGGTGTTTAGTAATTCTCGAGGCGTTTTGCACCTCTGGACATCATCGTCATTGTACATTTTAAATACAATTTAAAATATTTTAAGCAATATGTAACTAACCGAACTGACACCTTTGTAACACTAATAAACAATGATTAACAAACAATGTTAAATTTTTGTACATAACAAGATTCTGGTCAAAATAAGTTATCAAAATCCAACAGAAATTCTCGTTTTGCTTTGTTTTTATTCTTGCATTTATTTTTGTATATAGGAAGGCTTCTCTCACTAACCCATTGGTATCTGCTATGTCTGTGTCTGCATATTTGATCGTTTTAATAACCTTAAAAAAGTATGACGTATAAATTACATATAAACTTTGACAAACCGTTCGATAATTACAAATTCAGTTACATTAAGACTGTTTAAAGTTATTAAATTAATTTTTTTACATGAGCATAAGGCAATTTAAATTGTAATTTACACGTATTTTTTTCTTTGGATCTTTTTTCTTTTAAGGTGTCACAATCCAAAAGGATAACACTTTAGATAGAAAAGTGAAAAGGTTCCAACTAGTTATACCTCTGTAGTCAAAAATTCAAGATTTGTTGTTCATTTTAATTTTGTAGTACGGGGAGTTTTACATATAACATACAAATGATACAAAAGGGTCATATTTGTTTTTATGGACCACCTAAGGTGCTTACGAGGGTTGTCTTTTTAATTTTGCATACAGTGGCTCAGCAGGCGCCACCAATAAAACCTTCAGACCCAAATCCAATCTCAATCTTCATTGCGATACATTAAGTGGTGTAGGTGCAGTGAGTAAAATTAGCAAGTTGATCGAAAAATAGATCTTAGCCGAGAACATTATCGAGCAATAGTTTTTTACAATTTTTGGAGTGGATTATCCCAACAGCAATGTCTCGCTGAAATGTTTGGGAATAAGGCACCACACCAGTCAACTATTTTCCGTTAGTAGGTACTGCGAATTCCATAGTGTTTCCTTTAGTCTTAGATACGAATCTAGGCTAGTTCCACCCAAAACACCAGTCACACAGCACAACATTGATATGATGTTTTTCAGCTAATTAAGGATGACTGCAGTGTAAAATACCGGTAGAAAAAGGCACCTTGGGCATTTCAAGGATTTCGATCAAAAAAATCCTTTATGCACAACTGGGTGTTACAAAGTTGGTTTTCCGTTAGAACCCTCATTTGCTCATAGAATAGGCAAAAAGCGATTCGTGTCAATTATTAGTGTGGAAAAATATTGCAACGGTTCAACAAAGGACGCTCAAAACGTTTATAGTATTGTAAGTGGTGATGAATCTTGGATTTACCCCTACGAACCGGAAAATAAACGCCAATCCGCTGTGATTCGCGTGATTCGTTCTCGAAATGTGTCAAAGAAAATGGTCACAACTTTTGTATCAAAATCTGGTTATGTTGCAACAATTTCTTTAGAAGATCGAAGAACGTTTACTTCCAAGTGGTGTATTAACGTTATTTTTTTACCAGAAGTTATCGCGAAACTCCGACAAAGCAACAGACAACGGCGAACCATGCTACATCAGGACAATGCAAGTGCTCAAAAGACAATCGCGATTTTGCAGGTGTCAACTGAAGACTGGAATAACTTTTTAGGGACAGATTTTGAATAGCAATAACGTACTTTAAGTCTATAAATGTTTTGTCTTTATGGCTATAAGCAAAACTAAAAAGACAACCCTGGTACCTCTTTTTACACAATTTTTTTAACTTCTCTTATAACGTAGGTAATACTGTTGAACACTATGACCTGTACTTTTTAGAAAGTTTTTATATTTTTGCCGTGTTCTTTGTCTCTGTGTCATTCCGTGGAATTTTGTAATAGAATTTAAACCTATTTTCCGACTACCTAGAGCTCTGAAATTTTCAGGATAGCTAAGAACTGGATGACAATGCATGTTTCAAGTGTGTTTAGGCATATACATAGATTTCGAAATTTATACTAAATTGTTATTAAATTAAATATGTATACATATTACCATTTTGAAAGAATTCATATAAGTTTGGCGTGGCCTATTTCGATTAGCGGCTGATTGTGACAATTCTGTTGGGAATGTTGGGTTATCGTAATGGGATCGATCTCGCGAGAGAGAAGATTTTTCTTTTTTTTTGTTCTCACATGTGAAAGTAGCAAAATAATTTATATAATAGTAATATGACCTATAAATCAGTAAAAAAACTTTCTACTATAAAAAGTTCTTTTTATAAATTGTGATTATTTAAAGTTATGTTGGATCATTAAAAAGAAGTCAAATACGTTTTCTGACTGGACACGAATGCTTATTGTACTTCTGGAAAAAAGTTTGTAAGTCTTATTAATTTTGTCTTTTACAAACACGATTGTATTACTAATGCATCAAAATCTTCTTTTGTGTTTTGTCTACCACAAGAACCAACACTTATAAGTACAGGTTTAGTTTGTGAATATAAATTTTAAGAGCAACATTTGCGTTACCTATTATTTGAAAAAAACTATCATTGATTAAGCACTTTTTGTAGAAGTTTCTCCAGTACATTTATATTCATTAGCTTGTAATGCCGTAACAATGCGGTTAACCGAGGGGTCGAGTGGAATAAGCGAACTTGCTCGCTTTGACCCATTCCAATAATTCCTCTAAGATATTAGACGCGGTTTTGGTACCCGCCAACAATTCATTACAGTTTAAAGGATTGCCAATAATTTCGATGGTAGCACTCCAATTCCGAGTAGTTTTCGGTCAAGCAAGATAGCCGCTAGCATAGTTATTTAACATGGTGATACCGGTTGCATTTAATAGCTCGGGGATTTAAGGTTATAGACGATAACCATCATTTATACTCAAGCGAATTGCCTCAGAAGTGCAAACTATCGCAGAATATTTGAAGTATTATTACAGATAATACGGATTGTGGAAGTGTCAGCTTCACTTAGTAGTTTTGAAAGTTTGATTACATCTGGCTGGGAATGAAATCAGCAAATCCTCGCTCACAGAAATAAAAGTATAAAATTTATATATCCACTGTGATATATTCTACCAAAGTAACCTTCAGTATTATTTACTATCTTAAATTAGCAATTAAAAGTTTTATAAATTATAATCATTTCGTCAAATTAAAATTTATTTTGAATAATACCTAAAAAAAAAAAACGATTGAGGCAGTCAGTGGGACTGCCGGCAGAAGTTATACTTCTATGCACGCTCCTGGATTCATAAATTTGTATGCGAACAATTTAGCAAAATCATTATATATTATGATATTCGTGGTTAGCGACCCCAAAAACTTTCTAGTACCGAGTGCACACCCTTTTTGTATCGAATTTGCATAAAATTCCTGGAGACGAGGTCCGTCTTAAGCACCAGGTGTTTCGAAGACCATCGCCATTATTATAATCGTATTTAGCGACTCAAAAAACCACCGAGTACCAAGTACAGAACTTACATAAAACCCCAGGAGAAGAGATAAATACCCTAGAAACCAAGTGCCGCGGAAACTTTCGGCATTATGATATTCGTGTACAGCGACCCCAAAAACCCCGAGTATATAAATTGAACCCATTTTCAGCAACACTTACCGAGTTGTAAGTTCGGAATGCACTTTTCGAATGCAGAAATGCAATTTCCAATTTTTACATTATAAAATATAGCGACAAATTTCCTCATACTTTAACGAATCCAATGCAAAAAAAACGCATTCCGATCCATCTTACGTTACACAATTCGGAGGTTTTAGTGGTTTATTTCCTCGACTATTCGTAAAAACTCTGTTTATGTAGCCAACAACCCTAAAAGCATAGAGCAGAATATACTGCAACCATGTGACGGTACTTTAGACTTCAATACAATACTCATTACTGAATATTATTATTAATATAAAATGCTAAACTTTATATATATATATACTTACTTACTTACGTGACAGAATTATAAAATAATCTGTCAAATAATCATGTGGTCCGTCACTATGATATTCATACATTAGTTTAGACTGTTTTTTGTATATCTATCCCTTTCCAATGTACTGAATGTTGAAACGGTATTCAAAGGACTTATAGTTATGACTAATAACATGTGGTAAATATTTCATCTTTGTTTTTACCGAGCAATATACCTTATAAGTGTGTCTGTCGCTCTCTTACTTACACCATTACATATGTAATGATTTTTCCCATTTAACTGTAGGTACACAAATCTTTTCCACTGAGTGCACGAATAGAAGTATAACTTCAAAAATACTCCAATAAATTACGCCTTAATAACTAAATATATCATATATATGAATTTTTACAAAAAAACAACATTGTCTGATAAAATATAACAAATGACCAACCCTTTCACTTAAATCAATTTTATTAGACCTTTTATTTTTACAACACCCAATTTTGTTCATGTAGCGAAAGCACCCTAAAGAGTAATTATACCCCCTTATCATTTGTGTTATTTTTAGCTATTGATTTTTCTCCCTGAGGACACATAACTCATAATTTTGCGGCAAAAAAAACATTTCGTGTCCGAAAATCATCAAGCGGAACAACTCTATAAAAAAATTAATATGCACTTATTCCGTTAAAGCTTTTATCTTTCAGGTAATAACATTCCAAAATACGTTCAAGTTCGAATACTTTCACGATAACGTACACGGGTTGGTTTCCTGAAGAATGAAACGTTTCGAGTGACATCTTAATAGACTTTTTTATTTTCACTTGAAAACGGATGTTTACCAGTTTCTATTATTATTTTGAAGTTTTATATTCACTGTTGATATCGTTTCTGTCTTTTACATTTTCTCAACAGAATAATACAATGTCACAGCGTTCATGCAGACCACATCAGCTTCGGCAAAGGAAAACGAGTTGTTGGTCAAACATCATGTAGACTAAAGTTAACAGTAAAAATGCGATAGGGTTAGAATTACGAATTAAAATAATTTTTCATGTATCCTTAATTAAATTATGCTAGCTAGTAAAGTGTTTCAGTAACTGAACCTAAAATTAACCTATAACCTTGCATTGAAAAGATCAGCGTCAATATTCTACGATCTAAATTTCTAAAGATACCAAAAATTCGGTTTGTACTAAATTGAAATCGAATCCGTAGACAATACAACCATCACTACAAACAACAATGGTTAAGCGTGTAGTAAAATGCAAATTTAAAAGTGTAGAATAAGGAAATCAGCAGTTACAACACAACAGGATTTCTTACCCACCATGCACCATGTGAAGGGACACTTGTAGAACATGGAGGTGTTTAATGAAGATCCTGCAAACACATAAGATCTATTGTGTTCCCCTTTTCTTGCTATGATTTTAACTTATAACAGTTTATAGCTGCTATTCTAGTCGTATCTTTCTTGAAAAGTTTAGAATATCGGTAGGCTTCAAGCTAGGTATATCCACATCTTTTATTATATTTGATCCTACATGTCTGACCCTAAAGATACGTAAGATTCTTATATTTTCTGTATTCAGGATTCGTCCTTTTCCTCACAGAATCTGTACTTTGCTTCATCTACAAATTCTAGTTTCTTTATGTCTCCTCTTAACCAGTAGAGCCTGGTTAATATTACCATTACAATAAGGAGGTTCTTACTGAGGTCAAGACAGCTGACAGATCTCTTCTGGTATAGATTCCCAGAAGAGTATTTGCTTGTCTTAGTCAAAGTATACTTTATACTCTAGTATACTTTAGCATAGCATCCCAAGTAAATCCAGGTAACGTAAAATAGTGGGCAGAATTGGAGTTGCTGACTGATCCTGATATGTTTTTGTTTGTTGAGCGAGGTATTCGAGGAGGTCTTAGTCAAGTTTGCTCTAAAAGAAGAGCTCATGCAAACAATAATATAGGTATGCCAAATTTTGATTCAACAAAACCGGAAAGCTATCTGATGTACTTCGATGTAAACAATCAATATGGATGGGCTATGAGTCAAGCTCTTCCATATGGAGAATTTGAGTGGATTGACACAAACATCGATGTGACTCAAATACCAGACGATGCTGATGAGGGATATATCCTCGAAGTAGACTTGGAGTATCCGGAAAAGTTACATGATCTACACAACGATTTACCGTTTTGTCCTGAGCACATTAATCCTAAAACCATGAAACCGCCGACTAAAACTAAAGAAATTACTAAATTGATGGCTACACTAAATAATAAAAAGAAAAATATGTTATTCATTATCAGGCTCTTAAACAGGCTATATCACATGGGTTAAAGGTAACAAAAATACATCGAGTTTTAAAATTTAAACAGTCTGCTTGGTTGCGGCCCTATATTGAATTAAATACTAGACTAAGAACAGCTGCAAAGAATGAATTTGAAAAAAATTTGTTCAAACTAATGAACAATGCAGTGTTCGGCAAAACTATGGAGAATGTTAGAAAAAGAGTGGACGTAAAACTTCTAACAGAATGGGAAGGAAGATATGGCGCTCAATCTTACATATCCAAGCCCGAATTTAAGAACAACACGATATTTGCTGAGAACTTAGTTGCAGTAGAGATGTATAAATTACAAATTTATCTTAATAAGCCTATATATGTTGGACAAACTGTACTAGATCTAGCTAAAACTACGATTTATGATTTTCATTATGGATATATGAAAAATAGATTTGGTGATGGATGCTCTGCCCTTTATACCGATACTGATTCTGTTATTGTAGAAATACTGGATAAAGATCCTTATCAAATTATAAAAGAGGATTGTGAACAGTACTTTGATACATCAGACTATCCACATGATAATATATATGGAATACCGCAGGTAAATAAGAAAGTTCTGGGTATGATGAAGGACGAAAACAATGGTCGCATTATGACTGATTACGTTGGACTTCGATCTAAATTATACACTACTAAATTGGCCGCATTAGAAGATGAGATACAAACCTTGAAACATAAATTAAAAGTTGAAGAATATGATGATGATGAAATCCAACAAATTTTACTTAATTTTGGAGTAACTAAAAAGGCTAAGGGGGTTAAGATGTCCGTTGTAAAGAACAACATAACTTTTAATGACTATCTTATGTGTTTAGAAACAACTAAACAAAAGACTGCTGTACAAAACCTTATACGATCGACGGGACATCAAGTTTATTCAGTAGTCCAAGAAAAAATAGCTCTTAGCCCCGATGACGATAAAAGATATCTAGTGCCGGGGACCGATGAAACTTTACCTTGGGGTCATTACTCTATAATGGATGTCGATTAGATTTACCTTAATTAAGCTGATCCTTATTGAAGAATTACCCTAGGATGTCAAGATATTTTATCGATTAGAAGATTTGTTAACATGTAATTTTAAATTTTTATCTGTTTAATATATGTTTTTAAATAAATTATTGGTTTTATTAACCCTCTCCATATAAATTTTTAAGATGATTTCTTAGATCGTTATTCACATTAGGAAGTCTATTTATTAGTTTCTACCGTATTCGTTAAATACAGAAATCTTTTATGATCCGTTAACTGCAGCATCCCATTTATCCTGAAACCTCTTCCATAAATCCTACTCTACCTATGCAACCAAAAATACATCTAACACCGAAATCCATTCAACACAAAAAAAATGTCATATGGCACTTTGAATGCTTGTGTTTTTGGAACGAAGTTCCCTTTCGGGGTTACGACCAGTTACGACTGAGGCTAGAGACTAGCCGAAAAAAATTCAGACCAAAATATGTCACGACACGACATGACACATGCATGTTTCTCTGTCTGTCTGTCTCTCTCTCACAGACCAAAAAATAAAAAACTCTCTCTCTCTCTTATAGATAGATATATTACAATTAAAAAGACACTATTTTAAATTAAAAGAAAATGTACATTAAAAAGAAAATACTGTAGAAAAAAAATAATTACCTATAATAGTATTATATTTTATTTCATCATGTTTTTATAAATCAATAAATTCATAAACATTTCAAAAATAGTTCTTAACTTGACTAGTTAGGTACCTACGTCAAATTACCTTAACTGTCAGTTACTGTCAAATATTTTAATTTTAAAATTTTCTATTAAATTGTTAATTCCTGTTTTAAATTAAATTGAAAAAAAAGTAATTCTAGGTAGATGTATATCATCTAAACCTCTGGTATTGTATAAATGGACACTTTTGTTAAAAGAAGCGAACTGTTGAAAATAATGGATTTACTATTTTCTTTTTTGCTTTGAACAGTGTAGTGTCGAAAATAATAACAATAATGTATCCTGACAATGTTTCTGCACAAGTTCCGGATATTGCTGATAGAGTTAGGTAAGTAGAGATTTTATACAGACAATAATAAAAAATTCTTATGTATGTATAAACTCTCTGTTGTGTTTACAAATTACTAATTCCTTCACTAATTAATCGAAAGGAACTTCGTTCCATCCGGGTGTCCCTTGACACCTCTCACTTTTTTTGTTTAAAATTCGTAATTTCAAATTTTATGTATAAAGCTTTTTCTGCGTTTCGCAAAAAATATCCAAATCATATTACGCGCAAAATTTTCGTGAGCCAAAGGTCAAATTTATTAAATGATCCTGCAGCACGAAAAAGTAATATTTGCTAATTGCGATTAGGATTGTATCCTTGGGGAAATCTACAATAAAAAATACGTGTATTTAACTGATAAAAAAATAAAAATACTCATAATCTAGGTCAAAATTTACATGACGAAATAATTTTTTTTTAAAAATAATTACTTTCTTCTTTGTCGGTAATTCGTTTCTCCCGAAAGGAAAATTCCATAACTGTTTGGGAAGGCCCTAAGATCTTCTTAGATCCCCTTAGATAACCTGTAGATCATGTGGATAGTTTTACTCTAATTTTGGAATCTTCAAACATCAGGTTGAATATATCAAATAATTAATGTCTAGTTGGATTGGTATTCATTGGTTGCTGTTTTTTGGAGCTACTTTAGAACTAACCTGAAAAAGTAAATTAAAATTGAGACAATTTACATAAGGATAAAACCATATAACTTTGCAAATTTTCAATGTTGATTGCTATTACAAAATATAAACTTCTGTTCAACTCCTTCTTCCTGCTGCTTAACTTTCTATCTCTTGCCTCTCTGTTTTACCACATTTCATTCCTTTTATACCTGTTAACTTCTTCTTTCTGCTGTTTTTTTCACTCTCTGGATTTCTCTGTTGCCTCTGGTTGCTTCACTTTGTTTTTTTACAATTAACTTTTCTTATTATCTATTTTTTACTTTTTTTTTTTATTTTAATTTAAAATTCAAAAACTTGCTATTTTTATTCAAAATCTATCTTTTTTAAATTGTATTATTTTATTTAATTATCGACCAATAACTTTGCTTTCAAATTTTTTTAAGGCCATTGTAATCTGTCTGTATAATAGAATTGTTCCGAAAGTTATAAACATCATCTCAAACACTCAACACGGTTTTATTTTCAGACGTTCAACTACAACTAATCCCACATGTCTTACCCAATCTATTAATGACGCCTTAGATAACCGAAGTCAATTAGACACAGTGTTTACCGACTTTTAAAAGGCTTTTGATAAACTTAACCATCATCTTTTTTTTAAGAAACTTGAAGCCGTGGGACTGGACAGTCAATTGCTGATGCTTATGAAGTCCTATTTTTACAATCGCATACTATATGTAGAATTTCGTGGATTTCAATCTTTCAACTTTGGAGCATCAAGTGGCGCACCGCAGGGAAGTATTCTAGCGTCTCTTCTTTTTTTACTATTTATCAACGATATAGGTAGTAATATCCAGAGTTCAATGCTTTTCTACGCGGACGACCTTAAACTTTACCGTGTTATCAACTTAATGACTGATATATTTTGCAAACTGACCTAAGCAGTTTGTCTACATTGTGTACTCAAAATGCACTACTTTTCAACATCAATAAATGAGATTTTCACTAAAAATATTAAAGGACACTTTTGTGTATAATATTAATAACCATCCACTGCAATGTATCAACGACACCAAGGATTTAGGTATATATTTCGATTCTCAGCTTAACTTTTCTATACACATCAATAAAACTACTTCTAAAGCTAAACAAATAATGGGTTTAATTTTTCGTACCTGTAAGGACTGTAGAAACATTGATACTATGCTAACTCTCTGTAATTCTTATATTAGATCCTGGCTAGAATACGGTTCTCCTGTTTGGTCTTCTTATTACAATATACACAAAAATCAAATGGAATCATGTCAAAGGCACTTCATGAAATACATGGCATTCAAGATTAATGGTACCTATCCCCGCAGGGTTGCGACAACCGTTTGCTTCTGGGGAGATTTCAGTTCCTATTTACTGAATATAGCAGAATTATACATTCTGGTACATTCATTTACAAACTTATTCATAACCTTATAGACTGTTCAGAATTATTAAAGAGGCTACCATTTTATATTCCACGTATTAATAGTAGAACAGAAAATTATTTTTCTTCATACCTCGGTCGAAAGTACGTTCTTTCGTCCCTAATTGCAGGGAAGAAAGTTTAACATTTACTTCCTGTTTACGGCGGGACGAAAGTTGAATTTTCGGCCCTGCGCGTCATGATGTTTTTCGTCTTTAATATTTACTCCCTGTTTACGGCGGGAGGAAAAATTTCTCATGCGTAGTTACACTTGTAACTAGGGACTGTTTATTCTCGTGTCATTTCTATTTCTATCTATAACCTTAAAAATAATCATCAATGACAAAACTTGACTCTTCGAATGTATTTGATGCCTGTCCCACGACCAGCTGCACTCGCTTCGCTCGTTCCGCAAGTACTTTCGACCGAGGTATGAAGAAAAGTAGTATACACTACACGGGCCAAAAGTTGAAATCTCGGTCCTGCGCGTCATGTTGCCCTCGGCTTTTCGCCTCGGGCATCATGACGCGCAGGGCCGAAAATTCAACTTTCGTCCCTTGTAGCGTAATATACTATTTATTTACCCAGTGTTAGAACTAATGTTGGAATAAAATCTCCAATCTACACTGCCTGTAGCAACTTTAATCTTTTTTGTACAGAGGTAGACGTTTATAATGTAACCGTGCAGCAATTCAAAAAATATGTAAAATCTATTCTTCTTAGAAACCAATGTATATTGATTGATTGATAATGTATTTTTTATGTAAATGTTATATGTTACACTGCTGTTTCTCTATAATGTGTCATGTAATTGGGAATCTATATTGCTGTTAGACAATAAAGGTATTTTTTTTTTCATCAATGACAATTCTCATCAATCGAGAAACAAATAAGATCCCAAACACAAATATTTAATAAAAACATATCTTTACAAAAAACAAATTACCAAAATTCTACTGAGGGACCGTGTTAAATGTGTCTACGATTATTCACGTCATAACCTCTACGTTAGTTATTTAACCGATCCAACATAATACCTTCACCCTTCGAATGCTTAAGTTTGTTTTGATATCGTCAATCTATTCTTATTCTCAAATTGTCTTCATTTTTAAGTACATGACTTTTCCATTTATTCGAACCCAATGCTTAAATCTGCATGATCATTGTATTATTTTATTCCTTTTGATATTCACTTTGATCTCATATCTGAAGCAGAAAGCTATCGATCATTATGTTGTTAGAAGTTACTAAATTCGTGTGAAATGATAGGCCCATAGATTGATTTAGGAGGAGCCGCCACTGATTTTTGTCTGTATTGAAACTTGTTCTTCCGATGCGAATTATATTTTCCCCATTGCATCTAAACGATGAATGCTTTCGCATAAAGATCACCAGTCTGCCCGCCTCTATCTTGTAAATGTAATCGGTTAGAAGACCACAAACAATGAGTCAGTGGCAATGCTGTAAGTGACAAACACTGATTGTGACGTTCCGGAGCTTATTCGAGATTTATCGGTGGTATAGATATAGAACGCACGCCATAGGGGATAGATTATGGAGATGGATTGATGCTTGTAGAATTATTTATGTTGCCACCCTATTACCATTTGTTTATGTTATTTATACATTATCTACAGCCCTGAAGCTCCATCATAGCGCTGCGTGGGTGCATTAAAATTTAACCATTCAAGTTATTAAGTGTTGCAGAGAGATTGATTTATTTATTGTTTGGCTTTTGCTGGACTTTTAAGTGATTTGCGCAATTACGAGATATTTAGCTTTTTGATGTGCGATTAATCGAGATTTATCGGTCTGGGTAGCGTTAATATTTTAATACGGGCTAGATCAATAACAGTAAAGCAATCATTGTCCGGAACAATTGTGTTCTTTAAAATTATCAATACAAAATAAATAAGCAAAGATTATGTGGTAGTGTTATCTCTAATAGAAATAGACACAATTACTGCAAAAGAAAAAATCTTCTAAAAATAATAAAAATCTATATTTGGGCTGATAACGGTCATTAAAATCAGAATCGAAAAATTGTTCAAAATTACAAGAAATTCTTGATAATATTAAAAATTTGTTGAAAATGGTTAAAAAAATGTCGAAAATTATACAGAATTCTTGAAAAACTTTTTAAAAATTGATGAAAATGGTTCAAAAATTGTTGACAATTTTGATAAATAGTTGGAAATCCTAAAAAAATACGTATAAAACCAGAAAATATTATTGAATATCCTAAAAAATGTTGAAAATGATAAATGAATTATTGATAATCGTAAAAAACTGTCAAAAATGTAAAAAGTGTATAAATTATAAAAATAAGGTGGTACTAAAAAAAATGGGGAAAAATCGAAAAAAATAATGAAAAAGATGACAAAATGTCAAAAAACCAAAAAAAATATAAAAAGAAAAAGATAAAAAGTTTAAAATGTATAAATATTTAAAAAATATAAAAAAAAGGTAAAAAATCAAAAAAAAAACTAAAAAAGTACAAAGGCTTAAAAAATAAAAACAACAACGACAAACAAGTTTAAAAACCAGTAATTAAATGATATAAATTAAAAAAACAAGAAAATCCCGTAAAAATTGGAAAAATGGAAAATGAAAAAAAAAACAATAACTGTTAGGCGATACGAAGTTCGCCGGGTAAGCTAGTCCATTATAATTGTGAACCAAATTGACCCAAATTTTCAAAGTTAAATCAAGATCATCGGGTACATTGATTATTTTTATCTAACAATCTGTCTTTCTCTACATCTTTTTTATATCTGTACCCTCGCTAAAAAAATGCAATAGCTTTCTGGCAATATGCAATTACTTGTTTTATCCATTTTATTCAGATTGTTTACAGAATTAAACCTGAGAAATACTAAAAATAAATCTACAAAAATTATCAACAGTAACAGATCAAAAACGTGGAAAAAGTAAACGAAAGAAGGATTGAAAGTCTAAATTAAGTCAAAATAAACATTTTTAATTAATACGATATGTTTACAAAACATGTAACCAAGATAAAAATTAAATTTACTACCTTATGACGACTAGAGTCAATGCAAAACACAATTTTGTGTTTTAAGCTAGGGTATATCCAATCCTGCATTAAGCAAGAGAAAGCCATTTGAAGGCTTATAAATCTAAGTAGATCAATATATGCACAGATAGTTAGGCCCTTATTGGAGTTTTAAAGAACCGCAAGGTGGTCTCCAAATTAGTATACGATGGTCTGGTGTAAAATATCAATGTCAAACTAGTTTGGCTGTCAGTACATAGAGGACCACAAGGCAACGACCAGGCTATTTAGCAAGGAAACAATCAAAAATATATTACGGTCCAAAATTAGCTCTAAAGGTATCAAAGAGTACGGTCCGAATAAAAGCTTGAAAGTTTAAACCACACAACCGTCACGGGGAACATATTTGTGGTCTAGCAAACGACAAAATTTATATTGAACAGATGTGTGCTAGAAGAGTTGCAGAACTGCGTAGAAAAGGAATTAAAATAGGTCATTTACAACAAACCATAGGGCGGTTAATTAAAAAATGTAGATATAGGTTATACGGCAGTAAAACAGTCAAAACACATGCCATTGCGAGGCACTCATCGCAAGAGATTTTTTTTTTTTAATTTTAGATTGACTTCTCAAGTAGCAGGGTACCGAAATAGGTGCCATAAACCAATGAACGAAAGCCTAACTTGACTGCAATACGACCTATGACTATGGTAGACGGCTCTAAATAAGAAAAATCTTTATGCAAGTTTTTTCATATTTCTTCTATTTATTCCATTTTTCTTTATGGCCACTTTATACTTTTTATGTTTCTACACCACATTCTTTTACTTAGTTAATGTTTACAATCTATTTTTTCATATTTATTTTCGTAATAACAATAATTTTTTATCTATTATACCAATAATGTTCTGTTGGCAAATGTTTCTATCATAATATATCATAATTTTAAACTACATTTTTTAGATTTTTTACGTAAAAACATTCTTAAATACATTAGATAAAATTATAAGAATATTTCTTAAAAATTTGTGTAAAACTGTCGAAAGTATTGTAAAACAAATTTCCAAGATTTTAAAATAATCTTACCTGGCTGAAGCTTTTATCAACCTTTTAGTAACTCACTCTATTAACCTTAATAAAAACCGTGCTCATCTGTTCTGCTGGAGCATCTCTTCCAATAAAGCAAAATGATTTAACGACATCAAAATAAGGTTACATTTAACAGCTCGCATGCCGTAACGTCATTGGTGAGTGTCGTATAAAATCTCGTTGGGTTGGAATTTTGCCGACATTCCTAACTCTGGTGAAAAACAGTTTTGTGCCCAAACTCCTGGGAGCTTTTACGTTGAGGATTAGGAGGACGTTCTTTCTTTGTTACCCTTTTGTTTTCTCACTTTAGCATGGCAGGACCGGTATTGAAGTGGTTTTTTTCACGTGGATTTTCACTAATTACATTTTTTATTAAGGGTCTTTAGTTGGAAAACTCTGAGGGATTGTGACAAAGCATTTTTCACCGGCTGATGAGGGCAGATAATTAAAAATCCTTTACCTGCTTTTAGTCCGTTTAATTCAAGGACAATATTTATTACTATAACATATTATTTTGCTTTTGAAACTGTAGATAGACATTCTTCAAAAAAAATTGTTTCGATAATTCGTGATGATACGGAAAATAATTATAATTTAATTCAATTATTTTAAAACATTATAATATTGCACTTAAAGTTTATTCATATGGGGCAGATAGTTATTTCTTTAAAACTAAAAAAATTACTAGCACTCATGGAGGGCCAACAGCACTTAAAATTTGAGTTTCATTTTAAAAATTGTCATTGTCTACTATCAATAAAAAAAATCCAGCATTAACCTTTCTTGATAACTTACACCTTACAATAACTACAAACTATATCGAATATTGTCTTACATGCCATAATCTCTTGAAAATTTAAAGATTTTCTATAAACAACTAAAAGTTCGATTTATATCGACGTGTCAGCAACTGACCCAGCAACCTCACATGTATGTCTATAAAACACTTAAGATATATGTATGCATAGCATGATTGTGTCCAATCGGTATATATATTGTAATGTTTTTTTTTTAACAACCCCGTTGTTTACATATCAGAAATTTGACTGGGTGTGATCACTCCCTAAAAAAAATTGTAAAGGGTTTCGAAGGGACAGGGGATTTGGTTAATGAAAAAATATAACGATTAGTTAAGAAAATATTAAATTGGACTAGATACAATTGGTATAACTTACTAAAATACATAAACTTAATATGTACAATTATTAAACAACTAAGAAAACGTATATAAGTATAAAAATAGCAGGCGGAAAAAGGATTTGAAGGTAAAAAACGGAACGTATGATGAGCCAAGTCATCTGGGAGTTGGAGGATATGAAAACAAGGGTGTTGAAAGGAAGCATATGTGAACAAGAACAGTAGAGAGGATCGAAGAAGTGTGGGAAAATTTAAAGGAATAGAACCAATAGAGATAGGTCGGAGAAAAAAGAATAGAAGTTTTTCTGAAAAAGGAAGTATATTTTTTTTGTTTATTTAAAATTTAAATTGTTTAATTGTTGATAGAAAAGGATTGATCCCAGCCCAGAAAAACTTTGATATTGAGTTAGGGAGACCGACTTCTTGCAAATGACATTTGTATGTCTATATGGTACCAAATGTGTCAGACGAATTTCTAACTTCAAAATCGGGTTCTAAAAAATGCTTTGAAGTTTATAAAAATGGACAGTTCAGTCACGAATTAAAGCTTGATTTGTCGCAAGTTGTATTAAACAGATTTTTAGCCAATTCAACTTGTGTTGAGAAATGGGAGTAAATATTAATATTGGCTGCAATATTACCAACATTATTTTATTTATTGCGTTAGTTTTCTCATTTTTTGGCTTTAAATTAGACTCAATAAAAAAATGGCCCTTGGTAAGCCAGGCGCATCCGTAGATTTATATTAATTGAATATATTAAAAGTATACGTTTTAGAAAAAAATGTTTTAGATAAAAGTTGTAGGTCTCTTTAAGACAAACAAAAAAGTCCTGTAACATTTTTTTGTACAGGGTGTAGTAAAAAAGTTTTTCCATTTTGATTTAATGTCACGCCCAAACGGCCTTACTGATTTGGCCCATTAACGAACTCGACCAAGATTTTTGGACGATTGATTTTTGTACCAAATTTCATTTCGATCCGTTAAGAAATGCGACCGCTATCGTATCCACAGATTTCGTTATATCGGAACTATACATATATATATATATATATATATATATATATATATATATTGAGATGATATTAGTTACTATGTTATATTAAATAAGAATGTAGAACGAAAATCTAATGGAAAGTAGAGAAAGGAGATTTTCTTATTTCGAGTCAGAGCGCAAATTTAGTAACATTGGGATTGATTATCATCATCTTCTTCATAATTCCTAAAAAAGAAAAAAGAAAATAGAATAATAAGAAAAAAAATACAAATACATTTCAAAGATTTTTATTTAAAGATTCAAAAATGATTAATCTACATTATATAAAGTTTTGATAATTATGAAATTGATAAATGGGTAAAGTAGATAATTAAAAGTTTATAAAATTGCCAATACGTTAGTAATCAAACATTAATTTTAAATGAATTAGGGGTGTAAGTAAATGAGAAAATTAAATTATAAAAAAAAAAGACATCACAAATAGTTAAGATACATGTTAAAACTTCTACTTACTTTTAAATAATACGTATTTACCAACCATATTCTAATTTATTAATAGTTCAAATGCCAAATGAAATATTCTGAAAAAGAGAAAATTATTAGTTTGTAGTGCTAGTAAATTTCATAAGAATATAAAAAAGAATGATCATTGTTTTAAATTGTAATATTGAATCAAGAATTAGATTTTGTTAATAATTTTATTTGAATAAGAAATTAGTAGGCGATTAGATGGAAAAGATGTATAGATTTAAGTTTGTTGAATTTGTCATTTGTTTTTTTGTTGATTCTGATAGAATCTCTCTTGTTTTCGACCTTCTGAAGAGGAAGGATGTAAAAAGTTTCGATGAAGATTTTTGTAAAAAATTATGATGTTAAAAGAAAGTTAAAAGGAGATTAGTAAGATTTATATTATAAATAATTAGTTAAGAAGTTTGTAGAAGATAGAATCTCTTGTTTTCTGGTTGTTGAAAGAGAAGTTGTATTAAAAATTTGCTCCGTAGAAATTTTGAGTTTTTTTTGAAAGTATTGAGAATAGAAAATATTAAAACAGTTTAAAGTATAAAGAATATCCCAAGGTAACCAGAGGAAGCAATTGGTAAGAGAAATTTATATGATTTTATGAAGAAATAGATATTTCAATTTATGGGGCTGAGCACTTTATGGTATAACTGTATTTTAATTGAGTTAAAGAAGATTAAATTAATATTTAACAAGAAAGAAAGTCATAATTACACTTACCAGAGAAGATAGTAGTCATCCATCGCTTGGTTTTGAAGAGGAATTGATTATTTGATCTTCATAAAGTTTCCTGAAATCTGTGCTGTATTGGAGGAAGAAAGTAGATTGTCCTAAGAACTGAATCCTGATTCCTGAAGAGGAGTAAAGCTTCACACAAATGGTAACAACTTTGCACTCGTTATAATAAAGAGTTTTATATGTGTTTGATTTTTGAAATTTTGATGAACATTTTTATTTCACTGTTTTATGTATTTAACTAAATTATTTTTATTCACTTTTTGTTAAGTTTAATCTAAATTGCTCAATAACTCAAGTCAGAATACTTCATTTTATATATTTGATGCATGTTTTAGTTTATCAACGGTATCTTTGAAGTTTGACACATTTTGAATTAGAAAGGTTAGAAATTTATATGCAATTCACGCCTAGAAATATTGTTGGTCTAGGATAGTGCGGTTATACAGTCATTTTATTGCAAATTTGTGTATTCACTGATTTTGAATCTAGTTTGGTTGAATATTTGAACTCTGACCTTGACATAAGGGAATAGCCGGTAGCATATTTAATTAATCATATTGGAAAATAATTACACTGAGTTAATTCTTACCTATTCACTATTTATATTTAAAATTTAAAATTAATTAAAGGTAAGGAATATTTTATAACATAGTGATTGATATTATCAAAACATATTATTATTATTCATACATGTTATAATATATATATATATATATATATATATATATATATAAACTTTTGAACGGAAGGTGTTTTTAAAGTCAGGGGGGCCCAAAACGAAAAACTGTAGTGAAATTTTCCCGAAGTCGTGACTTGCGAACCAGCTGAATAGTAGATATAAATCTACTAAAACTAGATAAATAAATAAACTGGATCAACTTCTCATCTAATCTTTAATTTATTTTTTTAGGTAAGTAATTAAATAAATAATAAATAATATAATTAATTACCAGAATTCCATGCAAGATTATTGTTCTAATTAAATGCAATTCTGTTTCACCATTTGTTATTAAACTTCAGCTCTAGTTTTCTTAAATATCTCTCTGACTTTCTATTATTTTAGTCCGTGAATTGTCATTATATTTTTACTAAGCCATCTCTGTAACACTCAAGGAAAATACTTTACTGACTTGTAGCTTTATATCAACCGTTACATCTTGCTTTTCTTGATTACCCATGATGAGTGTTTATAGTTCAGAGTTCGTACACCGTTGTTGTTACATAGAAACAGTCAAAAGTTTCAAGAACTCTATGGAACACACGGTTTAAATTATAACCATGCTAACAGAGCCAGGAATAGCCTTTTGTTTTTAATGATCTTGTGAATACTTTATTACAGATGTTCGTGTAGATCCAAATTTTAATGAACTAAGGTAATTATAAACAAGAAAAAGTCGACTAAAATGCACCTAGGCTTTATGAGACACTAAAAATATGAATATTTTATCTGCATCTTGCGTCAATTGTTTTTGTGCTTTATGTACCTATGTGTATGTGTGTTTGAGAGAGAGAGAGAGACAATGGGCAAAAGAAAGAGAGAGAGACGTCAACTGTCACTTTAATTTCGTGAAACTGCTTGGCTCTGTATTCTATCAATCAAGGTTATCTGAATTTTAATATTGTACTATTGTATAAAACACATAATAATGATTGATTGAGAAGTTTTGAAAGCGACACCTATTAACTTGTTAAAGAATCAAAATTTATACGCTATTTTAATATTTTATCTTTCATTTGAATACACAAAAAATTCTATTTTAATTTGTCTATTTATTCTTTGTTTACAAGCCATTTGAAGTTGACGTGTAAGTGTATTTTGTTACAATGAAAAAAACTGAATATCGTGCAGTGAAAAAATTATTTGTTTTGGAAGCTTTATAAGCAACAGAAATTCATACAAAAATGGTAAAAGTGGTAAAGGACTTCTTCAACTGTGCATCGATGGTTTTTATAGTATTGAAACACTTATGGGGGCTTTTTACACAATTTATTTACAAAATTGTTAAGATACACTGAACTCTGCTGGATAACGTCTAACTACTTGACAATACATGCAATGAACTCTTGTGAACACTTGACTCGAACTGACGTTAACTGCCCATGCATCCCCTTATATACAACATTATTTAATCTAGTCAGTGTGTTTAGAAGTTTCTAGAATTTTCTAGAAACATTATTTAAAATGGTCAGTTGATTTTTTTACAAACTTCTAAAAATCAACTGTCAACAACAATCTTTCAAATTAAGGTCCCTTCCTTTACGGTTATCCCGTTACACTGCCCCCTCCTTAGATTCATTCCTCCTGGAATGTTATTTCCTACATCGGAATCCCGCACACTCCCTGAGCCAGCTAAACCATCTTCTTGGAGTTGCTGCGCATCTCCACTGTGGTTTCCCTGGTAAGGCGCCAAACGATCATGATGGACCACGACGGGTTTCCCTCTGGGAATTTTCACGATCCGATAAATGACATCGTTAATCTTCTTCTTGATGGTGTAAGGACCTTCCCAGTTCTTTTGTAATTTGGGACAAATACCTCGACGCCGTCGGGGGTTATAGAGCCAGACTAAATCTCCAACTTGGTAACTCTTTTCCATTGTCCGTGTGTCATAGTACCTCTTCATCCGATCACTAGATAATTGTAGTTTTCCACGCACCAGGTTGTGTATATTTTCCATTCGATTCTGAAGGTCGGCGACATATTGTTCACGTGCCATTTCTTCACCAGGTTTACAACCAAACACCAAGTCACATGGTAGCCTCATTTCTCTACCGAACAGGACCTTCGCAGGCGTTTGGCCAGTTGATTCGTTGATGGCCGATCGAATTGCCATTAGAAATAGTGGAATATGTCGATCCCAATCCCTCTGACAATCTGACACCACTTTTGACAGATAGTTGGTTATAGTCCGGTTCATTCGTTCCACCATTCCATCAGACTGAGGGTGCATCGCTGTGGTTCTCGTTTTGTGGATGCCTAATCTTTGGCAAACTTCTTGAAACAGCTTGCTCTCAAAATTTCTTCCTTGGTCTGAATGTAATTCTAATGGTACCCCAAATCGGCTTACGAATTCTTCAACCAATATATCTGCTAAAGTGGTAGCTTCCTGATTGGGAACTGCATATGCTTCAACCCATTTAGTGAAGTAGTCCATTACAACAAAGATGTACTTGTTTCCTACATCGGTCTGTGGAAGTGGCCCCAATACATCTACTGCGATTCTTTCAAAAGGACTTCCAACCAGGTATTGCTGCATTTCCGCCTTCGGTTTTCGGTGCGGACCGTTACTGGCAGCACATGTAGTGCATTTACGACACCAATCTTTAACATAATTAGTGCAATTTACCCAGTAAAATCTATCTCGGATCTTTTGCAGCGTTTTCGTGATACCCAGATGTCCTCCAGAACTATCATTATGCATCTGTTTTAAAATTTCCGGTACAGCATTTCTTGGGACCACTATTTGTTTCCTTGTCTCTGTGCCCTCGGAATTTTCTACAAGTCTTTTAACGAGCCCTCCGTCCAAAATTAAAGAGTTCCATTGGAACCAGTATGCTTTTAAAGCAGGAGAGGATGAGGATATCTCTCTCCACAACGGACGACGGTCCATTCTCTTCCACTCCCGAATCTTTCTCAGAACGGGATCGTTTTCTTGTTACTCATCCAGCATAGAGCTCTCGTCTTCTGGCACAACCTTAACTAAGGCGACTTTTTCCTCGTTCTGCTTCACTTGGGTACAATGGGGGCAAGTATTTCTTATGTGGCCTAGTTCTCCGCAATTCCAGCACCTCACTGGGTGCCTTCCTTTTGAAGAAAACTTCTTTAACCTCTCTACTACCGCTTCGACGTTGCTGACGGCATAAACGGCATGGTCGAAGTTACCAGTGTCTTCCATCAGTCGAGCAGCTCCATGTGAGGCCTCCGTCGCCGCATCGAACTCCAGGGCAATGGTCAGGGCGTTTACAAGAGATCTCGGTCTCGCCAACCGTACAGCCCGTTGCAATTTGGCGTCTCGAAGACCATCGGTAAAGGTTTGGATCGCCAGGCACTCCAGAAAATCTTCTGCTGCATTTGGATACGCAAACCGTACCATTTTTTCCACTTCTGCCTTGAACTCCTGGATAGTTTCTCCATTTTTCTGCTTCCGACTTTTCAACTGCACTCGGTATACTGGTTGTAGATTACTTTGACCATAACGCATCTCTAGACGATTCACCAATAGCTTAAAATTGTCAACCTCATCCAGTGTCAATACATGCAGGACGTCTAAAGCCTCGCCTCGCAGAGCCATGGTTAGGAACAATGCCTTCTCCTGGGGTGACCATCCATTCGCTCTGGCCACTGCGTCAAATTGTTTTAGGTAATTTGACCAGGAAGTCTTCCCGTCGAAGGTCGGGGGTTTTATCGTCATTCGTACCTGGGCCGCCTCTCCGTTTCCTCGTCGTTCGACGTCTACGTGGCCGGTTTCCCTCCTTTCTGCATTTCCGTCGCCGTGGTGGATGATTTGGTTTCGGCGACAAGCTTCCAGTTCTTGTTGAAGCTTTCTTATTTCGGACTGCATTTGCTGGTTGATCTCGTCTCGCAAGTTGGCAACTTGCTGATTTTGCTCGTCTCGTATGTTGGTCACTTGCTGATTCATGTTGTCCACTTGCTGATTTAAGTTGTCTACTTGCTGATTCAAGTTGGCTACTTGCTGATTCTGCTCGTCACGAAGATGTGATATTTGCTGGGAGAACGAACTGGATAACTCATCTGATAGGGTAGACATCCGTTGTGATAGCTCCTCTTGTTGGCTCTTCATCTGACTGGATAGCACCTCTTGTTGGTTCGTCATTCGTTGTGACAGCTGGGACATATCTTCACGCTGGCTCTTCATCTGACTGGATAGCTCCTCTTGTTGGTTCGTCATTCGTTGCGACAGCTGGGACATATCTTCGCGCTGGCTGCTTATCTGACTGGACAACTGGGAAAGTTGTTGAGTTTGTTCTTCTTGTTGGCTCGTCATTCGTCCTGATAGCTCCTCTTGCAGCCGGGAAAGTTGTTGAGTTTGTTCTTCTTGTTGGCTCGTCATTCGTCCTGATAGCTCCTCTTGCAGCCGGGAAAGTTGTTGAGTTAGTTCAGAATTTGCTTTTTGAACTGGGTCTTCAAACTCCACAGCGTCAGGGTCCAAATTATTATTAACGTAGTATTCACGGAGCCTTCTTAACAATACGGATTTGCTCCCAGTAGTTTCCAATTCTAATTCTTCGAGCTCTCTTCTGAGCTCTGCCACCAATAGTTCATTTATCTTTTTTCCAGGCATTCTTGTATCTTCACCCCACACCTGACACCAATTTGAAACACTTATGGGGGCTTTTTACACAATTTATTTACAAAATTGTTAAGATACACTGAACTCTGCTGGATAACGTCTAACTACTTGACAATACATGCAATGAACTCTTGTGAACACTTGACTCGAACTGACGTTAACTGCCCATGCATCCCCTTATATACAACATTATTTAATCTAGTCAGTGTGTTTAGAAGTTTCTAGAATTTTCTAGAAACATTATTTAAAATGGTCAGTTGATTTTTTTACAAACTTCTAAAAATCAACTGTCAACAACAATCTTTCAAATTAAGGTCCCTTCCTTTACGGTTATCCCGTTACAGTATTAATATGTGGTCTTACAACCGTCGGAGATGAACCACGTAGTGGACGTCCAAAAAGTGCAACAACCCCAGAAATCATTGAGCAACTTTATGATATTGTTTGTAAAGATCCAAATTTGAGTAATCGTGAAATTGCATCTTATATTATATTAGAGGCTACTTTATATTTAACACGAAAAATTACATATCAAAAAGCTGTTCGCAAAGTTAATGCAGCATTTGTTAACAATTCAACAAAAACTGAACCGAAAACAAATTTCATTTCGAAATTTGGAGCGTTTGGAGTAGAAAAAAAGTGAGAGGTGTCAAGGAACACCCGGATGAAACGAAGTTCCTTTCGATTAATTAGTGAAGGAATTAGTAATTTGTAAACACAACAGAGAGTTTATACATACATAAGCATTTATTATTGTCTGTATATAATCTCTACTTACCTAACTCTATCAGAAATATCCGGAACTTGTGCAGAAACATTGTCAGGACACATTATTGTTATTATTTTCTATTATTTTAATATTTATTATCTACAAAAAACCTGTATAAACTTAACAAAGTCGTGACACTACACTGTTCAAAGCAAAATAGAAAATAGTAAATCCATTATTTTTAACAGTTCGCTTCTTTTAACAAAATTGTCCATTTATACAATACCAGAGGGTTAGATGATATACATCTACCTAGAATTACTTTTTATTTCAATTTAATTTAAAACAGGAATTAACAATTTAATACAATATTTTAAAATTAAAATACTTGACAGTAACTGACAGTTAAGGTAATTTGGCGTAGGTACCTAACTAGTCAAGTTAAGAACTATTTTTGAAATGTTTATGAATTTATTGATTTATAAAAACATGATGAAATAAAATATAATACTATTATAGGTAATTATTTTTTTCTACAGTATTTTCTTTTTAATGTAAATTTTCTTTTAATTTAAAATAGTGTCCTTTTAATTATAAGAGAGAGAGAGAGAGTTTTTTATTTTTTGGTCTGTGAGAGAGAGACAGACAGACAGAGAAACATGCGTGTGTCGTGTCGTGTCGTGACATATTTTGGTCTGAATTTTTTTCGGCTAGTCTTTAGCCTCAGTCGTAACTGGTCGTAACGCCCGAAAGGGAACTTCGTTCCAATAAAACCGATTTTGTGGGTGAGACTTGGATCTACCATCATGATCCTAAACTGATGGATTAAACCTAGTTCTTCAGCTCCAAAACAGGTGTTGTCATAACGATGGGCAGAAATTTTTTGGGATGCAAAAGTGGTTTTGTTAATTCATTATTCTTAAAAAGCTAAAAAAATTAACTCTGAATATTATTGCAACCTTTGGACCTGTTGGATAAAAATTGGATATTTTTTAAAAAGTTGAAAATTATTTTGCTTTTGTAACAGCTTAGAGCGCCTAAATTATTTAATTCTTTTTTATCCATATGTTTATCAAAATATTTCGACATAATTTAAATTTAATCAAGATTACCAATAATAATATGGACTTAAGTATTAAGGAAACTAATTTTGGCGATTGATTAAGATTCGGTATGCTTGTTATATAATTATTTAAATTATTTTTACTTACTAACTGTAGTACTGGAATGGACTGGACTAGAATATATAAATTAAAGTAGAAGTTATTTTAACAAATCTTGGATCAAATTAAATAATATATAAAACTGTTGATTCGATACATATCACGTGAAATAATTTCAATGAAATTTTCTCTAAACCACAATTCTCCCTTCTGTCAGATAGATGCGACCCTAAGTGAAATGTCAACATTCTTAAGTGTTCGAATTCGTCTTGAGAGGACCTGCCGCTCTTCGTGAGGTACCCAGGTGTTCCTGTCTCTCGTCCTACATCAGTTTGATACTCGGAAAAACGGTCATCACTCAAAGACGATACTTGTTTTCCCCACGAGGAAAACTGAAAGATAATAGGAGAGAAGACAGGCGCGTTTCTTTATAGCAGAATACGGGGTTTACGGTGAGATACGCATTTGAATAAACATTTTTAATTAATTGCTAGAATGAATCTTTGTCATCATTTCGATTTATGTATGCTGATTTATGAAAGTACCTCATTTAGAATCATCTATTATTACTCTGAATATTATTATAGAACAAAGCACTATAATATGTTTCATTTATGACTAATCGATTATTTTGATAAGTCGTTAAAATAATGTAGTCCAGGAAATTAAGTTGTGAAGTATTGCATTTTGGAACGGCAACTCTGCGATTTGGTGCGATAGAGTTGGGGTTTTTTAAAGTCATTGAAATGATGTTTGGAGTGTTTCAAGAAGGTGATCTAAAATTGAAGTAAAATTCCCTAGTCTAAAGCTGATCTAGGGAGATCTAAGAGTCTTCCCAAAAAGATTAAAAAGATTTGGAATCATCTTTTTGAGAGAAAAACTAAATAACAAAATTGAATTCTATAGACAATTCTATATATCTATAATTAAAAACCAATCACCCATAAAGAAGTTAATTCTCTTTGTAAGAAACACGTGTTTCAATAAAATTTTTATTGTAAGGATTTTAATAAAATATCTCCTACAAGTTAATTTCATTTTAAAATCTTAAATTCAAAAATTTTATTAACCTGGGATTTTTAACCTATAAATTAGTTACAGTAGAGGCAATAAAGCACTAAAATCAGCATATATATTATGACTAGACCCACTTGGATAGGAATTATTTTTACTATTTTACCAGGGGAAACTCAAAAGAACGTCATTATATGAACGAACCAAGTAAAATATCTATTTAATGTTGCTTTTAACTTCCTGACTCACACCTGTACGCCCATGAAGAGAATTCTTGGAAATTCGAAAAGAGCGTTGACCACGCCTATTCAAGTTTTTTTTGGATAAACTATACCTCCAAAATGTAAACGGCAAAAGGCATTTTAATGTAGTTGTGCATACAAAAAACTCCATTTTAAACATAACTCGTTATTTATTGGTGAAAATGAATTCAATTTGTTTTTTGAAGATTTTTGGAATCGCTGAAAACGATTGACGTTAAAAGTAATCTCCGGTGTACCTGGTTTTCCGGATACCTACTGTTTACGTCGTCTTCTGAAGTTTTCAATAATATCGTTATACATTTAGTCAAAATTATATACTCAGAGATGCTTAAGCTTGCTGAAAACCAATATGATATTAAAAGTGATCTACGGAGTATCTGGTGCCCAGGATACTAAAAGCTCCTGGAGACAAGGTAAAAAGTAGGTATTCTTTGCACCCTCCATAAATCACTTTCAATATTATAATTGTTTTTGGTGAGCAGACAACCCCCTGGTATTAAGTTTTAACTAATTGTTGAAGAAAATCCGGGAGATGAGCTAAACGGTAAGTATCCTACCCACGAAAAATAATTGAGTATTGAATTTTGACTAATTTTATAACGATATTACGTAAAACTCCAGAAGAAGACATGTAAATAGAGGGTATCCTAGGCACCAGGTACTCCGTAGATCCGTTTTAAGGACATATTCGTATTCAGCGACCCCAGAAAATCCCGAGTAGTAAAATTGAACTCATTTAATGAATATGAATATATATGAATATGAATATGAATAACGATTTCTGTTATAGATGCACTTTTTAACATTCATTTTTTGTATGCACAAATACAGTTTTTTAATATTAGATCATCGAATAAGGTCATAAATTTTCCTGATGCTCTCACGAATCGAACGCAAAAAGTATTATTAAAATCTGCATTGCCGTTTAAATTTCAGAAGTTCAGTGCTTTTGCCTCGACTATTATTCTAGACTAGGTGTACCCGCGACCTCGTTCGCGTGGCGTGTTAATTGTTGTATAAAAATTTCTCCCCTCACCCCGTTAAAGGGGTGAGAGAAGAAATTTTTATACACCAGATGTTAAGTTAAAAGAAGACAAATACATCTGTGAAAACCGCATTCGAATCGGATCAGTAGTTTTCATGTGATGTACACACAAACATATAGATAGAAAGGCAGACGTACAAAAAAATAACCAAATTTTTGGGGTCTATATCGACGTACCCGCGACGTCGTTCGCGTGATGTATAAATTGTTGTATAAAAATTTCTCCCCCCCCCCACACCGTAAAAGAGGTGGGAGAGAAATTTGTATACACCAGATGTTAAGTTAAAAGAAGACAAATACATATGTGAAAACCGCATTTGAATCGGATCAGTAGTTTTCATGGGATGCGCGCACAAACATATAGATAGACAGACAGACGTACAACAAAAAAATGGCCCTTGGTAAGCCAGGCGCATCAGTAGATTTATATTAATTTATATCATTTAAAGTATACGTTTTAGAAAAAAATGTTTTAGATAGAAGTTGCAGGTCTTTTTGAGACAAACAAAAAAGTCCCCTAACATTTTTTTGTACAGGGTGAAGTAAAAAAGTTACGAATTTTTTTCCATTTTGATTTGATGTCACGCCAAAACGGCTGTACCGATTTGGCCCATTAACGAACTCGACCGAGATTTTTGGACGATTGATTTTTGTACCAAATTTCATTTCGATCCGTTAAGAAATGCGACCGCTATCGTGTCCACAGATTTCGTTATATCGGAACTATACATACATATATATTATATACATATATATATATATACAAAACGGGAAAATTATTGGGCATGTACGCAAAAAGGATCAATAAGGCCACGAGTAGGAATGGTAACCGCAGACATGCATGTTTCTGGCTCATTAGCCGTCATCAGTGCGGCATAACCAAGTAGGGTATTGCACTTGGCTAGCAAAAGTGTTGGGTACTTGGGAGCAAAGGATGTTGGGGAAACATGTGTAAAGAAACATAAAAACACAAAAACAACGAAAGCTCACACAGTACCCAACACTTTTGCTAGCCAAGTGCAATACCCTACTTGGTTATGCCGCACTGATGACGGCTAATGAGCCAGAAACATGCATGTCTGCGGTTACCATTCCTACTCGTGGCCTTATTGATCCTTTTTGCGTACATGCCCAATAATTTTCCCGTTTTGTTTATATTAATACGCATTTTCTTGGCACTTTGTTTATATATATATATATATATATATATATATATAAACTTTTGAACGGAAGGTGTTTTTGAGGTCAGGGGGGCCCAAAACGAAAAACTGTAGTGAAATTTTCCCGAAGTCGTGACATGCGAACCAGCTGAATAGTAGATATATATCTACTAACAATCTAACCACATTTTTGGGTTCTACATCAATGTACCCGCGACGTCGTAGGCGTGACGTATAGATTGTTGTATAAAAATTTCTCCCCCACACCGTAAAAGTGGTTTTCCGAACATTTTCCTTCAGTGCTCTGCTCCTATTGATTGTAGCGTGATGTAAAGTATCCTATAACCAGCTCAGGAGTATGAAAAATAATTGTACCAAGTTTTGTTAAAATCCGTCACGTAGTTTTTGTTTCTATAACGGTTATATGGACAGACAGACAGACAGACAAAATTTTTCCTGATTTCATTTTTGGCATCAGTATCGATCCCTAATCACCCCCTAATAGTTATTTTGGGAATATATTTCATGTACAGAATTGACCTCTCTACAGATTTATTATAAGTATAGAAGATTATCTAGATAATACTAATAAAAATTTTTACTTTATATCAGGAATGCTAATTACAAGACTAAGTGAGTCTGCTTCAACCGAAAGACAGATTTAAAATATTTGTCATAATTTTTCAGCAGGTGTGTTATAAATATGTTTATATAAATGATTAAAATCACAAAGTAAAAATACTTTTGTGATATTTTATTTTTTCAAACAGTCAATTAGCACTTCATAAGTTGGTATAAAATAATCGTTGAACATAAAGCAGAGAATAAAGCGCTGCAGCTGGTTTTTGCGGTACTAACAATAACTTTTGTTTATGAAATACAACTTTTATTTCTGAAATACTCTGGTGTGTGTGTGTGTATGTGCTGTGTTATAAAATGATTACAGTAACAGTTTATAGCCAGAAATAGTTTTTAGTGAAGTTAAATTCTCAATTTATCAGGCTTTATGAAACAGATATAATGTAAAATTGTCTGTTATATAAAACCAGTTGCGTGGAAAGAGATAATACACGTTGTTATTATTTTCAATAATTATAGGATTAGGATAAAAACTAGGTACGTGTTTGTTTAATTAGAACAAGAAATTATTTTTTAAAAGGTCTTCCATCTAGATGCACAAATCCAACAGTTTCCATTTTAGCATGTAGAGGTCATTGGACCTTTTTTTCAAACGCTTATATTAGCTTTATTTATATTTTTGTTTGTTCGTAGGTATGTAACTCTTCGTTGAACTTGTTGCTTATTACGGTCAGGATATCCCACCACTTTGTTTTCCTTGGCTGAGTGGACTAAGGCGCGACTCTTTGCTGACGTCGCGTCGACCTCCAGATTCACCGGTCCAGAGTTCTAATCCCGTCCACGCTGAAAAAAAAATGTTTAAAACACTAAAAAACCCATTTTTAACCAACAATAAACCAAAAAGTGAAAAATAAATATAGTTTGAAAATAATAAAAAAATACGCTTTTAAAGCACATCGAGTTATAAAGATAAATAGTTATTTATGCAACTAGTGCGTAAAGTGACCTTTTTTGACGAAAGAAATACAAGTATAGGCCTGATTTTTTTTACGCACTAGTGCGAAAATAGTATATTGTAATACAAGTGTTACAATGACAAATTTCGTAGTACGAGTGCAAAGAACGAGTACTACAAACCGTCATTGTAATTCGAGTGTTACATACTATTTTTTATAATAAACTTTTAAAATATAAAAAAATAAATAAAATGAGAGGTTTTCGAAATATTTGTTTATGTTGGCAATCTTGACACTTTTGACACTTGTCAGTTTTAATGATTTTAAATTTGAATGTTTGTCAAATTTGTATAAAATATTCCGAATTTAGCAATAACGCTGATAATGTAGTTAATAATTTACTACAACATATTTCTTGATTTACTACCTGAACTCTTTCGTTGACAATCAGTGCAGTGCAACCAATTGTGTAAAACAAAAAGTTACCAAAAACAGTGTTACAATGAATCTATTTCGATACTGTTTTTAGTGTCGAAATAGAAACTTTTTGTGAACGTGAATTATAAAAAAATATTTTTTGGTCCTCCGTCCAGAAACAATACTATTAACTACTTCAAAATCGTCCGGAAAATGGCATTTTCCGGCCTAGGCCGGCAAAGTAGCTTTTAGATTATCTAAAGAGATGGCGCTATGAGTTTAAATTTTAAGTCATCAAAAATACATAATGAATAATACAAATTTTAATTAAATTATTTAAAAACAGCGTATAATATACTTAACTTACCTATAACTTTTTCTAAAGGTAAGCAGGATTCTAATTTACATTTAATTTCTCTCACAACTTGTATTATAAAATTTGACATTTATGTCAATTTACAACTACTTATTATTCGATTATGAAAATAGTTCATTGTCTCTGCTATTTTTATATAAAATTATTAGATATTAATGTTAATATTTTCAATGTAACAATTTTTACTGTGCTGCTTATTAGCACAGTATTTGTACTTGAAATCGATTATCAGAAAATCATTTCTTATTACTAATTCTTTTAATCGTGCAATAGATGTCAATAAACATCTAATCTTGTATGTCACAAAGTAAAAAGTTTTTGAACTTGTTGTGTTGGCAACATATGTTACTTAAAACACTAATAACTGCTGAACACGTATATTAAGTATCAAACAAGTTATTATATAGCTATAATATTACTATTCAATGTGGCGCTTATATCTACCCGAAGATCACGTCATACCAGCTGACAGTCTATCGGCTGTCTTCTAGTCACTGGTCTTACTTTAGGTAGCACAAGCGGTCACTCTTGAACATAACAGAACTTTTGAAAATATTAAAAATTAGTCGGACCAAAAAATAGTGTGTGTTACACGTCCGGAAAATGTTTTATAAGTGCTCGTATTGTTTCGCCTCGGTGCTACGCACCTCGGCTACACAACTTTACTCGCTCTTGCAAAATGTCATTTTCCGTCCTTGTGTCACAAATAACTATTTACGCACTAGTGAAAAAAAGTAAAAAAGGTATTATATTTTGTCTGATGGTGTATTATCAAAATCTGAGCTATCGTCTTTGGTGGTGAAATCCATTAAAATATTAAATGGAACTTAGTATTAATAAACCTCGAGTCTGAAAAAGTATTATATTTAAAACATATTTCAGATAACAAAATATTTATTTTCTACATTAATCTTACCTTATAATACCGGTAGGTAGAAACGCGAAATGCTTGAATTATAAATTAATTAAAATGTCTATCAGTCAGAGCCTACGTATATTTAAATAAAAATACTTACCCTTATTCATGAACCGATATTTCCGTCATATTAAAAATTAAATTAAAAATTACTGAATATAATATATAGTTTTGTATGTATTAAACTGCAATAATTTAACAATTAAATATTATTACACAAATTTACACAATTAAATAATAAAAAAAAGTTTTCTTACCCGGAATTGAACCCGAGTCATCTGGGTGAAAGGTAAACACCTTACAACCTCGGCCAATATCACACGTAAAAGTGTTTGCATAATCTTATGAAAGTCAGTGCTTATTTTAACTTGTTTTAAGTAGTGAAAAAAAAACTTTTTTTTAACTAGTGAAAAAAAAACTTTTTTTTTTACTAGTGAAAAAAAGGTTATTTTTATGATCCTTAAACCGTGCGTAAAGGTAATACTTTACGCATGGTTGTAGAAAAATAGTTATTTATTATACAAGGGAAAAAGTATTAGATTTTAGCTCGAGGTTGTGTTGTCCCCGATGCGAAGCGGAGGGAGACAAAAAACCGAGAGCTAAAATCTAATATTTTTCCCGTGTATAATACACTATTTTTTTCTGTGACGACGATTTAATATTTTAAATAAAATCAGAAAATTACTGATGCAAAATTTGAATATTAAAACTAGTAGGCTTTTGTCCTTATAGTGACAATTAGACATGCGTTATCAATCAACTATCTGTCAATTTGATTCAAATTATGTGTATATATCCGGGAAAAAAGTACTCACTTTTTTCCCATGGTAAAAAAAGTAATAATTTTATAAAAAGTGACGTTTTGTGACCCGTTACCAGAGATAAAATGTCAAACTATTTTCTCGCCGCAGAAAAAGTCATTTTTAAAATAATCTTATAACAATAATGAACAAAAAATACTAGTATAATTGTAAAAAATGCGACAGGCGCTCGATTTCCGAAAAAAAAAAATAGCATAAAGCGCACACGCTTTTTTACAAGTTTGTTTCAAAGAATATAAAGTAAGCGTTTTATGAAAAAACGTTTAAAATAAAAAAATGTAGAAAAAAAAATGTGAGCCGTCACGGGACGCCTGGCAGATGTGAAACATCGACATTATTGTGTAAAAGTAATATGCAGAAAAGAACAGGATAGGAACTAAATATGTCATAATGATAAAATAAAATATTACGATTTTTTCCAGATACCGATGACTATTTATTGAATAAATGTAAAAAGTGATTTCGTTTAGCTTTTTATTTAATTGCCTTAAATTCTTACGTTACTATATTAATATAATATATACTATATTAATATAATTGTAGTTACTTCATAATTTGAGTACAAACAAAAAGCAATACTAAATAAAAAATAGAAAAATGATGAATTTAACTATGAATACAACTTTATCGTTGAATAACTTTTAAACGGTATTTAAATGGGAAATGTATTATGATTTAGGCACGGGTTACTGTCAATATTAAGGGCT
Organism: Altica lythri; assembly: GCA_964028335.1. Lineage (NCBI taxonomy): Eukaryota > Metazoa > Arthropoda > Insecta > Coleoptera > Chrysomelidae > Altica > Altica lythri. The sequence continues at coordinate 42,758,191 of OZ034806.1, read as the reverse complement.
GGTTGAGGTCTGATAATTTTTGTTAGGTCATAATCTAAAAATTTGATGGGTGTTTGGAGAACAAAACCAAATTTGGGAAATAACGGACACCCCAATGTATATAGAGTAGGTAGGTACTCACTCATTTTTATTCAATATTTTTTCATCACTTTCTTTATTAACACTTTGTTTATTCATATTTAAAACTTATACACAAATTTTACGCGGACAACTATATGACAACTATTCACCAACAATCAATTTTGATTGACTAGATGTCAATTTTACAGGTCAGCAAAATATGTAGGTATATTATGTTGCCTATACAAACAAACATTTTTAGATATATAGAATAGATAGTAGGCGGAATCGAGTTATGTTTTTATGAAACAATTCATACCCTGTCCCGCCAAATTTTTGAATCAATGAGCTTCTTCCCCCTATTGTTGGCGCGCCACCGTCGCGTCGCTCAAAACATGAGACCAATTTCATATGAGGTATCAGTACATCTCTTTATTATATATTATCGATGCGTTAGGTTTTTTACGTCATACGAATCATACGTCACCGTCGCCACGCGAGAAATCTGATTCACGTACGGCTATAGATGTTTCACATCAATAAAAGAAATCTACAATTTGAGATTATAAAGTCAATTTGGTCCAATTGTAATTGCCAAAAAAAAAACTCAAAATGTTCGTTTTTTCAATGCTCTTTATTCTTTAAAAAACGAATTTTCAATTACTTTTATGGCCTTAAAATGGAGCCTATGTAATTCTACAAAAATAAGATGTTGTAACAGTCAATCGTATAATTTGTTGCTGAGATATTGTAAAATGTTTATCCCAAGTAACTTCATGTAAAAAGCTATAACTTTATTTGGCTGGTCCTTTTTACTTCCCACAAGTTCTCATTTTTTTTTTTGAAGGTCCAAATTTTCATATTATTTAAGGGTTATAGTCAAAAATTAAATTTCGCTTTAAAAAGAGGGTGTTCTTTTATAAACATTTAAAGCTACAGCGTTTTCTGTAAATTTTACAAATTTTTAACGTTAAGATTTGGATAGCTGACTCCAAAACAAAGAGTTTTTTTTTAAATATTTTTTAGACCAATAGAACCCAAGTTAGGATTGTTCTTAAAAATCATTATAGTATATTTCATTAGCATTTTTTACTTTTGTACGTTATTTTTGCATTACCCTTGGTTACATTTTGTAATAGTTTGTATAGTTTTTTTTTTCTGATAGCGAATTGAATACTTAATAATTCGGTTTTGTTTATCTACTCAATAAATCGTTATATTCGTATACTAATTAAATATTAATTATCCCTTTAATTAGCTATGTAGATTTTGATTAACAAGCATGAAGTATTAATACCCATTCATTATTACAATATTTAATAATACTTCTCCATATAACCACTCACACACAATTAAATGATAAACCAGGTATTGTATTATAAACTACTTACATAAACCTAATTACAAGTAACCTCATTGGCTGTCAGAAGAGAGCTATTATTAATGTTTGTTGATTGAGATTTATGTAATTATGATTAAAAGTTATAGCTTAATTTATGTTTCTCTTTTGGTCATTGAATCACGAAAGGATAAATTTATGTTCTATTTAAAATAAAAATTCTTCACGAGTTACCATTGACCCAATGACAATTACGGATCTAGCGGCACCGCTATGGTATGAATTGAGCAATTCAAAAAAATTATAGAGATTGTGAAATATGCAAAGTTCGAACCATTAGTAAATATAACCTAAACCGTTACTGTGAATTACTGTAAATTTTAAAGCAGAAGTATTTCATTCTGTATACTACCCTCGTGCTACAGTGGTGTCCTCTTAATTTAATGAGTTCAAACGGACACTTTCTGGATCATCCCTACTGTTATGGAATTGCAATGATCTACTTTTGTTTTCTCTATGTGCTCCAGCTTCCTGGGTGAGGATTCTGTGATGGCCTGGGTTGTTATCTTCCTCTGTCTAGGTTTTGATTTGGTGGTTTTTCTCTGCTTTTGCTTTTAGTTTGGTGGTCTTACTTTATTTCTGCTTCTGGTCTGGGTTCTGTTTATTCTTTGTATATTTGTTTTTTTAATTAATATACTTTTTTTAATTGTAATTATTTTATTTTCTAATTCAATTGTCGATTTAACAAATAAGCTCTGTTTTTCTTTTACTGACATATATATGCTTTAGGGAGAAATAAATTGGTATTCTAAATGACTTGTGTGAATTAAAGGTTGATCAAAAACCTAACTAACATCTAGAGACATCTATGGCAAAGCTATCAAAGTCGCTATCAGCTATGAACAGAAAAAAGTTGTGATTCGATTCTTGACCGATTTATCAATTTTTCTATAACGTTATTTCTTGTTTGTTCAATTTTAAAACTTTAAAAATCCCATCAATCTTATATTAGACACATATTATCTGTCCGTCTCATCGAGAAAGATTAAGACGAGACACAAAAATCTTTCGTCTCGGCGGTAACACAAATTATATTATTTACTAGTTGTACCCGCGACGTCATTCGCATGGCGTGTTGATTGTTGTATAAGAAGAAATTTTCACACACCAGATGTTAAGTTAAAAGAAGACAAATACATCTGTAAAAAACCTCATTCGAATCGGATCAATACTTTTCATGTGATGCGCGCACAAACATACAGACAGATAGACAGACAGACAAAAAAATTCTGACCACATTTTTGGGTTCTATATCGATGTAACCGCGATGTCGTTTCCATAGTGTGTTGATTGTTGTATTAAAATTTCTTCCCCCCACCTGTTAAAGGAGGGGGGGGGGAATTTTTATACACCAGATGTTAAGTTGAAAGAAGACAAATACATCTGTGAAAACCTCATTCGAATCGGGTCAGTAGTTTTCATATAGACAGACAAAAAAATTCTAACCACATTTTTGGGTTCTATATCGATGTAGTAATAGTAACACCCCCCGCTAATTATTTTTTAAATATCTTTAATGTAGAGAATTTTCGTTTCTACAATTTTATTATATGTATAGATTAGCTGTGACTGCGACTTCGTGGGCGTTTAAAAAAGTATTATATAAGTGGGAGAAATCAATTTTTAAACGAAGTCATTAAGACACAACAGTAAGCAATAGCCCGCTTATGAGTTCTGAACGCGTCGACAGTGTCTTTTACTTTAAAATTATATTAATCTTCTATACTTATAATAAATCTGTAGAGAGGTCAATTCTGTACATGAAATATATTTCCAAAATAACTATCAGGGGGTGATTAGGGATCGAGAATGATGCCAAAAATGAAATCAGTAAAATTTTTGTGTGTCTGTCTGTCTGTCTGTATAACCGTTATAGAAACAAAAACTACTCGACGGATTTTAACAAAACTTGGTACAATTATTTTTCATACTCCTGAGCTGGTTATAGGATACTTTACATCACGCTACAATCAATAGGAGCAGAGCAGTGAAGGGAAATGTTGGGAAAACCACTTTTACGGTGTGGGGGGAGAAGTTTTTATACAACAATCTATACGTCACGCGAACGACGTCGCGGGTACATCGATATAGAACCCAAAAATGTGGTTAGATTTTTGTTGTACGTCTGTCTGTCTATCTATATGTTTGTGCGCGCATCACATGAAAAATACTGATCCAATTCGAATGCGGTTTTCACATATCTATTTGTCTTCTTTTAACTTAACATCTGGTGTATAAAAATTTCTCCTCCCACCCCTTTAACGGGGTAAGGGGAGATTTTTTTTACAACAACTAACACGCCACGCGAACGACGTCGCGGGTACACCTAGTATAAAATTAATAGATATAATTTTAAAATACAAGTAGCCAAAGTTACTCCTCCTTAGCTATCTGCCACTTAATGTCCTGTCAAAATCGGTCCATTCGTTCCAGAGTTTAAGCGGAACAAACAGACAGACAGACAGACAGACAGACAGGTAGATAAACAGACAGAGATATATATATTATTATGGAATTCTTTATTCTTTCGCTCCAGCTATTGGGTCAGGGTTCCAATTAGATTTCTTCTATATTTGTTTTAATTAATTTAAACCAAAATTCAATTAATTTAAATTTTATTCTAACTTTAACTTCCAATACATTTACTTCAAATTAAATTACTTCTAGCTATCTCAGTAACAATTCTCAAAATTCAAATTGTTTAACTATATTTCCACCAAATTATAAATTTTAAATTTCAAAATTCTAAACTAAATTTATTTATCCCCCTCATCCCTAGGTACCTTCCGTATCAACCCAAAACAAAACAAAATAAAACAAAACAACTCTATAAACACTTTCTGAAATAAAATTTTTAATTGACCAATATAAAGACAGTTACCTATTATTAAATACATAACTTTTTTATCTAATCAAATCATAACAAAATCCCCCTAAATTTAAAAAAATAAAATTTTCTTTTAAGACACATTTTATAATTTTAAATTTACTTCATATTCAATTTTTATTTATCTATATCTAATTTCATTATTCCTATTTTTTTTCAATTTTATAACTTTTATTTATTTTATTTTATTAATTTTATGCCACTTTTTTCTGATATTTCCCTATTATTTATTTTTTTATTATTTTTAATTTTAATCTTAATTTTAATTTTATCTCAATCCTATTTGCTTTTAATTAACTTATTTTTTTCTTTATTTATAATTATAAATTATATCCTTCCAAATCTTTTTTAATCTTCTAATTTCATTACATATTTCAAAGTAATTTATATCACCATCTTCATAAGTTTTCTTCTTATTCTCCTTATTGTAATTGAATTTAGTTTTATATTTAATTTTATTATTATTATTATTATTATAATATAATCTATTTTTATATTTATATTACCTTCATATATTTTAGTTTCATATTTTGGTTCTTCATTTTTACAATATTTATCTTTATAATTCTTCTTATCATGGTCATATTCATTATTTAATTTTAATTTCATAATTTCATATTCTTGTTTTAGTTTGTTTTTATATGTAACATATTCTTTATAATAGTTATTTTTACTTTTTCCTTCCTGTAAAATATCTCCATTTTCAGATTTAAACTGTTTATAATCCCCCATAACTTTTTTCTCGGAATATTCAGTTTCATAGTCCTTATTAATTATTGGTTTGTCATAAATTCTTTTCATATCTTGTATTGTTTTCATATCATCTTCTAATTCATCTTTATTTTTGTTCATTACTTTTTTAAAAATATTTTTCATTTCATTTTTAATATCTAATTTAAGGCCTTCTAAAATTTCTTTTAAAATCTGCCTTAATTCTTCCTTATCTTCTTTTCTATATTTCTCCTGTTTTTCTTGATTTTCTTGTAAATTATTCTTCAAATCTTCTTTTAAATTATTATTGATTTTTTCTAAAAATTTTAACATTCTTTCCATATCACTTTCTTCCTTTTTGTTACCATTGCTTTCAATAATTGCTTCTTCAATGATTGTGATATTCTCTTCTTCAGTTCTGAATTCATTAGTTTCCATTATATTTATATCATTATCCTTTTGGTGATCTCCATGTTGCATTTGTAAATCCTGTTTCTTATTATTAAATACATAAATTTTTTTATCCAATCAAATCATAACAATATATACATATATACATATAGACAATAATAGGCTACTTGACACATAACTAATATCATACAATAAATGAGTATTTCTTACAGTATTTAGCTTACGAAAACGAAATATATCGATTTTAATAACTAAATGCGTAAGATTAATTTAAAAATTCAATTTAAAAATTTTATTAATTTGAATTGCCGAAAACGCTGTCGGCCATGTTGTGACGTCATACAAATTGTAAACAAAACGAGTAATTTGACGTGGTGTTATTAAAAGTATAAATATTTCGATAAAAATTGCTTATCACGTTCTTAATTTATTTGCTTTATTGAAAAACAATAATAAATTCATTATGGACGTTGGTTTCACAGAAGCAGACAGCACAAATTTGCCAAAAATTGATACATTATTGGTTCGTAATTTCTTTGCCTTGAATCCAGATTTCTGCTCTGCTGAGCTAAGAAATGTCAAGACTTCTATGTAAGTACAGTGCAGTTGTTAAATAGTAGACATAAAAAGGAAGAATGAGTGTATTTATTCTTTTAAGAAGGGATTCAAACCTACTCATTTATGTCATAAGTATCGTAACCTCTGAATAATGTAACTAACATCTATTTGTATTCCTTGATGTGTTTTTGCATTCTCGGACGTTGCAATAACGATAATTACTGTATTTTTTATGGAAATTAAATGAAATCATGTTTTTAAAGTAAAGTAAACTGGAAAATTGTCCGTGTTTATATGTCAAATGATTGTTTACAATACGTATGACGTCATAAAATGGCGGACAGCGTTTTCGCACCTACATGAAGAAACGGATTTTAAATTACAGTTTTGTGGTTTCATAGGTGTTAAAAAAATAAAGTAATATTTTTTTTACCTTAGTAGCACAAATATTAACTATTAAGGACCTAGTTTAAAAAAGAGTCAACTAGCCTATTGAAAAAAATGTTTTTATGGTATATGTACTGTGTCTACGTACATATGCTTTTAGTAAAAATTTATATTTTAATATTACAGACACTCCAATTTTATTTATTTGTATAGATTACTTTAATTTAATTTAGCAGAATTAATGGAAAATCAGTTGATTGCAAATCTGGATAGTACATATTACTGGTATGTACAACACTATAAAATTTTATACCAACCACATTTTTTTGTAGTAAGCTTTAATCTTAACTATACGAAAATAGAATGAAAATACTCCAGAAACTAGGGATTAAAAACGACCTCTAAAACCAATTTACTTTATCAAAAAAGATAGTTAGCCTTATACAGTAGTATTAATATTTCGTTGCTAGTTCCCAAAAGCTGTATAATAAAATTCATGAATGTTAAAGGTAAATCCCGTTCACTAATGGGAGCAATATAAGGTTATAAACCTCAGCGTTGCTAGTGGTTAGAGCCCTTGCAATAATACCGGTAGAAATTTCAATAATGATTATCCATTAGTTAACATTAAGTGAATCCTCCAGGACCTCCGTACGAAGCAGGATGGCTATGTCATGGATATTATCGTAACAATAAAATTACCGTCTAGGTGTACGGATACTGTGTTAATGGTAAATGTAGTCCGATGGCTTTTGTTATTAAACTCATTCAATCAATATAAACGATCATAGTAGCGAGATATAAACAACTAGGTACAATGTATTTTATCTACTCTACCTCATATTATGTATCAATTTTTAGTTCGTGAAAACTGTCATTATAGACAGCAGTGCGTAAAGGATTGAAAGTGTGCGTGAAGTAACAATGTATTTTAAATGGGATTTACTTTTTCGCACTGTTTTTGACACACCTTCATATAATCAAATATCCTTAGCATTCGCGTTGTCATGGTGTTGCTATGATAGCATTACATTTCAATCAAAGTTATTGTGACAGTTTTGTAGTTTAAACTTTCAAATTTGAATTTGTAATTATTTTTTATTTGTTTATCGTAGATAAAATTTTGTATGAAACTGTGCGTGAAGTGCTTTTTGCGCACTTACGCGATATATAGCACTCGCTTCGCTCGTGCTCTAAACATCGCGTGCGTGCGCAAAAAGCATACTTCACGAACTGTTTCATAAATAACTATTATGTTTATTCGTGTAAAATTTTATGTGAGCAAGGATTTAAAATAATGGTGCAATAGGTATTTATGACAAAAAAAAAACATTTCTGAGAAAATCTTTGTTGATTGGTATATTCTAAAACGAATAATTAACCATTTTAATGAACTTATTATCTTTTCGCTTTGACAAAAGCATACTACTGTAAAAACGTTACATATGGATTTTTTATATAAATCGAGTGAGTAGAAGATGATTGATTTAGATTCAGTGAACCAAAAAACATGTAACTACCACTTAAAATTTCTTTGTGCGTCTGTGTTTTTAGTGGAGAAGATAAAAATCAGTGTAAACTAATTTTCAAATTTAGAAAGTGTATACACTAATTTTAAATTTGTCTCATAATAAATGAAATGAAAATTGTTTAAATATTATCATTAAATTTTGTTACGTGTTAGATCACGAAACCAAAAATTTCCCCGTTGATCTTGAAAACTTTTATCTTAATTTGATTATCTGAAAATAATAATAAACAAGAACCTTTTTACATATCTTATACGTCACTAAGTAGTTCTTGTTTTATTTTGAACTAAAATTTATTAATTGATTTTTAAATTTTTTTTACAACATGAAGAAAATACTACTTTAATTAATAAACTAAAAAACGTGACAATCTCATCCAATGCAGTCTTGATAAGCTTTGATGTAAGAAATTTATTTCCAAGCATACCGTTAAAAGTCACAATAGATCTAAAAAAAACTGAAAACTGTAAATGAATAAATGGATCTTTTTAAGTATTAAATTTAGTACCAAAAGTCCCGTTCAATCAAATTTCTATATTCAATATTTGTCTGTAACTTTTAACTACTGGTTATACAAAGAATCTCATTCATCCAAATTTGATGTATTAACAACTTTGTTGTTATTCATAATACAAAAAAGTCGATGAAAATTTTTTTTACAGAATGTCAACCGTACTACAATTTTGTCATTTAACATTTTGCCCTAACTCGGATAGTTTACCTGGAAAATGCAAAAAACGCAAAAAAAGCAAACTTTAACGCTCTGTCAAAAATCAAATATTGAATATAGAAATTTGACTCAACGGGACTTTTTGTACTTAATTTAATCTTTAAAAAGATCCATTCATTCATTTTTTTACTCTATCTTGAAGTCGGTCTTCCTCTTTGCCTTTTTCATACCAATGCACTATATAGTACCATTCTGGGAATTCTAGATAAAACCATTTTCTGCACATTGCCAAACCAAGTCTTTTCGTCTTAATTACCACTAATATGTTAGGTTCTTGATATAGCTCAGTTAGCTCGTTATTTAAGTTTTTCCTACTAAAGATTTTGCGGAGGATTTTCCGCTCCTTAACTAGTAACAACTCTTGGTGTTTTGTTGTTGTGACCCATGTTTCAGAGGCATACGTCAATATCGACCTTGCTTCTTAGCAACCACTGAAAGCATATATAACGCGGTTGCCCGACATAATTGTTCTCTGTATTTCTTCATCACAGTTAGGTTCTCTTGTGAAGATAGTTCCCAAGTACTCAAATCTTTCAACTTCTTCGAGTTTATTTTGTGTTCCCTTTGCTGTTTTCATTGTTATATATTTCCCCGGAACGAATTGCTTATTTGCCAATTCCATATAGGTACTTTGTTTTTGGTTCATTTATATATAATTCTTTGGTTGCTGCCATCTCTTTGAGCTTCATGACTGTTTCAATCAGTTCTATTTTGCTTCTCACCAAAATTATCAAATAGTCCGCAAATGCTAAACACTGATCTTTTTTGTGGTAGATCAGACCTGTTTTATTAATATTTGCTTTCTGTATAACCTTTTCTAATATTATGCTTAACATTATAGATGATCACCCATCCGCACACCTTCTGTGAGCTCAAAGCTTTCTGTTATACTATTGTTTATCTTGACTTTGCTTACTGTCCTTTGTAGAGTTAATTTTATTATTCTAATAAGCTTTGGAGAAACATTCATATCCAAGTTTAAATAAAGCTAAAAAAATTGAAATAATAGAATCATTAAAAATTTGCCTAAATTAGAATTTTTTTTGAATTTAACAGAAACATTTATTTTTATGAATATGGACTTATATATAATAGATGTCAAAGATAATAATAGTATACCTAATACTATTATGACGTTTTACAGAGTCTTTGAAAATCAAAGAACATATAGACCGTTTACTTAGAACCAACAACTACTTCCCTGGCTATATGCCACGACGGACATTGAATTACAGTTCAAAGTTAAACGGGGTTAGTATATCTGCAAGATAGAACTAACCATTTTAGTTTGCAATTCGAAAGGATATCACTTGTAGACCGGTTTCGACGTATTGCGTCTCATCAGTACAAGGAAGATATCCATCCAGAAGCTCTAAGAGCAACTAGATTGGAGATATGTCTGAAATCACACAAATACATTATCTTTAGTAAAGAAAATGTTAAAAGTGCGATAATAGCGACATCTCCATAACTAATTGCAAACTGAAATTCTATTTGACAAAAAACCTCTCGGCTTTGAAGGGTTAACTACTTGATTGCAGTTTCCTGCTAATCAATTGTCATTTCAGTAAAACGTTTATCAAATAGATGTCAAAGATAATAATAGTATACCTAATACTATTATGACGTTTTACAGAGTCTTTGAAAATCAAAGAACATATAGACCATTTACTTAGACTCTGTAAAAACGTCATAATAGTATTAGGTATACTATTATTATCTTTGACATCTATTTGATAAACGTTTTACTGAAATGACAATTGATTAGCAGGAAACTGCAATCAAGTAGTTAACCCTACAAAGCCGAGAGGTTTTTTGTCAAATAGAATTTCAGTTTGCAATTAGTTATGGAGATGTCGCTAGTATCGCACTTTTAACATTTTCTTTACTAAAGATAATGTATTTGTGTGATTTCAGACATATCTCCAATCTAGTTGCTCTTAGAGCTTCTGGATGGATATCTTCCTTGTACTGATGAGACGCAATACGTCGAAACCGGTCTACAAGTGATATCCTTTCGAATTGCAAACTAAAATGGTTAGTTCTATCTTACAGATATACTAACCCCGTTTAACTTTGAACTGTAATTCAATGTCCGTCGTGGCAAATAGCCAGGGAAGTAGTTGTTGGTTCTAAGTAAACGGTCTATATGTTCTTTGATTTTCAAAGACTCTGTAAAACGTCATAATAGTATTAGCTATACTATTATTATCTTTGACATCTATTTGATAAACGTTTTACTGAAATGACAATTGATTAGCAGGAAACTGCAATCAAGTAGTTAATGGACTTATAATGGTTAACCCTCTTAGTACACTTTTAGCTGAAATTTTTTCCAATTTGATCGTATTTTTTTTGTGTTTGTTATGGCATATCTCCTGTATTTATAATCCGATTTAAAAAATTATGTATTTAAAAGAGTAGAGTGTTTGTGTGGTCCCATAGAAATTTAGTTAAGGTCATTAATGTGGAAGATATTCCAGGGAACACCTCAAAAATCAACAGAATAAGCTCTGCAGTTAAAATGTTAATAATTGTTTATAACGGAAAAACATAATAAGAAGCCCGTTTACTTTCCTACTGTATGGGCAAAGGTCTGTTCCCATCAGGAGAAGGAATGAGCATTTAATCACCACAGGTTTGTGATTTTAGACACAAATAAACTCACGTTTCATCAGGATGTTTTCCTTTACCGTACGTGCGTGGTCTCTAGGTGTTATAGAATTTGCTAATGTCTCCGAAAAGACACGTGGGTACATGTCGGGATTGTTGGGGATTGAACCCAGAACCTTTTGCACGGTATTCGAAAGGTTTTAAAGATATTACATATTTGCCCCCACATCTGACAAAGCCAAGTAGCAAAGGAAAAGGATAAAATAAAAACTTTTTAAAAAAATTGAACCCCAAAAAAATGCATTAAAAATCAATAAATAAAATTGCAAATTACTCACTATTTTAATCTTAGCTATTAAATCTAGATTTCGAAAGTTAATAACTCAAATCTTTTATAAAAATAGAAACCACTGGAGCCAACTTAAAGGAAGTCGAAATAGATGCCTAGTTGCTTCCAATTTTTTTAAGAAATATAGTTTTTATTTTTGGTTTTTAGTGCTTTTTTTTTGAAGGCCGTTCAATTTTTTTAAACTGGAACTTCAACACAATTCATTGGACATCCTTTTGAATTATTGGGACACACTGTAACTAGAACAGAATATACTTCTGGGAGCAAGGGTTGCAAAAGCAGACACGATATTTTTTTCAGTTGATATTTTAAAAATCAATTATATTTAATTATCTTGACTAAAGTCTAACGACAATTTAAATTTAATGTACTGTTATGGGTTACGCAACTAACAAGAAATTGATACTGGGATCTAAATGGCTGCTGATAATACTCACATGTTAGTGCTTAAATTTAGTATAGTTTAACTAATATTAATGTAAAAAGACAACCACGCCTTCTAACCCCAATAAAGGAACCGACTTTCGAATCTAGAATGCCAGATATATTTTCAAAAATTCCTAAGTTTATATATTTTGAAAATGTTCTCTGTACTTTACTATTCAGTTGTTCGTCAATGACTCTTAAAAAGATAATATGAAAATATTCTTAAAAAATATATACTTAAATTAATTAGCTAGGTTCTTCATATTTAAACAGTTTTCACTTCTAATCATATCAATTTTGTATATATTACTTATACTTAAAGACATTTTTGAGTAACGGCAACATTGTGTATATAGTTTGCCATTTCCAAGTCGGTTAGCACCCCTTTGATATTAATGTAAAGCAATGCCGACGGCCTTTACTAAGCGCGGTGGTACATCAAACGAAACATCAAAGAGGAAAATTGCAAAATGCGACATGAGTTAAATACTGCGCATAGTCTTGTTGCCCATTACAGTACACAGTAGCGTTGGTGATTTTTAATGATTTTTATATTGGGTATATATTACGGTGAGCTTGATAGTAGTTAATAAAGTAAGAATTTCTCGTTTAAATATATAAGATAATACCTGCGCCATCTTAAGGTGCCGTTATATTATTTGATTTAGAAAGGTATTTTTTGACTTTATTTTTTCGCATTTTTTTTTTAAATTTTCCACTTTCTTTTAGTTTTTCGTTTATTTATTTATTTATGAATCGAAATTCAACACTATCTATTGGGTTTTCTTACAATTCAGTAATTGTTATGGACAATGCGTCGTATCATCTCCGCATATTAAACAAAATACCTAATAATAACACAAAAAAGAATGAAATTTTAAGATTTATGGCAATCAAAAATATCAATGTTCCTAAAAAGGTTCCAGTGAAGAAGGAATTAATAGGAATGATCAAAAGTCGGAATTTTAAAAATGAATACGTCATTGACACCATTTGCAGCAGACATGGTCATACCCTTTTGCGTTTACCTCCATACTAATGTATTTTTAATCCAATCGAAATGGTTTGGAGTACTGTAAAGAAACGTTTACGAAAATATAATCAGTCACCAACCTTAAGCGCAGTTGTTCTTGATAATATTCGAGAGGTAATTAGTGGCATTAATAGCGATGTATGGAAAAATTGCAAAGCACATGTTATAAAAATAGAAAAGGAATATCCTGTTTTACCGCCAATAGCACCATTAGTTATTTAACCTGGGAACGGTTATACTTCAGAAGACTCTGACAATTCTTGTTAGTCATTCTAACCAATTTCCTTTACAACTATCGTGATGTATCTTGAAAACTTGTTTTCAAAAACAAACTAATTTTATATTCTTACTAACATACCCAACCCTTTCCTTTCCAGGCAAGGAAGGCTCATACCTCCTCGTGGTCCTTGCTGGACAGACAATCTTTTAAGATTGTCTGACAAAATGAGTATTATTTGTAGACAATTGTTATAAAAATATTATGAGTTATGTACTATTTGAATAATGAGTCAAATGTTCTTATTAATAACTAAAATTAACAAGTTTTAATTTGAAAGAATTAATTTGTTATTTGACAGTTTTCAAATTGATACAAAATTTACAAATATACAAAAACCGTTCTTTTTTTAAAATTTAAAACAAAAATTAATAAAAATTTATGAACCCTTTTTATTTAATTCCACGCCAATGGTCGGCATTGCTATCAAAGGCATTAAAATCCGACAAAGAGCAAAAAATTTTACATTGACTTTGGAACAACTATACCCGAAAGCGCATTTCCGAAAAGAGTTAATAAATAAATCTAAGTTTGTTTATTTTTGTTAAATTATTTAACATTATGTGAAACTTAGCTAATCACTGTCAGATTCTTCTCGCCTAAGATAGAAAATAAACGAATCAAAATCGTAAAACTTTCATTAAAGTCTCATTATACACAACAGTCGTTAAACGTAAAATTAATGAAATTCCCCGGGCAACTATGGTTAAATTCGCCGGCGATAATAAGACAACTAAGTTGCATTTTCTGCATCTAATAATTTATAGACACTGCTCCTTGAGATTCTATTATAGTGTTGGCGATAAAACCGTATTATGCGAAGACTTGTAACGTTTCTCTACCGTTTTATATCCATTTGATACCATATGTTTACTAAATTCATTTAACTAACAAAGTACACTTAAATGTAACTGATCAGATTAAAGTGTTATACAAAGTATGAAATAGAAGGAGAGCAGTTATTCTAAAGAATATTTAAAATAAAAAATCAATCATCTGATTTAATTTATATACTTCTTTAGCAAGTATCAAAATGGTGATATCTAAAAAATGCATTATAGACGTTGTAATGGTGTTTTAAAATCTTTTGTGATTTTCAACAAGCATGCTATTGAATAATAATTTTTTATCTATAAGAAGAATATTATAACATAAGAATATAAAAACAAATATATACATAAAGATAAATACTGTGAGCAAGAATTGTTTGATATGTTGATTTTCCAGGACTGTTAGGAGGTAGTTCATTCTTTCCTTTTACTTATGCACTTATTATCTATTATTTCTTGGTGAGCTTTATTTATGGTAACTTGTATTGTACTATTTACTTAATCAGGATTAAAAAAATAGCACGAATAAGCGTATGGCCGTTCAGGGGGAAGCAGAAGAGCAAATCATGGATTCAATTTATTCAGTAACAATGATAAAGTGAAGTTTATGTAAGAGCTAGAAAGAAGTTAAATGTAAGAAAAGAAAATAATAGGAAAAAATATGTTTATTATACACTTTATTTTTGTTAAAACAAGAAAAAACTAAAGGACAGAAAGACACATTATTTATAAAATATTAATAAAACATTTGATATGCAAGAAATAATTACATTTATTAAAGTTCAGAAAATAGCTGAGTACCAGTTGTGTGTTTATATGTTTGACCGTCTTTTTGGTCAAAAAGAGAGCAACACATTGGTGTGATTTTTTTAAGCGGAGATAGATAAAGGGCTGGAGAGTGACATATCCTACTTTTGGTCTGTTTCTGATCCCTAACCCTCTAAGATGGAAGTTTAAACAGAGCATTTCGCAATTGCTGAGAACCAAACATGGGGTCTAGAGAGCTGGTTTATTAATTTTGTTACAAGAAGCAACTTTAAGAAAAGTCAAGGTAATCCTTGCTTGTTTATTAACAAAGAAGGTAAAAGTTTGCTGCTTTTAGTTTTGTACGTAGATGATGGTCCTCTGATTACCAATGATAAAAATGCCAAAAATTTGTTAAACCTGACTCCTACTTTCTTGGTCTGGAGATAAGCAGGAGTAACGACGGAGCTATAAATCAGTGTGCTTATGTTAAGAAATTGCTAAAATGTTTTGGCATGAAACAGCAGTAACAAAACTAGTTGTAAAGGACTCTCAAGAAAGGAAGGAAAACCTAGAAAAGGGTTTTCTTACCGAGAGGCTGTTGGTGCATTGATTTAGATGGTGACTGGTAATCAAACCGATAAAGCATTTGCAGTAGGTGTTGTCTCAAAAAAACTTAATAATTCTGAAGATTAGGTCAGGGTAAAAAGAATCTTTAGATTACTAAATGGGACGTTGGACTAGGGAATCACTTACAAACCAAATTTAAAAAAAAAATGTATATATAGTTTTAGCCATGCAAATCATGGTAGAGATCTAGAGACAGGACGCTCTACTTCTGGAATAATTTGCATGTATGCAGGAGGAGTAGTATCTTAGATGAGTCAAAGGCAATTTCAACAACATAATCCGAAACGGTAGCTGAAAATGAAACTACTTGAAAATTAATTTGGCTAAGACGTCTGTACGAAAAAATTGTAGTGCCATTATTAGATCATTTACCCATTCTAATGGTCGATTACAAAGTTGCAATAAAACTTACATAGAACCCAGAATATTATCGACGCACGAAACATATACGTATCAGGCATTTGTTCATCAGAGAACTTGTGCTAGAAGGTGAAGCTGATAAGCCATTATTTAAATTAAGACTTCAAGGAATGGACAACTTATCAAATCAGGCAAGATGTTGATATGACACTTGTATAATTTGATCTAGTCTTATAACCTTTGTTTATTAAATACTTGTATGCTTTGGTAATTGTTAATATATATTTTTGTTAACTTGAAGTTATGTTAATTAGGAAAAACTCATCTCGTAGTAAAATCATTTTATAATAAACTATGTAAAAAGTTCCTGGATGACCGAACTTTGCTCGTGAAACATCTAAATCATAGAGCTTTCTGTTCGTTTGTTAGTCAAATTTTGAAAAACATCTTACTTTAGCAGCACGGATTCGACGAGCATAAAACTGATCATTTGCATTAATGGTTTCTTGAAATGATTCTTGACACGCGAAGTTTGATAAACCTAACCTGTTTGTATGTGTTTGATGAGGATAGACCCTTGGATTAGTCCAATACTTTGCTGAATGTGCTACCTGAGCAGTTATGCATTATTTCACAGGTTATCTTACCCTAACAATCATGTTATGTGAAAAATGGAAAAAACGAATTTTCCTAGACTTGGTACCCGCTAGATCGTTTTTTTCCTCCGTGTGCACCTATATTTCAAATTTTTAACGAAACCGTTAGATCCGCTTTCGAGAACCTATGGCAATACATGCAGACAGTTGCTCACTTAATATTGATTATCGATAAAATACGAATAAAATGACATTTTCCAAAAATTATTCCTAGCTAGATCGATTTATCGCCCCCGAAACCCCCTATATATACTACATTTCATGAAAATCGTTGGAGCCGATTTCGAGATTCCATTTATATATATACAAGAATTGCTCGTTTAAATATATTAGATATTTCCACTCTATTGCTAATATTTCATCAAATATCATGTAGATATCCATTTTTTTTATTTTATTTTTGTTTATTTAAATTTAACATAATTTTTCCTAATATACCAATTATTAATAATTAATAATATAATATCTCTCTTTATTAATTTGATAAATTTTAAACTACATTTTAGCAGTTATACCAAAAAAATAGTTGTGCTTGAAAGCTTTAATCATAAGCAAGTTTTAATGATGCACTTTCAGCTTAAATATATTATTAAAAATTCACTATACCGTTATTAAAATTTCATAAGTACCGACTAGACCAAGAAATTTCGAAGTTTTAAATTAAATAAGTAAACTTTCAAGTACACTTTGCTGTAGGTATTAAAGACGGATAGGTATTTTGAGAGATTAAAAGCTCTGCTTTGAAGTTTTTCGGGAAACTTTTCAGCACACTTAAGGAACGTAATGGGTAAACGGCGTACCTCATAGCAGTTTTTTTGTTCGTGTCATTATCCTAATTTATGTACCTGTTTGTATGTATAAATATACAATTGCAATAACAATTAATAGCAAAATAGAGAAAAATCTGCTGTATATTTGGTGAATTATGGTCTACTCCAAATATACCTAGGTCGTCAGCAATGAAATACCGAAGTTAAATTTGGGTACACGAAATCAATTAAGAATCATTAAAAGTACTCTCATTTTTATTAACATTACATGTTGCCACTAACTTTAACATTGTTTAAGTGCTAATGTTGGTCCTAATTCGTGAAATTATTGTTTGCTCGTCAAATTCTTTGGAACCATGTATATGTGTATGAAACCCTCGGGCATAAACTACAAATAGGCAGTCTACAATACTCTGAATCCGACCCGAGTAACAACAGAAATAAATTAAATGAAATTATGTTCTATGTCTCTATTGCACTTCGCCTTAAATGAAGAATAAATCAATTGGTCGTGTGGTTATCGTTATTACAGTGACGTACATTTTATCTTTTTGTCATTATAGGTTCGTCTTTAGAGCATTGCCTGCCGCCTCTAGATAATATATGATCGAAGGCAAAAATCTGCCAATAACATAAACGACGATCATAAAATTTGCTATAAATTACTCGTAATTGCCTTTCTGCAACTACAATTAAAAAAAAATGAGTGTGGCAGTCAGTGGGACTGCCGGCAGAAGTTATACTTCTATGCCCGGATTCATAAATTTGTATGCGAATAATTTAGCAAAATCATTATATGATATTCGTGGTTAGCGACCTTAAAAACCTCCTCAAAAACCGAGTGCACACTCTTTTTGTATCGAATTTGCATAATATTCCTGGAGACGAGGTCCATATTAAGCACCAGGTGTTTCGAAGACCATCGTATTTAGCGACTCAAAAAACCACCGAGTACTAGGTGTGCACTGATTTCGTACAGAAGTTACATTAAACCCCAAGAGAAGAGGTAAATACCCTAGGCACAAAGTGCCGCGGAGACCTTCGGAATCGTGATATTCGTGTACAGCGATCCCAAAAACCCCGAGTTTATAAATTGAACCCATTTTTAGCAATACTTACCGAAATGTAAGTTTTCTCTCTATTGTCTGTTCGGAATGCACTTTTCGAATGCAGAAATGCAATTTCCCATTTTTACATTATAAAATATAGCGACAAATTTTCTGATACTTTAACGAATCTAATGCAAAAAAACGCATTCCGATTCATCTTACGTTACAAAATTCAGAGGTTTTAGGTTATTTCCTCGACTATTCGTAAAAACTCTAGCCAACAACCTTAAAAGCATAGAGCAGAATATACTGCAACCATGTGACGGTACTTTAGACTACAATACAATACTCATTACTGAATAGTATTATTAATATAAAATGCTAAACTTTACTTCACTTACGTGGCAGAATTATAAAATAATCTGTCAAATAATCATGTGGTCCGTCACTATGATATTCATACATTAGTTTAGACTGTTTTTCGTATATCTATCCCTTTTCAATGTACTGAATGTTGAAACGGTATTCAAAGGACTTATAGTTATGACTAATAACATGTGGTAAATATTTCATCTTTGTTTTTACCGACCAATATACCTTATAAGTGTTTCTGTCTCTCTCTTACTCACACCATTACATATGTAATAATTTTTCCCATTTAACTCTACACAATCTTTTTCTACAGAGTGTACGAATAGAAGTATAACTTCAAAAAAACTTAATTTTAACTTAAAACTTTTTCTAACGCGCTTAATACAGACTCAAATAATAACATACATAAAGTTTTTGTTCTGGAGAAAAACGTAGTTTGAAAAGTGAGAAATAGTTTTATTCTAACAAAATGTTATCGAGAAAATAAATTTTTATTAGTTTATATTTTCGTTTTAAACACATTTCCTTTTTAGTCTCGTATTCAGATTTAAATCTATTAGCAAAGCTTTAACAATTCAAACATTTTTCCGGATATTTCGCCTGCAAAACGTTCTCTTAATTACATTTCGGAAGTGGAAAGCTCGTATGGTTTTCAGATGTAAAAGCCTAATTGAAAGGGTATTTAACGTATCTGTGAAACTGTTTTTGCGGAATTTAATATGGGGATTAAAATTTCGTTGTAAGCGAAGCCATTTAATGCGCTTTTCCCGGGATGATATAATTCCAGGATGTCAGTGGAGTGGACGTAATGCACCAAGCTCGCTTCTAATCCTTTTCAAGAGGATCTCTTTTTCTCTATTATCCGTCGGCTTGTTTCTTGGCACTAGTTCATTCTTTGAGTCTTAAAGCTCTATCATTCCGGTCTACCATTGTTCTGTGGTTTTATTTTTATAGTATATGAGGTCTTCTCGAATAAAAATGTAATGGAACAGGAGCAACGTTATTTCAAATAAAAGAAAAACAATTTGACTCAATCGAATTGTAAATTTCTTACAACAACGAGAATTACTCTGTTTTTATGGTGCTTTAAGTTTATAAATAAGGTTAAGTAATATTCGTATACAAACTTTGAGGGGTATAATTGGAACGACATCATTTACAAAATAATATATATATATATATATATATATATATATATATATATATATATATACAATATGTAAGAGATGATACAAAAGTATCTAGTGCCGTGCTGTCAATAATAAATCCAGTTTTCAACTGGATTGGTGTTTGGTTAGATTTTCTAACTCAAGACACCGGTAGACGCTGCGAAATAGGAGTATAAGGATTTTAATCAGCCCATACAGGGGCAAAACCAACTACAGACACGTGTTTCGCTCTTTTTATGAGCTCATCAGTGCAGTATAGGTTATATCTCTTCAGTCACTAATGAAGAGACATCCCCCGTATGAATCGACCAAATCCTTATAGATGTACGCTTGCGAAAGTAGAAACCATTCGCAAGTGGCCCCATCTTTACTCCATCTTTGGCTATAGCACCAGTAGGTGTTTGCAGCATTTTCTTTGACTGTATGTTGCCTTCTGTTCTTTCCCAGCTCTTTCGATGTTCTATGCCCATCCACTGGCGAATAGCTCTTCGTGCTGTGTTGTTAGCAATACCACACTTCGGCTCTGGACCAATAAGCGGGCTTCAGGAATGATCTTGAATGGCGACTTAACATCTTTGTCGGTGGTTAAATTCGGAAGATTTTTTATAGATAGATACACATGTATATTTTTAAACTCCTCGTTTCACTGATTAGCCGACTACCGTAGCTATGGAATGTGATCGTATCATAATAATCGGTTATGGTATGGTCCAGTCGTAAGCCCATGGTCCCACGTGCAAGTTCGAGACCTTCTGTTGTAATGGTCGAATGATGTGTTTTTTTAGTACACTAAATTAAATGGGATGGGTCAAAATCTGAATAAAAAGTTTGTCATTGAAAATGATTTAATTCAGTTAAAAAATATGTTATCTTTCCCAAACTGTTTTATTGAATTTTATAGCGACATAAAAATCAAGTGTCAAACGTATTTTGTTCTCCTAAATCGAATCCAACTATAGCTCGAGGCCCAATTGTCTGTCAGTGACGTCATTGTGACGTAAATGCGAGGTTCGAATGACTGCTAGTTGCCTTGTTTAACTTAGAAAGACTTACTATCTGTGTCTTATTAACCCGCAATAGAAAGTGATACTTTTAAGAAAAATATCAAGTCTTTCTAAGTTTAACATGGCAACTATAGCATTCATTACGTCACAATGACGTCACTGCTAGACAATTGGGCCTCGAGGTATAATTGCCATTTCGAATAACCATTTGTAAATTAATCTTTTACAATTAAGTGTAAAATTTACAGTATTATTCTTCTGCTAACATTATACTTTAAAGTATTAAAATTACAACTAATGTTGTTTAAAAAAAATCTTTTAGTTTAAATCAGACTAAATTTTTGCGATAATTTTTAAAAAACAAATTGTTGTATTTTTACTTTAAGAACCATCTTACTTGATTGTGCGCACCAATAAATATAAACATAGACCAAAAATTTAGAAGGATCCAAAACTGCATAATATGGGACCATTTATTAAGATATGGAGTCAACTAAATAGCTTGGAACGGGTTCTAAACATTGACGTGATTTTGCAGTCTATTGTAGTATCCATACAAAGCGAATAGTAGAATTATCTTCTACTTTTTTTTTTCAATGATTTTACAAGAAAAATAAACACAGAATCTTACATTGCTTGTTAGGTTTATGAATTGCCATCCATCACCTGTATAAAGCTAAAGTATAAGAAAAACTCTTTGTAGTATTTTGTATGTAATAATCTGTGTAAAAAGAACACTAAATTACTGAAGGGCGAGTTTAGTGTATTCTTAAAAATATATTTGAAAAGATCTAGTTGAGTGAAGTTGATATGCGGAGCGTGTAAAATATGGAAGGAACACAGAAAGTTTGAACATTTGGATTTTGCGAACCATGAAATAAGACGATCGAAAATAAGTAAGAAAACAGGAGCAGATGGAAAAGTGAACCATTTGGGAAAACGGGAATACACGTGGTAGACGACTTGTCGCCCGTTTTTAAGGAACAGTGACGTCCAATTTACTAGTTTTTATTATAATAAAAACATTTACAAACCGTTTAGTTATCCGGTATTAATAGTGTCTATATCTCAATATTAGTTAAGAGTATTGATCTATATAATTAAACATCTATTGGGACTGAACAGACAATTCATCAATTTCTGAAGCCCAAGCATGTTTCTAAGATATGAAAAATCATAGAGTTAATACTAATTTATTCTATTAAATATTTCGTACCGAATTAAGAAGTTAATTCCTCATGAATTAGTTTTGATGGTCTTTCTGTACAATCCTTAACAACTTTTTTTTACCGCCAATACTTATAAATTTCCTATACAGCAATGGTCTTTTCATGTTCATGGTTGTGATTCCAAAATTGTTTGTGAAGTACGTGCGCCCGGCGTGTAAAATTTGTATGGGAGTAAATCACCAAAATCATTACATTACGTTACATATGTAATGGCGTTAGTAAGAGAAAGACAGAAACACATATTGGTCGGTAAAAACAAAGATAAAATATTTACCACATGTTATTAGTCATAACTATAAGTCCTTTAAAAACATATAGATATACAAAAAACACTCTGAGCTAATGTTTTAGTGTGATAGTGACATTTCACATTGTGTTTCACAGATTATTCCATTATTCAGTCACGTTAGTATTCAGATTAAGTTTAGTATTTTATATATAGGTAATATTAATAATAATATTAAGTAGTATTATAGTCTATAGTACCGTGACATGGTTGCGGTAGAGGTTATATTAAATCCTGCACTATGCTTTTGAGGTTGTTGGTTACATAAACAGAGTTTTTAAGAAATGTATTTCAGTTAAATTTTTGGGAAATAATAATGATTTTATAAATATTCTTTCATTATTTGCACAAAATTATTATAAATATTCTTTTATTCATCGCATTATATATGCGTATAGTTTACTTCTTCGAGAATTTTTATTACTTGGCATGGTCAACAAATATACTACCTACGTGACTTCTTCTTGAAGTTTTACTATTTAATGCTATTTTTTATATCACTCCCTTTCTTCTATCTCTCTCTATTAAAGAGGCACCCTCACCTTGTTGCCAACCTATACGGTAGTAAAAATATTTGACACTGCACATGTTGGAGCACTGATTAACCCTATACTTTATACAGTTTTTAGTTGATAAAATGTACACGCGATATATATTTTCGCAATAAATATTTTTAGATTTTGATCTTTAAGCGATATTCTATTGGAAAGTTGACGAATTTTATTATACGATGTGATTTTTTTGACTGTACATTGCATTTTAAACTATAAAATGAACACGGAAATTCGGATTAATAGTATAGTAGGTCCATACTTCAAGCATTTTGTTAAATCATTCCCATACAAATCTCTAACCCCGGGCGCGTGCACGGAATTATAACTTCTTCCGGCAGTCTCATTGACTGCTACACAAGTTTTTTTATCTGCACTTGTATATATTTTTGCGTTGCACCTACGTTCCTGGTATAAATTCAACCTCACCATATTTTCCCACACTTCGCAATGTGTGCTTTTAAAAATTTATAATAATTTAAAATTAAAAATCTTTCACCCTTTCCGATAAATATGGATTGAAGTTTTTTTTTGTATTAATATCCATGCCGAAGTAAAGGGTTTTAAGGGTTATTAAATCATTTTTGAAGGGTTGGTTATAAGGGTTAAAATGTTGCAAAATATTTTATAAGTAAAAATTTTTTTTAATAAAAGGCACTCAATAAGTTTTGAAACCTATAAAAATATTTTTTTAATTTATTTTTTACAAAAAAAGTAGTTGTGAGAGCTGATATATTACAATAAAGAGTTATTTTAATTTTTGCTTACCTTAACAAATAAACAAAATTTACGTGCATAAAATAATTAAATGCTTACTTAAAGCGTCTATAACTTTGAAGTATGGGTCAGATAAGCTTAATTTTAAATTTTCAGAAATATTGATATAGTCTTAAAGAATTCGGAGGTATTACCATATTTATAACCTCAGTAACTGGAGTATTATTAATTCTAGAAACTAGCAACTAACCAAGCTTGCAAACTAGCACTAACTTATCAAAACTATGTTATGAAAAATTGAAACTTTGATATTAGTGTTTGTTGGTGTTTTCAAAATTTTCACTAATTAGCGAAGGGTAATTAGGGAATTACTCCGAATAATATAAACAATTATAATATAATCGCTGGGACAACCAGGTGGTCAAATGGGCTCCCTTTTGATCTACGGAAATAAATCAGAGAAGCAAGGTACAACTTGGTTGTCTCCAGAAATTTTCATGATTTTTAGGACAATTTTCTATATCTGCGCTCATATTTGTAACTATGTCATTAAATATATTTCATAGTTGACTAATACAAAAAAAAACTTGTTATAAGAACTAAAAACATCCAGGAGTAAGGATATCTTTAAACTTTTTTAATGAAATTGTATATAAATTGAGTTTCGACTTATGTTTTGTGGATCAAAACTCAAACGCAAGAAGCTATTTCACTTTGTAGTTTATATGAGAAATCCAATATTTAAGGCACTTACGCCACTGCTTACAATTTCCAGAATACCGAAATGTTCAATATAGAATACGCAGTAGCTAATTCGCCCTTTTCATCAGAGAAAAGCTCAGTCGATTATGAACTTCAAAGGGAAAGTGCTGAAATACTGAAAGGAATGTTTCAGGAGGAAATTACGAAGCGAAGTAGCTGGATTTGTTTCTTGGAGGTAGCTTATAATAAATGTGTACTGAATGCTGTTTTTTTTAATGTAACATCAAAGTATTAATAATTAAAATGTAATTCTACAATGGTTTCATCAATTTAGGCGACAATATATTTTCAAGCACGATTGTAAATTTATGATGGCATGTTTTTGCATAAATATATTACATTATTAAAATGTTTTTATAGATCTAGATTGTTTATGTTAAATAATTTTGTAAATTAGGTTTTTTAATTAATTATCTACTGCTCTGCCAGCACTGAGGCCACATATGGCCCATTTTGCATCCTCCCGTGTGTAGGGATATTACACCTCAGGCTGTCATCAGGCCTAAAGATTTCAAATAGGTGATAAGGCTACCGAGGGTAATCTCCCTGACATCGTCTGGTGTAAGCTAGTAGTCGCCCAATACGGATCTTCTGATTTCAAAAAAAAAGGGAAGCCGTCACGGGACGCCTGGCAGATGTGAAACATCAACATTATTTTGTAAAAGTATAGATAGGTATGCAGTATTCAATAAAAAAAGAATGTGTGCGTGTAACCTTTACGCGCGATTAAAGTAAACATTGAAAAATTTAAAAACTTTTAAAATTTTGAAACTTCTGAAAATTCTGAAAATTTTGAAAATTTTCAAAATTATCATGATTTTCAAATTTTGAAAATTTAAAAATTCTAAAAATCTTCACAATTTTAAAAATTTTAAAATATTTTGAAAAATTTGAAAATTTTGAATATTTTGAAAATTTTGAAAATACTAAAAATTTTGAAAATTTTAAAAATTTTGAAAATACCTTTTCCGTGGAAAAATACATATATATATATACCAATTTTCATAATAATTGGTCCAGTAGTTTTTGAGTTCATCGATAACATATAGACAAACATTCATTTTTATACATAGAATAGATAGTATGCGGAGTCATGTTAGGTTTTTGCGTCACTGTCGCCACGCCAGAAATCTGATTTACGTGCGGCTATAGATGTTTCACATCAAAATTTGTTTATTATTTAGTTTTTATATTTATTTACCTAAATATTATAAGATACTAGCTGTACCCGGCGCGCGTTGATACGGCAGCAACTAAAATAAATTTAAGAAAAATAAAACAGAAGAAGAGATAGAGATTTTTCGAACTTATATTTATACGAATTCGTGTAGATATCTATTAATCAGTATTGAATTTGATACATGGAAGCGCCATCTGGTGGTAACTTTCATTAATACGAATATCATATTCATCTTACCCGTTAAAAATACATCATCATACTGATTTTCCTGACAATAGGTTGAACGGGACAGAAGTTGCTAGTCTACAGCGCCACCTGGTGGCGAGTGGCATCAATGAGCATATCATACAAACCTTCTCCGTGGAAAAATACATATACATACCAATTTTCATAACAATCGGTTGAACGGGACAGAAGTTGCTACTCTGCAGTGCCACCTGGTGGCGAGTGGCATCAATGAGCATATCATACAAACCTTCTCCGTGGAAAAAAACATATACATACCAATTTTCATAACAATCGGTTGAACGGGACAGAAGTTGCTACTCTGCAGTGCCACCTGGTGGCGAGTGGCATCAATGAGCATATCATATAAACCTTTTACGTGAAAAAATACATATACATACCAATTTTCATGACAATCGGTTGAATGGGACAGAAGTTGCTAGTCTGCAGCCCCACCTGGTGGCGAGTGGCATTAATGAGCATATCATACAAACCTTCTCCGTGGAAAAATACATATACATACCAATTTTCATGACAACTGGTTGAACGGGACAGAAGTTGCTACTCTGCAGCGCCACCTAGTGGCGAGTGGCATCAATGAGCATATCATATAAACCTTTTCCGTGGAAAAATACATATACATACCAATTTTCATAATAATCGGCCCAGTAGTTTTTGAGTTCATTGAGTACATACAGACATACAGACAAACATTCATTTTTATATATATAGATAGAATAGATAATGCACTTTTAAGTCTATTTTTCAATTTTTAATATTTTTACACATCAGTAAAAATATTAAAAATTAAAATATGAGCCTTAAAAGTGTATTTCTATATGAAACAATTCATACCCTGTCCCGCCAAATTTTTGAATCGATGAGCTTCTTTCCCCTATTGTTGGCGCGCCACCGTCGCGTTGCTCAAAACATGAGACCAATTTCATATAAGAGTACATCTCTTTATTATATATTATCGATGCGTTAGGTTTTTTACGTCATACACTCATACGTCACCTTCACCTCGCCAGAAATCTGATTTAGGTGCGGCTATAGATGTTTCACATCAAAAGCAGAGCAGTCATACATCATACATTATATGCTCTACTGTTTCCTCTTCTTGTTCACATCCTCTGCATAGCGGCAATTCTTCCAATTTTATCCTAAAGAGATGTCGCAATTGCCAGTGACCTGTTAAGATTTCCACAGCTGTTCGGAGATTGTGTCTGGTAAATGCCTTAAATTTTCTTGAATTAATTATCTTTAATTTTCTGCCATAAAGTTTAAGAAAACCTTGCTTAATTCAAATACAAGAAAATTATACTTGCAAAACAAATTCTATGATAATATGATTTTATAATTACACATGGTTAGTCATTGTTATGTTAGACTCACTCAAATATGGGTAGATGGCGGGTTAAACTTAAATAAGGTAGGACATCAGTATACGTATGTGCTTGCTGAGGCTACTGTAAATACAGCGCCAGGAAAAAATTAAAGCACAAGAAGTACGTCCTTTATGTAACTGTATTCGAAATTTTCAATTCAAATTGATTGATTTTTTGTACAATTTGAAATTTTTCTTTACTAGGTCGTAGATATTGTTGCATTACTGTAATCACACCAGAAACTAAACATCGCAACAAGTATTGCTGACTATGTTGCAACCTCAGAAATCACTTTAATTATTTGAATAGAAATGTAATAGTCTTTTAAGTTTAGTAGAAATATCACTTCGTGTACAGTCATTGACAAATTTGAGTATTCCAGATTTGTAATTCTGCATGCTACATCAATAGGAATCTAAATTGTTGACTTGTTTAGAACTGGAGAAGTATTCCTTTTCAATTTAATTAAATAAGAATATCAGTTAATATTGCATTAGTTTGCATATTTGAAGATGTCAGAGCCTTAATCAACTAAGATGTTAGTTTTTGAAGTGTGTGGTGTTGCAATTATTTGTTTGGAATTTGCAGCATATTCGGATTACTGTTTTGTTTTTTTGGAACTAGCAAAAAATAAAACAGACCTATAAAAAATTATCGAAGATCAATTATCTAAGCGACGAAACATTACAAATATTAAGAACATTGTAAAAATTTCAAATAAAAAAAAGGTCTTAAACCGTAAGGTGACTTAAAGTGCAAGTAATTTGGAATTAAATTCCAAATTATATTTATTTATTCAAATTCTGTACAAAATTTTTGACTCAATAATAATTCACAAACCCATCAAAAATCATTAATAAGTAAACTTTATTTATTAATTTAAACAATTAAAATGTTTATTAATTATAATGAACGATTAAAGAGAATTTAATTCTTACGGATTTTTTTAATTGACAATTTGTTCTCGAGAGCCTCGCAGCAGGAATATAAAGATGGTGAGCCATTTTTGGTACTCATTGACTTGGCACTTCAATTGCAGTTATGTTTGCAACCACAATGCATAGATAGCGTTCTTATAAAATAGGATATATACGTATCCCGAATAACCTGCACTATTTTATATAAACCGTACTTCCTCTATATGATTGTGTATGTTTTATCAGATAATTTTTAAGTTTTTTTTACATTTTTAAGATTGTAGAGGTGTAATTCTGCGTTCTACATTAATCGGAAGGTTAATTTTGGAAATGTATCTTATCGGCCGTATTTTTTAGCTTTCAGTTTTATTAGATATATCACCTAGTGCAGTAACAGGAATATGATTTTTTTTTTGGATATACAAAGGTTTGATTATTTGTTCAGAAGTATTCCATAACCTTATCAGTTATCCTAGTTAGTTTTAAGCCTATTAAAAATATCACCTATGGTTACAATTATTTGCATGTTCCAATATTCCAGAACTTTAATTCTTCTTTTTACGTCAACACCAATATGCATTTTTTGGCGTGTACGGCGATGTCATGACAGACTTGGACTAGCACTTCATAATCTTGTCGACTATATACCATAGCTTTTAAATTTATTAGGTAAATCACTTAGTGGTTATTTTTATAATTGAACATTAAAAAGCCGTAATTCGGCGTTCAACACTAAGAGGATTGTAAATTTTTAGAGAGTTGCCATTAATTGTTCACAATTGGACAAGTATTCCATGATCTTGTTGGTTACATTAGATAGCTTACAAGTTTATTAGGAATATTACTTAATGTTGCAGTCATTCGTCTATTTGAAGATTACAGAGTTGTTATTCTGTGTTTTACAATCAACAGGAATATGAATGTTTGGAATGTAGCTGTTGCGATTGCTTGCTCAGAATTTAATAAGTCATTCATGATCTTGTCGGATATATCAAATAGTTTTAAGTTTATTAGAAATCTCACTAAGTGTTGCAGCTTTAGCATATAAAGGTTTTAGAGCACTAATTCTGCTTCCTACATCAACATAAATAATTTGTATTTTTAGTTCGAATAACTATAGGTACAGCGTTTTTTATTTTTTGAAGTAAAACTTCTTTAGCGAGACTAGGAGTAAAAAAGTTATTCTAACGGACGTGACGTCATTCTAATAACAGAAACCGGAAACCAAACCTAATACAAAATAACTAACACGATTCTGCATGGGCGCCGGCAGCAGGGTGCAAGAGGGTGCGCTTGCACCCCCCTGCTATGAAAGAAAATACCTGAATTTACCAGAAAATTATATATTTTTTTAATTTTTTTATTAAATTATTGTTTGAATAAAAACTAAAGGCGTCGCGGTTGCTGTCCAAATCATTCTACATTCTATATATATTAGATCATAATAGTGTGTAGATGCAGATGCACCTCCCTGAAAATAATCCTGGCGGCGCTCATGCGATTCTGCCTACTATATTAAATAAAATTAAATCTGTAATTGTATGAATTGACAGCTTGTCATCTTGTCAACCTAAATACATTGCTGGTAAATAGTTTTTTGTGTATAAAGTGTTTGTATTAAATATGAATAAACAAAGTGGATTTATTAATGAAGAAAGTGATGAAAAAATAATGAATCAAAATAGTGAGTACCTACACTCTAGATGCATACATTTTATTTTTGGTGTGTAATTACACTATTTATACCTAATTATTTATACCTATTATTTATACCTAGCTATTTTCGTTTTATAGACTTAAAGAGCTAAAAAGAAAAAGAAATTGTGAACGTCAAAGGGCATATTATAAGCGCCAGAAAGATTTGACGAAAAATGACAAAAATGAAAAAAGGACGAGACAGCGACATTCATTATGATTTGATTAAGTAAGTTTATATACATACATACATATTATGATAGTAAATAATTGTTTATACGGAAGCTTTACGTTAAGTAAAGAAGCATGTTGCACGTTTTTGTTCGAAATGTTTTAACACTTTCTTATACTTATTTTAGGTTTGGTTAGGTAGCCATAAAGGCCATAAAACGACTAGCCAGTATGGCTGATCTTTTACCAGCAATAACAGATCCTTCGTAGACGTGAAGGAAACAAACTTAACTCAGGATTTTAAATTTTATGGAATATGCTATAAAATGCTACAAAATGAAATGGTTATCTAACTATCGAAGGCTCTTGTGTTGTATTACAATAAGGTAGATACAGCTACAAAATCACACATTCTAAGCGTAATGTGTGTATATTTTTAATATTGTTTACCTATTATTAAAGCAAAACTTCTTTAGGCGCGACTAGGGGTAACTCTAACGTTAGATTCCAACGGAAGATTCTGATGGAAGTAACTGTGTAATTTCAGCTATGGGAGGAGCTTAAATTTTCGAAGTTTACTTATGAAATTTTCAAACGGTTTGAAATACATTAATGGTATTTAGAGAGTAAAATCTATGTTTCACATTTTAGTTATCATAAACCTATTATTTCATATATAAAAAAAAATAATGATAACTTTCAAATTCCTATTTCTAATGAATAATATAAATATAACATCTCATTTTTTTGTAAAGTATATAGGCAATAAATATGATTGAATTGTAATTAAATATTTATTTTCCGATACGTACGTCAACAAGTTTTACTTCAATCGCGCGTAAAGGTTACACGCACACTCTTTTTTTTATTGGAAATTTAATACCACAGTAAAATATTTTTTCTTTTTAAACACAAAGAAAAATCTAATAGTTCTGAGATATAAATATAAGTCTACTTCTTCTAAAACTTCCATAATATTTTTAGCAACACTTCTCTAGGTAACCCCAGCACCATAAAACATTTGGTAGTTTTAGCACCAGTGACCATTCAGTGTTAATGTTTCTTTTTGTGTTTTATTTGAACGACATGTGTTTATTGCAAACTTCTAGGGATAGAGGATGAGCTAATAATAGCGACATGAGTAAAACTTTCTTTTATTAGGCGTAAGAGTGCTAGGTGACATATTTGCAGAAGTTAATTTTATGAGTTCTTATAAACTGAGCAACAAAAGGTTTACTGTAGGGGTGTTTTATGAGAAATATACAAACATTCTTGTTTATTACTTTACTTATCTGAAATTATATCTAGTCAAATTAAACATTATGATCTTGCATGCAAAAGGTCATTGAGTTTTTACTTTTGGATTATTGTTTTGTCTTAGTTTAGTAGTAGTTAACCAAATTTGCAACTGGTGTACTAGCTTAACTTTTTAAAAGTTCTCACTTCTTTTGATGTTATTTCTTTAATATCTTACAAAAATGTAGTCTTTGGTCTTAAGTAGTTTTAAAATAATACGAAATTTACTTTTAAAAGTTTAGTTGATTAAATGTCAGTCGTTTTTTATAAAATCCATTTAATACATTTGCAGGTTTCATCCTTCAAGCATATACTAACTAAACGCAGCCTTCAGTGCTCTGAGTACAAGACGAATAATGATAATTTCTCTTGCACCTCCAAGAAGATGCGATACACATACAATCAACTAATGAAAGCAAGGTGTAAAACAGATAATATCTATTTTAAGTTAGAAATTAGACGAAAAAGGGATGACTTTAAATAGAAATTAAAAAAATGTAACACGCGACAGTACTTGAACGCCGATCTCTACTTATAGCCATTAACGCCTTTAACGACTCGGTTAATTCGTGTTTTCCTAAATTTTAAAAATCCAATGAAAGATGTCTTAAATAATTGATTATTTACTAAAAATCTATTGTTCATGTTTCCTAACCGAATAAAAATATACGAAAGGGTACAAACAAAATTAATTTAATATTTAATGTTGCAATTGTCAATTTTTAAATAATACTTCTCATTCACGTTATATGTGGGTTTAAAAAGGAAATACGTAAATATCATTTACGACATTAGTCAAGATATGATATGATCAAAGACGCCGATTACCCGCTGGGCATCTGTGGCCGATTGGTTAAAGGCGCTATCAGCTATAGATACAGATTGTATGTTACAGCCCTCCCATATCTGATATATTTTTAATTTGTCTTAAATTTTCTTGTTTGTCCAATTTTTAAATTTCAGAAATCCTGTGAGGTATGTCCCAAATAATTTATTGACTATATTGCATATAGTTCATTTTATTTCTTTTCTTTGTCGTAGTTCTTCTCGCGCGCAGAACATTGAAAGCTGCTGCTAGTTAGTACCTAATCTAAGGCTTTAACGTTACTTTTATTCAGTAATTGTGTTCGTTTTTTATTTTTTTGCTTTATTTGTTTCGTTTCGTCGAGCTTTTTATAAAAAAACTAGTGTGGCTGTCAGTGGGACTGCTGGCAGAAGTTATACTTCTATGCACGCGCATGGATTCATAAATTTGTATGCGAATGATTTAGCAAAATCATTATATGATATTCGTGGTAAGCGACACCAAAAACCTCCTAGTAGGTACCGTGTGCACACTCTTTTTTATCGAATTTGCACAAAATTCCTGGAGACGAGGTCCGTCTTAAGCACCACGTGTTTCGAAGACCATCGCCATTATTATAATCGTATTTAGCGACTCAAAAAACCGCCGAGTATAAAGTGTGCACTGATTTCGTACAGAATTTACATGAAACCCCAGGAGAAGAGGTTAACACCCTAGGCACCAAGTACCGCGGAGACTTTTGGCATCATGATATTCGTGTTCAGCGACTCCAAAAACCCCGAGTATATAAATTGAACCCATTTTCAGCAATACTTACCGAGTTATAAGATTTCTCTTTATTGTCTGTTCGGAATGTACTTTTCGAATGCAGAAATTCAATAGCGACAAATTTCCTGATACTCTTACAAATCTAGTGCAAAAAAAGCATTCCGATCCATCTTACGTTACAAAATTCGGAGGTTTTAGTACTTTATTTCCTCGACTATTTGTAAAAACTCTGTTTATGTAGCCAACAACCTTAAAAGCATAGAGCAGAATATACTGCAACCATATGACGGTATTTTAGAATACAATACAATACTTATTACTGAATATTATTATTAATTTAAAATGCTAAACTTTTTATGTATACTTACGTGACAGAATTATAAAATAATCTGTCAAATAATCATATGGTCCGTCACTATGATATTCATACATTAGTTCAGACTGTTTTTTGTATATCTATCCCTTTTCAATGTACTGAATGTTGAAACGGTATTCAAAGGACTTATAGTTATAGTTTCTGTCTCTCTCTTACTCACACCATTACATATGTAATGATTTTTTCTATTTAACTCTACACAAATCTTTTCCACCGAGTTCACGAATAGAAGTATAACTTCAAAAATCTCTACTGTAACTTGAATCGTATATCTTTTTGTTATTATTCCCCTCTTAAATCTTTTTAATTTCTGTTTGTGTATTTTGTTGCTAGATTTTAGCTCTAGTTGTTACTTACAGTTTTAATTTTTTTCTTTTTTATTCTAAGGTCTGACAAAATTACTTTTAAAGCAAAACGAGGACGTTTAATTTGGTTTTCAGCTGCCGTATTTTATACATAACAAAGATAAATAAGTACTTCAACATATTAACATACACATTGCAATTTTATAAGGTTTCTTTACATTGGATCCGTGCAAATTTACTGTATATTATAAAGTTACTAAAAAAACTAATACTACATCGCATTAAAAATCCTACCGTTGTTTATATAAAAAATAAAGTCTTTGCCTTTACTTGGTAACATTCCGTTGTTTGAGCGATGTTCAGTGTTGATAAGCACACTCGCGTGTAGTATAAATGTACCATAAAACAGAAAATAACATTTAAAGAAAGTTTTTACAGCCCAGTTAATGAAACTATAAGTATCAAAAACTTTAGTTGTATAATTAAAATCGCATAAAAACACTGAAATAATGCCATGCTTTCTCTGACAGCACATTTCCAAGCACGTAATGTTTATAATAACGAAGAAATTAAACACATATTGTTTGCCCATTGAATATCTTTGATATTCATAAAATTTAGTATATGCTACTTATAGAACATGCAATACCAACTAGTTTAATTATCAACTATCAACTATTCTAATATTTTCTATATTATAGGTCGTTAACATTCAACCGATATGGTTACTTTGGTTATCATAGATATTTCCCAGAAATATGTAATTTACGAGGACAGTTTGAACAAAATCCTATCTCAAAATGCAGGTAGCGACACTTGTCAACAACCGATTTATTCTATAAGTGTTACAGCGAAAATAAAAATAGAGCTTTCTGATAAATTGTTGTCGAATTGTGTCTCCCAGAACTTGTTGATTTCGTTGGTAAAGGAAAAACAACATATATGACCAAAATGGCCCGCACTACGGTTAACTTGGAGTTTCATGCTCTTCAATCCATTTCAGGGTGATTCTGATTGCCAGGGTGGCCTTACTTAAAGTTTGTTTAAATTCAAGTATACATTTTGGCACTGAAATCTTAAATTAACTGTTAGTTCCTTTCATCGTCTCACCGTTGTGTTACAATGTATATGTATGTACTCCGTATCAAACAACTTTGAGCGCATATCATATTTGTCACTAAATATGAAGGTCACCACTGCCCCGTTTCAATATATATTTCTATAAAATGTGTAAGCAATTATGCATCTGATTTTGTTTGCTTTGAAGTCGACTTCTATAGTTTATCTCTTTGTAAAAGATTTGAGTTACATTCGAGATCTAGATTTAATAGCTAAGATTAAAATAGTGACCAATTTGCTATTGGAGCCGAGTTCAAGGAAATCGCAAATAGATGCCTAGTTGCTCACAATTTTTTTTAAGAAATAAAGATTTTGTTTTTTGCTTTTTAGTGAATTTTTCTTTTTATTTTTGGAGGTGGTTTAATTTTTTTAATAGTTTTTATTTTATTTTTTTTTAGTTGCTACTGGCACTAATGTACTTACTATCTTCAAAACCTTCCGAATACCGTACAAGAGGTTTTGGGTTCAATCCCCAACAATCCCGAC
The DNA here is from genome assembly GCA_964028335.1 of Altica lythri. Taxonomy (NCBI): domain Eukaryota; kingdom Metazoa; phylum Arthropoda; class Insecta; order Coleoptera; family Chrysomelidae; genus Altica; species Altica lythri. Next base: position 42,722,961 of record OZ034806.1, on the reverse strand, counting down.
AGATACCAATGTGTCTTTTCCAAGACATAAGTAAATTCTATAACAACTAAAGACACCACGCACATACGATGAAAAAAAACATGAAGCGTGGACTCAATTAATTGACTGAAATCACCAACCCATAGTGAGCTAGCAAAGTGATTAAATGCTTATTCCGTCTCCTTGTGAGAAAAGGCCATTGCCCATATAATGGGACAGTTTCAGGATGTTTATTACGTTTATATATATTCCATTAATACTTACCTAACTGCAGAGCTTAGTTTGATTTTTTGATTTTTAAGGTGTTTCATGGAATATCTTTCAAATTGATGATTAAACCTTAACCAAATTTCTCAGGGACCACAATAACACTCTTTTCTTTTGAATGCAAAAATAATTTTTCAAATCGGATTATAAATACCAGAGATATGCCGTAACATACATAAAAAGAAAGGTTCGAATTGTGAACCACTTCCTTTTTGGACGCCTGTTTGAAATTTTATACAGTATAAAAACAAGCATATATTAAGTGACATTAAGGAGAAATTGAAATATGTTGTAGCCAGAAAATTCGAACCCAAAACGTTTGCCTCTACGCGGCAACGCTCTAACAACTGAACTATTAATGATTAGTAATTATTTCGCTTTCTGGTCGTTAAATTTATTTCATGAGACATGTAACACTTACTTACCTTCTCCTTAAGCACATATAGCATAACGTTAATGAGAGAGAGATTTTGGCAAATCGACAAATGGAAAAGCTGAAATAATCGCTTACTAAAATGCATGGTTCCGGTCTAGTAATCGAATAAAAATATAAAAATGAACACAAAAAAAGACATAGAGTTTTATGTTTCAATCGTGGATTTGACAAACGTCATGCTATATGTGCTTGAGGAGAAAAAGAGTAAATGTCAAATGTGACATGAGTTGAATTTAACCACCAAAAAGCGAAATAAATACTAAGAATTCATAGCATAGTATTTAGTGCGTTACCGCGTAGAGTTAAAAGTTGCGGATTCGAGTCCTGCTGGACATTTTTTTAATTTCTTCTTAATGTCATTTAATATAAGTATTCATGTTTGTATAATTTCTAAAATTTCATAAAACTGTGAGTCTTTTTCACAGACCTTCAAATTCAATAGATTGATTAAGTCTTTACGCAAATAACCAGGTATAATAAAAGAGTTGCAAATACTTAACTATCAAATACCAACGACATTTAAAATCAACAATTTTTCATTGATCGTTTGTAATAAAATATATACACTTAACATATTTTCATAGTTTAACGATCCACTCAAGATTGCTTAAATTTAAGAATTTCGTCTTCAATATTTATTAACACGGTTAATTGACTTTAACCACTTCTTAAATGAATTTTGTTTAAAAATGTTATTGTGCACAATCTCCGGAAAGTTTAATAATAGATAAATCATCGAAAAGCTTGTCACCGTTGATAAAAAGCATAGTTATCTTCTCTGCTCTGAGTGTACTTTATTTATGACAAGATGCTGAAAAATGTCCGAGTTAAAAGGTTTTAATTTCCAGAAGGCTCTGCAGAAGACACCGATTAAAAGTTACGAGCAAGATAGGAGGCTATTAATGATTTTCCTTTTACCATTACTTCTCCTCGAAACTAGAGTCTACAATTTTATTTCTACAATAATTTAATTTTTCTTATGTAACTACTTCAGATATAGTCGTAACATTTTTATGATCACTTGTAATTTGTTGGTTGATAAACTTTCAATTACATTCACTGTTTATGTTCAAATTACGGTAATAAATTCAAATCTATTTCACGAGGTGGAACGTATATAAAATTTTAATAGCCCTTGATCAGAAAAATGACTTTAGAATTTTTTTTCACTTGTTCGCATTTTTGAATTGCTTAAACACTGAATATTTTAATAACAGTAGCAAGTTTAGAGTTATATTTCAACTCCATAGTCGCTCAAGTTTTGTAGCAAAGTTTACAAAGTAATCTTCTCTTTCCACAAATACGAATTTACAAGCTGAAGCAATAAGCTTTTACAGCTGGAAAATTGCACACCTGTTTAATTTATTAGCTGAGGTATAACGGGACGTTTGAAAAATATAGGAACATTATACTGAATTCAGTGCACTTACTTAAAGCTTGTTGTTGCAACAAAGGTATATAATCATAATTGCAACACTGTCGTAAACAAAGTTGTAACGTCAAATATAATAAAATAAGTAACCAAAACGATTTTTGAACATTAGAACTGTTTTCGTATTATTGTAACCCAAATTATAAATCGACGTTTGTCGATATATTTATCGGGAACTTCAAACATATACCTACTAACTTGTGAGAGCTTTCATTGCTCTGAGCGCGACTCGAGTAACTACAGAGAAAATAAATCAAACTATAGTCCATTTCGCCGATTTTGGCCGATGACACAAATCATACTCGACGTAAATTTAGAGTTACATCTCTCTTAGATACAGGCAAGTTAGAAATTTAAATGAGGACGTTTGTTTTTTATTACAACACTTCGTAACTGCATCTTGTTTCACCGGTAGATAAAAAGTATTCAATACGGAAGTCTTTACTTAATTCACATTCCTAGTAACCGTCATGTACGGCTCGTTGTTGAAGGGTTGAATTTAGTAATTATTAATGTCATATTTTTGTAGATGTCAAACCACACTGATAGTTTCAGAAACTTACGACCTAATTTAGAAAAAAAAAACTCTCCGCCATTGGTAACTTGGATGACAGTTTAATCTTATTTCAGTGGTTTCTAATATCAAATCGGCCAAAAACGATTAAATGGACTATATATGTTATCTGTCTCTTGTACCTCGTGCTAATAACTATCTACACAAGGTATAAGATAAATAATATAAACAAAAAATATAATTAAAGCACATATACAACCTTTAAGTGTATACTAACTAATGGTAGCCTTTAATTTATTATTCGTTTAAAGTTCGTGCGGACTTCCTAATCACGACACTTTAAAACTGAGGGCCGTAATAGGATCTATAGTATACCAGAAGAAATTGACTGTTCTTTTAATTTTTTATCAAACCGTGGCATGAAATATGAAATCAAAGATGTTTTTTTTTTTCGTCAACTTATTCAAGTCTTTCAAAGGAAAGGTTTCAATTCACTTGTTAATTTGTTAATCAGCGTAACATAAACTGGTTTTTAGCGGAGAAAAGTGGCACTTATTTAACCCAACCGTCGGAACTACCACAATGTAGAATACTACTTAATTATTTTTTCTCCGTTAGAAGTAACGCCTACGATGCGTTTTCGCCATGTTTTCGCTGGTTTTGATAATCCCATCATTTCTTAACCGTTGCATGTGTGTCGTTATAGATTTTACCCAGATAATAATTTGGTCTGCTGCATTTTCTATATTTTTTGATGATATTAAATTATTTTTTGAGCATCTTCACTACAATCAATAACTTTTCTTTCACCATTATCGACACTGTCATCACTACTAGATCATTATCACTCGCATCCAAAATAATATTTTTTAATTTCTAGTGTAAGCCACAGCTGCTACATATTGATCAAAAATAATGAATTATATAATTTAACAGTAATTATAACACTAATAAATAAAGTAACAATAAGAAGTAGACCAAATAACAGAACTTTTTTGAAAGCTCCAGTCTACAATAATACTCTGAAAACACTAGAATTTGGGAACTCCAACCTGTAAAGATCAAAACCAGGTAATATAATACTGAAACACTTGTGGGGGCTTTTTACACAATTTATTTACAAAATTGTTAAGATACACTGAACTCTGCTGGATAACGTCTAACTACTTGACAATACAATGAACTCTTGTGAATAATTGAACTTGAACTGACGTTAACTGCCCATGCATCCGATTATATAAAACATTATTTAATCTAGTCAGTGTGTTTAGAAGTTTCTAGAATTTTCTAGAAACATTATTTAAAATGGTTAGTTGATTTTTAGAAACTTCTAAAAATCAACTGTCAACAACAATCTTTCAAATTAAGGTCCCTTCCTTTACGGTTATCCCGTTACACTGCCCCCTTCTTAGATTCATTCCTCCTGGAATGTTATTTCCTACATCGGAATCCCGCACACTCCCTGAGCCAGCCAAACCATCTTCTTGGAGTTGCTGCGCATCTCCACTGTGGTTTCCCTGGTAAGGCGCCAAACGATCATGATGGACCACGACGGGTTTTCCTCTGGGAATTTTCACGATAAATGACATCGTTAATCTTCTTCTTGATGGTGTAAGGACCTTCCCAGTTCTTTTGTAATTTGGGACAAATACCTCGACGCCGTCGGGGGTTATAGAACCAGACTAAATCTCCAACTTGGTAACTCTTTTCCATTGTCCGTGTGTCATAGTACCTCTTCATCCGATCACTAGATAATGGTAGTTTTCCACGGACCAGGTTGTGTATATTCTCCATTCGATTCTGAAGGTCGGCGACATATTGTTCACGTGCCATTTCTTCACCAGATTTACAACCAAACACCAAGTCACATGGTAGCCTCATTTCTCTACCGAACAGGACCTTCGCAGGCGTTTGGCCAGTTGATTCGTTGATGGCCGATCGAATTGCCATTAGAAATAGTGGAATATGTCGATCTCAATCCCTCTGACAATCTGACACCACTTTTGACAGATAGTTGGTTATAGTCCGGTTCATTCGTTCCACCATTCCATCAGACTGAGGGTGCATCGCTGTGGTTCTCGTTTTGTGGATGCCTAATCTTTGGCAAACTTCTTGAAACAGCTTGCTCTCAAAATTTCTTCCTTGGTCTGAATGTAATTCTAGTGGTACCCCAAATCGGCTTACGAATTCTTCAACCAATATATCTGCTAAAGTGGTGGCTTCCTGATTGGGAACTGCATAGGCTTCAACCCATTTAGTGAAGTAGTCCATGACAACAAAGATGTACTTGTTTCCTACATTGGTCTGTGGAAGTGGCCCCAATACATCTACTGCGATTCTTTCAAAAGGACTTCCAACCAGGTATTGCTGCATTTCCGCCTTCGGTTTTCGGTGCATTTACGACACCAATTTTTAACATCATTAGTGCAATTTACCCAGTAAAATCTATCTCGGATCTTTTGCAGCGTTTTCGTGATACCCAGATGTCCTCCAGAACTATCATTATGCATCTGTTTTAAAATTTCCGGTACAGCATTTCTTGGCACCATTATTTGTTTTCTTGTTTCTGTGCCCTCGGAATTTTCTACAAGTCTTTAAACGAGCCCTCCGTCCAAAATTAAAGAGTTCCATTGGGACCAGTATGCTTTTAAAGCAGGAGAGGATGAGGATATCTCTCTCCACAACGGACGACGGTCCATTCTCTTCCACTTCCGAATCTTTCTCAGAACGGGATCGTTTTCTTGTTGCTCCTCCAGCATAGAGCTCTCGTCTTCTGGCACAATCTTAACTAAGGCAAGTTTTTCCTCGTTCTGCTCCATACAGTTACAATGGGGGCAATCAGGTCGACATGGTCTTCTGGAAAGTGCATCAGCATTACGATGTCTTGTTCCAGGTCTGTGCTCGATTTCAACATCATATTCCTGCAGTTTTTCGAGCCATCTTGCTATCTGTCCTTCTGGGTTCCTAAAGCTAAGTAACCAGTTTAAACTAGCATGGTCTGTTCTGATCAGGAATTTTCTGCCATACAGATATTTATAAAAGTTTTCGACGGATTTTACAACTGCTAACAGTTCCCTCCGAGTCACACAGTAGTTCTTTTCAGCTTTCGATAAAGTTTTGCTGAAGTAACCAACCACTCTTTCCTTACCGTCTTGTAGCTGTGACAAGACGGCTTCAGTTCCCACATTGCTGGCGTCGGTGTCCAGAATAAGCTTACCATCAGGAAGTGGATAAGCAAGAACAGGTGCTGACGTAAGCTGTTTCTTCAATGTTTCAAACGCCTCTTGACATTCCTGATCCCAACAGAAGGACTTATCTTGTTCTGTCAAACGTGTCAAGGGTTTGGCGATGTCTCCAAAATTCTTGACATATCGTCGGTAATAGGAACAAAGACCCAATAAACTCCGGAGCTGATGTTTGTCGATAGGGATTGGCCATTCCTGAACGGCTTGTATCTTAGCGGGATCAACAGCAACGCCATCCTTGCTTACGTTATGTCCTAAATAGTTGACCTGTCTCTGGAACAAGTGGCATTTCTTAACATTCAATGTTAGATTAGCGTTCTGTAATCTTTTAAAAACTTCTTCCAGGTTAGATAAATGTTCCTTAAAGGTCTTACCCATTATGATGATGTCGTCTAGATAAACTAGACAAGTTTTCCATGACAAACCCCGCAGAATGTTCTCCATTAGTCGTTCAAACGTCGCAGGAGCATTACAGAGGCCAAATGGAAGGACCGTGAATTGCCATAACCCTGATCCACTGGTAAAGGCAGTCTTTTCTTTGTCTGCAGGATTCATTTTAACTTGCCAGTATCCGCTTTTAAGGTCCAAGGTAGAAAACAGAGTAGAACCCGCCAAAGCGTCGAGGGCATCATCAATCCTTGGCAGAGGATAACTGTCCTTCTTAATGACATCATTTAGCTTTCGATAGTAGACACAAAACCGCATTGATCCGTCTTTCTTTCTCACTAATACCACAGGAGAAGCCCACGGACTACTGGATGGTTCGACTATGCCATTTTGAATCATTTCTTCAAGGGCTCTGTCGGCTTCTTCCTTCTTAACTTAAGGCATCCTTCGGGGTACCTGTCGAATCGAACGTGCATCACCAGTGTCAATTCGATGTTGTACAACATCAGTTCTTCCCAGTTTACTTTTAGAACCAAATACAGGTTTATAACGGTAAAGTAGATCTCTTACCTGTTTCTTTTCTAATTTTGACAAAGAGGGATCTAATTTTGTCATTAATTGTTTAATTCCGTTGGTCTCATCTGTTTCCGTAGCGTTTACCTTGTGAATTATGGCCGTTACTGGTTCTAAACTTCCCATTTCCGTGTCCTTTTGGAGAAGAACTGGATGATCGTTCAAGTTGATAACTCGGATAGGTACCTCTTTAGCGGATCTAACAAGAGTCTTACCCACAAAGAGTCCTTTTCCCAATTCATGGTCATGGTTCTTCGGCTCTATCATGGCTGGGGCACCATCTGGCTCCAGTCCATCCAACCGCGCTGTGACGACACATTCGCAGCTCGCCGGAAGTTCGATATCATCGATTAGCTTAATCGAGGCATTGTCAACTTGTTTTCGGTGCAGGAATATTTCTTCATTACCAGTACGAAGGACACGTCGGCGAAGATCCAAATGAAAACCACAGTGGAGCATAACATCCATGCCCAGAACAACATCTTCATCAACGTCAGCCACCAGCACCGAGTGCACAAGAGAGGTGGAACCAAACTGTAGCGTCAGCTGTATCTTACCGTAGACTCTAGCAGAATCTCCGGTAGCGGTTCGCAGTCTGCAACTGGTAGGCCACATCTTCTTTCGCATAATGATGGATGGTCGAACGATAGTTTTTGTAGCTCCAGTGTCTACCAGCATGCTAAAGTTCTTCCCATCAATGAGGCCATCCACATATAAGCTGTCCACGTGATGTCGCAGAGTTGCCAATTTAATGGTGTGAGGGGCTCCGGGAATATTTGGGGTCGAAGTCGCCCTCCAGGAGTCGACCCGTTTAAAGTTTTTCTGCTGCTGGGGTACTTCAGCAGGAGATTTTTCTTTATGGGGGCAAGTATTTCTTATATGGCCTAGTTCTCCGCAGTTCCAGCATCTCACTGGGCGCCTTCTTTTTGGAGATAACTTCATAAACCTCTCTACTACCGCTTTAACGTCGCTAACGGAATGAACGGCATGGTCGTAATTACCGGTGATTTCCCTTAGTCGAGCAACTCCACGTGAGGCCTCCGTCGCCGCATCAAACTCCAAGGCAATGGTCAAGGCGTCCACAAGAGACTTCGGCCGCGCCAACCGTACAGCGCGCTGCAACTCGACGTCTCGAAGACCATCGGTGAAGGTTTGGACTGCTAGGCACTCCAGGAAATCCTCCGCTGCATTGGAATATGCAAGCCGTACCATTCTTGCTACTTCCGCGTCAAATTCCTGGATAGTCTCTCCATTTTTCTGCTTTCGGCTCTTTAACTGCATTCGGTACACCGGTTGTAGATGAGTTTGACCATAACGCATCTCTAGACGATTCACCAATAACTCGAAGTTGTCAGCTTCATCCGGTGTCAATGATTGCAAGACGTCTAAAGCTTCGCCTTGCAGAGCTACGGTTAGGGACAATGCCTTCTCCTGGGATGACCATCCATTAGCCCTGGCCGCTGCGTCGAATTGTTTCAGGTAATTTGGCCAGGAAGTCTTCCCGTCGAAGGTTGGGGGTTTCATCGTAGTTCGTACTTGGGTCGCCTCTCCGTTTCCTTGTCGGTCGACGTCTACGTGGCAGGTCTCCATCCTTTCTGCATCTCCGTCGCTGTGGTGGATGGGCTGGTTTCGACGACAAGCTTCCTATTCTTGTTAAAGCTTTCTTATTTCGGACTGCATTTGCTGGTTGATCTCCTCTCGGATGTTAGCCACTTGCTGATTCAAGTTGGCCACTTGCTGGTTTTGCTCGTCTCGCATGTTGCACATTTCGGAGCGCAAATGCGATATTTGCTGGATAACGGAACTGGATAACTCTTCTGGTAGGGTAGACATCCGTTGTGATAGCTGGGACATATCTTCACGCTGGCTTCTCATCTGACTGGATAGCTCCTCTTGCTGGCTCGTCATTCATCCTGATAGCTCCTCTTGCAGCCGACAAAGTTGTTCTTCTTGTTGGCTCGTCATTCGTTGTGCCAGCTGGGACATATCTTCGCGCTGACTTCTCATCTGACTGGATAGCTCCTCTTGTTGGTTCGTCATTCGTTGCGACATCTGGGACATATCTTCGCGCTGGCTGTTTATCTGAGTGGACAACTGGGTCAGTTGTTGTGATTGTTCTTCTTGTTTGCTCGTCATTCGTTGCGATAGCTCCTGTTGCAGTTGCGAAAGTTGTTGGGCTAGTTCAGAATTCGCTTTTTGGTTTGGGTCTTCGAACTCCACAGCATCAGGGTCCAAATTATTATGTAGGTAGTATTCGCGGAGCCTTCTCAACAATACGGATTTGCTCCCAGTAGTTTCCAACTCTAATTCTTCAAGCTCTCTTCTGAGCTCAGCCACCAATAATTCATTTATCTTTTTTCCAGGCATTCTTGTATCTTCACCCCACACCTGACACCAATTTGAAACACTTATGGGGGCTTTTTACACAATTTATTTACAAAATTGTTAAGATACACTGAACTCTGCTGGATAACGTCTAACTATTTGACAATACAATGAACTCTTGTCAATACTTGAACTTGAACTGACGTTAACTGCCCATGCATCCCCTTATATACAACATTATTTAATCTAGTCAGTGTGTTTAGAAGTTTCTAGAATTTTCTAGAAACATTATTTAAAATGGTCAGTTGATTTTTAGAAACTTCTAAAAATCAACTGTCAACAACAATCTTTCAAATTAAGGTCCCTTCCTTTACGGTTATCCCGTTACAATACAATGGAAGCGATAATCATCGTTTAATCCTCATATTAAGATAACGCACGAACTTGTAACGAATAATACTGATTCAGAACGCCAGCCTAGTAACGCCATAGAGAAAAAATGAAACTTTGAAAATTTTATTGTTATGGAAAGACAACACTTTAGATTAGTGTTCGTAAAAAATATTAATTGATTAAGGTTTGTCATCAAATAGAAAAATAAATAGAGAATCTCAGTAAATACTTTTATATTTCATTCTCACAATTGATTAAATTATACATACCCAAGATTAAATCTTCTTTAAAAAACGAACAACCTTACAATTAAGTTTATTCTTAACAATCTTATTCGTTTTCTAAATTAAAAACTATGTAAAGATAAACTATAATTTGCCTGTTAAAAATGTTATTTTTCGAATTTAATGTCAATCGTTAGTAATATCAAAACGTTGTTGAGTGCAGGAGTAAAAAGATTTATAACATTCTCTTCCTAAATGGTTGTATCCATATGAACTGCATCATGTAACAATAAACCTAAAGGTATCAATATCACCCCACTTGGTACAATGTCAGGTTGTTAAATAGATTTCTAGGTGGCCCCACCAGCAAGAAGCCCTAGTAGCGAACACAAAAGGAACTATAGAATTCGTCAAGGTTAGAGTTGGACTGTCAATAGTTGAGTAAATCGCAAAGCTCTATAGCTCATCGATCTAGTAAATGAGAGATTATTTGGTTGATAAGTTGAATTGTTCTTCAGTTTTCTGATAAGTCGTTTACTGTATTTAGATACATAATTCTTGCACATACATAAACTCTTTAGTAACATTTTTAATCAATTTTAATATTTTTTTATTCATATAGAAACAAATCAAATTAATATAAATACCACATTAACGTTTTTTGTTTTCTTTCTGTGGTCTCTCCTTAAGAATAATTTGAACGTGGCTGTTATGCCGAATATATGGAGTGATCCTACCATGTGCACGATACGTCCTACGTGTGGAAACAGGAGCTTGATTTACTTGTATATGCCAAATATAAAAAGAGCTTGGATCATTACCGTAATACTCACAATTCGATAAAGCATTTCTTAACACATCTCGCATACAATTTACAGCATTCTTTGGCCAACGACCCTAAAAAATATATACAGTAAATAATTGTTTATAAATGAATAGCTATGCCATAAAGTCCACAAATGTATTGTTTTATTTATTTCGATGGATCGCAGTTAGTAATTATAATTGGATTACGTTTGCTTGTATAGAGATTTTAAGATTGTCTTCAAACTCTGTTTTAACCGCTATTGTCAACGAATTAAGGAAATTATGGAAGACAATTCTTTTAAACAGAAGCTATGAAAAGTTAAGATAGAGAGAGATTGCTAACCATCTATTAGTTTATAATAATATTTGTCAACTCAAAGAATATAAGAAAGATTAAAGACAGAAATAAACATTGATGATGGAATGAGTTTCAAGTTAAGAAAATTAATAATAGAATAGATTGAATAACTACTTACAACAACAGTTTTAAATTGTTTAGCTTGTCGGCACTTCCCAACGCCTCTTTTAAAATTCCGAAAAGGAACACATTCTTTCTTCTTGAGTACATTCTTTAAATAGGCATCGGCTCTGGATACACTCATTTTTCTAATAACACTAGCGACTTCCACAAGATTTTTAAATTTCACCGGGATACTCGATGCTTTTGCTTTAACCATTTCCACAATCGTATCAGGTTCTTGTAAAGAATAGTGATTGCCAGGTCGGGTTTTTACCATTTTTTAAATGAGTTACTTAATCAAATTATATATAATTGTTACTTGTCAAACATATGTCAATAACAAACTGAACACTAGATTCATGGAGACTAGACAACTAGATTGATAACCAGAAAGAGTAAAAAAAAGCGATCCAAAAATACAGTGCGTGATATAGATTCATTCAACCATTACTGTGGCGCGACAATCAGTGTTGTACCAGCAATTGCGAAATTTTACTTACAGTTCATGGTGGGGCTGAACCAAAAAAACTTGAAAGTCCTGTCACTTCAAAAATTTATGTAGATTTCGTTTAAATGCGATTTTCTGACAAAAAATGCAAACTCGAAAATCGCAGAAAGGTGCGGTTTTTATTTTAGGGCACAATTACCGATTTTATTCCCGTTTATTTCAAAGTACGTCAACCAAAATACCATGGAGACTAGACAAGGAGTACGAACTCCATGTGTGCAAATAGGGCTACCAAAATAAGAGGGCGCTGGTTTTCCATTTGTACCAAAATGGCGACCAATGAGAACATAGTTTAAAATAAAATAAATAATTTTTAATTATTTCATTATTAATTTATTTACACAATGAAAAAAATAGTTCGATCTTTCAGATATATAGGTATAATAAAAAAGCATTGTGTGGTTTTATGAAACCACGGTAAAAGTGAAGCTTTTTTTTACCCTATAGACATTTAACTAAAAATTTTTTGAATCATATTCCATTAAGGGTATAAAAATCGCTTTATCAAATCAAAATCAAAATCGAAATCGAAATCGAAATCGAAATCGAAATCGAAATTGAAATTGAAATTGAAATCGAAATCGAAATCGAAATCGAAATCGAAATCGAAATCGAAATTGAAATCGAAATCGAAATCGAATTCGAAATTGAAATCGAAATCGAAATCAAAATCGAAATCGAAATCGAAATCGAAATTGAAATCTAAATCAAAATCGAAATCCAAATCGAAATCGAAATCAAAACCGCAATCAAAATCAAAAGGTGTGTGTGCGATTCACACCCGATAGAAGTGAAAACTTCAGTAAATCGACAAAAGAATGAGATGAATATATATAACAAGGGTAGGATAATTACAAAGTTTATTTGTTTAAAAATGAAAGTGTTTTGATTAATTTTAAAAGATATTTTATTTAATATATGTTACATAATTTCTTGCTCAAGTTCCATATTTTCAGTTTCAAAAATTATTATTTACGACTGTAATATTTTTAAAGCGTTACATGTCGTAGATACTTACGCAGTCGAAGTTCGTATTAATACGAATAGGTAAAATATAACCGTCGACGTTACATGTCGTAGATACTTACGCAGTCGAAGTTCGTATTAATACGAATAGTAGGATTGTTTTCATTAGCAGATGTGCTTACTCTCGTACATTTTTGTATTAAACTATAAGCGCCGCCTACTTTATACTTTATAACTACTCGGCGTTCGACCGACAAGCGACATGCAACATGCACTTAAAACGATCTAATAAAAGTTTCACTTAAAAAACCAATTTAATAATTCACAATTATTTAATTGTCTATATTCATACCGGTACAAAAGGAAAACTAGCGACGCTAGTGGTGAAAAAAGTAAACCTAATACGTACGATACTGTGGACAAATTTTGGCAATTCCCCCGGTCAAGTGCGTACTCCTTGTCTAGTCTCCATGCATTTAACCACCAATTAAGAATTAACGCTAGTTAAAGCTATTCACCAGCATCAAAATCGTAGTTTACGTTATAGTTAAATTTAGTCGGTTAAATTTCTACGATTACCGAGTGATTAAGGATTTTTAACTTCATTTTCGTCATGGATCAGATAAAATTTGTGTTTGTGTTTAAATTTTTTATTTGTATAATTGTTTTTTGTGACTGTAATAATAATTTTATGTAAATGTTTATATAAATATTTTTTTATTGTAATATTTGTTGTTAATGTAAATAAAACACTGTGAAAATAAATAATAATAAAAATTAGGAAACAGCACTATTGTTCCTAAAAAATCACATCAACAGTAAAATACAACGTGTAAATTTCTTTATTATCAGAAGTTACAAGATTATAATTAAATAACATCTTCTTAATAAAATTATACTAATTTTTAACTTATAATTATATCGTTAATAGTAAGAACTATTTTTATTTATATTATATTTTTTGGTTTCATTTTACGTAAGCTATTAATATGTATTAGGTACCTACCTACATACTTAAATTAACTTAAAATACATAGTATTTAGAAAATTTATCCACGCATCTACCATATCACAATTCATCGAAATATTGCTATTTAGGGTAATAAATAATATAACTGCCATTATTCGCAAATTATATGGTTGTGTTCCTATCTTATCACTTGACATACATTCAATATTGTTTATTTGCTACTATTAGGTTTAATATTATAATCTTATTTTTGGTGTAAAGATATTTTATTTTGAAAAAAGTAACGTTGATACAATTGGTATTCTCTTACCGTTAGAACTGTAGAGCCGTATGTATTCAGTAGCCGCCGGAAAAGTGTGAAACGGTGATACGGTGTGTGTTCGGTACCTAATGGATAACTGATAGAACCGAAAACCCCCTCGACACGGATCGGTTTCGTTCGGTTTCCATTCGTTCACAAAAGCAATTGGTCGTTTACACACATAAGGTTTAGTTTCGGTTCGGTCACGTTTTAGGCAAGGGAAAATATTATTTCATTTTCATTTTCTCATTTAAAATTTTGTAATTTACATTTGGCAATGTCTAATTCAGTTGACATTGATATTGATCGGCTGATTACAATTTCGGTATAAAATGCACCAAATTCCACCCGTTTGGTGAGGATTTGGTGTACCCAGTGAAGTCGATTATTCCTTTTTCGTTTTTTGATTCTTCTATAGAGAAATAACATGGCATCAATTTCTCCATAGTGAGCATTGTGGGAACAGTGAGTAAAAAAGTCAGTACTGCGGATTCGATGATTCCGTCGTGAAATCAAACCTTATACTAACCGAGTGTGGAGTGTGTGTGAAGAGTTTTCATTCGTTTTAGGCGCTATCGAAAACGAATCAAATACGCACCGAACCGACTCGAACCGTATAAGTGTGAAACGAGGCTTACGGATGCGCCTCTAGTACAGAGTAACGAAACGTTAGTCTCGAATGTATTTCGTTACTAATTTCGTTTCTTGCATTTTTTGTAGTATGGGTTCAGTTCACGCAGGTAAGTTGATGCGTGTATTGAAACGTTTGCAGATCGTACGTTTGCTTTACCATGCGTGTATTGCGCGCTTATTCAGTAAATTTAATAACGTTCGTTACAAAGACTGATGTTTGTTATTAGTGGAAAATGTGAAATTTAATCGTCCGTTCTTAACCATATTAATATTATAAATGTCTGTCTGTTGCGTTTTCACGCCTAAACAACTAAACCAATTCTTATAAAATTTGGTACAGAGATCAAATACAACTTGGGAAAGGATTGAAAGGACATAGGTTTCTTTTTATCGCAGGAAAATATCTTATTCCCACGGGAAAAATGATATAAATCTTTTTGTGAGAAACCCAATTTGCGCAAGGGACGCCGCGAGCAACAGCTAGTAATATTAAAATTAGGGATTTAGTTTATCAAAAATAGTTTTTGTTTTGTTTAAAATATGTTTAATTTTAGTTTAAGAACAAAAGATTTTTTTTAAGTTATTGTCAATAAATAATTTTGAAACCTATTTGTTGCTTTTTCATTATCATTTAGGAAATTTCGTCAATAGTTCATTTGCATTTATACATTTTGTTGCGACGCCCCAACGTCATACTGTATGCGTTGCATATGATACAACATCCGAGTCGATTCAGTAAACGATTATTTGAGATATCTCTCATAGGATTTTGAAAATTTTTGAAATTTTTGAAGGTTTTCAGAAAGTATACAAACAAGTATATATTAAATGACATTAAGGAGAAATCGCATCCAGGTAGACTCGAACTCGCAACCTTTAGCTCTACGCGCTGACGCTCTAACAACTAAGCTATGAATAAGTGTCACATGTGGCAGGAGTAGAATTTAACGATCGATAAGCGATTTGATGACTAGGCGTTCATACGAGTCGATTCGTTGTGCTGTAATAAAGTATCAAAAATAACGAATAACGTAACGATACGATAGTAAAGAGTACACATTGTTATAGTAACGAATACATACAGTTTGCTTTTTATCGTTACTTTTACACCTGTACTTATCGAAGATAATAAACAAAAATATATAGACAACTTTATTAAATATTCAAATTTTCTGTCGTCTGAGCTATGTTTTATTTAGTAGGATGAAAAGTGCATCTGTGATGAAAAAGTTAGCGAAAACAGTAGCAATTTCGTTTAACTAAAAATATTATACATCTCTGCAATTTTACACTAAACTAAACCTACTTTATTAAAAAAATCATTAGTTAAATCTCTTTGGTTAGGCTTTAATCTGTCTAATATTTAACCAAACGTCACCTTCTTTCCTCAGAATTAATTCAGTTGATGCAAATTTAAATCCTCTTTGAGTTTTATCACTCAATGTGACCTCGTAGTCTTTAATAACTGTAACCAATCCTAACTTAGTTTGTAATAAGCCAAATCGTTTACCTACAAAAATATTTGCAGTACTGTAGATAGGTATTATTTACAGTAAAGAACTTGTTTATTAGAACCAACTTACCAACACATATCCTGGGTCCTTCACCAAAAGGTAAATTGGCAACAAAAGGTCTTCCTAAACTATTTTCGTACGTCCAACGTTCGGGATCGAATTGTAATGGATTGGGATAGTACTCTGGATCTCTTTGAATGCCCATATTGGTAACCAATACAAAAGTATCTTTTTCCAATGTAAAATCTGTATCGGGTATGGGATAGTCTTCCTTACAAACTCTTGCTACTATAGGAAATATTGGATAAAGCCTAAGTGTTTCTAAAACAAATAATAGTTTATATTTATACATTATTTATAAAAAAATTAAAATAAATTTTTTAATTTTTTATACAATTTCGCGCTAACAAGTAGGTAAAACGACTGGGTTCACTATTTCAAGTAAACGAAAACTTAATCTAGTCTTGTTGAAATAATTTTAGGATTTTTCACATATGTTTTAATTTATTTGTTTGTAAATAGTTATTTATAAAACAGTTCGTGAAGTATGCTTTTTACGCACGCACGCGATGTTTAGAGCACGAGTGAAGCGAGTGCTATATATCGCGTAAGTGCGCAAAAAGCACTTTACGCACAGTTTCATACAATATTTTATCTACGATAAACAAATAAAAAATAATTACAAATTCAAATTTGAAAATTTAAACTACAAAACTGTCAGAATAACTTTTGTTGAAATTTAATGCTCTCATAGCAACACCATGACAACGCGAATGCTAAGGATATTTGATTATATGAAGGTGTGTCAAAAACAGTGCGAAAAAGTAAATCCCATTTAAAATACATTGTTACTTCACGCACACTTTTAATCCTTCACGCACTGCTGTCTATAATGACAGTTTTCACGAACTAAAAATTGATACATAATATGAGGTAGAGTAGATAAAATTGATTAGGTACCTATATATGTTAATATTTTAAATAAATCAACTATAATTACAATTAAAAAAAGAAAAATCGGCTTTCACTGGCGTTTTTATAGATACTATTTTAGTTTTGTGAAAG
This sequence comes from Altica lythri, assembly GCA_964028335.1. Lineage (NCBI taxonomy): Eukaryota > Metazoa > Arthropoda > Insecta > Coleoptera > Chrysomelidae > Altica > Altica lythri. The sequence continues at coordinate 42,705,962 of OZ034806.1, read as the reverse complement.
ACTGAGATAAATTTTGACTGACAGTTGTTGCTGCTTCAAGAAATTTAATTATATAGACCAGGCAAATTACACTTGGAGACCAAAAAAAAATTTAGCAGAATTCCATGAGTGGGAAATTGTCAAGGGAATTGTAAAAACCCTTGAAAAAATGAGCTGCCACCTCGGGGACTAGCGAGGCGGAAATGCGAAGGGATGAAAGGGGTGAAAATCGTTTTTAGCGATTTCCGGTGAAAGTTGACCTCCTAGCAAAAATTATTCAATGCAAAAGTTGTAGATCTTGAAAAGATCTACAACTTTTATTTATGTCATTTTTTTTACATAACCTCAAATTTTCGAAAAAAATGCTGAAAACCGTGTTTTTCGTTTTTTATTGTTCATTCAGGCAAAAATTATGGGATTTTGACGAAAATTGGTGAAAGTGTACCTTTTTATATCTTCAAAAACCTGTAATTTTTTCAGAAAAAAAAATACAAAATTTTTCGAGATACTCAAATTTTTTGACAAAAACACCCTTAACTTCAAAAATAGCTGTGTTCAAGCAGAAACGTCGTACAGCACACAGCGACGTCGCATTTTCATCGTTTTTTCACGTACTTTTTGTTTAAAAAAAAGTTATACTCGCTTCACAAAAACACGGTCAAAAATGCAAAAAACCCAAAAAGTAGCTTTTGCAACCACGCATTTTCATAAATCGTCGATAATTTATTTAAATTTCAAATGAAATCGAAAAACTAATTGCACCATTAATATTTTTTGCTAGGAGGTCAACTTTCGCCGGAAATCGCTAAAAACGATTTTCACCCCTTTCATCCCTTCGCATTTCCGCCTCGCCAGTCCCCGAGGTGGCAGCTCATTTTTTAACACGCTTTTATTAACTTCACCTGTGTGTATGTAATTATGTATGTATGTATGTTTGTAACTCTCCACTCCGTTATATAATTATATCTCGAAAAGTTATCGTTTTATTGAAAAAACACAAGAACACTTTTTTGTTTAGAATTAATTTCTACATTAACTGTCAAATTATGACAGCTGTCATATTGACAGATTTCGAAATAAACACTATTTTGTGAATATCTCGAAAAGTTATCGTTTTTTTGAAAAAACACAGGAATACTTTTTCGTTTGGAATTAAATTTTACATCAACTGTCAAATTATGACAGCTGTCATATTGACAGTTTTTAAAATAAACACTATTTTGTGAATATCTCGAAAAGTTATCGTTTTTTTGAAAAAACACAAGAACACTTTTTTGTTTAGAATTAATTTTTACATCAACTGTCAAATTATGACAGCTGTCATATTGACAGTTTTCGAAATAAACACTATTTTGTGAATATCTCTAAAAGTTATCGTTTTTTTGAAAAAACACAGGAATACTTTTTCGTTTGGAATTAAATTTTACATCAACTGTCAAATTATGACAGCTGTCATATTGACAGTTTTCAAAATAAACACTATTTTGTGAATATCTCGAAAAGTTATCGTTTTTTTGAAAAAACACAAAAATACTTTTTCGTTTGGAATTAAATTTTACATCAACTGTCAAATTATGGCAGCTGTCACATTGACAGTTTTCGAAATAAACACTATTTTGTGAATATCTCTAAAAGTTATGGTTTTTAACACGCCTTTTATTATTATTAATTAACTTCACCTGTATGTATGTATGTATGTATGTATGTATGTATGTTTGTTTGTTTGTTTGTAACTCTCCACTCCGCGGCTGCTGCCTCGGGTGAGTCCCATATCGTTATTTTTAGTCACTACCTCCCCGTGCCGGGAGTGGGTAATAAACAATACGTTTAATTATAAACGATATGAATGAAATTGTCTTAGAATTAATCTAACAATTCTTTAGATTTCACAATAGTAATTTTTTTTCCAAGTTCTGAAAACAATACGTTTAATTATAAACAATATGAATACAATAAATATAATTTGAGAAATCAAAAAAACACGCTTTCAAAGCATTTCCAACTACATAAACGAATAATGATTGAGTAAGGGTCTTGTAATCGTCACAGCAAATTAACGAATGTATTGAAATAAAATAAATTGGACTAAAAAGTAAAAAATAAATATAGTTTAAAAAAACTAAAAAACACGCTTTTATAAAGCATGTTTCTGAAAAACATCGAACTAAAAAGTTAAAAATAATTTTCAAAATAAAATTAAAACAAAAATAAATGAAAAGTACTAGTATTATTGTGAAAAAAGGGTGGGCGCTGCATACCATATTTTTCAAATGTCAAGCGCCCACGCTTCGAAATAAACACTATTTTGTGAATATCTCTAAAAGTTATCGTTTTTTTTTTGAAAAAACAGAGGAATACTTTTTCGTTTGGAATTAAATTTTACATCAACTGTCAAATTATGACAGCTGTCACATTGACAGTTTTCGAAATAAACACTATTTTGTGAATATCTCTAAAAGTTATCGTTTTTAACACGCCTTTTATTATTATTAATTAACTTCACCTGTATGTATGTATGTATGTATGTTTGTTTGTTTGTTTGTAACTCTCCACTCCGCGGCTGCTGCCTCGGGTGAGTCCCATATCGTTATTTTTAGTCACTACCTCCCCGTGCCGGGAGTGGGTAATAAACAATACGTTTAATTTTAAACGATATGAATGAAATTGTCTTAGAATTAATCTAACAATTCTTTAGATTTCACAAAAGTAATTTTTTTTCCAAGTTCTAAAAACAATACGTTTAATTATAAACAATATGAATACAAAAAATATAATTTGAGAAATCAAAAAAACACGCTTTCAAAGCATTTCCAACTACATAAACGAATAATGATTGAGTAAGGGTCTTGTAATCGTCACAGCAAATTAACGAATGTATTGAAATAAAATAAATTGGACTAAAAAGTAAAAAATAAATATAGTTTAAAAAAACTAAAAAACACGCTTTTATAAAGCATGTTTCTGAAAAACATCGAACTAAAAAGTTAAAAATAATTTTCAAAATAAAATTAAAACAAAAATAAATGAAAAGTACTAGTATTATTGTGAAAAAAGCGTGGGCGCTGCATACCATATTTTTCAAATGTCAAGCGCCCACGCTTTTTTCACAATAATACTAGTATTTTTCATTTATTTTTGTTTTAATTTTATTTTGAAAATTATTTCTAAGGTTTTTACAATCCCTTTGACCATTTCCCACTCATGGAATTCTGCTAAATTTTTTCTTTTTTTTCGACTCAAATTGTGTTAATTTTCCTGGTCTAATATTCGGTAAGCTATCTAGAAATGCATTTTCTGGTTTGAAAAAGTATACGATTTTAACTTCTTTATTATTTAATTCTATGTGGTGAATATTTTGTTCATTTTACAATTTACCACAGATTGGCACAATTTTATGTAGTTCATCGTAATCTACTGGTAATTCAAAAGGCTTTTTATTTTGTTAGACATTTTTATCAGTATCATCTTCATTAAGTTTTTTAAAGAAAACCAGCTTTAACCAAAGAATCTGTAATTATTGTGGCTCTAATTTTATCAGAGTTAATACTGCAGAGCTCTGTTAAAATACCAATTTGGATATTTGTGCTACCACCCATTGAAAAATGTATCTCTTCAGTTTTTTTAAGGAATTTTGGTTTTAACAAATTCATGTGCAATTGCTATAGTATTAACTATATCACATGTAATAATGCAGATCCTAAAAAAGGGTATTATACGAGGATTAATTGATATAAAACTAGCTTTTGATAGATGGCGTTACTTGATACCGAATTTCTCTCGGTTTTAACATTTGCCATTCATGACATGACATCTGTCAAAATTGTAAATAAAAAAAACTGTTAGTTTGGTTTTAACAGCCGTCAGAATCAAACATCTTTTGTGTTTTCGGAAAAATGGAAAAAATCGAGTATCGTTCGGTGATTAAGTTCCTCCACAAAAAAAAAGAAAACAAATGTGCAAATTAAAGCCGACCTGGACGAAGTATGGTGAGAAAGCACCTTCGTTAGCAACAGTAAAATCTTGGAAAGCTGAATTTGTTCGTGGTCGTTTAAGTGTTTTTGATGATGAGCGTCCCAGGAGGCCAAATGAAGTCACCACGCCGGAAATGATCAACGAAGTCCATGACATGATTATGAAGATTATTATCAAACTTCGCGAGTTAGTATAGCCCCTAAACATTTCCTACGAAGGCGTACACAACATTATTCACCATCATTTGGACATAAAAAGCAATCCGCGCGTTGGGTGCCACGTTTGCTGAGAATCAACCAAATGCGAAAACGTGTGACCACTTCGAGACGCTTTTAGCGTATTGTTTTGACGATTTATCACCGTTAGTAAAACCTAGTTGCATTATTACACACCGGAAACCAATGAACAGTCGAAACAGTGGCGAAAACGCGGCAAAGGACATTAAAGTGATGGCGACTGTTTTCTGGGATGCGAAGAGCATCATCCACATCGACTACTTAAAAAAAGGAAAAACAATCAATGGCGAGAACTACGCAGCATTATTGGATCGATTCGATGCCGAATTGCGTCGAAATCGCCCCGGTTTGGCACGCAAAAAAGAGCTCTTTCACCAAGACAACGCTCACCGATCGGCCGTCGCCATGGCAAAATTACAGGTATTGGGCTATTAATTCCCGAAATCTTGCCGCGAGCGACTTTTTCCTGTCGCCCCTAAAATCTTGAGTCTGTTATACTTAAGTTTTTTTAGTAAATTTAGCTACAGGATAGCATTTTACATTTAATGTGGTACTTCAAAGGTAATACTGCAGAGCTTTAAACAACGTAAAATATCAATTAGAATATTAATGCTACCACTACTTAAATATTGAATCCAATAAAGGCAAAACAATTTTCAATTGCTGTTATGCTAACCATATAATACTGTGGAGCCTTAAGCATGGTAAAATATCATTAATATTCATGTTGCTACCACTTAAAGCTTGAATTTATTCAGGTTTTTTTAATGTAAACAAAAAACAAATTGCATTTATTGTGGCACTAATTATATTACAGACAAAACTGCAGAGACTCGAACATAGTATAGTATCATTGATAGTTATGCTACCATCACTTGAATGCTGAATCATATGCAGAGGGAAATTATTACCCTTATTAAACAAGGTGTTTCAAAGAGGCGTAACAAAAGTTGTAGGGTGTTGTGTCCAAAAAAAGATATCAAAGGGTCACAACTGAACATCAGAACTGCTTTGTATAAGAAATGTCAGTTTTTCTAATACACAGCTGCAACTTCTGGAAATTAAACGTGTGAAGATTTGACTTAAAACCATAAAAAAAATTCGCGTTTGAGGCTTGTACAGTAAAAGAGAATTATTGGTCTTACAGTTATCCAGGCTAAATTAAAAACAACCGGTTCAATCGGCGATTTGAACACCAAAACTGATGATTAACAACTGGAAAAGGTTCTTTTTTCATATCAGACCAGCATTCGCCTATCCTAACATATCAAGTAAAACTCCATTGTTCCCATTTTAACAATTTCTTATTTAGTGCTGGAAGCAATTATTAGGTTTTAAAAAACTGCAATTGGGGATAATTTTATCATCATGTATGATACTGCATGAAAGCAGAGTGGCTAAAAAAGGAAACGGAAGTTGTCACAGTTTAGATTGGCCTGCGTGTTCACGAGACATAAATCTTGCCAAATACTAGCGAGATCAGCTGAAAAGAAGAGTTAGGATGATAAAATCTTGATAATTTTCTATTTTGCTCAATTTACTTTCTTATTGTTTTTTCCAATATTGATATTATATATTAATTAGACTTATCTAAATAGTTCAAGAACAACATACTCTAGATAAATATCTTAACTGTGAAATTATTATTGTTATTAATCTTAGTAAAATTTTGTAAAGAGATCTGTACCGATTAATTGCTGATTTTAATACATAGACAATTTTTTAACGTAAATTAAATTGGGAAAGTTTTATCAATGACAAATATGAAATAGTGCGTACCTAACTAGAAATTGATTGAATTTTTTAAAAATATAAATAATCTTGTTGAATTCAAGGTTTTCCTAATAAAATAAGATTCCTATATTCGTTTTTCGCAGCTTTTTATGTCTAGTAATGGTATAATTTTAAGTAAAATAATATATTTTTACTATTTCTAAAATCTTAAATCCAACCAAAACAGAAAATTTTGCTGTTTTAGCGTGATTGCTAAGGATTGATAAAAATAAAATGCCCCCGTTCTCAAAACATGGTGAAATGTATTTTAACTTGATCACGACATATAATTGTTCTCGCTCTCTCTCTTTCTCTTTAACACCTTTTGTGCATACACTAATGGACATAGGTCTTCCCTTGTCGTTTTCATTCTATTTGGTTCTGTGTTATTTGAAACCACTTTCTCCCTCCACTTTCTCTTATGTCATCTATCCATCGCCTTTGAGGACGTCCTACACTTCTTTTGGTTTCCCTAGGTCTCCATTGCACAATTCGTTTTGTCCATCTTCGTGTCCCTGCTTGCCACATGTCCTACCCAATTCCATTTCTGACGAGCGATGTATTCTATGACATCATCCACCTTTGTCTTCTTTCTGATATCCTCATCTTTAATGTGTTCTCTTTTGCTTACTCCTAGCATACTTCTCTTAATTGCTCTTTTGTTATGGTATGGCCACAGCATATAATGGTTATAGACAATAACAATTAAATAATATTTTGGGATTGCAAAATGCACATTTTTGCAAGAATCGGAGTATTTTGGATTTGATAAACAAAAGTGCATATAAATGAATGTTTCGGTTTTTTTTCTGTAGTTATGTATACTTTTTAAAAGTTTAATTTTAATTTTTAAAATTTATTTTGTTCATTTTTTCTTTAATTTTAAACTTTTTACAGTTTTATGTTATTGATTACATTTTGTTACTTTACTTTTAATTTTTCAGAATTACTACTTTCTTAAACTATCCTCAGTTTTTTCCGCGTTTTTACGTATATTTTTAATTTTTCACGATTTTTCCCATTTTTACAGAATTCTTATTTTTGTTAAAGGAATTTTTAAAATTTTACAATTTTGTTAGTATTTATTTCATTTTACGAATGTATTGTATTTTATGTTATTTTTTTTGTTTGTTATCAAGATTTGTTCTGTTATTATTGCATTATTTTTTAAGATCCTTCAGCGTTTTTAAAATATGTCCTAGTTTATTCTAAATTATTAAATTTTGGTTTACATCTCTTTAATTTTATTTAATCTCTCACGAATTTCGACTTTTTGTTAAATTTTTTGGGAGACCTCTTTTGTTTTTAAATTTATTACATTTTCGGTATTTGCTCAAGTTTTTTTCGTTTTTTTTACGAAGATTTCCAATTTGTTACGATTATTTTTACAAATTTCCATGTTTTTCTGAAATGTTTTTTTAATTTTTTTTGCAATTTTTTAATATTTTATAACATAGCTTTTATGCTATAATTAAAAAACCCACTGTGTTGAATTTTATTTTTTTATATAAGAAATTATTTGATCAGGGTTCAATAAAATTTTAATCTTTTTTATTTTTAATATAACCCGAAACACTCTTTTCTCAGGGTAGAGTTCAAAACTTTTATAAAATGATACTATTTATTTTTTCTAATTTTGTTCTAAATTCGTTAAACCATTAATTTCTCTAATTAAATTTTAATTTTGGAACGCCTTTGTTAACGGAACATGCGCAGTATCGACTTTCGTAATATAACTTATAAATTCAATTAAATAACAGAGAAAATAAAATGTTAAAAACGCTATTTAAGTGAAAATGAGAAACTCTGATTTTGTGTACAAAAGTGATAGGTATTATATAAAGGATCCGCAAATTCAGTTAAAAGTGAATTCAGTTCATAAAAGTGCACAAATAAAAGACAGTTTATTATATTGTATACCAGAAAACAGATCCAAACCTCTTCAAAATGTAAGACCAGTCCTTGTACCCATGAAACTGTGAATAACCATCCAAATATGATTCTCCGTTAATTCTGGGAAAAATTCACTATCATTTATTCACTGGTAAGTACTTAGTGAATTCAATTTATTCCTTAGATGAGAATTTATACCATTTACTATGATGTAGTCCTTTTTAATCGATGCTTATACGTTTTAGATATTCAATCTTGTAAAAAAACCTTTATTTTCACTCTTCCAGTTACCAAACACGGACTTCTGCTTCTCCTTTGTTCTTATATTTATACTTCTTTCAATCCTTAGTTTTCCTTCTAACTACTTTACAAATTCAGTTTTAATTACAGAAATTTTTTATTCACGTCCTCCCTCTTACAAACTTTTTAATAAACTCCCTTTAACTACCAAACAAAAAAACAACTGAATCCCCTAACAACGTAACAATCCAATACATTCCTTAACAAACAAACTTGAATATCATAAAACAAAAAAAATTACTCAATCTAGATTTTCTTAATCTAATTACACAATTCTTAAATATAATCTAACAAAGGCTTATTTTTCAGCACTCCTCATTTCCAGTTAATTTTAAGAAAACAAATATGCATACTATAAATTTTCATAGGCGAACCCTTACAAGTAAGTATTCAACACTAAACTCAAATAATTTAACTATTTTAAACACAATTTATCTTTAATATTTTAATCTTATCTGTCCTTCTTTTTTATAGGAATGAAAATAATAATTTTTGATGTTCTGAAGATGAAATATAAATTATTCAAGTACCAATGCTTTTCACTCTGCCCTGGTCTCAAGAAAATACATTTTAATAATTGTTATATTTAATCCAACACATAATATATCATATATTCATATATTATTATCATCTCACAATATTTTTTTTTAATTGTAGTAAATAATACAGCTTTTTAACCGTTTTCCTATTTTTTTCCAATTTAATTACATTTTTTATGATTTTTTCCGATTTTATATAATTATAAAAAAAATTGTCAATATTTCTTCCATTTTATTAGAATTTTTCATTAGGTTTTGTAAAGTTTTTATCGTTTGGTTTATAAATTTTTAATGTTCTTTAATTTTACAAATTTATATGCTTTTGGCTTTTTACAATATTTTAAAATCGTATACTTTTTTTAATGTTACAGTGTTTTTCGCAATTTTTCATCATTTTCAGCAGTTTTTTTTTGAGTTCTTCTAGTTGTTTTTAATTTATTATATATTTCGAATTTGTTAATTTTTTGAAATTTATTAACTCTTGCGGCTTTTACGAATTTGTTTAGTTTTTTATGTTATTTTCAATTTGTTACGATTTTTTTTTCTCTTTTTATGGCCTTTTTAAATATTTTGCATTTTTAATATATCAAACAATACTACACTTAACAAATGTTTATTTTATACGATTGTAATTGACCTAGTATCTTATAGGCTATATAGTAAAAGGCCGTACGCTTATAGATGTTAACAATTTGTATAATGTTCTCAAATAAATTTTATGAAATAAATTATATAAATAATGTTGAAATTTTTTAACTTACCATCGACAACATGTTCTAAGTATTTCATCTCCATTAAAGCATCATATGTTAATTTATTGTAGTGTTTTTTCAGAACTCTCTCAATTTCGTTTCTGAGTTTAACTTGGCATTCTGGATTTTTAGCGAGTTCATACAGAGCAAATGTTTGTGTTGATGAAGAGGTTTCAAATCCGGCACACAAAAATAAAAACATTTGAGCAGAAAATTCGTTTAAATCCAGTGGTTCCATTATATGTTTTCCACTGAAATCTTTTTCTTCTTCACGTTTCTCTGTTAATTTAATTAAAGTATCAGTTAGATCATTTCTATTAATATTATTATTTTTTCTGAATTTAAGTATATTCGTAAACATATCTACTATGTATTTCTCAGTTGATTTAGGGAATATTCGGAATTTAAAACTCTGTAGGACCTTTCTTGGCATCATAACAACTAGACTATTCTTATAAAGACTCCACTGGTAGTCAAAAAAAGTGCGTGCATGTTGTAATAGCTCAGAATTTTCTTTTTTTAGAGTATTTGTGTCTATACCAAACGCACAAGCTGCAATTATATCTGTCGTAAAACGGGAGAGAACACTTTTAATTTCTGTAGGTTCACCAGTTTTTGAATAATCATCTAACCACTAAAAAAAAGTTATCTTAAAGATTAAAAGAGACCAAGATAGTTGTATATGATGTTAATTATTTAAAACATATCTATAGAATTTTTTAATTTTAGATATTAGAACATGTCATTAAAAAGAAATTAAAAAAAGCTATATCCGACAGGAATCGAATTTGTGATCTTTACCTACAGCTGGTACTGCCTTAAACCTATAGACCTAATGGTAGCCGGTCCTTTTGGACTCTCGCCAAACATATCAACAACAATTTCACAACTAGTTCGTTCCCTCCACTCACATCAGATGACGGCTCAATAGTTACGTCTTCCACAGAAAAGGCAGAACTCTTTGCCAAAATGTTCTCTTTGAACTCGACACTTAACCCACCGGACAACATAGAGCTACCTTCTATTCCACGGGCTACCCACACAATGAAAAATATCATATTTAGGGTTAAGCGGGTGCAGAGAGTCCTTGCTACTCTAAATACCAACAAAGCAAGCGGCCTCGATGAAATACCTGCTTTACTTTTCAAATGTTGTGCTTCTGAATTAGCGCCAGTTTTCACTAAGCTATTTCAACTATCATATGATACTGGTATTTTTCCAGAATCCTAGAAAACTGCTCGAGTACAACCAGTCCCCAAAAAAGGCTCTAAAACCCAGCCTTCTAACTACAGACCCATAGCTCTTCTATCTGTTATTAGCAAAACTATGGAGAAATACGTCAATCACGAGATCCTGAGCTACCTTGAGACACACAACCTGTTAAGTGACGGGCAATATGGTTTTCGCCAACAAAGGTCAACAGCCGCTCTACTAGCAAATGTAACTCATGTCTGGAGTGATGCCATCCACCGCTATGGGGAGACTCAAATAGTATCACTAGACATCTCAGAAGCATTTGATCAAGTGTGGCATGCTCTTTTGAACAAACTGCCTTCATACGAACTCTCGCAAAACCTTTGCAGATGGATATCCAACTTTCTCTCCAACAGAACCCCAATAGACCTCAAATGTCCGAACTCGCAGGGATTATTAATTTTTGGTAATGGAACCACATTTGCGAGCTTCCAGTCTTTGGAAAGTACGATTCTTGAAGGCAACAATTAATTATATAAGTAATGTAAGGGACGATAAAGGGACAACACAAAATAATTAGAGTTATGTTCAAACTATCTGCTCCAAAAGCCTTGGATTTAATATTTACGAGAAGTTTTAAAATAGTCTCCTCTGACACTATGTTAAATTTAAATTGTTTAAATACAGTAGTTGTTCAAGCAATTCGTACATTAATTCGTTCAATTTAGCTGTCTTTAACAAACTTGTGTGACCACGTACATTGTCTTGATGAAAAATGATTGTTTTTTTCTGTAAACCAGGTATTTTTTTGCTGATCGTTCTGACTTCACCTGTTTTGGAGCTAAAGAAACAGCTTCAGTCCACTGTAAACGTTCTTTTGTTTCAACCTAGCATCATGATTATAGATCCAAGACCCATCCGTAGTTATAAAACGACGAAAAAAATTGGTCTTATTGCTTAAGGACTGTGCCAGAAAAAAGACTGCCACACAAAAATACCTATATCTTCCAAACAAGTTGATAGAATAAAAAACCCCAACCGTAGTAGGCTTTGAAATCGATGTAAGAAACACATGAAACAGTTACTTTCATAATATTTTTGTTCTTAGTCGCAATATGTCAAGCCAAGTGGAAACACAAAAATTATGTATTAAACTTTTCCAAGCAGATCCGAATTGGACCTTCAAAAAAATTGCCGTGGAGGCTAAAGTTCATCGGAAAACGGTTCCAAAAGTTATCAAACGGTTCAAGAAAGACCTCACAATCAACCGGAGAGAAGGAAGTGGAAGGAAAAAAGGGTTCCATAGCCCGAAAGAAGCGAAGGAAGCCATCAACCTTTTTCGGAAGAATCCAAACATCTTAATACGGAAAGTGGCCCAAAAAGTGGGTAAAATAAGCTCAACTATTCAAAGAATCAAGGCAAATAGTGGACTGAAGTCATACAAAGTGCAAAAAGTTCCAGACAGGAATGCTGTGAAGAACAAAGAAGCAAAAACCAGAGCAAAGAAGTTGATAGCAGATTTTTTCAAAAATATTCCTGTTGCGTGATGGACGATGAGACCTACGTCCTTGCGGATTTCTCTCAGCTTCCTGGTCTGGAATTTTATACCGCAAACCATCGCGGGAATGTTGACGAACAGTATAGAGTAAAAAAACAAACAAAGTTTCCTAAGAAATTCCTGGTTTGGCAAGCAATCTGCTCTTGTGGCAAAAGATGCGAAATTTTCATCAGCCAAGGTAGTATAAACTCAAAAATATACATCGAAGATCGTTTGGAGAAACGACTTTTACCATTCTTAAAAAAGCACAGTGTCTCAGCATTCTTCTGACCGGACTTAGCTTCATGTCACTATAGCAAGGCCACCAAGGAATGGTATGAAGCTAATGGGATTGTTTTGGTGCCAAAAGAGGCCAATCCACCAAACTGCCCAGAACTAAGACCAATTCAAAGATATTGGGCTTTAGTGAAAAGAGAGCTGAAGAAAACTAAGAAATCAGCAAAAACAGCTAAGGAACTTTAAAAAAAGTGGAAAACAGCTTCCCAGAAAATACCTGAAACCAGCTTAAAAGCCATGATGGAGGGGATTCCAGAAAAAATCATAAAATTTTGTAAAGAATAATTTTAGTTCCCTTTTGTAATTAAATTAAATATTTATGAGAATATACCTTTCTAAAATGGGTTTACTTTTTGAAATCTGTCCAGTGGTTCAAAAGATATAGGTATTTTTGTGTGGCACTATTTTTTCTGGCACAGTCCTTAATTGCTTAAAACGCGTCAAATTACGAACTTGCCGAACAGCTTTTTCATGAAGTATTCGTTGATTTGAGATGCCTATGGTATAAGCAACTTTACGCTTAGTCAAACGTGTACAAACAATATCACAGACTTGCTTAATGATTTCTGGTATTGTTGCACTTTTTGGTCATCCACTACGTGGTTCATATTCAAATCTTGTTCAACCACGTTTAAAGTCTAAAACCCATTGATGCTAAGTTGAAAATAGGGAGCAGATTCCTTTAATACGTTAACCATTTTTGTATAAATTTCTGTTGCTAATAAACCTTTCAAAACAAAGAATTTTATCTCTATACGGTTTTTTCATTATAACAAAATACTCTGATACCTACGTCAACTTCAAATGTATTGGAAACAAAGAATGAATTGACAGATTTTTTTTGTATTCAAATAGAACATTAAATATTAAATAGCGCATAAATATTGATTCCTCTACTGGTTAATAAGTGTCGCTTTCAAAACTTTTTAACCAACTTTTGGCATGAAGGTGAGGAGCGGCATATCTGACTCCGAAAGTAGTGAAGTTTACCTACGTATGTTCGGGTCGGATATATACAATTTAATACATAAATGTATAAGACTATGTTTTAATATTTGTCGTAAAACAAAATGGTGTCAAATTCCACTTTGATAATGCGCCACTTACCACAGATTAGCGGTCACAATCAATTTAAAAATAACTCGGTTGATATCTTGGAATGAACTACACAGATATAAGGGTTTTTCCATTGTAACAAAATGCACTGACACATCAATTTCCAATGGCTTGGAAACAAAGAATGAATTGACAAATATAAACAGAGTTTTTTTTTTGTATTCAAATGGAACATTAAATATTAAAATAGCGTATAAATATTGATTCCTCTACTGGTTAATAAGGGTCGCTTTAAAACTTTTTAACCAACTTTTGGCTTGAAGGTGAGGGGCGGCATAACTGACTCCGAAAGTAGTGATATATTCGTATGTTCGGGTCGAAGACATACAATTTAATACATAAATGTAAAGACCATGTTTTAATATTTTTGGTGAAACAAAACCGTGTCAAATTCCAGCTTAATAATGCGCCACTTGCCACAGATTAGCTCTCACAATCAATTTTATTAAAAACTAGTTGTACTCGAGAGTCTTATGCACCAAATGTTAAGTTGAAAGAAGACAAATACATCTTTGAAAACCGCATTCGAATAGGATCAGTAGTTTTCATGTGATGCGCGCACAAACATATACATTTCTACAGTTTTATTATATGTATAGATAACCCGGTTGATATCTTGGAATGAACGACACAGATTTTTAATCTAAACCCTGTCGGACGTAAAACGTAAACAAACGGTCCATATTGTTGCTAATAAAAAAGAGCTAAAAAAGCTCTTTTTTCAAATAAATTTATTGATTTCTGAAGAATGCAGAAAGCTTGTAAGATTATTATGACCCATAAGATTGTTGCTATGATTAGGGCAAATAGTAGATCCACAAAATTTGTATGAAGCTCCCTTGAATACATATAAGTACATATTATTTATCTGTGCAAGTGTGCATATAGAGAGCAAGACAGCGTATTTAAAACTTTAGGCTTACTCTAAGACTGTTTGACCAACCTGCTAGATTCATTTAAATTTTGAAATAACTAAAAGAACTTACATAATAGTAAAATCCAGGTCAAAATATTGTGCATACAGCGAAGTTATTCTGTATCGAATGCTTTTTATGATTATTTTACTAAGATAGATATCATTGTAATTAAAGTATTAAGTACTTTAAGATGGAAAAGTAGTTATACGTACCATTTTAAAAGGATCAACCATTTTCTGCATAGTAAGATACATTTTTTTCATTTTCGAACTTGTAAATATAGAAGGTGTTTTAATTCTAATATCTTTCCATCGTGCATCTTCCATATTAAATAAATGTCCTGATAAAATATCGTCATTGGCACTTATATAAAATCCATGATTTGGAAAATAGTGAGCATCACTTATAACTATTTTCTTAATTATATTTGGATCAACAGGAATATATACTGGTTTATTTAAATAAAATATTCCTCCATGCTTTTCTCCTCTTTCTTTAAATTTCAAGTAAGCATTCGCAAAAACTTCTCCAAATGTGATTTTTCCTGTATACAGATCTAAAGTGTTTCCAAATGGAATTATCGTTGGCGTTAAGTATGGTACACCCTTCCTTTTCCAATATTGATAAATATCCCAGAACATCCATAATATATAACTTATTAAAGTCACTGCTATTCCTACTAAAATTGTTGTTATATCAGCCATTGGATATCTGAAATTATATAAAATAACAATAGATTTCTCTGTAGAAAAGTTATAAAAAACTATTGCACCAAACTATTATTGTAATAAATTCATTTTTTGTTTTCAGGTAAGTCAGCCAGATATTAACAATTAGGTAAGTGTTTAAAGTACTTTTAAAAAAAGCAAAAAAAATTTAAAACATAAGCTCATATCCAAGAATAAATAGATCCCGAAAAAATAAAAATTAAAATTAAAAATGATATTTTTTTGAATAACTTTTTGGTGGTTCCAACGATCAATTCTATAACTTAAACAGTTTTTAAGATCAAAAAACGGTTAATTTGTACGTAAGATATCATTGTCAAAACATTTACAAAAAATTTTTTGTAAGTTCCAAGAATGACCTGCAGGTATATGATTTAAATTAAAAAAAAATAATAATAATAAAGAAGAAATTAACCCAGATCAGAGAACAGCTGTGGGAATCTTGACAGGTCACTGCCAATTGCGACAACATCTCTTTAGGATGAAACTAACATAATTGACGCTATGCAGAGGCTGCGAACAAGAAGAGGAAACAGTGGAACACATAATGTATGACTGCTCTGCTTTTTCTGAAATCACAAGATCCGTTTTGGGCGAGTACTGGCTTACACCAGCCGATGTCAGGGAGATCCCCCTCGGGAGCCTCATCACCTATTTTAAATCACTAGGCCTGGTGACAGCCTGCGGATATCCCTACACATGGGAGGATGCACAATGGGTCATATGTGGCCTCAGTGCTGGCTGAGCACTAGCTCGCCCCTCCCCAAATTTCCAGATCCAGAACCCAGATCAGAAGCCAAACCAAGAAGGAAGACAAAACAAATAGGTATATAGTGGAGGAGAGTAGAATGCTCCATATCAAAATCTTGAGAAAAAAATACAATGACTTTTTCTGCGATTATTTTCTTGTTTTTTAAACTAAAAATTAAAAAAAAAAAAACATTTTGAAAAGAATTTTAAACCCTTTAAGACCATTTAAATTAAAACTTCCCTTAATATAGAAAAGAGATTAATTCAAATGGCTTCGTTAAGTTGCAAATAGTTGGCAAATGCAAACTTTGAACCATCATATATTCTTTTATTTTTATTATACGAAATTTAAAAAAATAAGTAAATTTTATTTCAAAACGAATTATACAATTTTCATAATTTTTTTTATATCATGAATAATTTTTGATAAAAACAAATAATCCCAATTTATAAAAAGAACTTTTTATAGTAGAAAGTTTTTTTGCTGATTTACCGAAATAAATTACGGCATAGTCAACAGTACAGTCTAAAAAAAATTCTAAATTAGTTTATTATTATTATTACCAGTTAAAATAATAATTACAGTTTTCACATGTTAAACAAAATAAAACAGAAAAAAACTTATCTCTCGCGTAATCGATCCCATTGTGATACAATTGGACGCTTATCCAAATGAGCTGTGAACAACTTATTTAAAAATTTTCAAAATGATAATATCTATACACAACTTAAATCATATTTAATAACAATTCAGTATATATTTCGAAATCTATGTATATGCCTAAACACACTTGAAACATGCATTTTCATCTAGTTCTTAGCTAGCTTGAAAATTTCAGAGCTCTAGGTAGTCGGGAAATAGGTTTAAATTCGATTACAAAATTCCACGGAATGGAAAGAGAAAGACAAAGACAAAGAGACAAAGAACACGGCGAAAATATAAAAACTTTCTAAAAAAACTAAAAAATAAGAATAATTAATCAAAAAATCTAAAATTCTAGTTCTGCTTAAATTATTATAATGTGTAACTGATAAGATTGTTGAATTAAGAAAATAATAATAAATGGTTTTATTTTTGTTGTCAATCAATTTTTATCAAAAAAAAGGTTTCTTAATATAATTCGAAAGATCTTTTTAAGTATTTAAAAAAGTTAACTTATTTGACAATATGTAAAGTTGAAAGTTCCAAACTATGGTTTTCTTAAAAAATTACTGTCGTACTTTTTTTACAGAAATTCACTCTGCTCTACTTACTTTGTATTCACTTTACTTAACATGTATCCAAACACAATAACATTCTGAAACCAGTTTTTACTGATATTTATAATATTTCTTATCTTCGCAAATTAATGTGTTTTTAGAACAAAGTGCATAACTGTACATTGGGTTTAATAAGATGTTTAGTTGACATGTGTTATTATTAATTGATATATTTATAAACAAATTTTTAACGCAATGCTAACAAATACATTTATTTCATCCTGTCCACTAAATAAACTTCCCCATTATCAATTCGGCGCCGGTAAGTAAAACATTACGGTATCATGTACTGTAATGTGTTGCCTAGCAACTCTGTTTTGATTGGTTAAGGGAAGACGAATACTTTTAATTTTTGACATTTAAAAATACTACAATGACTATAAAATAAAAATAAATTATTAATTACTTACTTTTTATTTTATTTTAATTTAAAACACGAATTAACAATTAATAAAAAAAAATTAAAATATTTGACAGTAACTGGCAGTTAAGGTAATTTGACGTAAATAGACAAGTTACGAACTATTTTTAATTTTTTTTTTATTAATTTATAAAAACAGGATGAAATAAAATATGATACGATACATGGTCGTTAGGTGTTATTACAGTACCCGTTTTTATTTTCAGACTCGGCTCCTACGTCGCATCGTCCGTATACTAACTCGTACTCTAATAAGTCACCTACCGACCTTGTTACGTATAATACTATTGTCTTTAGTAAGAAATTAATTTAATTTTATTTATATGTCAAAATTTTTAAATTGCTCTTTGGTAAAATGCATTTAAATTTTCTGAAATTGTTTGTTAATATATTATGTTCTTTCATATGAATCAATTCTTGATAAAGTTACACTGACACTAAAAATTGATATTGATTTATTTAAAGAATCTAGTCTTAAAATTTTTACAGAGGAAACCTTAAACTATTCGAAAATTGGATACTGTAGGTGTAATAAAAGTTGAATGAAGAGTAAAATGGTGGTGCAAGGGTTATATAAATGTGTGGTGTAATAAAGTGAAGGTTAAGGAGGTCCTTTCGCCGCCAATGTTAAATAAAAAATATTAGATTATGAATAAATTTAATTTTTTTCTAATAGTTAAAGACCTTATTTATCGAATCGTGAAGTTTTAATCATACCTTACCGTGCAAATTTTTGAAAAAAAAAGTTTTAAAATGTTAGTATTTGTACAGAGTCTTATGAGAAAGTAAGTACTTAACGATATTTTTCGAATTATACTATCAGTCACCGATTAGATGGAATAAAGAAAAACTGAAAATTAGATTTTTGAAATATCCAGGTTCCTTTTTTTGCAATAAAATATATCAGTCACCGTGCAATTTACTGAGAAATTAATAATTAAAAATCACAAAAGAATCTCAAGTAACTTACATTAAAATGGAGTCAAAACATTTGGCAACGTTGCATAGCGCGCGTACTAATTCCTTCAATGTAAAATTTTCTTTTTTTGCACTTACAACATTATCACACCATTGTTTACGTTTAAGACTCACAAATTTACAAGCATCCTTGCCACGAGACATTCGAATATTATGATTAAGCATTTTTATTCAATTTACTCATTCACCACATTGACAGCTAAAGCTTAAACATGGTTAAGGTTAGGATTGTGTGGATACAAATATTGACAAATATGAACAACCGTGAGACAGCGTTGTCAAATCACAGACAGGCTATTAACAGCTAATTTACAAGAGTCAAATTAACTTCTGTATTTAACTATTTTTTTTTAATTTTCAAAATTTCAATTATCAATGCCTCATATACGATTTATTTTTTAATTTTAGGAATTTTTATGGGTTTTTTATTTTAGTTTATCGAGTATTGACTACAACACTTGTTTTGACTAATTTGCAGCGAAAGGACCTCCTTATGTACTTTGGAAGCTTTGTGGGGCTGTGGGTATCTGTAGATAAAAAGACTTTTAATCAGCATACCGAATATTTTTCTTCAAAGTTTCAGCAACTATTGTTAAAAACCATTTTTCATAAGAAACCTGCAGCACCCCCTTGTATCCAATTTGTTTTTAAATTTTGTTTTATAATGTAATAGCAAAGTTGTACTAACAAATTTAACATTTTTTGATCACTATTTTTTGAAACTTTAAGGAGCCTGCATAAGACCCCTAATGAACGAACTGCGAAAATTTTGCATAGGTAATTTTTTATGATAAAGATTAAGTGTGCCAAATTTCAGACAAATTAAGGACGGTCGAATTATGAATGTTCCTTACTTGACCTAATAGTATTATACGTTACAAGGTCGGTAGGTGACTTATTACAGTACGAGTTAGTTTACGGACAAGGCGACGTAGGAGCCGAGCCTGGAAATAAAAACGAGTACTGTAATAACACCTAACGACCATGTATCGTATTATATTTTATTTCAACCTGTTTTTATAAATTAATAAATTCATAAAAATTTTAAAAATAGTTCGTAACTTGACTAGTTACGTCAAATTACCTTAAGTGTCAGTTACTGTCAAATTTTTATTTTATAGTTATTATAGTGTTTTTAAATGTTAAAAATTAAAAGTAATTCTCTTCCCTAAAGCAATCAGAGCAGAGTTGCTAGGCAACACATCACATTACAGTACATGATACCGTAATGTTTTACTTACCGGCGCCGAATTGATTATAGGGAAGTTTATTTACTGGACAGGATGAAATAAAATTATTTTTATATATTTTATACATTTTTGTAAAAAAATAATCTGTTACAATAAAAGTCATTCGGCGGTTATGAATACAAAATAAATTACTCTTTGATGATTGTTTTATCTTTACCAATTTGTAACTAAATAAGCATTATAATTCCCATTAAAGAATAAAATAAAAATAATTTGATAAGAATACCAGTATTTTGTTATTATCTCCTCTAACCTACTAATAATATCTATAATAATACGGTTCAATTTGACTAATTTGTCAGAAAATACGTCGATGTCACCATTAATTGAATTTCCAGGCTTTATGATTTTGTGTTAGGTTCGATGGAGGATAAAACAGAAGAAATTTATTGGATATTTTGGCGTAATTAAAAATAAAATTTTTGACCTCTAAGATTAACTTATCTCAAAACCTTAACCTTTAAGCAAGTAAGATGTTTCTGGATCTAGATTTGGAAATTTGGGGAGGGGCGAGCTAGTGCTTAGCCAGCACTGAGGCCACCTATGACCCATTGTGCATACTCCCGTATGTAGGGATATCCTCACCTCAGGCTGTCACCAGGCCTAGTGATTTAAAATAGGTGATGAGGCTTCCGAGGGGGATCTCCCTTACATCAGCTGGTGTAAGCCAAAACTCTCCCAACCAGTGTTGTTAAAAATACTTTTAAAAATGTATTTAAATATAAATACAAATACTTTTCAAAAAATGTATTTAAATATTTATTCTTTGTATTTAAAAGTATTTAAATACTTTAAATACTTTGCAACATTTTTTTAAGTAAACAGTGTTCGTATACTGTTAAGGGATTCTACTTCTGGATTACTTAAAAAAAGTAACAATAGATTTTTAATTAGTTTATATTTATTTAAGAACAAACTGGTACATACTGTATCTACTTACTACTACTACTTACAAATAAGTTTTAAAAACTATTTACATATTATCTAAGCTTCTTAAAAGTAATAAAGTTTCAAAATGCTCATCGGACAGCTTATTTCTTTGGGGAGTTAATATTTGTCCACCTTCACTAAACATCCTCTCAACAGGAGCAGAGGATCGCAAAATTACATTGTACTTATGAAACATTTTTAGGATAGTTGGATACATTTTTAGGGTACAAATGTCTTTTATGGGCGACTTTAAATAAGCTAATATTTCGATAAGAGCAGAATTTTGCGATACATCAGTATCGTTACGTTTTTCCATAAAATCAAATAAAATAGTGTCTTGGTGTAAAGGAGACTGTTTTGACTCGTTAATCTCGTTATTGTTATTGCCGACAAATAAAATTTGTTTACTTCAGTGATTAGCAAATCTTTAATAAACGAAAATTTATCTTCTTCTTTATCTTTACTAACCCAGTTTAATTTAAATAATGGTAATGAACATGTACTAAATATATACGGTCTAGCTACTTCCTCTTTAAAATCTAAAATTTTATTAAATCTAGTTTTCACACTTGTAATTATGGAATCTCTTAAAACAGAACAATACTTTAAATTGACTAACTTTTCCTCATTATGTAAAACTTGAAAAATTGTTGGTAAAACGAAGCCCAAATATGATTGTTTTTCTTTTTGCAAAAAATCAATAGCTATGGCTAATGGTTTTAAAACTAAAGAATATTCACTTAAAAATTCTAGTTCGACTGTTTTTAAAGTAGGTTTACTTAGCGCAGCGCAAATTTGATCGAAGTATACTTTAACTGAAAGTATATTTGAAACAGAATCAAATAATGAATTTTAACGTGTTGGACATGGCATTTTTAATTTAATTTGGCAAATAGTTTCCACCTCATCTGATGCTTTAGTAGATCTACTAACTGCATTCCAAATTGCTGTTAGTTTACCAAAAACGCTGTAATATAATTTTTTTATAAAAGGAGTAGTGGTCTGAATAGTTTTTTGAATGTCTGTTGTAGCAATTAAACTAAGTGTATGGGAACAACACCTCAATTGAGTTGGTAAAGATATTATGTCATCAAATTCAGTTTCAAGAAATGTTATCTCAGAAAAATTTATATCAACAATCTCCACATCATCCGTATCATTTTCCAACTGGGAGTGAAATCCGGTATCATTTACTTTGTCCATACCTTGGTCCATACATGCAAAAACCTTAAATGCTTTACTGAAATTAGACGCATTATCTGTCACCGTACCTGCTATTTTATCAACTGCGATATTATAAGAATTATGTATATCATTTAAAATTCTACCGATTTCAAAATGGGTATGTGAAAATGTTATTCGTTTACATGCAAGAAAAAAAGATTCTCTGCAAAGAGTTTCGTTATTTAAAATGTAAGCTGTTACACCAAAAAAACTTTTGTTATTTTTTGACCAAATATCAGCAGTGGTACACACAAATTGCGCATTTGCTAATATGCTTGAAACTCTAATTTTATGTTGTAAACTGCGATTTTCCACTTGTTTTCGCTAATGTCTGACGACATACTGGCAAAAATGCACCGCCTGATATGCCTTCTACCATATTCCGAAAGCTGGTTTGTCGACCGTTGATAGGGGTCGCATTTCTTTAACGATGTAAATTAACACCAATTCGTTACACTAAAAAAACATACAAAAGAGAATAATAGTAATCTTAAATTTAAAACATAAATAAATAGAAATTATACCTTTTCTTTAGAAATAATTTTTCTGCTTCCTCCTGCAGCAGCAGCCAATTTAAATGGATTCGTATCAAGTTTTTGTAGTTTACTTTGGTGAGGTTCTGATTTAATATCATCTATGGTCCCTTTCTTAGATGTTCTTGACGTAATCCCACTTATTTTGGATATATGATCCGCATGCTTCCTCTAGAAAACGCATTTATATGATGAATTAATAGGCTAAGAATTGAGATCTTAACAGGCAGTCCAGATAGGACAAAGACATTAAAAACGTGTTGGCCTCCAGAAACACTAAATTTATTTTAGACTCTTATTTTTCCATTAAAAAATTAATTAATTAATTAAATTGATCATAATAAAATTCTATATGTATTTAAGCTATTGTGGCCTCTTTATCACACAAAATAATAAGTTCATTGGTTGCGTTAAAGATATTTCAATGTATAATTACATAAATTTTTGAAACCCATACGTTAAAAGAGGGTTTAAATGATAAAACATTTAAAAATGTCATTTTTATATAAAATTTTTGCAAATTTACATATTAAAATAAAGTTAAATAAAATATTCTCAACTGATGGATTCCTACATATCCACGCAAATTGAAGGAAAGTACCATGTGTGACAACACACCACTAGTTGGAATGTGAATATTGTTATAAATATTCCTAAGATAAATAACAAAATTCAAATAGTTTGTTTTATACTTACTCGAACATGAGTTAAAAAATTTGTAGTGGCTTTTAATGAACCATTGTAAGTTTTATTAGAACCAACACATAATAGACATTTGGCTGTAATTTTGTTTTCTTCATTAGTTATCACTTTAAAAATTCCACTTGTTAAAATAGCAGGCAACTTCGCAAAATCACTATCCATTGCGTCTGACTTGAATTCACGAATGTATAAAATATACTGGATTTTGGACCTTCTCTTATTTTAAAAAAACTTTCCAATATAATTAAGAAAACTTTCCAAACAATTAAGAAAAGAGACAATATACAACTAAAATCCCAGACAGGAAGGATTAGGATTAACAACCGTCTGCTGATATAATTTGTTATAGTTTATCCAAAATCACTTGAATAGGCGTGGTCAACGCTCTTTTCGAATTTTCAAGAATTCTCTTCATGGGCGTACAGGTGTGAGTCGGGAAGTTAAAAGCAACATTAAATAGATATTTTACTAGGTTCGTTCATATAATGACGTTCTTTTGAGTTTCCCCTGGTAAAATCGTAAAAATAATTTCTATCCAAGTGGGTCTAGTTATACTATACTAGGTAAAATTTAGAGATAAGGAACTGCAATTACCTTGTTAGGGTTTACTTGTAAAATTTTAATTTTTAATTTTATTATTTTAAGAAAATTTTAACTACAGTATTTAAAAAATTGAATAAAAATGTATTTAAATACATGAGAGGCAAGAGTATTTAACTACTTATTTAAATACATTAAAAGTATTTAAAATACATTTTTAAATACATGTATTTAAATACTTAACAACACTGCTCCCAACACGGATCTTCTGATTTCAGAAAAAGCAGAGCAGTCATACATAATGTGTTTTACTGTTTCCTCTTCTTGTTCGCAGCCTCTGCATAGCGGCGATTCTGTTAATTTCATCCTAAAGAGATGTTGTCGCAATTGGCAGTGACCTGTCAAGATTCCCACAGCTGTTCGGAGTTTTTGTCTGTTCAATGCCTTAAATCTTTTTGCTGTTTCCTCACCAGGGTGAGGTAATAACCCTCTGGCCAGTCTACAGTTCGTAGTTTTATCCCAGCACTGTATAAAGTTTTGGTGAGAGTGCTGTTTGATAAGGTCCACGACAGCGGACAATGTTAGCTTGGTAGATGGGCGAGGGCTAACATATTTGTAGCCCGCAGCCCTCCTTGCTAAATTGTTCGCAATGCGGTTGCCTTTAGAGTTTCCATGTCATTTGATCCAGCTGAGAGTAACCACGTTATTCTGCCTAACTTTTAAGCAAGCAAGATGTTTATAACTTTACAAAAACTGTTTAGACGCCAAAATTTTTGACTCGAACAAAAACAGAAACTAACAGATGTTTTTAAACTAAACATTCTCAAAATTTACTTCCAATCCCCTAATCACCCTCAGATGTATGTAAGCCAATTTTCAACTGCTAGTTGACCCCTTTCCCACTAGCTTAAAATGAAAATCAAGCGTGATACTTAATAACTTTGCAAGGGACACTCCATAAATTTCAGATTAAAAAAAAGTTAAAAGATATCGTTAATGTCCTAAAAATCTACCGCCAGCCCCTAGCCACCCTTAAACTTCTAAATCGAATTTTGAAAAAAAAAATGCTCTGAAAACAGTAAAAGAAGCTTTGAACACCTAAAATTTTTTGAAAGTAAAATTTCGACAAATTCTACAGTGAGAACAAGAATGTAGAACAAGATTTTGTTAAAGCACGACACTAAGCACTGGTTACTTTGTATCCTAACAATTATTTTTCTATCTCAGATCACTGTAAAAGAGTACTTTATCAAAAGCCGCTTGACAATTAGTTTCCGGTCATATTGAAGCTTAATTAGACTTTAGTTCCATTGGTTCACGGCACCTATTCCAGGATCTTGGTACCCTCCCGTTTTTTATTAAATTTTAAACAATACCTCAGATCTTTTTAGTTGCTTTTTATCTTTTATGAGAATTTATACAATATTTATATAAAAAAATTATGTAATTAAAAATCTTTATATTTTTAAATGATTAATTAAATCAAAATGAAGGTTACCTAATGTATCTAAAATATATAAATATATAAAGATTACATTATTGATTTAATTGGTTAATAGATGTTTGAACGTTGCCTAAGAACTTTGGTGACATTACAAATTTGAGGTTATCGTGTGTTTTTGTTTCGATTAAAAATTAAAATTTTGATTTTTTTTTTGAAAAATGTGAGTTTTAGAAAGATTCTATTAATAAATTTTTTGCAATAACCATCATTCATCTTTATTTTTTTTTATTTTTCCAAGTGTTATTGTTAAAAAAAATATACCAGTAACTTTATGTTAACAATATAATAAGAAACAAGCCAACGCCAATCGAGCTAGCGTAGGGCTATAAATGCCTTTTATAAGATATGAATTTTATTCAGAAACACAAAATATTTATTTATTTTTAAAATATGACAAGTCAAATAAATATAAGTTTCGTAAACGATTATTTGAGATATCTCTTATGTGATTTTTTTTTAATTTTTAAAATCCCAGGAGAGATATCTCAAATAATTGTTTACTAAAGAATCCATGGTTTCTGCCTCCTAACCGAAAAAAGAGTGTGTGTGTAACCTTTACGCGGGATTGAAGTAAAACTTATTTGACGTACGTATTTGAAAATTTTGAAATTTTGAAAATTTGAAAATTTAAGCTCCTCCCATAGCTGAAATCACACCGTTACTTCCGTCAGAATCTTCCGTCCGAATCTGACGTCACAATTACAACGTTTCGTCAGAATTACTTCCGTTAGAATTACTTCCGTCAGAAAATAAATCTGAGTTACCCCTAGTCGCGCCTAAAGAAGTTTTACTTCAATAAAAATCTAAAATATAAGTTTGGTTGTGTGAAATTTTTTTATATTTAATTAATGTATATTGTATTACAAGATATTTATAAATTTCCTCAATTTTACTGATTTACTAGTATTATGACTAATTAATTAAGAACAATAAGTTTGGACTAGCAGTTAATATAATTTATAACTGTACTGTGTGTTATTATACCTTTTTTGTATATAATTTTATATTAACCTAACCATGACCTAATAATACATAATGTTAATTACATATATATACGTACTTTTTTATCCACTTTTTCAAGTACACATAAATATAAACAAAACTACGAAACACTTTATAAAACTTTATTATTAATACTAGCTGCACCCGGCGCGCGTTGCTACGCCAGCAACTAAAATAAATTCAAGGAAAATAAAAGAGAAGAAGAGATAGAGAAGCAAAGAAAGTTTATAATTTTGTTTTACTTATCGCACCAAAAGATATTTTTCGAACTTATATTTATACGAATTCGTGTAGACATCTATTAATCAGTATTGAATTTTATACATGGAAGCGCCATCTGGTGGTAACTTCCATTAATACGAATATCATGTTCATCTTACGCGTAAAAATACATCATCCTACTGATTTTCCTGACAATAGGTTGAACGGGACAGAAGTTGCTAGTCTGCAACGCCACCTGGTGGCGAGTGGCATCAATGAGCATATCATACAAACCTTCTCCGTGGAAAAATACATATACTTACCAATTTTCATGACAACTGGTTGAACGGGACAGAAGTTGCTACTCTGCAGCGCCACCTGGTGGCGAGTGGCATCAATGAGCATATCATATAAACCTTTTTCGTGGAAAAATACATATACATACCAATTTTCATGACAATCGGTTGAACGGGACAGAAGTTGCTAGTCTGCAGCGCCACCTGGTGGCGAGTGGCATCAGTGAGCATATCATACAAACCTTTTCCGTGGAAAAATACATATACATACCAATTTTCATATTAATCGGTCCAGTAGTTTTTGAGTTCATTGAGTACATACAGACATACAGACATACATACATACAGACAAACATTCATTTTTATATATATAGATTTAATGTATACATCTAATAGATTTTCCATTTAGTAACTGGAGTTTATGTTTATTTTATTGTGTACAATTTTTTTAAAACTGATATTTTTTAAGTCATTTCTATTAATGAGCGCAATTATAATAATTTTAATATTACTATTGAAAGTGATTTTGATTTTTAAAACTATAAGAAATTATATGTATACAAGGTAGGCGACTATTTCGTTCAAATACATATTTTTTATATTGATTGTTGCTATATTTTATGACACATTCAAATCATGATACCTAATGTGCCTTTATTTATTAAAGTAATATTGAAAAAAATATATTGAAAAAGAAATTGATTAAGGACTTTTTATTTATGGTGAGACAAACAGCAGGATTTTTAAACTAAAAGAAAACAATAAAAACTATATGTGCCCATAAACAAATTGAATGTTCCTTTTCTTTATACAAGGAAATAATAATTTGACTTCAAATTTTAGAACAATAATAAGCACAATTTACAAAAAGAACTTTTTATAATAGAAAGTTTTTTACTGATTTATAGGTCATATTTTGTGTCATCTCAACAATGCACAGCATCCCTGATTTTGCAAAAATATTAAGTCATACAACGCTGTGATTGATCATAGAGAAGATTGTTTCCTTGTTAACAAAATCAAGGGAAGTTGTATCTAAAAACTTTCTAAAGCAGTTTATTTTATTACCAGTTAAAATAATAATTACTGTTTTCACATGTAAGAACAAAAAAAAAAGAAAAAGAAAACTTCTCTGTCGCGTAATCGATCCCATTATGATAACATAACAGAACTGTCACAAGTGGACTGATCCGCCGCCTAACCAACTACGCTACGAACTATTTATTTAATAACTTTCAAAATAATATTATCTATACACAACTTAGATCATGTTTAATATCAATTCGGTATAAATTTCGAAATCTATGTATATGCCTAAACACACTTGAAACATGCATTGTCATCCAGTTCTTAGCGATCCTGAAAATTTCAGAGCTCTAGGTAGTCGGGAAATAGGTTTAAATTCGATTACAAATTCCACGGAATGACACAGAGACACAGAACACGGCGAAAATATAAAAAACTTTCTAAAAAGAGCTTAATGTAACAAAGAGAAGTCGATTCTATGTGTTTCTGAAATTAAAGATATACACCTGTACTTAAACTAAACAACTGAAATATTTAAATTCCTTACTACAAAATAAAATAGCTCACACTCATACAGAGAATAACGCGATTTCTTAAGCTCAAATTCAAAAGCTAACATTAAAGTAGATAATTTAAAATTAAAATCCGAAATTCCTATAAAAAACACAGACTCGATCAAAATAATTTTTTATAATTCACGTTCACAAAGTTTCTATTTCGACACTAAAAACAGTATCGAAATATACTATAATTGAACTAATTTAAAAAGAGCAAAGACAACCTTTAATATTTTTCAACCGTGAGATACTTAGAGTTATTATTAAGGTGGAAACTTCGTTCCTTCAAATCAAAATGTGGATACATATATAGATATACAAATCTATTATATAAAAATTCGGAAAAAAATACCTTAAACTGGGAGTTAAGGTAGAGAATTTAACTGTCAAATATAGAGCAAAAAAGGTGATACTGATTTATAAAAAAATGGCTCCTCTACACAATCGGCGATGATGGTTAATTGTGTGATTGTCCATGATTGGACCATCATCATACGAGTATCCACACAATCGTTCTGTAATCAGTTGCATAGTGTGAGGCGTCCGAGCAAATAAGTACATATAATTAAATAGTTGCCTGTAATTTATTAATGCAATTAGTATTTAGTAATGAAACCTTATTATATTTAATAAATGACGTACCTACCTGGTTTTTGTCTTTATAAGATTTATGTTTTGGATTCCGAATTTCTGCACTACTTTCATAAAGCTTAACAAACTTAAAACTTTCACCATTGACCACCCAGAATCCATTATATGGGTAAATACACAAAAAATTACACAATTTATTTTACTGAACTCTTTCCGATTCGATCGTTCCTTCATCCCCAGGGTCTCCAGATTGTGGAACTCCTTACCTTCACACGTCTTCCCCACTCGTCCTAACTTGCAGGCCTTTAAATCCCAAATTAATAAATTGTCTCTTCTGTCCCAATAGATGTTCTTGGTACATTTGTATTTAGGTCTATACCTACGAGGACATCCTTAATAAAAAAAGCGGGTGAGGCATTCAGTGGGACTGCCGGCAAAAGTTATACTTCTATGCACGCTCCCGGATTCATGAATTTGTATGCAAAGAATTCAGCAAAATCATTATGAGGTCGCAAAACAGGAATATCATATTCGTGTTCAGCGACCTCAAAAACCTCCTAATACCGAGTGCACATTCATTTTGTATCCAATTTGCATTTGCACCAGGTGTCTCGGAGACCATCGCCATCATTATATTAGTATTCAGCGACCCAAAAAACCTCTGGGTACCAAGTGTGCACTGATTTTGTATAGAATTTGCATAAAACCCCAGAAGAAGAGGTAAATACCATGCACCCTGGGCACCAAGTGCCGCAGAGAGTTTCGGCATCATGATATTCGTGTTCAGCGACCCCAAAAACCCCGAGTACATAAACTGAACCCATTTTTAGCAATACTTACCGAGTTGTAATTTTTCTATCTATTGTCTGTTCGCTTTTCGAATGCAAAATGCAATTTCCCATTTTTACATTATGAAAAATAGCGACAAATTTCCTGATACTCTAATAAATCCAATGCAAAAAAACCGCATTCCAATCCATCTTACGTTACAAATTTCGGAGGTTTTACTGATTTAGTGCTTTATTTCCTATTCGTAAAAACTCTGTTTATGTAGCCAAAAATCTCAAAAGCATAGTGCTGGATATACTGAAACCATGTGATGGTAGGTACTGTAGACTACAATACAGTACTCATTACTGAATATTATTATTAATATTATTAATATAAAATACTTATCTTAATATATTAACTTACGTGACAGAATTATAAAATAAGTTGTCAAACACATTGTTATACGTCACTATGATATTCAAAACATTAGCTCAGACTGTTTTTTGCATATCTATCTCTTTTCAATGTACTGAATGTTTAAACGGTATTTAAAGGACTTATAGTTATGACTAAACATGTGGTAAATATTTCATCTTTGTTTTTACCGACCAATATACCTTATAAGTGTTTCTGTCTCTCTCTTACTCACACCATTACATATGTAATGATTTTTCCCATTTAACTCTACACAAATCGAGTGCATGAATAGAAGTATAACTTCAAAAAACTGTCGTCTTTACTCTGCTCTCAGAACATTTTGGTAAAAACTTTTACAAATCTGTGGGTTTGAAGAAAATAATACTCTTATCACAATTAGGCACTATGCATTAAAAAGGATAATTTTTCATTTTTATCATTGTGCAACACCTACTCGCGAATATTTTAATTATTACGTTTTGATTGACCGACAGGGCGAAATCCCTTTGATGTGTCTAAAAAAAAAACGATAACTCACTGATCGTCGCAATCATGGCCAATATAATCGACAACTAGAGACGATTAGATTTCCTCCTAATTGAGGTAGTAGGTAATTGCCTCTAATCGCTGATTGTATGGAAGTGCCATAAAATTTTAGACAGAATATAGACATAGAGATAAGGAAGAGGAAATGAAGAAATAGATAAAATGGGCCTACCGAGCTATCAGTTAGAGAAGGAAAAAGTGCCGCCATTACATGAGGAAATTCCAACCTAATTGCAAATTTCTGACGACAAACAAAAAGAGCTGACCATGTGATCCAAAATTTAAAAGTTGAGATTTTATTATCAGAAATCGTTATTGAAATTCCACGGTGTACTAGTAGTCAGAAATAAAAATAGATAATTGATAAATAATTATTTAATCAAAAACATTTAATTTTTATCTTACTAAACACACACAAGATTGTTATTTATGTATGTACCTACGTATGTATTTTTTTAATTATTCATTGAAATGTTATAATCATATTATTGAAATTTTTATAGATTAGGTTACAATAAGTTATCTTAAAAACTAAATGATATTATAAGACACAGAAACCAATTCCAGTGCAAATGTAAAAAAACTTACACTTACTTAGCAAATAATGCTGGTAATATTCACCCATCGCAAGCGTAAACGCAAATGGGATTAGGCTTAAAATTTACATTGTGACACATGTTTAGAACCACTACATTCTGAATATCGATGAATATATTCCAATAGAGTCCCAGCTTATCAAGGCTATTTAAGAGACTCTTGTCGATCAGACTACGATCACTGTTATCACTTGGACCTTCATATGTTATATGTTTATATGTTATATCCCAATGGCAAGATCGGTGTATTTTGCCACCATCTCGTTGTGTTTATCCAAAATGTTGTTATCAAATTTTTTTACAAAAAATCTCTACAGATTTATAGTTTCTTTAATGACAACAATATTTTTAATAAAAATTAATTATAATTTACAAAATCATACGGTATGGTTACAGCATTGACCCACGTAGTGGACGATCTATTTAGAGCTTGGGATGACAATAAAACAACAGCTATGATCCTACTAGACTACTCAAAAGTTTTTGATAAGTTAGACCAACAATTATTACATTCTAAACTAAAATATGATGGTTTTGACAATCAGTCAGCAGGTCTTATTCACTAAAAGACAAATGGTTGAGGTTGAGAACAGACAGTCAACATCATCATTCCTCTTGACCAGTTTACCCCAGGGATAAATTTTGTCTCCTCTCCTCTTCTTATTTTATACAAGCTCTATTTTGGATAGCATTGCTGATGTTGAAGCTCATGCATTTGTCGATGATTTAGGGTTGTATAGGTCGTTTACATTAACCGGCTACCAGCTGGCTACCACTTCTTTGCAAAACAATTTATGAGTTACCAAAAAAATATAATCTATCTTTAAACTCGTTAAAATGCATAGCCATATTATTTGGTTTAAAGACAAATCGGGAAATAAACGCCAAAATCGATTTTCATATAAATACTCAACCTATTAAAATAAAACCAACAACAAAATATCTAGGCATAGTTTTGGACTCGCAGCTGAAATTTAGTCTACAAGTACTACAAAAAACCTATTGTACACTTAAACTGCTCTATGCTAATAGAGCCAAAATGTTAAATAATCTTTGCGAATCATTAGTATTGTCTCACCTTAGTTATTGCATTTTGTCTACGGGTTTGCTTTGGATTGCATGAATAAATCGCGTTTACTGAAAGTACAGAATTATTGTTGTAGACTGATTTTGAGTTGCGCAAATATGATAAAGTTTCAGCAAAAATTGAAAAACTGCAATGACTGAATATTGATTCTCGCAGAAAACTCCAGTGCCTAAATTTAACTCATAAAATAATCAAAACATTGTCTCCTGATTATCTTAACAATAAATTTATTCACAGGTATAAAATCCACAACCAGCAAACTCAAATTTATTACAAATAAAAAACATAAAACAGCTTTTTTAAAGAAATATTTTTCCTTTAACACAGTTAAATTTTATAATGCTTTGTCAAATGATTTAAAGAACACAAGCATAAAATTATTTAAGAACAAATGCAAAAAATATTTACTAGAAACCACTTAAAACAATTTTTTTTCTGCAACTGTTATCATTTCTGCCATTTCTAGCTTATTACGATTTTGAGTTCAAGATGTACTTTAACCTTTATACAAATGGAGTAAATCTGTTTCTGTAGATTACGTAATTCTAGGGTCAGATACCTAGGGGGTTACGAAATAGAAGAGAAAGACCTACCTAACTTGAAACCCAATGATTATATCCCAAACTTTCTAAAAAAAATTGGGACTAGAAGTGCTGCTATAATTAGAATTATAGCAGGAAAAGGAGGACACAATAGATCTTATAGGTCGCAGGTGTATCTGATACCCCCAATTTTGCTCATACATACATGATCATAAATTGATCTCTTTCTATGTAATTTTGTCTAAGCTATTTAGTGATTCTTAGGTATAAATAAAACCCAAATTGTAAAAAATATTCATTAAACAAGAACATATAAAAAAGACGATATACACTTTATAACCTAATTTCTTTGTCCACAAAATATACATATAATTAATGATGATACTATAATTCGGATACATTTAACCATACTCCTCCTGAGACTGCTGGAGGAACGGATGTTGGATCATGTGTAATGGGCAATTTAGTTTTTTTATTAAATGCAACTCTATAATTATTAAGTATAGTTACAACTCCAGCTTTAATCTGCAGCACTCCAAGCCTTCTGCCTAAAATAAAAAATAATCTTATAGAAAATGAAAACTAACAAATATTTTTTAGGTGAAAATTTCTTAGGTTTGTTAGACCATTTTTGATCGGGGAAAATCTTATGGGTTCGCGTCAGCAACATGATCGTGCGCGCAAAACAGCATGTATATACCATTATATATCATTATATATACCAGATTCTATGTGTGTGCATTGGATGCTTTTTGAAAGCTTAAATTTTGTAAGTTCGCGTCTGATCTAGTAATAGCAGTGTATAAAAATATAAGCACTGCGAATCATATTGGAAATTAAGTTATTGAAAAATTATGTAAATTTGAATACGAGGTATGTTAAATGATATAAGTATATATATATATACAAAATAGAAAGGTATTGACTAGTAGAGATAAACAGAACGATGTTGATCCACCACTGTATGCAACGAGTGACAAATCTGGGGATGTAGTCAACAGGCCGAAGGTGAGTAATAAAACTCTTTGTTAATAATCAAGCTTTCGATTTATTTCAAATCTTCATCAGGATTCTGATTGTATAAAAAATTATGGTTAGTATAAGCTCAAAAAATGAGTATAAAAATGAACTTACTTAACTTGAGTCAAAGAAGCTTATAAAGCATTAGCCACAAAAGATGAATACATAAAAACAAGTAGTGTAAACACGTAGACACGCACATAATAAAATTTGTTAAGATGATAAAAAAGTGTTAAGCAAACACTTAAGCCGGGTCCAGACATATGTAATGTATCGTGTAATGTAACGTGTAATGTAATTCGAATTCATTTGGACGCTACCTGAGCATAGAACGAATGCAACCAGAATACTTACCGCGAATTTTCTATCCATTTAGTATTCGCGAACATGTCGAGAGAGGTAGTAGTTGCGGGAACGTCCAAACGTAGACTGCGAGCGCCTTTGTGTTCGGGCGAAAAACCGACATCGGATGGATTCCCTCGAACCATTCGGCGAGCGTTACACGTAATGCTCGCAGTGCCGCCCAAACGGAGAATTCGCGTTACATTACACGTTACATTACACGATACATTACACATGTCTGGACCCGGCTTTATGTGCCAATACAACGTACTGTTGCGAAAATACACACAACAAGAAAAATTAAATAGAAAAATTTTTCTTTGTACAGTTTAAACTAACGATCTTCACTGTTAATTTTGATACAACGCTACTTTTTTAATTTGTGTAACTCAACACGCTAACAGAAGTACAAAATGGCGAGCAAGCGGCACCAAACGAAAATTCTAGAAAAAATTGTGGTAGTTTTTTTTGTTAAAATTTGTTTAAAACAACCCAATTACAGACTTTGGCTGGCTAACCTTCACTGATAGAGACACAAAGTTGAAGATTAAGGTCAGTCAAACATCAATCTTAATCTTCAACTTTGTGTCTCTATCAGTGAAGGTTGTGTGTATTTTCGCTACAGTACGTTGTATTGGCACATAAGTGTTTGCTTAACACTTTTTTATCATCTTAACAAATTTTATTATGTACGTGTCTACGTGTTTACACTACTTGTTTTTATGTATTCATCTTTTGTGGCTAATGCTTTATAAGCTTCTTTGACTCAAGTTAAGTAAGTTCATTTTTACACTCATTTTTTGAGCTTATACTAACCATAATTTTTTATACAATCAGAATCCTGATGAAGATTTGAAATAAATCGAAAGCTTGATTATTAACAAAGAGTTTTATTACTCACCTTCGGCCTGTTGACTACATACCCAGATTTGTCACTCGTTGCATACAGTGGTGGATCAACATCGAGCGCCTTTGTGTATATTGGTTATTGGTTATTTTCAATAAATTGTATTTAAATTTTGTACTGAGATTTGGTTTACGAAGCCATAATTTGTTTCAACTAGGTTATAAATAAACCATTTAAATATTGCTCGGATTGCTAATGTATGTAAAAAGTAGATTTAGTTAATTATTTTTTCTACAAGCATGCGTAAAACAACACTTTCCCGCAAAGAATTTTTCCCGCACGCATTTTTTTTATTAATTAGAGATGTTTTCCGATAACCTTTTTGACAAATTATTGTATTATTATCTTTATCTTGTTGGACTACATACAAATAGTAAAAAAAATAGGGATTTTTAAAATGTTTGTTTTTAAAAAAAA
The DNA here is from genome assembly GCA_964028335.1 of Altica lythri. NCBI lineage: Eukaryota > Metazoa > Arthropoda > Insecta > Coleoptera > Chrysomelidae > Altica > Altica lythri. The sequence goes on along the minus strand of OZ034806.1, from coordinate 42,670,319 downwards.
CATAATTTATTAAATCACCCCTGTAAACCTTACTAAAAGCAACAACAAACTCACCTGTTAAGTAGGGTTGCTATAGCTACAGTCGTGTATTTATTGACACTATGAAAGATTTAAATGTCACAATCGCATCTTTTCAAGTATCTAAATAATTTTCGAGGTGATTTTGCTTGTAGAAAAAATGTTGATCCTAACTCTTGCGGAAATTAACTTTCCCGCACTTAACTGCTTGCCCGAACTCCGCTTCGCGTCGTTCGGGCATCGGCAGTTCGCGTGCGGGAAAGTATAACTTTCCGCACTTGTTAGGATAATAGCTATTTAATTCAAAAATTAGGAAATATTAATTTAAATATTGCAATCAGATTAAAATTTTAAAATACAGTTTTAAGTTTTGACTCATTCGTTATTAAAAATAGTTGCCAGTGTTAATAATAGACATGTTTGTAACTGATTTTTTGTAATTGAGTGAGATATATTAATTAACACTTACCAATGCACATTCTTGGACCTTCACCAAAAGGTAAGAAAGAACAGTTACGTATTTTAGACCTATTCTCTTCGGTAAACCTTTCTGGATCGAATTTTTCAGGGTCCGGAAAATTATCAGGATCCATTTGTATGGCTTGGAAGGGAACTACAACTCTGGTACCAACATCTAAAACAATATCTGTTCCAGGGATTTGATAAGGCGTGTTACAGACTCTCATGGAACCTAATCCTGGTGCATGTTTTCTAAATGTTTCTGGAATTAAAAAAATGTATATAGATTTTTGTACAAATGTGTTAAGATGCAGACCTTACACGTGTTTACTTTCAAAATAGTATGGGATTGTTCAACGAAAGTGATAAGTGTAAGAAATTTTTGTAAAATCCATTTATATCTTTTAAGGTAGGCCACTTTTTTATATTCCATATATTAGCAGAGCCAGTAATTTATTCGTCAATATAATATTTTTTAGCAACTTACCGTTTATTACTTGGTCGAGATAAGGCATTTCCGATAAAGCTTCATAACATATTACATTATCATATTTTTCTAGCACAGATTTTATTTCATCTCGTAATCTTTCTTGTATTGTTTCATTCAACGCCACTTCGAGTAGTAAGAATGTTAAAGTATTTGCAGATGATTCGTAACCAGCGATTAAGAAAACGAAACATTGTGCTGCAATTTCTTTCATTGTTATAAAATCGTTTCCTTTATCATCAGCAAAAATATTATTGTCATCAGCAATTTTTCCACGATTTTTTAATTGTACCAATAAATGTAATAAATCTTTTTTGAGAATGTTATTCTGTTCTCTGTACTCTACTGTTTTCGATACCATTTCCATTATAAAACTTTCAATAGAGTCCGGTATTGCTTTGTATCCGATTTTAGTTAAAAGAGTTTTGGGGAACATTGTTGAAATTAGAACTTTTATTCTTGCAATTATATTATGGTTTTGGAAGAAGTCCTCACCGCATTGTTTGAATCCACAATTTTCATTTTCAAAACTTTTAGCATCAATTCCAAATACAGTACTTCCTATTACTTCTACTGTGTAGCTTGCCATTAATTCTTTCATATCTACAGGTTCTTCGGAGTTTAGATATTTCTTTAAAATTGGATGCATATTTTCAGTACATGCTAATATAGGCGTTAGCATCATTTTAGTTTTTCCTAAAAAAGGTTGTTTATAATTAGATATAAGAAAATATACATCTGAGAATATTAATAATTTTTGTTTTAATATCTAATGCATTTACTCTATTGCACAAAAACCTCCGAGTAGTGTTGCCAGGCGTCCGGATAAACCCGGACATAGGTATGCTTTTTGATTGCGTGTTCCGCCAAAATAAACGGTATCCGTCTTGTCCGGCTCAAAGATATAGAGCAGGCTGATGTTTCTATAATTGAGGTTTTGGAAAACTGTTTTGAGATAATGAATAGCATAAATGCAAGAATTGAACAAGACTTTTGTCCACTGAAAGGGACTTCTATTTTACGTAGATTCAAAGAGAACAACGAAAATTCTGAAAAAGTGACTGCGTTCACAGAGGATATAAAATACATTATAGCAGTACTATATTTACAAACTTGTACTGAACACTTAGACACAGAAACAAAGCGTTTCATATGGATTACTTTAAAAGATGTTCCTAAATGAAATCAAGTTTCCGATACTATAAGTATCCTATCACAAAACACCGTAAACATTGACGATAGCAAATGTTTCGACAAACTGCAAAATCTTAAAAGTTTTCTGAAAAGTCTCAAAGAGAACGTCGACTTCAAGAAGCTGTTAGCACATAAGAAATGGGTAGCCTATTTGAAATCGATGAGGAGTCATGATTGCTTTCCAGAATTCCTAATTATTTGTCAATATTACTTTGCTATCTAAGGAAAGAACGCAAACTTTGAAAGAATTTTTTTCCTTGATAGGTCAGCAGTGGACAAAAGAACGCAGAAAAATTTTGACTAAAACGAAGTTCTTAACACGGATTCGGCAAACCAAAAATATGAATAGAAGAAGTTTTTTTTTGAAGTTATACTTCTTATCATGGACTTGATTTGTGTGGGGTTAAATGGGAATAATCATTCAATATGTAATGGTGTGAGTAAGAGAGAGACAGAAACACATATAAGGTATCAGTACATTGAAAAGAGATAGATATACAAAAAACAGTCTGAGCTAATGTTTTGGAATATCATAGTGACGTATTACATTGTGTTTGACAGATTATTTTATAATTCTGTCACGTAAGTAAACATATAAAGTTTAGTATTTTATATTAATAATATTAATAATAATATTCAGTAATGAGTATTGTATTGTAGTCCATACTACCGTCACATGGTTGCATTATATTTTGCACTATGGGGTTTTGTAAACACTTTTTTTGTACATTGATCGTTTTACTGTTTAGTTTTCGTGTTTGAAGTAAGGACACATATCAACTGGTCTTATTTTTCTAAGTATTTATTTAATAATTTAATTGAATACAGTTAATTTTTAAAAAAAAATTATTTCTACTTGCCTGTGTTTGTAGTTATTAAGTTTTATTAGTTAACAGTGCATAGAAGTATAACTTCTGCCGACAGTCCCACTGACTGCCACACCCTTTTTTTTTATTGTTTAACTTAAAGTTAAGAAGTTTTGTTTTGTAAGTGATTTGTTGTTTAATTTCAAAAGAGAAGAAGTTTTGTTTCATTGTTTAACTTAAATAGAAGAAGTTTTTTTTTCTTGTTAAAAAAGACTTATTTGTGCCTTTGATAAGTAATTAAGAAGAATTTAAAAATGTTGATAAATGTTTAAGTATCTAAAATATAAATTTGATTGATGACTATTTGACTGATTTATACTCTAGTCAACATCTTCAAAAACGTGAAAAATTAAAATAAAGGTCCTAAAAATATGAGCGATAGCTCATTGGATTCGGAATCACCTGTAGAAAAATGTATTTAAAGGAAAAGTGTGCAGGCAAAAAATTGCAATTGTTATTAACAAAATAAGATGAAAAAAAACAGATGTTTATGTTTTTGTTATTAACTCGAAAAATAATTATATATAAGCCATTTCGAAAAAAGCTCGTTAAAGAGGAGAAAATTTCCGAAAAAAAAGTCTGTCCTCCCGGAACTCTATTTCCATTATTTATAATTTTAATTTGACGTTGAAAATGGGGCTTTGAGCGGCTTTTACGGCATACGCGCGCTACCGCTAAACGGTGTTTATCAGATAAAATATTTTTTTTATGACATAAAATGTTATTTTAAAAATTTGAAAAAATTCCAGTATTTTCCTAACACTTGAAAGAATCTAAATCAGTTGAAAAAAACATTTTATCACTGTTTTTCAAAAAGTTATTAAATTGTTAACTAACAAATTTTTTCCTAATATCTGTTGACATAAACAATGGGATAAAAGGTATAAATAATTGGCCTAAAAATTTGAAACTTTGTGGAGCCCTTTTCATATGTATACTTTACAAGATTCTGTGATAAATGTTTATAAAAGTTTATTAATTTGTTAATTATGATTTTTCATAACTAAGTATTGCAAAATGTTGCAAAAAAGTAAAAAAAATACAGAATTTTTCCCAATAAATGCATGTAGTATCTAATAAACAATAAATACGAATTTGGTCTTAGAATTATTTGAAAGAGAAATTTATTTTCTATAAAAAACTCCGGAATATCCTTTATCATATCTCCAATAGTTTAAAAGATATATTATTTTTTTAACTGGCAAGTTATTTGGCGCTGCAGTTAACGTAACGTATGATATTAGAAAGTATTATTAACAAATTAATAAACTTTTATGAAGATTTATCGCAGGATCTTGTAAAGTATACATATGTACATACAATTTTTTTGTTGTACATATTTGTACTGAGATAAAAAATCCTCAATAATGTAGGGTGTTTGGCCTTTCTACCCAAATGTCCGGCCAAACTGGCTGACTGTCCAGGTATTAAGTTTGGCGACCTGGCAACCCTACTTCCAAACATTTATACCTCGATTCGCCTCGCAGATCAATTTGGTTCGCGTTTGCACATGCTGTTTACTTTGAGGAGTGCAGACTGGCTCCAATTTTATCGCGTAATCTACTCGAAGAACATGTTTGTTGATACTATTTTGCACAGATAACCTTAGAATATTCACGCTTCGCAGTTTAATTTAATTTGCATTTGCATATGCTTAAAACAACGCGTGTGGACTGATGGCTACAAATTTTGCACGTAAATTATTCAAAAAACATGTTTGTCCATACTTTTTCGCAGAGACTCCATGAAAACATTCACGTATTGATTCACATCACAGTAGATCACGTTTACACACGCCTATTTTCGCCCTTCAGTACAATTTATTTCGCGTTTGCAAGTTGAAAATAATCTTGTCGTTTTGCAGATACTCGCGCTGCGACTAAGAAAAGTTACTAATTCAAAAGACAAACAAAATTTTCCTATTTTTTCTGAAATACTTATTATAAATTTGGTTTTACCCTTCATTTTACATAACCCGCTATTGAATTATCTTAAACTAAAATATTGTATAACTGCGAAAATAATTAATAATAATCATGGAATTAATAGGTTTTGCAAATATCCTTGATTTAAATAGTAGTCAAAAATAATCTATTGTTTGGTCGAAGAGTTAACGTATTAAGACGGTAAATCGAAAATTACAAAAAGTGCATTTTAATTGGATACATACCAGCGTGTAAGGCTGGGATTTATTTTACAAGAAAAAATAAATCAAAATATTATTTTTTACGTAAAATATTAAATATTTAATATTTGAGATTTTTTAAATTTATTTTATTACCAATTTTAATAGTTTTATTAATTGGCATCAAATGAAAATTTGTCTTAATTAATCATATCTTATACCAGAAAAATATTACACAATGTAATATTCTCGAAATTATAAAAACTTACCTGATGAAAACGCTGGAGTTAACTTCTGTCTCAACTTCTTCCACTTTTCTCCTTCTAAAAAGAATAAATTTCCAGAAAGGGGATCTACATCTTCATTAATATATAATCCACGATTTTTAAATGAATTAAAATCTTTTATTAAAATAGATTTAACGATTTCTAAATCGATAGGCATGTATGTTGGTTGTAACATGCAAAAGATTCCACCATGTTTTGCACCTCTAGCTTTGAATGTGTTGTAAAGATTCTTAAGGTCATCTCCAAGTGATAAGTTTCTTAAAGCGTATTGTTTAATATTTCCAAAAATTAAATCAGGTTCTATGTAATCCACACCTTTTCTCTTCCAATAGGAAAAATGCCATTTTAGATATAAGTACACTATTATGAATATTAAACTGATTGATATGACATCCATAGCTATTGAGGTGAAATATTGAAGATGTAGTTACACCTTTGGTTGGTACAAAAAAACTAGAGATAAGTTCTGCAGTTGGCTCTATTTTATTATATGGAAATTAAAATAGATTTTTATCGTTCAAATTGATTAGATAATATGTAAACAGCTATTGTTTTATTTTGAACACTTAAGTATTGCTATATGTAATTTTTTTTCGTAAACACTCTAAAATATAATTGTAAAAGTATTTCTGTAATTCAAATATTAATATAATTATATTATACTGGTAATAACTGCATTTAGTCTAGTATTAGGCAATAGATTTAGTCTAGTATTAGGCAATAGTTGCAGTCACAGTTTATTACACCTTCCTTCCATCGACCGTGCTGAACAAAGGTTTTTTCTATGTATATCGACATAAAAATTTCCAAAAATCAGGCGTTTAAAAATTATTAACACTTTGCAATGTCTGAAACTTTGTATTTCAACTCAGATTTTGTTTTATTCCTTCAACTACCAGAATATAACTAATCTCCATGACGATTTTACAATATTTAAACGATTTTCATTTAATTTACTATACGGTTAAACAAATAATACACAATAGCCAAAAAAAAAATATATATATTAAATATTAAATATTAAATATGAAATATTAAATATTAAATATTAAATATTAAATATTAAATATTAAATATTAAATATTAAATATTAAATATTAAATATTAAATATTAAATATTAAATATTAAATATTAAATATTAAATATTAAATATTAAATATTAAATATTAAATATTAAATATTAAATATTAAATATTAAATATTAAATATTAAATATTAAATATTAAATATTAAATATTAAATATTAAATATTAAATATTAAATATTAAATATTAAATATTAAATATTAAATATTAAATATTAAATATTAAATATTAAATATTAAATATTAAATATTAAATATTAAATATTAAATATTAAATATTAAATATTAAATATTAAATATTAAATATTAAATATTAAATATTAAATATTAAATATTAAATATTAAATATTAAATATTAAATATTAAATATTAAATATTATATAGACCTATTTTTAAACTTTGCATTATCTCTAAAATTTTTGAATCAATTATATCTGACTATTTAAAAACTGACATCAAATGAATTATTATTCAGGAGCAACATGGCTTCGTCAAAAATTGTTCTATAGAATCGAACTTATTCTTGTACACAGATTATTTGCTAGAAACAATGGAAAAGGGAGAACAAGTGGATGCTATCTATACTGATTTTAGTAAAGCTTTCGATAAGATTGATCATGGTATATTGCTTAAAAAGTTGGCTAGTGTGGGTATTCATGGAAATTTATTAAGGTGGTTTAAATCTTATATTAGCAACAGATCTCAGGCTGTCTGCCTTGGTAGGTATCGTTCTCAACTCTCCAATATTACTTCAGGAGTACCTCAAGGTTCTCACCTAGGCCCTCTGCTATTTATATTATACATCAACGACATTTCCTCTTGTTTCAAATTTGCAAAATTCGTATTGTTTGCTGATGATCTTAAGATATTTCTAAAAATTTCTAGTGCCATTGATTATATACTAATTCAACAAGACTTGGACAGGTTAGCTCTTTACTGCCAAAATAACAATCTCTTTCTTAATGCAAAAAAATGTCATTGGATCATCTTCTCTAGAAACAAACACATCTTAGTAAATCAGTATTCTATCAATAATGAAGTATTGAATCGTGTTTCAGAGGTGAAAGACCTCGGAATTTTCTTTGATTGTAAACTTCTATTCGATTCCCATATAGACTATATCTCTAAAAAAGCAAACAAAGCCCTAGGCTTCTTAATGCGAGTATGTTATGATTTTAAAAGTGTGGATTCCATTCGAACTCTATACATGGCATACGTAAATAGTTTACTTAACTTTGGTACTGTTATATGGAATCCTCAATATAATACCTATATTGACAGATTGCAAAATACGCAGACGAAATTTGTTACTTATATTGATAAAAAAATATACCATAATTCAGAAAAAAAATTTCAAATTAAAAAAGACTTAAATATTATTTCTTTGTCTGACAGACGACAACTTTCAGATGTCAAGTTTATTTTTAAAATTGTTAACAATCATATGGACTCAAGCGCTATTTTAAATAAAATACTTTTTAATGTCCCTTCTCATTATACACGAAACAAATATACATTTAAAATTCTACTAATTATTACCGAAACTCGCCCTTGCAGAGATGTAGCAAATCGTATAATTCAATTTCAAATCTCATTGACATTGATATTTTCTCCGATTCTTTGATCACTTTCACAAACAAACTAAAAAAATTCTACTTTTCTCATATCATGGACTAAATATTTTGTAATTTTTTTTTCTTCTTTGTATTTATTTAGGTAAAATAACTCTTTTTCTTTTCAACCACAAATTATATAACATTTTCTTTTCTTATTTGTACATTTACATAAAGACTCTAAAATAATTGTGAAAACTGTTTTTGGGTTCGTCCCGTTGTGTTTTCCTTATTGTAAATAAATAAATAAATAAATAAATAAATAAATAAATAAAAGATAAATAAATAAATAAATAAATAAATAAATAAATAAATAAATAAATAAATAAATAAATAAATAAATAAATAAATAAATAAATAAATAAATAAATAAATAAATAAATAAATAATATTTAATATTTTATAAATTTGTCTTGAATTTTTTCGATTTTGTTAATGTATATATTATATAGAGGGTGAACAGTTTTGTTTTATATTATTTTCATAATTAGAACGTTACGCTACTGTGTAACCATATTAACAAAAAAATTGAAATATATTGTCATGTAAAATAAATAATCCAATAAAAAATGTCAACTGAAAAACATTCATAATTAAAGTTGTAAAATTGAACTTTTCGTATTTTTCACCCGAAGTAGAAATATCCTACCAAGCCAATTTGGGAAGAAGGGACTTCTACAATTTACATTGGTCCTTCGAGCCGGATTATATTTACCAAGCAAGCGGTTTGCAAACCACAATCGAAGCTACTGAAGCACTATGGGATGCTAAATTGTACACCTACTACAATATCAGGTCGATGCTAAGTTGTACACCTACTACAATATCAGGTCAGTCCTTTCCAAGTCATCTCAAAATAACACATCCAATAAAAATTTTAATGCTGATGCCACTTGAATCACCTAATTGTGTAAAGTTTTGATAATCTCTTGAACTTTTAATAACGTTTTTTTTTACCGTATTTTCCCCAAACATTGTATATTTGAAATAAGAATTAGTAAAATATTTATACCTAAGCCTTAAACCTCCTCAACATGCCCAGGACATCTAAGACTAAGAAAGTAAATCCTTATTCTAGTATAGATGACTCTGAGCAAGTTGAATTTAGAAAGCAACTTGAACTTTATAATAACCTGGTGGCTCGCCGTGATGCCATAATCAACGAAATCAACCGTTTTCAAGATTTTTTAGAAACCAAGTGTTCAAACCTAGGTGACCCGCGTTTAAAAATTGAACTAAGTACCCGGCTAAGCATAATCGAATCCTTAAATAATAACTTTAAATCTCTTCAGATTGAAATTGAGCAACTATGCCTCAATAATAAATTTGATGAGGCAGATGAGCAAGGCCAAGAACGGGAGCATTTCGAAACATTATATTTTGATAATATTTCTCAAGCTAAATTAATTTTAGAACAAATTAATGTCACTCAGACACCAAAGAGAATACATGACTCGAATTCAAATTCTCTTGTACATTCACCATTTTTTCAGTCTGGATCCCAGTATGGTCCACGCCTACCTCCCATTCCACTGCCTCAATTTAGCGGTTCTTACGAAACTTGGACTAACTTTAAAGACACGTTTATATCACTTATCGATAAAAATTCACAAATTAATAACATTGAAAAATTCTACTATTTACAATCAAGTTTACAGGGTGAGGCTGCTCAACTTATTAGCTCGTTAGCTATCACAGAAAATAATTACCACACTGCATGGTCGCTCTTAGAGGAGCGTTTTGAAAATAGAAAAGCCATAATATATGCTCATATTAAATGTATCTTTGATCTCAATCAAGTAAGAGACGAATCCCACATAGGTCTTAGAAAACTCTTGGATGGATTTCAAAATAATTTCAAATCTCTGCAAAACCTGGGAGAACCTGTAGACCATTGGTGTAGCTTAATAATTTATTTACTCACTACAAAATTAGATTTAAATAGTCGTAAAGAATGGGAGTTATTTTCATGTAAAATCGACAAACCTAAAACTAATGATTTCATAAACTTTTTATCACAACGTTGCTGATTCCTCGAATCTCTTGACTACAAATTGACCAATAAGAAACCTAATTTTACTCAAAAATTTGGAAAATATGAGCCTAAATATGAACGTAAAGCATTGCTTACTTCAAATAATACTCCTGTTTGTTCCCTATGTAAAGAAAATCATTTTCTATATGCTTGCAAAAAATTTCATAACCTACCAGTTGATAGCAGATTTGCAGAAGCTAAACGTGCCAACTTGTGCACCAACTGCCTACGTACAGGTCACCGCCAAGGTGATTGCAAGTCTTCTTATTCCTGTCGAACCTGTCAGGGCAAGCACCACTCATTGCTGCACATGCACAACAGACCCGCACATTCTCAAAGTACACAGCATAATTCTCAACCTCGATCTAGTTCTCAGCCTCAGTCCAATATTCATCCTCATAATGATAATTCAAAACCTTCCACTTCTGCAAACACCGCATTTACCCTGCCAATTAATAGCCATACAGATTTGCCTAATCCTACCGGTACTAACAACTGTCACACTCAAAATCTTCATTGCACAAATGCAACCCAAAACTCATTTGTTCTACTCTCTACGGCCCTTATAGAAGTTTTCGATAAAAACAACCAACCTATAAAATGCAAGGCTATTCTAGATAATGGAAGTCAATCAAATTTCCTAACCCAAAACCTTTTTGACAAATTAAATTTACCTTATGATACTATTAATATGTCCGTTTCTGGAATAAGCCAAACCCAAGCTAACATTTCTAAACGAACCCAAATTAAAATAAAATCTCTTTCTAATAATTTCTCTTTAAAAATATCTACTTTGGTAATTAATAAAATAACCGAGCCTATTCCTCAATTAGTTATTAATCCCTCGAGCATAAGCATTCCAGATAATATTGTTCTCGCCGATCAAGAATTTCTAAATCCTACCTCTATTGACTTACTTTTAGGTGCAGAAGTTTTTTATGACTTACTTAAACCCAACCAAATTAAATTGGGTAAACACAAGCCTATTTTACAAGATACCAAGCTTGGATGGATTGTGAGTGGACCTATATCTTTATTTACATCAATTTGTCAACCTCAAACCTCAAATTCATTAACTTGTACCACCACCGATAATAATCTTCAGAAGTCTTTAGAACTTTTTTGGAGCTCTGAAGAAACCACTGAACAACTACAACGTAATAATAAATATTCTCCGGAAGAAATCGAGTGTGAAAATCACTTTCGGTCTACAACACAAAGAAATCCCTCAGGAAGATTTACTTTAGATCTACCTCTCAACTCTAATGTATCCAAGCTTGGAGACTCTCTCCAAACTGCTATTAAGCGCTTTAGCCTCTTAGAACAAAAATTTGCAAGGCACCCTGAAATAAAAAAATCTTACTCTGAGTTTATATCCGAATACATTTCCCTTGGACATATGTCAGAAATTGAACCAATAAATGATACTTTCCTTTTATATCCTGCCTACTACTTACCTCACCATTGTGTGGAAAAATCTGATAGCCTTACTACACGGCTCCGAGTTGTGTTTGATGGTTCAGCGGCTTCTTCTTCAGGCCTCAGCATCAATGATTGTCTTAAAGTTGGACCCACTGTCCAAAATGATTTATTAACAATCCTTTTGCGTTTTCGAGAACACAATTACGTACTAACAGGAGACATCGCTAAGATGTACCGCCAATTTCTAATAAACCCCAACCAGCGATGCTTGCAACGCATTCTATGGCGCGATGAACCTCAAAAATCACTCCTTCACTTTGAGTTAAACACCGTAACCTACGGAATGTCAAGTAGTGCCTTTTTAGCCACGCGTTGCCTAAATCAAATTTCATCTGATGTTTCCGAGTCAAATCCAATTGAAAGCAACATCATCAAAAACGACTTTTACGTTGATGACGTACTCACCGGCTCATCCACTGAAGAATCCCTTGTAAATATCCGCAAAAATCTTGTAAATATTCTTAAATCGTATGGACTCGACTTAATAAAATTCTGTTCGAACTCTAAAACTGTATCGTCTGACTTCAGTGACCCCGTGAGTAATGCTATTAAAACTTTGGCATTAAATGAATCCCATCATCACAAAACTCTGGGTATATCCTGGAATCCAGAACATGATCAGTTTATTTATAATTCTACCATTAAGCTTGACACCAATCCTGTAACCAAGCGTGTAATTCTTTCACTGATATCTCAAATCTTCGACCCTCTCGGTCTCCTTGGTCCGATGGTGATACAAGTAAAACTTCTCCTGCAAAAGCTCTGGCTTCTTAAGATTGGTTGGGATGATCCTGTGCCCATAGATATCTTCCGAATATGGAAAAACTTTACTTGCCATTTATCACGCGTTGATTATTTCAAAATCCCACGCCAAGTAACCATTAGAAATTATACTCATCTTGAACTCCATGGTTTCAGTGATTCTTCTATAAATGCTTTCGGCGCATGCATTTACGTCCGTTCAATAGACTCCTCAAGGAACATCTCTGTCAACTTATTCACTGCCAAAAGTCGCGTAGCTCCTTTAAAAGCTGTATCCTTGCCGCGCCTTGAGCTATGCGGAGCTTTGTTACTCTCCAGGCTAATGGACAAGGTCCTGAAGGTCCTGAATTGTAGTCCAAACAAGGTGTATTATTACACTGACTCCACCATCGTATTATGCTGGCTTTCCCTAGAACCTAGGCAACTAAAAACTTACATTTGTAATCGAATATCTGAAATTCAACAAATTACTGATGTAGATTCTTGGCATCACATCACGTCTACAAAAAACCCCGCGGATATAATATCTAGAGGTATCAGTCCTCAAGACCTTAAATATTGCACCTTGTGGTGGCACGGTCCCTCATTTTTATGCCAACCTGTAGAGTTTTGGCCTACAGACACCCACATTTCTAATTACTCACGCAAATCTTTCGACAATGACACACTAGAAATTAATACTAAATCTATCTTACATATCTCTACTGTGCCTGAATTTCCTATCTTCGAACTTTACTCAAATTACAAAAAACTTATTAATGTAGTCGCTTATTGCATTAGATTCTATAAAAACTTAAGGTTGCCCAAACCTACACGTCAAATAGGACAATTGACTCTTTATGAACGTGATCATTCATTGACAGTTTTAGTAATCCTAGCTCAAGAAAAGGAATTTGCCCTCGATTTGCGAGACTTAAAAAATAAAAATCGTTTACGTTCCCAGAGTAAATTAAAGGCTTTGAACCCATTCATTGACAAAAACGGAATAATGAGAGTTGGAGGACGACTCGAGCAATCCTCTCTGGATTACGAATCCAAACATCCCATACTCCTACCAAAAGGACACCCATTTACTCGTTTAATCATCGTTCATATTCACGAGCAGAATCTTCATTCTGGAACACAGGCCACATTATTTTTCGTGAGGCAAAAATTCTGGCCCATTCATGGAAGATCCGCTGTTAAATCAGTAATTCACAAATGCGTTACTTGTTACAAACAAAATCCTAAACCTTTAAGTACTCTTTTAGGGGACCTACCAGAACCTCGAGTACATCCCTCCAGACCTTTCACACACACCGGTATGGACTATGCTGGATACTTTATGATTAAAGACTCTAAGCTCCGAAATAGAAAATTTATAAAGGCCTATTTGTGTATATTTGTTTGTTTAGCTACTAAGGTTGTGCATTTAGAACTGGTGTCTGACTTGACCGCTCACGGTTTTCTGGCCATGCTCAAACGTTTCGTTTCCCGTCGTGGTTTGTGTCAACATTTATATTGTGATAACGGCACAAATTTTGTTGGGGCTAATGGCGAGTTACAGGAAGTTTATAAACTTCATCAATCCCCTGAGTTTGAAAATTATGCTAGAAATAACATGATTCAGTTTCACTTTAACCCTGCGGCTTCACCGCATTTTGGGGGGTTATGGGAAAGTGTTGTAAAATCTTTTAAACATCATTTCCGTAGAGTAATATCAAATGATAATCCTCTCACTTATGAGGAATTTTACACTTTCGTGGTTCAAGTGGAAGCGGTATTAAATTCGCGTCCCCTTCTACCTCTTACCAATGATCCCAATGATCTGGAATCCTTGACTCCCGGACACTTCCTTGTGGGCCATCCGTTAAACCTTATACCTGATATCGAATTGGTGACTAAGCCAATAAACAGACTAAATCGTTACCAAATGCTGCAATCCTTGGTACAACATTTTTGGCGAAGATGGTCACAACAGTATTTACACACACTACACGAGCGATCAAAATGGCATTTTAAAACTGATCAAGGAAATCTCCAAAACCGCCTTGTCTTATTGAAAGACGAGAACAACCCGCCTTCCAAATGGACGCTAGCAAGAATTGTCAAGATTCATCCCGGAAAGGACGGTATAATCCGCGTTGTTAGTGTTCGTATAGCAAACGGGAATATACTTAAACGCAGTGTAGTTAAGATTTGTCCACTACCTGTTTCAGACGAACTTTGTGTACCCAGTGATTCAAAACAAACTTTTGAAGTAACTCAATAATACTGTATGTTAATGTTTGTATTTTAACATTGGACACTGTCGTGTATTATTAGTACATAACTTGTTTTTTTTTTTAACCTATTTTCATTGTACTTTATTTGTTATTTTTTTTCTTCAACTTGTTATTGAAAGATACTTAGTACTTTCAAGGGCGGCGGTATGAACAGTTTTGTTTTATATTATTTTCATAATTAGAACGTTACGTTACTGTGTAACCATATTAACAAAAAAAATGAAATATATTGTCATGTAAAATAAATAATCCAATAAAAAATGTCAACTGAAAAACATTCATAATTAAAGTTGTAAAATTGAACTTTTCGTATTTTTCACCCGAAGTAGAAATATCCTACCAAGCCAATTTGGGAAGAAGGGACTTCTACAATTTACAGAGGGTTCCAAATGACTGATCCAAAACAAAGTGAACTATTAACATACGCCATGTACAGCATACGAATCGATTCTACCCTTTTAAAGCTTTTACAAGTTCTAAATATGAATCCGAGTGCTTTGTAGGTCTTAGTACAAATATATTGGATATGTTGATCAAATAGCAGTTTACTATCAAAAAGCTTTTTTAAAAAAATTAAACCTCCTTTAAAAAAAATGCACTAAAAACCCAGAAATAAAATCTTAATTTCTTAAAAAAAATTGGAAACAACTAGGCATCTGATTTCGATTTCCTTGAAGTCGGCTCCAATGGTTTATATCTTTGTAAAACATTTGAGTTACTAACATTCAAAATCTAAATTTAATAGCTAAGATTAAAATAGAGGGTAATTTGCCATTGGAGCCGACTTCAAGGAAATCGAAATCAGATGCCTAGTTGTTTCCAATTTTTTTTAAGAAATAAAGATTTTATTTCTGGGTTTTTAGTGCATTTTTTTTGAAGGAGGTTTAATTTTTTTAAAAAAGCTTTTATTTTATCATTTTTAGTTGCTACTTGATTCATGATGTACTATATTTTAAAAACCTTAAAAAATACCAAGAGGTACTGATTTCAATCCCCAACAATCCCATGTACCAATGTGACTTTTTGGAGACATAAGTAAATTGTCTAACACCTAGAAACACGAAGCACGTACGGTAAAGGAAAACATTATGCTGAAATATGGACTTGAATTGTCTGAAATCACCAACACGCTGTGAGCAAGAGAATTGATTAAATGCTCATTTCTTCTCCTTGTGAGAAGAGGTCTTTGGCTTTAGAGTGGGACAGTAACAGGCTTATTATTATGTTTTTATGTTACACATCATTATCAACATATTAAATTAACTGCAGAACTTATTTTATTGATTTTTGTGGTGTTTCTTGGAATATCTTCCACATTGATGACCGGGCCTTCATTAAATTTCTATGGGATTACACGGACACTCTATTCTTTTGAATGCAAAATGATTTTTTTAAATCGGATTACAGATACCAGAGATATTCGGTAACATAAAAAAACTATGGTCGAATTGAGAACCCCTCTTTCTTTAAATCGGTTATAGTGCGACAGTAACGCGCCAAATATTATGTTTTTATGTTTTATCTACTCCTTTGATAGTAAATGTCATTTATACTCATTGTCAC
Source organism: Altica lythri (assembly GCA_964028335.1). Classification (NCBI taxonomy): domain Eukaryota; kingdom Metazoa; phylum Arthropoda; class Insecta; order Coleoptera; family Chrysomelidae; genus Altica; species Altica lythri. Next base: position 42,654,079 of record OZ034806.1, on the reverse strand, counting down.
CATGCAGGGTAAGTAAGCTATAACGCACAGTTGTGCGTTATGAAACGTCATGTTGGAACGCGTATTTATGCATTTAAAACAATATATTTTGCTGTTTTAAATAATTGTTACATTAAAAAATGGTTTTTCAGCAAATATCTAACCCATACAATATTATAAATTAAAAATATATAATAGTTTTTATTAAAAAATAAAACAGATTTAGGCAACATATATTACATTTTAAATGATTATTTAATCTAGTATGTTACTTAATGTCACTACTTTGATAGATGTTATTTTAAACGTAAAATTTCGTCATATATTTTTTTAGAGATGTCAAATATTTAGAATTAAAATTAAAATATTGACTCGTAGATAAAGCATAGTACGTAACTCGAGTGGTAAGAGGTATTACGTACTCGTGTAATTACGCACTCGCCGCTACGCGGCTTCGTGCGTAACTTTTCCACTTGTACGTAATATCCTACTTACCACTCTTGTTACGTAATATACTATTACATCATTATTTACATATTAACTTAACTGCCGAGCTTATTCTGTTGATTTTTGTGGTATTTTCTGGAATATCTTTCACATTGATGACCAGACCTTAATCAAATTTCTATGGGACCAATGGGAAACTTTACTCTTTTGAATGCAAAAAGAATTTTTTAAATCGGTTTATAAATACCGGAGATATTCTTAACTGCCGAGCTTATTTTGTTAATTTTTGTGGTATTTCCTGGAATATCTTCCACATTGATGACCAGACCTTAATCAAATTTCTATGGGACCACACGGACGCTCTACTCTTTTGAATGCAAAAAGATTTTTTCAAATCGGATTATAAATACCAGAGTTATTCGGTAACATATATAAAAAAATATGGTCAAACTGAGACCCTTCTCCTTATTTACTGGAATATCTTTCACATTGATGACCAGACCTTAACCAAATTTCTATGGGACCAATGGGACACTCTACTCTTTTGAATGCAAAAAGAATTTTTTAAATCGGATTATAAACACCGGAGATATTCGGTAACATCTATAAAAAAAAAAAAATATGGTCGAATTGATAACCTTCTCCTTTTTTGAAGTCGGTTAAAAATAGATACCGATGGAACCATGGAAACTCTGGTCAAGGACACGTTATCAAATATATAATTTGTCAATATTATGTTTTTATTTCTGGAAAACGTGATTATATTACACTTTTTTAGATTAAGGTAAAGACAATTGTGATGGCAATATTGGAAGAAATTGTTAAGATTGCTGAAGGCGATAAGCATCTAATAGGCTTCTAATTATCTGGTAAATCTTTAGATCATCCGCGTACATTAAGAATTTAGCAAAGGCAAAGCATTTTTTTATGTCGTTGATGTAAATATTAAATAAAACAGGTCCCAGATGAGACACTTCAGGGACTCCTAAAGTAACATCAGTAAAAGCAGAAGTATACATACCTATCTGTTACTGATATAAGAAGAAAACCATCTGAGCAGATTTCCATGTATACCGACCTCAGCAAGTTTATTTATTAGGATACTGTGATCGATTTTATCGAATGCCTTGCTGAAATCAGTATAAATAGCATCGACTTGAAATCCTTTATTCATACTATCGAGTAAAAATTGTGAATAGGTAAATAGGTTGCTTTCTATGGAACGTTTTTTCATAAAACCATGCTGTTCTGTATTAATTATATTTTTTAGATCGCTAGAAAGGTAATCACAAATAATTGATTTGAAAAGTTTAGCGATGATGCACAATTTCGAAATTGGACGATAATTATCAACAATTAGCTTGTTAACGAATTTTAAAATAGGTACAATTACAGCCGTTTTCCAAACATAAGGAAAGTAACCCTCCTTCAAGGATCTATTAAATAAAATATGTAATTAATTATTTTTATTTTTTTTTTTAATTTAAATCCGATGTTAAGTATTTACAGTAAATTAAAAAAATATGTAATTTATTAATTACTTTTGTTTTTAATAAACAACTGTGTTTTATTTTTCAAAAATAAAAGTTTAAATTCTATGAATTAAATATTTAAAGTGATTTAATACAAATAAGAAAAATAAAAGATATGAAGTATATCAACGTTCAAACTCATTCTCGTAAGTGTTAAAATAAAAAAAGCAAGTTTGCTTATATTCTGTCAGTTAAAGAAAAAAGATAAAAACTCAAGTAAAATACAAAGCTCACCGCATTGTAAATTTAATTCAGAAAACATAAAAAAGCTTTCGTCCAGTAGTGGCAGGGTGAGGGGGTTATGTGACGGTAACTATTGCCTGCTTTTAGACTAATTTGTCTGTAGATAAAAAATTATATTATTAAACTTAATCGCTAAAAGTTATCTAAATAGTTTTTTATTGGTTATAGGTAAATATATGTATCAAGATAATGAAAAAAATTTGGCCTTTGGTTTCTTCATCAATAATTTATGAATTTTCTGTATATGAATACAAAATGTTTAATTATACCATTCTTTTCTTGGTCAGAATAGAGAAAATATGCAAAACATTTATGACTATTCAAAACAAATTAATATTTGTTGAAGTGTCCATTTTGGTAACGTGTGTCCCAAAAGTTTGGCATAAATTCATTAAAAGTTATAAGGGCCCCAAATACCAAGCTGCTATCTTGAACTGAGGCAGGTACAGTTTGCCAATGTAAAATTCATTATTTTAGATGACGAAATGTATCTGACTTTAAGTAATTCTTGAATAAAGAAAAACTATGGATTTTATACGGAAAACGTAAAAGAAGGTCCTGACAATGTTAGATACAAACATAATAGTTATTTATGATATGAGTGTTAAAAGGGAGGTTTTATTTTGTGAGTGAAAACGTTTGTGAAATGAGCGGAGCGAATTGAACAATTTCACGAACAAAATAAAATCACTTTTAACACAAATACCATACAATGTTTTTTGTACAACTTCCCTATTTTGATAATGAAACGAGCGAATTTGCAATGACAATAAACCAAACCGTGTTAAAAGTAAACTAAACCGTGTTAAAAGTAAACTTGTTTACATGGCAACGTGTTAAAAGTATTTTTAACACGCTGTTATGTAAACAATCGTTTTTAACATTGTTTGCTATCATTAAAAGTGTCACTTTTAATGACAGTTGTACAAAAAATATTTTATGGTGTGGCATTTCGACCTTTGTGGAAAGAGCGAGGTATGAGTTTATGACGATATCATCTTTTGGTCAGATTTAGCATTACGATATTATACTTAAGAGATACCAAAAGCTGGCTTCGACAATATCACACACCTTTTGTTTTAAAAACGAATATTTTCCAACCTTGCCGCAAGCTCGCTCCATAAATAATTTTTAGGCTTTACTCTCTAGAAAGGTTTATCGTGGAGGATGGGAACCGTAAGATGAAGAGCAATTAAGACGGTGAATGTACGAAAATCTGAGGAAAATCTCCATTAAATTCAGAATCTCAAGAGAGACATTCGAAAAAATTAGCGTCTGGTACAGCAGAATGGACCACTCCACATAATTCAATATAGTTTACTATTGAATTGTTATTTATGATAACTAGTTATTGTTTAAACAAATGTGTTTATTAGAAAAAGCCAATAAATGTTTTGTATCAAAACTTTTAGGACCTTTTGGAGAAGGATTCAAAAAGTGCTTCCAATATTTTTAATTAAATTTTTAATTAAAAGAAAACATGATTCACCAAGTAAAAAATAAATTCACAAACGTTTTTTACTCTATGCTTAGTGAGTACTAGAAGTTGCTTTGTCGATGCGCATATAGCGCAAGAAAAACTGTTGACATTACTCAAGTAAAAACAGTTTTCAATTTCTTACACTCTTTTGCCTTTCTGACCAACGTTCAGTCCTAAGCTATGTCAAATTACAGCTAAAAAATTCATCTTTAAAGGTTTTTGTTTACGATTGGTGTTCGCTGTTGTGAATGACCTTTGATCTAGTCAATATTCCTCTACTACTTAAAATATTTCTTAAATAATTAAAACCATATTATTTTGGAATATTTCTTTTGTTTGTAATATACAAATAAATTTACTTAAACGAATATAATTGCACTTTTTGCGTCAAATGGAATATGATTGCGTGTCCATGGCTTTAAAGTTACTTCCAAGACTTGTTCACGATAATACCGCTTTTAATTTAACACCAGGTTCGATAAAAATTAGTGGAGAGCGCCCATACCATCACTTGAGATGGCTTCTTCATCGGGTGGCAATCCGTTGGCTTAAACTCTGGTAGGTGCTTTTTAGTCAAGTACACACAATCATTTTGAGAGTTTAAACTGCTTAACGGATTTTTTTTATTAAAGAACCTAATTTTTAAAAATTCGCCGCGATTAACCGTTTGAACAAGCGTAACAACTCTTTTGCTTTATCGAATCGAACTAATTTTTGATGTGGTGTAAAATCGTGTGCTTTAGTAGTAGTTCATTGATCGTCTTGATTCAACTCATGTCAGATGTTAAGAATTGAGTAAGTGTCATATTTGACAGGAGTTAAATCAAGACGATCAAGAATTTGACGAACTGTGACTGAAGTAGTTAAAGACGTTACTGGCAATATGTAAAGACTACAGGTTCGAGTCCTGTCGGATTTGACATAATTTTATTTCCTTGTTATTTTCCTGTTTGCATAATTTTAAAATTTTAAAAATCTCAAAAGAGATTTCTTATTATCATTAGTATACTAAACATGTTCTTTATTACATAGAGCAAAGTTTTGTCTTGTAAAGTTTCTTAATATTCAAGAGTAACAGATAGTATATTGTTATTTAAATTGGATTTGCTCCATTAAAAAAACATTCTTTTATCTGGTTCTGAAAAAGGTATCTTACTTAATAAACAGGTGTATTTACACAACTGGAAACTTGAAAATTAATTTTATAATGATTGTGTTTTACATGAAACAAAGTTTCGTTTTGAAAAGTTTCCTTATATTCAATAGTAGCAGATAGTTTATTATTATTTAAATTGGATTTTATGTATAAAAAACATTCAATTGTATCGTGCTAAATTAGGTATTTAACTTAATTAACAGGTGTATTTATACAACTGTGAACTTGAAAATAAATTTTATAAAGCAATTGAGATATTATCAATATCTTTACATTCCCTTCTATAGTTTAAATTATAATGTACGTCGTTATATCTTTTTACCACTTGAGACGAATTTAAAATTTACCAACTGTAGGCTTACTTGACTTTCTACTTATGTATGAATTTATTGGAATTAATAATTTACGAGTTATCCAAAATTTTTGGGTAAGGGAAATCTTAATCCTGTTTACAATTTATTGTTTATTCTATTTCGAGTAGACAATAATAATTTAATTATTTAAAATATTTTTTGTTTGACATTAGATACTATACAAACAAGAATGAAATTAAGAAAAAAGTGTTATGTTCGACATAAATCGAAACCTGTGATCATTTTCTATATAGTCGATCTATTTCACTGAAATCCTCATTGAGGGCACCGCAAATTATAATTTTGGTGTCATTCGATTCGGATTGGTCTATAGAAACTTTTTAAAACAGTTAAAATAGCGCTAATAAAATTTGCAATAGTTATAAACAAAATAGTATTCGTTTTTTTTTTTGAAGTCTCAAAAACTATTCAATATTTTTGAAGTAAAACTTCTTTAGGCGCGACTAGGGGTAACTCAGTAATTCTAACAGACGTGACGTCATATTCTAACATAACGCAAAAAACCTGATACAAAAAACCTAACACGATTCCGCCTACCATATTAAATAAAGGTTAAATCTGTAATTGTAAATGTAGGCAACATAATATACATATTTAGCTGACCTGTCAAATTGACAGCTTGTCAACCAAAATACATTGTTGGTGAATAGTTGTACGCCTACAATTTGTGTATAAAGTGTTTGTTTTAAATATGAATAAACAAAGTGGATTTATTAATGAAGAAAGTGGTAAAAAAATATTGAATGAAAATGAGTGAGTAGGTACTCTATATTCATACATTTTATTTTCCTGTAAATGGTTTAAAAAATCAATTTTGAAATCTCCACAAAGAATAAAAGATATAAAGTTATTTGTACAGAAAATTAATGCACTATAAAGTCTATCTATGAATGTATTGAAATTTCCAGATGGGGATCTATAAATATTTAATATACAACAGGTGGTTTGAAGTATTTTAAAAGAGATACTGGAGATTTCAATATCTGCTTCAAGTGATAAATTAGTCAAAAAATCGTGTTTCTTAATTTCTATGGAATGTTTTGTCAAAATTAGTACACCGCTATGTGATTTATTAGTTCTATTGAAGTAACAGTAATAGAGTAATTATTAAATCGTATGTAGCCGATATTGTCATTATTGGACCATGTTTCGGATAGACATAATATGTCTGGTTCATATTGCTTTAAGATTAGGTCTATTCTATTAGTTTTGTTAGAAATTGATTGACAGTTAACATTTAAAATACGGAAGAAATTATCAGATTTCTCATGATTTTCACACACACAGTTCTTTATGTTTCTACTGCCTTCCTTGCGATACGTACGTCAAAACTTTTGATTAGCTAACCTAACCTAACCGTTAATTTCTGTCAAAAAATTTTAAACGTGAAAGTGAAATTAATGAATTTTAGATAAATTACAAAACAAAATAGTTGTCACTTGAATCAAATGGCGGATTCTCAAGAATATTTTACTCTTTCATCAATAAATAATAGGTAATAATAAACGAAAAAATCAAAAACCTGGAGCTACTTGTTAATAAACATATTTTGAATTTGAATTTATTTATGATACGTACTTCAAATAAGTTTTACTTCAATCGTGCGTAAAGGTTACACGCACACTCTTTTTTTTATTTTCTGCGTGAACGCCAGACTCCCCGTTTTAGCAATAACTTTAGGGCTCTGTTAAAATTATAAATATTGGAGATACAGTTTTGGGTTTGAACCTATTTAATTTTTCCCCTTTTTTAAAACCTTTTTTTTTTCTTTCAGACACCTTTAATAGTTTTTGAGATTTTTCAAAAAAAAACGAACACACCCTTTTTTTCACTATTTTGTTTATAACAATTCCAATTTTTATCAGCGCTATTTCAACTTTTTCCAAAAATGTCTAGAGGTCAATCCGAATCGAATGACACCAAAATTATAATTTTCGATGCACTTATAATAGACCTTGGGCCCACATTAAAAAAAATTATGATTACCTCCCTTATGAGACTTCGTTTATTCAATTATTCATGTCGAGTCGGACAACTTTTCTATTACGAAAAATTTTCGGGAGGTGGACGTTTTTTGTGGAATTCAGTGAAAAGTCGTCTATTTGATGTATTTAACAAATTTATGACCTCCATGAATATTTTCTGACAATCGGAAGTTTTTTTTTATGCAAAAACCAAAAATCATTTTGTCGGACAATTAAAGGGGGTATTTTTGCACGTCCGACACCCCAAACATGGCATAGTTATGAAGTCATAAAATTTACAACCTCACGACTGATTTTTGCAGGATTGTTTGATAAAAATATTTACAATTAACTGGTAATATTGGCCGACAAATTTTAAAGGGCACTCCAGCTGTCGGACGCTCCAAAGTGGACGATTTCATGCGACCTCTATATTTATTACCTCTTGTCGGACAAACAAAAGAACATGTTGTGTAAGATATTTCCTGATAAAAAATATTATTGTCCGACAATAACTAATGGGTAAAAGTAGTTGTCCGACAAAAACAAGAAATGTTTTAATAATTTTTTGCAATTTTATAATTGTCTTTGTAGCATTATTAAATATTAAAATTCCAAGAAATTTTTAATAAATTATTATTATTATTTTAATTATTATTATTAATAGGATTATATCATCATTTATTAAATTCAAAATACATTAGAAAATAAAAAATAAGAATTAATCTTCTTCGTATTCTTCAGATTCACTTTCTGACTCCGAGTATTCCTCATTATCCTCTAAATCATCATTAGTAGAATCTACAAAACGATATTTTAAAGCAAATTCACAACATTTTTGCTCAAAAATAATTTCGCGAATCTCCTCATCCTCTATGGATTGTAATTCTGCAACTGCTGACATAATGTATACTTTATTAGAAATAAACTCAAATTTTATTTAATTTTTAAGATGTTTTTTTATAAATACTTTTAAGGTATTTGTTGTAAAAAAAAAATATATTCAACTTCTTCGAGTTCATATAGTTTAGTTAGAAATTCAACACAGCATTTTTCTAAATAATGAAGAGATAAAATTCTTGAATTATTAATAACTTCATTTGCAATATAATTAAGTAACCGCTGACGTGCTATTTCATTAAAATCTCGTTTACTTTATCATCTGAATCATCAACACAAATATCATCTGTTTTGTTGCTTTTCTCCTCATTTTCAACATATTCATCCTCATCATGGCGTGCATTGATGGTTAAATAATCAAAAATATAATACCGTTGAAGTTCAGGAAGTTCTGGTTTCGCAAAAACATCGACTACAGTATAAACAACTTCCTGCTGGGTAGTAAAATTCTAACATATAGGTACTCACTCACGAATATTAAGTCTATTCGAATTAATTGTAGCAGATGAAAATGATGAGCAAGTTGTGTCGTTCCCTGATGTAAATTGTTTTGCATCACTAAAATTTCAATAAATAATATATTAAATTGTTATAATCCTATTAATAATAATAATTAAAATAATAATAATAATTTATTAAAAATTTCTTGGAATTTTAATATTTAATAATGCTACAAAGACAATTATAAAATTGCAAAAAATTATTAAAACATTTCTTGTTTTTGTCGGACAACTACTTTTACCCATTAGTTATTGTCGGACAATAATATTTTTTATCAGGAAATATCTTACACAACATGTTCTTTTGTTTGTCCGACAAGAGGTAATAAATATAGAGGTCGCATGAAATCGTCCACTTTGGAGCGTCCGACAGCTGGAGTGCCCTTTAAAATTTGTCGGCCAATATTACCAGTTAATTGTAAATATTTTTATCAAACAATCCTGCAAAAATCAGTCGTGAGGTTATAAATTTTATGACTTCATAACTATGCCATGTTTGGGGTGTCGGACGTGCAAAATTACCCCCTTTAATTGTCCGACAAAATGATTTTTGGTTTTTGCATAAAAAAAACTTCCGATTGTCAGAAAATATTCATGGAGGTCATAAATTTGTTAAATACATCAAATAGACGACTTTTCACTGAATTCCACAGAAAACGCCCCCCTCCTGAAAATTTTTCGTAATAGAAAAGTTGTCCGACTCGACATGAATAATTGAATGAACGAAGTCTCATAAGGGAGGTAATCATGATTTTTTTTAAGTGCGGGCCGAGGGACTATAAGAGGATTTCACTAAAATGGATCTTGCCGACTAGACTAATAGGTATGTGACACCTATAACAACTCGGCACATTTGTAAGTTCACATTTCTATCTCTTCTTCATTTAGCAAAAAATCTTTGTTTATGTATAACTTTAAATAACTAAAAAATTTAAAAATAAATAAGTATATTAAAAAACACTAAGCGTTACTTTAGCTACAAAAATTGTTTTAAGTAGTTTTTGTATCTTAATTAGTTTTTGAGATATATCTGATTTTTAAAGAACACTCACGAACCACACTTATTTAAAATATGTTGAATATATTATGGAATTAAGTATTAAAGCAATAATTTGGAATAGTTGACCAACGTATATAACAGTAAAAACTACATAGAATGTAAAGAGAAACCTCAATTTTAACGTTAATGAATTGTTATAGTTTTTTAATAATTTTATAACTTAAAAAAATATGTTAAAATAAAATAAATAAATTCTGCAATAACAATAAACTTATTTAATTGATTTGGACAACATCTATCATTAAAGACGAATTTTGGAAAGAACAATTAATAAAAACAAATGATATAATAGTATATTAAACAACGCATTTTATATGGCGCTCTGTTATGACACGAGTCCAAATTTAAAAAACGAATCGAGTAGCGATGAGTTTTTTAAAGGACGAATGTCATAACAGCCATATGAAATAAGTTGTTTATAATACTTTTTATATTTTGCTATTTTATTGCTTTTTTAAATAAATTTAAATTTTGTATTTTATTTTAGTTCTTTTTAAATGAGTTGGTAGCAAACAAACAAACAAACTTTTCCTTGTTTGTTACGAAGTTACCTTCGTGATCTTTATTTATTTGACGTATCATATTATCCAATGCTACCAACCGCATACAGGAAAAGTTTCCAAAGTTGAGTGCTTTAATGAAACATTATAGTACTCATTTGGGTGTCATAATAAAAAATTATAGGTGCAAAATATAAAAAAACTGTAAAAGACATCAAAACTAAACTGTATATGCAGTCTTAATAAGCTTTGATGAAACAAATCTATTTTCAAGCATACCGTTAGATGTCACAATAGATAGAAAACCTTCTTAGTTTAAGTAAGGTTAATATTATTAAAAAACACGAAATAATGCATTGCATTCTGAACTATAAAATGAACACGAAAGTTCGGATTTATAGTATAGTAGATCCATGCTTCAAGCATATAATGGTTTTGCTAAATCATTCCCATACAAATCTCTAAACCCGGGCGCGTGCACAGGAGTATAACCTCTTCCGGCAGTACCTACCATTGACTGCTACGTTAGTCTACATTTAGCTGAAATTTTTATGTATTTTATTGAAAACAATATAAGTCAACACCCCTGCTCAAACAATTTCTTTATTGGGTGTGTTGATGACCATAATTTTAATGACGACTAGAATTAAGAAATTATTTAAAAGACAAATTTTTACAAAAATTAACTTAACATTTTCAATTTCATTTTATTAATAAATAATCTGATTAACTTTCATTTTAAAAAATCACAGTTACAGTTTACTAAAGCGCCAATCGGTGCACAATAAAAAATTAATGTAAGGCGCCATCTGTTTAAGATTTATAAACCTTATAATTAATAACAGTAATCAATATTGATAGTCAATTTATTGTTCGTTATGAATTATTAAGACCATTAATCGAAATTAAAACTATCATCTATCCTATCTCTCAAGTTGGACAAAATTACACTCAAAAGCCAACTTTTATCAAATTCGGTTGACTTGGTGAAGAGTTCATTGAGAACATACATCGAGACACTGGATTTTTATATAATAAGATTTTAAAATATTACACTCTAAAAATAAAGGTATTAAATTAAATCTTGAAATGAATAAAATTTAAGTGTATATACTTTTAAAAGATCAAACAGATTTAAATAATTCCCCATTAATATAAGTCCAAAGGTATAAAATTCTAGGAAACTTTACGTTAATATTAAACAGCTGCATTTGAGTAAAAACCCAATTATCAGTGAGCACTATTTCTTAGACGTAGACTTATAAATACTCTTATTAATATACTAGCTGTACCCGCGACGTAGTTCGCGTGGCGTGTTGATTGTTATATAAAAATTTCACCCCCGACATCGTTAAAGGGATGGGAGGAGAAATTTGTATATACCAAATGTTAAGTTGAAAGAAGACAAATACATCTGTGAAAACCGCATTCGAATCGGATCAGTAGTTTTAATGTGATGCGCGCACAAACATAGAGACAGACAGACAAAAAAAATCTAACCACATTTGTGGGTTCTATATCAATGTAGTCACCACCCCCCTCGCTAATGATTTTTTAAATATCTTTAATGTACAGAATTTTCATTTCTACAGATTTATTATATGTATAGATTATTTTTTACGCCCCCGCATGCTCCCTTGTGGGTGGAATTTTCTAAAATCCGTTCACAATTGACCTCAAAATTATAAATATAACTATTGTGCAAAATTTCAAACCTGTGGGACTTATAGATTTTAGATTTAAATTTTTTACCCTGAGGGTGAAATTTTGTAAAATCAGTTCACAATTGACCTCAAACTTACAAAAATAACTATTTTGCAAAGTTTTAAACCTGTAGGATTTATAGATTTTAATTTTTTTTTCACGCCCTCGCAACTCCCCATGTGGGTGGAATTTCGTAAAATCCGTCCACAATTGACCTCAAAATTATAAAAATAACCATTTTGCAAAGTTTTAAACCTGTAGGACTCACAGATTTTATTTTATTTTTTTCACGCCGCCGCATGCCCCCTTTGGGTGACATTTTGTAAAATCCGTTGACAGTTGACCTCCAAATTATAAAAATAACTACCTTGCAAAGTTTTAAACCTGTGGGACTTATAGATTTTAATTTTTATTTTTTTTTATTTTTCACGCCCCCGCTACTCCCCTTGTGGGTGAAATATTGTAAAATCCGTTCACAGTTAACCTCCAAATTATAAAAATAAGATGATTTCTGTATAGCTTTAACCATTAATGTTGCACACGCGACGGAAGCTTAAAAAATGGAGTAACTTTTCCCGTTTTCCCAACATTTCCCTTCACTGCTCTGCTCCTATTAATTGTAGCGTGATGAAAAGTAGACTATAATCAGCACAGGAGTATGAAAAATAATTGTACCAAGTTTCGTTAAAATCCGTCGAGTAGTTTTTGTTTCTATAGCGGTTATACAGACAGACAGACAGACAGACAGACAGACAAAAATTTTGCTGATTGCATTTTTGGTATCAGTATCGATTCCTAATTACCCCGTGATAGTTATTTTGGAAATATATTTCATGTACAGAATTGACCTCTCTACAGATTTATTATAAGTATAGTTTAAGATACCATTTGCCTAAAGAAAACGCTGTGCGTTGAAACATGTATAGATTTAAAGTGGTAGTTTTATTTTCATTAATACATATTATAAACAATAAACTTTTATCGTGTTAGTATTGTGTATTTTACAAACTGATTTTCCTTTAGCATTTACTTTTTTAATTAGTAAAATTTTGTTTTGAGTCGCACCCTCAAAAATATTCCTATATACCCAGCAAAATATGAGCTCTTAATTTTAACAGAAAAATGCTCCGCCTTACAGTTTTTCATTATTTCCCTAGTATTAGAAAAAAAATCATATCTCACTACAAAAAGCGCGTTAATAGTAGTTTACGTAACAAGTCCCGAAAGTGGTCTTTTACTGGACGAGTGGGCAAATTGCAGGGCGATTCGCAGGCGAGTCCTGCAAGCCTGCGAGTCTAGTAAAAGCAATTTTTGGGACGTATTACGTACAATATTTTTTTTTAAAACGGGCATTGTTGTACCATAAACTTCATATTATTCAGTTTACATTTTTATAACAAGAACTTCTTATTAACTAATTTTAACATTTTTTTTAACAAACCTTGCTTGGGTGGCCCCCTTAACAATTTCATCTGGTATAATTTCATCTTCATTCATTCACAATCAAATGCATCCTTTTGAATATCCATTTTATAATAAATTTCACGTTTTCAACTAAACGTCAAAATATGTCAAGTTATTTTATAATTATAAATATATTCAAACCTCGGTTACTCTAGAAACCATTTGACTGCTATCTTAGACTAACTATTTTATTGTTTTTTTCAATAAAGATAGGCCGGAAAGTAAATAAAAATGAGTCTGGTAAAAGCTTTTACCAGACTCATTTTTATTTTCTAGCCTTGTCCGACAAAATGAGATTTTCTGACCTACAAATAAACCGGAAAGTACTAATTTCTGGCCGGTTAAAAAAAAACATGTATTTTAGGTATATTTGTAAAAAAATCAAGCACTTTAATATTTTTTTTTTGTAAACTTTAAAAAAATATTAGAGGTTGAACTTGGATTATTTTGAGACAATTCTTTTGCTTATTAATTTTATAATTCATTAACAAAAAACCATTTTGAAATGTGCAACTCAGTCTTCTAGGAAATAACTAATTTACAAAAATGTATGTCCTATAATTTAATTGATAAGATTTAGGTAACCTTATAGAAATTTAAGTTTTTATGGTTAAATTTATTAAGTATAATAGAAGTTCTTTGTTTTAAAATTTTTTTAAAACATTTTTATTGTGATAATGATCAATAAATTTTGTCTCTAATAATTAAAAATCATAATGGTGTTATTTTCATGAATGGGTATGTCTCAATTGTATTTATAAACTTTCACAAAATTTTTACAACATTACTTTATCTGTTTGTATTGTGAAATTAACACCATCTATGTTTCAATACTCAACTTAATTTTAGTATTTATACTTTTAGTACTTACCACAGTCTCAGTATTTTCCATAATCTCATACTCGTGATAAGATAATTCAATACAAATCAGTTTTATAATTACTTCATTATTTTTTTATTATTTATTAACCTTTTATAAATAAAAAAAAACATTTGATCTATATACCTACCTATGCAAAAAGATTTTGGAACTTAAGATTAAAAACAGTGGAAAAAGAGGTTTTCAGTGTTTTATTATCTGTTTAAAGTACTAAAGTGTTTTATTAAACAAAGTGCTAAAAATTGAGTTGACCAAGTTGTTAAACTACGAAAAAATCGGATAAAGTCCCTGAAACACATTAATTAAATTGTCATTTTTCAAATACTTAATCTAAAACTGTTAGAATGGGTGTGAATTGAAGTTAGATTATCATTACCTTTTAAACGCTTAATTTAATCGAAAAATTATAAGAGACCTCATTTTTGTAGAGCAGTTATTCCCTAGATTACTATGAGTAATGATTTCTTGTTAACGAACTGTAAAATTCATAAGCAAAAAAGAAATTTGTCTTCAAATAATCCAAATTTAACTTTTAATATCTTTTAAACGCCGAGCTTTTAAAAGTTTTAAAAAATCTTTTTTGTAGAGACTTCGTACAAGGACACGAGAAGAGATCTTTTTAACGCGCTGTTGCTAGGGCAATATGAGCTTTTTTTCGAATACCAAGGAAAAAATTTAGAGCATTTTTAGAGCATTTTTTAGAGGTATGCAAGTTATTTTTTAGATATAAATCCTATCAAAATTTGTTATCTCTCGTTGCTTATATATCTCTTTTTACTAGATATGATCTATTGTGATGGTTACACTTCTTAGCTCCGGCTTTGGGGTATGGGTTCCTTCTTATTGTTTATTGATGATTCAACACAAACCAATTTTCATTTTTTAATTCAACCTTTTATTTAACTTTAACTTTAAATATCAATGACAAATATTTTAAAAAGAATTACCATTAATCAAATTCAAACATCAATAACCACAAAAATCCTCGTTTCCATAACATTTTCCTATTTATATCCATTATAAAAACAACAGTCACTGGTCTATGTCGTCACACTTTATAATAAGATATTTCATTTACACAATAGACACAGTGATACCATAACAAATCCCAACAATTAAAAAAATTAAAATTTTCTCCAAAGACTAATTTTATTTTTTTAAATTTCCTTTTTTTTTTTGTTTTATTACAATTTTTTTTAACCTCTTTATTCAGTGTATCTTTACATTTTGTTTTAAACAACTTATAACAGTTTTATTTATTTATTTTATATTTTTTTTTATTTTCTCATCCCTTTCTGATATTTCCCCATAATTTCCATAATTTTAATTTTAATCTTAATTTTATTTACTTTTATTTAAATATTTTATTTTTTTCTCTTTTTATAATTATATACAATGCTCATCCAAATCTTCCTTAATCTTCTTTTAATGTTATCTATTTCAAAATAATTTATATCATCTTCTTTATATGTTTTATGTTTAAACTTCTTTTTATTCTTATAATTGTAATTCAAATTAGTTTTATATTTAATTTTATTTTCATTATTATAATCTAATCTATTTTTATATTTATTATCACCCTCATATACTTTATTTTCACATTTTGCTTCTTCATTTGTATAATAATTATCTTTATTTTTCTTCTTATCATAGTCATATTCATCATTTAATTTTAATTTCATAATTTCATATTCTTGTTTCATTTTGTTTTTAAATGTAACATATTCTTTATAATAATTATTTTTACTTTTTCCATTCTGTAAAATGTCTTCATAAATATATTCTTCTTTATATCATCTCATAGGTTTATTTTTATTTTTATTTGTTTCATACATTTCTATTGATTCAGATTTATCTTCATTTCTAAGTTTATACTCCCACATAGCTTTTACTTCAGGAGATTCAGTTTCATAATCCTTATTAATTACTGATTTGTCATAAATTGTTTTCATATCTTTTATTGTTTTCATTTCATCTTCTAATTCATCCTTATTTTTGTCCATTACTTCTTTAAAAATAGTTTTCATTTCATTTTTGAATGCTTCTTTTATTTCTTTTTTCATAGTATCCATATTTAAATTTATTGCTTTGATATCTTCTTTTAAATTATTATTCATTTTTTCTAAAAATTTAAACATTCTATCCATATCACTTTCTTCATGTTTGTTACCATTCCTTTCAATAATTGCTTCAATAATTGTGATATTCTCTTTTTCATCTCCGGATTCATTATTTTCCATAATATTTATATCATCATCTTTTTGATGATCTCCGTTTTGCTCATTATCCCTAACCTGTCTTTGTCTTCTTGTTTCCATATTTTTTTTTAAATAATTTTAGTTTTACAATTTATGTTTAGTTTTCAATTAAATAATTTTAGTTTTATGATTTATGTTTAATTGTTTTAATAAAACTCTCCCCACAAATCACTGCCTCTATTATATAAATGCAAATATCTTACCTATCTGTCAGTCCTGACTGTCAAAGTCCTTGTCTTCCCTCTTAATCTTTCTTGTTTTTCGAGTTTTTCTCGTTCTTGCTTGTAGGAGGTGTCTCGAATTTTGAAATTCTAGGTGCTTGTAGGTGTCTCGAATTTGCAGTTCTAGGTGCTTGTAGGTGTCTCGAATTTGCACTGCTTGTAGTAGGCCCCACGTTGGGCGCCAATTTTGTGATGGTTACACTTCTTAGCTCCGGCTTTCGGGTATGGGTTCCTTCTTATTGTTTATTGATGATTCAACACAAACCAATTTTCATTTTTTAATTCAACCTTTTATTTAACTTTAACTTTAAATATCAATGACAAATATTTTAAAAAGAATTACCATTAATCAAATTCAAACAGCAATAACCACAAAAATCCTTGTTTCCATAACATTTTCCTATTTATATCCATTATAAAAACAATTTTTAGTTTTTAATATCTGGTCTATGTCGTCACACTTTATAATAAGATATTTCATTTACACAATAGACACAGTGATACCATAACACTATATAGGTATATAGATATAGGTATCTCTTTTTACTAGGTTTGATCGGTTAGAAAAATTTTGTTTTGTGTAATAGGTAATTGTCTTATACGTTAAGTTTAAAAATTTTATTTCAGATTTGTAAAGTTTATTAAGTTACCTTAGGAACGGGGGGAAAAATAAATAGAGAATTTTGAATTTTGATACAATAGAAAATTAGCTATTAATCTCATTAAGATGATTTTAAAGTTATAGTTAAAATAAAAAATGTTAATGATCTACATGAATAAAAACTTAAATAAATTGAAGAAGAATAAAGTTTATAAAAAAATATACAGAAGAATTGAAAACAAACAAACTAGAACGCATTTGATACAGGCAGTCAAATTAGTAACCAAATTAACCAGAAAGGGAATTCCACAACAAATTTGGCGCCCAACGTGTGGCGATAGAGAATGGAAAATTGGACATTTAAAAGATAACAATTCGAAATTGATAGATGGCGAAAAAAATGCAAGTTTGGGTATTAAATTTTTTTTGATTTATTTTTAGGTTTCTATAGATATATAGATTATCAACTCATTCTTTTTTTAAGGTGGTTAGCCAAGATCTAAAAAACCCAAAGTAAAATTGGAAATACATTCATTTTGATTTAATAAAATGTGTGCTGTTTCTTTGGATATATGTAAGGTGCGCCACAAGTTTAATCCTCAGGTAAAATATTTTATTTTAGGGATTAAAGTAACCGGTAAAGACCGCCAAATAACAGTAGGTCGATTGAAGTTAAATACGTTGAAGGTGTATCCATAGAAAATGTAGAGTGAAGGCGTTTTCGAATGCAACAAATGAAAACGTTCTTACCGAAATTGTCGGAGTTCACTCACATGAATCTTCCCAAAGTATTCCGAGAGAAATTATTAGCAATTCTGTAAAAAGAAAAGCAGGGGAGGATATTTCTGAAAAGCCATAAAAACTTATATGTCAGAAATAAAATAAATTAAATTAAATAAAAATAATCAAGAAGTGAATTAGATTGTATTCGCAGAAACATATGCAAGCAGAAAATTGCTACAAGTTCTTCCTAAACATCGCAGAAAAGTGAAACATACTGTACACGAACTACAGTTAAAAACAATAAAAAATGAGAATTTTGTTTTAAGTGTGGGGGACGAGAGTGACATTTTAATATTTTAAACATTTACAACCTTATATTTTTTAACATCATGCAATGCAATTTCCATGGATGGCACTTTTCAATATTGTACTTCCTTTTATCATCAGATGTTTACTATTCACGGCTTTAAAAATGGTAATCCATCCCTTAATGACAATAATCCTCAAATATAAATTTCGTGGCGTACTTTACCTATCCTTTTCTGACCGGGTACATGCTAGTTGGCTCCGGCGGTCAGATTTTAATCCCTATTTTTAAAAGGGTCTTAGGTTAGTTGGCTCCCGTTGCCGATTCTGGGAATTAAGGTAAAGTACCGTGGTAAGTTTGTTGTGTTTTTCTAAAAAAATAATTTTAAACATACATAAATAATCAATATATTTGAGTTATGTTTTTAAAATCCATTTTTTTATTACAAATAAAAAGTTATTCATTTAAAGAAATAATTGTTTGTTTGCCTGTAGGTGAAGGAAAATACAGAAGCTAGGGTTATCAAATGCATTTTAAGAAGACACAGATGTTCGAAAATATCTTAAATATGTATTTGGCCTTCCATTTTTGGATCCCTCCGAGGTGGGTGAGTGTTTTGCGTTCGATTTCGCCGAAGTGTTACCAAATCGTCCTGCACTTCACGAATTTGCTGATTACTTGGTGGAGAATTACATCTCGGAGGACGCTGATTTTCCATCTCATATGTGAGTCAAAAAGAGTCCGTCACTGGAGCGTACCACAAACGCTTGCGAAAACTTCCACGCTAAATTTAATTCACTGTTTTATAGCCACCATCCAAATATATACCGATTTTTGGAAATTTGAAAAATATTCAAATTGATACATACATTAAAATGTGTCAGTCAACAGAAAAGGTATACCGCAGGGTCGTTTTTTTTAACAATTTGTGGAGGAAAAAATATTATCCTTAAAAAATAATGAAATAAGCAAATTTGAATTTTTAAAATTAATGTCATATAAATTCCATCCAAACATTTGAAATTTAATAATTATATGTAAGTATATGAAAATAAATTTATATTATAATTTTATTATTAGAACAATTGTTTATTTTGAGTTTTGGTATTCTTAGAAAAAAGTAGATAGGTACCTAATCCTCTTAACCACCGGAGCCAATTAGTACACGGTCATCGGAGCCAACTAGTATACGATTAAAAGGGTTTTCTGACCAGGGGAGCCAACTAGTGTGCGCCGTTCTGACCACCCGGGGTTTGTGGCGCTCTTTACATAGTCCCATTTCTTTTAATTTTCTTTTCATAGAATTTTCTTCTTTGCATAAAATTTTTATTTCGAGATTCAGAAAATTTACAGCATGTTCACAAATCTTAGATTTATTTATATCTCCTTTTTTAGATAATTTGTGTGTTCATTATGGCGAACTTCAAGAGGTCTTCCTGATTCCCCAATGTAGACTTTGCCATCATCACATGGTATATTATATACACAATTTTTTGTAGTAAATATATGAAATCATGCCACAAAGAAGCTACAGAGAATATTTAAATACAGTGTATTATTATTTGATTAAAAATATAGTTTGATGGGAGTATTTTTAATTTATTTTTTTTATCTGTTTGATTTTATTTATTTATAAAATTTTGTTATCCATAAAACATACTTAAAAGAATATATTTTTCTGGCTTACTTCCATACAAAGATAGCATAGAAAGTTTTGCTTCTATCGAAACTTCTCGAGTTTCACAAGACTTTTTATTTAAAATTGCTTATATATTAAGTATTTTATAGCTGTAGATTTAAAACCACAAAATATAAAGATTCCGCCAAACGGATATTCCTTATTTCGTAGAGATCGATTGTTTAAAATTTAAATAGGTAATATGGAATTTGTTTTTCGCAATATTGTTTGTACAATTTTTTATTTGAAAATTGATAACTTTAGATTTTTTTAGCAAGAGAATTGTCCATTTGAACTCAACCTTAATATTTCTTATAAGGGAAGCCAGTTACATTGAGTAAATCAAAGCAATTTTTTTTCCTCCTTGATTTATTGCTTATAGTTTGACTTACAGTAAAGTGGTACACATAAATTTATGGATTAGTTATTTTACAATAGCTTTAGTTTAAATAAAACTCTACATTTTTGTATGATAACACAGCATAGTTTGTTGCTATTTTAACTAATCTTTTAATTTTAGGTAAACATTTTTTGGTACAATTAAAAGTTACTTCATAAAACATTAACATTTTAGGATTATTATTATGTATTATTATACAACAAAGAGTGTTTTGTGGTGTTTACACACTGCTGTAAAAAACCTGATGGGTACACCAGATAAGGAGAGCTAAAGTCTATGATTGTAAACGGTATCTCTTATTTCTTTGTTGTTTGCTGTTACAGATAATAAATTATTGTAATTGTATATATTTAAATTTATATAAAGAGTGTTTGGTTCAACTAATGTACGAATATAGCAAATAAATCGTTCAAATGTTAATGAAAATAAATTTAAAAGCAATACATATTTAAAAAGTATACATTAATCTGATTTGGTTTTGCAAGAATATGTTGACATGCAAAAGTTAAAAACAAATAAAAATAAATATATTTTTAAATATTTAAAATTTAATTAATCTAAATACCTGATAATGCCTCTTGAAACAATTGATCAATATTTCTGTTAATATTCACTTGGATAATAATAGTAGGTAGGTACAGTAAGTTTGTTTGGAAACTTCTTTATAATTGTCAAGTTATTTCATTAGTTTTCCGAACTTTTATAGCTGCTAATTTAAAAAAAAAACTAAAATATTCATTGATAAAATGGAATAATACCTATTTTTTTAAACCGGCCAGAAATTAGTACTTTCCGGTTTATTTGTAGGTCAGAAAATCTCATTTTGTCGGACAAGGCCAGAAAAGAAAAATGAGTCCGGTAAAAGCTTTTACCGGACTCATTTTTATTTACTTTCCGGCCTATCTTTAATGAAAAAAACAATAAAATAGTTAGTCTAAGATAGCAGTCAATTGGTTTCTATAGTAACCGAGTTTTGTTTAGGTATATTTAAAACTATAAAATAACTTGACATATTTTGACGTTTAGTTGAAAACGGGAAATTTATTATAAAATGGATAATTAAAATGATGCATTTGATTGTGAATTAATGGAAGATGAAATTATACCAGATGAAATTGTTAAGGCAGCCACCCAAGCAAGGTTTGTTAAAAAAATGTTAAAATTAGTTGATAAAGAGTTCTTGTTATAAAAATGTAAACTGAATAATATGAAGTTTATGGTACAACAATGCCCGTTTTAAAAAAAATATTGTACGTAATACGTCCCAAAAGCCTGTGACTCGCCCTGCAATTTGCCCACTCGTCCAGTAAAAGACCACTTTGGCGACTTGTTACGTAAACTACTATTAAATACAGATTAGTCGAAACAAAATATTAAATTAGTCAAATATTCTACACACTTTTAATCAGATAAAACTAAAGGTCGAGTATATATGTTAATAATTTTTAATAAGTTTTATGAATGTAATGGAGAACTTCCAGTTATTTTGTCAATTGAGAAAATTAAGATGCTAAAAATATTTTTATAAAAATGTTAGAAGATTATAGATAATAATTATACACTATAATAAAAGATAAATCACAATTTATAGTTAGTTTGTAATTTATTTTATTTCCACTAATAAAATCTTTTTGTAATAATTGCATAATCGATGCAATCGATCTGACAACTTAACCCACCTACAGCTTATATCAAATAATTAAGAATATTGTTACATATAAGCACGAAGTATGGACTTCGTGCATATCAGGATAGAGTAGTTTTACCCTATTTATTAATTTATGTGTTTTGTAGTTAATTAATTATTTTCTTTTACATTCAACTAAGTTAAAATCAGTACGTTGCATCTCGAGACGAGCTTGGATAGAGGGTAATATATAAAGTAAGGTAAATCTGGCAACAGCGCAGTGTAACCTGGTTCCTCCTCCACCGTTTTAAAGCTGATAAAGCTCGATCCGACACTCAGTCGCTGCGTGGCAATCATCCCTGATGGAGCCTGTTCTGTTGTCAACCGCCAAATGCGAAATCCGTTTAGTCATACTCATACGTTTCTTATATGCAAAAAAGTTTCTTTATCAAGAACGTACGCAAGTGGTGTCACCAGTTCTCTTCAGAGCGATTGCACGTCCACGACGAAGCGTGGTCTGGTCGACCCAGCTTGACGGACCGAACAGTGGCCAAAATTCAACAGATTGTACTTGATGATCAAAGAGCAACACTCGACGAGATCACCGACCATCTTGGGAAAAAGGTCATCAGACAGTTGGTGTAAAAAGTGTCAGCAAGGTGAATGATAAAATAAATAACCGCAGAACACAAATTGCAGCGCGTTGCATGTGCCCTTAAATTTCTCAGGGCGTTTCAAAGAAGATGTCGAAGCACTTTTGGATCCAATTGTCACCGGAGGGGAGACGTGGGTACACCATTTCAATCCAGAACACAAGCAGGCGCCATCCACTAAAAATTCAAGACGTGCAAGTCTACCGGTAAGGTCTTCTGGGATCAAAATATATGGAAAAATGGACAACGATAAACTCTGACAGTTACTGAAATACTCTGAGGTCATCCAGAATAAGAGACGCGGTATGTTTACCAAGGGAGTCACCTTTTCCCATGACAATGTGCGACTGCACGTCTCTTGTCAGACCACCGCTCAGACCGCTCTGCTCACTCAGTTCGGGTGGAATAAATCGACCTCCCCCTCTTTTAGCCCTGACCTAGCCCACAGTGACTACCGTATGTTCCTTGCGGTCAAGAAACTCCTTAGAGGCATGAAGTTTATATCGAACGAAGTAGAAGAAGCGGTCACTGACTATCTGCCCGATGCGGCGGTGGAGTGGATCGATCGAAATGGAGATTATGAAGAAAAATAGGCTTTTTGATGATGTACTGATATTTGCAAATAAATGCGTTTTTGTATATATATATATATATATATATAAAGATGTAAAAGATGATACAAAACGTATCTAGCGCCGTGCTGTCAATAATAATTCCAGTTTTAAACTGGATTGGTGTTTGGTTAGATTTCCTTACTCAAGACACCGGGAGATGCTGCGACATAGGTATAAGGTTATGTATGAGCTGAAGACTGTCACAAACGCTCTGCTCGTTATATATATATATATATATTGATATGGATTTTTTTCTTGGGACAGGTTCCTGCAATGAGTTGTTGGAACGTGGTCCAGGATTTTTAAATTGGTTGTCTAGATTAAGTAATTTTTTTGATATTGTATTGTTTTTGTTTAGTTGATAGATTGTTTCATATGGAGATGATTATTATTTTTTGAATTGTGATGGAAGAGTATTGTATTGTCAAATTTGATAAAAAAAATTATTTTTTTTATAAAAACTGAATATTGAAATTTAATTTTTTAACAAATAAATAATTAAAACCATAAAAAGAACTAAAAGATATAAAACAACAAAAGAAACAAGCAACAAAAATAAAAATAAACCTGAGATTGGAAATATTGTAAGCAGTGCAGTCCAAGGATAGAAATAATATGATGAGACAAATGGAACAATAGGAAGAAGGTTTTTTCTTAAAGATTGCAGTAAGAAGATAGATTTTAGAAGTTATAAAGAAGAAGATTTTTATTATACATTTTTAAATTGATTTGTGAAGACAATCAATTTAAAAATCTTGGATCCACAACCTATAATTTTATTGAAGAAGGGTGTTCCCGGAGGGAAGATCCATTTCAATATATATTATATAAGTATATTAGATCTCGAGGCGTGCTTAAATAGTTTTAATTGTCACGTAAAATATGAATTAGTTATAAAAGAGGGCTGAAGAGGTCGAACACTGGAACACTGGAAGTATAGAGTCTGAGGTTGTCTGTAAGGGTCACCCTTGGTGAGTTATGTAAATTAGACCGTTGTGACTCTTGACGTATCTTCCTGACTGAGTGTGCCATGCCAACATAGGTATAGTTTATTTTGTAAAATTGGTTTATATTAGTGTGTTTATTTTAGATTAGTTCTTATTGGTATTTTTCATTATTTGCTAATATATTTGTTGTTTGTTTCCTATTGCTCATCTTCCTTTTAGTTAGGTTACTGTCCTCACCAGGATATCAACCAGTTGATTAGATAACCGTTACCTTTGTGGAAAGTGCCTCTAGTAAAGCTACTTCTCATCCCAAATCACTAGATCATACCGTATTGGTTCACCTCCATTCGTGACATGGAGGAGGTGCGTGCTTCCTGCCCACCTAATTTCCTGCGATCTCTCAACAGAACTTTATAATACTGGAAAGAAAAAACTAAATACTTACATAATAAATAGAAGTCAGATAGTACCTATAAGAAATGTATTTACTACAGATTTACTATCCCAGATTTGCAATGTTTTTCGCTCATTTATTCCATCAGATTCAGTCTCATATCTCAACCTTATTAAATCATTTCTCTTAAAAATTATCTGTAGTAGTCATCTGGTCTAAAAACTTGAGACAAAAATATAAAACTTTAACAAATAAAAAAATTATATTTATTTTCTCTTCTGCTTCTTCCTAGATTTTAATATCTATAATTATCCACTATTAAAAAATACACAAGACAATAACTTAAGATTATTCGTACGTAACATAATTTAAACTTTAAATACTAACCAAAAATATGAAAGAAAATTTATCAGCGACCAATAAAATTGCTACTTAATGTAATATTACTATAAAAAATTCAATATTAAGACCATCTTAATAGGATGTTTTGTAGTATCAAAGTTTCTATTTCGCTGTACCCTTACTTACATACACTTGACATGGCATCTTTATTACGTAAAATGTTAAAAAATGACTAACTACCGAATATTTGGTACCTACCTGTTTCCTAACTTACGACATATTAAAGAAAAAATACAAAATGAAAAAAAATATACCACTCAATTAAATTAACAACAACTAAAATTTGTAGATAATCATAAAAATAAATAATAAGAAGTTTACAAAAAAGGCTTAATATCAATAATCCGAACTTGGATTATCTACCGCTGCGTGCGCAGTTGTGGTTTACGAAATTCTGTACATAAACAACTGACAAAGAATTATACAGAAGAATATATACTTGACCGTGAGAATACCTGTAAATACTTTATATCACATACCATAATAAATCACTAAAATATGTAATTAAATTTAAAAAAGAATAACCTCTCTCTCTTTTAATTGTGCAATAGAGCAAATTTTGTAAGAAATACATTATACAAATAAAAACAAAAGAAATTTAAAACGCTGAAAAATTATCATACTGATCATTGATCATACTGAAAACAACAGAAACATATTTCAGCAACAACTAAGGTTATCTCCACTTTGTCATATCTGCGACATTAAGCAAGAAGTAAATGATTTATCAATATGAAAAAAATATCGAACGGTTTAGGAAGAATCAATATGACATAGGGAAAGAAATAAAGCTTATCACTAAAAAAATGGCAAGAAATAGTTGAAATTGTCCTGGAAAGAATCAATTCAGGAGATCAGGCAACGACACCTCCACCACGTCATGCCTGTGGGAAAATGCGTTGTGCCCTAATGGTTTGTGATTAGGGGATAGCTCTACCAGAAGCGCTTCTTACTAAGGTCGTGATTATCTAACCACCTTATTCGTATCCTGCTGATGGCAGTCACCAAACTAAGGGGAAGTTAAAATAAACAACAGGACACAAACAACAAATAACGAACAATAACAATGAGAATAAATATAAAATAAATGCAGTAATACAAACTAATCTTACCAATCAAACTAGATGGTGGCATGTCACACTCACGAAAATACGTCAAGAGTCACACAGGTCCTTACACAAGAGCCTGTTTTAGATACACCCCAAAGGGTGACTGTTACAGACAACCTTAGAATTCGAACTCCCTGTGTCTGACCTCTTTGACGCTCTTTTATATCATATTTTTACGTGACAAAAACAAAACTAGTTAAGCACGCTTCGAGATCTTAAATGACTTTGACCTTGTTAAATGTAATGTAAATTAATACATTAAATTATAAAATTAATAAATTAATATGTAGAGCAAGATATATATATATATATATATATATATATATATATATATATATATATATATATATATATATATATATATATATATTGAAATCTTGTTGCATTTAAAGAGAACAATCTAACATTTTTAGTTGCAGATAAACGATTTTTCAAAACAACAAAGTTCCAGTCGAATAAAGTCCAGGCCTGGTCCAGGCCTGGTCCAGGCTTTACAGTGGCCTATCTATCCAATTAATATAAATTTTACCAAAACTGTTCTTACGATATATGGTTTTATATAAGTATAGAACGTTGCATTTATTAAACTCTACTTAATAGATATATATTAGCGCAATCGTGGGGAGTCAAAATTTCAATGGCTTGCAAAAATCTGTGTTACATCACAGTATAGCTTTCGAACTTATTCAATTCTATATTCAGACTTGCAGTATAAAAAAACACTAATTATATAAATATGTTTTTAGTAAAGCAGAGTGCATAGCACCACGACTGACGGGAGATACCTTGCTCTTTTGTCAAAGCGCATAGAATGCTGTTTCGACCTGTAAAAGAATCTTTTCAGATATTCCTAACTGGGTCTTCCCAGATTGACCAATTCTAAAGTGTTATACTTTTTCCAAACTTACAGGTTGTGATCTTTAAACGCATACACTCAAAAAATTATCCTTGCACTGATAACAGAAGTACTTCTGTAAACCGATTAAGGTATAATATTTGTTAAGATAACATGAAATTGTGACGATTATAAGAAATAACTGTCATTACAATAAAACATGTAAGATAATTCCAAAGTCTGTTTTTGTTTCCAGGACAAATTCATTTCTTTTACAGATACAGAAATAGATTATACATAACGAAATTTTTTGTTAATATAACATGAATTTCTGATAAAAAGTTGATAGAAAAATCGTTTACTGAACGGATCATCAATTATTCACTTAATAGTAATAATGTAAACAGAATTATATTATGTTATTGGCTAATTAGTGGATTCTATTCATTGACATATTAATATGTCAATGATTCTATTACCCTTACAGACAAACTGTTACCTTTGCAGTCTATTGTTATTTCGAAGACCAATGGTATTCACAGTAATATGGTTTGAGATAACAATATTACTATCATATTAACAATATGACATTCCCATCATAACAATATTCCCATTATATTTAGTCTAGCAACTATTAAATCTATAATATAACTGTTCACGCAACAATACTTCTTTCAAATTAACAATAAACTAATAAACACTGTAAGCGAAAAAAAACTATTCCCGTCGAAGCGGGTGGTGTAAGATGTCGAATCGCGAATCCCGGTCATTTCTTGTGCGACTACGGGATGGTTATACTAGAGACAAAAAAAGTCAAAACTACAAATCGTTTGACTTGTAGGAAATTGAAAACCTTGTTTAAGAAAAGTGGAATTTTAGAAGTGAAAAGATTAACTAATAAATGTGTTGGTAAGTACATACCTATCTATTTTAATAAATACCTACCTGATTAACATATAAATAAACTGAGAGGCATAGGTTAAGGATATTTATTGTCAATAAATTATAAAGAGTAGACTATTATAGTAGAATAATGCAGTAGGGCACAATTTTGTTGTATTATTACTTATTAAATTTTAAGCCATATCCTTAACTTATGCCGCGTAGTTTAATAATAATAATATTATTGTGATGTAGTGATATGATATTTGATTAATGCATATATATGTATATGATAAAAGTTGTCGTTTCGGCAACATAATCGTTCAATTACTTTCTAAATTATGGGACTCAAAAAGTATCAGCTAATGCCATTTCAAAGTGTTTATTCAAACAAAAATCGCCTTATAAAATATCCTTTTTGGCGATAAGTGTATTTATTGCGGGTCATATAACGTTTATTTTACTAAAAAAATAATAATCTACAGGGTGGCCCAACCTAAACGGGACGAAGATTGGTGGGACAAGATGATTTAAAAAAGTTATTTGGCAGATAAATTTCGTAACGGACACCTTTCTAAATTAGTGAGACACATATCAAATTAATAACAATACAAAGTTATTTTTTTTAAATTCATCACCGTATATTTTATTAGATTTTTAATTCCCCACAATTGCCTTGAAAAATTTCGACATCAAGATTTTTTTGATCTTTACATTTTGGAGGTCCCTGAGTCCGAAAAACATAGTTTTGGAAAAATGTCTCTCTCTGTGTGTGTGTGTGTGTGTGTGTGTGTGTGTGTGTGTGTGTGTGTGTGTGTGCGTGCGTGCGTGCGTGTGTGTGTGTGTGTGTGTGTGTGTGTGTGTGTGTGTGTGTGTGTGTGTGTGTGTGTGTGTGTGTGTGTGTGTGCGTGTGCGTGTGCGTGTGCGTGTGCGTGTGCGTGTGCGTGTGCGTGCGTGTGCGTGTGTGTGTGTGTGCGTGTGCGTGTGCGTGTGCGTGTGCGTGTGCGTGTGCGTGCGTTTGTGTGTGTGTGTGTGTGTGCGTGTGTGTGTGTGTGCGTGTGCGCGCGTGTGTGTGTGTGTGTGTGTGTGTGTGTGTGCGTGTGCGTGTGTGCGTGTGCGTGTGTGTGTGTGTGTGTGTGTGTGTGTGTGTGTGTGTGTATGTGTGTGTGTGTGTGTGTGTGTGTGTGTGTGTGTGTGTGTGTGTGTGTGTGTCTTTTACGTACACAATTTGGAAAAAATTGCTGAATGCGTTTTATGAAATTTAGACCAAAAGTCTACTGGTGATATTATGAATGTTATTTTTTCAGTTAACAAATTTACCTTTGAAACATTTGTATTGTTGAATTCGCACCATATCCGAGCTTTCTGTTCTGAAGAACCAGCGTTTTGTTTGAGGGACAGAATGATTTTCGAAGAAATCGTTAGAATCATTCAACTTTTTGTGAAACTGGGGTAGGTACAAAATAGTTAGCAATTATGATTTGTTTTTGTTGTAATAATAGATTATTTCATTCAAAGCAACCAGAAAATTAGTGTGTCGTTGGCAAAGACCATATCTGATCAAATTTTATGTTTATTTCCAGGTGAACTTAGGGTAAAACTCCTCTAGTTTTTATGTGTGCTACTAACATATTTTTATAAATTTCAGGAATACTAGTTTGCTCCTCAAACAAATAAAGCTCCCAAAGGGAAACTTTTGGCAAAATATTACAACCAAATGCGAAAACTAAAATTAATAGGTCTCATAGAAGCTCCTTTGATTAGAAAAAGAAAATGTGAGACCTCCAAACCAGGTTTATTTAAATAAATTATAAAAATATAAATATAATTACAACATTCACATCTTTTCAGATCTTCTGGAACCAGAGGAAAATGCTATTAATACTTAAGAGAAGCTGAAATTCATGCAAGAGTACGAAAGGTGGGATGAGGTAAAAATCTTGTATTTTTTGGTCATAGTATTATTGTGTGGAATTATCGACCATTTACTTTATTAACAAATGTTAATGTGTTTCAGATTGATTTAGACTTTGAAAATATCTATCCTCAGGCTACTAATATATACACAAAATGGGGCTTGTTCGTAAACGTTGCTCTGGAGTTATTTAAAAGCAAAATTAAAGATAAGCAATGTAAATCTGTTCTTGAAAAATTAGACAATGGATCTGTCACCGAAGGTACAGTTTCTTAATATATCAGGCTTACTACTTTCACGTTTCTTTATGTTTTACGTTGTTTGATGGTAAAGATTTCGTTATTTTTTATTACAGAAGGAAAACATGTTGCCATATTGTCTTTGCTGCATGGTGCTATTGTGCCGACTTCAAAAAAAAAACGTTAAAGTAGGAACACGAAAAGCGTTATTAAAATATACAATAAATGATTCCCAAGATTCATTTATGGTTACGGGACGGAATATAAATGAAGTAGAAGGTAAACTCCTCGATAAAAAGAGTCGCAATAACCCAATACAACCCTTTCTAGTTGTAATATTCGATGACGATATTACGACACCGAAACAATTTCTGAAATGCTGCGACCAAATTAAATACAACTTTCTTTCTGTAATTCCTGCTCTAGATTGTTGTTTCAAAATTTTTCATGTCATTAACTTGAGATATCCGTTGGAGAGCATCGCCGTTTAGCAATTTATACAACAGTTTGTTTTTGAAATTTACACTAAGCATGATGTAGTATTACCAAACATGAGCATATTCATAAACGAAATAAAGAAAAAACTCGAAAATTGATTTTGATAAACCAATTAGTTCTTTATTTAATTTGTTTCGTGTTATGTTCGTTTAGTTTACTTTATATACATCCACTAATATTGATGATCCTACTAGAAAATAAAAACAACTCATACTTCTCTAAATATTTGGCACCGCAGGATATTAATTTGCACAGTTCCAGGTAGTCTTGATGATGAATTATATCGAAACATCAAAATACTATTTTGACATCTCGATATAATTTAAGCATCAACTCTTACCTGGAATTTTATTATTCAATTTCCGGATAGGACCACTTACAATATAGTGTTTTCTTTGGAAATAATTATTTTATTTTATATTTTAGTTAATATTTTAGTTAATAGATAAAATTCAAAGATTTTAAAATACAGATATTACCGTTTCGTTTGTTTGTTAATTCTGTTTGTTACTTTGTCATTTGGAAAAATAAAAATGTTCGTTCTTGTACCTTTACAATATTATGTACTCATCTATAAGAATGTAATTGTTTTTTCAAGAAATAAATTTGTTTAATTTTTAATTTGTTTATCAATTGACCCTTTCCCAGTGTGATGTTGTAACCTCTTTTTTCTTAAGATGTTAAAAGGCTCGTTTTATCGAGGTTAACAAATGCGAACGGCACTCAGGGGGTAGGAGGAGAGCGAGCGTGGATTCGAACGAGCTCGATGATATTGTATTAGAAAGATTTAAGGGGATATATTTACTAGAAAAAGAAAAGATATAAGAATTTAAAAGGGACTAAAGAGAAAATGAGAGAAATGATGGAAAAGGAAGGTGAATGGGCGCCACTTATTTTTTTATCATAAGGATGGGGAAATATAAGAAACCCAGATGGAAAAAAGATTTGACTATGTTAATAGGATAGGATAATTAATAAGTTGTTGTAGATCAAGTTAAAATTAGAAAGATATAGGAAATATAAGATAAGATACGGTAAAATTGAGTAACCCGGTAGATGTTCTTGTTAAAACTTTAAATTAAACACTTTTATTGGCAAAGCTGGAAAGAGAAAGTTATACTTACTTTTTTTCTTACATATCACAACAGCTCCATTTATATTAATGAGATAAAAATGATTTCAAAAATTGAGATTTATGATTTAAATACGTCTCATTCTTATTGTTGATGAAACTAGATTAGAATAACTTACACCAGGTCAGAAATAAAACGTATAAATAAACAATAAACAATATTTATTACTGAGAGTAGTAATAAGTCAGGCGTATGAACGAAACAATAGACATATAAAATATCAACAAATTAAATAAGGTAAAATACAGTGAAACACTCTAGTGTTTAATCACATATAGAAATAATATTACACATCCAATAACAGCTAAGTAATTTTATATTGTTATTTTTGTGTACCCATTTAAGCAGAATGTGAAGTGAAAGAAATTTAAAAGTATCAAAATGTTATGTAGAAAAAATAATAAATCACTTTTAGCTTAAAAGATTTTTTACTCGAGTAAAGAATGGGGTACCATATTATAGTTTAAATTAAGACAATTAAGTTATAAGAAACATTAAGAAATCAAAAATTTACCATAAAAGTGTTACAAAAATATTAAATCAGACTCTGCGCAACTCTTTCACTGATAAATGAAACATGTATTCGGTAAACTTGTCCGGTACTTAAATCTAGGGGTTGTACATATCGACTTGATCACACAAAAACCCAAGCTAGACTGATTAGGAAAATGGCGGTACTCAAGGGTGCTCTGTTTCGCGTCCCCTCATGTGATGTTAAAATCGGAACTTTATTGGCTAATACACCGATCGATACTCTCGCTTAGCAACAGAAAACCGTTAGAGATGTGCAACCGTCTAATAGGTTGAGAGTACAGGGCGGTAATAAGTAAGGAAGAATTATGAAAGAAAATAAAAAATTAAATTTTATACTCAGAGTTTTTTGAACACGCTACACAGCGCCTTCCGAAGAGAAAAAACTGGGTGGAAAACAGTTTTTTTTTTTTAATAAGCTAGTGTGTAGTGTGTAGTGTGTTTTTTTAAAAAAACGAAGCCGATAAAGGTAGAGAACATCGGGATGCAGAAAAGCGATCTTACGGGAGCGATATCTATCTAGGTAAAACTGGGGTATTAGTGTTGGTTACTGGAAGCGATAAAATATTCGCACTATTCACTAGCGCGTTAATATACAAGTAATACTACACTAGGGTTTGAAGAACCACAAGGTAGGTACAAAATATCGGATCAACAGATCATTGATATTACGTGACCAGATTTTTATAAACGGTACCGGCCAACCGGAAGATCACAAAGTGATCGGGAACAGGTCTACTCCGAAGTTTCTGCACGGAAACAAAAAAGTGTGCAGCTCGGCCTAGACGGGCAGCACTAAGTGGTATCTTTAAAGCAAATCGAAAAAAAATGTATTTATATTGCCCTTGACATAAGATGTCAGGACACACGCTACATTCACACACACATGGAAGAAAGTAAAGAATGCTATGTTCCCATAAGTAAAATTTCCCATAGGAGGCACAACGCGTATTTCCCTTTTTAGGAACTCCTATAAAGAAAAAAGCTGAATTTAAACCAAACTGTTAATAATAATTTTGAAAAGGAAGAAAGAAACACGGACGATAGTTATAATTAGGAATCTAATAAGCCTACCGGCCCCATTAGATCCGACAGTCAAGGTAAGTACGTGATACGTTAACATCTAAAAGATGTTTGGAAATGTTCCGTCCTGCTTGGTTGATGTTAAAGATATCAACGAATATACAGTAAGGAAGAGAAGAAAACAGTAATTACTAAAAATATAGTTCTCATTGAGAACATAAATAAAAAATCTTAAGGTAATAGATCACACTAAGACATTAACAGGAATCTAACAAATCTTAAAACCAAATTATCCTAACAGTCTTCAATCCTAGCTAGAAAAAAAATAGAGAAAGTAATAGAGGAAAAGAAAGAGAGGAGAAAGAAATTTTATCTGTCTTCCTTACAATCTCAACAGACCCACTACCGGAAAGAATTCCCTACGGCTTTCCTAGGCTTATCTCTCGTGACAAATTGCAAGGTCAAAATAAAATTCCAGAAGAA
Source organism: Altica lythri (assembly GCA_964028335.1). Classification (NCBI taxonomy): domain Eukaryota; kingdom Metazoa; phylum Arthropoda; class Insecta; order Coleoptera; family Chrysomelidae; genus Altica; species Altica lythri. Next base: position 42,620,423 of record OZ034806.1, on the reverse strand, counting down.
GTAGTTAAGATTGAATTTTGTTAGTCAAAAAAAGTAAAGTGATTCCAATAGTAGTCATGTGGCGAACCAAAGTTCTTTAAACCAACGATATGTAAAGGTATAAACTTGTATGAAAGAACGAAAAAAAATTAAAAAAAATTTACAAAAAAATTTTCAATAAAATTTTCAAAAAAAATTTTATGTGTCTTCCACTAATGTACGATAACCGTCTTATATCCATATCAAAGATAAAAAGTAGTTTATGGATGATAAACGAGAAATAAGGTAACTAAAAAATGTTTTCAAAACATAAAACAGTAATAGATATTACTGAACGATACGATAATAAATTCACAAGTGCTGACGCACCTATACGGTAGGTTAACGGTAGATAAAGGAAAAACTATTTTTTCCTTCAAAAAAATACAAGTGTTAAAGCACTCATACGGTAGGTGAGCAGTAGTTAAGAGAAACATATTTCCTCCTTCGGTACGATATCAACAAGTGTTAATACACTTATTAGATAAATAAACGGTAAATGAGGGAAAGTAAATTTTTACATTCGAGACGATAGAGATAAATGTTAAGGTACTTATTAGGTAGGTAAACGGTAGGCAAGAGAAAAGTATTTTCCCTTCCGAAATGACATGTTCAAGTGGTAATACACTTAAACGATAGATAAACGATAAGTGTAAGTCTGAATACACTTAATCGACAAATATAAAAGTAAGACATAGAGAAAAATATTTAGTGTTGAGTCAGGGCGAGATCTTGAGAGACGGAGAGGTCGAGAAAAAGAAAATGGAAAAGAAATGCTTATACGGATAATTCTGAGAAAACAAAGAAACATTAGTTCCTATTCGGAGAGTTCATCTTCAGAAGAATCATCGGAATCAGAGACATAAGGCTTAAGGTCTTTTATATGCCAATTTCCTGCTTTTGATCCATCGCGATTTTGTAATGAGTATACTAGTGGAGATAGTTTACGGACAACCTTACATAAGATATATTTAGGAGCTAATTTGGACATAAACTTATCGGCAGCTTTGGAGAGGACTTTATTTCTTCTCCACACCTTATCACCAACGTTGAATTGAATGTTTCGACGACGAAGATTATAGGTTTTGGAATTTCTTTGATAGGCTTGGTGAAGATTGTGTTGTATTTCAAAAAAAATATCCTTTAACCCTTGTATATCAGAAACGTATTTATCGTATTGTTCAGGAGTATTAAGGGACATAGGACGATTGGCGCCATTAGCGGAATAGTAATTTCCAGATATCGGTACATGTCTCGCGAAATTTAAAAATGATGAAGAATATTTGGTGACTTCGTGTCTAGCGGTGTTAACAGCCTGTCGGATTTTAGAAAGCTCATTATCCCAGTTAGAGTGTTCATCAATATAACACCTAATAGCGGTTCCAATGGTTTTATTCGTTCTTTCTACAAAATTACACTGTGGTGAATAGACGGCATTAGACCATATTTTTTGAACTTTATATTGATCACAAAGATGTTTCATCATGGGATTGTTAAGGTTTCTAGCGTTATCACAGATAAGGAATTGAGGAACACCAAACATAAGAAATACTTCATTTTCTATGAAATTAACGATATTTTTGGTAGTAGCTTTTCGTGAGGGTTGTAATAAAGTAAATTTAGAAAACCAATCGGTAACAACAAGGAGCCAGGTATATCCTTTTTTGGAACGAGGGAGAGGACCAATAAGATCAAGTGCGATAATTTGCCAAGGAAATTTGGCAGATTTCTCTTTTCCCATTAAACCTATTTTAGTGGAGGTAGGCATCTTCTGAGCTCCACAAATTTTACAAGATCTAACAAAACGAAGGACATCGTTTCTCATTTTAGGCCAATAATATCGTTCTTGGATTCGGTTCAGTGTTTTGAAAAATCCGAAATGGGCACAGGTAGGGGGATCATGACAAGATGACATGATGTCATGTCTCTGGGGCTTTGGTACGAAAACTTTCCACTCAATTTCATTGGTGGCGAAAGGCAATTTGAAAGGGATTAGTTTATAGACCAAGTCATTTTCTACTTTCCATTGAGGAAAAAGCTCAGGGTGTTGGAGAATTTTAGTACGGAACTCATCAAACCATACGTCTATACGATTAGTGGCTACCTCAAGATACGAGATTTGGGTTGTTCAGGGAAGGCACGACTCAAGGCATCAGGAACGAGATGGGAAGATCCCTTACGGTGGATAAGGTCCAAATTATGTTGACGGAGGCGCATAGCCCATCGAGCAAGTTTTCCAGAAGGATTGTTGATATTTCTCAACCAAAGTAAGGAGTGGTGGTCGGTAATTACTTGGAATTTGGTACCTTCTATATAGGGACGGAATTTTTCAATACTGAAGATGACAGCTAGACATTCTCGTTCTGTGACAGAGTAGTTACGCTCTGCTCGGGATAAGGTTCTGCTAGCATAAGCTATTACGACATCTGAACCATCTAATGACTGTGTGAGGACACCGCCAAGGCCAGTATCACTAGCATCACATTGGATAACGAAAGGTTTAGAGAAATCTGGCTGTGTTAACACAGGGGCAGAAATAAGGGCTTCTTTTATTTGGGTGAAAGAGAACTCCGCTTTGCTAGTCCATTCAATAGATTGTTTTTTCTTTTTACCTTTCAATAAATCATTAATAGGAGAGACAAGGGAAGAAAAGTCTTTGATGAAACGACGGTACCAGGAACACATGCCGATAAATCTTTTGACCTCTGTGAAAGTTGTTGGACGGGGATAATTAATCATGGCAGAAATTTTATCAGGATCTGTTTTTAGAATATTGTTCCCTACGATATAACCTAGAAATTTTAGTTCGGGCTTGAAAAACTCACATTTTTTGACATTTATCGTTAGGTTGGCGTCTTTTAGCTTATCTCTGACTTCAGATAAGAGACGAATATGTTCTTCAAACGAATTTGTACAGATAATAATGTCATCAAGGTAACAAAAGATATTTGGTTCGTAAGCCGGACCAAAGATAGCGTCAACTAAACGTTGTTGGGTTTGAGCAGAATTGCACAATCCAAAAGGCATCACAGTGAATTGAAAAGAACCTCTACCGATAACACTGAAAGCGGTTTTTTCTTTCGAAGAGGGATCTAAAGGGACTTGCCAGAAAGCTTTTCGTAAGTCTATTGAACTTATAAATTTGGTACCTTTGAGAAGGGAGAGAATTCGATCTATATTTGGCAAAGGGTAGGTATCGTGTTTAGTTACTTCGTTGAGAGTTTGACCATCGAAACAGAAACGATATTCATTATTAGCCTTTTTGACGAGAAGTACTGGAGAACACCAAGGACTATTTGAGGGTTCTATAACACCTAGACGAAGCATTTCGTCCAATTCGTCGTTAAGAATCTTCGACATATAGGGAGACATTGGAAATGGTCGTTTTTTGAAAGGTTTTGCATCCCCGGTATCGATATGCATTTGTATTTTATCGGTGCGACCTAGCCGGTTGGTATTACTGATAGCAGAAAAGGAATCTATAGTATCTTTAGCTAGTGTCTGTTGAACAGGAGTTAGAACTTCGAGAGTATTAAGGGATGTGATGTTTAGTTCTGGTTCCATCTCAGAGAGAAACTGGGGTTTAGAAGTGCTGTTGGAAGACCAGGTATTTTTGGAGAAATCAATAATAAGGGAGAAGGTTTTTACAAAGTTATTTCCAAGAATGAAAGTACAAGGTAGTGAAGGGACGACTAGTGCCTTAATGACGTGTAAAATATTGTTAGCTATAATCGGTAGATCTACAGTACCAGAGACAACTTGGTTAGTGCCATCTGCTAGGGAAACATTTCGATGTTCAGAAGAATTGATTTGTACATTATTGACTTTAAGAAAATCGAGGGTTTTATTACCAACTACGGTAATTGAACAACCGGTGTCCAACAGGACAACGAAATCTGTCGAAAAGATTTGTATGGATAGGTAGGGTCTTGTATCGGTAGACTTATTCAGTAAAACTGGGGCAGTTATTTGCAAAGAGTTTTGATAGAAATTGTTAACAACCTTTAGCCATTTCTCCCATTGATCTTGTTTTTTGATATCAGTTTTACTAGGGCGGTAAAGAGAGAGTGCACCGATACGACATTCTCCCCTAGTTAGTTTTTTGAACATCGGGGGCAGGTAGAAACAGTGACATTTGGAGAACCACAACGATAACAAAAATAGGTTTTTTGTTGGTTTTGACAACTAGAATAAATCTGTCCTTTTTTATGACAATTCCAACAGGTAACATCCCTACTGTTAGAAATATTGGTCGGATTAGAAGTACTCGTCACGTTGTTAGAGGTAGAAGGCAAATTGAATGTTCTAGGTTTATTAGATCGCTGTTTGGGACGCTGATTTGTAGAATCAATAACAGATACTTTGGACTGGAAAGAAGGTTTTTGAATAGAAAGTGATTTAGCATCCTCCAATTTTTTGACTAACTGAATTAAGTCAGAGACGGTATTTACATTGGAAAGGGTTACGTGAGGAATGTATTCTGGAAGTAAATTTCGGGTGAAGTATTTTAATTTGCTGACTTCAGCTGGTTCACGAGAGAGACGTTTGAAGAGAGAGGTGAGTTGAGCAACAAAAATAATAATAGACTCATTCTTTTTCTGTTTGTAGCCTTTAATTTCCTCCCAGAGTTGTTCGTCATTTTCTGGGGGTAGGAAGGTTGATTTGAGAACGTTAGTAAGTTCATCCCAAGAGTTGAGAGAGGTTTTGATGCTGCGGAACCATATTAAAGCATCCCCGGTGAAAAGTTCAACCGCTGATTGAAAAAGGGTCTCAGGAAGGATGTTGCGGGATTCAGCTAGTTCTTTAATTTTTTCTAGAAATTCGAAAAATTTCGATAAAGGAAAACGATCTAAGTATCTAATTTCGGGAGTAGAGACGTTAATAACTGGTACAGTGCCATCTATATTCGGAACTGAACTAGAAGGTGAATTATTTAAGGGAATGGTTTTATCAATCATTTCTTGTTCTAGAAGAAGACAAGTGGTTTTAGATTCATCGCGGAAATTTACATCATCCTCGGAAGGATTTTCAGGTAAAGATAAACATTGTATTCTGCCTAACAAATGAGCGATCCTCGATTTTACTCTACGAAAACATGAATCTGAAGCGGAACCTTCAAACTCTTCGATTAAATTAGAAACGCTGTCGATAGAATTTTTAATTGCTACTTTTTCATCTTCTAAGTTAATGTTTTCTAAAGTGAACGTACCGTTTGTTTCTTTGGCTAACAATCTTTTGAGGACTTTTCTTTTATCCTCTATTTTTCTGTTGGTGGCTGTTCCTCTGATCTTAAACTCGTAATTAATTTCGTCTGCTGTTAGAAAATTTACTTCAAAATTGGCCATTGTGATAAGAAAAAGTAACGAAAATTTTTGATATTAAAAGTGTGTAATTTTATTGTCGGAAAAATAGGGATTTTATCATCGGGCCCCACGTTGTGGGCGTCAAATTAGTGTAATGTCAGGCCCTACACGTTGGGCGCCAAATTTATGTGTAACCTCTTTTTTCTCAAGATGTTAAAAGGCTCGTTTTATCGAGGTTAACAAATGCGAACGGTACTCAGGGGGTAGGAGGAGAGCGAGCGTGGATTCGAACGAGCTCGATGATATCGTATTAGAAAGATTTAAGGGGATATATTTACTAGAAAAAGAAAAGATATAAGAATTTAAAAGGGACTAAAGAGGAAATGAGAGAAATGATGGAAAAGGGAAAGGTGAATGGGCGCCACTTATTTTTTTATCATAAGGATGGGGAAATATAAGAAACCCAGATGGAAAAAAGATTTGACTATGTTAATAGGATAGGATAATTAATAAATTGTTGTAGATCAAGTTAAAATTAGAAAGATATAGGAAATATAAGATAAGATACGGTAAAATTGAGTAACCCGGTAGATGTTCTTGTTAAAACTTTAAATTAAACACTTTTATTGGCAAAGCTAGAAAGAGAAAGTTATACTTACTTTTTTTCTTACTTATCACAACAGCTCCATTTATATTAATGAGATAAAAATGATTTCAAAAATTGAGATTTATGATTTAAATACGTCTCATTCTTATTGTTGATGAAACTAGATCAGAATAACTTACACCAGGTCAGAAATAAAACATATAAATAAACAATAAACAATATTTATTACTGAGAGTAGTAATAAGTCAGGCGTATGAACGAAACAATAGACATATAAAATATCAACAAATTAAATAAGGTAAAATACAGTGAAACACTCTAGTGTTTAATCACATATAGAAATAATATTACACATCCAATAACAGCTAAGTAATTTTATATTGTTATTTTTGTGTACCCATTTAAGCAGAATGAAATTTAAAAGTATCAAAATGTTATGTAGAAAAAATAATAAATCACTTTTAGCTTAAAAGATTTTTTACTCGAGTAAAGAATGGGGTACCATATTATAGTTTAAATTAAGACAATTAAGTTATAAGAAACATTAAGAAATCAAAAATTTACCATAAAAGTGTTACAAAAATATTAAATCAGACTCTGCGCAACTCTTTCACTGATAAATGAAACATGTATTCGGTAAACTTGTCCGAATTTTCACACTTTTGGGGTCTGTAGAAAAGGTACCGGTTTTTTTTTTGTTATAAAACAGGTAGCACTATGGAGTTTATGATCACTTCTTACGTTAATTACCCACACTTGGATATTATTTATGCGGATTACAATTAAGTTTTTATTCCAAAGAAATAAATGGCATCCCTTCTTTTTCTGGTAGTTAAGCAATAGTAATGATATAAAAAAACTTACAGTTTGATTCCTAGATAGTAGAATTAAATGGGGCCACACCCAATTTATACGATACGGTAGAATTTAGTTATTCTTCGGTAATAATCGACAGCTTTTTCATCAGAGCGGTTCCATCACTCATTCACTGACTTTAACTTAGTTAGAAACACTAAATAGCAAGTAATTCTTTAAAAATCTTAAGGAAATTTACCGGTACTTGAATCTAGGGGTTGTACATATCGACTTGATCACACAAAAACCCAAGCTAGACTGATTAGGAAAATGGCGGTACTCAAGGGTGCTCTGTTTCGCGTCCCCTCATGTGATGTTAAAATCGGAACCTTATTGGCTAATACACCGATCGATACTCTCGCTTAGCAACAGAAAACCGTTAGAGATGTGCAACCGTCTAATAGATTGAGAGTACAGGGCGGTAATAAGTAAGGAAGAATTATAAAAAAAAATAAAAAATTAAATTTTATACTCAGAGTTTTTTGAACACGCTACAATGTCACTATGAGTGACTCATTTCAGAGTGGACAATTTCTATCGACATTTGTTATGAAATGTATCCCCTATGGTATCAGATTATCGAAAGTGCAAAACAAAGGGAGATTTTGTTAAATAAATAAATTTTCATATCAATCTTTTTCGTCTAATTATTTTTTTTTCATACTTTCGACACCCTGTTACCCAGAGAGGATTTGAGGACACATGCATGTTGATTGAATCTTTAAATATATATACCTATAATAACGAAAAAGTTAATTGAAAGTTCAAATAATAAGTTTGCCAGTCTTAACCTGGCTTACCCTTTATGCTAGGTGTTCCAAGATGTTTTAATAGCCTGTAAGTCATTAACTAATGAATATTTTTATTTCAAAATTAAAATATATAATTGGACCAGCATATTTGAGGAATACTTGAAATCTTATGAGGTGAAAATTAACTCACACGAAAGAGTTTTTTGCCACACATGCAATGGTGTACCACAATGAGGAGTTAAGGTATACCTTAAATGATAGCAATGCAGGTGCAATACGTATTTCTCAATTTTCAAATAAAAATATTTATTAGTTCCTGAGTTACACGCTGTTAAAAACATCTTGGAATATTTATGGCATCCAATCAAAAGCCTGTTAAAACAACAGTTACAGTTAATTATCAAGATAATAGTTCATTGTTGGTTTAACAGTAATCACCTGTTAAAATAATAAAATTATTAATGTTACATGAATCTTAAGGTTGTACTAGGGATAATGAAAGTGGTGTTCATATCATATAATTGTTGTGTAAGTAGTTGCAACAAGTTGTTGGCATAACAGTGACATACTGTTATCAAGACTGCATCTAAAGTAATATCACTAGGTACTGTTAACAGTAATCTAGGTACTGTTAATTCCTTAGTATGAATATTGTTGTGGTAATAATTAATTTATTCTCGCCACCAGTTATATTCACAATCATATTACTTTAATAACAGCAATACTGTAATATCAATAAAACAGAATATAATAGTTTAAATGGCTTTCGTGTTATCCTAACGAAAAAATGATTAAATCTACGGGATGTTTTGAACTAACAGTAGGTGTTCTGTTGTATTGACACTTTTTAAAATCTACCAAATAGAGATCTTATGATTGTTACCTTAACCTACAATTTTCATTAAATATACTAATAAAATTTTCTGGGTGTAGACAATATTCCGGTTCTTCTTGGTTTTCTTTATGGAAAAATAACTCTTTGTATAAATCAATTTAGTTCTTTTTTCACTTTAGTATTTTCTTTTAAATTTTGTAACAGTTCCAACTTCGTTTTGATCCTTTCCTCTTCTACCAAATAGTATAAAAATGGTGTTAAATATTTAATAACTAAGGTGTTTGATTTTGTTCCCCCTTAATCATGCTAGAATATAATCTGCTCTCACGCATTGTTCCATAATAATCTCGAAGTAATTTTAGCATTAAATTAGCCACTTTTTAAGCTATTATCAACTTTAATCCGACCTGTAATAATAAAAATACAACCCCTTAAAGTTTTACGTCGCACACAAAAGTTTTGCTCGTTTTTCGAGGAAAAAAAAAGTGATTAAAAAACAAACCACCAGAAAAAGATAAAAAATTAAAGAAAAGGAAAAATTGTGAAAAATAAGTAAAAAAACTGATTACAAACGAGAATCTGAGGTAAAATGAAAAATAACCAAAAAAACAAATAATGGAAAAACAATCCAAAAAATATAAACAGAGAATACATCAAAAAAATTCGATAAAAATACAAAAAAAAAATCGTAAAAATTAACTGAAAAACCAGATAATTCCGGAAAGATTCAAAATAAAAACCTGGAAAAAACATTAAAATATGATTGTTCAGACGGAACGGCACGGGTAGTTTATCAGCTGTCGGGTTTCTTAGTAGCGCATAGTTTTAAATGTGCATCTTCACACGAGTCGACCGTGTACCGGGCTGGGACATTTTGGCGTTGCCGGCGATATTTACACACGGTTTTGTCACTGCAAACCGGCTGCCGTGATACAATAAAAAAGGTTTTTAAGGTATTTGAAGGTTCAAAATGGGTATTTGGGAGGTAGTAGATGAAAAATCCGTATACAAACTGCTAATTTTGACCTGTTTTTTTTAACAATTACAAAAATCGAAAAAAATACTTATTGGTTAATAAAAATTTTCTATTTTATTTGGGAGAAAAATAGTTAAAATAAAAATTAAATATTTTAAAAAGTTTTTTTATATAAAAGTTATTTAAATCCATAAACAATTAACCGAGATAATTGAAAAAAACACATGAATATAGAAATTCTTCCCAGTTAGCCATGTGTCGTGTGAATAAGTATCACGGTTACCGGTTTTTATCTACAACCGTGCCGGGCATGCCGTCTGAACGGGCTGTAAGTCGGTACGAATAATAAATGCTCCAAAACCTTTTTTCAGGTACTTGTCGGATATAAAGCGGTATTTTTAAGGATTTTGTGGGTATAAAAGGATTAGAATCACATAAAATATATTAAAATACTTAAAATTTAAGTTTGAACATACGTAAATCTGGACTTTTAAATTGTTTGTAATAGAAAGGTGGTTCCCACTCTTCTATCGTCTGGTCTACGTTTTCTTCTTGTGTGATGGTCATACTCAGGTACGTATATACGTCGCAATGTTTATTAATTTCTCTATTTCCCAATATAAGGTCCTTCTCTGTCCCACCGATACACATATCATATATACTGTCTTCTTTATATTTATTTCCAATTCTCCTTTTTTGTACTCCTCGATTAATTTCCTTGTCATATATTTTACATCATCATATTCTTGCCCTAGGATAAGCTTGACGTCTGCAAATGACAATGTGCAGATTGTGTTGTCGTTGATTGGTAATACCATGTTTTTGCATTTACTTTTACAAAATTTTAAAGTTTGTTCGACGTAGATCTTAAATAATGTCGGCGAAAGGCAGCACCCCTCTTTTAGGCATTTGGTAATTTGAAATTCTCTCGATAGACCGTTTCTTTTAGTCTTGCTGTAGTATTAGTACCTATACAATTGTTTCGTCTCGCTCATGTTGGTTTTCTCTAATGCTTCCCATAGTTTGTTTAGTGGTATGCTATCATACGCTTTTCTCAAGTCCATGTACAACAGATGTACCTCCTGGTTGACGGCCAGCTTCTTCTCAATAATTTGCGTAATGCAGAATAGATGGTCGACCGTTGATCTAAGTGCCCTCAAACCTGTCTGTTTTTCAGCTTCTATATCTTTATATTCATTTTCTATTCTATTTTTTATCAGTTTTCCGTATATTCGGCTAATCGAGTTTGTTACAGCAATGCCTCTGTAGTTGTCACATTCGTCCCGTCTGCTTTTTTTATGTATGGTGGATATAAATGATGTCTTCCATTCTTCTGGACTTTCCGCTCCGTTGATGTATCTTTGAAAAAGTTTGGCTAGGTTGTCATATAATTTTTTTGTGCCGTATTTTATAAGCTCAGCCGGTATGTTCCCTGGTCCTGGTGCTTTGTTGTTCTTTAAATATTTACATACTTCTTTTGTTGTCACTCGTAATGGTGAGGCTAATATATTTATATTTTATGTATCACTTGTATCTAAAAATTCAGCTCCGTCCTCATTTAGAAGTTTTTTTAAAATACTTGTCCTATTGACCGGGTTTAATTGCTGATATTATATCTCTTGTCTATTCCTATCGTAGCGATTTTAATACTTTCCAACTTTCTGTACTTCTCTGGCCTCCTAAATATGTGTTAATCCTTTAGTAAACGATTGTTTTTGATTATGTGTTAATCCTATTACACTTTTGTTGTCATGCTTTCTTCTTTTTTTTTGGTATATCAGTTTTCTGACTTTAGCTTGATTCCTCTTGTATTCTACCTTATCAGCATCGGTCTTTGTGTTTAGCATTTTTTTTTGTTCTATATCTTCCTCCCACCAATACGTTTTTTTTTATACATTCTTTATTCAAGTAACGATTTAAAACATTACAGAAAAAATACCACAACAAATGCACACAGTTAACATAGCAAGAAGCACATATAATCTGTTTTTCTTTTTTTGTTTATTCATGTCATAAAACATACTAATTTTCAGGTATTTAACACACATCAATATTTAAAAAAATAACAATGTAAAATTGTATTATTTACTTTATTCACAAAGATACAAACAAGCAGATTACAAAATTTTAATCAATATTGGATACATTAAGCCACACGTCTCCTTTAACTGAAGTAATACCAGTAACAGCAGAATATTCGAGTGGAAATTTAGTTTTATCATTCATAGTAACCTTAAACTTTTTAAGTATAGCAATCAATCCCACCTTTGTTTGCAATAATCCAAATCTTGCACCTAAAATAGTTTTTCGTATTAAATACTGGGAAAAGTAAAAATTATTTATTAAGCTAACCCAAGGGTTGCCAAACTTTTTGATCGTCGACCTCTATATAATTTTTTGAAATCCCATAGACCCCAATAAAAGGTATTTACAGTTAATTAAAATAAAACTGTCTAATACTTAGTTATTATTGTGTTTGTACATTTATTTTATGATTTTAAAATACATTTATTAAAGTAACTACAAATTTATTGCTTGATTATCAATGAGATCTTTGCAAGATTTGCTATCTTGGGTTCCAAAATGGTCAATTTTAATCTTAAATCCCCTCGAAACTTGAATTTACATGACTGAAACCGGCTTCAATCATATAGAAACTTGGAAATATTGTCAAATTTTTAAAAAGCGTATTTGCTTTAAAATCCGATAATAATTTAGAGAACTCATCTTGCACACCCACGTTTTTAATTTAAGCGAAAACTTGCACAATAATACATTCAGAGATGTCAATGTTTTCCAAATCAAGAAAGCGCAGTTTAAAATCGCCGTCTAATTTTTGCAGGTGACTTTTATATATTTTCATTACTCCGTGCGGAAACCCCGGCTTTCGACCATGCAGGACCGTGCGGAAAGCAATGCTTTCTTCAACGTTACGAAATATAAAACTTTCATAACTCCGTGCGGAAAGCACTGCTTTCGACCATGCACGACCGTGCGGAAAGCAATGAATGACCGAAACAGAGTTGATAAGTGTTTTCCAATCAAAAATAAATGAGATAGAAAGTGAATTAAGAGAAATTGAGGATGAGTTCTCTAATAGCTTTGCATCTGATAACGCGGTAATAATTGCACCACGATATAATCAATCAAACGTTTCATTACTAAATAAAGATTTTGTTGATTCTCAATTATTATCTAATATACTTAAGTTGAATAAAAAAAATATGTCTATAGAATTAAGCAACTGTTCAAATATTACATTTAACGTATTTAACAAAGATTCATAACTATACATAATTTTGTAATAAAAAAGTTTTTTATTAGACCTAATACTACTTTTCTTATCTTCTTTCCTTTTATTTTAGATAAATTCAAAAGCTTTTCTCACGGAGTGATGAAAAATAGAATACGCAACTCGTGCGGTGCGCAAGTAATCCCATCACTCGTGTTTTTTATCGCGTTCGCCTTCGGCTCACGCGACAAACGCATTCGTGATGGGATCACCTGCTTTCCGCACTCGTTACGTAATGTACTATTTTAAGTCTTCTTTTTTTATTTCTAATTGTTGTAGATTTGAAAAATACTGATAATCTTTAATTTAACTTGAAAGCCTGATAGTATTGTTCGAGCTTAAATGACTGTTACATCTTTTCCTTGCAGATTTGTTTGAACGTTATTAAATTTTCCAAATAAGTCCATTAAATAAAAAATATGGTTCTTATTGATTTGGAGTCAATAATTCAGTACAGGATTTATTTCGCTAAGAAATTCTGTCGTGGAGTCAATGAGCCGTTGCAAGCATAAATCTCTTAGACAACAATCTAACTTCGATGTGTAGAAGTAATTGGTTAAATACCTCTTCGTTTTCCTCACAAACGTTTGGAAAATAATCTTGATTTTGGAGGTTGGATTTTAATTTGATTGATGACCTTAATACAGACTTGTAAAGCCACATATAGGTAACTCTGGAATCAGATATTTTGCTATCAAGTTGTTTCTAAAAGGAATATCATACTTAGTTAAATATTCTTCTAAACATCTAAACATTGTTACTTCTTTTCCATCAGTTTCAAGATATTTAGCAAACAAAAATTCATCTTGACTGAACACCATACATACATAAGAATAGCAGAACGAAATATTTTATTTATAAGAATATAAAGTGTAATTATATTTTTAGAAGCTAATTTATTTAGCTTTAGATTTTTTGTACAATTAGGAGATTTCACACCTTTTTCTTTACATGTATTGTTAATTAAAATTAATATCTAAACTTAACGCAAACTGATAACAATTAATAATAAATCAATTATAAAAAATAAACAAATTTTACAAACGTAATTAGGTATGTGTGATTTTCATAATAAGAACTGACTTTGCTTAAACCTCCAATCGACCCCCTGGCTTATATCGACCACTGCTTCTATCAAATAGACCCCTGGGGGTCTATATAGACCACTTTGGTCCCCTTTGAGCTAACCAATCTCATGTTAAATTATTTTTACACTATTTACTGAATAGTCTGACTTGAAATTGGTTTTAAATTGAATATTGTGTTTAAAACTGAATACTCTTCACGAAGCATAATAGGAGGGTTGTTTTTTGGTTTTGCATATAGCCATGAAGACAAAAATATATAAACCTAAAGTAATTTATTGCTTTTCGAAATAGGTCTCACCAAGATCTATGCACTTTCAAACCAATTGGTAAAACAGTTATCCCAGTCTTCAGTTAACACCTGCAAAATCGCTGTTTTATCATCAATAGCTTCTTCTGGCGACTGGAATCGCTGCCCACTTATTGAATTCTTGACCTTTGAGAACGTAAAGAAGTCGTTGGGGCTAAGGTTGGGACTATATGGTGGATGGTCTAACAATTCGATGTTTTGAAGCTCCAAAAACTCGATTGTCTTTTGGGTAGTGTGAGCACTTGCATTGTCTTGATGCAGGATGATTTACTGTTGTGTGTTGCTTTGTCGAAATTTCGCGATAACTTCTGGTATACAAACGTTTATATACCAATCGGCAGTAACCGTTCTTCGGTGTTCTAAAGCAATTGTTGTCACATGACCAGAATTTGACACAAAAGTTGCGACACTCTTCCTGAACGAATTACTTTTGTTGCTTTTTCTTATCGTAAAACACCCACACAGCAGATTGGCGTTTATTTTCTGCTTTGTAGAAGTAAATCAAATATTCATCGCCTTTAACAATACTATAAATGTTTTGTGCTTCCGTTGTTGAACCGTTCCAATGTTTTTCGACACCAATTGACGCGAACTGCTTTTTGTTCTACTGTGAGCAAATAAGTGATGCAACAAGAAACCAACTTCGATACACCTAGTTCTTCATTTAGAATCTTTTGTATCAATGTCTTTAAAATACCCAAAGACGTTTCTATCTCCTGGTATGTTACACGACGCCGACGGTCATCCTTAATTAGCTGACGAACCGCATCAATGTTTTGCTGTGTGACTGCATTTTTGGGTGGATCTAACCTGGATTCGTCACTGAGAAAGCGACCGCGTTGAAATTCGCAATACCAGCGGGAAATAGTTGACTGATGTAATGCTTCGTTCTTAAACACAGAAACCATTTCAGCGAGATATTGTTGTTGGATAATCCTCTCCGAAAATTGTAAAAAATTATTGCTCGAAAATGTTCTCGGCTAAGATCAATTTTTCAAACGACTTGCTAATTTCAAAAATTCACTTGTTTTATCGCAGTGAAACTCTATATTTATAGCAAAAAAATATTGAGCTTAGATTTGTATCTGCAGGTTCTATTGGTGGCGCCTTTTAAGCGGCTATATGCAAAACTAAAAAAAATTGTTTAAATGGGTTTTGTTATTTAGTCAAGCTTACGGTAAATTTGTTAAACTGTCATCCAGAGTATATATTTCTATAAGATTTCAAAGTATTTAGTCAAATAATACACTAATATACTAATAAGCTCATAAATCTACTAAATTAAAAAAATCTAATATAACTTTAATATACTAAATTGTTACCAATGCATATCCTCGGTCCATCCCCAAACGGTAAAAAAGTAAATTGCGGTCTTTTAGCTTTGTTTTCTTCGTTAAATCTTTCGGGATCAAATACTTCTGGTTTAGGGTAATAATCTGGATCATAATGAATTCCCATTACTGGAACCATTACTAAAATTCCCTTTTCAATTGTTAACCCAGTTTCAGAAAATTTATAGTTTTCACTACACATTCTAGGTAAAAACGGCAGAGGAGGATATTTTCTTAGTGTTTCTAAAACGAGAAAGGTTTTAGTCTATTTGTATATAGATCGTCAATCTTTTAATATTTTAATCTCTCCTAGATATTTCATTAACTTCTCCAGTCGACTTGTATAAAAAACAGTAAATTTACAAAATCTACTCATGCCCTTCACTATTTTAAACTCACAGAGCAAAAAATTTTAAATTTTAATACTTTGTGGTGTTTTATTCCTATATTCAATTTATTTAACATAATCACAATAACATATTTTAAATATTTTCTAACCTTTATGATAATTGTGCATAATTTTAAAGTAAATGTAAAAAAATACCAACAGCTTTAGAGGTTTTATTACTACTTAAACAACTTGCCACGGTTTTTCCTTAGTTAACTACTAAGGTTCTTTTAAGAATAAAATAATAATTAAGAAAAATCCAATTTCAACAATAAATAAATTGCGCGAGGGTTGTTAGTGGTCACTCTACAGGCAAATTATGCCCGAGCTCAGCCGTAGAGGACTGATACACAAGTGAGCCGCGCCACCGACTTCGACGGTACAAGGCGGAAACCCCTAGATTTAATAGGCACTAACAACTCTTACACAATCCCACGAAATGAAATAAAGTGAGCTAAATAAAACAAATCAATTTCAAAACTAGACCCTCCTTTAATGTGAAAACAATGTTTGAGGTTACTGCAAATTACAAACTCCAAAGTATGTCTAACTGCGTACACTAGCGCAAATAGTCAAATAAATAACAATAAATTTCAGTGTGTTCACACGCACGACTTAAAACTAAGTTACAACAACGATTCAAAAAAAAAGATTATACAAAGTACTAGCTCTTATAATGCTTATCTGTATTGATACTAGTGGCTACCGATCTCCAGTAATCCAAAGCTGTTTGGTTCTTGATCAAAGCAAGGAACTGCGAGCACCAAAACAAATTCGGTTCCAGAAGTACTGCCGGTATCTAGGAACACTTGCTAGTTCCAAAATATGAAGAACTACCAGCACCAATAAAATAGTTTAGCCTCTTCCAAGAAAATAAGGCTGTACCCAAGGAAATAAGCCTGTATCAAGGAAATAAGCCTGTACCAAGGAAATAAGCCTGTACCAAGGACCCTAGGTGGAAAAAGGGTATTCTACCTCGAGGACGTTCAATAGTCCGGGACGTTGATTTCTTTTAAATCCAAAAGTCGCTTTATAATATCTCGATGTTAAATCGACATGAAATCTTGTACAAATCCCACACGTGGTATTTTCCAACTTAACACGAAGAAAATCAACAAAATAACAACCAAACGTAGATTAACACAATGGCCCAGTTGGAAGTAAGGGTTTGATTTTAATATCCACAATTTAGTGCCACGGATGTTCCATGATTTAAAATCCAACCCGACATAATACCTCCAATAAACACACAGTACTTTTCAACAAAAAGGTTAACAAGGAAGTGAAAGAACGAAGTCTCTCGTGTTGGCATAAATAGAAGAAGAACTTGCCATATTTGACTGTTTACAATTTAAAATATTCAGCTTGTCAATATTAAATGGTAATATATAAATATCAGATGTAATAAATCCAGATGCCAATTAATAGTTAGGAAAAAAAATGCAGTCCGAGCGAAAATTAGATACAATAAGGCTTTAAGAAAGTAATAAATGGAAATTATAAGAGAATAAAAGGCTGATCTTGTTTAATTACCCGAATGACGTTTAACTATACACTAAGAATTTTAAAGTAAACAACAGGTGAGTTCATAATTTATTAAGAATTTTTAATAATTGTGCTAAGGTGAAAATTCACCCGTGACAAACTGCAGTTATTTTTACGTCAATAAGATTTTTTTTACTCATCCAACTTATAATTTTTTGGTTATATTTTAATTTCTACTAACAACTCAACTGCACCGATGTTCTTTATTAGGATGTTTTAAATAATTTTGCCCAAACGTTGGCAATTTAATTTAATAAAATTGTAAAATTCTAGGCTGTTTATACAATGGTACATACCTTGAACAACATGGTCTAAATAGGTCATTTCATTAATAGCTTCGTAAGTTACTTCATTATTATGTTTTTGTAATATTTTTCTTATTTCGTCTCTTAACCTATCTTGTACATCTTGATTTAGAGATAATTCTAAAAGCGCAAAAGTCATTGCTGTAGATGAAGTTTCAAATCCAGCTATAAAAAATACAAAACATTGAGCTGCAAGTTGATTAAACGTAATCATTCCCTCTACATTCTTCTCCTCTTCATTGGCAAAAATTTTTTCATCATCATTAACTTTTCCAATATTTTTCAGTTGTAATAATAAATGTAGAACATCTTTACGATAAACATCGTTTGTTTCTCTGTAGTTGACTGTACTGTTAATAACATCCATGAAAAAATTTTCGACTTCAGGTAGGGTATTTTTAAATTTAAATCCTAATACTTTCCAAACTTTTGGTGGAACCATTCTACGTATGTATGTTTTCCATGTTCTTTTAGGAATTTGAAACGATTTTTTACCATAAAAAATAAATTCTGAATCAGGATTTTTTAAGCTGTTGCAATCGATTCCAAAAGCTACAGAACCGATAATATCGGTAGTGAATCTAGCCAATACATCTTTAATATTCACAGCATCTCCTATTTTAACATGATTTTCTAGTATATCTTTTAATCCCACTGTACAAGCTGTCATTGTAGGAAACATCATTTTCATTTTACCTACAAGTTTACTTAGTTTAATTAAAAAATAACATTGAATATGATATAATAAAATATTTTACGCTTTAAAAATCTTTATAAAGAAAGTGAAATACTTTTGCAAATGAAATACTAAAATAAACACTCGAACAGAAGTGGAATGTGGTGAAAAATGTTTAACTAGATGATTAACCTGAAACAAGAACTTTTTAAAACTATATCTCGAGGCCCAATTGTCTGGGGGTGACGTAAATGCAAGTGAAATCAATGCGATATTCGAATGAATGCTAGTTGCCATGTTTAACTTACTATCTTTGTCTTATTAATAGAAAGATTGCTGTTTACACCATATCTCTAAAGTTTTAAGAGCTACTTGGATTCTGTCGCATAGGGTGCTTTCAATCTTTCTTGTTGGCAGAATGATAATGTCATCTGCGTAGGCTACTGTATAGATTTTGTCATGTTCATTGAGGCGGTGTATGAGGCTGTCTAGATCCATGTTCTACAGTAGAGGTGACAGCCACTCGTAACCTTGCCTCGTATCTTGCCGTCATTTACAGTTATTTTTATTGCACACATGGAGAGCCCTCTTACTGTTGCAGGTACATTTCGGAAAATAACTTTATTTTAAAGAACGTGGTTTTATCGAAAGTTCCCTCGATATCTATGAATACGCCAACGGTAGACTCTTTTCTGACAGTTATTTTTAGGTACTATTTAAGGTCCTTCCCTGGTTAAAAAATTGACGAAAAAAAAAGAAAATACTTTAGAAACTATAGAAGCTAAAAATGAGGTCATCAGATATTTAATTTGAGCTAGAGAAACAGAATCAACAAAAGAACCTGTAAATTTAAATAACTGGAGGGAATAATCTATCTATATCTATACATATAATAAAACTGTAGAAATGTATATGTTTGTGCGCGCATCACATGAAAACTACTGATCCTATTCGAATGCGGGTTTCAAAGACGTATTTGTCTTCTTTCAACTAAACATCTGGTGTATAAAACTTTCTCTCCCCACCCCTGTAACGGGGTAAGGACAGAAATTTTTATACAAAAGTCAACACGCCACGTGAACGACGTCGCGGGTACATTGCAGTAGAACCCAAAAATGTGGTTAGATATTTTTGTCTGTCTGTCTGTATGTTTGTGCGCGCATTACATGAAAACTACTGATCCGATTCGAATGCGGTTTTTACAGATGTATTTGTCTTCTTTTAACTTAACATCTGGTGTATAAAAATTTCTCTCCCATTCCTTAAATGGGGTGGGGTAAAAATTTTTTATACAACAATCACACGCCACGCGAACGACTTTGCGAGTACAACTAGTTTATACATATAATAAAACTGTAGAAATGAAAATTCTATACATTAAAGATATTTAAAAAATAATTAGCGGGGGGTGTTATTACATTTATATAGAACCCAAAAATGTGGTTAGTTTTTTGTTTGTCTGTCTGTATGTTTGTGCGCGCATCACATGAAAACTACTGATCTGAATTGAATGCGGTTTTCACAGACATATTTGTCTTCTTTCAACTTGATATCTGGTGTATAAAAATCAACACGCCACGCGGTATAACGTCGCGGGTACATGGAAATAGAACCCAAAAATGTGGTTAGATTTTTTTGTCTGTCTGTATGTTTGTGCGCGCATCACATGAAAAGTACTTATCCGATTTGAATGCTGTTTTCACAGATGTATTCGTCTTCTTTCAACTTAACATCTGGTGTGTAAAAATTTCTATCCCATTCCTTTCAATGGGCGAGGGGAGAAATTTTTATACAACAATCAACGCCACGCGAACGACGTCGCGGGTATACTCTTTCCAATCCTAATGTAAAATTTTGCGCTCTTTGGCGGTTTTTAAGTGCCTTTGACGACATTTCCGACCATTGGCGTGGAATTAAATAAAAAGAGTTCATAAATTTTTATTAATTTTTGTTTTAAATTTCAAAAGAAAAACGGTTTTTGTATATTTGTAAATTTTATATCAATTTGAAAATTGTCAAATAACAAATTAATTCTTTCAAATTGAAACTTGTTAATTTTAGTTATTAATAAGAACATTTGGCTCATTAGTCAAATAGTACATAACTTATAATATTTTTATAACAATTGTCTAAAAATAATACTCATTTTATCAGACAATCTTAAAAGATTGTCTGTCCAGCAAGGACCATGAGGAGGTATGAGCCTTCCTTGCCTGGAAAGGAAAGGGTTGGGTACGTTAGTAAGAATATAAAATTAGTTTGTTTTTGAAAACAAGTTTTCAAGATACATCACGATAGTTGTAAAGGAAATTGGTTGGAATTAATAACAAGAATTGTCAGAGTCTTCTGAAGTAGAATCGTTTCCAGGTTGAATAACTAATGGTGCTATTGGCGGTAAAACAGGATATTTCTTTTCTATTTTTATAACATGTGTTTGGCAATTTTTCCATACATCGCTATTAATGTCACTAATTACCTCTCGAATATTATTAAGAACAACTGCGCTTAAGGTTGGTGACTGAATGTATTTTCGTAAACGTTTCTTTACAGTACTCCAAACCATTTCGATTGGATTAAAAATACAGTAGTAAGGAGGTAAACGCAAAAGGGTATGACCATGTCTGCTGCAAATGGTGTCAATGACGTATTCATTTTTAAAATTCTGACTTTTGATCATTCTTATTAATTCCTTCTTTACTGGAACCTTTTTAGGAACATCGATATTTTTGATTGCCATAAGTCTTAAAATTTTATTCTTTTTTTGTGTTATTAGGTATTTTGTTTAATATGCGGAAATGATACGACACATTGTCCATAACAATTACTGAATTGTAAGAAAACCCAAAAGATAGTGTTGAATTTCGATTCATAAACAAATAAATAAATGAATAAACGAAAAACTAAAAGAAAGTGGAAAATTAAAAACAGAAAAAATGCGAAAAAAATAAAGTCTAAAAAAAATACCTCTCTAAATCAAATAATATAACGCCACCATAAGGTGGCGTAGTTATTATCTTATATATTTAAACGAGAAATTCTTACTATATATATTAAGTACTATCAAGCCACCGTAATATATAATATATCTAATATAAAAAATCAATAAAAATCAATCACGCTACTGTGTACTGTAATGGGTAAGAAGACTATTGGCGGTATTTGACTGTTGTCGCATTTTGCAATTTCCCTCTTTGAAGTTTCGTTTGATAAAAAGCGCACCGTCGGCATTTGTTTGCGTTAAGATCAATGCGTTACTAACCGACTTAAAAATCCCCACAGTAAATACACAATGTTGCCGGTATTTAAAAATTTCTTTAAGTATAAGTAATATATACAAAATTGATATCATTAGAACTGAAAACTGTTTAAATAAGAAGAACCTAGTTAATTAATTTAAGTATATATTTTGTAAGAATATTTTTATATTATCTTTCTAAGAGTCATTGACGAACAATTGAATAGTAAAGTAGAGAGAAAATTTTCAAAATATATAAACTTAGGAATATTCGCAAATATATCTGACAACCTAGATTCAAAAGTCGGATCCTTTGTTGGGGTTAAAGGGCGTGGTTATGTTTTCACATTAAGATTGGATAAACTATACAACTAGTTA
The DNA here is from genome assembly GCA_964028335.1 of Altica lythri. Taxonomy (NCBI): domain Eukaryota; kingdom Metazoa; phylum Arthropoda; class Insecta; order Coleoptera; family Chrysomelidae; genus Altica; species Altica lythri. The sequence continues at coordinate 42,598,532 of OZ034806.1, read as the reverse complement.
TCAGATACGACAGAAATCTTTAAACTTCCTAATTGCGCGATACACATATTGACAGTGACTGCGTTTAAAGACAGAGATATATTGGATAAAAACTAGATAGGAATAATAATGTAAAAAGTATTTTCTACAACAATGCTACGTTGCTAATTTTTCCTGTTAAAACATGATTATGATTAGTATAAAATTCTTATGATCATTTTTTCATTCAACTGTATTCAAAGTTTAGATATTATTTTTTATTAGAAGATACTAGTTGTGCACAAATTCTTAAATTAATCTAAAACGAGAGCAATCAAAATAGGAATGAGGAATAAGAAAGAAAATATAGTTTGTTAAATCAAATTGATATTACAGACAGCTTTAGAAAGTTCATATTTTATTCTACAAAAGCGATTTGCAGCAGAAAAGAAAATACTTATTTTTTTTTTAAGAAAAGTAAGATTCGTTTTACTTTTATAATTTAAATAGTACAATTAGATAAAAAAAATACCTGATGTAAAAGTAGGAGTTAACTTGGTTCTAAGATTTCTCCATTTCTCTCCATTTAAATTAAACAAATGTCCTTGAAGTGGATCAATTTCCTCATCTATAGGATTACCTCTATCCATGAAATAACCAAAATCTTTCTGCAAAATAGTTTTAAGAATATCTGGATCTACAGGTACTAGACAGGGATGAAATCCGAAAAAAATACCACCATATTTCTCTCCTTTCTCTTTGAATTCAAAATAGAAGTTTTTCAATAGGTCACCTAGTGAGAGTGCCCTGGTAGCAAATGCTTTGGAGTTACCATATGGAAATTCGGGTTCAACATATACAATTCCTTTACTTTTCCAATATCCATATTTCCAAGTTTTGAACACGTAAAAGATAGATGCTCCAATGGCAATTAATGTAAATACATATATTATCATTCTCGTAGTTAACTTGAAAACAAAAGTTAATATCTTAAATATTTATATACAAATACTTACGTTCTTATTATGATACTCATATCTAAAACAATGGAGATAATTATATTTTTTATTAATTTATAAAACAGAGTTTTATTTTATCTGGAAATAAATAGAATTTATACGAATAAACTTTACATTAACTTATCTGTTAAAAACTGTAAATGAAATATTTAATCAAATAATGCCTACAGAATTACATCCTCACTACCACTTAATCTTATTGTTATTTTCAAACGAAACTACTACATCAATTAGTTTGAAGCCAGTAACATCTTTACAACCTACTTTCCATTGACGACGGATAAAAAGTATATAGTGGCAGTGGCGGCGCGTCCTAGTATGTCTTGCGAATACACATTTTAAAAAATGTAAAAAAATGGGGTCACAGGTAAACCATTGGAGACAAAGATTGGGTGGCACCGCAACATGAGGTTTTGGGCTTATTAAATGGCTTTGTGGGGAGTTAAATTTTTAAAAAACTCACCTGTTGAGTAGTTACCTCGCCAAGCACTTATTGTTTTTATTATTCGTATAGTGTCTACATTTCACAAGCACGTTTTGTATTGGAAGTACAGTCGTCGATCCTTCTTTTTCATAAATTCTTCAACAACTATTTCGTTAAAACATGTAATTTCTTGAATTATTTGTTTCTCAATATATAATTGCTAGAGCATTTAGTCTATCCTGAAAAATTGTACTTCCAAGGACAGTTTTGATTCCTTTTTAATGTAGAAAAGCAACGTTCGGCGTCAGAGTGGCTGAAAAATCGGATTGTAAATTATTTTTAATTAAAAATTTAAGCAAATAGACTGCTCCGGATACTTCTTTAAAAAATCTGATCATTCGTATATTATTTTAAATTTTGTCTTTAATTTGATTTTATTTAAAAAAGGAAATGTGTGAACTGCTGAGTCAGTTTTTTATAGAGGTCTATTTAAAAAGATCGTTTATAATCCTGATTTTTTTCTTTACTTATTTTCATAATTTCCAAACTCGGTTTTAAGCGACCCACACGTTTTATTTAAATTTTTTGTTGTGTTAGCCAGTTAAATTTGGGGAATTGTCTTTAATTTTAAATGGTCACGTCGTCGCAAAAATTTTCCGAGATCTCCACAACTTCCGTCATTCTCACAATTATGGCGTGATTTTAACGTACGCGTAAATAAAACCAAAACGACGAATGACTGTACTTCTACCCTGACGAGAAATTATTGAGATCACAATGCGACTGCACTCCAATAAACTTTACAACTTGGTTACTGTCGCGGATCGCATGGGAAGAGGGACGAAGCGTTTAAACAAATCGGTACGTTGGAGGTTCACGTGCTCATGTGCTCTTATGAACAAACCGCCACTGATAGTGGGTGTTCTAAAAAACAGCAAAATAACAAAAAGAATATGAAATTGAGGAGAAGAAAATTCATACATGGAATTAAAGAAATTAGGTAATTAATACTAAAATACTGATAGATTGTTATTAAGAAAAAAGTTTTCAAAATAGTGAATTATTATTATTAGTCATTAAGTTAATTAGGATAAAGTTCGTGTCTCTTAATTTCTTATGATACTAAAAACTTTGTTTTCGAATAAATTTGCTTCATGATATAAAATTTGGAAACTAGTGGTATAAAATTGTTGTTTTATAAATAATTAGGTTTATAGGTTTGATATCTTACTTTTATCTAATGTGGATTTATTATTTTTTATATATACCTAATATGTTTGTTAATTAAAAAGCTACATTAATATAATATTTACTATTTTTTTAATTTTGACATTGTTTTGACCGTTAAATGTTATAGAGTTAACGTTTTATCTTTTATTATAGGATAGACTTGCTAAATACGAGGGTTGTCTTTTTATTTTTGATGTTATACTTCTTTTGGCGCGATGGAGAAAAATGATGAGAGTGAATTTTTACTATGCGGCGCACACCGACACCTGAATTGAATTTAACACCCTGAAGTTAGTCGCAACCGACACCTGAATTGAATTTAACACCCTAAAGTTAGTCGCACACTGACACCTGAATTCTACATCGTGATTTATAGTTCAATAAATTTAATTAATTTGAATCATTTACGTAAGTTTTTTTAAAACTACACTTATACAAATCATGAACTATCAGTTCTATATGTAAAGATTTCGAAATTTATACTGAATTGATATTAAATATGATATAAGTTGTGTATGGATATTATCATTTTGAAAGTTTTTAAATAAGTTGTTCGTAGCCTATTTGGATCAGCGTCGAATAAGAGTCCAGTTGTGAAAGTTCTGTTATGTTATCATAATGGGATCGATTGCGCGAGAGAAGAAGTTTTTTTTTCTGTTTTTTAGTTCTACATGTGAAAACAGTAATTATACTATTATCTGTTAATAAAATAAACTAATTTAGAAAACTATGCCGTAATCTATCTCGGTAAAGCGCTATTTGCCAAGGGACAGGTTGCACTTAGTACCTAATAATTTAATAATAGTAATATGACTTATAAATCACAAACAATACTTTCTACTATAAAAAGTTCTTTTATAAATTGTGATTATTTTCATACGCCAAAGAAGTATAACTTCTAACGCGTCTACATAAGTAAACACACTCTTTTTTTTCATATAGCCGCTTAAAAGGTGCCACTAATAGAACCTTTAGACACAAATCTTGTGTTGACATAAATCTAGTGTTTCATTGCTATACAAAAAGTCGCGTAGGTACAGTGAATTTTTGAAATTAGCAAGTCGGTCGAAAAACATTTTCGAACGTTTTTTTTTTATTTCGGGGAGGATTATCCCAACAGCCATGCCTCCCTGAAATGGTTTTTGTATTTGGGAATGAAGCACCACACTAGACAACTATTTTTGGCTAGTATTGCGAATTTCAACGTGGTCGCTCCAGTCCCAGCAACGAGTCCAGAATAGGTTCACCAAAAACAGCAGTCACACAGCAAAACATTGATGCGGTTCGTCAGCTAATTAAGGATGACCGCCGTGTGAGATACCGGGAGAAGAGGCATCTTTGGGCATTTGATAGACCTCGATCCTAAAGATCCTACCTGATGAATTGGAACACTTTAACAAAAGAAGCTCAAAAAACGTTTATATTATTGTTAGTGGCGATGAATCTTGAATTTAATAATAATAATAATAATAATCTTTATTGTTCCTTTACACAATGTATAATATGAACAAGGAGCCGGTAAGTATAAAATATGGATAAACGGTATAAAAATTGATAAAAATAATAAAAAAGCATGTAAGACATAATATTACGTATAACCAAAGTAATAGGTAAACAAAAAATACATAAATGATAAATAAATACATAAATGATAAATAAATACATAAATAATAACAAACATATTAGCCTATGATAATGAAGTAACAGTAGACTTGTGCAATCATTACTTCCGTAAAGATGCTGTGGGTGACTAATTATTCGTTTATAATAAAAGATCTTATTTTCATCGCCCCGCTTATGAAAAAGAATATTTGTTTCATTATTGTGATATTATTTGAAGTTAGAAGAGAGTCTAAGTCATCTGAATGATTTCGTAACCCTATGACTGTATTTCTTAATCCAACATACATTGGGCAATCAAAAATGATGTGCTCTAAAGTTTCATTGGTCTGTTGATTACATATTGTACATACCTCATCAGTTTTTATTTTGTGTGAGGTGTTATTCACGTATAAATACAAAGTTTGTAAATTGGCTGTACGTAATTGAGCTATTAATCTTTTTATATGTAAAGGTGCCATACCACTTAAATAATTGTCTGTACTATTATTGTCTCGAAGCAAAAATTTATAATTTGGATGGTGAATACTAAGTAATATTTTGTTCCAGTCCTCTTGGATAGTTTTAGTTAAGTATCCAGTTAATATAATTTGTTTAGTGTTTTCATTGAAATAATCGAGATTTAAGGTAGTATTTGGGTGGTACTTACTGATTATATTTAATAGTTGGTCGAACCAATTGTATTTCTGGTTACTGCTCTGAGAGTTGTGCAATTTTGTTAGCCGTATCAGTGCTCTATGGGGATATCTGCTTTGATCTAGGTCTTTTATTCTGATTAGGTATTCAATCGCCTGTTTTAATATGTAATATTCTAATTTGGGAGTATTTGCCTCTATTCTTATTATATACGCAGCAGTTATTCTTTGTAAGAAAAGGAGATTTTTCCAGAAGCATGATTGTATTTTCTCGGTTTGGTTTAAGTAACGCAATCCCCATATACTACTTGAGTATTTAAATGTAGGTATGACAACGTTGTTATATAGAGTCTTAATAGAAAAAAGAGAGGTCAGTTTTGTTGAGTTGATGGTTTTCAGTACAGTTCCTTGAGTAATTCTGGCTTTTTGTTCTCGTGATTTGAGGTTGTTTAAGAATAATCCATTAAAAGTAAAGACCACTCCCAAGTATTCGTAACTATTGGAAATTTTTATTGTATTATTTAAGTATGTGAATTGTGGTTGCTGTCCAATATTGGCGCTTTTTCTAAAAATAACAAGTTGTGTTTTAGTTGTGTTGACTTGGAGCTTGAGTTTATTACAGTAAGACTCTAGAATTCTCAAGTTTTTCTCCATCTGTATTTGTGATTCTGCTAACAGTACCAAGTCATCTGCGTATAATAACATTCGTATGTTACTCCCTTCGTCCAAGGTAACTTCTTTACTGCCCTGCTCCTGAAAATAACTATCAATGTCAGACACGAATAGCGCGAAAAGTAGTGGACTAAGCGAGTCTCCTTGTAGAACACCTTGTGTTATTTGTATTTTTTCTGAAATATTGCCATCTTGTTCTATAAATAGCTGTGCTTGATTGTATATTACCTTTAGAATCCTGATAATTTTAGCGCTTATTCCGTTTAGATATAGTTTCTCCCAAAGTATATGATGATCTAACAAGTCAAAGGCCTTTCTAAAATCTACAAACAAAGCGTAAACTTTTCTCGATGGGAGGCGAAGATAGTTGTTAATTATTGCATATAGTACAAATATGTTGTCTTCACAGTTACGTGTTTTGCGGAAACCGGATTGGCATTCAGGCAATATTACATTATTTTCAACAAAATTAGTTAGTCTAGCATTAATTAGCTGAGTAAAAAGTTTATTTTTGTGATGAATCTTGGATTTACTCCTACAAACCGGAAAATAAACGCCAATACGGTGTGTATGTGATTCCCGATAAAGAAAAATCAGCAAAGGGTGTCAAAGAAAATGATCGCAACTTTTGTGTCAAAATCTGGTCATGTGGCAACAATTACTTACGAAGATCGAAGAATGGTTACTTTTGATAGGTATGTTAACCAGAAGTTATAGCGAAACTCCGACAAAGCGACGCACGACAGCAAATCATCCTGAATCAGGACAATGCAAGTTCTCACACTGCCAAAAGACAATCGCGTTTTTGGAGCTTCAAAACATCCAACATTAGACCATCCACCGTATAGTCCCGACCTTAGTCCAAACGACTTCTTCACGTTCTCAAAGTTCAAGGATTCAATACGTGGGCAGCAATTCCAGTCGCCAGAAAAAGCCATCGATAATAAAACAGCGATTTTGCAGGTGTCAACTGAAGACTGGAATAACTGTTTTGCCAATTGGTTTAAAAGTATGCAAAAGTGCATCGATCTTGGTGGGAGATATTTCGAAAAGCAATAAAGTACTTTAAGTTTACATATTTTTGTCTTCATGGCTATAAGCAAAACTAAAAGACAACCCTCCTATTATGCTTCGTGAAGAGTATTCAGTTTTAAACAAAGTATTCAATTTAAAACCAAGTATCCAATTTCAAGCCAGCCTATTTAGTAAATGATGTAAAAATAATTTAACATATTTGAAATTGGTTAGCTCAGAGGGGGCCAAAGTAGTCCTTATAGACCCTCAGGGGTCTAGTTGATACAAGCAGTGGTCGATATACAACGGTGAATCATCCTACATCAGGACAACGCAAGTGCTCACACTGCCTAAAAGACAATAGTTTTTCAAAACATCGATTTGTAAGATCATCCACCGTATAGTCCCCACCTAAGTTCAAACGACTTCTACACGTTCCCAAAGATCAGGAATTCAATGCGTGGGCAGCGATTCCAGTCTCCAAAAGAAGCCATCGATACCTTTAAAAAACCGATTCTGCAAGTGTCAACTGAAGACTGAAATAACTGTTTTACCAATTGGTTTTAACGTATGCAAAGGTGTATCGATCGTGGTGGAACATATTTTAAAAACCAATAAAGTACTTTAATTCTATATATTTTTGTCTTTATGCAAAACTAAAAAGGCAACCCTCGTACTCTCAAAAAAATGTTTTGTATTTGATGGAAAATAAAATAAAGGTTGAAGATCACGTCAAGGTACATAAAGGACTGATAAAAGTTTCCACCTCACTACGACCTTCTTAGATCAAGAAACCTATAAATACGGGTTTTGGAGTTTCAAAACATAAAATTTTTATACCATCCACCGTATAGTCGCGACTTAATTCCCATCGACTTTTTCATGTTTCCCAAGATCAAGAATTGAATGCGTGGGTAGCGATTCCAGTCGTTTTAAAGTTATTGTCTGATAAAGGAAGTCAATGAATTATACTTGTATAGGCTGCTAATCAAATGGATTGTATGAGCTGTTATGTAGGTATGCTAATATCTGTATGAGGTGGTTTATGAAATATAGAAAAATTATGTTGGTTATCGATTTTATTAATTGTTAAATGTAAAAATCTAAAATGTGTAATGAATTATCAAGTTTGAATGTTATGTTGAAGTGAGATAATGATGAATGAAACATGCTAAAATAGCATATAGATACCAGTATATAAATTATTAACTTAGCATAGTATTTTCAATATAATTCATTAACACTCCGATCGACGACAGTGGTCTGTCAGGACAAGGATATGATGTAAAAGGATAGTTTCGTTAAAAAGAAATAATCTACATTTTCGGGATTTTTAGTACCTTTCATAAAAATTACAATCTATATTTTAGAAAAAAATCCGTTTTATTTTTTTCAAAAAAAAAAAAATATTTTGTCCTGATAGACCACCGTCGTTCGTTTATGTAAGTTTTTTTTTTTATATATAGGAACCTATAGTTTCGGAAATCTAAATTTATGAGCAAATAATAGAAAATTATGTTAATATTAAACAGATGACATTTGCTGTGCTGGGTTTCCCTGATCGGTAATATGCAAAAAATTTAACGTTAGGATTAAATTTGCATATTCGAAAAGCAGTTGTGAAATATTCTGGTATGCCGACACAAAACCAACCTAATCCACCAACAGGTAAATGAGGCCATTGCAATTACTGTAAGAAAAAAAAAACTCGATATTTTTGCACATTTTGTGAATTTTGGTTGTGCATGGATCATATTGTAGCCTGCTGTGAGAGGTGTATTCAGCAAAAACATGAAAAAAATTTCTGAGTGGTTAACTTTTCTGTATTTTCTGTGTAAAAGAAATTTATTAAACTATTTGTGTTTTATATTAGAGTTAAATTATTGTTTTGATATATTTTTGTAAAACAAAAAAATGGTAAAAATTTTTGTAAGTGTGGTAAGCTTTCAAAATTATTATGTCAAAAATATCACTTATTTGTTATTTATTTTAATTTAATGCAAGATAGGCAAAAACAAACAAAATAACTCCATTAGTAGAAAGAAAATACTCGTTACTAATAAACAAAAATATTGCACTTCACAAAAACTAATTAAAAGAAAATAAAACTATGGCGTTAGTTTTGGTCCTGATAGACCACCGTCGTGCGGTGTTGTTATAATTTAGACGTCGTCGATCGGAGTGTTAATAGACACAAACATGATAATTTACTTAATGATAAAACAGATGTTAGTAATTCACTTCTTATAAACCTTTTTCCTTAGAAATTAAAATCTATAAGTATTTCATTATTAATTACCTAATGTCTTTAATTCTATAGTAATTAATTTCATTGTTTTTTGTTACAAATAAGTATAATTAGTTGTATTAGCTCTTTAGAAACTTGAAACAATTCCTTAATGGAAAGCGACTTTCATCAAATAAAGAAGCTATTACAACCGTGCAGAGCTTCGGGAAAATCGTTACAGAAATTTTATAAAATACTGGATGATCATTGGAATAAGTATGTTCAAGCTGATTAAGATTATATTGAATACAAAACCAATTTCATTAAAAAATATACGTTTATTCCATTTTTTGCTTTCAAAACTTTTCAACCACCCTGTATTTCAGCATCTAAAGAAAACAAAGTTATTTGAAATATGTCATGCTGAAACATATACAAAACTAGCGGCCGCCCGCGACTTTATCCGCGTGAACTTTAGTTTTTTGCCACCCAATTTCAACCCACATTTTAAATCCTTAGGAGTTAAATTTAAAAAAGTCATTACACCACTACCTAATAGAAAAAAAATATTCTCGAATTTTCAAGACTCTACGCCTCTATCGACAGTGTCATGTCGGCCAGCAGCAGCGTGCTACCGCCTTACCGCTCCACACACCCCGCACATTAAAGCGCGAGTGGTATTAGACTATTATTATTTTAAAACTATAAAAACTTGCATGCTATATGCAATCAAAATCACAGCCCGATCGGTTTGAAATTCACAAAGTTTCATACAAACTTTCATCCCCTATTTTATCCCTTAGGGGTGAAATTTATTAAAATTCTTTCTTGAGCGATGCCTACGTCATAGTAGCTATATGCACGCAAAATCTTAGCCCGATCGGTTTGATATTGGCAAAGTTTCATAAAAACTTTCATCCCCTATTTTATCGCCTTAAGGGTGGAATTAATCAAAATCCTTTATTTGAGGATGCCTACGCAATAGTAGCTATATGCATGCAAAATCTCAGCCCGATCGGTTTAAAATTGACAAACTTTCATACAAACGTTCATCGCCTATTGGATCCCTTTAGGGATGGAATTTATCAAAATCCCTTCTAAGGAATGCCTACGTCATAGTAGCTATATGCATGCAAAATCTCAGCCCGATCGGTTTAAAATTGACAAAGTTTCATACAAACTTTCTTCCCCTATTTTATCCCCTTAGGGATTGAATTCATCAAAATCCTTTCTTAGAGGATATCTACGTCATAGTAGCTATATGCATGTAAAATCCCAGCCCAAACGGTTTAAAATTGACAAAGTTTTATACAAATTTTCATCCCCTATTTTATCCCCTTGGGGGTGGAATTAATCAAAATCCTTTCTTAGGGGGAGCCTACGTTACATTAGCTATATGCATGCAAAATCTCAGCCCGATCGGTTTAAAATTGACAAACTTTGATACAAACTTTCATCGTCTATTTTCTCCCTTTAGGGGTGGAATTTATCAAAAATACTTTTTTAGGGGATGCCTACGTCATAACATCTACCTGCGTGCCAAATTTCAGCCCCATCCGTCTAGCGGTTTGAGCTGTGCGTTGATAGATCATACAAACTTTCATCCCCTATTTTATCCCCTTGGGGGTGGAATTAAACAAAATCCTTTCTTAGCGGATGCCTACGTCATAATATCTACCTACATGCCAAATTTCAGCCCCATCCGTCCAGCGGTTTGGGCTCTGCGTTGATAGATCACTATGTCAGTCAGTCAATCAGTCAGTCAGTCACCTTTGAGTTTTATATATATAGATTAAACGTTAATTGTCCAAAAATATATTTTGAATTTAATTATTTTTCAAAAAGAAGTTTTTTTTAATTTTCAACAATACTTGATACATTTACATTTAGGTACCTACTAACTTTTGTTATTTTACTCTGACCAACTAAAAACGTAAAGAAATGTTTCCACTTTTACGTGACATTTAGGTGGATGCATTGGTCCACGAAGTCTATTGGTCGTAAAAATAACGATAGAAAACAAAAGCATTACCTACAAGGAAAGTAGGTAAAGTGGGTAGGGAATCATGCGTATTTTGTGAATATGCAGATAAAACAGCTGAACATATAATGACTTATTTATTAACTTCACCAACATAACCATTTACAAACTACTATATGCTTCAAAATCAACAAGAGTAGGTATTATAACTAGTAAACTACTAAATCGTAAAAAACTTAGCCTACCTGTTAGTACTAGCTGTTATATAGTTGAAAGCTGAAAGCCAACTAACAACTAACCACTAATAACACAACTTACGAGCACCGGTACAGAGTCGTACTTAACCTAATAGCAGTTAAATACAATTAAAAGCGTTAATTGTTTTTTAATTTGTAGAAAGTTATACAATGATAAACTAAAAGTTATAACAGTTAATTAAATTGGTTGTAAAGTCGTTTGAGTGTTCAGTTTGTAAAAAAAAAATAGTTTAGGTTTGTTATAAAAGTGTTTTGTTTTTAACTCTAGAGTGTCTTTATTGTATGAAACAATGTAGCGTTCTTGGAGTCCAAAGAATAATAGGGCAATTTATCCAGTTGATGAATCGGACCCAAATCGACAAGTAGGTTATCTTATTCGGTATTAGAATCTGAAGACCGCAAACAAATAAATTTTCTACTGATGCAAAACAAATTATTGCCAATGTTTTTAAGCTCTTGTCAAAAAAGACGTGGACAGTAGCGAAGCCTTACATAAAACAGCCACTTTGAATAAAAAGCCATTATCCACAGTCAGAAAAATTGTTTAAATACAAAAAAATACAATAAAGACAGGTACTTATGGAACTCTATCATTTACGGATGTGACGAACGAAATATTTACACAAAATTAAACAGTATCGTCCAGACAACAGATCTATTATTTGTTTAGATAAAACGTGGTTTGATTCTCACGATACGCCATCTAAAGGTTGAGTAGATAAAGTCAATCTTGCAGAACAAAAGCGCCTTCAGAGGAAAAAAAATAATAATATTACATGCTGGATCAGTGGGTGGATCGGTTCCAAATGCCTTATTAGCTAAAACCATCAGTGATTCACGTCTTGATTATCACGATAACACAACTTCTGATGTATTTAAAGACTGGTTTCATAATAAGTTAATAACCAACATATCCCCTTAACAGTACCTATTTAAGTTATGGATAATGTAACACATCACAGTAGGCAATTAAATAAAATTCCCAGTTCCAGCGATATGACTACCATAATTATTTATACCTGAATAATACTAAGAATTATTTATTGGAAGTTTGAAAAAGTTTCGAATTGAAAAAAGAATACTTTTTTGATAATTATACTGAAAATATGGAGCATACAATTCTACGACTTCCGCCATATTACTGTGTATTTACCTCAATCGAACATATGTGGCATCAACTAAAGTCAAGAGTTCGAAGAAATAATACTTGTTCACATTTAAATGCATCTGTCCTGCATCTAATTAAAAGGGAAGTACTTAACATTACAATCTACAATGGGAAGTAGGTACCTCTTTCTTGCAAAAATATATTATAATGTTTAAAAAATCATTTTTGAAACTACGCTTTCCATGGGATGTTCTGACAAATGTGCAGAATCTTAATAAAACGACACCATACGTATACTATTTATTGTAACTTTTGGAAAATTAAGGAATATTTATCAAAAATACTACTAATTGTAAGAAAATAAAACTTCAAAAAAAAAAGAAAAGAAAAAAAAACGTGGAAAAATAAGAAATATAAAATTTGTAAAGAGTCTTTGAAGTCACCCCTGGACCTGGACCCAGCGGGAGGCCAATAAATAAGACCTTTTTTTCGACCCAAACAGACTCTCACAGCATGTGGTTGTATGCACCCACGATTTTACAATCTATTGTTTAAATTTAACAAATATATGTGTTTAATTTTTTATAAATAAAAAAAATACCAGAAACGTAAAGATAATTATTTCTGATTTCAACCATTTCAACCATATATAATACTTACTTTATTTGGAAAAAAACTGTATTTAATATAATTTTTTATTAATAAAACGCCTTAAGAATCACCAATTTTTAATTTTTTTTGGTGAGAAACTGGATATTTAACTGAATGGGTTTAAAGAAAATTAATGATGAGATGGTAACAGAAAGTCCAGAAATTATTTAAAATTTGTGCGTAAAATTGTTTATAAGAAGCCTCAATTTGCAAGTCAAATTTTTTGTTGATGAATGTCGGATCAAGAGGATCGTGCTATAGGAGAGAAAGTTTTTCAACCAAAAACAGTTTCGCCTATGATGCACTGATAAAATAAATCACAAATAAAGAATAAATAAAAATTTGTAAAATAAATATAACTATTGAATATTATTAAAAAAATCTTTGGTGAAATGAGTACCTATTTAATTTGTTAATAACATACATGTTTTATAGTTTATCAAAATGTTTATACATATTTACAATTTATTAACGTTTAACCAAACATCTCCTAAAACGGCAGTAACAAAGGTTTTTGAAGTGTATTTAATGGGCACAATTGTTTTTTTATTTAAAGTTACTTGGAAATTTTTAATTACTGAAAGTAGTCCAACTTTTGCTTGTAATAATCCAAATCTGGAACCTGAAAAGTAAATAAAATCTTTTTTTTAAACATTTTTTTAAAAATTTTATAATTAAAACATTATGATTTCATTTTGTACGATGCGAGAAATCTCGTGGAGACCTAGAGCCGAAATTAATGTCCCCGTCATCCGTAATGTAACATTTCTCCTTTGCAACATGTTCATTCAATACAAGTTTTTACGTTTCCGGTCAGGCGTACATTCTAGTGGATATAGGGGGTAGCTAAAAGGGGTGAAATTATCCAATTTGTACGGGAAATTGTCGTCATCGTTAATATGGATGAACATGTTCGAAGGTGTTCTGGATCTGGAAATTTGGGGAAGGGCGAGTTAGTGCTTAGCCAGCACTGAGGCCACATATGACCCATTGTGCATCCTCCCGTATGTAGGGATATCCTCACCTCAGGCTGTCACCATTCGAAGGTGTTGATACGATAATTCGAAATTCCCGACAGGCGGACACCTAAATGGATACAAGGATGAAGAGGCCAAATTATGGCCCTCTTTACCGTTTTCGTTCACCTCTTTTGTATCCACCCAGCTGTCCGCCATTTTGGATTTAGGCTCCTCAAGGTTCCAACATAACATAGTAAAATTGGTGGACATATTATCGATGACGATTTTTTACCCAAATTTTGGCTCTCTTTACCCTTGTTCACCTTCTTTTTGTATCCACCCAGTTTTTCGCCATTTTGGATTTAGGCCCCTCAAGGGTCCAACATAACAACAGAATTGCTCCTGTGTTTAAATCTGGGGATAGATCTGTAGTCAATAATTATAGGCCTGTTTCTATTCTGTCAAATTTTTCAAAGTTATTTGATACTGTTTTATTCAATTGCATCTACCCATCCGTTCGTAACCTTATTGTACCTTCTCAGCATGAATTTATGAGTCAACCATCAACCGGATTTAATCTTCTCGTTATTACACGAAAGTAATATGAAGTTGTGGACTCGGGGGGATAGATGGATGTGAGGCGTTTGACAAAATGGATCATGGTGTTTTGATTGACAAGCTTAATCAGTTTGGTTTCTTTCGTGATGGATATTGTTCTGTCAATATTACTTACATAATAGACAATAATTTGTTTGCTATATGGATATAAATGACATAATTACATAAGTCGCTCAGGTGTACCTCAGAGCTCCAAATTAGGACCATTATTTTTTTCATTGTTTATTAATGATTTGGACAGATGCCTTAAATCAACAAGATTATTTTATTCTCATGATTTAAAAATCAATCTTAAGATCTCACATTGGGATGACTGTTTACATCTCCAAGATGATCTCAATAGAGTTCTTGAATGGTGCCTTGAAAACAAACTTTTACTAAATATAACAAAATGCAAAGCAGTGACATATACCAGGAGAAAATCATGCATTGAGTTTCCATATGGATTGGATGCCAATGTATTATCACGGCATTCTTCAAATAAAGTTCTGGGAGTGGTTTTTGAAGTTTATGCTTTACTGAACATATACATTTCAAAATTAATGAGGCTTCTAAAATGTATGGGTTCATAGTTAGAAACTGTAGGGGATTTGATGATATATTTGTTTTAAAAACACTTTATTTTGCATAATGTCTGTTCCAAACTTGAGTACTGTTCAACAGTCTGGAATCCTGTCTATATTAACCTAATTAACAGAATAGAAGCAGTACAAAGAAAGTTTTTAAAATACTTAGCATTTAAAGTGGATGGTATTATACCCACAAAGACTATCATTTTTTTTAAACCGATGGAATTTGGAAGACGCCTTCTTGACATGCTTGTATAAATTATTGCATAATACTATTGATTGTCCAGATTTGCTCGGTACAATTAAATTTAATGTTTCACAGTTTAAAAATAGGCAAAATTTAGTGTTCTATGTTAATAGGACTAGAACAAAATAAATGTCTTGAACAAGTCTCCAGTCAGCACAATGTGCAATAATTTTAATAAAATTTGCAACTTTTGTTATTTATTAACATTATTATTATTAAGAGGATTGCAAATTGCAAGAGATAATTCATGATTTTGCTTTTTGTTTGCACTATGACTGAAGTTTTGAATGGCGATATATATTTTATATTTTTTCATTATATGTATTTGATGTATTCACACTATAATATAGAGTATATTGCTGTTTCTGTTGGGCATAAAAGGCTATTATTATTAAGCTGAAATTTTGTACCATAATTTTTTTTCAACATATGTTTCAATAAAATCCTCTCATTTTACAGATAAGTCATTCTTACATTTTTTATATCACCCTAATTCCATCAGGAGAATGAATAAATCTTAGGATAACTTGTTTTAACAAGTTTGTAAGAAAATTTATAATAATATTTACGTTAAAATTATATGCCTAGTTTTCTATGTGGGTGTTATTTTTTTTCGAATTTTTTGGCCTCTTGCCTTATTTAAGCACTCAGCCAAGTTCAATTTTCTATGATGTATTTTAAATTTTCACAAACACAATTGTCATCACCAACATCCATGGGCTGCGACGGGATTCGAACCCGCGGCCACGGTATGGAAAGCAAACACTCTGTCCACTCACCCACCGGGACCCCCGTGTGGGTTTTATTCCATGTGAGCATTTTTTCATGTGGGCATTTGTCGGTGTGTGCAGTTGTCCATGTGGGGATATTTCAGTGTGTGTGTGTGTGTTTATGGCTGTGGGGATTATGCTGTGTGCAATTTTCGTGTGGAAAATTATCTTGTGGGGAATTATCATGGAACCATAAATAATACATACCTATACACATTCTTGGCCCTTCACCAAATGGTAAAAATGCAAATTGGTGTCTTTTAGCCGTATTTTCTTCATTAAATCGTTCTGGATCAAATTTCTCTGGATCTGGATAATAATCAGGATCTCTTTGAATTGCTTGAACAGGTATATGAATCCTGGTACCAACATCTAAAGTTACGTTGGTACCTGGTATGGTATACTCAGTATTACATATTCTAGGAGTCCCTGGAATAGGTGGGTGCTTCCTTAGTGTCTCTACAAAATTAATTATTTTAAACTCGTCTGATATTAATTTTTTATGATATATTTATTTGGATAAAAAAAACTAACCATGAATAACCATATCTAAGTAGCTCATATCCATTACCGCTTCGTAAGACAACTTATTATCATATTTGTTTAAAACAGTTTTAATTTCATCTCGCAACTTCTTCTGAATATCTGGGTTTAATGCTAACTCAAGTAAAGCAAATGTCATAGTTGTAGCTGAAGTTTCAAATCCAGCTAAGAAAAATACAAAGCATTGAGCAGCAATTTCATTGATATTAAGAAAATATCCGTCTTTCTTAGTGTCTCCGTCATCGAAAATTTTTTCATCATCGACAACTCGTCCTCGATTTTTTAATTGTAATAGTAAGTGCATAAAATCCTTTCTATAAATGTTATTTTTTTCCCGATATTCTACAGTACTTTTTACTACACCTATAAAGAAATCTTCTACTTCTTGACTTGTTTGTTTATATTTCAGTTTAATTAGAATATCCCTGGGAATTATAAAACTTAATAGATTGGCTATTCTTCTAAAACTAGATGGTGTAAAAATTCGTTTTCCAAATTCTCTGAATTCGGAATTTGGATCTTTCAAGCTGTTACAATCAATACCAAATGCTACTGAGCCTATTACGTCCGTTGTAAATCGTGCCACAACATCTTTAATATCTATTGGGTCTTGAATTTTACATTCTTCATTTAAAATATCTACTAATCCTTCTGTACAAGCTACCATAGTGTTAAACATCATTTTCATCTTACCTGTAAATTTTAAACATATAAATTATTTGTTAAAAGTTACTATTTTCCTTAATAAAAGTAGAAACGTAAATAAGAAGGGAGAAAAACTAAAAAAATTAAAAAATAACAATGAAAAATGTTTGCTGAAGTAATGTAACAGTTGAAAAAATAAATAAATAAAGCAGAGCAGTTCCAACAGATTAGTTTGTATATGTGAGGATCCGAATAATAATTTCCTAATAGAATTGTTGCTACTGAAATAGAATAAACAACTAAAATATGAGGACTATTGGAGGTAAAGAGTTGTAATATCTTATGATAGGCTTACACGCTTGGCAACTCTCCGCAAACATCCACAAGCTCCAAACCTTCTCAACCGCTTGAGCAACCATCTCAAGCAAGCCAAGCCTAACACCCCCTTTACACGCTTGTGTTTGTGAAAGCTTACCGAGACATGACAAGCATGTAAATTTACCATTACATAATCAAAAATTAGTTTACTGTTTACAAAGTAAATAAAGGGATAAACAAGCTACGTTCAAATTGTAATGGAAGTCCTTTAATTGCATTTTATTGAAATTGTAAATATCTATTGTTTGGTAAATATTATATTTTCATCAAATCTTTATTTTTGTTTTCTTCTACTATTCATCCACAAAAATCCCCTATCATTTAAATATCTTACTTAAAAATAGCCAATATTACTGTGATCATCAACATATTACGAATAACGAAAGTGAAAATAAACGATTGATAATTGATGTTAATTCATTATTTTAATACTCCAGCATCCATAAATACAAAAATTATCCCTTAATACATCCCTAGCCTATTGTATCTACTTTTTTCGAATACTTTCTCTATCGGACTTCGACTCCAGTTCTGCGGATACAGTGATTTTCTCAAGGGATGCAACCAATTATGAAAGTATCGATACTGCTACTCATTCGATACTTTCTAAAAAAGTATCGATACCTATCGATATTTGTTAAATAAGTATCGATACTGCACAATATCGATACTTCGATCAATTTAATTGGGAAAAGCTTTACAAAACACAATAATTTGGATATTACATGTACTATTATATATTATATTTGAGTTTACAGTAAAATATATTTATATATTATATGAAAAACTTGTTTTCTATTCATTATAATACATTATAATATAAAAAACGTTTATTTTTTAATAAAAACTAAAAATCAAATATCCAACAATAAAATCGCAGCCATGTTGCATAAAATAGGAAATATCTAATAAATGCTGTCTATGTGAAATACAAAACGAATACTCTAATAAATTAATGCTTAATAATATTAACACTAAACAAATATTGAATCTGTCTCTATTCTACAGAAATCTATCAAATTATTCGATTTGATACTCAGTATAAAGTATCGATACTCACAATGTATTGAAAAAAGAGTATCCATACCAAAAGTATCGGTATGAAAACAAAAATATCGATATGTTTGAAGTATCGATACTTTTGTTGCATCCCTACCGGGCGGCATCGTTACCATCTGTGTATTGTAAGTTTTTTAATAGTAACTTGTCTTCAGGAGCCCGAATAATAATTTTTATAGAAAACGGAGTAATTTTTAAATATTATCCATACAGAGTATCAACCCCTTATTTGCGACTTTAGGGAGTCTGAATTGCATTTTTTTATTATAAAAACCGGTGCCAATTTCAAGATTTTTCCATACAATCTTTCAACCCCTATTTTACTCCTGTCGGTTTAAAATTTTTCAGAATCCCTTCTTATTATGAAAATAAGCATCTGTCCAAATCTTACGTTTCTACTATCAGCGGTTACGGCTGTGCGAGCGTCTATACCTCAGACAGTGGAAACTTCTCCTTTTATGTATAGATTTATGCAGTGATTATAAATGTAATAAAATAAAAATAAAATGACAGAAATAGGAAACATGGAAAAACTAAAATATTCTATAAACGTAGCTGTTATTTTATTAATAACCTAATTAAATTATCTAGAATACTATTGAATATCAAAATAACATAATTGACGAAAAAGAAGAGTAAGATAAAAGTATAAAAGTTAGTCGATACTAATGCATGGAGAAAAATTATGTAAAATTAAATATAAAAAAACAGTAACAAAGAACAAAAAATATACACCTAATTCTTAATAAAAATATTGTTTACCTGATGTAAAAGTAGGTGTTAATTTAACTCTCAATTTTCTCCACTTCTCATCTTCCAAATTAAACAAATGCCCTGTAAGCGGGTCAATTTCCTCGTTTACATATAAACCGTGATTCATAAAATTATTAAAATCTTTTTGTAAAATAATTTTTATTAAATCTAAATCTAGAGGAATAAATGTGGGCCTTTGTAAAAAATAAGTTCCTCCAAAACGTAACCCTCGTGATTTGAACTCTTTGTAGAAAGTTGTCATTTGGTCTCCAAATGAGCTATTATTAGTCATAACCTCTCGGGAATTTCCATATATAAGCTCTGGTTCTATGTACTCCACTCCCTTTCGTTTCCAATATGAATATTTCCATTTTAAATATAAATAACCTAATATTAGTAGTAAACTTACTGCCAAAAGAACCATTGTCACTAATAGATAACACTCTAAAATGAAATAAATAATAAATTTGATAAACATATAAGTATATAATTTAAATATGTAATTTTATCATTAAATAAATATTAGTTGTCATAACTTTGTTGGGTCTATTCGATAGAATGGAAATATTACTGTTTACGCTGAGTAACTTTCGATAACCAATATTACTCAAATTCGGTAAACTGACTTTATACTGTTTAGAATATTCATAAAGAAGTATTTTCAAAACAATACTAGCTAAGATTACGTCATCTACTTCACATCTGTACATCTGTATCTGTAAACACTTAAATTTAAAGTTAATAATGTGAATCAAATTATTCACACTTATTTGTATCAAAGTTTTTTGTAGATATGAAAATTTAGCTTTTACAATATAAAAACTAGGGATAACGATGGAGTGAAATATAAATAAATAAAAAAATATAGTTTAAAAAAACTAAAAAACACGCTTTTATAAAGCATGTTTCTGAAAAACATCGAACTAAAAAGTTAAAAATAATTTTCAAAATAAAATTAAAACAAAAATAAATGAAAAATACCACTATTATTGTGAAAAAAGCGTGGGCGCTTGACATTCGAAAAATATGGTATGCAGCGCCCACGATTTTTTCACAATAATACTAGTATTTTTCATTTATTTTTGTTTTAATTTTATTTTGAAAATTATTTTTAACTTTTTAGTTCGATGTTTTTCAGAAACATGCTTTATAAAAGCGTGTTTTTTAGTTTTTTTAAACTATATTTATTTTTTACTTTTTAGTCCAATTTATTTTATTTCAATAGATTCGTTAATTTGCTGTAACGATTACAAGACCCTCACTCAATCATTATTCGTTTATTTACTTGGAAATGCTTTGAAAGCGTGTTTTTTTGATTTCTCAAATTATATTTATTGTATTCATATTGTTGATGATTAAACATATTGTTTCAATCAGTTGGAAAAAAAAATTATTATTGTGAAATCTAAAAAATTGTTAGATTAATTCTAAGACAATTTTATTCATATTGTTTATAATTAAACGTATTGTTTTCAGAACTTGGAAAAAAATTACTATTGTGAAATCTAAAGAATTGTTAGATTAATTCTAAGACAATTTCATTCATATCGTTTATAATTAAACGTATTGTTTATTACCCACTCCCGGCACGGGGGGTAGTGACTAAAAATAACGATATGGGACTCACCCGAGGCAGCAGCCGCGGAGTGGAGAGTTACAAACAAACAAACAAACATACATATATACATACAGGTGAAGTTAATTAATAATAATAATAAAAAGCGTGTTAAAAACGATAACCTTTCGAGATATTCACAAAATAGTGTTTATTTCGAAAACTGTTAATGGGACAGCTGTCATAATTTGACAGTTGATGTAAAATTTAATTCCAAACGAAAAAGTATTCCTGTGTTTTTTCAAAAAAGCGATAACTTTTCGAGATATTCACAAAATAGTGTTTATTTCGAAAACTGTCAATATGACAGCTGTCATAATTTGACAGTTGATGTAAAAATTAATTCTAAACAAAAAAGTATTCCTGTGTTTTTTTAAAAAAACGATAACTTTTCGAGATATAATTATATAACGGAGTGGAGAGTTACAAACAAACATACATACATACATACATACATACATACAGGTGAAGTTAATAAAAGCGTGTTAAAAAAAACTAGTGTGGCAGTCAGTGGGACTGCCGGCAGAAGTTATACTTCTATGCCCGCGCATGGATTCATAAATTTGTATGCGAATGATTTAGCAAACTCATTATATGATATTCGTGATAAGAGACTCCAAAAACCTCCTAGTACCGTGTGCACACTGTTTTTGTATCGAATTTGCACAAAATTCCTGGAGACGAGGTCCGTCTTAAGCACCAGGTGTTTCGAACACCATCGCTAATATTATAATCGTATTTAGCGACTCAAAAAAACCACCGAGTACCAAGTGTGCACTAATTTCGTACAAAATTTACATAAAACCCCAGGAGAAGAGGTATATACCCTAGACACCAAGTGCCGCGGAGACTTTTGGAATCGTGATATTAGTGTTCAGCGACTCCAAAAACCCCGAGTATATAAATTGAACCCATTTTCAGCAATACTTACCGAGTTGTAAGTTTTCTCCCTATTGTCTGAATGTACTTTTCGAATGCAGAAATGCAATTTACATTTTTACATTATAAAATATAGCGACAAACTTCCTGATACTTTAACGAATCCAATGCAAAAAAACGCATTCCGATCCATCTTACGTTACAAAATTCGGAGGTTTTGGTGCTTTATTTCCTTCACTATTGGTAAAAACTCTGTTTATGTATCCAACAACCTTAAAAGCATGAAGCAAAATATACTGCAACCATGTGACGGTATTTTAGACTACAATACAATACTCATTGCTAAATATTATTATTAATATAAAATGATAAACTTTATATGTATACTTACGTGACAGATTTATAAAATAATCTGTCAAATAATCATGTGGTCCGTCACTATGATATTCATACATTAGTTCAGACTGTTTTTTGTATATCTATCCCTTTTCAATGTACTGAATGTTTTAATGTTTAAACGGTATTCAAAGGACTTATAGTTATGACTAATAACATGTGGTATATATTTTATCTTTGTTTTTACGGACCAATATACCTTATAAGTGTTTCTGTCTCTCTCTTACTCACACCATTACATATGTAATGATTTTTCCCATTTAACTCTACACAATCTTTTTCTACAGGGTGTACGAATAGAAGTATAACTTCAACAAGTAAAAAAAAACTATAAATCTGTTACCGGAGTTTCGGATTCGATTTTAATTTTGACTTTTATCTACCTACTGCTTTATTCTAAATTACTTTTGATTTTTCAAATTTTTAATGCTGCTAATATAAATAAAAGTTAGGAATCCAAAACCACATTAAGTAAATTCACAAGTTTCTTAAATTATTCAGTTGTTTATAAATACACAATAAACTACAAGGTTATAATTATTACCTAGTTGATCCGTAAGTTTTTCGTGACTATATACGAGGATTGCTATTTAGTTTTTCTTATAGCCATAAAGACTAAAAAAGTACTTTATTGCTTTTTAAAATAGACTGCGCGAAAAAAGGTTCTCAAATGTTTTACAATCATTTTTGAACCAGCGCACATTTTGCTAAACTTGCAACCATCAGTAGTTGCAGTTGTAAATTATATATATCGTCGTTTAAGGTGGTACATTATTTATCTACATTGATGAATTCAACACCAAACAAGGGACTCTAAATAACAGAAATATGACTAACATGAAAGTGCGTATTTACACAAACTGCTGACAAGCGCTGGTAGGACGTATTTCTTCAGAACTAGCACTAGAACGTCACCTAACCCAAACCGTAGTTGCCCATTAAAATACAATCATTCTGAGCAAATAACATGCCGTGGAAACTCTATTAGAAACAGTTTGACACGGAGAAATATTTTGAAAATGAAATCATACTCAAAATCTTCCTATATAATAATTTAATTTAATAAAATTAATGTAACGAAGTAGCGACTAATTTCGGCTCCACTGAGTCATCTTCAGGGTGGCAATAAATAAGGGTTACAATTCTTTTTAACAAAATCGATAAGAATACATACCTAATAAATATTTAGTATCAGTTAATTCAATTAAACATAAGTAGAAAAAAGCTGCAGGTTACTATGAGTAACATTAAAATTTTGTAGAATCCATCCATAAATAAAACATGGTAGTTTTGAAGCTAGAAAAGGGATAAATCGATTTAATATACACACATACAAGTATCTGCTAAAAAATCACATAGGAAATAAGGTTTTAAACTAATTTAGACACCTCCTTAAAGGGTACTTTAAAGTTTGGCGTCGTTGGCCTACTGCTTAATTGGTCAAAACTCATTTTAGTCCTCTCTTTTATCCTTTTATGTATAATAATTTATATTTTCATCATGTACAAGGCTCACAGAGCCTGGTGGATGCTTCATACCTAAATTTAATCTGGTAGTGGGCCCCTAATCGCCAACTTAATTAATTATTAATTTTATAATGTTTCTGTTATATTTTACAATATAATAAAAAAAAATTGTTTGGGTTAATTTTAAATTGATTTTTCCACTTTCCCGCTTCAAAACTTCCATGTTTAATTTATGGATGGATTCTCCTAAATTTTAATGTAACTTATATTAACCTGCTATGTTTGATTGAATTCACTGATACTACATTGTAATAAATATTTATTAGGTATGTATTCTTATCGATTTAGTTAAAAAAAAATTGTAACATATATATATATATATATATATATATATATATATATATATATATATATATCCAAAGATGATACATAAAGTATCTAGTGCCTTACTGTCAAAAGTAATAATTTCAGTTTTGAACTGAAATGGTGTCGGTTAGAAATTTCTAACACTTTAAAAGACACCTTGGATGCTGCGATATAAATAGATATAAATATCATTCAACCTATATCAGGGCAAAACCAAACTACAGACACGTGTTTCGCTCTTAGTTTGAGCTCGTCAGTGTAGTACAGGCTATGTCTCTCAAGTCACTAATCAAGAGACATCCCTGCTATAGGTTGAATGATATTTATATCTATTTATATCGCAGCATCCAAGGTGTCTTTTAAAGTGTTAGAAATTTCTAACCGACACCATTTCAGTTCAAAACTGAAATTATTACTTTTGACAGTAAGGCACTAGATACTTTATGTATCATCTTTGGACATTCTTAGACTGTCACAAAACGCTCTGTTCGTTTTATATATATATATATATATATATATATATATATATATATACAAAAGGGGAAAATTATTGGGCATGTACGCAATAAGGATCAATAAGGCCACGAGTAGGAATGGTAACCGCAGACATGCATGTTTCTGGCTCATTAGCCGTCATCAGTGCGGCATAACCAAGTAGGGTATTGCACTTGGCTAGCAAAAGTGTTGGGTACTTGGGAGCAAAGGATGTTGGGGAAACATGTGTAAAGAAACATAAAAACACAAAAACAACGAAAGCTCACACAGGAGTCCTATCGCCATTTTGTGCTTTCGGCCAGCTGTGCCAATGGGTTTTCGGCTAGCAACCAGCGTCGCAACGTTGGCGAAACGGACTCATTGTGTTTGAGTCGTTCTAAGCCCAGGATATGAAATAAACAAAGTGCCAAGAAAATGCGTATTAATGTTTTTGTGTTTTTATGTTTCTTTACACATGTTTCCCCAACATCCTTTGCTCCCAAGTACCCAACACTTTTGCTAGCCAAGTGCAATACCCTACTTGGTTATGCCGCACTGATGACGGCTAATGAGCCAGAAACATGCATGTCTGCGGTTACCATTCCTACTCGTGGCCTTATTGATCCTTTTTGCGTACATGCCCAATAATTTTCCCCTTTTGTTTATATTAATACGCATTTTCTTGACACTTTGTTTATATATATATATATATATATATATATATATATATATATATAAACAAAAGGGGAAAATTATTGGGCATGTACGCAAAAAGGATCAATAAGGCAACGAGTAGGAATGGTAACCGCAGACATGCATGTTTCTGGCTCATTAGCCGTCATCAGTGCGGCATAACCAAGTAGGGTATTGCACTTGGCTAGCAAAAGTGTAGGGTACTTGGGAGCAAAGGATGTTGGGGAAACATGTGTAAAGAAACATAAAAACACAAAAACAGCGAAAACTCACACAAGAGTCCTATCGCCATTTTGTGCTTTCGGCCAGCTGTGCCAATGGGTTTTCGGCTAGCAACTAGCGTCGCAACGTTGGCGAAACGGACTCATTGTATTTGAGTCGTTCTAAGCCCAGGATATGAAATAAACAAAGTGCCAAGAAAATGCGTATTAATATAAACAAAAGGGGAAAATTATTGGGCATGTACGCAAAAAGGATCAATAAGGCCACGAGTAGGAATGGTAACCGCAGACATGCATGTTTCTGGCTCATTAGCCGTCATCAGTGCGGCATAACCAAGTAGGGTATTGCACTTGGCTAGCAAAAGTGTAGGGTACTTGGGAGCAAAGGATGTTGGGGAAACATGTGTAAAGAAACATAAAAACACAAAAACAGCGAAAACTCACACAAGAGTCCTATCGCCATTTTGTGCTTTCGGCCAGCTGTGCCAATGGGTTTTCGGCTAGCAACTAGCGTCGCAACGTTGGCGAAACGGACTCATTGTATTTGAGTCGTTCTAAGCTCAGGATATGAAATAAACAAAGTGCCAAGAAAATGCGTATTAATATAAACAAAAGGGGAAAATTATTGGGCATGTACGCAAAAAGGATCAATAAGGCCACGAGTAGGAATGGTAACCGCAGACATGCATGTTTCTGGCTCATTAGCCGTCATCAGTGCGGCATAACCAAGTAGGGTATTGCACTTGGCTAGCAAAAGTGTAGGGTACTTGGGAGCAAAGGATGTTGGGGAAACATGTGTAAAGAAACATAAAAACACAAAAACAGCGAAAACTCACACAAGAGTCCTATCGCCATTTTGTGCTTTCGGCCAGCTGTGCCAATGGGTTTTCGGCTAGCAACTAGCGTCGCAACGTTGGCGAAACGGACTCATTGTATTTGAGTCGTTCTAAGCCCAGGATATGAAATAAACAAAGTGCCAAGAAAATGCGTATTAATATAAACAAAAGGGGAAAATTATTTCTTTACACATGTTTCCCCAACATCCTTTGCTCCCAAGTACCCTACACTTTTGCTAGCCAAGTGCAATACCCTACTTGGTTATGCCGCACTGATGACGGCTAATGAGCCAGAAACATGCATGTCTGCGGTTACCATTCCTACTCGTGGCCTTATTGATCCTTTTTGCGTACATGCCCAATAATTTTCCCCTTTTGTTTATATTAATACGCATTTTCTTGGCACTTTGTTTATTTCATATCCTGGGCTTAGAACGACTCAAATACAATGAGTCCGTTTCGCCAACGTTGCGACGCTAGTTGCTAGCCGAAAACCCATTGGCACAGCTGGCCGAAAGCACAAAATGGCGATAGGACTCTTGTGTGAGTTTTCGCTGTTTTTGTGTTTTTATGTTTCTTTACACATGTTTCCCCAACATCCTTTGCTCCCAAGTACCCTACACTTTTGCTAGCCAAGTGCAATACCCTACTTGGTTATGCCGCACTGATGACGGCTAATGAGCCAGAAACATGCATGTCTGCGGTTACCATTCCTACTCGTGGCCTTATTGATCCTTTTTGCGTACATGCCCAATAATTTTCCCCTTTTGTTTATATTAATACGCATTTTCTTGGCACTTTGTTTATATATATATATATATATATATATATATATATATATATATATATATATATATATATATATATATATATATATATACAGTCGGTGCAAAACAAAATTTGATTCACGTCACTAATATCGTCTTAATTGCCAAGCATTGTTCCCAACTTTAAATTAAATGTTCCATTCAATAAATCAATATAAAATACTTAAATTTGTTTACATAAAGTTGGTAGCCGTGATTGACAAGTCGCGTCGTTGCCGTTGTCACCGATCAGTATTTTTAGTTTTGAATTTGTATTTGTTATTTTGTTGTGGTTTTTGTGTTATTCTTTCTTGTTGCTATTTTGAAATATAAAAAACTGTTCTTTTAAGAACAAAACAGTGCAATAAGTGAAAAAATGCCAAAACAACTAAATAGTCGCTTCAAAGAACTCGTAGCTTCTTTGATATTTTTTTTTTTTTTTGAAAAACAACGAGGCAATGGTGACCCTTTCATACCTGTTGCTGCTGTTCGAGAGGTTAGTAAAAAGTTTTTAAAAGTATGTTAGACAAAATATTATTTAAGTTAAATAAAAATACAAATGTTTTCACGATATCAAAAACCAAATTATGCGATTACCTTGGTGAAATGCATCAGGATAATTTTTAAAGTAGTTTGAGGACTAGCTGTTAATTAACCTCACAGAACCCAGCATAAGTGTTATGGACTCATAAAACACCTAATACAACTTGGAACAAACCACAAATTAAAGAATGGTTGACTAGTCAAAACCTTGATTTCGCAGAAAATATGGTAAAAGTTGAACTTCTGAACATTGTTAATAGCTAAGAAATGAAAGTAATACTTTAAATTTTAAGCTTAACTTTCGAAATTTCTTTGGGTTAAACATTTCAATTTTAGAAATAAACCACCGGTCATAAATATGGCTGACCATTTAGCCGAGAAATATGGACACAAAGTGCTACGTTTACCCCCATATCATTGTATTTTCAATCCCATAGAACTGATATGGGGTACATCAAAACAATATTATAACAGACACAGACTGTTTAAATATGTGGTGTGAAGCTCTTAAAACGATTGCACCAGAAATTTGAAAAAACACTATCCATCATACTGAAGACGAAATTTTTAAATGGTTTGATAGAGAGAGATTGTTGGATACACTAGAGATTACACCTATAATTATAAATCCCAATGAGGAAACTAAAACTAGTAGTGATGAATCTAATAATAGCGAGTAAAAGCAAATATTATTATACTCTTTATTTTATTAAACCCATATAACCAAAAGGAAAAATAAATATAAAAATTATGTAGGTACTTTGTTTGATTTCACTTCCAATAGGTTGTTTTGGATAGTTTTATTCGAATTTATCTTTAAATCTTGTGAATAAAAGTCCGGCAACACTGTCTATACGTGTCGACGTAAAATTAGGATGACGTGAATCAAATTTTGTTTTGCACCGACTGTATATACATATATATATTATCACCCTAAACATAATTTGAAACTAGTCATTAACTTTTTTACATTATTTTTATTAAATTAAATGGGAAGATTTTGAGTATTATTTCATTTGCAATAGAACCCATATTTGAGATGAATAACCTTCCTTAAATGCGACAAAAAATATAAGGTTTAACTATGGAGATGCTACCCGTTTGACATCAGCTCCTTAGGATAAAATTAGTTCAACCACCCTTCTGTCGACGATTTATTCAAACCACGACATACATACTATGCAAGACTGGCTTACTACCACTGACAGTAGAACGGTCCCCTACTCTAATGGTTCATATTTTGAATAGATCAGCTAAATATCCTCTATATCCAAATTTTAATAGACCTGTTGATCGTTATCGATATTTTACTATACAATACTTATGAAATATCAGTCTTAATGGATAATGGAGATAGAATATACGAAGATATCTTTTAAATACTTTTTGTTTTTTTTAAGTATGCTACGAAGAGTCGATTTTGGTTTTCAGAAAAGTAAGAAATGTTGTGACTTAGATAGATTGGAACTGTAGATGATATAACGTTTTATTGTATCAAAAATTTAATTGTCGTATCAACTCGTATCCAAACTTTGATCTTGTAAAGGAGTTTTTGCTAAGTGACCAAGTTTCATGAAAAACAGCTTTATCAGTTTTAAAATCAGATAAATTATATTGTTTTTTCACAATAGAACAGTTAAACAGATGTTTATTTTTCGCTCAAGTGATTAAATCTACGATTCGTTATCAGTCACGATGATTTTTATTTTTCTGTGGACAGATAACTTATATTGTTTTTTCATAATAGAACAGTTGTTTATTTTTAGCTCAAGTGATTAAAACTACGATTCGTCACATTCACGATGATTTTCATTATTGTGTAGTCAGGAGCCAAAGTTTTTTTGACAATAATTAACTCTTGCTGCTTTCTGTTCTTCAGTTAAAAGATGTCATTCCTACAGAAAACTATTTCTTTTACACATAATTCTTGTATAATCCATTTCACCGATTTTGGCCGATGACAGAAATCATACTCGAAGTAAATTTAGAGTTACATCTCTCTCAGATACAGGCAAGTTAGACATTTAAATGAGGCCTTTTTTTTTAAAACAACACTTACGTAACTGTATCTTGTTTCACCGGTAAATAAAAAGTATTCAATACGGAAGTCTTTACTTAATTTACATTCCTAGTAACCGTCATGTACGGCTCGTTGTTGAAGGGTTGAATTTAATAATTATTATGTCATATTTTTGTAGATGTCAAACCACACTGATAGTTTCAGAAACTTACGACCTAATTTAGAAAAAAAATTCTCTCCGCCATTGCTAACTTGGATGACAGTTTAATCTTATTTCAGTGGTTTTATCAAATCGGCCAAAAACGATGAAATTGAGTTTTTTGAAATCCAAAGTGATGCTTCTATATATTCAGTAATACGATACATGTCAATCTTCATAGAGGAACTTGACTACAGCTCCGTATATGGACAAAAAATTAGGATCACACTGCTCGCCACTTTTAAAGTTTTTTCGTTTTTTGTGTAGTTTTGTGGGAACTGGTGAGCACCGATGTCAACTCTACCGATTTTTCAATGGATATACTAATTTAAAAAGTAATCTACCGATATACTGTAATAATTTTCTTTCATAATTATTTTGTAACTTAATTTAAACTTAAAATTTTTTACTAACTAAACACTTTTTAAATTTGCTGCCATTTTTTAAATCTACCGATTGCTAATTTTTTATTGTATTAATCTACCGGTTTCAGTTATTTTAGTTTGACAACGCTGCTGGTAAACAACAACGATGCAGACCGAAATGTGGTCCGAAAGCTTCTATATTAGTCTAGTTCACAAGTGCTTTTTTGCTCAACTTTTTTCAGCAGTCTCCGAAAATTATGAACGAGGTGTCATTCGATTCGGAATCGCATACATATGATTTTTGAAAATAATGATGTTCCGCATGCAAAAACTGCAAAAGTTATTAACAATTAACTAAAACAAAAAGAAGAGGGTTTGATTTTTTGCAAATATCTTAAACTAATAAAGATTTATTAAATTAAAAGAAAGATTCAAAAAGAGGAGGAAATTTCCTACAAAAAAGCTCCAACTCTCGGAACTGTAGTACTAATATTTATAATTTTCCCAGATGGTTGAAAATACGGCCGAAAACGGGTGCTCTGGCTTGCGTAAGCCACTGCTTTGGACACTTTTTGAATAAAAATTATTTTAACATATTAAATATCAAATTTAGGATATGAAAAAAATTAAGTGCTTACTGGATAGATAAATAAAAAATAATCCGCCTGAATTTTTTTTTATTACCATTTATAAATTATTTATGCAATTGTTAAATAAAATGTTTTTCTGCTTGAACATAAACATTGCA
The DNA here is from genome assembly GCA_964028335.1 of Altica lythri. Classification (NCBI taxonomy): domain Eukaryota; kingdom Metazoa; phylum Arthropoda; class Insecta; order Coleoptera; family Chrysomelidae; genus Altica; species Altica lythri. The sequence continues at coordinate 42,567,568 of OZ034806.1, read as the reverse complement.
AGTGTGATAATTGTTGAACTATAAATTTTAGATTTTTTTCCTCTCTTGGAGCAATTCTTAAAAGGCTTTAGAATAGATCGCCGTTGGTGAAATTTAAAAATAGATATTTTTCAGTTTTTTATTAATAATTATCGTTGTTGCAAAATTAAAAACTTAAATTAATCATTGAAAAAAAGTTGTTTTTTTTAAATATTATGAATGACCCGTTTTAATGTTATTAGAACCTGCATAAAAATATTTTTTTCAATTTTTATCAGTTATTGTTTAAAAAATTGTTATAAACAAATGCGTTGTTTATTAGATAATTAATTTTTTTTTATGGAATTTCAAACTTTGTTACAAATGATTTTTAAAAGAAAAATTATTTCCTAAAAAACTTTTTTTTATTGCTTAAAAAAGCATTTATTAATTACCAATTAATTTCTTCCACTGCTAATTATTAATATTAAGGAAGAAAGAAATATTTTTTTAAAATCATTATTTGTTTTTCTTTTCGATATAAAAAATTCGTTTTATTTAATTTTTCATTGTTTATTTAATAAACAATTTGTTATAAACAAATAAATTTTTACCTTATTTTTTTTCTAATTCTACTTACTTTCACAAAAACAGACATGACAGTTTTTTTACTATTTTTTAATTTTTAATATACGGTCTCTGTAATTTCGTCATTCTTATTTGGTTTTTCATCCTTACAATTATTATAATTTATAAACTAATGGAGATACGATAAAAATTCTTAAAACTTATTTATTCTCCATTAGGCAAAATTTGCCATGGATTTTCACAAATAAAACAACTCCCCTTCGGATTCATTTTACGAATAATACACGTCAATAGCAAAATTCACAATATTATATTTATTGAATCAAACGCAAAACTTGGAAGTAGACTTGAGACTGAAATAGTTCATTAAAAACAACATTAAAAAAAAATAAAAAACAAACAAACTCATGTTTGTTTGGTACGAAGAATAAGACAAAAAAATAAGGTAAAAATTTATTTGTTTATAACAAATTGTTTATTAAATAAACAATGAAAAATTAAACAAACCGAATTTTTTTATATCGAAAAGACAAACAAAGAATGATTTTAAAAAAATTGTTTCTTTCTTCCTTAATATTAATAATAAGAAGTGGAAGACATTTATTGGTAATTAATAAATGGTTTTTTAAACAATAAAAAAAAGTTTTTTAAGAAATAATTTTTCTTTTAAAAATCTTTTGTATCAAAGATTGAAATACCATAAAAAATTTCAATTATCTAATATACAACGCATTTGTTTATAACAATTTTTTAAACAATTACTAATAAAAATTTAAAAAAAATATTTTTATGCAGCTTCTAATAACATAAAAACGGATCATTAATAATATTAAAAAAAAAACTTTTTTCAATGATTAATTTAAGTTTTTAATTTTGCAACAACGGTAATTATTAATAAAAAACTGAAAAATATATATTTTTAAATTTCACCAACGGGGATCTATTCTAAAGCCTTTTAAGAATTGCTCCAAGAAAGGAAAAAAATCTAAAATTTATAGTTCAACAATTATCACACTTGCAATGTTTATGTTCAAGCAGAAAAACATTTTAATTAACAATTGCATAAATAATTTATAAATGGTAATAAAAAAAAAATTCAGGCGGATTATTGTTTATTTATCTATCCAGTAAGCACTTGATTGTTTTCATATCCTAAATTTGATAATTAATATTTTAAAATAATTTTTATTCAAAGAGTGTCCAAAGCAGGCGTGGCTTACGCAAACCAGAGCACCCGTTTTCGGCCGTATTTTCAACCATCTGGGAAAATTATAAATATTAGTACTACAGTTCCGAGAGTTAGAGCTTTTTTGTAGAAAATTTCCTCCTCTTTTTGAATATTTTTTTTAATTTAATAAATCTTTATTAGTTTTTAAGATATTTGCAAAAAATCAAACCCTCTTCTTTTTGTTTTAGTTAATTGTTAATAACTTTTGCAGTTTTTGCATGCGGAACATCATTTTTTTCAAAAATCATCTAGATGCGATTTCAAATCCAATGACACCTCGTTCATAATTTTCGGAGACTGCTGAAAAAAGTTGATCAAAAAAGCACTTGTGAACTAGACTATATACGGTGCACAAAGCATGGAACTTTTTGTCAAGTGACTGTCGTTTTTGGAGCACCTGTTTTTTCATCGTCGCTGAAGTTTATTCATTTTTTCTTAACTTTAGCAGATTGTTGTACCTAAATACAACAAATGTATTGCACTAAACTTTAAATTTAGATGAATTACAATACAGATAGAGATTAATTTTTGGTACTGAATGTCTTTGTATGCTACTAGAATTTATATTAGCCAAATAAAAATATGTAGACCTATGAAAGTTAATGATAAGCCAACGATCGAAGAATACGTTTGTTAATAAACGAAACTTTTATTTCTTTATCAAACACGAGATGACTAATATTACTGATACCATGTATGTATATAAATATATATGAATATAAACAAAAACAATTTACCGACTGATAATGCAAACAGGGTATGGAAGCGGTATAAAGATAATTTTTAGTTTTGATACCGAATAAGATTTGTTTGTAAATCTAAGAAATTTGAATTTAAATTAAATAAGTCAGTGAATTAACAGTGCAATTAAAGAAATTGTTTTAAAACAATAGTGTACCAATCAGAATTAGGTTTACATTAAATTAGCTCGTTAAGGTGACATAATAACCTGGCAAAAGTAAATAATTTTTAGAACCATAAACTGTCGTTTAAGAAACTATAATAGAACATAAATAAAGTAATACTTACATGTTTATTAAACAATTTTTAAAATTTACTGTTTCATATTCTCCTGATTACGTTTAATTGCGTGGTATTTCAAATTTCTCTTCAATATTATGAACGATTACAAAATACTGTATTTAAAGTAATTTAATCTCTCAACGTACTACGTAAAGAATAAAACTATCAGCAGTGCCGTACCAGCGAGAGAAACTTGCTTTAACATAACAAATTGCTATGTGTTAGCTACCTATATAAGTTATCAAACAATTACCGTTTATTTTCTAGCAGGGAATTTTAACGAAACTCTGGAGACTCAAAAAATAAAATGTGTCTAAAAACTACGTCCTAAGTATAATATAACATTTACCATATACCAATCTCTGAGGTTAAACTCATAAAACAAGGTTTAATTACAATTATGCATAAATGTAGAACCAAACCGTTAAAGATAAATTCTAGTCCCCACTATTGTAATAGGCAAGGCGCGAACCTTCAAAAAGTGCTTTGAGTTTTAAAATACCACTAATTCTTTGGCATCCAGGTAATTTGGGTATCAAAATGTTCCTAATAACAATTTGCAAAATTTTTTTTATAAATTTTTTTGATCGGAAGCAGTGAACTTTTAAATAAACACGAAAAACGCAAACAAAATGATTTTATAATTTTACTGAAATTTTATGTTTAACTCGCGATATTTCAGCTCGATTTAAATACTTTCATTTCTAATTTGGACATTTCCACAAAAAAATCAGACGTGTCTGAATTTTAAATTTTTAATATTAACAGTTCAGCGAGTTGTAATGTAATGTAATTCGTCGGATATTTTTTTAACCAGACCTACAGTAAATTATAACATTTAAAGAAGTTTTCAGGAAAGTTTCAGATTTCCAAGTTGAATAATCAAAAAGTTATATCAGTTTTTATAGACGCATATCTTTTTTCGTAGCGCGCAACCACGTTTATTATAATAGTACGTGTATGCGTGATATATTCGTAACCCTTTGATAATCGACTAAATTTGCACAAGATCTTTTTAGAAAATCACAATTTTGTTGATATTTAAAATTAAAAAATCGAACAGGTTAAATTTTTGAATTTACGTGTGAAAGTATTAAAACCGAGCTGAGATAACGCAAATTAAATTAAAAAACCTTTTTTTGCTTTATTGTGTACCTACCTCCATTCCGATCAAAAAATTTTACAAAGAAAAGTTGTGCAGATTGGTGGTTATGGTTATTTTTAAGGAGTTTGCCGCTCGCCTATAAGAATGATGATACTCTATTAGTAACACTCTGTTGCCAGTTAACTTGTAGTGTCTGATTTTAAAATAATTCTAAAAAAAATGACCAAATAACTAAGGTACTATTGCTTTTTTAAAAGATGATTTAAGGGTAAATTGTTATTTTTATGTTAAAAACTTCAGGTAGAGCAAAAAATATTGTTTTATTAATTGCGAATATTTTTATTAATATTTTGCGGTGTTCTTATAGTCTTTCAATCATTCTTCTTCTACGTTGATTTTACTTTCTTTAATCACATCTCTCCACTCTTCTACATTGATTTTATTTTCGTTAACCACATTTTTCTTGACCATTCTATTATTTTCTTCCTTTTGTCACCTTCCTTTTTTCACCTCGTCTCGTCACGTAGGTAAAGTTAGCAGTGAAAGTATAGCAGTTTTAAAATCTGACTAGATAATTTCAAAAGGCTCATTAAAGGCTAATTTGGTACTTCATTGCGAAATTAAGTGCTCCAATGGTTTTTGAAAAATTAAGGAAACTGCTAACTTTACGTAAAGTTAGCAGTGGATTCTAGAAACCGCTATAAAAATAGATTTTCAGAATTCAAAAATGGATAGATAATTAAAGGCTAATTCAAGGCTCTAAGAAAATGCAAAAATATTTATAGTATTTTGTGTATAAATTGTATTTTTAGCAAAAAATGAAAAACTGTCTGACTTAACCCTATATGACAATTGCCAAATTCCATTAAAGCTTATCTTTTCTAATTACACATGTAGTAAATAATTAAAGGCTAATTAAAGGGTCTACGAAAATGTAAAAATATTTATAATTTGCTAATTATTAATATAATTATTTAACAAAAACTATTCTAGCACCAACTTCAGACCGCTGCTGTATTTATTCAAATAAAATAAAAAATGATATTTTTTGTAAAATAACTGTCAAATAATTAAAGGCTAATTAAAGGCTCTATGAAAATGTAAATATATTTATAGTTTTCTAATTATTAATATAATAATTTAACAACAACTATTTTAGCGCCAACTTCAGACCGCTGTTGTAGTTATTCAAATAAAATAAAAAATGATATTAGTTATAAAATAACGGTCTGAAGTTGGCACTAAAATAGTTTTTGTTAAATTATAATATTAATAATTACAAAACTATAAATATATTTACATTTGCATAGAGCCTTTAATTAGCCTTTAATTTTTTGACAGATATTTTACAAAAAATATCACTTTTTATTTTATTTCAATAACTACAACAGCGGTCTGAAGTTAGCGCTAAAATAGTTTTTGTTGAATTATTATATTAATAATAAGATAATTATAAATGCTTTTACATTTTCATAGAGCCTTAAATTAGCCTTTAATTATTTGACAGTTACCTACTTTATAGCAAATATCATTTTTTATTTTATTTGAATAACTACAACAGCGGTCTAAAGTTGGCTCTAAAATTTTTTGTTAAATTATTATATTAATAATTAGATAATTATAAATGCTTTTTCATTTTCATAGAGCCTTTAATTAGCCTTTTATTATTTGACAGTTATTTTATAACAAATATCACTTTTTATTTTATTTGAATAACTACAACAGCGGTCTGAAGTTGGCGCTAAAATAGTTTTAGTTGAATTATTATATATTAATAATTAGATAATTATAAATGCTTTTACTTTTTTATAGAGCCTTTAATCAGCCTTTAATTATTTGACAGTTATTTTATAACAATTATCATTTTTTATTTTATTTGAATAACTACAACAGCGGTCTGAAGTTGGCGCTAAAATAGTTTTTGTTAAATTATTATATTAATAATTAGAAAAGTATAAATATATTTACATTTTCATAGAGCCTTTAAGTACCCTTTAATTATTTGACAGTTATTTTACAAAAAATACCATTTTTTATTTTATTTGAATAAATACAGCAGCGGTCTGAAGTTGGTGCTAGAATAGTTTTTGTTAAATAATTATATTAATAATTAGCAAATTATAAATATTTTTACATTTTCGTAGAGCCTTTAATTAGCCTTTAATTATTTACTACATGTGCAATTAGAAAAGATAAGCTTTAATGGAATTTGGCAATTGTCATATAGGGTTAAGTCAGCAGTTTTTCATTTTTTGCTAAAAATACAATTTATACACAAAATGTTATAAATATTTTTGCATTTTCTTAGAGCCTTTAATTAGCCTTTAATTATCTATCCATTTTTGAATTCTGAAAATCTATTTTTATAGCGGTTTCTAGAATCCACTGCTAACTTTACGTAAAGTTAGCAGTTTCCTTAATTTTTCGAAAACCATTGGAGCACTTAATTTCGCAAGGGGTACCAAATTAGCCTTTAATGAATGAGCCTTTTGAAATTATCTAGTCCGGTTTTAAAACTGCTATACTTCCACTGCTAACTTTACCTGCGTCGTCTCGTCAATCTTAGCTCATAAGATACACACTCTGTGTTCAGATATTTTCAATAAGTTTTATTGTTTAATAAAATTCGTTGTATTAATATATAACAATTGGTTCAATACCACCAATGCTTCTAAATTTTCAATGAACGATTTTACTGTATTTGCAAAGAAAGAGCGATTAAACTGAAATTTAACCGAAATTTAAAATACCAGTTAGAATATCGATTAGTTCTCACTCTCCCTCACCCTCTCTTATTCTTTCTTGCTCATTCTCACTGTCTCTCACTCTCTCTTTCACTCTCCCTCTCCCTCACTTTTTCACTCCCTCACTAGCTCACTCTCTGACTCTCTCTCTCTCACTCTTTAACACTCTCTCACACTCTCTGTCTAATTCTCTGTCTCACTCTCTCACTCTCTTTCAGTCTATCTCATCTTTCTCACCCTCTCTTACTTTCTCCCACTCTTTCTTACTCTCTCTCACTCTCCCTTACTCCCTCTCTCACTATCCCTTACTCTTACTCACTCTCTTACTTTCTTTTCCTCTCTCTCTCATTATTTCTTACTCTCTCCTTTTCTATTACTCCCACTCTCCGATTTGAAAAATTCTTTTTGCATTCAAAAGCACAGAGCGGCTATATTGCTGAGACGTATAAAGTTTAAAAAATTAAAAGAATCATCTAAGGGTCCAAACGATTAAGTGATTTGTTATATTTCCTTCAAAATAAATTTATTGAATATTATTTTAATAAATAAAAATGTTAATATACTTTTTTTATTGATATTAAATATTATGTACGACCTATTATGATCGACGCTACAGAAACACGAGCAGAAACAGCTGCTTCTAAGCAACTGTTCAGAAAAACTGAAATGGAGACGCTAAGATCAATTTTGGGAAAAACCCTTAGGGACAGAGTGAGAAGCAGCGATATCAGATCCCAATGTGACATACAAGATGTGGTAAGATGGGCCAGAACAAGAAGAAGAGCATGGAGAGATCATGTCGACAGAATGCCTGACTAGCTAAAACCGCAAAAGAACAGAAACCAACCAACTGCAGATCACCAGGAAGACCTCCGAAACGATGGTACGAAAGCTGGACATCGGAGTCACAACTTAGACTACAACTTCAAAAAAACAAGACATTGTCTTAAAGAAAGAAAAAAAAGAAGAAGAAGAGAAATATTATCATTTTAGAATGAGGCAGTGAAAGCCTTTTTGCTTGTCTTTGGCATGGAGTGTTTTTTCAGTAGGTTTCCGATCAAGAACCACCGAAAGCTTCAGATCCGAAAAAAGTAGTACCTACTAGATCTTTCTTTAGCGAGACTGTGAGCAGTTTTGGTTCTGAAAATTCGTTTTGCGTGATACCCACATCAAAGTTACTGTGTTGTGCTATTCCAGGCTATTTTGGATTTGAACTTTGTATAGTATAGAGCCTTTAAAGCAGTTTGGCTATTGAAGACTATAAATATTCTGGCTGAATTAATGCAGTTTTTAATGCACTCTTGAGCAGATAAAAGTCTATTGCTGAAAGTTTCCCTTTGTAGATTATTGGAGTTTTTCAAAGGGCTATAATTTCACAGGGCTATAATTCGTTTTAGTGGTTTAGATTTAGACCCATCAGTATAATAAGTGATGGCGTGAGGGTTCCAAGTTGAGCGTTTTTGTTTTGTGTTAACTTACGCTCATTAATATAAATATTTAGTGTGAGTTCGAAATCTCGTTTTGGAAAAATAAGAGAGACACTTTCCAGAAAAATCCTCTTTACATGTAAATGTTTTTTATACGTATGTTCGGTTAAATTATATGTCAAAACTTTAAAAAAAGAAAATGTGTGATAAGAAAACTAAATCTATTAATCTAAAAACCGTTTACATGATATAACAATAGTTTTATCGGCAACACTCTTTACCATAAATTTGTTATTTCGGTCTCTGTAAAACTGTAAAAAGAAGGTTGATCAGACGATCTGTAATTGATAAAAATAGATAAGGATCACATATGAAAATCCTAGATAAAACATAACAAATAAAATATATAAATATATGTCTTTTGTGCTAAAAAAATCAGTAGTATTTAATATGGATTTATCAACGGTTATTTATTCGGTTACGTTCATAGCTATAATTATCTATTTATTTTCTAAATGGAAATTTTCCTATTGGAAAGACAGAAATGTGAGACATTTAAAACCAACGTTTTTTTACGGAAATCTAAAAGATTCATTACGAAATGGAAAGCATTTGTCGGAAATTGTTTCCAAAATTTATAACGAAGCTAAAGCAAATGGTGATAAATATTGTGGCATGTATGCATTATGGTCTCCTCAGTTTATTCCGGTTGATTTAGAACTGATAAGGTGTATATTACAGAAAGATTTTTCTCATTTTGTTAATCACGGATCCTACGTTAATGAAGAAACTGATCCATTAACAGGACATCTTTTTAATTTAGAAAATGAGAGATGGAAAAATCTTCGTTCTAAAGTTACACCAACTTTCACATCAGGTAATAACAACTTCGTACTATACGTCGAATGTTAACTTTTTATCTTTTTTAATTCGCATAAAGGCTAAAGCTAAATTTGCAATTTTTTATTAGCATTTAAGCTCAATAATTTCAATACAAATTTCAGGAAAAATGAAAATGATGTTCCAGACAATAAGAGACTGTACCAATGGCCTGCAAGCAATGTTAAAAGAATCTGTAACAATAAATGAGCCAGTAGATATTAAAGAAATTTTACAACGATTTACAACAGATGTTATAGGTTCTGTGGCTTTCGGTTTGGAAATCAATAGCATGAAAAATCCAGACTCAGTTTTCCGAAAATACAGTAAACGACTTTTTGAGTCAAGTTTTAGAAGACGTATAATATTTATAATCACAACTTTGCTACCAAAGTATGTAATTACAAAAATGGGTATAAAATTTTTTGAAAAAGAAATTGATTCATTCTTTATAAACATAGTCAAAGATACTGTTGAAAATAGAGAAAAAAATGATATCCACAGAAAAGATTTTATGCACTTACTTATCCAACTAAAGAATATGGGAAAAGTAACAGATGACGAAGATAGTTCTTTAATAAAAAATAATAAAACTAATATGCAAGGAATAACAATAAACGAGATGGCAGCACAAACTTTTGTATTTTTCTTAGCAGGATTTGAGACGTCTGCTACTACAATGACTTTTGCGCTTTTAGAATTAGGTCAAAATATCGAAATTCAAAATAAACTTAGAGAAGAAATTGTCAATGTACTTAAAAAATATGATAATGAAATAACTTATGATGCAATACAAGAAATGGAATATTTAGAGAAAATAGTTTCTGGTATGTTATATAAAGTATACCCAGTGAAATTATATATATATATATATATATATATATATATATATATATATATATGTATGTATATAAAAGGGAGGATAACGGGAATGCAACGCAACAAGGATCATGGTTACAAGTAGGAATGGTAACCGCAGACATGTATGTTTCTGGCTCATTAGGCGTCATCAGTGCGGCATAACCAAGAAGAGTATTGCACTTGGCTAGCAAAAGTGTTGGGTACTTGGGAGCAAAGGATGTTGGGGAAACATGTGAGCGTTCGTTGTTTTTGTGTTTCTTGACACATGTTTCCCCAACATCCTTTGCTCCCAAGTACCCAACACTTTTGCTAGCCAAGTGCAATACTCTTCTTGGTTATGCCGCACTGATGAGCCAGAAACATGCATGTCTGCGGTTACCATTCCTACTTGTAACCATGATCCTTGTTGCGTTGCATTCCCGTTATCCTCCCTTTTTTATATTAATACGCGTTTTCTTGGCACTTTGTTATATATATATATATATATATATATATATATATATATATATATATATATATATACAAAAGGGGACAATTATTGGGCATGTACGCAAAAAGGATCAATAAGGCCACGAGTAGGAATGGTAACCGCAGACATGCATGTTTCTGGCTCATTAGCCGTCATCAGTGCGGCATAACCAAGTAGGGTATTGCACTTGGCTAGCAAAAGTGTTGGGTACTTGGGAGCAAAGGATGTTGGGGAAACATGTGTAAAGAAACATAAAAACACAAAAACAACGAAAGCTCACACAGGAGTCCTATCGCCATTTTGTGCTTTCAGCCAGCTGTGCCAATGGGTTTTCGGCTAGCAACTAGCGTCGCAACGTTGGCGAAACGGACTCATTGTGTTTGAGTCGTTCTAAGCCCAGGATATGAAATAAACAAAGTGCCAAGAAAACGCGTATTAATATAAACAAAAGGGAAAAATTATTGGGCATGTACGCAAAAAGGATCAATAAGGCCACGAGTAGGAATGGTAACCGCAGACATGCATGTTTCTGGCTCATTAGCACTTTGTTTATATATATATATATATATATATATATATATATATATATATATATATATATATATATATATATATATATATATATATATATATATATATTCTATCGTATTCATTTTTATGAAGAAAGGGTTTTTAGACACAAAACGAGAGATTTTATCGGTTTATTTTTTCAGTCACTAACAGCTTTCTATTACAGATTCTTAATTACTGCATCTCTTTTTTTAACCAACTATTTTTTTATTTTCTTTTGCTTTATTTTTCTATCGTTTGTTATTTTTTCTGGAAGCACAATAGATCCAGAGCCGGGTCGAAATTTTGTGGGGTTATTTGACCCACCTGGACATCTCTTGAAAAGTAAAGTATTGTATAAATATAAAAGAAAGAGTTTAGTTGCCATGCGGTCTTATTTGAGTAAAAGAACTGACAGAACCGAACAAGATCAACCTTAATTATCTTTCTAGACCATTTTTTTTGTACGGAAATGTATTAAGGGCAGATGCATGATTTACAAAATTATTCTATTAAAGAAGGCTCTCTTCTTTATTAAAATATTCTTTTTTTACAGTGTGGTCAGATATTCCACTTAAAAGTGACGGCATAGCGCCTTAAGTCATTCTTTGATGCTAAACTTAATTTTTTAAGAGATCTAAAGGTGGATCATATGTGACCCCTCAAAATTTCGATCTAGCTTGGGATCTAAAACCATGCACTGTATTGGTACACTAGGTCTTTTTTTTATAAAGATTGTAAATATCAGTGTTAGTTCACCTCATAACAGTTCTATTCCATACCCCTTCCAATTCTTATAAATTTCTAAAAATCTTGCCACTCAGAATGTTTTACAAAATGGTTTAAATTTTTAAATATACTACCACAAAAAGTGTTAATAGAAATGGTTGTTGATTACTCCCAGATGTTTTCTCTTATTTCCTGATTTCATATTTCTTTCTAGTGTATTAGTGTATTGACCAACAGATAACAATCAAACCAATATATGTTTACGTTTCTGAAACATAATTGTGTCAGTTTAAATGTTACTCTACATTTCTAGAAACATTAAGAAAATATCCTCCTGTTTCTGTTTTACCTCGAGTATGTAATAAAGATTACCAAGTACCAGATAGTGATCTAGTGGTGAAAGCTGGTATTAGGGTACAAATTCCGATATTAGCAATACATAAAGATCCAGAATATTATCCAGATCCAGAACAATTTGATCCTGAAAGGTTTTCTGAAGAAAATAAAGCTAGCAGGCCTGGATTTAGTTATATGCCTTTTGGTGAAGGTCCACGTACTTGTATAGGTAAATACTCATCTAAAATTGTTTTTAATTTAAACAATACTATTTGTCATTTGATGTAATCTTTGCTATTATTTTTAGGATTAAGATTTGGAAAACTTCAAACTAAAGTTGGATTATGTTCAATTGTATTGAATTATAGAGTAAAATTGAACAAAAAAACACAGACACCCATACAATATAAACCTGCATTTATTTTAGATGTTAAAGATGGAGTATGGCTTGATTTAATATCAATACCTAATTAAAATATTTACTCATTTATTGTGTTAAAAACTTAATAAAAATTTAATGATATTTGTACGATTCTGTCGATTCTAACTAAGCAATAATTTATTAGTTTTTTTTTTGGGTGCATGCCTTTATGATGAGTTATATTAAAGAGGGAAAAAATTTTGCGATTATGAATATTATGTTCAATTTATTTTTCTAAGTTCTATACTGCTATACTGGTGATTTAATAAAAATGACTGTCTCTTGTGTTACTTTTTAAATAACTCTTTTATTTCAATAGTATTTATATTTGCTCTACTATATACATTACATCACATTGTGGGTAAACTATGGCTTTCTATACATATGAATTATTCAGTTTTGTTATATTTAATGTTCTGTCCGTAGATAAATTTTGCGACAACAATTCGGTATTACATGTAATATGTTAAACAATGCATTGATTTTCATTTTCTACTTCTGTTTATAATTTAACACCGGTATTACATCTACAATTTTATCTCGAATAAGTATGACCAACAAATTCAGGAATTTATTCAGGGTTTTCTTCACGGTAGCGTTAGAATTATACTTACATCAAAGTTCACCAAAGTGTTTAATGAAAACAGTTAAGTGACCTTTAGTAATTTTAGTAATTTAATGTACCTTCTATACTAAGAGCCAGTGTTCCGCACACTTACAGTTTAGTACAAACTTCATATTATTGCCAGGTATACTGTTCCACCTGACCTTGGTGAAAAAGAAGTTCACTATTCCCATCAAGGGTTCCTTTGAGCGTGCCTAGATGTCGAAAACTATAAATACTGATTTTCAAATTGTGATCGCAGCATGTCTGCCGTTTTGATACCTTAAAACTTTTTTAAAAAAATTAAACGGCCTTAAAAAAAATGCACTAAAAAGCCAGATAAAAACTTTATTTCTTAAAAAAATTGAAACCAACTAGGCATCTGATTTCGATTTCCTTGAAGTCGGCTCCAATGGTTTATATCTTTGTAAAAGATTTGAGTTACTAACATTCGAAATCTAGACTTAATAGCTAAGAGTAAAATAGAGGGTAATTTGCCATTGGAGCCGACTTCAAGGATATCGAAATCAGATGCCTAGTTGGTTTCAATTTTTTTAACAAATAAAGATTTTATTAAGAAATAAAGTTTTTATTTCTGGCTTTTTAGCGCATTTATTTGAAGGCGGTTTAATTTTGTTTTAAGTTTTTATTTTATCATTTTTAGTGGCTTCTTGATTCATGATGTACTATTTTCAAAACCTTCCAAATACCGTGCAACAGGTACTAAGTTCAATTCCCAACAATCCCGACATGTACCAATGTGACTTTTTGGAGACATAAGTAAATTGTATAAATCTGTGGTACACTGGCTCTTAGACTATTTGGTATATATCAGTTATACCAACGAAATATTTGTTATAGTTCATGCTACCCTTCATTATACTCCCCCTTCGACACACACCTTTCCATACGTTCTTTTCTATTGATTAAAGCAGTGCTTGTAATCTTCTTTGGTGATGGCTTTTGCATTGCATTGTCATCGGCCCTTGATAAGTATACAAAGTTTCAAATTAATGTGACATTTTCTAAATAGGTCAAAATCACTTTCAAAGTTTTCGTTACATAGATATAGCTAATAAAAGCAAGCTAAAAAGTTTTAAAAATTCAACTTTTTTAAACGAAAGTAGACAAAAATTGTACTATCTAATGAATTGTAAATAATGGTTGTTTTGGTCTGATCTACTTGAAAACTCTCATTCTCATCAATAGTGAGTATAGACAGAAATGTGATTAGTAAAGTTGGTGCAAGCAATGGGCTTATGATAGTGATGCTAACTCCTGCAAGTGGGAATAATTGTTTTGTTTTTTATTTTAAATATAGTTAAGTTAATTTACCTTTCTTTTAATTTCTTTATATTTTTATTTTGTTCTACTTTACTTTTCTCATAATTGGGATAAAAAAGCAGTTTTAAATTTCAAACAATTTACATGAATGAAATCAAAATATTTGTAAAGATTTATTTAAAAAAAATAATAATTCAAATCTACTACCTCCTTGAACCCCCACGTTTTGTTTTACAAAGATTTGTAACTTTTTTTTAAGTTGTATCGTTGGCAAACTACAAAATATTAAAATATTCTTTATCTTGGTATCTATTTTTCTGTGATTTAAAAGTTAAGTGAACTTTGCTCAATGTCAACAATTACTTTGCATTTTCTATAAAATGTGTGTCACGAAAAAACCGGTTATAATTATTATATGTAGGCATGTAATTGCCGTATTTGATATTTTACATAAAGTTTTATGGTACAAATATCGTGATTTTAAAATAACCATTTTTTTCTAGATGTTTTAAATTGTATTTTATTATCATAGTATATCAAACCTTGCTTTTTATCACAAAGCTTTTCGTTCTTTTATAAGTTATAAACTTTGTCTTTATACTACACTCTTTTGTGAAACTTCGCCAGAGATTCCTTAGTTGCTTTTGTCTTCTTGTTTGTACCGGTAAAGAATAGATAAAATAAAACAATCTTTCATCATTTATTTCATTAACTAAATAACAATGCAGATTTCTAAACAATAACATTGTTTACAGCAGTGCCCTTAGAAAGTTTTATATTCTGAAAAAGTTCTTATCTAATCAAAGTACCTACAATAAAAAATCACAGTTTTTAAAATATAGTAGTAGATATTAGCAGTAGATATTAGCTAAGCTAAATTGACAAATAGCTATAAAAATGTAGTGATTCAAAATTGCATACAGCAGTTTATGGTTAGGAGGAAATCAAATCGTGGGTTTGTGGGGTATAATTTCATAAGAAGTAATATTAAACATGATTTAAAGTAAGAGACATGATTTTATAGAAAACCACTATCCAGTGTGTCCCAAAAAGTTTTATACAAATGGAGAAAAGTCTTATCTTGAATGTCACAAAAAAAAATCATCATAAAATGCTATGCATGACCTGGACATCCATAATCAAGTATAAAAATTTCAAGGCATTTGCTGGAACACAGGGAAAATAAAAAAAAATATTTCAGCTGAAGAATAAATATATTATATATATATATATATATATATATATATATAATATTCATATTCAAATAGAGAGAAAAATGTTTATTCATCAAAATCGTTGCGCCGACTTTCTTCTACCTAATCCTCTTTTTCCTCCCTTTAGTTTTCACTGGAGAATTAGGCGTTGGAAGTTAACCAATTTTTCTTCTTTTAATATCTTCAAAAAGTTTCCGTTCTACTAAACGAGTTCTCCTCTTCATATGTCACATGATCAACAAACGATACTCTCATCATTCGCCGAAAGGTCACATCTCAAAGGACTCAAGCTTAATAATTATTGTTTTTAACGTCCATGCCTCAACTCCAAACAAAAAGTCTTAAAAACGTTGTTCGAGCTGGTTCGATTCTACATTTTATTTCCTGAAGTATTTAAATTGGGTGACCTGTATAATGTTCTCTCTATCTATGAATACTCCAATGCATTTGGTTTTATGGATGTTAATTTTCAAACCCAATCTCGGACTTTCTTTGTTGTTTGGAGATCACTTGCACTATCTGCTAATATCACGGGGTCATCCGCATACTTCTGCTTCATGGTTTTAGAATAAATTACTTATAAGTATCCTTTTCGTCCAGTCCCAAGTCTCCAAGATATGAGAAGATCGTGTTTAACATTGTCAAATGCCTTTTCATAGTTACAGGTGTTGGTGGTTCTATACTGTAGATTTTCTGTGAAGTCCACTGTTCTAAAGTGAATGGAACTATTAATGTAATTGTCGACAATCACATTCATTTTATTTTTCTTTTTTTTCAATTTCCCTTATCTCCACCTGGTGCGTATGGTTAGTGCACTGCGTGTATATGTTTACAAAACTTATTTTGCTTTCGTTAAAAATGACTAAACGATAAGGATAACGAATTTACATGAAATTTTGATTTACACTCGGAAACATTTGTTCAGAAAACATTCAAATAATGTTGAAGACCTAAGACCTTTGCGAATGGGATTATGAACAAAACACAAATAAAAAAGTGTGGAAACGCTGGGACTTTACCCGTGCATCACGAATCAACGATATCATGTTATCTGTGTGCTGTCCTTTTTGAAAAATACAAAAATGTGGTATAAAATTATAAACTGTCTTTTTTATTTGATTTGTGTGCTTGCATTCAATGACTGGTATTTTTTTTTAGAAGTGGCCAGGCATCTTTTAATATTTATTCTACTTCTGGTCAATCTTCTACGACTTTAAAAAATATGTAGCGCGTACCACTTGCGATTAAGAACTTCTCTTAATCAAGATTTAAGAATTGTAGACGAGTGGGAAAAAAAGAATCTTGTTCATTTCAACGCTTCCAAGACCGAGATATGTTGCCTATCCAACACATCTGTCAGAATGAACGATCGGACAGAACTTACTCCATAGCAACTGCAGCAGGAAAGAAGTTAGGCTTTCTTTTTAGAGTACGGAAATATTTCTTTCCATCCAACTTAGCTACTCTTTCCATACACAACTACTGCTCGCATGGGGATCGGTGGTTCCGTGTTCTTGGTGCAATACAAAGAAGAGCAGTTCGACTAATAAATGTTACAAGTATCACCAAAACCTAGCCCCATTGTCACACCGAAGAGCATTGTCTGATATTTCCCGGTTTTACCGCTACTTAAACGGATTTTGCTCAGAAGAACTCCGCTCTATAGTGCCTCTACTTGCCAGACCAGCCAGAGCAACGCGATTTACTAACTCCATTCACCTTTATACTGTTTAGTGCCTAACATCAATAACGGATCGATTTGATCGTTCCTTCATCCCCACGTCTCCAGAAAGTGACACTTTACACACGAGTGAGAAATAATGTCGCACGAGGCGTATGCCATGAAACAGTATGTGTGAAATATTAGTGGATAGTTGGTTGGATAATTCAATAAACACAAGCAGAAAGATCACTAAATTTCGGCTAAAAGTTGTAGCTAGGACACCATCGCCATTTTGGTTGGTAGGTGGAGAGATGAAAATTGTAGTAGGAGACAATGAGAATTGATAATGTGTACTTTGACTTCATTGTGGAAAATGAAGAATATATTTTTGGGTACATTGCCAAAGGGCAATGTAGTACGCCACATTGAAGGGAGATTCGTCTTTAAGTATAAACATTGGAAAGTATGTTGTTAGGATTGTTTTAATTGCGATTTTAATGTTTAAAAACGAGTTTATTCTAGATAGTTTGAGTGTAAGACCTTTTTTAAAGGGTAATGAAGCATAAAAAGTAGGTTGGTTCTCATTAGTAACATCTGCAATAGATCTAACTGGATGTGCTTGTAAGTTCGCGTTTTCTACATGAGGTAAATTATGAATGTTCTGGGGAGAAGTGTCGTATTAATAAAAATTAATTAAATAAAGTAAAGCTAGAAACAATATATTGTTTGCAGTTTTTGTAATGTACACAAAAATTTTCAATCTTCTTTTATAATAAGAAAAAAATGGATTAATTGTAAAACCAGCGTGGGCCTAAAAAACGACGCTTTCTAAGAAACTACAAACGATTTAAAAGCTTGTAGCAAGTCGTTGAAGTTTCTTTAAATCTTGTGTAAAAACGTTAAAATAAAAAAATACATAAAAGTTAAAAAATTTTGTTGAGACTACAATAAACTAAAAGCAATATACCTATTGTTCCCAGCGTTACATATTTATATAATTTTTATTAATTAGAATGCTTTATATCGTTTGTAGTTTCTTAGAAAGTATCGTTTTTTAGACACACACTTGTTTTATCCATTTTTTTCCTTGTATAATTTTATTAATCAAATAACAATTTGTAATTACAAAAAATAACACTGTTTATACCAGTCCGCTTGAGAAAGTCTTATACTCTCAAAAAGTTTTTTAAACTGATCAAAGCCACAATCAAAATCACAGTTTTTAAATGTTATTGGTATTGCTTTGTCTTTGAATTTATAATAACCGTTCACAAAATATTTTTCATCTCTACTATTTTTTCTTAATTCAATTATTATACTGCTTGCAAATAGAGGCCACTCGGGTTGATCAATTTTATTAAAATATTCAAAAGCCCCAAGAAAGCATCCTATGTTTAAGTCATGTGCACTGTATAGGAGTATTTTTGGCGTTTTGGAACCATCAATAATTTTTTCAAAATGTTCAATTAAATTGTTTATAAACGCCCCAACACCTGAAAATTAATTCACTTTTACAACATATAAATACGATATTAAAACCAAGTACGTAATATGTTTCGATAAACACAGTAAATAAGAAAATAAAAACAATTATCGGAACCCTATTTGAAACTAATAATAAATGTCACTCTAAAAGAAACTCTTAAAAGGATAGTAACACAAGGATTTTCTTTTAGTTATGCATATATCCATAAAGACAAAAAATATATAGACTTACAGTACTTGATTGCTTTTCAAAATATGTTCCACTAAGGTCGGAACACTATTGCATTCGTTCAAACCAATTGGTAACAGTTTTATCAGTCTTCAGTTGGGACCTGCAAAATCGCTGTTTTTAAGGCATTGATGGCTTCTTTTGACTTATAGTACCGCTGCATACGTATTGAATTCTTGATCTTTGGTAACTTGAAAAAGTCGATGGGACTTAGGTTGGTCTAACAATTCGATGTTTTTGAAGCTTCATAAACTCGATTGTCTTTTGGGCAGTATGAGCACTTTCGTTGTGCTGATGTAGGATGATTCTCTTTTGTGTGTTGCGTTGTCGCAGTTACGTTCTGTTAAACAAACGTTTATATACCAATCAGAGATAACCATTCTTCGATCTTCTAAAACATTTGTTGCCACATGACCAGATCTTGATACAAAAGGTGCGACCATTTTCTTTGAACGGATCTCTTGTTTTGATTTTTTCTCATCATGAACCCAAAAAGCGGATTGGCGTTTATTTTCGTAGAAGTAAATCAAAGATTCATTGCCATTAACAATACTATTAACGTTTTTTTGAGTTTCCTTTGTTCTTCCAATGTTTTTTGACTCCATTTGAAACGAACCGCTTTTTGTTGTTCTGTGAGCAAATGAGGGATCCAATGGAAACCAACTTTGTAACAACTAGTTCTTCATGTAGGATCTTTTGGTTAGAGTTCTTCGAAATGCTAAAAGATGCCCCTATCTCCCGGTATGTTACACGGAGGTCATACTTAATTGACTGACAAACCGCATCAATGTTTTGCTGTGTGTCCGCTGTTTTTGGTGGACCTAACCTAGATTCGTCGCTGAGACTGGAGCGACCGTGTTAAAATTCGCAATACCAGCAGGAAATAGTTGACTGGTGTGGTGCTTCATTCCCAAACATAGAAAGCATTTTAGCAAGACATTGCTGTTAAGATACTCCTCTCCGAAAAATTCTCGAAAATATTTTCCGCTAAGATTCATTGTCGACTAACTTGCTAAGTTCAAAAATAAAATTGTATCGCAATGAAACTCTGGTCAACAAAAGATTGAGGTTAGATTTTCGTCTGAAGGTTTTATTGGTGGCGCCTTTTAAGCGGTTATATGCAAAACTAAACAGACAACCTCGTACGCGAAAAAAATGTTTCATTTATAGGTGAGCGATTTATCCCTAAGCATGACATCAACCGACTAATTTTTTTGCATTTCTAATGCACCAAATCTTTTTTATTCGATTCTATATATTTATCTAAGTTAAAATGTATTTTTTCTACAACCGTGCGTAAAGTATTAACTTTACGCACGGTTTAAGGTTCGTAAAGTTTAACTTTTTTTCACTAGTGAAAAAAAAAGTTTTTTTTTTTACTAGTAAAAAAAAGTAAAATAAGCACTGTTTTGTATAAGATTATGCAAATACTTTGATGTGTGTTAGTGGCCGAGGTTTTAAGGTATATAGCTTCTACCCAGATGACCCGGGTTCAATTCCGGGTAAGGAAACTTTTTTTTTATTATTTAATTGTGTAAATATATTTAATTGTTAAATTATTGCAGTTTAATACATACAAAACTAGATATTATATTCAGTAATTTTTAATTTGATTTTTAATATGACAGAAATATCAGTTCATGAATAAGCGTAAACATTTTTATTTAAATGACTGATTGACATTTCAATTAATTTATAATTCAAGCATTTCGCGTTTCTACGTACCGGTATTATAAGGTGAGATTAATTTAGAAAATAAATATTTTGTTATCTAAAATATGTTTTAAATATAATATTTTTTTTCGCAGTAAAGCGTAAAAAATCAGGCCTATACTTGTATTTCTTGTAAAGAAATTCGGTTGTAGAAAAAATATTGTATGCAACTCGTGCGTAAATGTTCCTTTTTTGACTCATGTGATTGTCGCATTCGCCTGCGGCTCATGCGACAACATTCACATTCGTCAAAAAAGGTAACTTTACGCACTAGTTGCATAAATAACTATTATCTACTCTACCTCATATTATGTATCAATTTTTAGTTCGTGAAAACTGTCATTAGAGATAGCAGTGCGTGAAGGATTAAAAGTGTGCGTGAAGTAACAATGTATTTTAAATGGGATTTAAGTACTTTTTCGCACTGTTTTTGGCACACCTTCATATAATCAAATATCCTTAGCATTCGCGTTGTCATGGTCTTGCTATGAGAGCATTAAATTTTAACAAAAAATATTCTGACAGTTTTGTAGTTTGAATTTTCAAATTTGAAATTGTAGATATGAGTTAAAAATAAATTGCTTTCTTGTAATTATTTTTTATTTCATTATCGTAGATAAATTATTGTATGAAACTGTGAGTGAAGGGCTTTTTGCGCACTTACGCGATAAATAGCACTCGCTTCGCTCGTGCTCTAAACATCGCGTGCGAGCGCAAAAAGCACTTCACGAACTGTTTCATAAATAACTATTTTATAATCTCTCAAAGTTTATAATTTTTATTTACAAATTATTAATTTCTTAGGTGGATTTCTTTGAAATAAACACTTTTTACGTTTTTCGTAATTATTCGAAAAATGCTTCCTTTTCGAGTTATTTACAAATTTTCGTTGAAAAAAATGCCTTAATTAGAGATTTTTGGGATTTTTTCTAAAAAACTACCAAATAAATTACAATTCTACAAAAAGCTTTATAATCTTTACACCTTTAAGTACAATTAAAAATATTTGGACAAGGATAAATGGTTTCTGTTGAAAACGTACCCAAATATTTGGAATATCTCTTACAAAATTTTATTTAACTATTCTACATTTCACTATTAATTTCTTTTACCGCCAACGATATAGACTTGTTATGAGGTGCGTGTTGTAATAATATCGTGCTGCATTTATATAGCTAAAGTTGTTCTAAGAAAGCAAACGATTTTGGTTGTTTTCGCAAGTATATCGGAAAGATTCCTACGCCTACAGCATCGCAACCTCTGTACAGCCCGACAAGTATCTCGTGAAATAGGGTGAAGATGTGGTGTAACCAATTTGAAAGTAAGGGTATGGTGGCGTACATCAAAAACCATTTGTGTAGTAGACTTTTTGCTGTGAGCATCTCTCTACATCTACACTGTTGTCTTGTTTCATTTACTTGCGTGATTTAAAGATTGTGTGTATTTGTGTATCTGTTTTAATTATTTTAATTTTACCTATTTCATAAATATTTAAGATAACCTTCATATCATCCGGATCTTAATGCCATTGAATTGGTCTGACCAGCTTAAAATCGCATTTTGCTCCAAAAAATTACATGTAATATTAATAATGTAAAACAGTTAAGTGAAGAATTCTTTGTCACGTTCCCCCCTACTGGATGTCAAAGCTGATAGAACCATGCAAAAAAATGTGAGCAGGAATTTTTTTGTGCAACAGGCAGCAATAGAAGGTAAAATGGAAAAAATTGACATCACTTTAAGAGACGGTAATTCGGAATGAGATTCTTCTGATGATGAAAAATCAGATACCTCTGTTAACTTTTATTAATATTTGAGCTTTGTTTAGGTTTTCTTAATATTTTAAAAATGGATTCGGGAATTCCAAGTTGTAGTAATACGTGTATTAGTAAACATACGTAAAATAATTGAAAACGTGTACGTATAATTATTTATATTTTAGTTTTAGATTTTTTTTTCCATGTGAGAACTTTTAAAAGGAAAGTGCCTTAATTGCTGTTTAACGACATTATAATTATATATTGTTTGGTTAATATTATATTTTGATCAGATCTTTATTTTTGTTTCCTTCTAATGGTCACCCACAAAAATCATTATTTTTCAACTCATTTCTTTAAATATTATACTTAAAAATAGCCAATATTACTGTTATTATCAACATATTAACAACATTGTAAGAATTTTAAAATCTAGTGAAAGCGTTAATGTTTACCAGTCTGGCCGAATACTTTCTTTCTCTGCGCACCGTAAGCTCCGCCTTGTCACGGGATACTTGTCGGGCTAGACACGAAAATTGCAAACTCGAAAAGGATCCATTTATTGTTTATTTCGTTGAGATACGACTTTTTTGTATAAGTTATTTGTTAATAACAATTAATTGCTAGTCAACTTGGAAAATTAAATAAAAAAACAAGATTTGGTGCATTAAAAATGAAAAAAAAAATAGTCGGTATATTCTGTTTTTTACAGTCTTTTAAATGTTTGCTCGCCTATTATGGTTAGCTAAAATTTTTACATTATATTTTATATTCTTACCAAGTTTTTGTTGTTCTTCATTATAACATACGAATGTAATTAGTTCATTGACAGAATTTTGTAACTGCGAATAAATTCCATTCTGAGTCCATTCCGGTAGATTCAATCCATAAACTGATTCAGCTTGTAACGTATCCCAAACAATCAGTGCTGATGTTAAACCAAAAATAGGAAAATCAGCTTTTTTTCGGAGATATTTATACAGTTCGCGATTATTCTCATTCACTTCTAAAAATTTATCATATGATGCCTCTAGTTTTAAGTATTCCGTTAAAAATTTTACACATTGTACAGTAGCACTTATAATAGGCCATGCACTTTTTTCAATTGGAATTTTTAAATCCTGATTCGGATATAATCCTTTTAAAAAAAATTCTGCAGATTTAAAATTCCGTGGTGAGTTGCTTGATTCCATACGAATTTCTGATTCGTTGTAGTCGTTTCCTATAAAATTACTATATCGCTCTCGAAAATATTTTCCCAATTTCAACATCTGAGACATTCCATTCTGAAACAATTATGCATAATTATAAATTATCAATAAGATATTTATACAGATCCATAAAGAAATTGATGTTTTTAGTGCCAGTGGAATGGAATAACCATTAGCTGATCGTAGCAGTAAATTTGTGGGTTTGTGTGGGTTTGCACCATTTTGTCAAATATTTTATATTGCTTAGATAATTTTATGAAATCAGTGTCTCTAATGTATAAATGGAAAATATTACCCAAAAAAAAAGTTAAGAGACGATTTTGAATAATATGATGACAAGACCAAGTGACGATTTTTTGTTTTAATTTAGATATAAATATATATATGCCATGAAAGCTTATCTAACTAAAAGGCCTTAAATAAGACGACAATTATACGTCGAAACGTCGGCAATTTAGTAATAGCTGCTTCTTTTGCCTGTCATTAATCCTACTAATATCATCCCGTGATTTAAAATAAGGACACTAAACTATAAACAAAATAAATAGTTTATAAATGTAATAGACGGGCGGTTGTTAATTTCAACTTGAAATAATAGTAGTTTACGTAACAAGTCCCGAAAGTGGTCTTTTACTGGACGAGTGGGCAATTGCAGGGCGAGCCGCAGGCGAGTCCTGCATGCCTGTGAGTCCAGTAAAAGCACTTTTGGGACGTATTACGTACAATATTTATTTTTTAAACCGGCCAGAATTTAGTAATTTCCAGTTTATTTTTGGGTCAGAAAATCTCATTTTGTCGGACCGTACCTACTAATTTCTGGCCGGTTTAAAAAAAATGTATTGAAGTTAAAAAAGAATATATAATCAAAAGAAACTATTAAAACCCTAAATTAAAGCAAAAATAGAAGTAGAAGCCAAAAAAAGAAGATAAAACCAGAATAAGTCCATTCAAGAATTTAGAGCCAGGAAATCAGAGCTTGTAAAAGAGTAGAGCAGAGCAATCCTAAATTAAAGCAAAAATAGAAGTAGAAGCCAAAAAAAGGAGATAAAACCAGAATAAGTCCACTAATTTTGCTCCAAACTGGTTTGAACATCGATAGACGACGTGTAGTAAATTTACATCTATTGTATTTATCTGTTTAAAAATTTCAGTTAAGTTGGTTAAGTTTATTTAAGAATTCATTTTATTAGATTAAATATTAAACAAATTGAGCATTACAATAAATTTTTGATGAGCTAAAAGTTAGAAAACCCAAAATCGAACAAGCTAATAATGTAAGTAATATCTTTATATCAAGTTTAGACATACGTTTTTTATGATGTCATACAGTGAATAATGAATTTTTCACTTGTGGATAAATAGGTATTATTAATCTTAAAAAAGCATTATTTGTATAAAAAAATAACCTTCGTGGGCAAAATATTTTGATGTAATGTTTATCTGCTAATACTTGCAATGTAAAAAGGAACAAAATAAATATATTCATTCATAACAAAATTTACCTCAGTAAGTGCTCCAGGAGGTAAACCATTCCAATATTGTGAATCTTGATAAGGATCGTTCGGATAAAAAACTAATGCTGTTCGTGCTCCATGACGAAATACCTAAAATATCATTAAATTTGTAAACTTTCTAGCATGCACATAATATGGTATATTACGTAGCGAGTGCGGAAAGTGACACTTTTCACACAATCCACATGGGAAATCGACAATCCGACGAGTGTGAAAAAGAACTTTCAGCACAAGTAATGTACACTATTGTACCTACGACCACAAGAAAACTTGTGTTATGTGATTGTTTTATTTGTGATAGGTGCTACTATTCTAGTTCTATGTATTTAGTTACATATTACAAATAATGCTGTTTTATTTAATAGTTATTTATGATATCAGTGTTAAAAGTGAGGTTTTATTTTGTGAGTGAAAACGTTTGTGAAATGAGCGGAGCGAATTGAACAATTTCACGAACAAAATAAAATCACTTTTAACACAAATACCATACAATGTTTTTTGTACAACTTCCCTATTTTGATAATGAAACGAGCGAATTTGCAATGACAATAAACCAAACCGTGTTAAAAGTAAACTAAACCGTGTTAAAAGTAAACTTGTTTACATGGCAACGTGTTTAAAGTATTTTTAACACGCTGCTATGTAAACAATCGTTTTTAACATTGTTTGCTATCATTAAAAGTGTCACTTTTAATGACAGTTGTACAAAAAAATACTTATGTAGCAGAATAAAATAGATACAAATATTTATAATTAACATTTATTGAAAAACAAAACAATGACTATAGACAATGAACAGATATTATTTTGTAAAAATTTCCAAAAAACAGATACTTGAAATTTGGAACTGACCACAGTTGCCGTTTTAGCTCAGTGGTTTAAGTGAGTGTCTTAAGTTATAACACTGAAAGTAAACTCTGGTTCTATTGGTATGTGTCACCGGACATGGTGCGCTGACTGGTGGTCACATTATAAACTAGTGCTAGGGTGAAAGCTGGTAGTTAGCCATACATAAAAATAAGGCAAATTTGTATGCTGATAAATTTTGTTTATTTATATTTCGTCTATTAATAATAAAAAAAGTGTACATCAGTGAAAATTAACATTTAACTATGGCCTCAGATTTATTAAATAATTGTAGAGCTAGATTTTCTTCAAAAAAAATAACAAAAGTAGAAAATATTGTTGTGTTTATGGATGTTGAAGTAATGCAGCCCAAAATTCAGACGTTCGTTTTCATCATTTTCCAAAACCTAATCGGTTTTTTGTTAAAAGAGAAACAATGAAAAAGGTAAACTACTTATATTCAGTGTCTTTTACACTTACCGAGTACAATATAATAACACCGCTGTGATGTGTTTACATCTTTCACTAAGTCCAGCTTTACAGCTACACTTTGATGAAACAATTTGACCATTTTTTTGTATAACTGTTTTTATTTCATGGGGTTTATCACGAAAATCTGATGATTGTATACAATACGACAAAATATCGTATTGATCATTGTTTTGATTTTCCAACCCATTAGGTATACATTAAATGTCCTGCATTAATTATTTTCTCACCTTCTACAAAATTTCGAGACTTAGGAGTAGCCTTAATAAAGTCAAGAACATGATTTAATGATAAAAAAATTTATATTGTAAATAAAAACTACATAACTTTAATTAAGTAAATCACATCTATCACCCTAGCAGTAGTAATATTTTTAACCACAAGAGCGCGTAGCGCCAAGTGACACTTACCAATTCCAGGCGTTAGTTTTTTTCAATTTATACGTTCTTTCTGTGGCACATTAGACGTTATGGCATAACTACTCTGATTAAAAAACTGAATATTTGTAAAGACTAATATGTTGGAAACCCATTATTACAAATTTTATTTCGTGTAATTGTCGTCCGGGAAAATCACCCTGTATAATTTTGGTCCGTTTGTGTTTTGTTTTACATTTGTTGTTATTACATTTGTAAATATAAATCAGTACCGTGTTTCATTGCTTAGATATCCTTCCGTGCGGAAAGTAACTTTGCGAAAAAGTAGAACTTTTCATGGGGTTAGAGAGAGTGATAAGTGTTATTTTTCAATGTGATCGTAGGAAAAATGTATTTTTTATAGTCAAATTTTAGTACAATAAAACACAATTTTAAACTCCGAAATTACAAAAAATTCAAATGGTTTTAAAGCTAAATATTAAAATGGTTACTATTTATCAATTAAATAACACAAAACATTACCTGTACTACAGAGAGAAGTTGGCTATTAGCATACGTAACATCAAAGACTACTAATATCAAATTAGTGATCCATAAATATAATTTCACTGTATTAGCCATAACAACTAAAAGAGAAAACTATTAATACCTAAAAATTCCTTATTAATATATGTAGTTCAATTATTTAAATAACAAAAACTTAAAAAATTAAAAGCCTTGGATACAACAACAATTAAACAAGACAAAGGCTTTGTTTAATATGAATTCTAGAATCTTTTATATGAGATTTTAATTAAGCGGTAGAAAGTATTATTTCAATGTAATACTTGTTATCTTCAATTTAGGTGGCTTATCTTTAAGTCAGCGCAGCGGCTTAGTTTCTGAGTTTCTAAGTTTTCTGAATCATATATTTTTAGGATTGGATGCTGTGGTGCACTGTATGTAATAGGAATAATAAAATATTTTTGCTGTGTTTACTTAAACATTTATTCTGCTGCACGTATTGCAATACAATCTATTAGAACAAAACGTATCTATGGTCAACATACTAAATAGGTATAAAGTTCATTTTGCTCCTTCTCGGTTTATTTCTTATTTTTAGTGTAAGCGCGCCCTACGTCTTTTTATCGAGCGATAATTTTATCGCAAAATTGCAATATATTGATTGTTATCCTGTTATCCATATGCGACAAAAAAGTCACGACGATTTTAAAATTGTGATTTGTCACGGAATCGCGACGCGAAAATAAATTTCAGCTTATCAAGTTGTATGGACTGATCACGCTCAGTTGTCATTTCGGTCTCACACTTAGCTGAGTGTGACTGACAACCTCCCTTCAGCTGAGATTGCTTTTCATTTAGAATTTTCATCTTGAATTTGAGGTTAAATGTTTGGATGTTCAGTATATAATAATTACAAAATTTTTCGGGATATAATCGAAGATTGTATTTTATATAAAGAATTATTATATATTCCTTTCATCTGTGAAAGGATGAATCCAGTATTGCTGAATTCCTTTTTTTCTGATGCTTCTTCCGAAGTAACCAAACCAAAAAAGCAACTCGTTCAAACTCTATGTTTAGGATGAGAAAATCTATGTATTTTTATATCGCAGTGCGCGCAGAGGTTTTTTTTGAGATTTTTACAGCGCAATTATAATATCGTGTCCCAAAAAAATAAATCGCATTGCGCTCTAGTACTTAAGATTAAAAATATTTATTTAATTTATATGAAGTATTTTCGCATCCAAAAAGAAAAATACTTGTATACTCTAGTCAACATCTTCAAAAACGTGAAAAATTAAAATAAGGGTCCTAAAACTATGAGCGATAGCTCATTGGATTCGGAATCACCTGTAGAAAAATTTTTTTGAAGGAAAAGTGTGCAGGCAAAAAATTGCAATTGTTATTAACAAAATAAGATGAAAAAAACAGATGTCTATGTTTTTGTTAATAACTCGAAAAATATTAATATTTAAGCAATTTTGAAAAAAGCTCGTTAAAGAGGAGGAAATTTCCGAAAAAAAAGTCCGTCCTCCCGGAACTCTATCTTCATTATTTATAATTTTAATTTGACGTTGAAAATGGGGTTTTGAGCGGCTTTTACGGCATGCGCGCGCTACCGCTAAACGGTGTTTATCAGAAAAAATATTTTTTTTATGACATAAAATGTTATTTTAAAAATTTGAAAAAATTCCAGTATTTTACTACCACTTAAAAGAATCTAAATCAGTTGGAAAAAACATTTTATCACTGTTTTTTAAAAAGTTATTCAATTGTTAACTAACAAATTTTTTCCTAATCTCTGTTGACATAAACAATGGGATAAAAGGTATAAATAATTGGCCTAAAAATTTGAAACTTCGTGGAGCCCTTTTCATATGTATACTTTACAAGATTCTGTGATAAATCCTTATAAAAGTTTATTAATTTGTTAATAATACTTTCTAATATCATACGTCACGTTAACTGTAGCGCCAAATAACTTGCCAATTAAAAAAATTATATATCTTTTTAACTATTGGAGATATGATAAAGGATATTCAAGAGTTTTTTATAGAAAATAAGTTTCTCTTTCAAATAATTCTAAGACCAAATTCGTATTTATTGTTTATTAGATACTTCATGCATTTATTTGGAAAAATTCTATATTTTTCTTTACTTTTTCGCCATATTTTGCAATAGTTATGAAAAATCATAATTAACAAATTAATAAACTTTTATAAACATTTATCACAGAATCTTGTAAAGTATACATATGAAAAGGGCTCCACAAAGTTTCAAATTTTTAGGCCAATTATGTATACCTTTTATCCCATTGTTTATGTCAACAGATATTAGGAAAAAAATTAACAATTGAATAACTTTTTGAAAAACAGTGATAAAATGTTTTTTCCAACTGATTTAGATTCTTTCAAGTGTTAGAAAAATACTGGAATTTTTCAAATTTTTAAAATAATATTTTATGTCATAAAAAAAAATATTTTATCTGATAAACACCGTTTAGCGGTAGCGCGCGTATGCCGTAAAAGCCGCTCAAAGCCCCATTTTCAACGTCAAATTAAAGTTATAAATGATAGAGTTCTGGGAGGATGGACTTTTTTTTCGGAAATTTCCTCCTCTTTAACGAGCTTTTTTCAAAATTGCTTAAATTTTATTATTTTTTGAGTTATTAACAAAAACATAGACATCTGTTTTTTTTTCATCTTATTTTGTTAATAACAATTGCAATTTTTTGCCTGCACACTTTTCCTTCAAAACCATTTTTCTAGAGGTGATTCCGAATCCAATGAGCTATCGCTCATATTTTTAGGACCTTTATTTTAATTTTTCACGTTTTTGAAGATGTTGACTAGAGTACTATTTGGTTTTATGTACAATCTTACTTAAAGGGGACCTTAATATACCTACCGTTGCGTTGTACAAATTATTACTGCCTCCAAGCAGTAAAAAAAACATTTATGACTTTTGTTAGAATAGAGGGTTGTATTTTTAAAAATTTTATATTTGATTGTAAATAAAATTTAAAAAGCATATAATATATTGCATATTTTTAATATGAAGGATTAGATGCAAATGAAATAGCGTTCAAATGTTTTCCATTATTTTGTAGACAAAAATATATGATTCAAGGGAGAAGTAAGAGTACCCACATCAAATTTTACGAAAGCTGAAGTTTTTTTTGGAACATAATGATATTTACTTTGAAGAGTGCTACACAAAAAATAGCAATTATTAGAACTTTTAAGTACAAAAACATTCAAAAATGAGTATGTTATTGACTGTTTGGCAAAACAAAACCGTCAGGCTACCTCCATATTACTGCGTCCTAAAGCCTATAGAGCAGTTGAAAAGGAACACTGCCAGCAAAAAGAAAACTCTAAAACTTAGAGCATCTGTGATAAAGCTGATAAAAACTTAAGTCGCTGCAATAGACAATTAAAACTGGACAAGTTGCATTGAACTTGTTAGAAAAGTAGAGCTCAAGTACTTACAGGTATTTCCGAATGTAATTAAATTGATTATAAATGTAGACAGTAGTGAAGACGATAAGATCAATACTGATGTTGATACTTGAATGTAATTATCATTATGATTTATACCTTTTTTAATTTGTACTATGATAAGTATATATATTATGCTAATCAATAAATTATTAAGTGGATTAAAACCTTTCAAATAATAAATTTGGATAATTGTAGTTTTTTATCGGGTTTACAAAAAAAAATCTTTGTGTTCATGCCGCGGTTTTGTAAAATAATTGGAAAGAACAGTCTGTGGGTATAATATAGATCCTGTTACGTCCCTGATCTTTAAAGTGTCGGCTTAGGTAGCTGTAAAGACTAGTCAGTCCGCACGAACTTTGAACGAATAATACATATTTCTGTGAACTAGATTGTTCACGAAGTTTTTTGGCAATTAAAAAAATTTTGCATGTTTTTTAAGTACACAACTTATATCAATTTTTTTGTAAAAATGTGAATACAAATGTCGCATAGATATATTTCTTCGTTGTCTAACTCCCAATAGAGTTAATTTATCTGCAATTAAATTTCTACTAATCCAAGTAACTTTTTTAATTTAATGTCAATAGCATCTTGTTGATATTTCATTGTTGTATATAAAGAACCTAAAAAAAACGGATTCGTACTTTTGTATAATGAGTATAGTTTCCCCGCGGTATACTTCCCTGTACTTTAAGAAATCATAAAGAGATTAAGGGCTTTCGGGTAAAACCATAAGCCCTACGAACGGAAAAGCACTTTTAGAAAGTTTTTCTGAAAACGGCTTATCGAAAATAATAAACTCAACCGCTAAACAAACATCTAAGTGACTCCTGAAGAACGAGGCTATCATAAAAATTACATAAGAAGGGGAGAAAGAGGTCGCGCATAGATTTACATATATGAATGAGTATGAAGTAGTTACCTATGTAGATAAAAGGGAAACAAGAAATCTTTTTATTAAGTTTATCTGTACATAATTTACTCCTGTAGCCACTTTTATCTTGTTTTATATTAAATTAAAATTAAAGTTTTGCTCGTGTCGATTTTAAATAAATTATAATAATGTAAAAAATTAGTTACCTTGAATGCCATATATTAATATATAATTAAGTTTATATCTTAGACAAAATATACTGTAACGCTACCACAGGTTTTATAATATATGAAATTAATCTGCACTAGGTATTTACCTACTCATACAAACTAAATAGACATTTTTTGAATTCTTTTAGTGATTTTAATTATTGTGGGGGCGTTTTAGTGTTAAAACAATTTTACACCTACTAGAATATTAGACAATTTAATTGATCATGACAACCGACATAGAGATGGCTGTAAACAACAAAATTGTTTATGTACCTAACGTACATGAAATACAGGTTCAGCTTAAAGGGGGTTTTAATCGAGACGACGATATCGGTTCGCCTTTTCTTATAGGTTTTGAGGACTTTCTTATCATTTACAAAAAAAAATATATATATTAAAATACAAAAGAATCATTTATAAAAGTAAAAAATTGATGCCACAAAGAAGTTATAGAGAAAATTCAAATATAATTATTTGCTCGCGTGTTTACTTTCTTTTAGTCGTTTTTGAAACGGTTTTATTTGCTTCACTTCTTTGTTTATTTGTTCGTGTGTACGTAACTCTCACGTTGGACTAACATTAAAATTGCCTCTTTTGCCCCAATAGATGTTCTCTATACCTACAAGGACATCCTTAAATAAAAAAAATCACAAATCGTCTGATTAATATTCGCAGATCTTCGTGCTACGAATATGGAGTTATTCTAAATCAAAATTTTATTGTTATTAAGAATTATGACGGGAATGATCAGAATGGAATATTTTTTTAAAGTTTTGCAAAACTTGACTTTAAACCAGCGTATGACAGAGTTTGCAGAGGAAAACTTAACCTTGTTTTGAGGGAGTTTGAAGTATTAATCTGTAGCGTTTTAAAAAACCCGGTTAATTAAAATTCTTTTTCTAACAATCCGTTTGTATCTAAGCCGATCCTGTATATGTAACATATTAAGTGGAACTTTCGAGAAGTAAAATATAACGAACTTTTCAAAGCGAAGTATTGATTTTTTTTTTTGACCAATCAGATTTCACGTTTAAGATCAGGCAACTTGCGCTGGTAACGTACGCGGCTTTTGAGTATCAACGATTTTTAGGGGATTCAGAAGGCGTTGGTCGTGCTGAGAACACCTTGACGCACTTAGTTAGAATCTTCCCGGTTTTTTTTGTTACCTGTAACTCATTAAGTATTAGTGTGCCTAGTGCCTATTAATAGGGGTAGTTTATCAAAATTGGTTTTGTGAATACCACCTGTAAGTACCTGTGGATGAGGCTAAAGAAAAGTCAAATTTTTACCGTATTTTAAAGATTAAGCTTGGACGCTAATCTAGATGCCTAGCAGTCATTTGTAATTTTTTTTATAGTATCGTTACTAATTTCATAACAAGAAAAAAGAGTACTGTTTCTTTCTTTGGATATTGGATTTAATTGCATTCTATACTGATAATACATATGTATCAAGATTTAATGTAACAAGTGACCGTAAAACACAGAGTGTGATTCAGTTTTTTTAAAAAGCCTTTTTTTAATAAATATTTTTTATCTGTATTATACTCTTTTTAACTCGAGTTAATACAAAAGCAAAAGGTGATTTTTATAATAATTCATTATCCAGATTTCATTCATTTCACTTTTCGCTTCACAAAATAACAAAACAATATACCTAGCTGTTATTTTAAGTGTAACTAATAATCACAAAGGTGATTAGTATGTTCATTTATTGTGTCTAACATAGATATTTTTGTAATTTTTTTTTTGTCTCATTTATTATTACGTCAAATAATAAATACTGTTAGTGTTTAAATATTTTTTTTTCTTTTCCTCTCTGGTGAATGTTATTCTGATCAATACTTTCAGTTAATAGAACAAGTCTTAATAAAGTAGTAAATTTTGATTTTTTTAAATATAAGGATAAGTAAAGGAAAGTGTAAGTATATTTTTTTTTGTTTCTTAAATAAAAGTGTGTAATTTCAATTTTAGCAAGAACAATCTGCCGGGATACCTTATCTTATCTAATATATCTTTTATCTTTTAACTGGGTTTCTTATATTTCCCCATCCTCAGGATAAAAAACATAAGTGGCGCCCATTTTCCTTTCTCTTTCATTTCTTTCATTTTCTCTTTTTTTGTCCCTTTTAACTTTTATTATTCTATTACACATATTCCTTTTTATCTTTTCAATAATTTGTCATCGAGCTCGTTCGAACACACACTCGCTCTCCACTACCCAACTGAGTGCCGTTCGCACTAGTTAACCTTTTCAAACGAGCATCTACCATCTACCGAAAAAAAAAGAGGTTACAAATCAAACTGGTGAGAGTTATCATGCTGACATGGACAGAAACATACAGCAAGAATCTTCAAAGTTAAACAATAAAGACAGGGGTTCTTAATCTTGTTTTTTTGAGGAGGCTTTGCGACAGATGCCATCTAACACAGAAGAAACAATACAAGCACAGTAGTAAGCAGAGGGACCAAGATACACATCTGTCTCACAGTAATACATCCAGTGGTTTTGTATGGAGCTGAGACATGGACTCTGACAGTCCGAGATATTAGAAATCCAAAGTCGGCAAAGGAAAATCCTTCGAAAAATCTATGGACCAGTGAGTAAGGAGGGAAGGCGGAAGATAAGAAAAAATGAGGAAGTAAGGGAGCTTTAATGCAGGTCAAACGTGGTGACCGAGATCCGGCGGGCAAGATTAAGATGGATTGGTTATGTTGAAAGGATGCCGGACGAGAAAGCAGCGAAAAAGGTCCATAGGTTAAACCTAGGTGGCAGACGGCTAAGGGGCGGCCCAGACTGAGGTGGATAGATGGTGTGGAATAGGACCTCAGGAAAATGAAGATAAGGAGATAAAGTAACTCTGCCCAGGATTGTCAGCTATGGAGACAAACGGTTAGAGCAGGCACAGGCTCTACGAAAGCTGTAGCGTCAATGATAATGATGATGAGGATCTGTCTTAAAGTGTCAGCAGTTCATTTCAGTGCGTTTATCTAATTAAAAATCATCAGCGCAATGTCTATGCAGATGACAATTTAACAAATTACAATTAACAATAATTCCTTCCTATTATTTTCAAACTGCATTTCATACATTTCACAACCTCATACCTGATATTTTATCGACACAGATATTCATTTATACATACGAAGGATACTTTTCTGTTTTTAGGAAACGTCTACCACTATTTATGCCATATATTTTAATATGAATAAAAATACAAAATATTGTATTTGAATTTTTATGTTTACGTCTTATAGGAACGGTTTATACAATTTAAAATATGACTACGTGGCATCTCAGTGATAGGAGTTTTCTTTTTAGTTGTCTCGAACGTTTTATTTACTTAGTTGCGAAAGCGTCCGCATTCGATGAAATAATATTATAATGTCAGAATAGAAATAGTATTTTTCAATTGCGTTTTTATAGTGAAACCTTCATAAACAGTAATTTTAAATTATGTCTTAGATAATATCTAGCTGCTGTAGTTTTCGTTATTTCTGCTTTGAATTTTTTTATTGATTTTATGGTATAAACATTATTTTAATATGTTTCGTAGACTTAATTCAAAGAAAACGATCTGTAAAATTGATGTTAAAAAAGTGTTAAACTACAAAAGCTTATTAGCTGTCTAGTGCACTTGTGAAAATAGAAAAAAAATATAATGTAATTAAAGAAATGCAGTTTGTGTAGACCATTACTCCCCTGGTTCTAATTGAAAAAATTCTCCCTTTTCATACGTGAGAGAAAGAATTGATGGAACCGATAAGAGGGGAGATTTCTTCTTATAATTAAGTGCCTGTTGCTTGGATACAATAGAACACAGTTAAATTGTGTAATATTTCTTTTCTAAAGATCTTATCTGATGTTAATTATTGATTATTATTATATCAGTATTGGAAAATCACCTTTAAAACATACGATAACTGTGATGGAAAAAAACTAGCGAAAATCATATAATAAAAATTGTTAGTTTACTAAAAATGGTTGATTATTGTTTCTTATATATTTTTTCTTCTTTTTTCAGGTAAGGAGCTAGTTTTTAACGAAAATTCGTTAAAGGTAAGTTGTCCATCTTATCTGCAGTTTCGTTTCCTTCTATTCCTATGTGTCCTGGAACCCAGAAGAGGGCATTCCCAGACCATGTTTAAACTGATTAGGCTTTCTGAGTATTTGGTTCTAGGTCCAAAAATCTCTGCTCTTGTTCCTTTATCTGTCTTGGTACCATCCGTAGACCATTATGGCATTTTGGCTTAGCCCCAGTATGGTGTCTTTGTCCCATTCAGATTTACTATCCAGTTTTGTGCTGAATTTTCTCTCAAAGTTTAATTTCCTTCGCACGGCACCTTGGGATATTTACCAAGTTTGATTAAATTAAAGTGATCGAGATCTTTCGTTGGTTCTTCCTTCTTTGACCATTCTATATATTGTTTTCTTCCTTACACATTCTACTTGAATGTGTTGTGAGATTTAGGATTACTTCCATTGTAACAGTGGGACATGTCTCGGGCTAGTCTCTAAATCTCCGAGAAGTTTGTCCTCGTAGTAGTGAGATTAGCAATCGTGTCCCAAGCTACTGTCCCCACAAGTGATGATTGTTCTTACTATTGCCGTGTACATCCATTGAAATGTCTTTGGGTTGCAACCCGAAATTTTTTATGCAATGTTTCTGCACACCATAAGAGCGTTTGTAGCTTTGTGTAATATTTTTTTTCACGTTTGTTTTAGAGTAACCTGTTATCTAGCGATTGGACTAACTTGATATTTCATACAGTGCTCCTGTTCCAAAAATTATCATTTTATTAAATTTAACTAATTTTTGTCTTTTACCGAAGTGGTAAAGTGATAAATTCTCAAAGGAAAATTTTCTTGCGATGATAGTAGTGAACTGAGGTTGTCGGTTTATGTTAGACAACTTGCTGTCATATATATGTAGCCAATTACGCCCTATGGCTTCTAAGCAGAAATTTTTATAATTCCCTTTTAAATTTCTGACATTTATTTCATTGAGTAATTCAAGTAAAAAGTCACATCGCATAAATAATAAATAAGTACAGTAAACTTAAATGACACTTACTTGAAATGTCGTATATTCCATTAAATATAGTCCTCCTGTTCCAAAACAGATGATTATTTTATTCAATTTAACTATTTTTTGTCTTCTACCAAAGTAGCTATCTGCATTTGGCTTTTGAATTAGAAGTATGTCGAGAAAAGCTATTTACTAAATTTGTTACGTACACACAGAGTTCTAATATCATATTCAATTGAAGTTTTGACTCTGAAAGCAAACACCTTCGTTTATGCTACGAGTTTAAACAAGTTTAACAGCTTTTCGGTATTATCTACTTAATAACTTTAATATTTAATCAACGTGTATGAGATTTAGGGACCTATTATAATTTAATTACTTGATAAACATTATTATACTAAACAGACTACCAGCCACATTTACAAACAATAAAAATCTAATTAAACAGGGCTGTAGTAAGGAAGACTATATTTTTTAGAAATATTTCATTCTGCGTTATAATACCAGTGCTGAAGTTTAAGTAATGATTACAACTATTTAGATAAGAAAACAGTGTCTCATCAGGTACAGAAACATAACATATTTAGGTATATATATCTAACACACAGAAATCTAATTTAAACAACAATAAATGTGAAATGATTGGGTTATAAAACAAAGCAGTATAAAATAAATTTAAAATATCGTACAAAAGGATTATTCTTTTTTATGTGTAAAATCTCATCATTTTGTGTGTGCTCATTTTAAGCCGTGGATTCTTTGAAATCAAATCATATACTCAACAACTTAATAAAGACCAGTCGGTATCTGTCGAAATGCTACGATAATGAACATTTTCCATAGGAACCTATGTATTTTTTTGATGGAATCCCTTCAGAATGTGCCCAATATCGACAATGACGTTAAACGCCAGTCGCAAACTCTGTGTTAAATTTTTTATTTAACAAAATCTGAAAAAAATTTGAAAATTTCTCATTTTTTTGCTCCTATTTTCGTGTATAATTCAGAAAATATTGCTCCTAGAGAAAAAATTATAACAAGTTATTTGACAGAACAAGAATTTGATAATTTTATGTTTATTGTTGGAAAAATGGCAATAATTGGAAAAAAAGTACAAAAAATTAAGTTTATTCTTTAATTATTTTCGACTCTTTAAACTTGACTTATAACTTCCATATTCCGCCTAAAAGAACTTTTTAATATGATTAACACGTGTGCGAAATTTCGTTAAGATCGGTCTGGTAGTTTTTGTATATTAATTTTGCAATCCAGCCTACTAGAAAAAAATCGCAAATTTTCAAATTCATACTTGGCCTAGAATTTTTTTAATTTTTTAAACATTTTTTTAGGCTTATAAACAATTTGAATAACTTTACGAGCTTTAAACATATTAATTTCAAAATTTATACACTTAAACAACATTAAAAGACGCTTCTTTTAAAACAAAGATACATTCGGCTTACTGGTTGCCGAGATATTGAAGGTCAAATCGTATAAATTTGCTGTGTAACCATAAGTGATAGAGACCTCGTTTTTTTGTGCTTTTTTTCCAATTATTGCCATTTTTACAACCATAAACATTAAATTTTCAAATTCTAACTAACGCAATATTGTGTAAAATTAAATAACTAAACTTTTAAATTCTTATAATTTTTTTCTCTAGAAGCAAGATTTTCCAAATTATACACAAAAATAGGAGCAAAAAAAATGAGAAATTTTCATTTTTTTTTCAGATTTTGTTAAATAAATAATTAAGCACTGGGTTTGCAACTGACGCATATCGTGATTATCAATATGGGGCACATCCTAAAGGGATTTCACCAAAAAATAGCTTCATATGGAACATGTCCAATCCAAAAGAGATCTCGCCTAGACTAATATATTTATTAACTTTACCAACATAACCGTTCACAAACAAATATTTAATACGATGTTTTGAAATCAACAGGAGTATTACAAGTATAGTAAACTACTAAATTTAAAAAAATTAGCCTACCTGTTAGTTCTTTACTATAATATCTACCCGAAAGCAGAAAGCGAACTAACCCCCTGTTAGTCCCGTTATCGGTTCTACCGGCTCGTCACAACTGGAAAATACCACCCTTCCCCGCACACTTACCAACTGTACATAATCCGCGTAAGTCAAATTTACCTCTATTGTTTAAAACAATGTGGCATCACTGGGGTCCAGAGGAGAATAGGGCAATTTCACCGGTTGATCAACCGGACTTAAATCGACAAGAAGATGATCTCGAGTATTAGAATCTGAAGACCGCCAATGAATACATTTATCTACCGATGTAAAACAAATTATTGCCAATTTTTTTTCAAACTCTTGTCGAAAAAACATGGACAGTAACGAAGCTTTACATAAAACGGCGACTTTGACTAAAAAGCCGTTATCCATATTGCATGCCTTGTATACATAAAGAACAAATTCTGCCCATACTAGATATTTTAGTTGACAGGCTTCACGTCGACAACATTGAAATTAAGTGCGGTAAAGGGTTTAAATACAAAAAAGTAGATAAAAGACAGGTACTTATGGAATTCTATCGTTTACGGATGTGCAAATAAAATATTTACACAAAATTAAACAGTATCGTCAAAACTACAGACCTATTATTTATTTAGATGAAACATGGTTTGTTACTCAAGATACGCCATTTAAAGGTTGGGTAGAAAATAGTCAATATTGTA
Source organism: Altica lythri (assembly GCA_964028335.1). Lineage (NCBI taxonomy): Eukaryota > Metazoa > Arthropoda > Insecta > Coleoptera > Chrysomelidae > Altica > Altica lythri. The sequence continues at coordinate 42,528,043 of OZ034806.1, read as the reverse complement.
CGCTTTCTAATAGCAGAAAAAGATTAACAATATTCTATGTTGGAACAGTGGATGGATGGGTTCCAAATGCCTTCCCTCTATCAACTAAACACATCAGCGCTACATTTTTCAATTACCATGACGACACAACTTCTGATGTATTAACGATTGGTTTCAAAATAAGTTAATAGTGATACAGTTATTGATAATGCAACATAGTAGGCAATTAAATAAAATTCCCAGTTTAAACGGTACGAAAATAACAATGAAGAATTACTTATATACTTCGTTATATTTATTTTTACATAAATATTACGAAGAAGGATTTTTTGTACATTTTAAAAATTTTCACATTGAAAAAAGTATACTTTTGTGATAAATATGCCAAAAATATGGGTCACACGATTTTAAGACTTACGCCATATTACTTTGTATTTAACCTTATCGAACATGGCATCAACTTAAGTCAAGAGTTCGAAGAAATGATACTTACCATTTTTGAAATTCTTCAAAGTTGTTAGAAAGTATAGAAACAAGAATATATTAAATATAAGACAGGGCACAAAAAAATGACTTAGAGTTGAATGTTTCAATAGTCGATTTGACAAATTTTATCTCTCATTACCATCATGCTATATGTGCTTAGGGAGAAATTGAGTAAGTGTCACATGTGGCAAGAGTAGAATTTAACGACCAATAAGCGATTTACTGGCTAGGCATTCATGGTTTAGTTGTTAGACGTCAGCGCGTAGAGCTGAAGGTTGCGAGTTCGAGTCTTGCTGGATGCGACATTTCTTCAATTTCTCCTTTATGTCATTTACTATATTCTTGTTTGTATACTTTCTAAAAACTTTCAAAAATCCCATGAGAAATATCTCAAATAATCGTTTACTAAATACTTCGCAATAATTAAATGCATCTGTCCTGCATCTAATTGAAAGGGAAGTACTTAACATTGATGCGAATGGTTTAAAAATACTGTCTCATATATCATGAAAGTTGAAGATTCATATTTTCCCACACGTAATATACAAAGGTTTTTATTTGTAAATGTAGACTCGTTATGTCCAAGTTTTCTGTTTTATGTCTGAAAAATTTGCTAAAAAATAGAAAATCTCTTTATTATTTATTTTATGAATAAAACTATTCATCATTAAAGATTCTGTACTTCCTTAAGCCGGCCCTTTTCATAAGTTACCTGAACTTTATCGCTTCGACTTTATCAGCGGATACTCTTAAATTCTGCATAAGTCAGTTACTGTAATTGTGAATTTACACTGTAAAATATGATATAATAATAAAGAAGTATAAAATATACAATAAACAAGTTATAATGGTGTCTTGGGACACCAGGTAGGAACTAAGTTCCTTCGGCACATGCGATTGAAAAAGCTGAAGCGAAGATTTGCAAGCATTCAGATCATGGAGACTAGACACCATGCTTCAGATGATTGATATATTATATAAGCACTATGAACTATATGAACACTACTTTATACTACTGGATTGCATTAGAGGTAAGAACTATTGTGAAATGTTAATCACTACTACTAAGTACATAAGCAAATAAATAAAGCACTGTTTTAAACGAAGAGTCTTATAAGTTCATATTAATGTAGCAAGCGCAGCGAAAATTATATATTTATCAAATGTTTGTAAATCTAAATAAAAGTTTGTTTAAAAACTCACGTTCGTATTTCTTTTTTATCGCTGATAATGTCACTTTTAATATTTTGTAGATGTTTAAAAAGTATTGCACTTCGAAACTCAGGTCACTCTTAAACACGTGCTCTATAACCTCTGAAAAACCAATCTCAAGTGTAAACACAAAAATATCACATGCAAAATGACAGTTAGCGAAATATTTTTATTATTTAATTGCGTGTCAAACAGAGCTTGCCGACAGTTACCGTCAGCTGCCGTCGCCACCCGATTCCGGCTCCCTGATTCCTGTCCTGAGAGTGTAGCGCCTGCGCACGTCTCATTTAACGTTATTTTCGTTACGATTTTTACTATTACATTTTTTTCAGTTCAGTCACGCAGCAAAATCCCTATCTTCTCCAAGCCTGCCGTAAGGAACTTAGTTCCAATAATTTAAACAACTTTTTTGCAATTAAGGATAGACGTGATAGCGGACACAGCAGGATGTGGTGAATAAGATGTATTCAAGTAATTGTTATTCAAAAAGGAGGTTGGGGCAAAAACTGAGCTTCCTAATCTAGTCTTTATCTTGTAAAGTATACTTTGTTAAAACCTGTAAACTAATTTTTACACGGTTGTCTCCTAAACTAATAATTAAGCATACTTCGTAGAGCTCCTTACCTCTTAACCTTTTCAAATACATATACTTGATGAGGGCTTAATACTCCAATTTTGCAATTTTCACCATTTCTGTCAACACCTTTTTTTTTAAATTTGGTGAGCAACTTTGATCTAGAATAACTAGAAATAAATGCATCCTAGTAATCCACTCTCCTTATTTTTGTGGTATTATATGTATATCAGTACACCACCGAGACTTATGTTATTTCTATTCGTTTGTCAAAGATAAAAATCGTTTATGTTTTATTGTGTATGTATTTAAGAAGCCAGACGGAAAAGAAAATTCTCTACTGACCCTTTTGTAAAAAAGTAGATGTTATCAGTTAAATTAAACACGTTTATTGCCAATTAAATATAATTTAGTTGACATATATATTTTTAGTATAAATAATTTCTGTGTTAGAATTTATCAAATGCCTTAAAATTTCCATATTCTCGTTCAAAACGCGAACCAAAAAAAAATCCATTATGGTAATGTCCAATCTACTCGATAAATTCCTGGCTATCACGGGTTATGTGGATTTGTGCCCTGCATCACCTAAATTAACGAGAATTAATAGATTGTAATAGAAACTGCGGTTAATTAAATTTCTAGTGAGCACGCAATAATCCTGTCTTATGCTGTCTGTATAGGCAGAAACTCTATTGTTCAAAACTTACGGCTATTTAAACTCTATGTTGAACCTGATGTCCATACACGAACCATACACATATAAAAAGATATTTAACAATAATGTAAATACGTTGAGGGTTTAGTGTATATTGTGATTTTTATTTTCTAGTATCTATTGTCCTCTGTGCAACTAGTTTGTTTACAGAATTTGTGGTACGCCGCACAGAATTGGTTATGTAAAAAAGAGTCTTCCTTTAGATCTATTCCTAATATCTTGTCAGTTTTGAGCTTTATAAATAGTTCATCTGAAACAGAATTTTAAAGGGAAATTGCAATTTTTTAAACTAAAATGAATATTCTGATAGTATATAAGGTGTTCGTGAATCACTTGAGTATATCCGGCGACCCATTTTTTACAGTTATGTGCCGTGGTTCAAATTTATTAGTATTATAACTTTAACCTTATAAATAAGATTAAAAAGGGAAAGTTCAGTTGAATTAAAAATGCTTAAATTCAGCAAAATAACTTTATCACTTATCGGTATGTACTAAGAAATATTAATTTCTTCTTTTTCAAATATAACCCATCCAGAGAATAAGTTTAAAATATTTTTAATTTTGTCAACTGTTAAATTTAAGTTTAACCATTATTAAGTTAAATACTTACTAATTTTTATATTTTTTTATGTCTATTACTTTAATTATAAAACAAATTTTAATTTATTGCTCATGCTAATTTAACTACCAAAATACTGTTCCTTAATGGGTGTTTACATTAAAAAAATAACCTTGTAACGCACCCACTTTAGTTACTCTAAATAGCGCCCATGTCACCTTAAGTGCACGCTGACCCGCATCTACCCTGCCAATACCAACAAATAACCCCTACCCGTCTGAAGTAGGACCTTCCACTTAAAGCGGGTATAAATAGGAGTGAACCTAACTAAATGGAAGGACTCCACGTCTGAGGAGACATGCCACAGCGTCAATCTCCCAACCCCACATTGCACCACGTGGGTCACACTTCTACATACACCTGCACTTACACCAAAGAAAAATGACTTTTTAGACACGTTTAAGCACCATGAAGGGACGAAGTGAAGTTAGAAGATCCAACTCCACAGGAAAGCGGGACCGACGACAGACAGGTACTAACTCCTTCCCAAAATTCCATCCATCCCCTGAAAAGGACGTAAGTCCTACAACAGGGTCCTCTTACATACCAAATTCCTAAACATCATCATTCTTTTCTTCGTAATATATACTCGTAAGTCTAAAGTCCAACTAAAGAAGTCAAGGTTTTCTGGCACTAAGTCCTACAGCAGGGTATAGGGAAAAATTCAAATATTTATATTTAATCATAAGAAAAAAAAATTGCTAACTTACAAATCAACATTTTTAAATTTGAATTTTACTAAAGAAGGCATTCGAGTCTGCCCTCTTTCTTGTTTCTACTTCTCTAGAACTGAAAGGCATTCTGAATCTGCCTTTAGCATCTAGTTTGCTAGGTCCAAACAAGACACCCACCAACAACTCTTTTGGCATCTAGTTTGCGAGGTCCAAACAAGACAATTAATTGGTGTTAAGTTTACTTTTTTTAGTTTAATGCCTTTTGGTAATAAATTAATAGTTGGACATAAGTTCTTGTTTCTCTCCGGATAACCCAACCCCCGAAAACGAAACTATTTCACCACAAACTATTAAAATTTTATGTAAGTTAGCCTTGATTCGGTACCAACCGATTAATTCATTTAAAACTCCAGTTCAACCAGTTTTTACAGTAGTTACAAAGCACTCTCAGTTAAAAAGCTATTAGTCAACTTGTACTAGGTAAAGAAACTGGGCGAACTGGTTTTTAAATGGACCATAGTGCTCTTCGGTGACTATAGTCTCTGGTTGACTTTAATTCTATACTTACTGTCGACACCTGAGGTCTAGTTGACAGTCTTGTCAAAATTATGTCATAAAACATTGTTATTATTTCATAGGTCCTGCAGAAAATGCAAAAAATCGGGGCTATTTAGTACGATATTGTTTTTAAAAAATTAATTTTTGATACCGCTTTTTTTTAGATGTAGGTAATTCACAGACAATTAAAGTAACATCTTTTTAAAAAATTACAGTAAAAAAAACCTTTTTCAAAGAATCAATAGCTACTGCTACTGTAGCCGCAAATGTTTGCCCCACACACTTCTTGTTGGCTTATCTCAACTTAAGATAGTTGTTTTATAGCATAATAGTACTTTAAACTACAAGGGACGTAGGGAGATTATCCCTCACAGCAGATGAATTAATTCCCCAGGAATATGTACAATTTTTTGTTATATCCAACGCATAGTAAAAGCGCGCCGCAAACAAAGCTAATCCCGGCATTTACTGTGTTTTGTTACTACGTGTGCATGCGGCGGGAACGTCAGCTTTGTGCAAAATAGGTCGAATTTTCGTTCAACAAAATTACTGAACGCTAGTAGCACAAAGATCTAAGGTTACGGTGTTTCCATCCACGCAGCGTCAATTCTTGTCATTATAAAAATAATAAACTACTCCTGCAGTTTTTCATACGCGTAAAAATTAAATCCCTGGACACAATTGCTGGTTTTTTGTTCTTTGCGTGTCGGTAAGTTGAACCTTTGCAAAAATTAACTAAATTACTCTTAATAGATATGCACTTAATGCACTTTGTGTTACGGTTGTCGTTTAACGTCGTCTCCTCTCCCTTCGCCGACATCAAAAATGGTGGATTCGTCTAGTACTCGACGATCAAAGGGAAAAACATGTAAAACCCGTAGAAGTCTTTTTCAATACTACTGGATGTCCATTTCTTCTTTTGAACTGGTTCTATCCAAAATTAAGAGTGATATACCCAAAAATAAAATCGACAATGAGGTATTGCATTTATAAGATTTATTTAACCAAAATCGCGGCGCTTGATATCCGACGTGTGTGGAAACCCAACACAGAGTAAAAAGTAGCTCGAATATGGAATCAGTTCACTCCCTGCCTGAGCGGAAAGCCTTGAAGACGCGTTCGTCTTCTATCTTTCGAGCCGGAATTCCCGTCTTGTTTAGCCGGCCTAACTGGCAACAATGTGGACTATTTTTTGGCGTGTTTTCAAGTCAAAACGTAGCGTGAAATCCCACCCATGTGGCTGTAGCCTTAGAGAATAAACTTAACGTTGTTGTAGTAAACACAGTTGTTTTTTGAATTCTTATACCACAAGAAAATAAATATGATATTTAAAAAAATTGAACATTAAACTTCTTTGAAATTTAACTCTTACAAAGAGGGTAAACCTATACATCACGAATGGCTTAAAAACGAATAAATGTGCGATCTTTAAACTCAAAATAGCAAAAGCCATAGTTTTGATCTTAAAGAGCTCGCAATAATGGAAATTCTTAGCACTTTTTGTTTAAAATTAGCAAAAAGTTAAAGAAATGATCTGTTGGGTCAACCGCATTACTAGTTTTTGTGATGATTAAGGATTAAATAAAATGTACGCATATATTGATTTTTCTATTTTCAATAACAACAATAAACTTTTGATACATTTTAACTATTTTTTATCTGAACTAACTTAGTCAGTCCTAAGGTTAGATACAAGATGCAAAGTGACCACTGAAGTACCATTTTTGGAGTGAAGATGGAGCCACTTGCGACTGTTTATCAGTTTAGCAATTTGAAATCTATAGATATAGTTCGATTTATACTGGGGATGCCTCTTCATTAGTGACTGAAGATACATAGCCCATACTACACTGATGAGCTCAAATGAGAGCGAAACACGTGTCTGTAGTTTGGTTTTTGCCCTGATATGAGTTGAATGATATTTATATCTATTTATATCGCAGCATCCAGGTGTCTTTTAAAGTGTTAGAAATTCTAACCGACACCATTCCAGTTCAAAACTGGAATTATTATTTTTGACAGTATGGCACTAGATACGTTATACGTTATGTATCATCTTTGACATTAATATATATATATATATATATATATATATATAAACTTTTAATTATAATTGCTTACTAATTTCATCATGTTTTTTTGAAACGCGTAGCTCTCAATTTTACTCTTAACTAATCACTTCAAAAGGAGTTTAATTTCAAAAGTATGTAAAATTCTTGAACGTAAATTTGAATACCTACTCATTTTCTGTTTTTATATTTTTGTAAGAAAAAAAAATAGGTCATATTTGCCGTCCCCTAAAATTTGCTGCTCCAGGCTTACCATACTCAGCCTACTGGTAAATCCGGCACTGGATATTCACTTCAAAACTAAAGTAGATAATAATTTTACCTGATGTACACTTAATAAATTTTCTTATCTGATTTATTCTTAGACACACTGCAAATAAATGTACGGTTCATAAAAATAAATAATCAGTTAATAATATAATGATATAAGTAAACTAAACAAAATTGAATACTAGTTGTTTATTTGGTGGTTGTTACATTGAACTTCGCACTATAATTATTCTGCTATTTTTTAATTATATACTTAATTACTTACAATGTGCCGAAAGTTTTGAAAGTGTCACAAAACAATTTTATTTATTATTGATAAAATTTATTTTATACTTTAGACACTTTTTAAACGTGCTAATATAGTTCAGTAACAAACCGAACGACTGATTACGAAATTGACAAGACCGTAAGCCCCATCTATCTAGCGGCCCAAATTAAGAAATTTAAGGTTTAAAACAGTGCTCTGAATTGGTCACCAATTGGTCATAATTGGTCACTAGGTCCGACTAATTGGTTATTTATACAGAAATTTTTGCAATGAGTTTAAAATATCAAGGTCATCCAAAAAATTTTAGCAGGTCAATTTGATCGTAGAGAGCTCAATCAAATTGAATTTAATTGGTCACAAACTGGTTAAAATTGGTCAGTATATGACGATAATTGGTCAGCGTTATTGACGGAGTTATTAACTAAATTATGTCTTTCAAGGTCAGCCCCCCATCTATCTAGCGTCCCAAATTGGGAAATTTGAGGTTTAAAACAGTGCTCCGAATTGGTCACTAATTGGTCATAATTGGTCACTAGGTCCGACTTATTGGACATTTATACAGAATATTTTTATATACTGACCCATGTTGATCAGTTTGTGACGAATTAAATTCAACTTGATTGAGCTCTATACTATCAAATTGAGCCTCTAAAAATTTTTGGATGACCTTGATATTTTAAACTCATTGCAAAAATTTCTGTATAAATGACAAATTAGTCAGACCTAGTGACCAATTATGACCACTTAGTGACCAATTCAGAGCACTGTTTTAAACCTCAAATTTCCCAATTTGGGCCGCTAGATAGATGGGGGGCTGTCCTCTAAAGTCATAATTTAGTTTATAACTCCATCAATAACGCTGACCAATTATCATTATATACTGACCATTTTGTGACCAATTAAATTCAATTTGATTGAGCTCTCTACGATCAAATTGAGCCGCTAAATTTTTTTGGATGACCTTGATTTTTTAAACTCTTTGCAAAAATTTCTGAATAAATGACCAATTAGTCGGACCTAGTGACCAATTCGTAGCACTGTTTGAAACCTCAAATTTCTTCATTTGGGCCGCTAGATAGATGAGGCTAAGACCGTAGACAAATTTAAATTTTATTATTTCTGGGCAAGACTGAACTATTTTAACACCTATATAAAGCATTAATACACTAGCACTAGACATATTAAGTATAGACTAGGTAAGTAGACTGATGATTGAAACGATAAGTTTAAAAATTAATAATGGACTATCTATCTCATTTGTGAAAAATCGTATACGTTTGTTCGACAAAAAACTTAGACAACTCAGAATGATATTTGGAGTTTCATTATACATACAGATCTGTCGATGCCACGATATCTTTCCTAGTTTAGCAATTTAAGAGCTAGAGCCGAAATTTCGCCGTATCTGTAATAGGACATGTTTCCTTTGCATTATGTTCATTCAATACAGGTATTTACGTTCTCGCCCAGGCGGACATCCTGGTAAATACAGGGAGGGTAGTTATAAAGGGTGAAAGTTGCCAATTTTTACGGAAAATGGTCGTTATCGATAATAAGCATGAAAATTTTTTATACGACAATTCGAAATCCTGACTGGTAGTTAGACACCTCTTTTATGTTCCGCTATTTGAGATCTAGGCTTATCAAGGGTTGTTTACTTTAACGAGACATTCTCTGAAAAAGGAGCTTTAAACAATGGTGTCGTTCAAGGATCTGCGTTGGGCTCTTTATTATTTATTATATATATATGGAATCAACTTTATGCACAAATTTTGATGAAGCTGCTAGCTTCAATGGTCCAAGCACAAGCATTGATGAGCTTTCAACTTTATCCAATGAATCTTTAAATAAAGCTCAATCTTGGTTGGAGGCACATAACTTACTTCTTAATAAAAATAAAACACAAATACTTAAAATACTCACAGATTTTAGTCAAGCTACTTGGCTTAACAATTGACGATAAACTTTTGTGGGGCCCTCACACGGAGAATCTGTTAAGATAATTGTCAAGTGTCATAATTTTAATTAGGAAATTACGCAGCTTTGTTAGTTTGAGCGTTTTAAAATCAAGTTATTTTGCGGAAAGAGAAAATCATCCATAATTATTATTAGTTATTTTGCGTTTATTCACTTTAAAATCTCGTATGGAATTCCTTTGTGGAGCAAAGCTCAGCTTCTCTAAAAAATATTAAACTTCAAAAGAAAGTTATTAGAGTCCTATGTGGTGTGAGTTATCGGGAACACTGTAGACCATTATTTCAGAAACAAAAAATCATGCCTCTCCCATGCGTTTTTATTTACTTCACTTTATTGGAAATACATTGTAACCTCTTTTTATCGGAAGGTGGTAAATGCTCGGTTGAAAAGGTTAACTAGTGCGAACGGCACTCAGTTGGTTGGTGGAGAGCGAGCGTGGATTCGGACGAGCTCTATGAAAAATTATAGAAAAGGTAAAAAAAGAATATGTTTAATAGGATAATAAAAGTTAAAAGGGGCAAAAGAGAGAAAAAGAAAGAAATGAAAGCGAAAGGAAAATGGGCGCCACTTATGTTTTTTATCCTAAGGATGGGGAAATATAAGAAACCCAGGTAGAATAAGAGAGATATATAAAATAGATAGGATTTTCTTGCTAGAATTAAAATTACACACTTTTAATTAGAAAGTAAAAAATTATACTTACACTTCTCTTTACTTATCCTTATGGTTAGATGTTAAATTTGTAAAATATGAAAATGTTTGCATAATCCAATATTTAATGACTTTAATAAGCTTACTCAAGTTATAGATAATCTGGATCAGAATAACATACACCAGAGAGGAAAAGAAAAATATCTATTTAAACAATAAACAATATTTATTATTTTGCTGAATAGACAAATAAAACATACAGGTACATATCCGTATTAAAAGAGTAAATACATAGTTTCAATAATTTTAGGGACCAATTCACAATTTGGTCTTTGGTTACTCTTAAAATAATATCTAGGTATATTAGTTTATTATTTCGATGTACTTTATGAAGCAAAAGTGAAACAATAGAGATCTAAACTAAAAATTAATAAAATTCACCTTTAGCTTTCTTATTAACTCGAGTTAAAAGAGTACTTACATATTCTGTTAAAACTAGAAAAGCATACAAAAACAATACAGGTAAAAATACAGTAAAAAAAACACACCGGCTTTTTCAAAAAAAAAAAAAAAAAATCACTCACTGTGTCTGTTGCTTAACGGTGACGATTCGTAGATAGTATTAAAATTGAATACAATAAGATTCAATCTCCAAAAAAATAAATAATAGGTACTCTTTTGTCTGGTAGTGAAGATAATAACGATATAATAAAAAACTTACAATTGGCTCCGTAGCGTCTCTCAGGAAGAATCAAAAATTAGCGACCAGCTTAATCTCGAAAATGCAGTAGGAATTTGACCCTTCTTTAGTCTTATCCACAGGTACTTACAGGTGGTATTTACCAAACCATATCAGAGAAATCATCAACCTTTTAATGGGCACTCGGAACACAATTACTTTTTTATTTCAGATAAAAAAAAACGGGAAAATTAGAGCTAAAAAGTACTCGAGATGCTTCTACTTAGCCATCTCCCTATCGAATGAATTCCGTTAGAACAAAAGGCGTGTAAGATACCCCCGCGAAGCTCACCTGATTTTTAACGCAATCACTGATTGGTCAGAAAAAAATCGATAACTTCGCTGTGAAGAGTTCGTTAGATTTGAAAGTACCTGCTGCTTTTTTTATCTCGTAGACCAGGACTTTCGTTATTTCTCGAGAAAGGCCAGACTTTACGGAGACAGGGTCGGCTTTTGATTTAAAAAGGAATTATAAAAAAGTTATTAACAGGTTTTTTAAAAACGCTACAACATTCAATGAAAAATAAATTATCATCCTCACATAAAAATCAAAACTATACAATGTGGGACGACAGATTAACGATTCCACATCATAAATTAGCAAAATCAAAAGAAAATTCGCTAAACCTTAATCTATACAATGTTTTACCTAAAAAAATAAGGAATTTATCTTCAAATAAATTTAAAAATTCTGTTAAAAATTTTTAGTTTTAAACAGTTTTAATAGCCTTGACGAATGTTTAAAATCCTCAATGGAACACTTTGTTTATTGCTAATGATGCTTTTTTGTCATTCATTGTTTTTTTTGTATATATATTTTTTAAATGAAGTTTTTTGTCTAATGTTTGGCCCTCTTTACCCCCTGTATCCACTAGGGGGTAAATACCTGAATTGAATGAACATGTTACAAAGGAGAAACTAATATTACGGAATTTCGGCTCTACGTTATCCTGCTATTATAGTTGTTAATATGTCAATGATTAAAACGCATAACTCTATTTCAAGTCAAATGAGTCAATTAAATTCTTAATTTTGATAAAGAACGTTGCTAGCAAGGGCCATTAGTTTTTACATTTTGGAAATGTGGTTTTAGTGCATTTAAAAATAGATTTAAAAATGGATAAATCTATTCCTATGCATTTATTACTGTAGGTATTAGTTAAAATTGTCACCAAACAAACCATTTTAAGTGTTCTGCCAGTAGTATTAGTGGTAAGAAATTTAAAGTCCAAATTACAAACTCAATGTTCACGTCATCAAAGCTCCTATTACCCAGCAGGAGTTTGACTTATTTTTAATCGATTTATCCCCGATTACCGAATCGTCCAGATAAGTTAAAAAGCCACTTAGGTCAGTAGAAAAGCGATTAGAGCTCTTTATATAACAGTTAAAAAGCTATTAGTGTTTGGATTTTTTTTTAAATAGTATAGAAACGGGATAAATTGGTTATTAAATGGACTATAGTGCCCTTTGATGACAGGCGTCTCTGTTTGACTTAATTTACTGTTGACATCTGAAGTGTTGTGTTTCCAGTGTTGTCAAAATTATTTTAAAAATATCAGTGATTATTTCCTTCGATTCAAATTAACCAATAGAATGTCATAATTTTTTGAAATCGGACCAATCAGAATCAAATATCAGCGACTATTGCACTAGAAAAATATCACCAACTATTGCACTAGAGAAATAGTCACGTCAAATATAAATGTCAAAAATCTGTCATCTCAGGAAATAATCTTCCTAAATATAACACTACCTTGATTAATAGTCTGCTATTTTTGTTGTTGCTAAATTTCTCGAAAATTTTACAATTTGTTTCGACATAATTTGACATTAATAATCAAAGATTAAAGCCCTCGAGCTAAAGCTCTCGTGCTTTAATCAGATTATTAATGTCAAATTTTGTCGCAACAAATCGATACTAAAATATTCTCGAAATCTAGTTACCACAAAAATAGCCGACGATAATCAAGGTCTTGTTATATTACCCTTGAATATCTTCTGTAAAAGAATGAAAAGAGTGTGCAAGAGGTTGTGGATGCGTAACACAATCTGTTTTAAAAGATGTAATCTTGCTCTTGAAGATATTCTTATAAATGGCGATGATGAGGATTACAAATTAATCAACTTGTATTATTTTTGTTCTAAATTGTTATAATTTTATTGGTTATAATTCTTACTTTGCCTTTATTCTATTGACTTTTCTCATTTACCAACGATTTAAGTTATACCAATTTAAATAGATATAGGTAATTCAGGAAAATTAAAATTTTACAGTAAAAAAATCACCAAATCTATCAATTCTTCGAATATAATAATATATTAACGAGAACAGATTAAATTTAATTGAAGATTGATAAATCGCGGTAGTGAAATCCTGAAAGAATATTAATAAATCTCACAGAACTCACTTCACTCACAGCCATATTCGCGTAGCTGTTGGGTTACAACATTTGCAATGTGCGGGTGAGCATTGTCATGAATTGGTGGTCCAGTGTTAAGCAACTAAGGTCGGTTTTTCTGCATTTTCCTATGCAGATTTCGCAGGAAATCACGATAATACACTTCTGTAACATTTTTCCATTGTCTGTCATAATGTTTTCTTGGTTATTGTAAGCAAAAATCATCATAGATCTTTGATTGTGCTCGCCAACATTTTTTTCTCCACTCCTTGGACTGGGATTTAAAATCCGGTTTAAAATCTCAAACTCAAGTTTCATCAATCGCAACAATTCAAGAATGTTTATCTTTCAAGGTCGACTTTTTGTTTCAGCATGGTTGCTATGTTCTGGCGTTTTTGCTTCTGTTCATTAGTCAACATATGCGGGACCCATGGCACAGACATTTTTTTGTCTTTAAATTATTTGTCAGAATTCGGTAAATTAACGTTGGTAGAATCCCTGTAATTTAGAAAAATTTCTCATAAGTCGCACGACGATCTTGTTTGAGAGCATCACACAAGTTTCACACTCCGATCATTTGTTGGTGATCTCAGCCTTCCTTTTTAGGGATCATCTTTTATGCTTACACAAATACTACGAAAACGATTGCATCAGCGAGAAACTGTACTACGGTCCACAAGTTATTCAATATAAACGTCATCATGGATTTCTGTCGGTTTTTTCCACGTAAAGTTTCAATCAATGTATGCCCTTTGCTGTTCAACAGTCACAGTACCCGAGACACAAGCGATTTCCATTTTAAGGGATTAAACTACGGTCCACAAGTTATTCAATATAAACGTCATCATGGATTTCTGTCGGTTTTTTTCACGTAAAGTTTTAATCAATGTATGCCTTTTGCTGTTCAACAGTCACAGTACCAGAGACACAAGCGATTTCCATTTTAAGGTATTAATTAAAACAAAATAACAAGCTTCTTTCTTAAACCTCGAACTACAACTGACATATTTCTAATATTCGCAAAGTCATCTATTCAACTTTGCATTTTTTATGAAATTCAAGTTACATGGAGATGTTAAAACAAATTTAGTAACAAATCTAAAAAAAAAAAAACGTTTACAAATGAGACGAAATTAGATGCAACGCTATCTGCAGTGCAAAATCTTAAAAATTCACTTCACAAACGCGAAAGCAGATGCTACGAGTATGCGTATAAACAAAATAGTCCATGAGTTTGAAAGTGAGAAAGCAATCTGCAGAGCATGCAGAGTACCTACATCTCACTCGCACTCAAGCGCATAGATAATGCTGTGGCGCTTACACTTACAGGATAACTTTAATGCGTCTGGGGGGGTGATTGGCCCATGGGGTTGGTCTGGCTGCATACAAAAGATTTTAAAAACTCCCATGAATATCATATATAAAAATTGGAAGTTAGAAAATAAGAAAGATGCAATAATTTTTTATGCAAATTTAAAGCGGCTGGCGGGAGTTACCGCCCGCAAGAGGTGTCTGGCAATATTGGATTATGATTTCGTACAATATTTTGTATCCAAAAACCAGCTGTTAGAATTTAAGGAAAGTAAGCTATATTTTTATGTACCTTTCTTACCTGTTTCCTGTAAAAGGGCCGGTTAATCAAGTTAGCGGGTATGCATAGGTGCTTAAGCATACAATACCCCACACATTTCTAATAATTTTGAGAATTAGAAAATAAGGAAGGTCCCGGGATCTTGAACTATTAGCACCAATCAGAAATTCAAAAATTTGTTTATTAGAAGAAAAATATGTGTTCTGAAATATAAAACTTACTTAATTACATAACGTATCGAAATCCATACTACAATGTGGGCTGATATCATCCAATTTTTTTTTGTATAGATCTTATACACGCTTCTAAATATATATAGATGAATAAAGACACTACATTCAAGCTAGTCAACACATAACTGTCAGGTAAGATAATGCCGTTAATTAGTTTCTTAACTTCAATCGAACCTTTAATAAAGTAATCATTATCTGTATTCTATGTCGGTCACTAAAGTAGCAATACTTTCGGTAGGTGCATTTATAGAGGATATTATAGGTGTTAATGACAAGGTTGGTTTGTGTATTTTCGGTAAAGCATAGTATTGTGGTATTATGATATCATAATTTGTGTTTTTTTTTTTGTTTTTACATCGATTATTTTAATAAAATGTACATTTTAAACAAAAGATGTTCAAGGCTCGACTCAAGGTTCACAATTGCGAACGGCATTCAGTTGTTTGGTGGAGAGCGAGCATGGTTTCGTTCAAGGTAAATGAAAAATTATATAAAGGATGTTATAAGTTTTGTATTAAATAGTAAAAAAATGACAAATAATAGAAAAGTGAAAAGAAAAGGAAAATGGCGCCACTTACTTTTTTATCCTATGGATAAGGAAAGATAAGAAACCCATAAAAAATATGAAAAAAATATATGATTTAAATAAGATAACCTGGAAGATTTTTAGAAATTATTAGATTAAATTAGAAATTACACACTTTTACTTAAAAAACAAAAAAGATTATAATACTTACAATTTTACCTACTTATCCATATAGTTAAAATCAAAACTTGTTTTATAAGACACTTTTTAATAAATTAAAATCATTTTTTCTTACTTTTTCTTAATTATAAGATTAACAGATAATATTAATCAGAGCAACACTCTCCAAAAAGAAAAAAAAATTCTCTATTAAAAATACAACAAAATTTATTCTATTGTAGGATAACCAAAAAACAGAACAATAAATGAACAAAAAATATGAAATTATACTTATGGTTCTATAAACATAGATAATATAATCCATTTCACCGATTTTGGCCGATGACAGAAATCATACTCGAAGTAAATTTAGAGTTACATCTCTCTCAGATACAGGCAAGTTAGAAATTTAAATGAGGACGTTTGTGTTTTAATACAACACTTACGTAACTGCATCTTGTTTCACCGGTAAATTAAAAGTATTCAATACGGAAGTCTTTACTTAATTCACATTCCTAGTAACCGTCATGTACGGCTCGTTGTTGAAGGGTTGAATTTAATAATTATTATGTCATATTTTTGTAGATGTCAAACCACACTGATAGTTTCAGAAACTTACGACCTAATTTAGAAAAAAAATTCTCTCCGCCATTGGTAACTTGGATGACAGTTTAATCTTATTTCAGTGGTTTTTAATATCAAATCGGCCAAAAACGATGAAATGGACTATACTTTAATCACATAAGGTGACCATTAAAAATTAAATTACTTCACACTTAGGATAACAGCTTAGCATATTTATGTGTACACTGTTTAAGCTAAAATTGAACTATCAATGCATTTAGACAATTTGCACTATTGCTTCACTGTAAGTCGATATGTTGAATATAAAAAAAGCTCAGTCTTTAAAGAAATAAACTTTCTTTTGCAGCAATGATTTAAAGAAATACACAAAACTTACATATTGCTTCACGGTAAGTCGATATGTTAAATATAATACCCGTATTACATCTACAATTTTCTCGTGAACTTCTTCACGAATAAATTCAAGGTCGCTATTTCATATCAAATTTTATCGTGAACAAAAAACATGTTAAAAGGTTGATCAATTTGCTTGTCATCAAAAAATTTCGTGAACTTTGATAAAAGTGTCGCTATCGTGAAGAAGACCTCCAATTTATTCGTCAACTTCTTTACGATAAAATTGGAGATGTAATACGATAAGATTAAGAAAATTCAGTCTCCAAAGAAATAAACAGTACTTTCTTTTACGGTAATGATTTAAAGATAAACAAAATTTACAGTTTGAAACTGGAGTGCTAAGGAATCATGAGACTCAGCTACTAGCTTACCAAAAAATTAGACTATTCTATAGTCTCATTCAACAGGTGGTAATGGTAAAACCATTTCAGATTTCTAACCAGGCACAAATCTAGGTTGTGTATCTGAAATATTCTGACAGTTGACAGTATGGCACTAGATACGGTTTTTATTATTTTTTATATATAAATACACATTACGATTTAAAATACCATTTCAAATGCTATTTAAATACATTACTTTTATTAAAATTGTAGTCGAATTTAATATTGCTACGCGTGTATGTTTTCGGTGTTGATTCATTACCCTTAAATTGAGTTTTTAATTATAAACCGCATCCGCTTTGTGAATTATTTAAACCAGCTCTATTAAATTTAAACATGTATTTATTTTATTTACTGACCAATTCTGATATAATAGAAGAGGAATGATATTACATCACAATTTATTTTATTATATATTAAAACATTTAATTTCATTTCACAATATTATGTAGCTGGTTTCACATTTAACCAAACATCTCCTTTAACGGATATTACAAATCCTGGATCATATGTACATAATAGGAAATTTTGTTTTTTGATTTAAAGTTACTCGGTAATTTTTCAAAACAGAACATAGTCCTACTTTAGCTTGTTTGTACCTTTCCAAATCTTTACCCTGAAAAAAAAATAAAATCTGTTTTTTATTAGGTTGGTATGATAAAACAGTCACAGTGTTCTTTACTGTTGAAAGTTCATAGAAAATAAATATTAGAACATAAAAGTAATTTCTTGGATATTAAAGTTTTTAAATATTTAAAATGTAGTTTTTAACTAACACATAGGTTTAGGTATTCACTTGCAAAATTATTTATCATTAAAGAAAGAGGCAATAGGAAGTTGTGATTTTTTTGATCCTGTATGTATAAGAGTAGATATTTACCTGACTGTAGTAAATATATATTCTCTAACTAAATAATAATTACATGAAATTCCCTGTGTTAACAAAAAATGCTCATTGAAAGCTTATTTTGCAAAACCCTAAAAGGAAAGTGGTGTCTTAATAGAAGGTAGGTAGGTATCTATATATATAAAAAAGGATGTGTTTTTATGTACGAAATCGTTGAACTCAAAAACTACTGGACCGATTATTATGAAAATTGGTATATATATGTATTTTTTCACGGAGAAGGTTTATATAATATGCACATTGATGCCACTCACCACCAGGTGGCGCTGCAAAGTAGCAACTTCTGCCCCGTTCAACCGATTGTCATAAAAATTGGTATGTATATGTATTTTTTTACGGAGAAAACGAATATGCTATGCCCATTGATGCCACTCGCCACCAGGTGGCGCTGTAAAGTAGCAACTTCTGTCCCGTTCAACCAATTGTCATGAAAATTGGTATGTATATGTATTTTTTCACGGAGAAAACGAATATTCTATGTTCATTGATGCCACTCGCCACCAGGTGGCGCTGCAGAGTAGCAACTTCTGCCCTGTTCAACCGATTGTCATGAAAATTGGTATGTATATGTATTTTTTTACGGAGAAAGCGAATATGCTATGCTTATTGATGCCACTTGCCACCAGGTGGCGCTGCAGAGTAGCACCTTTTGCCCTGTTCAACCGATTGTATATGTATATGTATTTTTCCACGGAGAAGGTTTGTATGATATGCTCATTGATGCCATTCGCCACCAGGTGGCGCTGCAGAGTAGCAACTTCTGCCCTGTTTAACCGATTGTCATGAAAATCAGTATGATGCTGTATTTTTAATGGTTAATATGAATATGATATTCGTATTAATGGCAGTTACCACCAGATGGCGCTTTCAATAAACGAGCAACCACTACTTATTTGATTACTTTATATCACGCCACCGTAAGGTGGTGCAGTTAATATCACATAAATTTAAACGAGCAATCCTTATCTATTTATATATATAAAAAAGGATGTTTGTATGCATTAAATCGATAGACTCAGAAACTATTTGACCGATCAATATTAAAATTGGTATGTACATGTATTTTTCCACGGAGAAGCTTTATATGCTATGCCCATTGATGTAACTCGCTACCAAGCGGCGCTGTAAAGTATCGACTTCCGCCCCGTTCAACCGATTGTCATGAAAATCAGTATGATGATGTATTTTTAATGGGTAAGATGAGTATGATATTCGTATTATTGGAAGTTACTACCAGATGGCGCTTCCATTAAATGAGCAACCACTGCTTATTTGATTAGTTTATATCACGCCACCGTAAGGTGGCGCAGTTAATATCACATATATCTAAACGAGCAATCCTTACTTAACTATTGTGACGCCACCGGAAGTTGGCGCAGTTAATATTACTTATTTTTAAACGAGAAATTCTTA
Organism: Altica lythri; assembly: GCA_964028335.1. NCBI lineage: Eukaryota > Metazoa > Arthropoda > Insecta > Coleoptera > Chrysomelidae > Altica > Altica lythri. Next base: position 42,508,652 of record OZ034806.1, on the reverse strand, counting down.
CTAAATTAAGTATTGTTACGCATCTAATATATTTTATCGATAAACTACAAAATATAACGAAAACAAAAATAGTATAAACCTGATAACTAACGAGAAAATATGATTAAAACGATAAAATCGAAATAAATTGAAAAAACGAAAAATTAAAGAATGACATAAATGATTTGCAGTACGAAGTCCGCCGGGTCAGCTAGTAGGTATATAATATTAGCTTTTACCCGCAGCTTTGCCAGCGTGAAATTGAGATATTCACAAATGTGATTTAATGACTATCTATTTTACATATAAAATTTTAATTTTAATCATTCTGTAGGTATATCCTTAGTAAAATAAGTCTGGCCTAACTACTTTTAATTTTTTTTTTATTTAAAATTTCATGTTTGTCAGTCAGTCACGCTGCAACCAGTAAACAGATTTTGATAATAATAAATCATACAACACCGATTATAATATTGATCTATGGCAGTTCTACATTGGACCTAAACTAGATTCGAATATCAAAACCAGATTATAGCATCTATGTATGCATACATACGTGCTAGAATACATCTGTGAAAACCGCATTCGAATCAAATCAATGGTTTTCATGTGGTGCGCGCACAAACATACAGACAGACAGACAGACAATAAAAAATCTAACCACATTTTTGAATTTTATATCGATGTACCCGCGACGTCGTTCGCATGGCGTAATGATTGTTGTATAAAAAGTAGCCTATGTCACTCTTCATGCTTTCAACTATCCCGATACAAAAATCATGCCAAAATTTTTATACCCCAGATGTTAAGTTGAAAGAAGACAAATACATCTGTGAAAACCGAATTCGAATCGAATCAGTAGTTTTGTGCGAATGATTTATTATACCAGGTTAATAAAAAATAGAGTAGGTATAACAGGTCATAATCTTATACAAACAATGAATCATTTTTAATTTTATATACTGGTCTCTTTAGATCAAATTTTTCTTAAATTTTAATGTTGTATTTTTTGATTTATTTACATTTCACTTTACCGTTTACATTTACATCGAGTGTGCAACAGACTTTAACGTTCAATAGCCAACTATAAAATGAATGAAAAGACCACACCGCAGCACATTTTTAAATCATGTCGGCATAAAACTCATGCACAAAAAAATATTCATAGAAATACCGATACATATTCGAGGACCTTCCCCAAAAGGTAAATATGCCATAGGTGGAATTTTTCCTTTATTTGCTGCACTGAATCTCTCTGGATCGAATTTTTCTGGATTTGGATAGTATTCTGGATCTCTATGAATAGAGTATGTGGGAATCGGACAGACTTTCCTTTTATTATAACCAGATCAGTACCCGGAATTGTAAAATCCTCAGTGCACATTCTTGGTAATAAAGCAACAGGAGGATATTTTCTTAATGTTTCTAAAACAAGTAAAGTTCTTAAATAATTTTACTACATAAAGATAAATTATTAACTTTATATATTAAAAAGAATTTAATTTTATTCTTAAATGATGTCTGTTATAGTTTTTTTACCTTCCGAACAGCAACGCTGTTAGAGGAAGGTATTGTGATCGCGAAAAATTTCGATCTCGGGTTTTTAGCGGAAATGCGCGTTTTAGGGTTCCTTGAGCCTAAAAAACCCAAAAATAAAAAATGTCTGTCTGTGTGTCTGTCTGTGTGTCTGTCTGTGTGTCTGTGAACACATTTGCGGCTAAACGGCTAATCAGATCGGAATGAAACTATAAAACCTTAGTTATAATCACCATCGGAGGAATCTGATAGAATTTGAGTAAAATCGGCCGACCGGAAGTGGACGTTTACTGGCGTGGAATTAAATAAAAAGGGTTCGTAAATTTTTATTAATTTTTGTTTTAAATTTCAAAAGTAAAACGGTTTTTATATATTTGTAAATTTTGTATCAATTTGAAAATTGTCAAATAACAAATTAATTCTTTCAAATTAAAACTTGTTAATTTTAGTTATTAATAAGAACATTTGACACATTATTAAAATAGTACATAACTCATAATAATTTTATAACAATTTTCTACAAATAATACTCATTTTGTCAGACAATCTTAAATGATTGTCTGTCCAGCAAGGACCACGAGGAGGTATGAGCCTTCCTTGCCTGGAAAGGAAAGGGTTGGGTATGTTAGTAAGAATATAAAATTAGTTTGTTTTTGAAAACAAGTTTTCAAGATACATCACGATAGCTGTAAAGGAAATTGGTTGGAATGACTAACAAGAATTGTCAGAGTCTTCTGAAGTAGAATCGTTTCCAGGTTGAATTACTAATGGTGCTATTGGCGGTAAAACAGGATATTCCTTTTCTATTTTTATAACATGTGTTTCGCAATTTTTCCATACATCGCTATTAATGCCACTAATTACCTCTCGAATATTATCAAGAACAACTGCGCTTACGGTTGGTGACTGATTATATTTTCGTAAACGTTTCTTTACAGTACTCCAAACCATTTCGATTGGATTAAAAATACAGTAGTAAGGAGGTAAACGCAAAAGGGTATGACCATGTCTGCTGCAAATGGTGTCAATGACGTATTCATTTTTAAAATTCTGACTTTTGATCATTCTTATTAATTCCTTCTTTACTGGAACCTTTTTAGGAGCATCGATATTTTTGATTGCCTTAAAATTTCATTCTTTTTTTGTGTTATTAGGTATTTTGTTTAATATGCGGAAATGATACGACGCATTGTCCATAACAATTACTGAATTGTAAGAAAACTCAATAGATAGTGTTGAATTTCGATTCATAAATAAATAAATAAATAAATAAATAAATAAATAAATAAATAAATAAATAAATAAATAAATAAATAAATAAATAAATAAATAAATAAATAAATAAATAAATAAATAAATAAATAAATAAATAAATAAATAAATAAATAAATAAATAAATAAATAAATAAATAAATAAATAAATAAATAAATAAATAAATAAATAAATAAACGAAAAACTAAAAGAAAGTGGAAAATTAAAAACAGAAAAAATGCGAAAAAATAAAGTCTAAAAAAAATACCTTTCTAAATCAAATAATATAACGCCACCGTAAGGTGGCGTAGTTATTGTCTTATATATTATTTAAACGAGAAATTCTTATAGTCCGTTTAAAAATGGGGTAAAAGCCCGGGAAATTGCGAAACGGATGAGACCACTTGTCCCCTACGTATTTTGGGGCGCTAATCACGAAAATGAGGGTTAAAGATTCCGCCAGTGGTTGGAACACCCCTAAAAATGCAAAAAACACCCCTAAGTAGGGGTTTTTATCGAATATTTTCCTTGTTTTGCAAATGTAGCGATCCTATATGTTTTTAGAGGCGCTGATTACGAAAATGGAGGTCAAATCTTGCAACAAGGGTAACAACCACCCCTAAAGTTGCCAAAACACCCCCCCAATAGGGGTCGTTTTCGACTATTCCTGTTGTTTTTCAAATTTAGACAACCCATATGTTTTTGGGGGCGCTGATTACGATAATGAAGGTCAAATCTTGCACCAAGGGTAATAACCACCCCTAAAATTGCCCAAAACACCCCCCACTAGGGGTGGTTTTCGACTATTCCTGTTGTTTTCCAAATTTAGACATCTTATATGTATTTTGGGGCGCTGATTACGATAATGACGTTGAAAACTTGCATTGAGAGTCGAACCACTACGAAATTGCACAAAACACTCCCGATAGGGGTGGTTTTCGACTAAAATTATTGTTTTTCAAATTCACACATCTTATATGTTTTTTGGGGCGCTGATTACGAAAATGAGGGTAAAAACTTGCATTGAGGGTCGAACCACCCTCAAAATTGCCCAAAACACCCCCCAATAGGGGTGTTCTCGACTGTACTTTCACAAATTCATTGATGTGTACCTCTCGTCCGGGGTTGCGTTGTACCAAATTCTGTAAAGGATGTAGAGGTACCGACTGCAATAATAGCCAAAGAATGTTGACTATCCAAGACTTTGATGAAACCGAAGATTTTGGAAGAGGAAATACAATTAGAACTTGAGCCAGAAATATTGATTCAGGAAACTGAAAATCAATGGGATACGAACGATTTTTGCGATTCACAGATAGGTTCAGAAGTTGATTGGGACGAAACAACAACAGAATTTGACGAGGATAAAGAAATTTCTTCTCGCAAAATACCCAGACTAGATTTAGATATAACTGTATAGCGATATGTTGTAAGGACTTTGATACTTGTCATATTTCATATTGATTAATAAAAATAAATTTCATTTCTAGTTTTTGGATTTTGTATTTCATTTTTTACCATGTCCACTGGTTGGGGGGGTGTTTTGTGCAATAATGGGGATGGTTCGACCCTCAATGCAAGTTTTCACCCTCAATTTCGTAATCAGCGCCCCAAAAAACATATAAGATGTGTGAATTTAATAAACAACAATTTTAGTCGAAAACCACCCCTATCGGGGGTGTTTTGTGCAATTTTGGGGGTGGTTCGACCCTCAATGCAAGTTTTCACCCTCATTATCGTAATCAGTGCCCCAAAAAACATATAAGATGTCCAAATTTGAAAAACAACAGGAATAGTCGAAAACGACCCCTATTGGGGGGTGTTTTAGGCAATTTTAGGGGTGGTTATTACCCTTGGTGCAAGATTTGACCCCCATTTTCGTAATCAGCGCCTCAAAAAACATATAGGATGGCTACATTTGCAAAACAACGAAAATATTCGAAAAACACCCCTATTTAGGGGTGTTTTTTGCATTTTTAGGGGTGTTCCAACCACTGGCGGAATCTTTAACCCTAATTTTCGTGATCAGCGGCCCAAAATACGTAGGGGACAAGTGGTCTCATCCGTTTCTCAATTTCCCGGACTTTTACCCCATTTTTAAACGGACTATTACTTTATTAAGTACTATCAAGCCACCGTAATATATAATATATCTAATATAAAAAATCAATAAAAATCAATCACGCTACTGTGTACTGTAATGGGGAAGAAGACTATTGGCGGTATTTGACTGTTGTCGCATTTTGCAATTTTCCTCTTTGAAGTTTCGTTTGATAAACAGCGCGCCGTCGGCATTTGTCTACGTTAAGATCAATGGGTTACGAACCGACTTGAAAATCCGGACAGTAAATACACAATGTTGACGGTATTTAAAAATTTCAGTATAAGTAATATATACAAAATTGATATCATTAGTGAAAACTTAGTGAAAACTGTTTAAATATGAAGAACCTAGTTAATTAATTTAAGTATATATTTTGTAAGAATATTTTTATATTATCTTTCTAAGATTCATTGACGAACAATTGAATGGTAAAGTAGAGATAAAATTTTTAAAATATATAAACCTAGGAATATTCGGAAATACATCTGGCAACCAAGATTCGAAAGTCGCTTCCTTTGTTGAGGTTAGAAGGCGTGGTTGTCTTTTCACATTAACATTAGTTAAACTATATCAAAAAAAGGAATTTTTTAAAAACATTGGGTTTTTATATAGTTATTGGCAAAATATTTATACTTTGTGGAAAGAACAGGTAATTTCCGACATTTTTGAAAGAATACATTTTTTTGATATTTTCATTAGTTTTCGAGATATTGACACTTTTATCAAAAACTGGAAATGTGTGAAATAAAAATTGTGGATTCGCTCTTTCACTACTTGTTATTATACATGCTACTGTTCGGAAGGTCGTGTCGTGTGGTGCCCACACCAGTTTTTTTTATTAATTCTTTTCAAATTACTAATACTTCCTTTACCTGACAAAACTTGTTCAAGATATTCCATTATAGCATCATAGGTTAGAGTATTGTTGTATTTCTTTAATTCTTTAACACTCTTCTAATTTCTTCTCTTGTTCTTTCTTGAATATCCATGTTCTGTGCTAATTCTAAAAGTGCAAATGTCATAGTTGTAGCAGAAGTATCGAATCCAGCAATAAAAAATACGAAAATTTGTGCTGCCAACTCATTAATAGTCATGCCTTGAATACTCGTATTCTTTGTATTACTTTGTATTATAGTATCATCGTCATTATCTGTTACTCTTCCAATATTTTTTAATTGTATCAATAAATGCATCAAGTCTTTTCGATAAATATTATGTTTCTCTCTATACTCGACAGTTTTCTTCACGGTATTGATGAAGAAGTCAATTATAGCGGGATCATTAAAAGTAATGCCAATATTATTAATCAACCATTTTGGAAGAAGGCTTAAAAGAATAAATCGTATTTTTCTTGAAAGAGTTAATTTGAATATGTCTTTTCCATATTGTCGAAATTTTGTGTCAGGATTTTTAATACTGTTAATTTCTATACCAAAGGCAACAGAGCCTATTACATCCGTAGTAAAACGACCTAATATATCTTTAATATCCGTGTGTTCTTTAATTGTTGCACATTCTTTTAATATTTCCTGCAAACTTTCTGTAGTTTGAACCATAGTTTCGAACATCATTTTTATCTTACCTAAAAAAATGCATTATAAAACATAATATATTAACAATTATAAGTAGATAAAGTAATAATCACAATTTACAAAAAGAACTTTTTATAATAGAAAGTTTTTTACTGATTTATAGGTCATATTTTGTGTCATCTCAACAATGCACAGCATCCCTGATTTTGCAAAAGTATTAAGTCATACAACGCTGTGATTGATCATAGAGAAGATTGTTTCCTTGTTAACAAAATCAAGGGTAGTTGTATCTAAAAACTTTCTAAAACAGTTTATTTTATTACCAGTTAAAATAATAATTACTGTTTTTACATGTAAGAACAAAAAAAAAGAAAAAAAAACTTCTCTGTCGCGTAATCGATCCCATTATGATAACATAACAGAACTGTCACAAGTGGACTGATCCGCAGCCTAACCAACTACGCTACGAACGATTTATTTAATAACTTTCAAAATAATATTATCTATACACAACTTAGATCATGTTTAATATCAATTCGGTATAAATTTCGAAATTTATGTATATGCCTAAACACACTTGAAACATGCATTGTCATCCAGTTCTTAGCTATCCTGAAAATTTCAGAGCTATAGGTAGTCGGGAAATAGGTTTAAATTCGATTCCAAATTCCACGGAATGACACAGAGACACAGAACACGGCGAAAATATAAAAAACTTTCTAAAAAGAAGTTATCTGATTGATTTGAAAAGATTTCTATTTCTTATATAAAATCTAAGGTCAGATCTGTGCTTTTTACAGTTATTTATAACAGATCTTTTTCTAAACAAATAATTCACATTATTTATAAAATAAATTTCCTTGATAATTTTCTCAAGAATATTTTCTTTTTTGCGTCTGCTAATATTTTTTGTATTTCTAGTCTTGTGTCTCTTTTATTGTTACTCAATAGGGAGCCGGAGAACTTTTCAGATAGTGTTTAAAAATAATCTTTATTCATATATATAGCCATAAAAAATAATATTTTAATTAAATAAATCCTCTGGAGTACTTGGAAACGTCAAAAACATAATTTATTTAAAATTGCCGCGAAAACAGCACTTCATGTCAATTCAGATCGCGTGACGTCATTTGTGAGGTAAACAAATTACGAGCCATATTACAAGTGATCAGTGCTTGGATAAATTAAGTATTTTGTGTTTCTTAATCATCATGGACCGAAAAAGATATCGTTGGTGTGTTGTACCTCGATGTGGTAATACATCAGTAACTACTCCAAATAAAATTTTCATTGATGTACCTCGAAAACCAGACATACGAAAGAAATGGTTAGACCTAGCAAGACGAAAGTGCGATGAAATGTCTGTTACTTCACCAATTTACTTTTGTGAACATCAGTTTGATGTAAGTACTGTACCTAGAGTGTTATTACACAGCCCATAATACAAATAATCATATTTAGTGTGTATGTAATGTAGGTGTTATAGGTTATGTTTTCTTTTGTTATTTCTTCAATCATTTCTATGGTTAAGATAAACAAAAAGAAGTTAAAATACTTAAACAAATGTTTTCACATTCAGCAGAACAAAAGTCGGAATTAGTGGCAAAGAAACTGCCGACCATAAAAATATCAACTTTTGGGAGATTTCTATTGTCGGCTTTTGTATAACCTTGTTCCATAATAAAAAATTAACAGAAGGCTTCAAACACTTGCGACAACTTCTGTTATGACTATAGTACTTCAATTTGTAACTAATTACAATCAAATATTTTTAGAAAAATGCAAATAAATTGTAGAAAAATGCGAAATAACATACAAAGCAGTGTTGTTTACTTATGGCTACTCACAAATGACGTTACGCACTGTGATTGGCGTTTGGGTTCTTACGCGGCACAGATAATTTACGCAACTTTATTTATTGATTTAAAATTATAAATCATTGTATTTCTTAAAAATCTTTATTGAGTGATATTGTTGTATAACAAACTTTATTTTAAAACACATCTTAGAGTTTTTTCGATTACTGTCCGGTACCCTATTGCTGCGAAAAGTTCCATCTGTAGTCCAAGATATGACGGTTTTCTGCTAGCAGCTCTTTTTATATGCCTGGATTTGTTTAAATTTTCGACGGTAGGTAGAAAATGGCTCAAAAATTAAAATCTACTTTATGCCTATATGTGCTTTTTTTCTCGGGGTGGTTACCATACCTAAATATTAAAAAAAAAAAAACATGGCAATCGCTAGAATTGTGAATTGTAAGACAAAAATTCAATACTTTTGGAGTTATTCGTAACTGAAAGTTCACAATTTAAACGGCAAACAAGCCGGTTTTTTAAACGATTTTTCGGGAATAACTCAGAAAATTTACATATTACCGGGAAACTGTCATAATATAAAATAAAGCTTGTATAAAAAAAGAGAGATTCGTTTTTTAGAATTATCGCAAACTTAATATTCACAAAGTTATGAGGTTATGACTGTTTGAAAGTGGACGATTATACATCGAATACAAAAATTCAAACATACGACGTTGAATAACCAGAAATCGATAGGTTTTTCATAGAAAACTTATAGGAACTTCTTTAAAGATCTTGAAAATCCGTTCAAACGACTACGAATAAATGTGATTTGCATAAAAATTAAGGTAAGTTATAACTAAAATATAAAGTCAATTTACCCTACCTTTTTTCTAAGACGGATGACAGTCCTCTATCCATACGGAAGTCTTTGGCCACGCAGTGAGCCATGAAAACGTCAGCTGGAACCTCAAAAATATTTTGTCTCCATATCGAGCTTTCTTCTGGAGTTCGTACTTAGCCACGAAATCTTTAAATTTTGTTGCGGGTCCAAAAGTATCCACTTCCTCTTTTCGCTGTCTTTGGGTCCGTCATATTGTTCAAATCGATGGTCGAATTAACCCTGGAGTCGTTAGAATGCCTAATTCTAAGAAAAAAAAGAGTTTTTTAAAAACTCAATACTTTTTGAATTATTAGCGATTGAAAACTTGCGATTTTCTTTGAAAAATGACATCTTTTCGAGTGGTTAAATCTATGCATCTAACAAAAAAAAGTGTAAGAAAAATTTTTTTTTAGAAATCTTCTAGTTGCAATACAAAGCCAGATATGCTAGGTAAAAGGATACTTTTTTTGTGATTGCTCGAATTGGTGCACTCAACTTGAAAAAACAGAAAAATTATCAATTTTCAAGCACATCACTTTTTGTTGTGACCTTCATAAAGATTACTGTTAAATGTTGATTACATTTAAACTAAGCCAGATATGGTGCAAAAAAATGATCACTGATATTTTTTAAGAAAAAATTAGCAGTATAATAAACCTTGTATCCACCAGAATTTAAATACATCGTTTTCCTTTTACAATACCCTTTATTTTAGTTTTATTTCTATGCTCACAAAAGTGGACTGGTATTATTGTATAATATGTAGGTTACTGCAAAACGCTTTTTAAATTCATAATTCAATGTTTTAACTCTGTTTATTAAGGATAAATAAATTGCATTAAATGATTATCAATAATTTAAAGTATTTAATTTAAATTCACATGTAATTGCTAAATTGTATAAATAAATTTAATTTTTACAATTTTTTTCCAATGTTTTGATAAAAAAATAATGAATTAGATTATTTTGTAAACTTTATGAAATAATAATATTGATTATTATTTATTTTAATTAAATCAATAAATAATCAATAAAAAAAGTGACCTAATAATAGATTTAGATTTACAGTACTAATTAATTGCTTCATTTTAGGTAATTTTGTAATATAAATACAAAAGATGTTACTACTTTAATTTTGTACCTCAGTTTAAAAAAAATGAGAAAATTCGGTCCATTAAACATCGAAATATTTTTAATCGAACGTTTTACTTTGAAACCGCGCATTTGACTTTTTGGAAAACTCGTTGTCCCTGCTGCTCGTTATTTCCACTCCTTCGATTCTAGTCGGACGCAAAGTATATACTCGTTGTTTACAACAGTCGTGTTTCAATCTTTTAGATTGTGAATTTGTTTAAGCTTTGTGCTTTCTTGCATTTTTTTTGTTAATTTCAGCTATTTATACTGTTATTGATATGGTATCAATGCTTTTAATATTTAAATTGTTTAAAAAAATAATTACAGTAAAAATAAAAGGTGTCTAATTAGAAAAAAAATATATAATCAGAAGAAGCAATTAAAACACAATGCCGGAGAAAATAGAAGTAGTAGAAAGGGGAGAAAAGAACAGAGAACAGAAACAAATCCAAGAATTAAGACTTAGGAAGTTGGAGCTATAGGGTAGGTTAAGAAGTTTTAAAAGCGACATCTATTAACCATTAGAGAAATACAAATTTATAATCTTTTTTAATATTTCATCTCCATTTAAATATACATAAAATCTATTTTGATTTGTCAATTCACTCTTTGTTTACAAGTCATATGAAGTTTACCTGTCAGTGTATTTTGCTACAATGGAAAAAACAAATATCGTGCAGTGATTAAAGTCTTTGTTTTGGAAGTTTATCAGCAACAGAAATTCACACAAAAATGAAAAAACTGTTGAAGGAATCTGCTCCATCATTTCCAACTGTGTATCGATAGGTTTTATAGTTTAAATATGCTCGTACAAGCATCGAAGATGAACCACGTAGTGGATGTCCAAAAAGTGCAAAAACACCAGAAATCATTAAGCAAAGATCAGAGTTTAACTAAGCGTGAAATTGCTAATACCATAGGCATCTCAGATGATCGAGTACTCCAAATTTAACACGATTGTATCTGAAAAAGCTTTTCTGAAAGTTAATGCCGCATTGTTAACAATTTAACAAAAACTAAATCGAAAATAAATTTCTCAGCGTAAATTTAAAACGTTTTAAGCAGAATAAAACCGATTTTGTGCGTCGTTTTATAACTATGAAATGAGATTTTGATCTACCAACATTATCCTAAACTGAAACAAGAACAATTACTATGGACTGTACCTGGTTCTTCAGCTCCAAAACAGGTGAAACCAGAACGATTCGCAAAAAAGGTTATAACATCAATTTTCTAGGACACAAAAGAGGTTTTGTTAATTATATTGAAAAAGGTAAAACAATTATAACTATATAATTATAATTATAACCTTTTGGAAATCCGTGAAAAAAGACCCCGTTTGCAGAAAAAAACAATCATTTTTCATCAAGAAAATGCACGTGTCCCCACAAGTTTGTTACGATGGTTAAATTAAACGATTGACAGTACGAATTTCTTGAATACCCCCACCCATCGTATTCACAAGACTTCCCTCCGACTATTACTTCATCAGAAACTTGAAACAATTCCTTCGAGGAAAGCGTTTTTCGTCGAATTAATACGCTATTGCAGCCGTGGAATAATCATTTGCAGAGCTTCCGGAAAATTATTACAGAGATGGTATAACATTACTGGAGGATCATTGAAATAAGTGTGTTCAAGGTAAGGGAGATTATGTAAACTGTGAAAGGCTTTCGCGGCCATTGTCTAATGTATCAATGGTTTTTGGGCTGTTAGGCCGGCGTCGATTGTCATGTTGACTTGACGTTTCGCCAACACGAGCGGTTGGTATCTTCAGAAGTTGCTTTCTGGTTGACAGTCTGCGAACTACTCTAGTTCGCAGACTGTCAACCAGAAAGCAACTTCTGAAGATGCCAACCGCTCGTAGTAGTTCGCAGACTGTCAACCAGAAAGCAACTTCTGAAGATGCCAACCGCTCGTGTTGGCGAAACGTCAAGTCAATATGACAATCTACGCCGGTCTAACAGCCCAAAAACCATTGATACATAAGGGAGATTATGTTGAATAAAAAAAAACAATTTTATTAAGAAATACACATTCTTTCATTTTTACTTTCAAAACTTTTTAACCAACCTATAGTAAAAGACTAGAGCAGTCTTAACGATGAAAATAAACCCTAGATTGTTAAGATCCATTTAGTCAAATTTTCTGGACGTGCCTTAAAAAAATGGTTTATTTAAAAAATATTTCCACAAAAACCGATGAATCCCTAGATAAGTAATTTTTTTGTAATATATCATACTACACATTACAACTTTCTGTCTATACAATTAGAGTGTTTTTAGCTAACTTTAGTCTCCTATGAGGCATACAGTGCAGCATGACTATGCGTGCAAAGTAAATTGTACCGGTATGGGTATCTTCGTACCAATTTTTCGTACATACAAACCAATATTTAAAACTGAAAGGCTGTATAGCATTTTTTCCTATTCTAAGATCAATCTTTATCATGGGACACAGTTTAATGAGCCCAGAAGACAGAAGTCACTCAGTACAGTGCTTCTTACAGTATATTCAATGGATTTAGAAGCATAGTGCGAGAAAAGCCAAACACCAGCTCTTTAAAACATAATGCCTTTACTAGCAAGAGAATAAGCCTCAACTTCACGTGTAATGTAAATCTATAAAATTTCAACGCAAGCAGTACAACTTAGTTATCTGCGTAATTTATTAAAATGTACTGATTTGCTTTAGAACGTGTGATTCAGATTTTCTTAAACATGAACTTAAAAACTGCATGGCATATTTCTTAGTAAATTTTTACTTTTGGACACCTCCATAAAACATGATTTAGTACATTGACTAGCTAGAAAATTATCCTATCTATTCAATTTGCAATATAAAGCTACAAAATTTCTGCGTATGTCATCTTATATTCTACTGATTTATTAAAAATTTATATAGATACTAAATAGTTGTACTCGCAACGTCGTTCGCGTGGCGTGTGATTGTTGTATAAACATTTCTTACCCCACCTCATTTAAGGAATGGGAGATAAATTTTTATACACCACATGTTAAGTTGAAAGAAGACAAATACATCTGTGAAAACCGCATTCGAATCGGATCAGTAGTTTTCATGTGGTGCGCGCACAAACATACAGACAGACAGACAAAAAAATCTAACCACATTTTTGGGTTTTATTTCGATGTACCCGCGACGTCATTCGCGTGGTGTGTTGATTTTTGTATGAAAATTTCTTTCCTCATCCCGTTAAAGGGGTGGGGGGAGATAGTTTTATACACCAGATGTTAAGTTGAAAGAAGACAAATACGTCTCTGAAAGCCGCATTCAAATAGGATTAGTAGTTTTCATGTGATGCGCTCACAAACATATACATTTCTACAGTTTTATTATATGTATATAGATATAGATAAACACATGTTCAAAATCTATGGATATTCAAAAAAAAAAAACAAAAAAAATTTGCCACGTACCTACCTACTTATAATAAAAATAAAAAAAAAAATCAAATTTTGAAAAATAATTCAAGTTGTATGAATTAAATTTGCAACTCCAGCTGAGATCGGTAAGTGGTCTTCTCTACTGGCAAAGTATGCCCAGCTCAGCCGTAGAGGGTAAGTACAAGAAAAAGTGAGTCGCGCCACCGATTTAGACGGTACAAATCGGAAACCCCTGTTGGTCCAGGCACTGACCTATCTCGCTGGAGATACATAAATAAAGTAAGAATCTTAATCAAAATTATTAAATTAACAAATGAGGTGAGTGGGTGATTTGCTGAGTAAGACACTAAAATAGATCTATCTCCTTTATTTTCAATAATAGTATAATCTATAATAAACCCAACAATCAAAGTTAACAATTTATATATATATATATATATATATATATATAATATATATATATAACCAGAAAAAAAAACAATAATGCCACTAAAATATTGGCGAAATATAGAAAGAGTAATCACCCAGCGCATAACAGAAGCATTAAATAATTAGAACCTATAAACTTATAACTACAAACCGCTACATAAATCTAAATTTACAAATAAATGAGTAAGTCGGTTACAATAACTTGGAATTATTAATCAAATTTGGCTTATCTGTTGATTGCGCTTCACTGGCGCAGATGTTTTTGGTGAGAGGCTTCCTACTGTACTGATTCTTACACCACACCAAGAATTGCGGTTTCAGGTCTAAGGAAAAGATTCGCCAGGTCCAAGAAAATGTGGCAACAGGCCAAAGAAAATGTTCGCCAGGTCCAAGAACAACTATTTGCCAGGTCCAAGAACAACTATTCGCTAGGTCCAAGAAAGATTAGCCAGGTCCAAGAAAGATTAGCCAGGTCCAAGATTTTATGGAATTCCTTTTGTAAGCCTGATACGTGGGAAGAGCTAAATGAACAAATATCGAAATGTCTCATTTTCATAAAAAAATGAGAACGATTAAAAATGTATGCAATAAACGAAAATTGATTAATTCAACTTTTTATAAAATTAACAATAAAACAAAGAAAATATATTTTAATAAAGAATGTGGCCTCCTCGTGGATTTATGATGGCTCTAGAACGTCTTTTCATACTGCGGATTAATTTTTTTAGATCCTCTTGAGGAATCGCCATCCAGCACTGTTGAAGAGCTTGATAAAGCTGATTGTGATTTTGAAATTGATTTTTCGCTAAAACATATCCTATACCTACATACTAAATAGGATTGAGATTAGACGAATGAGCTGGCGATTAGGATTGTCATGCATTAAGATAAAATCAGGACCAATATCGTATGGAACAACTACAGCAGAACGAGCTCAGTTCGCCACGCGAAATTCCTGCCCATTCCATAATTGTGCCATCTCTATAGCTGTAAACCTCTTGTGTATGTTGCATTTGATTTCTGTCGCCACATTTTTTTTAAACGTGTATCCTTTGAGAATCTGGATACAATCGAAACCGAGATTCATAGATAAAAAAATATTTTACCATTGACTTTGCTCCCATATAACATGTTCTTGTGCTCAACGTAGTCGACTGGCGTGATTCCCTTGATTTAAAGGTTGGAATCTCCAAGGCCTTTGGCTAAATAAATTACCTTTCCTTAACTTTTTGTTGATGGTATGTCTGGAAACAGTCATATTATAAGATTCACGGAAATGATTAATTAACTGCCGTGCAGTCACTGTACGATTTCTTCGCGCTTGTAACTGAATATATCGGTCCATATGAGGTAGTGTCATCCTTGATCATCCTAAATGTCTTTCCCAATCGCTTCCCGTTTCCCGGTAACGATTCAAGAGACATGAGATAACGTTCTCAGTGATTTCTTTAGCGTTTTTCCACAACAATTTGGCGCATTCTTGCCCAAATTATCCCCACAGCCCTCAACATTTCATTTTCAGCCAAATGACGTCGAGGCATGTTCAAATAATTTATTAAAACACCTTTGCAAGAAAAACAATTAATAAAAAGCTAACAAAATCTCGACTAAAATTGTAAATTATCAAAATAGTTTCTTATGAAAAATTCTTTTACTTTGAATTGCTTTGAAAAAACAATTTTTTTTTATACGACCATTCTTTGCGGATCAATTTTATTTGTATATTGGTACATATTGCTGTAATTAGGTTACACTGTCCAATATAGCTTAATGTGTAAAATAAATAGATAAATAAATATTTAAAATATTTAATATTCCTAGATTATGAGCATGTGTGTATTAATTTTAAATTTTCTTTAAAATTTAGTCATGTAGTTTAGACTTGGCATTGGTGCGTATATATAGAGTATTCTGAAAAGGAAAATGTTATGATTTGAAAGATAAGTTGGATTTAAATATTCTTGAACATATAATATTAGTTCAGACTTGTGGAGCATCTATCAAAGTAAACAAAAGGCAATGTATGCAATATTATTCTTTAAAAATGCTTTTAATATTTGATACGGATTACCTGCATACTCAATGGCAACTGCGAAAGGGCCTTGACTATTTGCTATCTTAGTATAAAGATTTTCAAAAGATCATGCAACATCGTTATTGAAGATTAAAGTTGAAATGTTCAAAAACATTTTTTTAAACTTGTAAGTTTTTTTTTTATATAATCTGTGCATGATATTATCTCCCTGCTATTTCATGAGATTTTCTTTGTATAATTGTTGGACAATACACTGAAATTTTTTATAATTTTCCAATTAAACTTTATGTTTTACCCCAAAAATAAAACTATATTCCAGTTCCATATTCCATATTCTATTAAAAAATATAAAAAAAATTATGGCCAATAATATAAAAAATGATGATAAGGTTCGTCACAAAACAATTTATTTACTTTACATTGAGAATTAATTTAATTTTAAACAGGGTAAATGTTTCATTGGATCTAAATCTTTATTGGTTAAAATACTTCCAGACCAATATCTTTTAAAAATCCCACAGCGTAAGACCCATCGCCTATAAATAAAACCAATCTCGGCCAGTCGAAGCCACAAAGAAAAATATTTTAAGCTCGGTCGGGGCCATAAAAAATCTCTTCTTTCACGTCATCAATTCAGTTCCATTATACTCCGGACAATTTTTTCGTTAAATCTCTTTTAAAAGGAAAACATCTTGACCAATGTGCGAAAGCAAGGAAGTGACGAATCCGAGTTTAAACTGACACAATAGAAAATCAGAACAGACATTTCTGGAAATAAACACAATTACGGTTTCTTATGTGACCGCAGGAATTCCCTCAGAAAAAAAAACGTTTCGCTAGGTGGCTTTGTGTAATGTCCAAACGTCAGCACCTTTTAAATTTAATTTTATTCTTTCAAAATTGCTACTTATTCAATATTTATAGTGAATACAGAAAAAGTAATAGTTTTTATACAATAAATATTAACATTTTATCAGAAGTCACTGCTTTAAATATTCTACTATACAAATCAACAACTCAGCCAAAATTCCAACTCGCACGATTTTCAGTAATAAATATGAGAGGGAAACTTGAGTTGAATTTTCCAATTTCCGCTGTTACTATATAGATGTTATAAAGTGACAGACTTATCACCTGTCCTTGTAGCCTGGAGTAGAATGAAATAAGCGTTTCATAAATGACGATATCGATACTTTTTACAATTTTTTTCTTCGTAAATAACGGGTTTCTTTTTGATTCTGGACAGCAAATAAAGCTTCCAACGCAAATTGCTAAAGAGAAAAGAAAACGATTACTCATCCATTTAAATTGATTAATTTGTTCTTAGAACCGTTCTAGTTGCAAATAAGTACCTATAAGTAGTTTTTCAATAAAAAACAAATACTTCTGGAACGACCGTGGGAAAGCAGAGCTTTCTATGTCCCACACTACACTTTTAGTTAAAAAAAGATATATATATTTTAAAAATTATATGTTAGTTGAATTTTGTGAATGATAAAAAAATAAAATTTTAATATAAACGTTTTTTAAAAATATGTATTTAAAAATATAATATATCTTCTTCTTGGCATAAAATGCGGAGTACCTCAGTGATCTGTATTGGGGTCACTTCTTTTTGATTTAGTTCAAATGCTTAGCACTTATTAAAATAAGAGGTCAATTTATAATTTTTGCCGATGATACTTCTATTTTATGGCAGAGTAAAAGCAATCTAAAGTTATCTAAAATTATGAATGAAGACATAATTAATACTAGTACTACATATTGACTTAACACTGAAGTTTGAACATTATACTAACAATCTGTGCCAAAAAATATCGTCAAGGTGTTATGCAGTAAGGGTGACTGCTTATGAGCAGTTATGACTTAAACTTTAATATTACAAGATCAGTCTATTTTTCACTGGTAGAGTCCCATATGCGGTATGAAATTTTTTTCGGAAGTTCATGTTCTTTTGGACTCTTCCAGAGAGTGTTCATGTTCCAGAAAAGAGCTTTAAACAACTTGTATTGTGTATAGTTTGATGTATCTGGTAAACCATTTTTTTTCTTTCTTTGTTACTATTTGTGGCGAATGTCGACAATCATCCTGGTAATCTTTATCTATTCTGCTGCAATGCGGAAGAGTTGCAGGGATATTTTGTTGAACCAACTTCCTGGACGTTGCTTTTTAAATATTTTTCGATTAAACGTGGATCTAGCTGTCAGAATAATCCAGATACACAACCTGGATTTGTCCTGGTTCGAATTCCTAACTCTAGGACACATGCTGCAATAGAGATATAAAAATTAATCAGTCTATACAAGGGCAAAACCAAACTGCAGACACGTGTTTCGATCTATTAGATCTCGTCAGTACAGTATAGGTGTCTCTTTAGTCACTAATGAAGATACATTTTGTATCATTTTTTTTATCGTTTTGTATAAGACTGTCAAAAACGCTCCGTTCGTTCATTTACTAACCTTGCCTTAGGTGTTATATGACATGCAAAGCGACCACTTAAGAGCCATTTTTGGATTAGAGATGACGCCAGTTTCGATCGTTTTATACTTTCGTAAACTTATATAACAAATTTTGTCCAGTCTATACCAGGAATGTTTCATATTTTTTGAAGACGAGTATATGACCGAAATAGAAATAAAAAAATTATATAACCGTGCTCAAATTATAAGATCATTTTAAAATATTAAAAAGTACGATTTGGGAAATTTTAACCTTAAATTTAGAAATGTGCGAAGTTCACTCCGAAATTTTTGAGGAAACAAACCTTCACTCAAAACTCCCTTAGAACAACTTAGTAATTAGGTGTTCTTCCTTGTTCATCCAGATGGCTTTTATGAAAAACACATGAATGTATGACTTCAAATAATTCGCGGCTCAGAGGGGCCATTCTTTTTTCGACACAATTGAATGCGCTTCTGTCAGGCGCAATACTAAATATTAATATTGGATGTAGATCATACTTGACAAAGTTCTGTATGGCATGGAAAATAACAATAAAACAACTGGTTTCAAGTTTCCTTCTTCATACATTATAATTTCTTTGAATTTGTGTAGAGTAGCAAGCTTTTTAAAGTTTTCAACATGCGATGAAGCTGTTAAAAGAAATATTTGCCGATTCTAATAGCCACGTATTCAGGATAATTGCCTCGGCACGGCCCATACCATTTTCTTTGATGATGCACCCAGCATATACACTAAGTTGTGTTAATGTTTAAATTTTTGATGTCAAATTACTAGTAAGAGAGATGCTTTATATAAAATATTTTACTTGGGATTAAATAATAATTGACCACTAAATCAGCAAATCCCGAGAATATACTAGCAGAATAACTTAAACTAATGGACAACGAATCAATACCAATAATCACAAGGATGTTCAACAACATTTATAACTCTGGAGAAATACCGAATGGCTGAAGTCTGAATTACATTAATTATTTCTTCATAATTTGAACTATTATAATGTAACTCTTGTTTATTTTGCTTCTCTAGAACCAATTTCATCACAAAAGCAATCAGCTACTAATGAAAGGAATCTTTTTTTTACCAAATTTACATTTAACAATATCATTACAAACATTCTATGTAATAAATAACGCCCTACTTGGCTGTAGGTTTAATAAATATGGTAAAGCTTAATTAACACTTAACAATTTTAGGTCCCTAATCATTTTTAACATACCTATTAAACGTCATAATATTAAGCTTTTATTTTCTGTACTTAGAGGTTTTTAAATGTCGTTTGCACATTATAAAGTTTTCTTTGAATGAAAGACGAAAACGTCACTAAAACATCTACACAATAAGCAAAGTTGTCCTTATAAAAATACGACAACGCTTATCCTGTAAACGAAATACTAAAAAATAAGTTTATCTGACAAGCTATCAAATCCATATCTGTGTACACAAGGACCTATAAGCACAAACACTTTTAGGGTAAATTGTATATTGCAGTATTTAATTATTTTAATTATAGTTTGTTTCTTTTTTGTTTTATATTAAATTTAAATCTATCTATATATATATAAAACTCAAAGGTGACTGACTGACTGACATAGTGATCTATCAACGCAGAGCCCAAACCGCTGGACGGATAGGGATGAAATTTGGCATGCAGGTAGATGTTATGACGTAGGCATCCGCTAAGAAAGGATTTTGATTAATTTCACCCCGAAGGGCATAAAATAGGGGATTAAAGTTTGTATGAAACTTTGTCAATTTTAAACCGATCGTGCTGAGATTTTGCATGCATATAGCTACTATAACGTAGGCATCCCCCAAGAAAGTATTTTGATAAATTCCACCCCTAAGGGGATAAACTAGGCGATGAAAGTTTGTCAATTTTAAACCGATCGAGCTGAGATTTTGCATGCATATAGCTACTGTGACGTAGGCATCCCCTAGAAAAGGATTTTGATTAATTCCACCCCTAAGTGACTGACTGACATAGTGATCTATCAACGCAGAGCCCAAACCGCTGGACGGATAGGGATGAAATTTGGCATGCAGGTAGATGTTATGACGTAGGCATCCGCTAAGAAAGGATTTTGATTAATTTCACCCCGAAGGGCATAAAATAGGGGATTAAAGTTTGTATGAAACTTTGTCAATTTTAAACCGTTGGGGCTGAAACTTTGCATGCATATAGTTATTATGACGAAGGCATCCCCCAAGAAAGGATTTTGATTAATTTCACCCCTAAGGGGATAAAATAGGGAATGAAAGTTTTTATGAAACTTTGTCAATTTTAAACCGATCGTGCTGAGATTTTGCATGCATATAGCTACTATAACGTAGGCATCCCCCAAGAAAGTATTTTGATAAATTCCACCCCTAAGGGGATAAACTAGGCGATGAAAGTTTGTCAATTTGAAACCGATCGAGCTGAGATTTTGCATGCATATAGCTACTGTGACGTAGGCATCCCCTAGAAAAGGATTTTGATTAATTCCACCCCTAAGGGGATAAAATAGGGGATGAAAATTTGTATGAAACTTTGTCAATTTTAAACCGATCGAGCTGAGATTTAGCATGCATATAGCTACTGTGACGTAGGCGTCCCCTAGAAAAAGATTTTGATTAATTCCACCTCTAAGGGGATAAAATAGGGGATGAAAATTTGTATGAAACTTTGTCAATTTTAAACCGATCGGGCTGAGATTTTGCATGCATGTAGCTACTATGACGTAGGCATCCCTTAAGAAAGGATTTTAAAAAATTCCATCCCTAAGGGGATAAAATAGGGGATGAAAGTTTGTATGAAACTTTGTCAATTTTAAACCAACCGGGCTGAGATTTTGCATGCATATAGCTACTATGACGTAGGCATTCCTTAGAAGGGATTTTGATAAATTCCACCCCTAAGGGGATACAATAGGCGATGAAAGTTTGTATGAAAGTTTGTCAATTTTAAACCGATCGGGCTGAGATTTTGCATGCATATAGCTACTATGGCGTAGGCATCCCCTAAGAAAGGATTATTAATTCCACCCCTAAGGAGATAAAACAGGGGATGAAAGTTTGTATAAAAATTTCTCAATTTCAAACCGATCGGGCTGAGATTTTGCATGCATATAGCATGCAAGTTTTTATAGTTTTAAAATAATAATAGTCTATACCACTCGCGTTTTAATGTGCGGGTTGTGTGGAGCGGTGAGGCGGTAGCATGCTGCTGCTGGCCCACATTACACTGTCGATAGACGCGTAAAGTCTTAAAAATTCGAGAATACTTTTTTTTATTACGTAGCGGTGTACTAAGAAATGACTTATTTAAATTTCTTTTCTAAGGATTTAAAATAGGGGTTAAAAATTTGTGTGAGATTCGGGGCGGCCGCTAGTTGACGATATAATAATAAAAATAATTTCTTAAAATAAATTTGAGACGACGCTGGTATAATTAGTGGTAAAAGACGTTGTGGCGCAGATGAGCGGAGATAAAAAGGAAAGGAGTGAAGAGTAAGCAATTAACGACGAAACGAAGAACAAGAAAATACGTAAAGACGTACCGATGCAGTTCTTCTAAGAAAAGTATAGACGAAACGACTTACTTAAGTGTGCCAGTGCCTAACTTCCAAAGAAATCAGTGTAATACAGTGAATAAATTATTTGTTTATCGTCATCGTCTTTGTCATCAAATCCTGTTCATTTAATAAACCCTAGACAAAGATAAAGCCTACAAGACTATAAAACAATAAGGATGGATGCCCTTATATTGAAACACTTATGGGGACACAATTTATTCAACAAAATTCCTACAAGAATTCTGCTGGACTATGTCTACACAGTTTTATATTGACAATTAATGAAATATTTGAATAAATTGCTAATACATCCCCTTATATAATAAAAACGAACATTCCACCATTTGCGAGTAACATATTCTACCCTAATAACTACATCTAAAAGATCCTCTAATACCTACCTACATAACCTTAAAACAGTCTTTTAAGTAGATGCCTTTTCCTTATTCGGTCATCCCGTTGCACTATATATTATAGTATTGCAGGCCGTAAAGATTAGATGTTTATTGGGTTGGCTGTTAGCCTGTACCATTGCGACCTTTTCAGATCTATTGTGACCACCCATTATCTCAAGAATAGGATTAGAGAACCTTGTCCAGCTCTGCCCTCTTAATGAGACTTAATAACCTTGACAGTGGCCACTCCGCATAACTTGGAGCAGCCAGTTTCTCCTCTCCCAGTACTAGATACCGCGTCCTTGCAAGGCCTTCACATTGGCATAGGACATGGAATGCGGTTTCCTCGTCCTCTTGTCAGTATCGACAAATGTCTTCATCTGCTAAGTTCAGCTGACTCATGTGTGTTTTGAGCCTACAATGTCCTGCCAAGAGACTGACAATCAATCTGACATCGTTTCGCCTTTGTGATAGCAGCTCTGCAGTAAACTTCGCCGAGTGTCCCTTTATAAACACTTTGGCTTGTCGCTGTCCCGGTGATTTTTCCCACCACTCCTGGGCCTTCTCTAGCCTCCATTTCTCAATGGCTGCCTTTTTGAATGTATTAGCAACTCCGCCTAATCTAAATATACTTTTATTTTTGTCTTTTTTCATAATTGTTTCGATTTTAGTATACAACCAAGAACATATACGGAATAATAAAATACTAAGAGTATCTCTAATTTTTCTCTTAACCAAGTAATTTAGAAAAATGTAGATAATTATTATTTTTATCGTGTGCAATTATCTGCAACATTAGAAGCTACAGGATATTCAGAGGTGTCTCAGTTGTCTTTACCAATTTTTTTTGTCAAAAATTGAAACATTTTCGTTCGCCTCGAATTATGTAATATTATGCTACCACCCTTTATTTATTGATTTTTATATTAAAATTTTATCAAAAATATTCGCGTCTTTGATATTTACATCTAGAGCGACGAGGTAAGTAAAAATGTTCTAAACATTCAGCTCCGTTAAGATTAAAGTATAACTCGTTATAAACACTAATAAAGTTAAAACACTCCAAAACTATACTGATACAAACAATATTGTTTGCTTCAATTAAAACTGTGTAGCCTTTCTCAACTCTAATGTAAAATATCTGGCGAACAATTCACAATTCTCTATCTTCATTGTTGGATAAACTTCTCCACAGGCATTACCGTTGGAGTGTAAAGTTCGGAAGGGAAAATTAAATTTTAATATCTATCGCCCTTTTCTCAAAACGCGAAGACAAATAAATGGCGACTTAAAAGTTTCTTCTCAACTAAAGTTAGCGGTTTTGCGAAAACAAAAGAGGAGTTTAAATTAGCATACAACAGGTAGGGATGCGAGGGGAGTTCGGGTGGTTACTAGAGGATGATTAACCACAAATTTCTTTTGTAAAACTTTTACTGTAACTGAAAACTTCTGAGTTAAAGATATTCTTAAATATTCCCATTTATCACTAGAGTAATGATGTAATTTATCTAGAACATTTGCTTAAAATAATGACATATTCACACAACTTTGTTAAACCTAAGAAAAAGTTTGTCAATACAGATATTTGTTAACTGGAAACCGAGATAAAAACATTAAATTCATTTGGAATTTTGGATATGTCAGTATAGTTAGGCCGTGGTTTAACTCTTGCTTACAGTTCTGTGGCTCCATCCTCATAATAAGAAGATGCAGGAGAGTACTCACCAGCCATTCAAGCTAACGACACCAGACACGAGTTATATAGCATATCCCAATATTCTTAGTTCTCTTTCACACACCAGTCTCGTATCGGCGACACGGAAGGCTGCATCAAGTCATATATGATTTTTTTTATCATGAACATTTTAACAGTACCTTTCTGATTCTGAATGACTAAGTTCCTTATAAAAAAATAATAATTTTAAATAAACCTTTTCTGTTAAAGTAAATTTTGGAATTCTCTTATTGTATTTACCTGAGGGAATATCTTATTTTTGGAGATTAAATTTTGACTACTTCATTTATCTGAATAGACTGTTCTCATCAGGTTTATATCTACATTGCCGTAATATCGTTTGCATTTTATTACTTCTGAAAACAACGAAACAAGCTTGAGAAAAGTGCTGCTCTGTTTAATTATCCTGCATATTCTTGATGCTGAATTCGCTTTCGGAATCAGGTCACACTTCATCTGCGTTATAGTAGCGCTTT
Organism: Altica lythri; assembly: GCA_964028335.1. Classification (NCBI taxonomy): domain Eukaryota; kingdom Metazoa; phylum Arthropoda; class Insecta; order Coleoptera; family Chrysomelidae; genus Altica; species Altica lythri. Next base: position 42,483,939 of record OZ034806.1, on the reverse strand, counting down.
TGATCCTAATCCTGATGAAATGTAACAACATTGCCAACCAAAAAATTTCAATTGCTTCGCCACATTCGGGATTTTCCTATTTTCACTATGCTTTCATCGCAATCTGAGTGAAAGCTTTCTCCGAAGAATTCCAATTATTGCTGTTTTGTAAAACGTACGCTTCCGGCTGGGACCTTTATTAGATCTTTTTTAAATTTTCTTTAAAAAGAATATTGCACGTTTTTACTGTATCTGTAATGTAGATTGTGAATGATTTTAAATATCCTAAAAAACGAATTTAAATTAACAAAATGTATCTTTTTTAAGACTAAAGGTAACACAATACAAAGTCATTTTACGTAATCACAAATGATTTTATGAGTTTACAATTAAATTCAAATGATTCAACCGATTGCATGTTTTTCATACGAATGATCGGTCAAACAATATTTCAGAGCGTTAAGAAAGCTATGTTTAGCTTAGTTATTTCCAGAGTGCTACATGCCGTTTTGCAGCATTGCAGAAGTACAGTATGAAAACAAACCTTTTAGACTTATTCCCAGTAAGGCCATAGTTTAAGTTCACGTGTTATTCAAAATTCTATGCCATAGTAAAAGGTTTTTTCTTGCTAAATGGCATAAAAAAATTTCACCCTTAGACCTAATTCAGCTGACACCATAGTTCACACATTATAAAAAATAATCACTTTTTACACCTCATCAATATGATGTTAAAGTGCTATATTTTGTTGTTGCACCACAGCATTAAAAACGACTTTCTACACATATATGGTCTTATTCTATGTAGATTAGTGGTCTTTAAAATGTGTTTATGAAACTCTAGGGATCCACAAAATGTTCTAAAGAGTTTTGCGAACCTACAACAAATACAGAATTAACTTACATGCTAAACATGAAATACACACACAAGTAAGTGGTTCATTTATTTAAAATATCACCCTTATATAAATAACATAACATTTTGAGACATATTGTCATTTTTCAATAATCCAACAGAAACTAATTCCTTTTTAGTGATTGTTGACAATCAGCGCTTTTAAGTGTTTTCGATAAGAATCTTGTTTATGCATTTGTTTAGCTCATTTTGTTATTGTTGTTTGAAGATTTAACATTGTATTGCATACAAAATGAGTAATTTGGTCATTAGTGATGGTGGTTCCCTGAGTTCACAAAAATACATAACCGAGATCTTGGAACCCCATGTAATACCTGTAGCCCACACTGCGCCCGTGGTTTGCAACTACCTTGATGAAGTCTGAATTATCCAAATAAACTGGCCAGACATGAATCTGATAGAGCATGTCTGGGAAAAAATTGGACGAAGGAAGACAATTCCATCTCCTAGGAAAGTTGAACAGTTAAAATTGGCGCTGATTGAAGAGTGGGGCACTTTGCCCCAGGAAACAATTAAAAATGTTAGTAGGAGCATGGATAAACCTATTTGAGCTCTGTTAACAGCCCGCGGGAGCAATATAAGATATTGATTATAATTTGAATAGAAAAGGTGATTTAAAAAAATCATCGTAAAATTCAAATTCAAATTGTTCTTTTTCTTTTAATGTTCAACCCTGGTTTTTGTTGTGTCATACTTAGTTTAAACTAGCGGACCCGGCAAACTGCGCACCGCCTAACACCAATGTTTTTTCCAATTTTTTATTTTTTATTTTTACGATTAATTTTTTGTATTTTTTCTCATATTTTCTCGTTAGTTACCAGTTTTTACGATTATTTATAGTACTTTGTAATTTATCAGTTAGGTATATTATATATTAACTGCGCCACCTAACGGTGGCGTCATAGTTCTTAGGTAAGTAAATTTTGTTTTTTCAATATATGAGATATTAACTACGCCACCTTACGGTGGCGTCATAGTACTTAGTTATGTAGAAATTACAGGTGTAAATTTATAACATCTCAACTGCGCCACCTTAGGGTAGAGTCGTAATGATTAATTTCGTAATAAACGCGTCCGATCGCTGCAAAATTCAAAGTACAATATGGAAAATCGCTGCCTTCGACGCGCTATTTATAGGCACGCTGCCGCCGCACCGGCCGGCCAGTACCACCGCAAGCGCTGCGTCCCGCAATTTTAAATCTGTAATATCTTCGAAAATATTCATTTAAATCTTGTGTTGTACAGGACCATATAGATCTATATTAAATCAACAATGTATTTAAGCTATTTAATTGGATAAGGATTAATGCTGTATTGGTTAAAATCGCTTCGAAAATTAGCCATTATGTGTCGTAAAAAGTCAATTACAAAAAAAAATTATTGTGGGAGATCCATAAGAGATAGACATATACCATCACGGAGTTTTCTGTGGACCTTTTCAATGTGTACAAATAATTAGTACATTATTTTGATAAATCTCGTAGGGTTCAGCCTGCGTTTGCAATGTAAACGGAAAAAAATTGATAATTAACGACATCACATTAGAAACCTCAAAAATAACAGTATTTCTCCACTATTTAATGGATGTTTTTATACATATAAACCTTCCTCTTAAATCACTCTATCTATTAAAAAAACCGCATCAAAATCCGTTGCGTAGTTTTAAAGATTTAATCATACAAAGGGAAATAGGGACAGAAAAAGCGACTTTGTTTTATACTATGTAGTGATGATGATAACCAAACTTAAATGATCCAAAAACCATACACAAAAAGTTAGTAATTAAAAAAATTTGGCCTTTAGTGTGTTCCTTTAATTTTGCCGGTGTGTTTGTTTATAAATCAAGATATCGGAACCAGACTCTAAAGTTTTGTGTAAAAAAATATATAAGGTATTAAAATTTAATGTTTAATACTTTTTTGTTATAAATAATATTAAAAGGTTTTTTAGGTACAAGTGGAATATAAAAATTGTAGTGTTTGTGATCCCAGGTTCATAAAAAAGACTTTGTATTAATTGTACTTCTGCAAATTGATAAAGTTAGAGATTACTGATCTAAGTAAGTCGAATGATATCGTGAAACAGTTGGAGACCGTTTTTAACGTTATTTTTCAAAACAGACAATAAATTAGCTATTTATGCCATCAGTTACGAAATGCCTAATTTTGTGTAAAGCGTGAGATTTTTGCGGAACGAACAAAGTGAGTTTCGCAAAAACTCACAAGTTACACAAAATTTCATTTCGTAACGTATTGCATACAAGATTTTTTCTAATTTTGAAGAAAGTAATAAAAAAATAAAATTTAATATAATAGGGATGTGGACTATTTTTGGGAAAGTGTTTAAAACCTTCATAAGTACCAAATATAGCCTAAACTACTTGTTATTATTTTTTTACTACAACTAATAACTTTAAATTTCGCGCCAAAACGAGGATATCTGTGAAACGCCCGCTGTGACGTCACTTGTTCCTAAACATTGTCGAAGTTGTATGTAATAGAAAGTTATTTCGTAGTTTTGTGTTAATAAGATGGATTCTACATTTTATAAACATAAAGTTTAAAGTAAAAACAGTAATAATATTATCCAAATATCAACAAACACCATATTACTTGACAGCGAAAATTCTTGTTTGGCAACAAGTGACGTCACACATTTTGTTTGGTGTTCATTGTCACGTGACTTGAGAGTGAAATATTTAATTACATTTTATTAAATAAAAAATTAATCCCCTGTTTATTGAAGAAAATATTGTGTTTTTTATTATTTTTATTATAGAAACTAACTTTTCGTGGTAAAATTTTATATATACTTATTTGAGTACAGTCCACATCCCTAAGAGCTACCAAGCGATATTGAAGAAGCAGCAGGTAATGCTCTATTATCAGTAATTCCCAAAAAGTCAAAGACAGTTTATGATTTGGCATACGAAAAATTTGTTACGTGGTGTGATGAGAAGAAAATTAAACATGTTAATGAGAAAGTTTTACTTGCATATTTTGATGGTAAGAAAGATCTAAAATTTTCCACATTATACAGTTTAATAAATAGAATAATTCTTTTTGTCACTAATTTTGAAATACATTTTTCGTCACCAATTGCATAAAATTTTACTTTATGCAACTAGTTACAAAAAGTAAGACGTTTCATAATGTCAATCAGTTTTAAAAAGTGTCACTTTATATGTCAAAATTAGAAAATAAATATTTTCTGGCCGTTATTATTGATTAAGCTTAATACCTTTAGTTTTATTTAATTTAAAAGCAATCTAAAAAATATATATTTACCCTATATTTGTTGTAATGAATGAAAATAAATATAGGACGTTAATAAAACAAGGTTGGTTCATTTATGAGATTCAACGGTTCAATTTCCAGTAAACCTATACCTCCTAAATGTGATTTTTCTATTTTGTATCGTCTCTAATCCAGATTTGAAAAAAATGTGTTCTCTTCATCCTGATCCGCTTGTTGCTTCAAATCGAATTAACGGCGTTAGGTCGACATCGAATACCACCTCCTCATACCAAAATCTCTCCAAAACTCATCACCCAATCCATCCTAGCACCTGTCCGTCCATCCGTATATTGAATTGTGCAGAGAACATGATGTGATGTTATAGATTAGATTTGTGTGAACACCGCGCATGCCAATTGGCAGGCCGGTGTGTGGACGGAGCTTTGAGTTTGAGCTTTTCCGCCGTGTCTGTTTTGGCCCGTCGCTTACGCTAGTGGGCTTTCAAGCTTCATGCTTTTCGGTCACCAAGCGCTGCTCAGCTGCTTTTCATGTTTTCCTTCAGCCGAGCTTTCGACGTGATTTTTTGATTGTTAGTGTGCGCTTCTCTTTCGTTTCTTAACAACTGTGACTGGTTTATTCGTGCATTCATAACAATATGCGGTTGTGTTGTATCAGGTGGAGAGTTTTTTATTTTTGTTTTCTTTGAAATCTTTTTAAATTTATATACATGTTTATGTCTCTCAATATTATTAACTTTTGAAAATTAAATTCTTTTTTCTTATTATCATTATTATTCTCTTTAAAAAAGGACAATTTTCATGCAAAAAATGCCTAACTTATTTTTTTTAAATTATTACTGAAAGATCCTCTTTGGCATTATTTATGTTTTTACCGTAAAGTTATGATACAATTACGTAAAACATTACTTACATAATACTTTAATTTTTTATTTTAGTTGCTAATATTACACATACAATAATTATTAGAAATAAATTTTAATTAAAAAAATCTCCCCGTACAAGAATACTGTTCAATGTCCAATAACGTTAACGTAAATATTAACGACGTCATACGTGGCGTCAGAAAAGACTGAAAGTGCGAGGTTCACGACTTAAAAGACCCCTTGGGGGTGTTTGGAAGTTTGAAGTTAGTAGTGGTGGAGGAAGTACCTCGGAAGAAGTTGAAGTTCCACACATGGTGCAGCCTAGTAATAACAATAACGGAAGCTCCGACATGGACTCTCTCGAGGACATGCTGCGGAAGGTAAAGTTTCTTTTTTGTATTTGCTTAACTGAAGAAGCGTAATTTATCTAGAATAGTGCAAGTGCAAAAAGCTGAAATGTTAATCGATTATATCAAATATCTTCACAAATATACAAAAAACCTTGGCTTTTACCGAAATATTCACTAAGTTAATAATTCACACAAATATTTGCATCCAGCTTTTTTTTTTAATTTGGGCTTAAATTTACCTTAAACATCTTTGTAATAAACCCTTAACTATATTCCTTGTTACCATAAGAATTCTTTTGCTTTCTTCTTCATAAACTAGTATTACCTTTACTATGTTAAACATTACTTCTTCATACTTTTTTAATTAAGTTTTTCTGATCTGCATTATTTTTGGCGTTGCTTAATTGATGTAATATCCTAATCATCTTATTCTTATTATTTTTTGTTGTAATGTTCTTAGTTTTTTGGTCTGTTCTTAAATTTTTGTGTTTGTTTGTTAATTTTTTATTTGTTTATTTCCCCGTAAATTTTGTTCTTATTCGTGTTTAAAAGCTGCATTTGTGAAGGTGCCAGTCGATTTGTTTTACTTGTTATTTTCCATAAAATTTTTGTGTTCAGCATCAATCTCTCACACTTTCTTTATTAATTGTTTACCTGATTTGTATTATTTTTTCTAATTTATCGATGCCAAATCTATGTATCTATATAATAAAGGCCTAACTGTCTTGATTTGTGATTTCAATGTTTTGTATTTCTTTGTTTGTTCTTAGATCTCTGTATTTGTTTTTTTATTTATTTCTCCGTTATTTTTTTCTTTAGTCCTATTTAGACCCTACCGTTAATAAAAGCGATAATCCATTTGTTTCACATGTTATTCTAAAGAACATTTCTTTTTATTATGAGGTCGCTAATGAAAATACTTTGGAATTGTATTTCTTCCATTTATTTAACAATATTTGATCAGATTTTTTTTAAATTCCTTTGTGTGTATTAACGAACACACGATTTAATCGGATTTTTAAAATCATACAATATTACTTATACACTGTATGTTATTTTTTAATTTTTGGGTAACTTGGGTAACAGATGACTTGAACTTCTTTCTCGTTTCACATATTCACTTAATTTAATTGGTAAACGATTTGAGTTTTTGTTTTGTCCGTTTCTTATTTTATGGCGTCAGAATAGTCTTCGTGGATAGTCTAAATTATTAAATTTTACCATTATTCATTTTATTACTGTCTAAGTACAGAGAAAATTCTTTGTTTTTGTTCATATATATTGTACTAAGTTAAAATTAATTATAACTAGAGAACATCTGGTTTATCATACCAACATAAAACTCACTTGGATTTTATTGAAAGGTGTTTATTTAGTATTTCTTGGCTTATAGTCTTGTTATCAATACATTATTAATTAGGTTTACATGATCGATTGAATGCTAGAGTAAAAATAATTTATGAAAACCGAAGGTAAAAAAAATATACATCAATACATCCTTGTATAATGTAATATTAAAGATTTATAAATAACTTTGTATATCTTAATAAAAAACAGAAAAGTACAGTAAGGTAAAAACAACAAAGATTGTGCGTTTATCGATTTGGCCCTGAGTTAAATGACACATGAAAACAAAATAATACAGAACAAACATAATTTTCGTAGAAGTCCTCGAAAGAAACAACTTGCGAACCCTCAGTTAGATAAATTGTACAAACAACAATTTCCGAAAGTATACATCTAAGGAAATACGAACATTTTTTTGTCGGAATTCAACCTTTTTTCTCGATTCCTGTCGCATAAGAAAAATTTTACCCGCTAAGTAAACATCATTAATAAAAGCAATTTAGTGCCGTGTCGCTGTCTCTAGATTTCCTTTAAATTGTCTAAAAAGAAACGAGGTGAATACGTAGCTGAACTTCTGGCCAAGAAAGTTTCCACACTTTAAAAACTTTTAAATTCAATATTCATCTGACGTGAAAAGAAAAAAGGGTTATTCTGATTTATTTGCACCGAAGGGAAGTACATTTAATTTAAACGACTTCTCAGGATAATAAAATATAATTTCGGAGCCTTTTGGAGCGGTTCTGAATAACTGATTGATTACGCTGACTAAAAGATAAATCTAAAAGTTCCTGTTAAATTACAGTTCTTTGAAAAATATTTGCAGGTCTGTACTACTTTGTAATTTTAAATATCATCTTTAACTGTAGATGTATAAAAACTTTGATGTACTCAATATCAGTCACTATATAGGTAGGTACCTTATTATTACGCAAAAAATGCTTTAGTCTAATAACGTTAAATATGGTGAACGAAGAACTCCTGGATGATTAGCAAATTACTAATTAAGTTACTAAAATAGTTAACAATTGTTTAAATCATAATAATTTTTGTGTCAGATTATTCTCTTAAAAAAGCGGTCATTACATATTTGGCGCAGAATAAAAAATGTTCTGAATCATTTCCTTTAAAAATATTTTCCACTTAAGCATGAGATGATCAAATTTTAATTTAAGAAAATTACAGACACCAATAAGCCCACACTTATACCCGAGCTATTACAATTTGTCAGAATTTCCGCATTCTTGGTGTACTTCTGCTTATGAGAGAGGCAAGTAGGGGCACGGGCACCGTTGTCTTACTCCAAAGTAGAAGCAACAAGAGACAGAAACACCAGAAGAGCTCCATAATAAATATTACAGTTTAGATGAAAAATAAAAAAAATCATCCCAATTCGGGAGGTAAATTGAGAAAATATAGCTGTCTTGAGGTAAGCTCTAATTAGAGACTTCGTGTACAATCAGCATTTTATAAGCGTAGACATGAAAATCCAATACTTCTTAAAAAAAGTGAAAACTTAAGTTGCTAGAAATCCAGTTTCTTACGTCTTGGCTGCGTCAGTTTCGTTATTTTAAAACTTGTGCGTTTACAAAAAAATTTCGCTTGGGTAATATAAAGCCATCCAGTCTTTTTAATACATTTTGTAGCTAAATAGTTAGTATATATTATTTAAGAATCGTTTTTGGCTGTCTTGTAAGGAGAGTAGCCTCTTTGGCGACAATTGTGTAGTAAACAGTTTGCCTTCATTCGCAATAGGTTAATGCTTAAGTAAACAAAACCAAACTTTTCACACTGTTTTTGACTTTGTATCGCAACATTGAATCATTGCTTTATCGAATGAATACTAAGTTTCTGTGTGGTTCCTAAAAATAAAAATTCTGGCTTTTAGATTGTAGATTATTAGTTAGGTCGATTAGCCCAGGTGACCTTACTACACTTCGATCTAAAAGAAAGTCTATTATTCGCTAAAGATGTACGTTTGTAACCTGTCTAAGAAGACATGTCCGAAATATGTATTTATATCGTTGACGAAAGGATTACTCTGCAGTTAGGTATATTCAGCAATTTCATCTGCTCCCAGAACCAGCGTGTTGCACTCTTCACTTTGTCGATTTAACAAAGATGGTACCTCATTGGGCAGTGTCTTTTAATAATTCCTGCGATTAATCTGAGTGTAGGTTTCTAAAGATCTAAGAGTAGGTTGGAGTAGCTCAATAAAGGCCTTTATTAACGTTTTTGCCTGTCTTTTGCTTGAAGTGGAGTTCCTTTTCCCAATTACGAACTACATTCATGCCCTCCTTCTTTTGTGAGACTATAAACAATCCTGTTTCCAACAATCCCTTTACGCCCTGGTAGGTACTCACAGCAAAGTTACTTTGTAGAGTTTAGCCGGTTGATTAAGAGATTGTTTTGAACTCGATCGTGGTGGTTATCCCTAAACAAGCGAGTCTTGGCACTTTTTACAATTCTATTATTGTCTTCTGTTACTCTCTTTGGAACCGCCTAACTAATGTGCCATAGGTGATTAGGGATCTGACAACTCCATTTATAACAGGAGGTTAAATCATTGATTTCCTTTTGTTGGAGAATTGAATAAATGTCGTTTTGTTGGGATTGAGTAAAAGTCCTTTTTTTAACACTTAGTAGTTATGAGGTTTAAGGCTCTTTGCATGTGGTCAGCAATAATACGGTCATGTTTATCTCTTACCACAATAAATAAATCACCAGCAAAGCACACAGCAGGAAATCCTTCTCTTTTACCCTTTGCTATGAGATTGTCAACTATTACTGATGACAGTAAAGGCGATACTGCTTTTATGGTAATTAATAGATCTCCAAGGTAGTTTAGTATATTCCCTGTGTTTAGCATGGAATGGATCCATCTGCTAATGGTAGTATCTATACCACTTTTTTAGCAGCAGTGCTAATAGAATTATATGAGATGTTATCGAATGCCCCCTCTATAAACGCACATAAAGTCACTTCCTTGTATGTAGTATTGAATATATTTAACAAAAACCTTATATCGATTTTAATCGGAGTAACTTTAATTAGTGTCGTTCCAAAATTGTATTGATATTTCAAAGCAAATTTACTATATTTATCAACAATTTCGGTTAGAAGATTGATGTAATCACATAAAAAGAGTATAATAACAACATATGAAGTTATATAAAAAAGTTTATAAGTGATTTTGATTGCCGACCAGAAAATTGTTTGTACTTATTATAATCAAATAAAAGCGGGAATAAAGATACGAACATTATTTCAATTAATACATATCTCTCTTTTCAATTCCATTTCGTATTTTTAGTATTGAAAAAAAAAACAAGCTCGGGAATAAAAGTTTCCTAGCAACAAATCGTACCGTACCTGGGATCGTTACAGACGATTTTAATAAAGTCTGGAACGTAGGTAATGTAAAACTGGGTTATATTCATTAAATTTGACTCGTATTCATCCAATTTAATTTACTTTGCAGAGCTCCTGGAGGAGAACAAAATTAAATGTCTTGATTAACTCTTAACAATAGAGTAGAATCTTTAGATTATCTCTTAATTTCCATTGGTATTTGAACCTTTAAATTATATTATATTTTTTCATTGTGATTAACAGGTTTTAAATTACTATTACTGAAAAAGGAAAATTGCTTTGTTAGATGATTTATATTTAATTGGAAAATATACTTAAGCTTAGAAATTGTTTATTATTTCTTAGTTTTCATTGATTTCAATCTAGAAACCAAATCTGACTACAAAAGTTTTTCTTTCTTTATCCAAAGGTAAAAACCTATTCACAGCTTATTACTATTTCAAATTTATAGCAAATTTAAGATATCGCTTTATAGTTTCCTAATTTATATCCTTGATTACCTATGCTTAGAAAAGCTTCAAAAGGTTTATTCTCATTTACTTTTAATAAATTATGTATTACTACATTCTTCCTTTTTATATTCTTCGCTTGTTTTCTGTTGTCTCTTTGTCTGTCCGGATGGAATTTTGTAATCGATTTTAAACTTACTTGCCGGCTAAGTAGAGATCTGAAACTTTCAGGGTCGCTCAGATCTCGATGACAATGAATTATATAAGTGTTTTTAGACAGATGTATTGAGGTTAAATTACAATTTCTATTACTTTTTAATTTTATTTGATAACTTTTCTTAATAGAATGCAATGATATAAGTCTAACACACGGTTTTAAAAACTAAAATGATTTATAATTAAATACTGTGTCCTATAAATCATAAAAAGTTAGTCTATAAAAACAGTTCTTTTTGTATATTGTGATTATTTATTATTTAAAAGTAATAATTTTAATGTTTATACTGTGGATTTTATTAATATTATTATTATTTTTTTAACTAAGAATGTATTCACTGGTTTGTTAAAATAAACCAGATTCTTTGAATTTTTACGAATCCACAAACTTTGAGTTTATAGTAACAAATATGTTTTATCTTATAAAAAACTTAACAATATCCTTCAAATCTAAGCAAAATAATAAACAAAGTTAGAAACTTAAAAAAATCTTAATTGAATGACTATCACTGTATATTTTCTGTTTTTGATTATATTGGATGTAAAAAAATGGTTAAAGAGTCCTGGGAACTGCGGGTAAATTCGAACCTTTTCTCGACCCTCACAACGGGCACATGATTTTACATTCTATTATTTAAATTTAAAAAATATATATGATTTACTTTTTATAAATAAAAATAAATAAATACCAGAAACTAAAAGATATTTTTTTTCTCATTTCAACCATAAATAACGCGAGGTGTTCAGGGGGGGAGAGGGGGTCAAGCTCAATCTTTCTAAATCTCACTTGGGGGAGAGGTTTTTTTTTTAGCAAATCTCACGTAATTTTTTTTCAAGTAAAAAACGGTGTAAAGTTAGGTAAAAGTAAAATTAAATTAAGTACAAAAATGCTTCTAGCATGAAAATATGGCAAAATTTCACACAATAGTGTTTGTCGTTTTTTTCCAAACCCCGCAGAGCAGCAGCAATAAATATTATTGATTTTTTATTATCAAATACTAGTCATTTCTAGTTTTAAAATAAAAGTAATGGAATAAATTATGTTCTTGTATTTTTTTTATAATCCAACAGTTAAAATACCAATTTTAAAAATCTCACGTGAGATTTGGGGAAGGGGGAGGGAGTTAGGGAAAATCTTATGAAATCTCACCAGTGGGAGCGGAGGGGTCGAAAAATCCTGAAAAATGCCTCACGTAATTTGTGGACGCCCCCTTACAGATAAGACACCAATATATGCCACATTACACTGAGAAAAGAACAACACTAAATAAAAATAAATATAAAAACATTTTACTTCACTTACACATTTACAAAGATTGAAAAATAAGAAAATATATTTATCGCATTCAAAAATGTAAAAAAATACTAAAAAAAAATAATTCAGGTAAGAAAAAAATGGTATTGTTTTTTGAAGAGGTAAGTATCCTTAGATACCCCACACGTATGGGTTTGACGAAAAAAAAGTTTTGAGTATCAGTTTTAAGTATGGGGAATCCCCAAAATTGTTTTTTCTATTTTTGTGTATTTTCTTAAGGCAGTTCACAGAATATAATATCTACTTACCAAGTTTCAACAGTATAATTTTTAAATTTTTGGAAAAAAGTCAGAAATGACGAATCTATAAGGGTTTCTTTTTTTGTCATTTGGCTACGGAACCCTAAAAATGTTATATAAATATCTTGTTTTTTTCTAATAATTTTCTTATTAATTTACTTGTTTTCCATTACAATTATTTGCATTCTTATTCTTTGATGCTAATTTTTTTCTGTATTAAATGATAAAAAAAAAAACAAAAAACATTTATACTTTATTCCTACTTTGTGGTGTAGCCTTTGTAATAAATGTGAAATTATTTAATAAAACAGCATAATTATTTTATACTCAATTTAAAAAATTCGAAAAGAGGTTGACCTTAAAGGCCATCCTTGCAACTTCCCGCTAGTTTTAACCGCAAAGCTATAGTAACGTGGCGTATTTTGACTTTTTTTGAAATGTTTAAAAAGCCATAACTTTTTAACGCGTTATTAGATTTTGATGTTCAAGATAGCATTCGACGCAGTTTTTTGAGACCTAAAAACGTTACTGGGAGTGCAAAATCGATTAGTCAAAAAATCTCTAAGTTATTGAAAAAAAAACAATTTTTTTGAAATTTTTCGACAACGATATCTCACGAACGAATTAACCGATTGTAATTTGAAAAACGGCATTCGACGTGCTTTTTTAAGCTTGAGAGCTGATTAGGTTATGAAATTGATCGATGTAATGGCCAAAAAGATATGCCCAAAAAACATCATTTTTACCAATTGTTTTTTTCGGTTATTTTGAAATTTCTCGAAATCTACCGGTTCGAATCGGTTCAAACTTACAGGAAATCTAAGTTAGATGGAACGCTTTTTATTTTATTCAGATCGGTCAAGCCGTTCAAAAGTAATAAGAGGTTTACATACATCCACACACACACACACACACACACACACACACACACACACACACACACACACACACACACACACACACACACACACACACACACACACACACATCCACACATACATACAGACATACAGACACCCTCGTAAAAATAGTCAGGAGAGGTTCCAAATACCTCAAAACGTTGAGATCCGATGAAAACTCGATTTTCGAAAAACGGGGTAAAACCAATAACTTTCCGATTTTAAAATTTTTTAAAATTTTTTTAGCGGGAAGTTAAAAAAAACTGCTACTTGTTATCTGTCTTATTGTATCTTTATAAACGAGAAAATCGTGCTATTCACGTATCGGATTAATTTTTATTTTTTCATATACAAAGATTTCTTTGTGCCCATAGCTCATCCTGATTGATTTAAAAATAACATGCCCTGATATACAAATTGATTACTACATTGTTATACAGTGGAAATTTAAATTATAGGGTAAATATATTGGACATTTGACATAAATAACATGCTTTTACCTGGAGTGATAAAAATTTGATGGATAGGTCTTGTGTAATATACTTAGGTAAATACACATTTTATTCTTTAACATAATGTTAACAGGCGTTGATGGCAATCATTTATTCACGTGTGATATTAATTTAAAACGTCGGCGTCGTTTAGATTAAAATAGGAACTTGCATTGTAAATAATTAATTTCGTTTAAGCATTACGTTGTTTAGTAAAAGGTCAATATATCTGATTCATCGCGATGAGGTATATGAAGGGTGATTTTTTAGAGGTATAGAATTTTAAGTTTTTTAATTGGCGGCAATTTCGAAAGCTGTCAGGTGATTCATGTTTGGTTTGACTTTTCAACGTGAATAGAGTGACGCCAAACAACGCTACTAAATGTGCAAATTTATTTTTAAAATCATGGTTCTGTTCGAAATACGTACCTACCGCGCACTACGTACATTTTACGGTAAACATAATCGTCCATCAGAGCAACTAATTCGATTAACTATGAAACGGTTTCGCACCACGTTTACTCTAAATAAGAATACGCATCCACAGAGAAGTTGTACAGAAGAAGTAATTCCTGTTCTAGACTGTAGCGTAGAGGAAGACCTGTATTAGTCTCTGAGCCATCGTGCACAGGAATTGGATATGTGTCCATCCACTTTTTAGAAGGTTTTATAATAAGATCTTAGTTTGCGTGCTTACAAAATGCAACTCGTGCATGAATTAAAGCCATAATATCACCTAGCAAGGTATAGATTCGGTGAAAGGGCCCAAAACAAGATTGCTATGGATCCCAAATTATTATAAGCCAATTTTGTTTATCGATGCAGGTCATTTCTGGTTAAATTGATACGTTAATAAATAAAACTGCCGTATGATGAGTGATGATAATACTCAAGTGTATATTGAGACACAGTTACTTTAAAAAAAACTGACTGTTTGTTGTGCTTTATGGGCTGGTGGAAGAATTGGTCCGTACTTCTTTAAAAACGAATCTGGCCAAAACGTTATAGTCAATAGTGACCGCTATAGTGCCATGATTACAGATTTTTTCGTTCATTAATTGAACAACCATGATGAACAGGAGTTGTAGTTTTAACAAGAAGTCGCAACATGTCACACAGATCGTGCAACAATGGATTTATTGACTATTTTCTGTGGTGATATGTGAAATCGCTAGTACACAAATAGACTATGTCCGAGCTAGCTGTGGAGGTCAGATGCCAGAAGTCATATTTGAATTATAATGTTAGAAGATCATCTTTCGAATAAGTTACCTTGGGTGATTAGAATAGAATAGAGAATAGATTCTTTGAAGTTCGTGTTTATGTAGGTTTAGAAGCTTTTGTCGTTGTATGACACACGTTCCGCTGAATTTGTAAAGACAAAAATATCTTTTTTTGTTGCATCTTTGATGATCTTGTCTTGATTTCTAAGTTGTTAGGGCAAATGTTAATTTTTGCCTCAATTTTAACATTCAATTTACATATAATTCGTATGGAACTTATTGGATTCTATTTAGATATTTTCTCCTCAATAATTATGTTTCTACCAAATTTGTATTCAGTATATTTTTTCTGAAACTTCGTGTAATTGATTATAATTGTTTGCAGGAGTGATGGAGATATTGATATATCAGATCATTATGATTAAATTTGTAGATACTATTATAAGTTTATATTATGCTAATCAATAAATTAAAAACCTTCCATTTAAAAAATTTGGAAAAAGTAATCATTAATTGGCTTTCATGCAGAGGTTCAGTAAAATAATTCAAAAGAGCACTTGATACCTGCTAGTAGATAGATAGATAGATATTTTTGGGGTTGGTTGTTAGCCTATATCACTGCGACCTTTGCAGATCTATTGTGAACACCCATTATCTGTGGAATAGGATTAGAGCACCTTGTCCAGCTCTGCCCTCTTAATGAGACTTAATAGCCTTGACTGTGGCCACTCCGCATAACTTGGAGCAGCCGGTTTCTCCTCTCCCAGTACTAAATACCGCATCCTTGCAAGGCCTTCACATTGGCATAGGACATGAAATGCAGTTTCCTCTTCCTCTTGGCAGTATTGACAAATGTCTTCATCTGCCAAGTTTAGCTGACTCATGTGTTTTCTGAGCCTACAATGTCCTGTCAAGAGACTGACAATCATTCTGACATCATTTCGCCTTTGTGATAGCAGCTCTGCAGTAAACTTCGCCGAGTATCCCTTTATGAAGAGTTTGGCTTGTCGCTTGCCTGGTGATGTTTCCCACCACTCCTGGGCCTTTTCTAGCCTCCATTTCTCAATGGCTGCCTTTCTGAATGTATTAGCAACTCCGCCGAATGGTTCCGGGCCAATCATTGGAGTGTTAGCTTCTGCACGGGCCAGTTCATCAGCCTTCTCATTGCCCCGAAACCCTGAGTGTCCTGGTATCCATGCCAGTGTCAGAGAATTTTGACTAGCGGCATGTGTCGGGGCCCCAACGCAGTCCCACACCAGCTGTGAGCTAATTTGTGCTGAGACTATCGCCTTTAGAGCTGCTTGGCTGTCCGAGTATATGACTACGGTTTTACCCGTTATACCCTGACTTACGATCTCCCTTGCACAGTGTTGTATGGCCGTTACTTCAGCCTGAAACACTGTGGCATACGCACCTAGACTTAGTTGGATTTTTATCCTGTGTCCTCTACTGTATATACCTGACCCTGTGCCTTTCTCAGTCTTTGAGCCATCGGTATACCAAATTGACTCCCCTTGGATTGGGGGGCCATTGTTCCATGAGTCCCTTTCCAGTATTTCTATTTGAAAGTTTCTCACAAAGTTATACCTGGGGACTATCCTGTCCTGAGGCATACTCATTATTTGATCTGTCTTAACCCTATTGTATAACTCTGCTTGCTTTTACCTGCTAGTATAATATATATCCAATTACGACCCTGAGCTTTAAAGTTTGGCTAAGATTAATCAGTCTTGGAACAAATAAAACTTTTTACGGCTTAGAACAGACAAGTTTAATTTTAGGTTCTGTGTGTTTACAGCAAGTGACTCCTGTGATCCAAACATCTTTTAAACTTTCTATATTATTTTTAACGATTAAAAAATTACTAAAATTTCTGACAATACTAATAGAAGAATACGTTTTGTGGCCAATTAAAAATCTCTTTAAAAACTGTACACTGTTTTAATTATATTTCCATTTTTTGTTTAAATGATGAATACATTGAATACTGTCTATATTTCATATGAACATTTAAAAGAATTTAATTTTTATTAAAAATCGAGTTCGACCGTTGACAGTGATTGGAATTGCTTTTAAATTTCATATTGACTTTTGTCTCGTTTATGCATTCCATTGTCGTCGTTTCAATTGCAGTGTTATTATTAAACCTTTCATAATTAATTTGCATATTTTAGTAGATTTTATACCATTATTATATGTTAAATGGATTGTTAAATACAAACTGATAAAGAACTGGTGATTGGATGTTCATTTTGTAAAATTTAATATTTATTGGAAGTTAAAACAAACAAAAAAGGTAGTTAATATTTATAATCACGCTGATATGAATATTTTTAATCACATCTATTGTGCTTATTTTATTAATATTGCAGTGTGCTGAATCAGTATTGTCATGCTCTAGAAAATCTTCGCATTCACAATTGAGAGAAACGCTCGATTAAAATAATATGTTTTGATTTTACTCCCTTGTAAAGAGTAATCGAGTTTGTGCAAGATAAAAGAAAATCTGCGCGGCAAGTTAAAAGAGCTTTAACTAAAATCCGAAATCCGATTAATGATTTACGAAAATTTAAAACGAAATTTCATACTTGGAGTATTAAATAACGATCTCGAATGGAAATGAAAATTTAATTAAAAATGTTGAATTGATATTTATTTTAGTGCGGCTTTTAAATTTCGAAATCATCGAAAACTTAGGACAGTATTTTCGGTGTTATCAATTTTCTATCTCACACATTGTAAGATCAGCAAATTTTTTATTATACACAAAATAAAGGAAGCTGAAACTGGCATAAACGTGATTGATTTATTTAGGAGTAACACAATTGGGAAAATGAAAGTTAAATTTAACTGTATCCAAACAAAGATAAACAGAATTCATTATCTATTTACGTTCTACAACTTTGTTGGAAAGTATCACAACAGCTTACAAATTCTGTTAGATATACGAGATGAGAACTATTGTCATTTCAAATGATACAATAAAATGTCAACTACAAAATTTGAATCTGTCGGAAGTTTCTCTTTTATTATTTTAAACGTAATCTTGTTTTGCAAGTTGCTTTTGTAAATTGTTGTTGTTTATTGTTTTATTTGGTAAACGTTTTCAACAATCTAGGAAATGCAGTGCTATTTGCAATTTAAACTTTTTAATGGTTAGTTTTTTCAGTCAGAATTTAAAGGTCCTTTTAAAATTTTTAGGTTGAATTAATAAATAAGGCAAACAAAAACCGACTTACGATCTCTATTTGTAGCTTTAAATGCCTTAAGCTGCTAGGCCATATTTTAGTTTCATTTGGTTTTAAGTGCATACATAATATATATGAAGTTTGGGGAGATTATTTGTTATCTCCACAATGGAAACAATAATCTTTAAGCCACTTTTTTGTTTGCTTTGTCTTATATTTTTATGTTAATGGAGTTATATACGAACTGAATTAAATCAAGTTATAATTACAAACCCGCAAGGATTATCCGAGGCCGAGTGGTTCAAGGTGCTATCGCTATAGATTTTGATAGGTACTACTTCCTAAGTCTACTTTGTTTTTACATTAGTAATATTCCCAACCGAGACTATTTTGCAAACATACTTTTACTTTAGGAATCTAATTATTTGTGATATCTGTCATGGGTTTTTTAAAAAATTACCTAAGCTGAATTAAGACGATCAAAGACCCAATTAATTACTAATGTATCTGTGACTGACGTGGCTAGAGGCGTTACCGCGTATAAGTAAAGATAGCAGGTTCGAGTACATTTTTTTCAATTTCTCCTTAATGTCAGTTTCTTGTTTAGATACTTATTCTAACTTTCAGAAATACATTTACTTTTTTTTATAATTTATTAGTTTTTGTTATTTGATTAGTTAAAGTGTTATAGTCTACTAATGATCATCAGTGTTTGATGCGGGAGTTAAAATTATTAATTATTCTTAATCTTCTAATATCTGTACAGGGTGATTTATACCAGGAGGCGAAAAATGTAAATTCGTGTTCTAGAATGGATTCTAACCACAAAATGTGAAATGACTTTTTTCCCGATCGGCCTTTGGTTTGAAGATATAGAGGTTCAAACTTTTGAAAAATATATTTCAAGTTTCACAAAAAAGTAATAGTAAGTCATGTAAAAACGTGCGGATTTTGTACTGACCATACATGCTCATTGTGACAGTTATGGTTACCGTCTCTGGTGAAGGTAGCTTCGTCGGACCACAAAATGGAACGAAAAAAATTTTCGAGTAGCCATCGCGAAAAAGCTAATCTTTATTCTTTATCTCCTGGTTGTAAGTGATGGACCCGCTGATAATGATAAGGATACAATATTTCTCTGTTTAAAGTTATCCAAACAAAGTTTTGAGAAACTTGCAGACGGATTGCAATTCGTCTGGTACTAATACCTGGTTCGTCAAGCACTGTATCAATTACTTCCTCTCTTGAAGCGTTGTATCGTTGATTTACACCACCAGTATGACGATTACCATTTCCACATTGTCGCAGTCTTTGAAATGCATCTGAAAATACACGTCGAGATGGCTGACGTCTATTCGGGAATCTTTTGTGATACTCCCTACAACTTTCTAAAGCATTGCCGTTGGAATAGGCATAAACAAAAATAATGTTGGCATATTCTTCATTGCTGAACTACATTCTTGGCAAAATTTCTATCTTTTTTACACTAACAATTAGTAATACCCACAGTCTGTGACAACTGTCAACTACTAGTAAATACGTTTGTTTCAAAGCAATTTACAATTTAAGGACAAAAATTAAATAAGTTCAGAAAACTTTATGCCTTGTTATGTCCAAAACAAAGGCCGATGAAAATAAAGTTATTTTGCATTTTTTGCTTAGAACTAATCTAGAACACGGATTTAAATTTTTCGCTTCCTGGTATAAATCACCCTGTATATCTAAATATATATTACAGCTTATTATCTTGCTATGAACTCATAGCACGTAATCAATATTCATATGCACTCTAGTTATTTATTACGATGACGGTGTTCGAAGTTAGGAAATGTTCTTCCCGTTAACACTGTTTGTATCTTGTTAATGAGATGGGCGATTAAAGTGTTGACGAGAACGAGGGATACTTGAAGCACAAACTTGGAAATTTAATCCTAATTATTTGAAGAACAGCTTGAACTATCGTTAGGAACATGTAAACTGATTACGTCTGAGCTATCCGTAACGATTTTTACTTTACAATACGTCAGGTATAAAAGGAAATTAAGTGTCTGGAGGTTTATTCCTTTACGCGAACGATTTACTGGATTAGTCTTATTGAATTGTTTCGAATGCAGGCTACAAATTTAGTAATTTATTTTGAAAGCTTGTATTTATAGCTTCTATTTGTTTTTATGTGTATGTATGGATAATAATTATTATTAAATTGGAGTTATACAGGTTGGTTAAAAAATTTTGAAAGCAAAAATAAAAGAATGTGTATTTTCCAATGAAATTGTTTTTTTTTATTTAATATAATCTCCCACAGCTTGACCATACTTCATTATCCAGTTATTTCCATGAACGAAGTTCTGAAGAGGTATTACTCGGAAGGAGCCAAATCTGGTGAATACGGTGGGTGTTCAAGCAATTCGTTTAATTTAAACATCGCCAACAAATGAACAGTTGAAGCACTAGCTTACGACTTTTAAGTTTTTCCACCTACACCTAAGCCTGTTTAGCTACTTAATATTTTAAACCAGAAGAAGCTTTTCATATTATTTGTCCCTATTTATCAGATTGTTATTAATAGTAACAAAAGTCATTTGTTATACCTATTACTGATTTAGAGATAGTTCATATATTTATGTCAATTACATATAACGATCTTACTCAAAATTTGCATAAACCGTTATAATTCGCTCATTATTCAGAATTGATTGACACAATGGTGGTGACTAAAATGTATATAAGCAAAAAAGTTCATTTATAATCTAGAAATACCTCGAAGCGGCGAGTGTTTTCATGTCACATGTCATGTAACTTTTCCAGTAAAAGCAGAGGGTAAAGTTTCAGTAGATGGATATTGACATGAAAGTGACAGAACAAGGTGACCACATCAGAATTACGTTTAGAATATTTTTAAATTTCTTCGAATAAGGTAATAGTACGAAAGAGGTTATAAATAACTTTTGATTAAAATGTGTGGAAGGTATGTCAACTTTACGGCTATTTGTTACGTCGAAATCATATAATTAGAATTTTGTATCAGAAGAATTAATACGAGTGTTACCACTTAAGTTTTTGCTAATAACTATTAGATGGGGCTACTGAAATGTCTAATCAGGATCGTAAATTTTGTTTTTTTTATCCTGGAATCAGTATAGTTTCGTTCAAAGTTAATTTTTGCATTAACACTTCATGCAGACAAAAAATGCCGACAAAAGATTTCCTTTGGCGTCATTTTTTTGCCGGCATGCATCCTTTCTCGGCATGCAGTGTGAATGCAAAAAGCAAAAATTAACTTTGAACGAAACTATAAGTGTTTATAAAAGGTAAGTGTTTAAAAAATGGAAATAACTCGTACATGTTTTTGTTGACTGATTTTTTACGATTTTAAAAAACGCTGTTGTTACCTTTTAAAACCATCTTTTAAGGGTGTCCTCGTAGGTATAGACCTAAATACAAATGTACCAAGAACATCTATTGGGGCAGAAGAGGTAATTTATTAGTTTGGGATTTAAAGGCCTGCAAGTTAGGACGAGTGGGGAAGACGTGGGGAGGTAAGGAGTTCCACAATCTGGAGACCCTGGGGATGAAGGAACGATCAAATCGATCCGTTCTCGATGTCGGGCACTGATCAGTATAAGGGTGCATGGAGTTTGCACGTCGCGTTGTTTTGGCTGGTCTGGCAAGTGGAGGCATTATAGAGCGGAGTTCTTCTGAGCAAAATCCGTTTATGTATCAGTAAAACAAGGAAAGATCAGCCACTGCTCTTCGGTGGGATAATGGGGCTAGGTTTTTGGTAATACTGGTGTCGTTTATTAGTCGAACTGCCATTCTCTGTATTGCATCAAGAACTGCGAGCCTTGACCGAGCCGCCGAACCCCATACATGCGAGCAGTATTTAAGATTAGGCCGTATTTGGGCTTTGTAAAGAGTAGCCAAGTTGGATGGAGAAAAATATTTCCGTGCTCTAAACAGAAAGCCTAATTTCATTCCTGTTGCAGTTGCTATGGATGCAATATGTTCGTTCCAGAGTAAGTCCTGGGAGATCGTTATACCAACCAGCGTAATGGAGTCGCCCGCTACCAGTGTCTGATCGTTGATTGTAATGGATGAGTCGCATGTTTGCCTCTTGTTGGATAGGCAACATGTCTTTGTCTTGGAAGCGTTAAAATTAACAAGATTCTTTCTTCCCCACTCGTCTACAATTCTGAAATCTTGATTCAGAGAAGCCGTTGTGGATCTTCTGTTCTCTTCCAGAATATCTAGAGGTATGGGACGGTTGTGCGCTTTGCTACAGTGTAGGTTGCTATCATCTGCAAAACCATGTATCGGGTTATTAGTGGCTTCTAGTAGATCATTAATGTTCAATAAGAATAGAGTAGGAGCTAGAGTCGATCCTTGGGGAACTCCAGCGTTGATCTTGTAGAGGTTGGAAGAATGTCCATCTACAGCAACTTGGATGTGCCTGTTGGAGAGAAAGTTGGATATTCATCTGCAAAGGTTTTGCGAGAGACCGTATGAAGGCAGTTTATTCAAAAGAGCTGCATGCCACACTTGATCAAATGCTTTTGAGATGTCTAGTGATACTATTTGAGTCTCCCCATAGCGGTAAATGGCATCACTCCAGACATGAGTTACATATGCTAGTAGATCGGCTGTTGATCTTTGTTGGCGAAAACCATATTGCCTGTCACTTAAAAGGTTGTGTGTCTCAAGGTGGCTCAGGATCTCGTGATTGACGTATTTCTCGATAGTTTTTCTAATAACAGATAGAAGAGCTATGGAAACTTCTGACAATACATTCATGATAATAGCATAAACTAATTATTATTTAATATATTTTTTAAAAGTTATACAAAATATTCATTTCTAACGTAGAAGACAAAGAATCAGCTTTACTATACATATACCAGATTTAAAGACGACACGCTCCCAAAGGTCATTTTCTGTTATTCAAAATTCAGAATTTCCTAGTTTAAACTGGATAAATATCTACAGAAAATACATTTCACTTAGTCCAAATAAGACTTAAAGCAAACACCTTTTTCTTGCTTATAGAAATGGAAAATATGTAAATCTTGTTTTTGATATAAATGAATTTCCAAAAATGCCCTTAATTGATGCAAGATATTAAAATTTTCCCGGACCGTCCACATACACTGGCCCATGGAGACTAGACAAGGAGTACGAACTCCATGTATGCAAATAGGGCTACTAAAATAAGAGGGCGCTGGTGTTCCATTTGTACCAAGATGACGACCAATGAGGACGTAGTTTGAAATCAAATAAATAATTTTTAATTATTTCATTATTCATTTATTTACACAATGAAAAAAATAGTTCGATCATTCAGATATAAATAATAAAAACCAATTTAATAATTCACGATTATTTAATTGTCTATATTCATACCGGTACAAAAGGAACACTAGCGACGCTAGTGGTGAAAAAAGTAAACCTAATATGTACAATACCGTGGACAGATTTTGGCAATTCCCCCGGTCGAGTGCGTACTCCTTGTCTAGTCTCCATGCACTGGCCATTCAATCGCTCTTCTGATTGAATGGCCACTTCTAGTTGACGCAGTAGGTGATTTGTTACAGTCAAACACACGGTGGTTGAAAGTCGTTCACGGTTGCTAAGGGATACGCAGATAGTTCTATTATAGGTAAATTAAACTGTGCCTCCAGATTTCTATCCGGAAATAATATAATGTTCGAAAGCTCCTCTTACAAAAAAAGTCGATATAAATGTTACCAACAATACTCTCAATAAAAATAATGTATCTGTAACCCAAACAAAGTACCTGCAACTGGATTAAAATTTAATATAAACAATCCAAATAATGGCACTTTTAATATGTTAATGTTTAGTACAACTAAATTCTTAATTTCTTAATTTCACATTATCCAACCAAATTAAATTGTCATTTGTTGATTCAAAAATTAAACTAAAATAACAGTATATTACTTTATTACAGGGAGTGTGTTTGGCCCATGAGCGAGCTTGCGAGCGAATGGGCTAAAGAAACGAGCCAAATATGCAATTT
Organism: Altica lythri; assembly: GCA_964028335.1. Lineage (NCBI taxonomy): Eukaryota > Metazoa > Arthropoda > Insecta > Coleoptera > Chrysomelidae > Altica > Altica lythri. Next base: position 42,459,806 of record OZ034806.1, on the reverse strand, counting down.
GTTCCTCGAGTGAAGTACTATGCTTTACCCACGACTTACCAAATGGTTTTGTATAAAACTAAAAATAACAAACAAAATTTAAATTTTGGCATAAGTTGTCAAACATATTCGATTTCGCAGACAGTTCTGTCTGAGAAATGTCAAATGTTAGTTTAATTTAACGTATACTGTAGGCAACCAACAAAATAATACAGGTTTCTATCTACTTACTCCACTAGTGGAGTAAATGAAACTATAACACAACTCCTCAATAATTTGACACTTACTGACAGACATATCTATAGGTTAAAAAATATGCAATTTACTTATGAGTCGTGGGTAAAACTATATTATTTACTTATGTAAGTAAATCTGTTTTATTGCGATTGTAGAAAAGATATTGTATAAAACTCATACATAAAGTGTCCTCTTTTGACTTATGAGAAATTTCTCATACTTAAAAACCTACTTTATATACTTGTTGCATAAATTACTATTTTAACTAAAATGTGGAAAACACCGAAATGGATGCTTAGACCGGCGTTTTTGAATACCCGAGACCCTGTTGTTTAATTGTTTGAATGATTACACTGTACATAACACTAAAAGCACAATTTCATTCTAAAATAAAAAGTAGAAAATAAAACCGCTTTATACGATTTACTCAATTACCTACAGCTTTAGCTACAAAAAGGACCAATTCATTATAAAGTTTGTTTGTTTTCATTTTTCATTTGTGTTGTTCTAAAAAAACCTAAATAGTTGTGTTCAAACAATCAGCAAATTAATCTTTTTATATGCGGGTTTTAGGATAAAAAAGGAACAAATTATTCAATTGCGATGTAGGTACCAATGGCAATTCTTTTCCATACAGACAATTCGTATGCGGCCTTTGGAAAAGGATCAAACCCAACCAAACATCCCCGACGGGGTGATGACAGCGAATGTGGGTCGGTTACCACTGACTAATCAATATTTAGCCCCATCAGCACGCCAAGGGTGTCGAAGGAGCGCATTTTCTACCTCACCGGACTACTTATTCAAAGAGTTATGTTGCATTTTACGAGAGACTGATTTTAGACGTTGAGAGTGTGTTTCACGGTGCCACACAATAAAACATGAGGGCAGATAAGAGGTTTATGGATATACTTGCATAACAAGTAAAACATGTGAAAATACTAGATGCATTTTAGCATATTAAGCGCATAAAGTACATTCTGAAAACAAATTTTGTTGCAATATTAACAATAATCCATTAGATTCAGAATTTAAATGTCCAATAGTGCCGATATTTAGGAAAATAGCGTATACTTTTTCGGATAAGAAGAAATTTTTATTTGTTAATAATCACGAAGTAAATGCGACAAATATCTAAATCTATTTCGGACAAAAACACTTTTAAGATTGCAGATTGCAATGTATATTATCATTCAGTTTCTGAACTGTAAAGCATCATAAATAAGGGATCTTTTGGTACTGAAATTATGATTAAGATTAGTATCTACTCATAATCGCACATTAATTTTAGTACCTGGATGACCGAGCTTTGCTCGTGAAACATATAAATCATAGAGCTTTCTGTTCGTATGTTAGTCAAATTTTGCAAACATCTTACTTTAGCAGCGCGGATTCGACGAGCATAAACCTGATCATTTGCATTAATGGTTTCTTGAAATGATTCTTGATACGCGAAGTTTGATAAACCTAACCTGTTTGTATTTGTTTGATGAGGATGGGCCCTTGGATTAGTCCAATACTTTGCTGAATGTGCTACCTGAGCAGTTAGGCATTATTTCACAGGTTATCTTACCCTAACAATCATGTTATGTGAAAAAACAAACAAAAAATCTTTTTTGCTGTACAGGTTTGTTGGATGGAGTCAAATAATACCAGAAACTAATTTTGCTCTATGTCGACGTTTCGACTTTATTTAAAGTCATTCTCAAGACATGAACTAGGAAGTTTCTCTTGTTAACATTAAAACTAAATAAGGAGTTTTATCACCCATGTAGAAATTATTTTCATTTGCAATTTTCTTTTTGTTAATTCTTTAGATAGATAGATCGATCTAGATACTTTAATATATATATGGCTTGATTCAATCAAGAATAAGTGCTATTTGTAGTATGTCATTTTGTACGTTTTCAGCGTTCAAAGAATGAGCAAAGCGTAATAAAAGTAAATAATAGGTAAAGTTTGAAGCGCTATCACCTTTCCTTGTTTTCCATATTAATTACTTATTTAATTCTCGCTTTTAAAATTTAAGCACTGCTACTGAAGCAATTTATGTATTTTCTTTAAGTTGCTTTTAGCTATTATATAAAACCATGATTAATTTAATCTGTAAAATACCAATTTCAATTCTACATGCAATTTGGCAACATGTAAAGTACTTAAAGAAAAACTTGTGTTCGCCGCGCCCTGCAAAACTCCTGTTGGGTGAGGTATTTTGGTGTTGTTTGGGAGACAATTTTGTAAAAAAAGTAATGGCTTTATGTAAAAATTAGGTCAGAAAGAAAATAAAATAAATCCTAGAAATTCCCTTGGGACTTAATTAAAAAGAATTACATGCACAACAGTTTGGCGACGAGGATTCGAAAAACCTGTGAATAATATGACTAGAGAAAATCGAAATAGAAGAACTTCAAATTTGGAGACGACACCTAAAGCATTTAAAATAATTCACAAAAGTTTTTCAATTGAACAATTGGATTAAACAAAATTACAGTGGTTGAGATGGGTACAGAGATTTGAAGGTGCTTGCGAAATATATGAAATATCGGAAATAAGCGTTTCTTATTTTTTACATTAAATGGGACCTAAAACGTACGATATTTTATGTGACAGATTAACTTTAGATTAGCGCCTAATTCTAAAAATCTTAATAAATTAGTTTAAATCTTACAAGATTATTTTAGTCCTATACTTTTGGAAATTTCAGAAATCTATCGATTACACCAACGAAAACAACAGGAAACTGAGAACATTACAACAATACGTTACAGAAAATGTCAATTTATTGTAACTATTTAAAGAAAGCGTTGCGTAATCAGTTTCTCTGGGGTTTACGTAATGAACAAATAAAAAATCGATTACTTAAACAAAAAGATTTAACATTTGATAGTGCCATTGAAATAGCTGTTGGGATAAAACTTTCGGCAAAAGACACTGCTAAGATACAGAATAGTAAAGGTATCGATAAAGTGGATTTGAGATCAAAATCAAATAAAAATTTTAGCAAGTTACAAAAATATACAAATATAACATCAGGCCGAAATGCTTTAGGTGTGGTGATAAAACACATATTGCTTCTACTTATAATAAAACTTGTTGCTCTTTTTGTAATAAGAGGGGTCAACATCAAAGTGTTTGTAGGAAGAAATTATTCAACAGAACAAATCAAGTTGATTCACAAAATAAAAATTGTGTTAGAAAGAAAGTAAAATAAATCCTACAAATTCCTTTGTGATTTAATTTAATACACTACATACACAACAACCCCTGTGCCACAGCAAACAAAAGAAACTAAAAACAAAATTAGAGTGACTTAATAGCCGTTGACCTGTTGACAACTGCTTTCCGGAGTTCCGGACAAATCCACCTCGATTTGTACTTAACCGATTATGACAAGAGCAGAGCAGCAACTAGAGGAGAGACTGAAGGACTATGTAGGTCAGTAAATAACGATGAGAAGTAACCCTTATTTTTGGTTGTGTTATATAATAATGTAGTAATCTTAGACCAATTTTGCAGGGATAACCAACGAAAAATCTTTGAGATGTGCTATATAAATAATTGTTCTAATGCCATTAACCACAAAAAGGATGTAGACAATTTATGCTCTATTTACACTTTTCTTCTAAAACAACAAGATTCCAAACGTAAGAAATTGCCAACTTGCTATAAGACTTGGAAGATTAACCCTCATAGCACTTGTAGACGTTCAGAAGAAAATGCATAAGTAATTACTTTTACTCTTCATAACAAAAATTTTTAGGTCCATCAATAAAAATCAAAACATCTATTTTAACAATTAACAAAAATTAATAATGTCAATTTATTTATAAATCCTGTCCCGCTGTTTTAACTTTTTACTCTTCTTCGTTTTGCTTATCCTGTCAACAATTTAGACAGTCATTTTTTGGTTAAGTTAAAAAAATTGTAATTATATTAATTTTAATGTGTTTGTACTGATTTTTAAGTTACTGATTGTTTCAATAATTTATTATGTATGTGTCATCAAAAATTGTATAAGACTATATGTATCAACTATCAGTTGTTATGGATAAGCATTCTGGACGCTCCGTTTTTTGTTTATATAAGCTTAGCGAAAAATCTGGAACCATCCATTCTTGTAATTTTGGCCTCTAGAGTCTTTTTCCCTTAGTCTTTACGAATTCCAAGAAATCGCTGCTCAAAAATGTATCCGGTTTCCCTGTTTTAAGAACTCACCTGTCTAGAACATTCTTTTCTTAGTAATATGGTTGTCGACTGGTGTTAAGGGACGGAGCTATCGGTGCCATAAGCGTCAGAGTGGTTATTCGTGTAACAATATAATTTTTCATTAGATCAGGATCATTATCACGTCATTAATTATTGTTGTTAATTGTGACTTTGTTTTATATTAATAAACCCTTTAGACATAAACCCCCATTTTATTTTCTAGCTGTTTTGAGCAACTCCCTTCTTTAGTCTTATAGCACTGTTCCAATTAGAAAGACGTCCCTATGTAATATAATCTAATAAAAAAAAGTGTGCGTCTCAGGACGCGCGGCAGAAGTGATAACTTCAACTAATCCAAGTTGAACTATTTAATATTGAAATTTTTAAACTTGAGAAAAACTTTGTCTATTATTTAAATTTTATGTACATTAATATGATAATGTGTATAAATTTAAAAATTTAAATATTTTGAAAATTCTGAAAAATTTTTTATCACTATAATTTTCACTAATTACGATACAAAAATTTTTTACTATGACAGTTCAAAATTTCTAATCAGTCACGTAGTAATTTGCAATACAACAACCCTTTACGTGGAACGGCATGATTGCTATTTAATACACACTTAAAACTTAAATTCTTATCCATATTATTAATAATAACATTAATAATACACTTTATAATCAATTTCTATAAGATTTATCACAAACGAAACCACCAAAACATGTCTTTTTTATGCTAAAATTAGGCTAATCGAACTGTCATTTCTTCTTAGACAACCTGTTATTTGAATAAATAAGTAAATAAATAAAAAAAAGGTAAAAGTTAAGAGATATATACAAAAAAGTGTGCATCGGCCGGGAATCGAACCAGGGCCGCCCGCGTGGCAGGCGAGCATTCTACCAATGGACCACCGAACCACTTACGTACCTATAATAACTTCCAGAATGTATTTGATGCACGTCTCATTTGACGGGTTTTTCGTTACGGTTTTTACTATTACATTTTTTTCAGTTCAGTTCAGTTTAGTTCCAAAAAGTAATGAATTGTATTTAGTGACAGATTAATACCATATAACACGGTAAATTTAAATATACTTAAAACTTACATTGGGAAAAGCATAGAGAGAGAGAGAGAGAGAGAGAGAGAAATGATATTATTATGTTTCACTGCGCCTGCGTGTAACAACGATAAACAACGCGTTATGATAAACGCTTTTTTCAACGCGTTACGCTAAAATCAGTTTACCCTCCCATAAGAAGTTATCACTTCAATAAATAAATAAATAAATAAATAAATAAAGATATTTGTATTAATATTAATATTTACCTATTTCTATTATTATTATGTTTCAGTGAGCCTGCGTGTAACAACGATAAACAACGCGTTATGATAAACGCTTTTTTCAACGCGTTACGCTAAAAATCAGTTACCCTCCCATAAGAAGTTATCACTTCAAAAATTTCTATTTGTTTCTTTTTGACAGTGTTACAAACCTGTGCACAGAAAACTAGATAAATAAGTAACCAACCTTTTTTTTAAGATTATCTAGCTGATAGCAAAAAATCTAACAAATGGAAATATTTATTTGAGTGGAATCTTCAGCATATTGACAGTTTAATCAAAGGCAGTTACGTTCTTCGTGGCAATAACATATCGACCAATTTCCTCGACGATAAATCGTAAACAGAGAACGCCAACCGATCAAATGAAATGGTTCTTTTTTTGTGGAAAGCGTTGCATTATTCGTTCGTATAAGTAAATACTCAAGGTGATTGCTTTGGTTTCAGAACAACTTTTGAAACTATAAAATTTGAAGTATTATATACTTACAGATCGAACGGCAATGTACTTGAATTTTATAGAAACTTTAAAGGTCCACTTGATTTTAATGGTGTAAACAAAAATTACATAAAACATGAAGATTATACCTCATAGGGTTAAAATATATTTTCTAATTTTATTGTGATGCTAGTATTTTATTGAATAAATAATGTTAAATGATGAAAATTTGATGATTTTTTTACAACAATGCCAAAACGTATCTATTTATTAGTACTTTCTTACTTTTTTTTAAGTTAAAGCTTATAAATAAATATTTCATAAACTCTTTTATCCAATGCATATTTCACACTTCAGTGCTTCAAAAGCGTAAATTCAATTGAAAAACCTCAGGCTATGTGCTAGGAAATGGAGGAAACAAAAACACATCGATCGCATGCACAAAATGCAGATAGCAAAGAAAATTCCATCACAAAAAACAAGGCAAATAACGTGCATTTACGTCTGAATAAATACCACACTTTGTTTCTATTAATCAAAGTCGCATTTGCCGGGAAAAACTAGAAAAGATCGTATAAATTTGCCATTAATTACTTTTCGCTGAAATTGTTTTTCATTATTCTGGCACGTGATTGTAATAACTGAAAAAAATCAATTGTAAACACAAAATTATCAATTTTTGAATAGAAAACATCACATAAAGCATTCACTGCATTTTAATCATAATTGATGGTTGTAATCAGATAAAATAAGCATAAATTATAAAGAGCTTAGACCGTTGATAAAAAATGCTTTATTTGGAAAAAAATTAACATTTATTATCGACTAGCGGACCCGGCGAACTTCGCACCGCCTAACACTAATGTTTTTTCCAATTTTTTTTTTGTTTTTACGATTAATTTTTTGTATTTTTTCTCATATTTTCTCGTTAGTTACCAGTTTTTACGATTATTTATAGTACTTTGTAATTTATCGGTTAGGTATATTATATATTAACTGCGCCACCTAACGGTGGCGTCATAGTTCTTGGGTAAGTAAGTTTTGCTCTTTTAAATATATGAGATATCAACTACGCCACCTTACGGTGGCGTCATAGTACTTAGTTATGTAGAAATTACAGGTGTAAATTTATAACATCTCAACTAAGCCGCCTTAGGGTAGCGTCATAATGATTAATTTCGTAATAAACGCGTCCGATCGCTGCAAAATTCAAAGTGCTATAAGGAAAATCGCGGCCTCCGATGCGCTATTTATAGGCACGTTACCGCCGCCCCGGCCGGCCAGTACCACCGCAAGCGCTACGTCCCTCAATTTTAAATCTGTAATATCTTCGAAAATATTCATTTAAATCTTGTGCTGTAAAGACCATATAGATCTATATTAAATCAACAATGTATTTAAGCTATTTAATTGGATAAGGATTAATGCTGTATTGGTTAAAATCGCTTCGAAAATTAGCCATTATTTGTCGTAAAAATTAAAATGTTATTGTGGAATATCCATAAGAGATAGATATATACTATCGCGGAGTTTTCTGTAGACCTTTTCAATGTGTACAAATAATTAGTACATTATTTTGATAAATCTCGTAGGGTTCAGCCTGCGTTTGCAATGTAAGCGGAAAAAAATTGATAATTAACGACATCACATTAGAAACCTCAAAAATAACAGTATTTCTCCACTATTTAATGGATGTTATTATACATATAAACCTTCCTCTTGAATCACTTTATCTATTAAAAAAACCGTATCAAAATCCGTTGCGTAGTTTTAAAGATTTAAGCATACAAAGGGAAATAGGGACAGAAAAAGCGACTTTGTTTTATACTATGTATATTGAATTGATAATTTAACTTGTTATTTTTCTTATAGATTGTTATCAAGGAAATTCTCTTTTATCGAATAAACCAGTAGGTACTGATTATTTTTTCAATTTTTAGTCTAGTTTTTCTATTGTTTCTTGATCTATCTCTAATTATCGAATTCTCACTCATGAAATCTTTTTAGAACTCAATTATATTAACCAACTCTTCCAGGTTTCTCAATAAATTTTCAAACGTAATTGTGTTTAACATTGACTGGTTTTTAACTATTTCTCTTTAAACCACAATTTAATTAAATTAAGAAATTCTAGAAGTCTCTTATTAAACTTTTTCAACAGACAAATTTTGATTTACTTATTAATAATTCTCCATTACGAGGGTTGTCTGTTTAGTTTTGCATATAGCCATAAAGACTAAACATATATAGAATTAAAGTACTTTATTGCTTTTTAAAATATGTCACACTACACTTTTGCATTCGTTCAAACCAATTAATAAATCAGTTATTTCAGTTGACATCTGCAAAATTGCTGTTTTAAAGGTATCGATGGCTTCTTCCGGCGACTGGCGCTAGCCACGCATTAAATTCGGGATCTTTGGGAACGCGAAGAAGTCGATGGTTTGAAGCACCAAAAATTTGATTGTCCTGAGGTGGGATGATTCCCCGTTGTGTATTGCTTTGTCGAAATTCGCGGTAACTTCTGGTAAACAAATACTTATATATCAATCCGAAGTAACCGTTCTTAGATCTTCTAAGGCAATTGTTGCCACATGACTAGATTTTGACACAAAAGTTAAATAAAAACACAAATGTTTTCACGATATCCACAATATATTACTTTATAATATGTGACGCGTTTCGCTATGAAATAGCTTTATCAAACACCAGTACCAGTGTATTTAGGACAATTAATTAACTGATATGATTAAAAATCTTTTTAATGGCTTAGTTGCTCTTTGGTGCTCTACAATTAATTTTTGACGGTATAAATTCAGGTATTTTCATACTCACTGTTTTAAAACAAAAAAAAAATAAACTCTATTTGTTTTAGTCTAGTTTAAGTCCAAAAGGTATGGTTTTAAAAGCTTAACAAATTAACTGATTAACCAAATCGAATGAGGAACAGAAAGTTCGACTATGTATAATTTGAATAAGATTGAGAAAGAGAGATAACGTTCTTAAATTAATATTAAAAAAAACTGATGTTTTAATGTTTCTCTGAAGAAATCCCAAAATACAATCACAGCTTAAAGTTTTTGGATTACAAAAGTTGGTAGATAATGCAAATAATTTTAATTTTTTTTTAAATGTATTTTAAATTAATTATGTCATTTATCATCCCATTAACTTCAATATTTAAATCTAACCCATGCACAGAAAAGATAGAGCAATGTGCTCTAAAATATATAAAGAAAGGCCATGTACCTAATAAAGCTTAATAGATACGTGTAACGACGAATCACTACCGCTATCACCTTATAAAATGCAATAACTGTTGAGCTCTATACGTGGCACTATCTTGTCTTATTGTCCTTATTGAAAACTCCTAATTTTTTATATATTCGATTTATTATATCATTATCTTTATAATATTTATTTATAATTTTTTCTTCATATGTAATACCTTCTTGAGAAATAACTTCATTTTCAAATTGTCCTTTTGGTTTAGTTTTATTTTCATTTCTATAAGTAGATATTAATTTCATATATTTCTGGTGAAAAATATTTTTCTTCATATTTAGATTTAAATTTTTTATATTTCCCCATAACTTTTTCATCAAGATTCGGTTTTATTTCTGTTTTTGTTTCTCCATTGTATTTAATGGTCATATCTGTGTATCTCCTCATCTCATATTTTTAATCATCTTTATTTTTTTACCATCTGACTTTAATTCCTGTTTATTCTCTTTTATAACCCTCATCCCTTCAGTTTTTCTATCTATCCTCTGTTTAACTCCCTGTAAGTCGTCTGACCTAATTTAATCATTTTACTTCTTTTTAATTTTCTTTGTGGCTTTGATCATGTTCATAATCGGATCTATCCTTGGCCTATCACTATCCCTGACAATCCTGACTATCCCCTACCTGACTACCCTGACTATTAATATTGTCCCCTGGTTCTGACATTGTATGTTTTCACCCTCGTAATTTCATATACTTTTTTAAATTTTTAGATTCGGAATATTAAATTATTTTTTTTAATATCGCACAAAGACTATTCTTTTGTCGTTAATTACACACCTCCTATCAGATTATATAAAAAAATTTCTGAGAATGACACTTGAAAAAAAGTCCTACGTAGCCCCACGTTTTGGGCACCAATTGATATGAACTCCTTCCCTCCCCCCCCGGGACACCACCTTCGAATCAAATCTACGGGTTGTGGATTCTGTCCCTTAAGTTTTTACAAACAAAAATCCATTTTCTTTTTCTTTTCTTCTTTTATGCTTGTTTGGTTTTCTTTCCTAGTCTAAGAACTAAGAAAGGTCTTGTTCTGCTTGTTTCGGCTTCTGGTCTGGTCTGCGTTCAGTTTCTTTTTTATATTATGTTTTCCTATTTTTTTCAATTATGTTCTTAATTTATTTTCCAGAACCAGCTAATACTTAAAGTGCCTCAGTTGACTACTAAATATTTTTTTTCCGATCAATAAAGAATTCTTTTATAGTAACTTTTTTCTGGTGGAATTGTAGTTAAGAAAAGATCATTAGGTTCATCATTGGGGTTCGGTTTATATTAAATTTCAAGCTAGAATTACATTACCAAGTTTTAAAGTCTTTTAAGTAATTTTAATTGAAATTATTTGAATACAATTTATTTTTTTATTTAAATAATATATCGTTTAACAGTTAGATCTTTTGAAAAGTTTGAATTCTTAAGGTTAAGAAAAATAGTAGTCATTTAAATGAACGGAGAACCCGATAAAGATAAATCAAATGTATTGGAAAAAGTAGAAACAAGTTAGATTTATAACCAAACTAACTTATTGGATGATTTATTTTCATCTGATATCGAATGTTGGAAGTAATTTCTGAAACCTACCCGGACAAATTAAAGCGTTCATAAAACAGCTATTGGCCAATGTTTTAATTCAAACTCAATTTTGTTGAGGTTTATTTTTAGTGATTGTTTGAAACAAGTAGATAAAACTATCCTGTTTTTTTTATTAAAAGTTGGTATCGTACCACTTTTCGTGATTTATTATCTTTTGCTTTTGGTAAATAAAACAGGAAACAGTAAAATATAAACAATTATATAAAAGAAGAATCAATATTAAATATATTTTTTTCATCATTCTCCAGTTGAAAACGCTTAAAAAACACCTATAGAAAAAACTGAAACACAAACTGGCTTCGTTTAATACTTTTACTAACTTTTTAATCCAATATACAACCAATATTTTCGTATACCTACACCTTCTTATCATTGACGTGAAATTATTCACAACGTTTAAAATTTAATTTCCGAAAGTTTGGAAGATTTACAGAACAAATTTTTAACCCTCAAGAGATAAATAAGTACCTCTTACATTCAGATCCACGCGGATATATATTTTTCGTCTAAATTATGTATTTTTCGACCCCGCACTCCAACTTTGTTGGAACTTTTAATTTTTTCTTAGGTTTGGAGATAAATAAAACGAACTAAGCATAAAGGAAAGCCGTGAAGGAATCTTTAATAAAAAAACATAATTGGAAAAATACGAAAGTTGTGTTGATATTGTAATGATAGATAGATTTGTGTAAGCTTAATTATATAACATGCCAAAAGTTATTTTAAATGTTGCTTGGGCTGTAATTTTCATTTATTAAAACATTTGTAATAAGCAAGAAAAACTTGTGTGAAACTTCTCTACATTGTTATAACTATAGTCGGGCCGTTCATGAGATGGAATTCAAGGACGCGTGATCAGTGAATACGGGCATCTGGACGGCTTAATCTTACGATGTAACGCCTTCTAAACTGCAATAAACGAAGGACAGTTTAGACTATACTCATACCAGATATGCTATAAACTGTGGGCCCAAATAAAGGAGTACATTTGACTCGTGATCATTCCATCTTTTGAACGGCCCGACTATAGATCTTACCTATGGCTTCACTTAATAATCCAAATAACACTAGAAATAGTTCCATCGTAAATAGAAATAATATAATACTAACACAAAAAAAATGTAAGCCATATTTTGTGTTATAAGAAAGCTGTGTCAAATGTGGATGCCTCGGTGTATGAAAATCATACCGTCAAAGACAACTTACATATTTCATCATCTCAACGTTTTTTGCCAACAGAAGCAAAACCAGAGCTTTTGCCGCTTGAGATAAAAAGTTGCCGCGGAATATAGCGTTCTTCTCGAATTACACACAAGACTTTTTGTACGCTCACATGAAAAAAATATGATATTTAAAAATTTTGTGTTGCCTATATTGGCTGTCAAGCTTGGTGACATGTATATTATTACATTCAATATTTTTAAGTGCTTTGATTTTAATTAATCATTGTATTTTAGTTTCTTGAAACATAAGATAGTCAAATAAAATATTGGGTCCCCTTTTTAACAATTTTCTGCTCTAGAGCGGAAAGTGGCAGATGGTGGGTGGCAAGCGCCAACTTTCTATTAGGGATTTGGATATGGAAAAGTCCACTTTCAATCGGTATCGTAAAAAAATGTCATACACAATAGTATAGCGATTTAATATTAATTTTTTTTTCGAAAAGTCAGAAGTGATAATATAAAAAAAAATAATGAAAAATACTATATTACATACCGAGGTGAAAAGTACTTCATGTTTCTCAAGAAAAAAAGATTCTTAACCAAGGCCGTAGGCCGAGATGAAAAATTTCTCGTAACAAAAATGGTACTTCTACCGAGGAATGTATACTATTTTATTCACAATCGTTGAAAAATAATATAATGAAATTAATAAATAAAGTAATTAATTTTGAGAAACATTTATTTCAGACAAATCTTCCTGTCTAGTAATGTATGTAAAATTTGACAGTTATCGTTGACGTTAAATTTATTTCTATAATAATTCGTGGTTTATTCTTATGTAATTGAGAGTATTGCAATATGTCCGATAATGAAGAAGATTGTACACACCCAGAAGTACGTGAGGCTGCACAAGCGGTGACTTTAAATCTCTTACTTGACAAAAGTAAAAAAAGGTACGATAGAACGTACGAAATTTACCACGAGTGGTTTATTGAAACAGGAGGTCAAAACCGAAACTTCTGAAAACTGCTTATTGGCTTATTTTGTATTTAAAAAAAAATAAGTTGAAACATTTTACAGGATATACCTTTTGATTTTCTTCCTCAGAAGGTGTAAATAACTTGCAAATTATTACCTACATGTATAATTTCATTGATAAATTTTTAGGTTGCTTTAATAATTGGCATCTCCGGTGCCTGTCGAACTGATGAACTATTTAAAATTAAAATAGATCATGTGGATCTACAAAAAGAAAAATGTGCCATTGTTATTCCTGACACAACTATACTCACTTTCGACTTTCGAAAAAATAAAGAAGTAGATAGAATTTTTCTGCAAGTCAGACATGGAAAATTAACAATTCTGTGGCAGAATTTTCCAAAAAAATTGCCACTTATTTACCATTAGACAAGATAGAAACATATACTGGTCATTGTTTTCGTCGAACAGCAGCTACTTTATTTGTAATTTTTTTTTTTATTCCTTTTCTGGATCTTAAGTCATGCAATGATGTTTTTCAAAACCTTCATTAATAGCAAATGTATTGGTTGAAAAAATATCTTAGAGATAGTTAAGATAGCAATTACCTTAAAAATATATAAAATTATCGTATAAACAAAACATCTTCTATCTCCACACACGTAGCAGAATGTTAGAATTATGGGAATTTTTAAAAGTGAATCAAAGAACCATCCTTACTTCTGATATATATGGATAATAATTAATAGATCTTGTAACAATCCTACTGCATATTATAATAGGTAAAGTCGAATTTATCTACAAATCATGACCCACATACCTACGGATTTTCTGGTGTTTACTGTTGGATTCCTTTACAGTTTATATCTATTACTCGTAATAGATATAAAACATCAATGTTTTTCTTTTACTATATGTTAAGTTACCTTTTGTCGTTGAGCTACATTTCTGGATGCAGGTTAAAAACTTTCAGAACATTTGTTTCAATATTTGTTTTGAACCAGTGTTCTGATTGTGGTTTCGCAGTTTAATTAGATGTTTTTGATTAAAATTCTACCAAAATACCGATTGACTGCAAAGACGAGAAAATTACAAAGATCATGCTTAAATTTTTATTTAAAATAATTTTGTAAATTAGTAGAAATCTTTAGAGCAGTTGTGGGGAAACTTTCTTAATGGGGGGCTAAAATTACCTATAGGAAAAATACTTTTTGTGATGAAACTTTTACTTATGCATATAAAAACGTTCCACTGTGTTAAGTTACCTTTTGCCGTTGTGGTACATTTTTGAATGCAGGTTAAAAACTTTCAGAACATCTGTTTTGAACTAATGATTGTGGTTTGGCAGTTTAATGAGATGTTTTTGATTAAAATTTTACTGATTCACCGGTAGAGTGCAAAGACGAGAAAATTACAAAGAACATACCTAAATTTCTGTTTAAAATAATTTTGTAAATCATTAGAAATGTTATTTTAAGCAAAAACAATATCCGAACTCCGTTTTTTTTTTCGGCAGAAATTCTCCCTTTAAATATTTTCCAAGCTTGTTATTCTGAAATTCGATATTCCTTGAAATTCGTTAACTGAAATTTCTTTGTTCTAAAAACTGCTTCAAAATATTCTTTAATTTACAAAATTCTTGCGACCAAAATTGGTTTAGAGCAGTGGTGGGCAAACTTTCTTAATGGGGGATTAAAATTATGGAAAAAATACTTTTTGTGATAAAAGTTTTAATCATATAAAAACGCTCTACTGTATTACATACTTGCACAAAAATCAAAAATTACATAACTTTTATTCGAAGACCCTGCCACGTTAGGCATGTGAGATATTGGATTTGGCATAAAATTTTCGAAATCAGGTTCAAGCTGCGACGAAGTAACTTTCGGTAGCGCGATAAGGTGTTCATCAGTAATTAATCGGTTTTTGATTGAGTTTTTCCGCAATCTCTGTGTGACGTTTCTTCAACGCCTGACTAAATTCTTTCAGTTTGTTCTCACTCACGTGTGCTAGTTTAGCAAGTTCCTTTATTTGTGCGTCTATCATTTTAACCCTAGAAAGATAAACTTATTTTATAGTACTGGAAAGATAAACATGCGCCTAAGAGGCGCACACATTTTAAATACCTATTTATTAACAAATCAAAGTAAAAATATATTTTTTTTAATGTTGACTATTTCATACAATACTAATAAATAAGAAAAACACAAATATATAAAATTATTCATTTATGAAAGAAAATTATATTAGACTTTACAAAATGTAACGAAAATTAAACTTTTTTTTAGTAAGAACCGTATTTGGATTTTTTTTTATATTAATTGGTAACATTATGAGTAATTTGTCTTACATACTAATGGCTCACTATATTATCAGTCTTAAATTACATAAAATACTGAAAAAAAATAAAACTAAAAACATTTGTTACAAACATCTTTTTTATGTTCGCCACACACGGTTTTTTTACATTTCGTACACGTCATTTTCGACATTCTCTTCTTTTTTGTTGTACATAAGCTACAATAACGTCGAACTTTAGCTGGTGGTTCATCTTCAGGATCTTGTAATACTTGTTGATCGGTTTCTGGCAGTATTTTTTCAATATTTTCTCTCAAACGTCTGGTTAGTGTAGGAATTTGCAGTCTGGATCTCATCCACGGTATAGACAGTTCGGTGGATAATTGTTTCATATAATCTCTACGGTTTAATGGTTTTTCTTGTTTTGACACAACATTGTGAGTGTAAATTATATAAGAATTGACAAAAGCTATATTTAAGATTCCATAAAACATTGTCATTGGCCATCTGTTAGTCTTCCTAGAACATGACATATATGAACACATTTGGTCGAATGTGTCGACGCCGCCTTTAGTCTGGTTATAGAACATAATCGTCTCAGGTTTACCAGTTGTAAGATTTATAGCAGCATCTTCATTACAAGAGGACAACACATAAACCATCTTTGATGGTTTTGGCTTATAAGATGCTAGGGTCAAACGTCCGTCGAAACAGAACATAGACGTACCAACGGACCGAGCACGGGTATTTTTTAATTCTTCTGGAATTTCTCGTTTGTTTGACCTTATCGTGCCCACAATTGTCAATTTGTAAGGTTCCAGAAGCAGTGACTTTGCAGCAGGGACAGATGTGAACCAATTGTCACATGTAATATTGCGGTTAGAGCCATGAATTGGCCGTGATAGCTCCTTTAGGTAATATTCTCCTTGCGGCAAACCATTTGTATTGGTAGCTTTTCCGATGTATGGCATAGCATTTATCATATAATTAGTTCCACTATCACACATCATAGGAATCTTTATACCATATTTATTTGGCTTGTTAGGTATATACATCCTAAAGGGACACCTACCTCGGAATCCTAGCAACTGTTCGTCTATTGTGACATAACTTCCTGGCGAATAATTCATTTGGCATTGAGCTATAAACAAATCCCAAACCTTTCTAACAGGAATAAATGGATCTTTAGAACGACGTGCAGGACGTAGACTCTTGTTATCCATTCTTAGACACCTTACAATAAAATCAAATCTATCTCTGCTCATTACTGCTACATATCTCCAACCCGTAAATGAACAGTCAAACAGCTCTTCTGTTGTTAAATGGTTATCTTTCATAGCAGCACTGAGGGTGAGTATACCAATGAAAGCTTGAATTTCAGTAGCATTTGTGTCTGCAAATGTAGAACTAGTCATATTGCCTTTGCGCTTTTTTGATATCTCCACATTTGTCCACTGCACAAGCTCTTGGATGATTCGTCCGTGATAAATAGTTGAAAGGTTAAAAGTGGTTGAAAAATATTACGACACATGCGTGTAGGACCTCTTCCAGAACGAACTAGGTTGATGGCTGATGTTCTGCCACTGCTATCACCTTTTGAAGTAGCCCAAACATGCCTATTCTTACCTCTTATCACTCTACTACGCGGAATAAGTATGCGGCGATCCTGACTCGGATTTTCAGGTGGTGTTGAGGAGTCGTTTTGGTTTTTGTCGACAAAATTATCTATGTATTCGTCCTCAACATCGCTTTGAATGTCATCCTCACTTATGTGGTTCTCTGTCTCGCTGTCACTGCCATCAAAAATATCCTCATCTTCTTCATTCAAAAAATGTATTATTTTACTGTCCTCTAACGGTCTTCTGGTCGCCATAATGTTTAAATATTCCCTAAACAATTTAAATTATTAATTTACAATTAGCTATATATATAAATACACGAAACAAACCTAAAAACAAATCAAAAATTACAAAAACTAAATAACTAATAAGTGTGTAAAAGTTGCACAAAAGATAAACATGCGCCTGTCAAGCGCAACACATCCCTATAACTGCTAAACTAAGGTACTTACCGAGCAGCCGCGTTCGTCTATCCGGCGTGTTGATCGACGACTGAGTTGGTTTGGAAACATACGTTTCTACGGTCGTCGGTTCGAGAAAGACAGCGATATATCTGTTGCGCGGGCGCCTCTGAGGCGCAGTTTATCTTTATAGGGTTAAAAAGTAGAATCTACTTTATACTTCTTTATCGTCATTCATGTCGAAGGATTGTCTGTCGGGTAGGATTAAATCCTTGCGCGGGCCGAAGTAAAGGTTTTCGCGAACCGAAGCTGACCCGCAGGCCTCACTTTGCCCATCACTGGTTTGGAGTCATTCCTGTACAGATGAGAAAGTATTATGATAAATAGAAACTTTACAAGTTTTTTTATGAAAATAATATTTAATTGATTTTTAAATATCTATCCTTGATTACAAACCAATTGAATTCAATTAAATTCAACTTTATTCCAGAAAACTAAAGAGAAGTAATAACCGATTTTAGGTAGATACAATCAAACGCCATGTTATCTTGCTATAATTACAATAAAAAAATGAAATAAACGAATTTTATAGGAAAAAAAAACTTAATAGAAATAATTATTATTTAAATACTACACACTACATATTTCTTCTGTTTTAGTTTTAAATTCTAACTTGAGCAAAGTTTGTAAGCGGTCTCGACACAAGAATAACGTCGATTTTGTATTCATGTTTACGATATTTGTATAACGTGCGGCGATATTGCTGTGTGGTGCCAGCCGCTTTTTGAGCATTTGTACCAATTGACATGTCCTATATCACGCAAATCTCACAGGAATTGTCAACGTGTTGTTATTTATAGCGCCTCTGCGGATATCGCACGTACGCACGCGTTCATCATACACAAAATGTGTGTGTGTTTCTGGATTCTTTTTTTTCTTTATCTGATACTCGTTCACGTAATAGATAGTTCTGAAGGAAAACAGATATTTTGTAAATTTACTGGCCATTAACGATATTAGAGCTCCAATAAAGATAGTATATTAGATATTTGTGGTGAAGTAATTGATAATATGATTGTTGAAAGTGTTGTGTTTTAACCAAAATTAGAATCTGTAAGAAGTAAACTAAACAAATGAGATTTTTACAAAACACAATACAATGAATTAATAAAAAGCATGGGATGCAGTAGCTGTTTACGATAAAATTAATTAATACGCAGCCAAATAGTTTAACTTTGGTTAACTGACTTTATAATGAATGTTAAAGGCATTGTAATAAAACGTATATGTACAAAATGACTTGTAGTTTTGATTTTGTGTCATATCTTTTATTGGCAGTTCACAGCACATCCATACCTCCCATCAATCGTCTTTTGTTGATTAAATTATTGAAATTAATAAATAGTTTTAGCAAAAACAAAACAAAAAAACAACAAATATTTAATTGAGATCATTTTGTCCATACGCTTCGGACAAAATGACATATTGGTAATGGACAAACTTATAATAGCTACAAAATTATTGGTATAATTCACAAATAAAACCCTTAATTCTTCTTGGAACATCGCCACTAAGCGTGAGCCCAAATGAAACATTGTAAGCACCACAACCAGTCTTCTCCGGGCTTGTATTTTAAATAAAAGTCGTTACAGGACTGCAAGCACTATCCTTGTCCATCGTCATGAAAATTATTTGAAAAATCTTCTTCGTTATCATTTTCTTCAAATAATTTCTTAGTTAGTTTTTCCGTTTTTTTATTTGTTGGGGGAGCTTTGGGCTCATTTTTAGATTTTAATTCCAACATATACGCTTCTCATGCATCTCGACTTTGCGACGCCAGCGCTACCTCGTGGCGCAAGGCCGCGTTAGCTTGAGTCAGGTGCTGTGTATTGCCTATTGTTTATCATGCAAAATCACTCTTGTAATAAGCGTTATTTAAAAACTTTAGTTGAAAAACCGCTAATTCTCGATTGTAAAAATGAACATCACGATCAAGAAATAAAAAAACTTTGTCACTCCATAACATTTTATTTGATAAACATTATTGATACATACTCGACTCGACGGACTGCGACAATCCAATCCTTGCGACGAGCTAATTCCCACGATTTCGAGGGAAATCTATAATAACTTATTCCTGGGATAGTATAACCCCGGAAATTGCACCCAACAACACAACAAGTGTGACCACTAACTTTTTTCGCGGATATTTCACGACAATCGATTAAAATTTTAAATTTAAAAAAGTACACACTCCGCTGGAATTACATAGCATATGACACTTATGACAGCCGATTGACCTAACCGCATGTCGCGGCAGTCCGCTTGGTGGCGCCACTAGAGGTGCCTGAGAGGCGTATTCGGAGTCCAAATCAGCACCAACGAGCTCTGTCAACTTTTGACATCGTTTTGACACCGGAGAAAGCACCTCACAATAGGGACACCAAGAGCTGAAGACGATAAACGTTCATTGGAATCATGGAATCATCAAGGTTGTTGAAGTTGTGAAAAATGAGTCAAAACCTGTTCAGACCCAACAGAGCTCATTACTGTGGCAGAACGAGGGGGCTGTTCATAGGAGTGGTCTTCCACAGGTATGTTTGTGGTTTCGGCGGGTTCGTACATATAATCCAAAAATATATCAGGATTGAGCGGCCAGGTGCCAGTGTTTTTAAATCCGTTACAAGCATTTTGCACCATAGCAGCAGTCCCATATGATTCGTTGAATAATACTGCGATCTGAAGTGTGTAAAAACACTCCATAATGTGCCTTCAGTCATCTAATTTCTTGGTCTTTAAATGCCCAAAAAAGACGTCAAGAGGTTGCGTACAGTATGGAGGCAGACAAATAACATGAATTCCATTTTCTTTTGCATATTCCAAAAAATTTCAATGCTTGGTGACTAGCAATTAAAATAACTTTATCGTCAATGCTTGCTTTTACGAAACTATGGAAAAGCTTTATCCATTTCATAAATATTTAGATGATCATCCAGCCTGATTGTTAAGCTACACCTACAATTTAACGATGTGCTTCATGTATAAGTTCCTTTTTCATATTTTTTCTAGGAAATATCATTAATAGCGGGATAAAAGTTCCAATAGCATTAACACAGCAAACAACAATGGTGTTTGCTCCACGCTCCGCACTAGTTATAACTCCGACTTGTTTTCTTTTCGTGGTAGCTAAAATCTTTTCAGGTTTTTGTATTGTAAAAAGCCAAGATTTAACAACATTATAAATAACGTGCGGTCTATAGTCTATTCTTACAGGCTTCCGTACAACTGATAAAATTTTTGGAATTGCGACCGACTAAGAGCTTGAGCGCTAGCTGCTAAAGTGGCTTCTGGTTTGCGCAAAGATATATTTTTGTTAATCTTAAAAATCCATCTAACCAGTCTAACTTCCAAGACCTTTTGAAGCCGACTCCAAAGTTTTATTAATGCCTAAAACATGCCTGCGAAAAGTTTTTGAGGCTAATAAGCAAACCATGTTCTTACCTCGAACTGCTTCGATGGCTTTCTTCATTGACTCGGTAGTCCAATTTTGTTGATCATTTATATTCGCAAGCCATTTTGGTATTTTAAAAAAACATACCTACATACCTGTATATCACAAAAGCTCCGGAAAATGACATACCTGCCTATTATAAGTACATGTCGTTTGGTCCATAGAGCGTTTTAAAACAATAACAATTGTAAATAAATATGCATAGAGTTGATTTCTAAAAATAAGTTATTTAATTTGAATATAAGAGTTTGAGGAATGAAACAAATGCAACATAAATAGATGCAATAGCAAAAAGTTTACCATTTAAACAAATTGAAAATAATTCTTTTATACTTGTTATTTTCTAATTGTACTTATTTGTTCATTTCTGAATAGGCTTTTATTTTTTCAATTAATTTTTCTACTTCTCATTCTGAAATGTTCTTTTTTACTAATTGTCTTTACTATATAAGTAAATGTTTGTTCTCATTTATATTTCTGCAAGCATGTTTGAATTACAGTTACAGTTTTACTTTTTATAAATCATGATGTTAAAGCGTGTCATACATTTACAAAGATTATCTTTTCGTTTTAAATTCTAGCAGTTTATTAAAAATATACGATTCGCTTGCAATTAACTTTAACAGCTTCACCAAATTTTCGTTTTTCAAAGTAAAATCTAATTAAGTGGCATTTCGTTGCAAAGGTAGATACCGAAGAAAATTAATTACTGTTGACTTTAATCTAATTTCAGAGCATAACAGCAACCATTACCATCAGTCAATAAACAAGTTTTACCAAGAAAACGTCTAATCGAAAACGAAAGTTTATTTTGAGTTTCTAGAACAATTGTCTGTTTTAGAACAATATACATTGCTCTTCCGTTACCGCATCATACCATTATTCATCTTTATTTTGACGGAAAATAATGCACAACCGAATTTACGACCGTGATCCTTTGCAGAACAAGAGATAATGGAAAGTTTAAAGCGGATCACATGTTGGAACTCTGAATTAGTAGTCTAGAGTGTGTCGACTATACTGATTACTTAGCTAATTAAATTATTCTGTATTAAATAACACATATAATTAAAATAAAATTTTTATAGATTCTAACAAAGCACTATTAAAGTCTCATTTATGTAAAGAAGGTTTATATCTTCAATTTCGAATGTAAGTAGTTATAACGGATGTGCCAGGCAGGTAGATGAAGTTTCGTCTTTTCGTCCCTCAAATGCATTAAAATAGTAGGTATGCTAGAAAATTTACTAATTACATGTATTTTTTTTATGGAAAATCAATGTTTTAAAGTGGCCCTTTCTAGGCATATTTCATGATGGCTTTTGATCTCAATGTTTGTATTCAATCACTCACGAATCCTACTCGGATATCCAAAGATACCAGCCCCATCTTTCCTCTTATGTAACTCCCTACATTTCGAAAAACTTTTCTCGTTCATTGATTCTTTACATTTCTTGGAACAATTATCCGCAACCAGAGGTCCGTGAAACACCAGTTGTCAACAGAAGCCAAAATATGGTCTGCGAATTATTTAGCGCGTGGTTAGCCGTTGTTCCACGTGCAGTGAGTGGTTTGGCGAAAATGCTCATAATTCAACGTCTAACATGTGCAAGAAATTACAATTGCTTGAACCATTTTTTATTGTTATAGTTTAGTGTCCAGTAAAAGTATTTATTTTTAATTAATTGTTCGTTACTAATATTTGTAAGGTAATATTTTGTTTTAACATAACCTTTTCGTGGGCATTAAAACTGATTATTCCGAAATGTCATATTAATGTGTTTATTTCTTTTCTTCTTTAACTCTAAATATGGAAGGGGGTTAAAGAGTCAGAAGGCCTCTTCACAAACAGTATGACCTAAAATTATTACACTGATAGGTTAGGGGGTTAAAGATGTGCTGAAGGGTAGTTAGTATGGATCGGATAAAGATTTGAGTAGGTCAAAGGACAGGTAGCACCGAAATCTACAAATGAACTTATAAGAATGTACAATAAAAAATGCAATAAAATACACAACAACTAAACAAGTAATAAGACAATGGCTTACCTTATCAGTATTCACAATTTCGTACAGTAATTTTATAACCTTTCTCCTCAAAAATAATTACTCGCGGAGCGGCGTTTCTCGGACCTCTAAACGTCTTCGCGTTACACCCATCGGATTCACGGTCCTCGTCCGTTGCCTATTTGTTGCTGGATTTTTGTTTATACAACGGACGTGGACTGAGATACTAAATACTTAAAACACCCACGGTGTATACCGTGTGTTCGGTAAGGTAAATTTGAATTTCTATTAAGTGTGTGACAATATGTGTTGCAAAACTTGATTTATCTTTATTTTCTGTACCCATGGTGTACTAGTATATATAGATGTCTTGCATCCATATTGAGTAAAACAAAAAATTTTCTTATTCCCATTGCATATTTAAATCAAGGATTTTAAACTAACAAAAAACGTTCAAAAATGCCAAAAAATGTACTATAGTTTATTATAAAAGTACTGTAGAAATTTAAACACAGCGTTCAGAACACTTAGATTATTTCTTAAAACTGAAAGTATAAAATATTATGCGCTGGTTAAAATAGATGATATGTTTATACCAAATCCAAACATTTAACGAAGAAAAGAACACTATTTTCTTTTAAATTTTATTTTATGCCAATAGTCTTTTCTCCATGGATTTTGATTAGCAGTAATAGAAAATTAAAGAACTACACCCGACTTCGCATTAAGTCAAAGGTAAGTTAACCGTACGGCTCCTTTTTAAAACTCACATTTTATTTTATAGGGTCCATAGGAATGAATAAGTTGAATAAATTGCCTGGTTTTGGATATAAATGAAAATAAAACTATTACAACACTTTTTCGTTAATCACATCAATTTATCTTTAAATTATTTTTACTACAGTTTTATAGTATCAGTAAGCTCTTAACTGAAACGATTTTCTTTTATCCCATCTTTCCAATGGCTATTTCGTGATTCTACTAAAATCTTCAGAATTATTATTTCGTCGCTTATTATTAGGTAACACAATCTATATACTGTAAAAACATTTCGAAATGCCATTATCTACTTTTATGCTATAAGTATAAGCAATCCATCATCAGTAGAACAAGTCGCCACCCTACAAAGATAAACCTAGGGTGTACGTAATTGACTGCTAAACCACTCCGTTATCAAGGCATTCCACTACTTACCGCACTGTTTACTTTTATTGATACATCATGATCTGATAAATGTTCATTCCATTATGATGTATACTAAAGGGAAATTTGGAAAATGTAAGGGGAAATGCTACGGCTCGCCCCTTCCTGACGATACATTCCTAATTCGTTATTTGTTTTCCACAAAATCCAATTCCGGTAAAATATTGATGGTCGACCTGTAAAAACCATATATCAACGTCGTCTTGAATTTGTTTATGATAATAAACAGGAAGGAAAGTTGAGGATTTAGAGTGTCGATCACTTAGACAAGAGCTCACTAAAGGCACGTATTATCATTCGCCATTTAGACTCATATTTTTTAAATTTATGTAAAATATAACAGAAAATATAACACTCGTTGATAAATGTATAAAAGTAGACAAATAGAACACGGCTATAATATTGCCTATACAGAAAAAGGAAATTAAAGAGAATATAGAAATTACAGATGCATATATTAAAGGTCTACGAAATTATTCTAGAAAGGAAACTCCGAAATTTAATCCAGCCTAAATAAGAAGATATTCAAAGTGGGTTTAGGTCAGCACATAGTGTCCAGGACTAGATCTGTAACCCCTTTTTTGATGTTAAAGGCTCACAAAGGGTTAGCCAAATGCGGACGGCACTCAGGGGGTAGGAGGAGAGCGAGTCGTGGGTCGAAGGAGCAATTGGGCGAGTATCTAGGAAGAAGGAAACATAGAGAATATTTACAAATCGGTAAAGGGCGCCACTTATCTTTTTGTAGAGAAATAGGAGAAAAAATAAGAAACCTATTGAGGAATAGTTTATTAAATCTGAAATGGTTAGGGAACACACTTTAATTGAACAATATATCCTTAAATCAATAATTATTCCAAACTTACCTTATTGATTCTACAATCCCTTGAATCCTTTTGTCTTAATACCTGATATATACTTAGTCTTATTGGAATCCAAATCTTTATTAAGTAAGAGGATTGAATCAGAACAGTTACTGGGAAGGTACAAGAAATAAATACTCCAAGATATCAATAAAAACAATAAAACAATGTATTTAAAAAATTAAAAAAAATCACCAGTATTAGTAAGAACGGTTATCACCAAAATACTAATACTTCTACTTATACAGTGAAAGATGTTAACCGGTGTTTGACAATACGGTTATTAAAAAACTAGTATTCCTGCACATATAGTATTACAGATCTTATCTAAATTGCATAACTTATTTTCGATAAACGAAGGTATATAGAGAACTCAATTAAAACAAAATATATACTGAAGGTATATTTCCTTTCTTTAAAAACAAAATTTAGTTCTCTAAAGAGTGCACTCTGAATGTTCTAAATATCTAACGATTATCATATACATGAAAACAAATATGAAATTTATCAATACAAGCACCATAGAGGCAATAATCATGTAAGATTAAGATTGAACACCAACACTTTGAAGAATGTTAAAAACAAAATTTATAAGCACTACATAATTATCATTCGATCACAGTTCTATAGATTTTAATAGTAACTAATGTTATTAACTGATTTAATGCCGCAAAAGCTTATAACAATTTAAATTTAAATAGAATCGCTATAAAAAGTTTCCAAATGCATATTCTTCCGAATAAGCACCAAAATTGTAACTGTTTCTTAGAATATTCGCAGTCCAACTAACTATCGAACATAAAGAAATAACAGAAAGAGTAGTCAAAAGTTTACCTTGTAATCCGGAACCAAAAATCATACTCGTGACCGGGTAGTCACGCATCTACTATAAAAAAGCTTCTTTAAACATACCATAATTAACCAAGAACCAGGTAGAATTAAACACCAGCACATAGGAAATCTTCTATAAAACCATCCATAAGGTTTTAAGATCACTAGGTATCCATTTACCTCGGTACCATATAATTTTAGAAAAATTTCAAAATGGAGTCTTCCAACAGGTAGCACGTAGCACCAAAATTTCATTGATACCATAAATCAAACAGATTGTACTTTCAATTTAAGCACATCTACATCCAAATTGAAATGCAGTACTTTTTCATACGTTTCCGATACGGAATAAACCAAGAACAAACGGTAATCTTAATACTGTGAATTAACCGGCAGCCATTACTTATCGCAAACGAGGAAACCAACTTCGTCTCGCTTGCCACTCAAAATCGTAAGTGCCGCTAAAAATGAGTCCTGGTACCCCGGTTGCTTATCTCGGTCCTTATCGAGTATTTACGTTCGATATCCGCATCCGCTTGTCAAAATTTGAATTAAAAATATGCAACTGTGCTTGATTAGGTAAAGTTGGTTGCATACCGACAAGGGTGTAAACGAGAATATAATATTATTTAAGGTATTTTTTTGGGAATGCTACAGATCTTTACTCTGCAACACATCATCAAAATGTAAAACGATAAAAATGAATAGTATATATATACCTACTATATGAAGAAAGCTTTTAATACGGTGGACAGAAAGGGATTATGGCAAAGCTTGACAAACAAGGAAATTAATATGGAACTCATAACCACAATCAAAAGTTTTTTTTTGCAACCCTGTAAATCAGGTAAAAATAGGCAATCTTGTTTCTAACAAATTTACTGATAACAAAGGAGTCAAACAAGTAGGGGTATTAAGTCCACTACTATTTAACTGTGTAATTTATAAAGTAATAAAAACATAAAAAATAAAAAAGTTACAACCTAATAACAAATATGGTAGAGACAAAAGTAATAATCAATAAAAATCTAGGGATATTTAAAAATTTTATAAAATAGTTCAAAAGTATTCCTTGAAATAACTTGTGTAAGCCTGATACGTGGAAAGAGAAAAATTAAAGAAGATATCAAAATGAATCATTTTCATGAATAATAAGAACAATGATTTAAAATATATGCAAAAAACGAAAATATTAATCCAATTTTTTATAAAAAAAAAACAACAGAAAAAAAATACTTTCATTAGGAATGTGGCCTCCTCGTGCTTTTATGATGGATGTAAAGCATTTTTTCATCCTGTTATCCAGATCTTCTTGGCGATTTGTCATCCAGCACTGTTGAAGTGCTTGAAACAGCTGATGACGATTTTGAAATTGATTCTGGTCTTGAAAAACTTTTTGCTGAAGCATATCCCACGCATTCTTAATATGATTGGGATCAAGCGATTAAGTTGGCCAGGGCAATATTCTGCTCTTCCAAGAAATTTCTTGTAGAAATTTCTTGTACTCTGGCTGTATGTGTAGTAGCATTGTCAGGACCAATGTTTTGCGTGTATGAAACAATTACAGGTTCTAGAACATTTGTAATGTTGCGTTATGATGAAAAAAAAACGATCCAGAAGAACGAGCTCAGTTCTACTTCCAAGCGAAATTCCTGCCCATGTTGTGAATTCGATTCCTTGCGCCAGGTTCTTTCCATACGCGTATCATTTAAGAATCTGCGTACAAATCACACCGAGATTCATTGGTAAAAAGAACATTTTGCCATTGATTTTGATCCCATATAACATGTTCCTGTGCCCAACATAGGCGACTGGCTGGATTCCCTTGATTTAAAGGTTGGAATCTCCAAGGCCTTTAATGTACTAAAAAGTAAAAAATTAAAATTCTATTTTTTAAAAATATTATTGGCAACTAGACATCTGACTTTCGTTTTTTTGAAGTAGGTACCAATCGCAATTTATTCACCAACTTAATCATAGCCTTTAAATCGAATGTGAATTACTCAAATATTTCCCAAAGATATAAACTAAGTTATAATAGTTAGTTAATTTTACGAAATATTTAAGTAATTGAAATTCAAAATCTATAATTTACATTTAATGACTAAGATTAATTGCAGTCAGTAATGCCGCAGTCCCATTAAATCGATTGCAATCGTAATCAACCATCTACAAACGTGTAACATCGGTTAAAATTTTGTAGAGTAGTCTCACTAAATCAAGCGTCCTAAAGTTATTTTCGTTAGTTAACGAAAACATAACCCTTTCTGTAGTTCCATTATATCGACATATTATCAGTTAAACAAGTAAGTACTTTTGTGTGTTGTTGAACCATAGCATTAAATTCCATTTCTTCTGTAGTCCACATTGCTAATCTTATCAAAATATGTATGAAATCTGTAACAAGATGACAACAAATAGCTAAGCATCGACTAAAATTAGGACAGGTTCAAAAATCAAACGGTACGATCTAGCTCGATGTCAGAGGTTTCCGCGTAAGACCAATGACCAATACCATTTTGATATATGATATATGGTTTCGACAGGCAAAACAGAGATCAAAACTGGCTGTTTCAATGCATGTGATATGAAAAAGTACATTTAACTTTTTTAGTTTATTTATTTCAAGACGTTCTAGTAAATTTAATTTAAGACCCTTATTTTCCGTGTGTAATATTTTGAAATCGTAATTGAAATTATGGTCATTTTCAATTAAGTGATTAGCGTAGTTAGATTCCGTTTTTTATGTATATAACTGGTATGATGTTCAGTTATTCGTTTTTTAAAACTCCTTCCTGTTTGGCCTATGTATGTTTTTAGGCAATCTGCACATGTTAAATTATACACTCCAGATTAATTTTGTTTTGTTTTGTTGTTTTTAATATTTCTTCCAATTGAATTATTAGTTTTATATGCAATTTTAATGTTTTGTTTTTAAAAAATTTTCTAACTTTATTACTACAATTACCGTGATATGTTAATAGTTTGTACTTGTTATTATTTTCATTTTCCGTGATATTTTATATTATGGATCTACACCAAGTATCGGCTAAATTAATTTAACTTTGGGTTATTATATTTAAAACTAGTTCGTTTGAAATGTTGGTGTATAATGACATAACATCAAGAGATAATAGTGAATAGTCATTAGGGATACCAATAATATCGATAAATTGTTTAAAATCGAGTCTTTAATGTAATATTTGATTTTTCCTACTATATATATTGCCATTATTTATGAGGAACATATATAAATATTTATCAGTTCCTATGTAAAAAAAAAATTTACAAACCACATCCCTCTGTTCTCGCGTGGCTTACGTTTAAAGGATGTTTGCGATGAACTGTTAATATTACATGTGTTTTGGCGTGAATTGCATTATTTATGTGGAAATAAACTTACCAAAGCCTTATATTGGCTAAATCTGTCGTTCGCACGAGCTGAAAAGTAAAATAACTTTTTGCAGACGATTTCTCACGTATTTGGCGCGGAAAAAATATTAACTTTGCAGCAAGATGCAATAAAAAAGGAAATTGCCATTGTTTTTATTTCCTTTTGATTGAAAAGATTTTCTCGTTATATGTGTTGTTTATAAATATAATTTTTTTTTATTTCATTTTATTTTTATTTATTTTACTGTTTATCGATTGTAGGAATAGCTATTAATATCAATAAATATTGTTATAATTTTTCTTTCGTAGGTTCGGGATAAGTGATAACAGCAGACAAACTTAACAATTTATTGTAAACACAACTAAACAACAATTTTCTTTAACTAATTTACACAACTTTAATACAATTATAATTACTACATAGCGTCGTTAAAATATCTCGTATAACAATTCGCACTTTATCGCCAGCTACTACCAATGCAATTAATTCTATTTATCGCCAACTACTACCGCTATTATTTATCGCCGACTATCGGTATAACAACTACTGTACTGTCCTCCGTCCAACCGGTCCTTATATATAAAATTAATCCTTCTAGAACCATCTACACAAATCCCACAGTACAATTCTTCTAGAAAGTCACTACGTTACGTTTCTAGAACGTAGAAGGTTCTCGGCTTTCAATCGAACAATATCAGGTTCCAGGAACTGCCCCGTCTGTCTCGTTTCTTCCTGGGCGGCAGGTCCGGCTCGAGTCGTAACAATATTCTGTTCTCTTTTTCTTTAGTACTGTTTAATAGTCCCTTGCAATTATGTAAAAATTAATACAAAACGCCAAATCGGTGTGACAAAATACATTTTTACTTCTGTTTTCGAGACTTGCAGAATTTCATTGGGTTCAAGGTTTATCGCACATTAAGATGGACCCTCATTGTGTTTCACCAATGGATTGGGTTAATCAAAGAAATGTTCAATAAGAACTAGATTTTTTGAATCCAAGATCTATTCGCCTTTTTAAAAACCAAAACAACCAATTTAACAGTTTTTGAGACTCGTGGTTAGTAAAAAAATATATAAAAATTTTTTAATAAGATGTACAAAAATCAATAAAAGTATATAGAGACACAAGGTATACCGACCAGTACATGTAGTTAAATTATGTAGATATATATACAATTGTAAGTATTACCATTCTATGTGCTTGTTTTGAGGCAGTTCCCTCTTAAATAACTTTTTTATAATTTCCGCAAAAAATTCTATAGTTTCTTCGAATTTAAGCGATTTATGGTTCTTTATTATATAAATTAATATTAAAGCGAAGCTTTCTATGTTAACTTTGACGACAGGATTGAATCGAGAAAAATTGTCCACGTAAAGAAGATGATCTGTTACCTATCCCCTCTCTCGCTCTCTTCGTATATTAATGTATATGTATATAGTAGGTATTTAGTATTAGATTAAAGTATATCAGTAGGTTTATATTTAAATAAAATTGAAATTGTGGCATATCTTAGTTATCACAAACCTATAATAATTGTTATAGAATGTGTTAATGATGATGATAGTGCATAAATAAATATTTTCTTTTTGTTTGTTACCCTATATTATTTTTTTATTTAAAATATAGTTTTCTGATGCCGAGTTTCAAACGCCTTTTTTTTCAACAATAGTTTTTCTGAAAATATTTCTTTGGATGTATAAAACATCTCCTGAAAGTATTGATCAAATTTCTTTTTAAAAAATTTCCTTTTTTACTGTTTCTACTAATTTAAGAATTAATTGATAATTAAGCAAGTTCTTTGTGCTTTGCAGAATTTTTGTGAAATCATAGGAACTAATTTGATGAAAATCTTACGTCTTTGTGTCGTAATTTCTCTAGAGTAGTAAAGTTTAAAAGTAATATAAAAGAATGTAATGATAGGTAATATTTACGACAAATAGTATATTATGTTACTAGGAGTAGAAGGCCAACATTATTGTTGAGCCCAGATTCTTGCACTGCCGAGGCGCTAGCCGAGGCTGTGCAAACTGGGCGAAACATATAATGGGCCTTCTGCTCCGAGTAACATATACTATTTTTTCTTCAAGCGTAATAATAATATGCATTTTATAAAAAATATAGAAGGCTTTGTTTATATCTCAACTATTTAATTAATACAAACGAAAAATTACATAAAGTGTTACCTATTTATTAACAGTAATATTAAATGTGCAGTTTTGTATACTGCAGTTGTTTAAATTTAAGCCACTGCCACCGCTTTCAGCTTCGACATTTACAATTTTGTCATTGGTATACATCATATTATTAGTAAGTTGATTGTCGATTATTATGTCAGCGATTCCAGAACTATTACTTGGTTGTTCTTGCCAATTAAGTATTTTTTGTGCAGTTTGTGTTTTACTGGAAATGGAATCCTCTAAGTACCCTTCAGCAACACTGGTGGATTTCCATCCACCATGCCGCTTTAAAGCGGTAATATCACCTCCGTTGTCAACTAAAATAGTTGCGGAAGTCCTCCGAAGGCAATGTCCTGTATATTCATGAGGATTTGTTAATTTCAAAAACGTAGCAACGTCTTTTGGTACGTTTGATATTTTGTGGATACCCATTACCACACGGTGACATTTACCATTCTGGTATTTAATAAAAAATCGCTGCAGGCCAATATCATCCGGACGAAGAGCCGTATACTGTCTTACCAAATTCAAATAAAAATCGCCAATTATAGTAAACGACCGTTGTTTTTTGTTTTTTGTGTTTATGATTTTAACCAAAATTAAATTTCCCAAATCTTGGATTTCGCTAGACTTTAAATTAACAAGTTCATCGCATCTAAGGGCTCCTGTGACTCCAAATATTAATATAACCTAAAACAAACGTTGAAATAAATAAAAAAAAAAGCTGGTAGCACCGGGATTAAAACCGCTGACGCTTTGCGACCGAAGACAAAAGCTCTGCCACTGAGCTACCGTCATTAAATGTTATAAGTAGGAAATGAGGTAATATTTGCTGTCAAGTTAAATATTGATCTGCTAGTAGATATCACTGTCAACGGTTTAATAAACGTAATAATGATTAAAAAGAAATAAGAAAGTACCTACCTTTGTTGCTAAATAAACATTATTTGGTGCATCCTTGAGAAATTTATCAAATTGATCTTGTGTTAATACTTTTGATTTTTTCGGTGTATAATTTTCCCCTTGGCGCTTTATAAATGCAATTAATTTGCTATATTTTTCTATTTTAACATTATGTTTAATGTTTAATTGACTTTTAATCATTGAATACTGTGCCCATAGAGTAGAACTTTTAAACTTTCTGGACAAATTCGTGAAGTATGCAAGCATAACGTTTTCCGTGTATTGCTGTACATTATATTCATTGCACCATTTTAGAAATTTTTCGTATGCAAAATCATACAGTTTACGCGACTTCGTTGGAATTAGAGTTTCAATACTGGAATTAGCTATTTCAACTAATTCCGGAGGCGTACATTGCAATTCTTGAGACATTTTTCACAAAATTTTCAAAACAGACAAACGTCAAATTAAATAAGTTTAAAAATGACAGTTCTAACCTACTTGATTACAACTCCCCATTATTTTATTAGTACAATAATGAAAATTCATTTTTGTACTAGTAAAATAATGGGATATTTCTACGGTCTGTGTTGCAAAAAGTAATATAGTTATTATTATACGCTTGAAGAAAAACTTTATTATAATAGCTTAATTTGATATAATCAAATTTTCGCTCAATTGTATAGTTGCTCAAGTTTCCAATTCTGTCATTGCAGTTAATATTCAAGGAAGTAACTTAAACTAAAAGTTAAAGGGATGGATTGAATGAACCCTACTTATTAGATGGGGATAGTTTAAACGAAATTTCGTACTATACTGCTTGTACTACACTGCTTTATTTTACGATCGTCATGAAAACTGAGCTCAACCGACTACAGGTGACTCTCGCAACTTATACGTGACAAGACAGCTAATTCTAACGTCTTTGAAAAGGGAGCAACACGTAGAATGCTTTTATAATGAGCTAGATATTACGCGATTTATTTTAAATTAGTAGAACTGAGTTCCCGATAGAAAAAATATTATCGATAGCCGTAAAAAAAGTAAACTCCTATCACAGTTTAAGATTTAACTAAACATCTGCGTTTTCTTTTGAAATGTAATTTACTTAGACTTTGCGAAAGCATTTGACAGAGTTCCAAAAAGTAGGTTGTTACATAAACTTAATATTTTTGGAGTCCGTGTATAGTTAAGAGGCTGGATTAAAAATTATTTAAGTGACAGAACTTTTAAAATAAAGGTTGAAAAATCATTCTCGTCTGAGAAAAAGGTAATAAGTGGTGTACTGCAAGGTTCAATATCGGGTCCCTTTCTATTCAACATATACGTAAGTATCTAACCATATTGACAGCTAGAAATCGTTTTACGCTGACGACACAAAAATCTATGGAGACCCCTTAACCCATCATGACTCAATTCAGGCTGATGTAGACTCTATTCAACAATGGTGTTGTGACTTCCTCTTACTATGAACAAGTATATGGTGCTACATTTAGTAAAAAACAATTCAATGCTCAATTACACGCTTCAAAATCAGTCACTTTGCAAACTGACCTCACATCTTGATTTGGGACTTACAGTTACATTTGCAAACGGACAGGCTCTATAATTTACTTAACAATAAAAAGTTTTTTACGTGTGTCTTTCTCGACTTCTCTTTAGATGTATAAGACTTACATAAGACCAATATTGGAATATACGGGATCCGTGTGGTGCCCAATACTTGTGCGGATTCGGACTATTATAGAGAATGTGCAACTCGTATGTCTCTCCCAAGTAACAACCAACATCTTACGAAGCTAGATTAAGTGCAGCACATCTACTACGATCTTTGGATCGTAGACTTCGTGGAGATCTTATTACACTTTTCGAGTCTTACAATTTCATTAAGCAGGCTTGAACCAGCTTTTCTTAATAAATACAGACCAACGGTTATGAGGAGATCAATTAAAACTTTAAAACAAAATGTAAACAACACGTTCTTCCAA
Organism: Altica lythri; assembly: GCA_964028335.1. Taxonomy (NCBI): domain Eukaryota; kingdom Metazoa; phylum Arthropoda; class Insecta; order Coleoptera; family Chrysomelidae; genus Altica; species Altica lythri. The sequence goes on along the minus strand of OZ034806.1, from coordinate 42,425,394 downwards.
ATAGAGTTTTTTTCTACGTGGGATCTTTGAACTTGTTTAAGAACAAGCTGGACCTTTATTTGCTTAGCTAGTTTATCTCTTTTTTCTTAATTTGCATGTAAATGTACCTTATGTAATGTAATTAATTATTTTTAGTTAACTCAATTTAAGCTTTTTTCGATTAATAATAATAATAATACTAATAATAATAATAATAATAATAATAATAATAATAATAATAATAATAATAATAATAATAATAATAATATTTCTTAGATATGGATTGAACCTTAAACGTTAACTTCATCTGTTCTCTTTCACAAACGCTTAAAAACATGTAAGTGAATTCAAGGAATGTTATATATGTTATATTCTAAAATAAAAACCTAACACGGAAAACTAATAAATATATATTCCAGACGATGTAAATAAAAGACCGCTGTGTACATAGAAAATATATTTAAAATTGGTTTCATTTTTTTATTTATATTCCTATTGTCTGAATCCTATCTTGCCATTCGATTTGATTTATCAGGACTGCATATGACACCCGTCACCCGTTTGCCTGAGCACGTGTTGTCTCTAAATCCCTACGGAAATAGACATTTTATTGGGAGTATTCCTAACAAATATTGTATGTATACGGAATAAATTCTTAAGGGATAATTTCGTTAAAATCTAAGACTTATCAGTGGTCAGTAGAAGTTCAACATGTATTATTATCACATACAAGGTACTCAAATTTAGATTTTTTATTTTATAAAGATTAGATATATTACTCTAGGTGCTGGAGCCGGATTTTGCTGATTAAAAATAAAGAAAGTAGACAGTAAGCTGTTGGGCGTAGTCGCGTATATCACTTTCTAGCGCAGGCAAACTGCTACGTTGGATACCAGCATAACTATATCGGGTGCAATTATGATGTAAATAAGTGAAATTCAGATGGGCGACCAAGAGAGTGCCGGGAAAGGGTTTAAGTTAAGATATTAAGTATTAAGTACCATCAAGGTAATTTATAAGATCGGGGCGTGTGTTTTTCCATCCTTCCCTACATGTGCGCTATAACTATTAAGCAGAAGGTCGTGAAGAAGAATCCTCTTGTAATGGGGAAGATACCTATACTGAGTTTGGCTCAGATCGGATAAATAATTCCCTCCGTTTGTGTATTAGATTAGCTTTTACTCTTGAACGGGAAAACACAGCGTCATTTGTATTGATTTTGGTCGAGATCGGATAACCCTAACGGTAAAATTTTAACAGATTTTTGAAACTCGTGTATAGAATTCATATGTATCAATTCGATGGTACTTTCTTACTTCCTCACTTTGTTCCGTAATAATAGTTTGAACTTAATAAAAAAATTGAAAAAATTATATTAGATTAGCTTTTACCCGCGACATCGTTAAATGAGAATATTATCTGATCTTAAGGCTATCATAATAAACCTACCTGTACCCTTTGATTAAAAGTATTGATATTATTCATGGACTTGAATAGTAAACTTGACATTTTTACATCAAGAAGAGAAAGATTCGTACATTCGATACGTTCGACAAGGACGCGCATCGAATTGTCAAAGCGCCTCCCGCACACCGTGCCTCGTGGCCGCTTCGTATTCAACTAAACCCTATCTAGTATAATAAAGCCCTATTTTACTTGATACTTGATACATATTACGTGATTGGTATAAATTGACAAATCTTCTTTATCTGTATAAATGTTAAGTGCATTACAATACATATATTCCTTACAAATCTCATCCCAATCGGTTAACCTTTTTCTGACATTACTGTTAACAAACATATATACATACAGACAAACAGACGAAATAAAAAAAGACATTATTTTGCGTTCTCTTGGGTATATAAAGGCCCACATTATGTTTTTTTTTTAATCAATTTGCCAGTTACATACAGAGATCAGTTACAGTTTTATTATATGTATAGATAATATTAAGAATCAATGCTTTATCATTGCTAAAAGCTCGACAGTATGCAGTATCACCAAATCTGCTGTGTGATGCACTCATATGCAAACCATTAGAACATAAAGAAAAACAAATTGTAATAAAATCCGAAACCGATCTGTTCTGTGATCTTATTGACACACCATTTCCTTGGTTGTGTTAAAGCTCCCAATAATTACAGCTCTAAATAAATTTAAATATAGTAAAATCTAAAATATCTATCGAAGCATAGATGAAGTTCAGCTTTGTACGGTAGTTCTTCGCTTTTCTGATATCTCTGTTTTATCTGAAGATAGTGCAAGTCAGATAATGACCAATGATCGCAATCTACGTTATCCTGTTGTTGATGGTTTAGGAAATACAAAGTTTGGAAAATTAATATTATTTTATCGACCTGAAAATTGGCTACCTGATCTTTTCAAAATAAAAAAATACGTAGAGTTAATAATCAGACACCTCGGAATATTTCCAGATTGTCTCTAAATTGATTATACGGCAATTCTATTTTAAATTTATTCCACTGATAGGAAAAAATTCTTCTTACTCTTTCAACACCATAAATTTTCTCAACCAATAATAAATTAATGTAAAAACCAAAACCGAGTAACAGCTCGAATCTTATTAATTTATAAAGTTTTAAAAGAAGTAGAATAAGTGAGAATATCAATCCTTTAACATTATAAATCCTCTTAAACGGTTTAGTTAGTTTAGGCTTCTTAAGCAATATACATTACAGTTTATATTTCGTAGTCTTTTGCAGTATTCACGAATTTAATTATTTAAATGAGTTAAATTCTTCTTAGACATGGAGATTTTCTTTCCTCATTTTTAAGGATTCATCACAGCAATGAACAAGGACATTAAAGGAAACCTTTGAAACGTTTTATTGTGAGAGACCGTCTTTGTTCGTATTTAATGGACGAAGCAGAAAATTGCTTTCGTCGTTAGAAAATTGTATATATTTTTGTTTTTTTACTAAACCATACACAGCTCCTATTTCAGCTAGATAAAAAAAAATTCTAAATTATATTTAATGTAGATTTAATAAATTTACTGTTGATGCTTTACCATTATAGTTCAGTATTCACAGAGTAAAGATATATTAGATTTTAGATCTTGTTATATATTTTATATCAAAACATTATAACTCTTTTAATTTTAATCATTTGAAAAACCATCTACATAATGGTATATAATTCATGTATCAGATCTATTTTTACTGGTATGGGAGAAGGTACCGTCACAGTATATAGACAAGAATAGTAGGATCACTTTCGCTAAAACTGGTTCCATGCCGACGAAGCTCTCAGTCTGCATTTTGATCTCCATTTTATTCTGTATCTTTGTCCCTCACCGATAGCGTTGCCCTCCTAAAACTTCTGAAATTGGTAGAATTAAAAAAAAATTGCTACAAATTTAAAAAAGTGTTCAGTTAATAAAAAAAGGTAATACATCCTCACACACTCACACTGACACCCAAAAAAGAATGACGGTTTAGACACCTTCAAGGAACTTTGGAACAAGAAAACACAGAAGCTACAGAAGAAGCAACTTCAACTTGCTACAAATGGAGAGGTGTTTGAGAACGGGGCCGGCGACCGATGCTAACATCATCCAAACCTTCCCATCCACTCCCTGAAAAGGACATAAGTCCTACAACAAGGTCCTTACATTCAACACTCCCACCAACACCACACTCCTGTGAACTTTCTATATATCTATTCTATTCTTTTCTATTCAGATACAAAAAAGTTTAATAATTCTGAAAGAAAATGTTAACGGTATATCTATAGATTATAACCTAAATCGGTTAATCTATCGAAACATTGGTAGAGTTGGCATCACTACTCACCAGTTCTCACCCACAAAAAACGTCAGCAAACCAAAGCGAAGTATGGATCAAAAAACATCAAAGGCGGTGTGATTCTACTATTTTTTTCTATATAAGGTGGTACCGTTTAATTATTTGTTTACCTACAAATAGGCTTTGTCGGCAAAACGTCACCTGTGTAACATCAATTAGTTAGTTTTCAATAAAACCTGCTTTGGAAAAACAGAAAGATTCTATAGAAGAAAATTTGGAATTTAGAATTTTTAATTAAACAAAGTCTACCGTTTACATCATGTAGCATGTTGCATATTATTTAATTGACAGGTTATCTTATTGAATTCTATTTAAGTCTCATATTTTGAAAACTTAGATATTTTGATTTTGCTATTGTAACCTCAACGATAGTTTGGATCTACTTTATAACCAAAACTAAAAATTAAATAATTTTATAATACAATATAAGGTCCCAAACTATCGTGGTTCAAATTTTAATTTGAGTTATTCAGATTCTTTGTTGCAAGAAAATAGGGCGCATTATATAAACAATGAACCGTTTTTACAACTTCATATTGGAAAAGAAAAAGGTTTTAAAATAGGCTGGAACAAAACAAAAATATCCCTTTATTCAAATCATTTAGATCATAACTTTGACAAACAATTTTAGTTAGGTACCTTGTTTAATTATATTTTGAAGTAGGTATTATAATACTTATAAAAAATAAGTATTTACTGCAAAATTGTTGTTTATATTTATTATACGCCTTACAATTTAAATTAAACTATATATTCATAGGTACATCGAAAAAAGATTTATAGGTATCAAATTAGCAAACAAGAACATATTTAAATGAATACATCTCGATGTTCTCCCCTTAGCCCCCTCTTTAGTCTTTAGCTGGTGTGTGTCACCACCAAACCCTCCTTAAATTTGTCCCATTTTTTTAAGTTAATGATTTGGTCACGCTAATGTAGGTTGTCTTGGTGGCTATAATAGCAAGTTATGTTTGAAATGGATGATAAATTTAATTAGTTTTAAGAAAAACAAAAGATAATGGTGCATAAATCGTCTCATAGTCTAGGCGAGATCTGTTTTGGATTGGACATTTTCCATAGGAAGCAATTTTTTGCTGAAATCCCTTCAGGTTGTGCCCAATATCGATAATCACGATATGTGCCAGTCGCAAACCCTGTGCTTAATATTTTATTAAAGAAAATCTGAAAAAAATTGTCATTTCTTGCTCCTATTTTCGTACATAATTTAGAAAATATTGCTCCTTGAGAAAAAATTATAAGACGTTAAAAATAATTAAATTTTACACAATATCTCGTTAAAAATTAAAAATTTAATGTTTATTGTTGAAAAAATAGTAATTATTGGGAAAAAAGTACAGAAAGATGAAGTTTATTCTTTAATTGTTTTCGACCCTGGAGCCTAACCTACAAACTTCATATTCGGCCTAGATAAACTTCTTAATATGATTAAAACGTGTGCTTAATTTCGTTAAGATCATTCGAATAGGTATTGGGGTATTGGGTATTGCATTATAATTTTGCAATACAGCCTACTGGAAAAAAATCACAAATTTTAAAATTTATACAAGGTCCTAAAAAAGGCTCTCAGATAGTCGCTAATTTTGTTTACGTATAAAAGAAGGCTAAAACTTTTAAATACTTTTTGTAAAATTAAAATCGGTCCACTAGGAGAGCCTAGAATTTTTTTTTTAAATTTTAAACATTTTTTGGTCTTATAAACAATTTAAATAACTTTACGAGCTGTAAATATATTAATTATAAAATTTATACACTTAAAGAACATTAAAAGACGCTTCTATTAAAAAAAGATACATTCGGATTACTGGTTGCCGAAATATTATAGGTAAAAGTTGGCATAAATTTGCCGTGTAACCATAAATGACAGAGGAGAGTTTTTAAACAAATATCCTCGTCTTGTCAAGTACTTTTTATGTAAAAAGTTTTACCTAATGCGCTTTACAACATCCATAAAAAACCGTTTTTGCGTAAAATGTCGCTTGGAGTGCATGGAAGGTGGTGGTGGGAAAAATTCACTCAAAATGTGAATCGACAAGTTCAAAATCATAGCGTGCGCTAAAGATTGTATTATCTCGGCTTCGTAAATTTTGAAATTAATATGTTTAAAGCTGGTAAAGTTAATCAAACAGTTCATAAAACTAAAAAACTGGTCTAACAACATTTTAAAATGATTGGAAAAGTGATACCCTCCTAAATTTCAAACTTTAGTTTTCCAAATAACTGGTTCGAGCTGGGCATTGGGTGGTAAAGTATCTATTAACACAAATTAGAAATAATCATTGTGATATTAATTTGTGATTTAAAAAAATAATTACTATTACTGATAAAATATAATAGCATGTAAATCTATATTTTCACCGCATTGAAAACGCAAATAAAACTTTTGAACAGTATATAGCAGGAGGTATTCAGCAGGAGACATTCAATTACCTACTAAATAGCAAATAACCTCCAGCAATTCTTAGTTAGTATTATATGTTTGCAGTAATGTCATTGGCGTCGCATATGGTGATCTGATCTGATATTGTAGATAATTTATTCCTGTTTTGTTAAGGAATTGGTTTTTTAATGTATAGTTTCGTTCAAAGTTAATTTTTGCTTTATTGCATTTACACTTTATGCCTACAAAAGATTTCCTTTGGCGGCATTGTTTGTTGGCATGAACCCTTTGTCGACATGAAGTGTAATTGCCAAAAAAGAAAAAATTAACTTTGAACGAAACTATACCTCTACATTTTTACTTTTCGACCAACAATTTAGTTTGATAAATAATGATTCTTTGCTCGAAATATTTTAAAATACTACTGATATTTTTTTCGATTATAATTATTAATAACTGCTTGTATAAGATAAATACATTTTGTATTTTATTGTCTATTATTCAGCTTACCCAAAGAGACAAATAAAAAGATTTTTAATTATATTTCTTCTCAACTTTTACGGATGCAGATATCAGTACTACTTTTAGGAAAAGGGTTAACAATTAATAACTTTGTCAAGCAAAAGCGCCGTATTCTTATTAAGTATATTTTTCTATAAATGTTCAGGTTGTTTCAATAGCGAAATTAGATAATTAAAAACATTCGTATTTTGTTGGGTATTCCAGTGAATTTAGTTTAGATATGAACACACGAAAAGCAACCGACCGACATATTTTTACCAATTCTAACACTCCTTATCTATAAAAACACCTAAATGCATAATAAATCTGAAAAATTCAGAATGTATGATTGAATTATGTGTTTTAAATTGAATATTTTTTTTATTATATGCCTTAAAAATTAATAGTTACTTCATAATATATATTAAACAAACATATAAAATCATATAGGTATTAATAAAGATTTATAATAAAAAATTTTGTAAGTATTGTCCAATATACTGTTACGCCTTTGGTATTCATATTTTAGTAGATTTAGGCCACGTAGCGCCCCCGTACATCTAGTGTTCGTACTGGAAGTTCAAACAGTAAGCGCCAGAGGGCTGGAAGTGTCCGTTATTGAATCCATATAACTTCAAAGTAACATTATTTACCGAAGCTTATTTTTACACAAAACACGTAAAATGGGAAATGTTTTTGTGTTGAAATTAATTGTTTTTTTTATTTTCAGCTTTCCGAATTGGAACAGAGGGTTCTGGAAGCGGAAGGTCGGGCGGAAGAGGCGGAGGATAAGGTAAGGGTACCTATTTCGATAATTTTAATAATTTTGCATACCTATTTGTATTTTCATTGCTGATGTTATTTTTATTAACTAATTTGGTTTGAAAATTTAGAGGCAACTTTTTAATTTAATTCTTTTGTTATTTTATAATCTAATATATTTGGTAATAATTCTACTAAAACATCATAAAATATCTTTGTTTAGAAATATTTGCAGTTTCTTTAAAAAAATTTAAAAAATCATGAATGCAATATTACGGGGTAAGTCGTAGTACCATATGCTCTGTTCTGTACCTAAATTATCACAAATATTAGACTTCTGAATATTTAAAGTATGTTTTTTTTAATTATGTCAATTAAAGAAATTTTAAATCTTGCAATACTTACAATACAAGTTACTCTTCAAATTATCGGCCGTGGTCGAAAGCATTATCGATAATATAATAGGTAGTATATTTTAAAGACGTTGTTGTGTGAACCAGTTCTTAAATAATATTTGAATAGATACCTATCTTGACGATGGTCAAGGGGCAAATTTTTACTTCTCTTCTCCCGAAAAAATTAAGCAATTTGGAATTGAACCAATTATAAATCCAGCAGCAATTAAAATTGTTATTCTTTTACCTTTATTTGATTAAAACAAATTGGCAGTCATCCATCCAAAGTATTGGTTTCATGTTGTATGTATCATCCAAATATTTCTGTTCTGTTCAACATAACTTCTAATAGAAATTAAAAATTCAGAACTCATAATCTGTATGTAGGCGTATCTATTCCATGTAGACATGGAGATATTAGAATAAAGCTTAACCACGATTTTTTAAATCTTAGACATTTTCTTGTAAAAATTAGAGTTTTTAAGCAAAATAAAAACGAATTTCTGAGTCCTGCCACATAGGATACGATTGATGTTATGAAAAGATTTTTTTGACCTCTATTATTGATTATATCATCAAATCTACATAAAACTTCTAGTCTACAGACCTACATCTCTGTATTTGGTAGTACTCAAATAATTTACTTTAATCCCTACTAAGTACCTATTTTTAAGAATTCTATACGTTCTTTATTTGTACGATAGCTGTGGAAGCCAAAATTACCATTTTCTCAGGCGTTTCTGTTTGATGGATTGTTTTGTTCTATTCTGTTCTATTGGAAACTATAAAAATTTTAATAGAATTAAGTCTTGGCAGCAAGACCGATACCGTAAGTGAAGTTATTTACACTTGGTTTCTTCCATAATCTTTTGCAAAAATGGTTCCTTATAATAAATCCACAAAAAACCAAGCATCATCGAGAGTTTATTTAAAAAAATTACAAAAATGGTTTTATTTGCTCCGAAATAATTTATTTTAGCTTTTATAGGTAATTCTAAACAAGTAAAGAATTGTGACTCTTTTCTAAACATGATATTTTACTAGTTATAATGGATTCGAAGTTCAAAAAACGCAAAAATGACCACTTTCGGGGGTCAAAAACTCATATAACAATTTTTATTTTTAAAACTGCTAACTGTTTAAATTAAAGTTGAAAACCTCCTTATAAGATCATAAAATTTTCTATTGCAAATCCTTAATTATTTATTGTTGTTAGTAAGCAACAGTGTGAAATATATTATCCGCTGGGTGCGCGATGACAGCGGCACCTTGCGTTTACAATTACGGCGGCCTTTAAAATATCAAATGGCTAACTGTCATTACGAAAAGTAAGTAAACAAATAATTATTTCCAATGAAACATCGTAATTTATTAGTTTTCTACCCAAATGTATTGATCATGTAAATCTATAGCGTCGATAATAATATTTATCGTTTTTATTTTTCGTCTAAAATGTCAAAATCATTAAATTTTAAGTAGTATAGATGGGCTTTATCACGGCGGACTTCACGTGAAGTAATTAAAAAAATAAATAAATGTAATCGATTATCGGGCCCAGTGATGTTAAAATTACTTTAAAATATGTAATTAATTACAATTACAATTACTTTGGTCAAATTGTAATTAATTACAATTACAATTACAAAATTTGCAATTGTAATTAATTCCAATTACAAAATTGAAAATGTAAATAATTACAATTATAATTACACGCTCTGGTGCAATTTTAATAAATTAGTTAGGTACATCTTCCTTGCAGGTAGAAAGTTCGAAAATGTTTTAAGACAATATATTACTCCTATACCTAGTTGTTTTAAAAATATTGTCTTCTTTACTAGAAATCACACTGAACAACCCACAGCTTAAAACATGTGGGAGTTTTTCAAAATTCATTTTGTTTATCTTTTAGGAACGAACAAGTTAGGGTTAGATCAAGGACTGACCACGAACTGACTATTTTGTGGAACGTTGAACTGAATTTCTTGCAAACCCTTTTTTCGAAAAATGTGGTTTTTTCAGTTTAGTTTTAAAAATATCATTAACTTTTTCCTGGAAACAAGAAAATAATAGAAGAAATAATCCTTTTACAATATGCTTGGGTTTAAGTATTTATATTTATTTGTTTCAAAATCCCGAGAAATAATATTTCTTATCTTAATTAGGGTAGCTCGCCGATCTGGTTATCGCTTGCATTGTATTCTATTACCTGGTTTGGATTTCTTCACGTACCTATCTAAGCTATTGAAAATATTAAAATATTAAAAGTATTCATTTCATCGAATGTAATTGAAATGTAATTGTAAAATGTAATTGTAATTGTAAAGTAACGAGTAATTGAATTACAAATGAATTACAGTTGAGTAGAAAGTAATTAATTACCGTACCAATTACAATAAAAGTAATTTAATTACTTTTTAAAGTAATTGTAATTAATTACTTAACAACACATTATCGCATTATAGATGATAATAATATGATTATAACGCCGTTAATAATGCAGACGTTTTGTGTATTTTCAGTTAAACATGGCCAAATTAATAATTAAAACTGTTTTTCAAGCAATCACTCACGACATAACTTTCCAACCTCAAACAACCAAGGTAAAGAATTAGTTTTGGCTTAACATGTGCAAGACGTAAAAATAAAACGTGATGCTTCCTACAACATAGGTATCTACTAAATATAGCAAATATTTAAAATGTTGCTTTTTAAGTTAGCTTATTAGCTTTTTCCTCTTGATAGCGATTATCCACTACTTCACACGTTGTTCTCGTTTCCAACTTTTTGTGGAAATTTATAGAATTTCTGATCACTATTTTTGCCATTGTTGTTGCAGTTGACTGTTCAGCAGGTTTCGTGACGAAGGTTTATTTACTTTTTAAATCGACGCATGGATAAGTGAAATCCATGTAAAATCCTTAGTAAAAAGTGATTAATCGTCCGCCGTAAGTTCCTTTTTTAGCCACGGTGAGCGCTGCGATCGATTCGTGGTTCTCCCACCCTATCCTTCGCACCCAGCGGATACCTGTATTACATCTACAATTTAATCGTGAAGAAGTTGACAAATAAATTCAAGGTCTTCTTCACGATAGCGCCAATCACGAAGACTAGATACCAGGAGTCTACACGGTATAGGCTTTTTCATAATATTTCTGGTCTCAATTATGGGGCCAGATCATAGTTCTATTTTTTGCCACTGGCGGCGCGAGGAGCAGTAAGAACCAAACCGATGTTTATGACATTTAAATTTCACGAAATTAAATTAAATATATGATATTAATTTATTTAAAATTACTTGTAATAAAATTAATAAAAAGAAATGGGAAAGTATTGTGCTGTTCATGGTTGTGTTAGTGGCCGAAAGTCAGATGACAGTGTAAAAAAAGTGGGTATATTCAAAGCACCAAAAGTGAGTACCTAACATCAAAATAATATCTGTTTAATTTATCTGGCGATTGCCAAGTAGCAGAGCCATATAACAAACAAGGACATCAATAATTAATTTATAAATTTTTGTGCATTTTCATTTATTTTCTGAAATATTGTATTTAAATCTTAGGAACACAAGCGCACTCTACCGGCAATAGTTCTGTCCCCTAAATTGAGACCATTTTTTTAACATTACGTTTAAACTCCTGGGTATCTAGTCTTCGTGGCGCCAATTATCACTTTTCAAAATTCACGTAAATGTTTGATGACAAGCAAGTTGACCAACCTTTATTAACAAGGAAACGTCAAATAGGTGGCTTTTTGAGGCACATTGTTCCTTCAGACAGAAAGATTTATGATTGCGATTTAGGGTGAGGTCATCTATATATTTATAATAAATCTGTAGAGAGGTCAATTCTGTACATGAAATATATTTCCAAAATAACTATTACGGGGTGATTAGGGATCGATACTGATACCAAAAATGCAATCAGTAAAATTTTTGTCTGTCTGTCTGTCTGTATAACCGCTATAGAAACAAAAACTACTCGACGGATTTTAACGAAACTTGGTACAATTATTTTTCATACTCCTGTGCTGGTTATAGTATAGTTTTCATCACGCTACAATTAATAGGAGCAAAACAGTGAAGGGAAATGTTGGGAAAACGGGAGAATTTACTCCATTTTTTAAGCTTCCGTCGCGTGTGCAACATTAATGGTTAAATCTATACAGAAATCATCTGATTTTTATAATTTTACGGTTAACTGTGAACGGAATTTACAATATTTCACCCACAAGGAAAGTAGCGGGGGCGTGAAAAAAAAATTAAATCTATAAGTCCTACAGGTTTAAAACTTTGCAAGGTAGTTATTTTTATAATTTGGAGGTTAACTGTCAACGGATTTTACAAAATTTCACACAAAGGGGGTTTGCGGCGGCGTGAAAAAAAAAATTAAAATTTATGAGTCCTACAGGTTTGAAACTTTGCAAAATAGTTATTTTTATAATTTTGAGGTCAATTGTGAACGGATTTTACGAAATTTCACCCACATGGGGGGGTTGCAGGAGCGTGAAAAATAAAAAATAAAATTTAAAATCTATAAGTCCTACAGGTTTAAAACTTTGCACAATAGTAATATTTATAATTTTGAGGTCAATTGTGAACGGATTTTAGAAAATTCCACCCACAAGGGGGCATGCGGGGCGTGAAAAATAATCTATACACATAATAAATCTGTAGAAATGAAAATTCTGTACATTAAAAATATTTAAAAAATCATCAGCGGGGGGGGGGTGACTACATCGATATAGAACCCACAAATGTGGTTAGATTTGTCTGTCTGTCTGTATGTTTGTGCGCGCATCACATTAAAACTACTGATCCGATTCGAATGCGGTTTTTACAGATGTATTTGTCTTTTTTCTAAATAACATCTGGTATAAAAAAAATTCTCCCCCCACCCCTTTAACGATGTCGGGGGTGAAATTTTTATATAAAAATCAACACGCCACGCGAAATACGTCGCGGGTACAGCTAGTTAATACATATAATTCTAAAAAAAGTTATCTAAATTGTGTAGAAAGTGCCAGCAAACTACAGAAACCATACAGCACGTGCAACATCATACACTTGAAGTTGGGCAATAAATTTGGATTACTTAGTACATACCTGATAACAAGTATTATTCGCAGCCAGTTCTTCAGAATTTTAGACTGTACTACTATAAGGTAGTAAATACACCGATCCTGCCATTGAGGTTCAACAAATGTGGAATGCTGAGAAGATCAAAGTGATACCAGTGAACGTGTCATGTACAGGCAGGATGCCTAAGAGTCTCTTTGTCTTAATAAGCTGGGACTCTATAGAAATATCTACCTAGTCCACCAAGCATTATGAATTTATAATTAATTCTGCGGGTGTAAAAGGGAATGGGGAATTTCATGTGGATGTAGAAAACATTGCAGTGTTGCAGGCAAAAATTGCTCAAATAACGAACAATATTATGCAAACGAAAATGAAACGATTATCGAAGAAAATTGAACAATAGATAAAGAAAATCAGATGGTAGATAAAGGAAATGAAGATACTGAATTATAAAATAAAATAAATGAATATAAATAATTTTTTTTTAATAAAATATTTTAAAAATAATTATTTTTTGTAATGGCTTGATGTATTTGTATAATAAAAGATAAAAATAAAATATCTATTATCCATTATTAATTTAGTATTTTTTCTTTAAACTAACTTCCCTAAGAAACCACAAAGCGCCAAAGCTGTGTATTGTTTCTTTTCATGGTTTTGTACTTTAACCGTTAAGCTAATGTTTTGGAAAAGTCATAAAAAAGTATAAAAATTTCTTTTATTTATCATTATTTCAGTACCTATTGTTTGCTTTAAAATAACTCCCCTAGGAAGCCACAAAGCGCTAAAGGTTTTGGCATATTTTCGTCTTCATTGCCACGCCTATTAAAATTCGATAGCGGGACAAATTTTAGACAAAAAGTTGAGTATACATATATTTTTTAGATTTATACTTTCCGATTGATTCTCTGATAAAAAGTTGATTTTTCGATAATTTCGATGAATACCCTTAAATTTAACGAAAAAAAAGTTCAAAATTATTAAAGATGAGTGAAAAATGATAGATTACAAAAATAGTATATTATTTTACGAGTGGTGAAAGTAACATTTTTTGAAGCGAGAATAATTTTCTAGCGGAGGCTGATAATGTTCACGAGCTGGATAAGTGTTTCCGACCAGTGAAACACAATAATTTTGCTAGAACTCTCATTATATTATTATAATATAGTAAAAAAAGGTTTTTGAGGTTGCTGAACACGATTATTATGACGGCAATGATCACCGACGCACCTGGTGTCCAGGGTGGATAATACAATAAAAAATGAAACGGTTTAAAAAAACAATTATTCTAATCGGGCTTTCTTGCTCTGTGGACTTGAAGGGTCTTCTATTTCATTAAAATCTTCGTCTTGCAGTTGAGGTTTCAAATTATCATTATTCAAATCAATATCATCAAAATCTTCGTCTTGCAGTTGATATTCCAAATTATCATTATTTACGTCAATATCATCAAAATCATCTTCGTCTTGCAGTCGATATTCCAAATTATCATTATTTAAGTCAATATCATCAAAATCATCTTCGTCTTGCAGATGATATTCTACATTATCATTATTTAAGTCAATATCAGCGTTGTAGTCAATTGAACTTTTAAAAATTTCCTTTTTAAAATTAATGTAGCAACTATGAGAATTTTTGCAAGTTTGTTCATGACCATTGGAAGAATAATTTGTGCATTTTAAAAGTGTTGGCTTTAAAATCATATCAACAATATATGTGGTGTGGGTAAAAGAAGTGTTGGTGTAAATTTAAATAAACTAATATTTTTGTATTACAAAAAGGAGAGAGTTAAAAAAAATAAGCAGTGGGGTTGAGATATGAAAAAAATCGGTTTGGAATCTATTTTAACTACCGATATTATCTTGCCAGAAAGTTTATTAAAAAAATAAGTTGCAAATACGAGTATATAAAAGAATGTTTCAAATCATGTGGTTGTGCGGCAAATGGATTAAAAAGCACAGATTATTATTATTCTAACTGTCATGGACAAACTTGCAAAAATTTTCATGTTTATTTAAGCAGAAAAATGTTTTGAAAATATTTTGTTTAAATAAATACAATAATGTATGAAGCTAAAAACTTTTTTTTAATAAAAAAGCGCTGTCATTTGCGTATAAAAAATTTGTTCTATTTTGTTATAAATAAATTTATTTATTTATGACAAAATCGATCCACTATTTTAATTTGATTATTTTTTTCACCTTCCAAAATATCACAATTTTGTGATTTCGTCCAATGAAAACGCTTAATCTTCAATGTTTTATGCTAAATCTAGCCAATCATTCCGGTTTATATTGATTATTTTTTTCACCTGTCAAAATATCACAATTTTGTGATTTCGTCCAATGAAAAAGCTTAATCTTCAATGTTTGATGCTAAATCTAGCCAATCATTCCGGTTTATATTGATAAAACCACTAGTGGTTTTACTAGTATTGATAAAATTATAGAACTGTCAAAAAATCAATAACAATATTGAACAATCAATTTTCTTGTCTATAAGTACCTTACTATAAATCAACATTCATTTATATTATCTAAATATTCTGAAATATATTTTGTTATTATTATTATCACAATTCAATTCATCTAAACGGTAATGAAAAATCAAATATGTAGGTACTTTAAAACTAACCTGCTTCCTGGTTCTGCATGCATTTAAAACTTTTATATGCGTACAGGCAAATGTGGTCTTGTAGGTAAACTTTAAATAGATATACCTAATAATTTTTATTTTGGTAATTTTCTATTTAATAATATAATTGTATAAATAGGTATAAAAATAAATATTTATTCAAATTATAACCCTGTTTTCACGACGCACACGACAACTGACAACTTTCAATACTATCTAGTGTACAGGATAAGTTAATAGAAGGGGTAACAGCATTTCGTTTGTGTTAATTATAAAATATAAGTTGTTCTAGGAAATTTTTTAAATAAAGTAGTTTTTTTACAGAATGGTTCAAAAAATAATCTTCTCAAATACCACTCGTCCTGTAATATTTTACTAGATAAATTTTTATTTTCCAGACTCAAACTTTTTTATTTTAGGCAAAACTACTCAAACAAACTGAATATGATAAAATCACTCGTCCTACGGACTCGTGATTTTATCACGTTTCAGTTTGTTTTCGTATTTTTGCCAAATAAAAAAGTTTTCGTGGAAACTAAAAATTTATCGATAAAATTTTAAGGACTCGTGGTATTACCTTTGATAAAATGATATTCTAGCTTCGTTTATCATTTTTTTCACAAAATCTGTATTGTAAAATTACTATGCGAACTCTATTGGATAGATTTTAATTTTTTTTTCGTTCATCATATCTTTAAGTTTTCCTTGGCAGAATATAAAGGTCCTAAATGTATTCTAAAGGGTTGAAAAAAATTAAATAAAAAATTAGTTTTTTTATCCTTTTTGTAATGATTATTGTAATTTTGCAAAAAGGGTAATAAATTTTGGACTTTCTAACCAATCGCGTCTTGTAGAAAATTTAATTACAAATATATTCTTTTTTATAATTTTTTTCCAAAATTTATAGTTTAAAAGTTATAAGCAAAAAAGTAGAAAAAAACTGTGATTTTTTTCTTGTTTATTTTTTTATTTTTTGAATATCTATAAATGTTGCGCAACAGAAGGTGTATATTTTAATTATTATTGTATAAGTTGTTTTCAACGAATTTCAATAAAACTAAGCGGGATCCCACAACCTGTCTAGCGATAAAACTTAACGTTATGAGAATTTACCTCACTTGTGACGGAAATCACATTTTCGCTGAAAGTATTTTATTTCAAAATGACGTCTTTTTGTCACGGTTGTAGAAAAAAATGATAAGCGATAATTAAGCTATCTTCCGCCAACTGATAATCTCTCTCACCCTTTAGAGCCAACCCTGTGTAACAGACAAAGAGCGCGGAGTTGAGGGGTTGCCATGCAACCGTTCTAACTTTCGCTATCGTGCGTTTATTGATTATTTTCCGTCTCGACGCTGCTGGCGGTCATGGCGTCTTTCAGCTGACAGAAAAACAACGAGAAGTGTGATTTTGGTATTTTGTTTCCACTTTTGTGTTGTTTTTAATTGTTTTTGTTAATATCGTGAATGTGACCAACAATTTTACAGTTTCGTTCTTCGAATAAGTGAATTCGTGAAAAATGTAAGTCAAATTGCTTCTTTATATTCGAAGGAGGTTCTAGTTGGTAGTGGTCGCATGTTTTTATTAAAAAAGTTAATAATTTCATTTTTATAACCTTATATAACAACTATTTTAACTTTTATTATTTATATAAAGCTTACTGTGTTAATTATATTGGTGCTAATAACCAAGAATTTGATTCTTTGTCTACGTTAATATCCCAATCTTATTAAAAATTTAAAAAAATCGATTTGTTGATATCTATCATCCTACTACTTCCTGGTTTAAAACTTATCAACTTTATTCGATTTTAAAGCAAGTGATATTAGGGAGATGTTACTTTCAATACTATTTATATTTTTACATATTATATATACTAATTAACTGAAAACATCAATAGCTTTTATGAAGAAGAGTACCTATATCTTATATTGGTATTATTTGTTTAGTTTCGTATTTAACTTTATTGCAATATTAGTTTCAAAAATTGCAAATGAAAATTGAAAGTGGTAAATTATTCAATAGGTAGGTGTATTGAGCAGTTTTTTTTAAATTCTAAATTTTATTGGATTTAATATGCCTTTATTATAAGACCTCATTAAAGTTATATAAAAAAAATCATGCTAAATATAAACAACGCAAAACCGTAAAATTTGTAAAAATGTTCAACTTCAATAAATAATGCTTGCTTCATAGATCATCTGATAACTTTTCTGACTTTATATGTTCAAATTTAAATTTAATTTGTTATCCTAAAAAAGGCATTTGTCGTATTAAAAAAGACGAAGACGAAGCCGCCATATTGCAGACCATGTGATCAGTTAGTATTTTCAAATACTAATTGTTCGATATGTTTTAAATTAAATTGCATACAACGTTTAAAAAAAATATGTTAGGAAAAATATTCTAAAACTTTCAATTTTCTTCCGAAATCCTGGCTTCGGTGTATTCAAATTAATTACAATTAAAATATTTGGTATAACTTATAACTTCATGTTTCTTTGTACGCGGAAAGAATTATTAATTTAACTTCTGTTTTACATATAGATTTTTTAGAATTTACTTTGTATTCTTTCAGTTTTATCAAATCAAAAATTCAAAATGTAAAAAAAGTGTCTTATTGTTCCAATATAAATAATTTCTTTAGTATTATTTATAAAAAATCTAAATTATTACTTTATAAAACGAAGCTTTTATACTTGCAATTTATTATTTTTTCTCCAGAAAAATACTGGAGCGAGCGTCACGAAAATGGTTAACGCTACATATAGTACTTTTGTATGTTTGTATGTACGAGTAAATTAGGAGGTAATAGATACATCTGCGACCTATAAGATCTATTGTGTCCCCTTTTTCTTGCTATACTCCCGATGTTTTTCTCAGACTTATAGCAGCTCTTCTAGTCCGAGCTTTCGTAGAAAGTTTAGTATATCGTTGAGCTTCAAGTTAGGTAGATCTTCTTCTTCTATTTCGTATGACCCTAGGTACTTGACTCTAGAATTAAGTAATACAATGCAATCTGAGAGTATGTGTATTGAGGTATCATCCTTTATATCACAGAATTTGCAGTTTGCTTCATCTACCAATCCTAGTTTATTCATGTGCCCTCTTAATCGACAGTGCCCGGTTACTTCCAGTTATAATAAGAAGGTTCTTCTTACTAAGGTTAAGACAGCGAAAATATCTCGTCTGGTTATAATTCCCATGAGCGTTTTCGATTGTCTTAGTCCTTTTATAACGTTCCAGTATTTGGACTATTCGCTATCCATTTCTTTCCTTAGTTTTTCTAAGATTATACTACTGGTGATTCCACAAGATGGTTCTGGTGTTTCAGCTCCTTCTTTTGCGAGTTTATCCGCTGTTTAATTTTCTTCTATTCCTTTGTGTCCTGGATCCCATAGGAGCGTAACAGTGTTATTTTGTCCTACTTAGTTTATTAAATTTGCCTAGGCATTCCCAGACCATCTTTAAACTGATTATGTGTGAATTCAGAGGTTAGATGGCTGCTTGACTATCTGACATGATTACAATCTTTTGTCACGTCTGTAAAGCTAGAAAGGTCAAGTCGGCAGAATCACTCGTATTATATCTTAAAATTTAGTGCTCATTTAGTGCTGATAACAGATATTTGGTGCTGTGATAGGGGGACTAAAAATGAGAACACTGCTACCTTTTCATTAAGCTAGCAGTGTACCATTCGTGACAGCGCTAAAACAGAAACTAATGGAATTAAAATACGTCACCATTTAGTGCTCAATTAGTGCTGCCAGTACAGCAAAAGATTTTTGAAAAATAATTTTTATTTTATTTTTTTTCAAATCAACTACTGCTAATATAACGACGCCAACAGTCTTGAGAGCTAGAAGAAGACTCTAAAACGGAAACTAATGGAATTAAATACGTCACCATTTAGTGCTCAATTAGTGCTGCTAGTACAGCAAAAGGTTTTTGAAAAATAATTTATTTTTATTTTTTTTCAAATCAACTACTGCTATTATAACGACGCCAGCAGTCTTGAGAGCTAGAAGAAGACTCTAAAACGGAAACTAATGGAATTAAAACACGTTACCATTTAGTGCTCAATTAGTGCTGTCAGTACAGCAAAAGATTTTTGAAAAATAATTTTTTTTTTCAAATCAACTACTGCTAGTATAACGACTCCAGCAGTCTCAAAATTATTACTTGAATTATATTAAACTCCAATGTTCTATGACAAAAATATTATTTTCAATGATAAAAATAATATTTACTTTTGTAAAAAATGTGTTTTTAAACTAAGCTAACGACTCACCGAATTTTATTTTAAGATTTGTAATTAGAAAATATTAAGTTAATTTATATTTAACGATGAGTAAAAATAATTAAGGCTGCTAGCGTAGTTATACTAGCAGGAGTTGATTTAAAAAAATATATATATATTTTTCAAAAATCTTTTGCTGTACTGGCAGCACTAAATGAGCACTAAATGGTGACGTGTTTAAATTCCATTCGTTTCCGTTTTAAAGTCTTCTCCTCGCTCTTGAGACTGCTGGGGTCTAGCTATACTAGTAGTAGTTGATTTCAAAAAAAAAATAAAAAAAAAATCTTTTTCAAAAATCTTTTGCTGTTTTGGCAGCACGAATTGAGCATTAAATGGTGACGTCTTTTAATTCTATTAGTTTCCGTTTTAGAGTCTTCTCCTCGCTCTTGAAACTGCTGGAGTCGTTATACTAGCAGTAGTTGCTTTGAAAAAAAAATTTTGTTTAAAACTCCTTTACTACAACGACAGCACTATTTCAGCACTAAATAGTGACGTCTTTTAATTCCATTGGTTTCCGTTTTAAAGTCTCTCTTGAGCTCTAAAGGCTGCTAGCGTCGTTATACTAGCAGTAGTCGATTTGAAAATAAAAATAAAATAAAAATTATTTTTCAAAAATATTTTGCTGTACTGTCAGCACTAATTAAGCACTAAATGGTGACGTCTTTTAATTCCATTAGTTTCCGTTTTAAAGTCTCTCTCGAGCTCTTAAGGCTGCTAGCATCGTTATACTAGGAGTAGTCGATTTGAAAAAAAAATAAAATAAAAATTATTTTTCAAAAATCTTTTGCTGCACTGGCAGCCCTAATTAAGCACTAAATAGTGACGTCTTTTAATTCCAGTAGTTTCCGTTTTAGTCACGAATGGTACACTGCTAGCTTAATGAAAAGTTAGCAGTGTTCTCATTTCTAGTCCCCCTATCACAGCACCAAATATCTGTTATTAGCACTAAATGAGCACAAAATTTTGAGATATAATACGAGTGATTCTGCCGACTTGACCTTTCTAGCTTGACAGACGTTCTTTTGTCTTTGATAGTCCCTTTCGATATTAAATTGTATACATTTTTCAATGGCACGGATTTCTGCTTGAAAGATGCTTGGGTATGCACCCAGGCTTTTTATGTATTTGGTTACAGGTCCAAAAACCACTGCTCCTGTTCCTTTATATGACTTGGACCCATTTGTATACCATTTTATGGCATTTTGGTTTAGCCCCATTTGTCCCATTCAGATTCACTACCCAGTTTTGTGGTGAATTTTCTCACAAAGTTTAATTTCTTTGTGATAAAGTCTGATCAAATTAAAGTGATCGATTATTTCTTCTTTGACCATTCTTCCTGACACTTACTATTTGAATTCACACTTTCTACTTGAATATGTAGTGGCTAGAGATTTAAGATTATTTCCATTGCAGCAGTGGGGCATATTTCCATTTCTTCAGTGATGTAGGCACAGGCTAATCTCTGAATCTTCGAGAGGTTTGTCATTGTAGTGGTCAGATTAGCTCTCGTGCCCCAAGCTACTGCCCCATAAGTGATCATTGGTCTCACTATTGCATTATACATCCAATATCTTTGGGTTCCCAAGCTTATAGCTTTAATGATTTCAGTACACGATTTTTAAAAATGATTTTTTCAAATTTTTTTCCTTAATAAATGTAATTTTTAATTTATTCAATAAACATCAATAATAATAAGCTTCGTGTTAATTTACAGTATCGACTACTGTACCACCGTATATAGACAACAATAGTAGGGTCATTAACGCAATAACGTGTTCCATGCCTCCAAAGCTTTCGGTCCGCATTTTGGTCTGCATTGTTGTCGCTTACCAACCTAAAATTTCTAAAATCTTTAGATTGATACAAATAAAAATAAGTGGAAATGGATAGATTTTAAAAAATGGCGGCAAATTTAAAAAGTGTTTAATTTAATAAAAAAGGTTAAGTTTATTTAAGCTAGAAAAAACTTAAATAATTATGAAAGAAAATTATAACGGTATATTAGTAGATTATTTCCTCAACAGTTCTCGCAAAACTGCACAAGAAAACGTCACCAAAGCGGAGCGAAATGCGGTACAATGAACTTCAAAGATGGCGGGCAGAGTAATCCTTTTATTGGGGAACTTTCGCCACTAAAATAATAAATTAATATTTTGAAAATGACCTTTGCTTATTGATTTTGATGGATATGTCAAATTGTCAAGGTTCGTCTTTTAAAACTGAAAATGCCTTTCTAAGCTTTCGACAACATCTGTTGTCGTTTTCAAAAATAAGAATTATGCATTTCTTCTTAAGGCAATGCTTTTTTTGATTAAAAAAAAATTTAAAAATTATTGCTCAAAAATGTGCTCGGTTAAGATCCATTTTTCGACCGACTTGCTAATTTCAAAAACATACTGTACCTAACCTACATGACTTGCTGAAACTATGTATTTATATCAATAAAAGATTGAGGTTAGATTTATGTCTGAAGGTTCTATTGCCTTCTTAGCGGCTATATACAAAAGACATTCCTCGTATAAAGGTAATAAGTAAACAAAATATTTAAATAATCCCAAAATAATTTTTGCAAGAGTAATTTATTCTTTAACAATGAAGTCATTTTTTTTCAAAAATAAGGTATCCAAATTAAAATTGATTTAAAATTTAGGTATCAAATTATAAAGTATTTCTGACAATCAGTAAAAAACTGAATGGTAAATAATGATATAATAAAATTTAATAAATAAGCAGAACCTATAAATTACTTCTAACAAAATTTCTGGTTTAGAATTACTGACTGTGCAGCATCTAAATACGTCTTTCCCTTATATTGCAACCCTTCGTTTTTTAGATAATATCCCTAGTTTCATTCACAAAAAAGAAAACAGTCCCGTTCACCATCTATTTAATCAATGTTCGCCCGTTTTTAATGTATTCGCAAAATACAACCACCCTGGTCGAAACACCCTACATGCGCATTTAATTGCGTAGCTATTAAATTTTTTTCAATAAATCTTCGGGAATAGCCTTTTCTGTTAGTTACAGCTCTTGTTTTATTTTTTTACTGAAATTAATGATCGTCCAATAAATTTCGGAATGTAAAATGTAAAACCATACGTTTTTCATTAATTAAACTGACATGAGTGTTTAGCACCAATCAGAGTAATTGGAAAAATCAATAAAATTTCTTCATATCTATTTTTAATTTAACCATTGGATGAATGTGCTATGGTATAGCACAATAAATGGTAGACTTTTTGATAAAAACAGTAAAACCTTGTAATAAACAACTTTGAATGGTAAAAATGTACCATTATTTAAATGGAAGATGTTCAAGGGTCGTCTTTAGGTTTACTATTGCGAACGGCACTCAGTTGTTGGTGGAGAGAGAGCGTGGGTTCGGACGAGCTAAATGAAAAGTTATCAAAACAATGTTAAAAAAACGGGAGTCAACTTAATATTGTAATAAAAAATGAAAAGGGAAAAGAAAATATAAAGAAAACGAAAAAGAACGGAAAAGAAAAATGTGCCACTTACTATTTTATTCTATGGATAGGGAAAGATAGGAAACTCATATAAAAGATAAAAAATATATATAATTTAGGTACCGTAACCCGCTTTATCATTATAACGAAATTAGAAATAACACATTTTTAATTAGAAAACAACAAATGAAAAGATAATATTTACACTTGTTAACTCATCCTTATTATTTGAAACAAGACTTGTTTTATAAGATAATTTAAGATGATTCAAAATTTGTTTTTTTTTATTTAAAGTTAAAAACTAATATTGATCAAGCAACCCACAGAGAGAAAAGAAAATAGATATTTAAAATAATATTTATTCATCTGTAAAATAATAAAAAACAAGACAAACAAACAAAAACATGAAATCAGACATAAATAATACGGTATTCTATATACTTATGATCACAGCTAAAATATTATAGTGTTATCTATGTGTACCATGTTTAAGCTAAAAGTGAACTAAGGTATACGTTGAGTTTAGACAAATAAAAATTTATTAAAATTCACCTTTTGCTGTCTTACTAAATCGATTTAAAAGAATAGGTACTTACATATCGAAATATAGATAATAAATTGTTAAGATAAGAAATACGTGTAAATAATAAATAAACAGGTAAGAAATACAAAGAGATAAATAAAATAAAAAAGACACATCCCAGTTTTTTACAGAAAAGGTAAATACTGCAGTACATATTAATCACTAATAGGTAGTTCGGTACGATGTATATAATTAATGGTACCTATATTTTCCAAAGAGATAAACGGTACTTTCATTTGCGGTACTTAAAGATTAAAGGTAGAACAAAACTTATGGTGTTTCAAAGGTAATGTGAAGATCAGATTGCTTCATTCTCTCGGTAATAGGTACGCTAATAAGGTAATAATGTTAAATCTAGACTATTCTCTGGTTTCGATTAACAGGTAGTTTGAAAATAAACCATTAGCTTAATCTTCATACGTAGACGGTAACGAAATACGGTAATCTGACTAATCTACAGTCATAATTACCAAATATTTGAAGGAATTCTTAAAGATTAACACTTAACACTATCTGGAGTGTCTGTAATATTCAAATAACTGCTTTTTACTAATACACGGTAAGTACGCCAAAATATTTTTTTTACAATTTTTGTCTATCTGTCTGTTTTGGCTAAACTCTGGAACAACTAAACCGATTATTAAACCAATTTTGACGGAACATTCACTGGCAGATAGCTGATGTAATAAGCAGTAACTTGGAATACTTTTATTTTATATCAGAAAGGCTGCCTGTGTACGGACTCTAACGCGCGAGTGGAATTTGGCTAACGACTTCAAAAAGTTTAAAATTTAATTTTCAGCACTAATTTAATACTTTTTTAAATGTGCACAAAGTCGCGGCCATAGCGAGTACATAAATACATAAATCTTAAATTTGTCCTTCCGTATTTCACTAGATTATCGTCAAATTTTTGTCTACATAAATAGTTGATCAGCAGCTTTATCCGTACCATGTGTAACAAGTGCTTGATCTGAATCCACTTGATCTTCAGGTACGTTTGGAATTTTGCTGCTGGTTTGTAAGAAATGATGCAGACATTCTTTTTACTGATAAGGCAGGGTTTACACGAAATGGAGTTTTTAATTTCTATAATTTCCATATGTGGCCCGATGAAAATCCCCATAGTACCTATTGTGGAATCCTGACATACGTTTCGTTGCACATTTGTATAGGTATTTTGGACGACCGGTAACTAGATCCGATTGTACTACCTAACCGGTTAAGGGGAGCTGATTACTTAAACTTTTTGCAAAACACATTAAGTGATCTTTAGACGATATTCCTTTAAAAAAAAATGAGTGTGGCAGTCAGTGGGACTGCCGGCAAAAGTTATACTTCTATGCACACGCCCGGATTCATAAATTTGTATGCGAATAATTTAGCAAAATCATTATATGATGTTCGTGGTTGGCGACCTCAAAAACCTCCACAAAAACTGAGTGCGCATTCTTTTTGTATCTAATTTGCATAATATTCCTGGAGACGAGGTCCATCTTAAGCACCAGGTGTTTCGAAATTCATCGTCATTATTATAATCGTATTTAGCGACTCAGGTGTGCACTGATTTCGTACAGAATTTACATTAAACCGTAGGAGAAGAGGTAAATACCCTAGGCACCAAGTGCCGCGAAAACTTTAGGAATCGTGATATTCATGTACAGCGACCCCAAAAACCCCGAGTTTATAAATTGAACCCATTTTCAGCAATACTTACCGAATTGTAAGTTTTCTCTCAATTGTCTGTTCGGAATGCACTTATCGAATGCAGAAATGCAATTTCCCATTTTTACATTATAAAATATAGCGACAGATTTCCTGATACTTTAACGAATCCAATGCAAAAAAACGCATTCCGATCCATCTTACGTTACAAAATTCAGAGGTTTTAGTTTATTTCCTCGACTATTCGTAAAAACTCTGTTTATGTAGCAAACAACCTTAAAAGCATAGAGCAGAATATACTGCAACCATGTGACGGTACTTTAGACTACAATACAATACTCATTACTGAATAGTATTAATAATATAAAATGCTAAACTTCCCTTCACTTACGTGACAGAATTATAATATAATCTGTCAAATAATCATGTGGTTCGTCACTATGATATCCATACATTAGTTCAGACTGTTTTTTGTATATCTATCCCTTTTCAATGTACTGAATGTTGGAACGGTATTCAAAGGACTAATAACATGTGATAAATATTTCATCTTTGTTTTTACCGACCAATATACCTTATAAGTGTGTATGTCTCTCTCTTACTCACACCATTACATATGTAATGATTTTTCCCATTTAACTCTACACAATCTTTTTCTACAGAGTGTACGAATTGAAGTATAACTTCAAAAAGAAATCAAATGTGGTTTCAGCGCTATGGTGCTTCAGCCAATTTTTCAATTTCCATAAGAGAGAATTTAGACGGACTTTTTTCGAGAAAGATGGATATGAAGGGTCGGACCTCTACGATGGCCTGTAAGATTGGTTGATTTAAACCTCCTTGACTTTTTCATTTGGGGACACTTACAAAATTTCGTATAGGCCACTTCTGTGAATAACCTCGATGAGGTGCAGCAAAGAGTAGAGTAGGGATGTCAGCGAATCCCAGTAAATGTAGGTATATTGGAAAGAGTTCGTCAGTGCAATGTGGGGTTACACATCTACACACACCTACACTGACACCAAAAAGAAAATTTCCTTTTAGGCACGTTCATTCAACAAGGAAGAAAGGAAACGGAAGACAAATTCCAGGACCAAAGAAAAAGAGTTAGAGAGCAGTGCCGATGACAGACTGATGCTAACTTCTTCCCAACATTCCTATCCATCCCCTGAAAAGGACGCAAGTCCTACAACAGGGTCCTCATATGCACCAAACTCCTAAAAATCTCCATATTTTTCTCCCTTTGTACTTATGTACTTGAACTTGAACTTGAGTCCTTGCGTCGGAGATGTCGTAGCTGCATTCAAATAGAGGGAAGGCACCCATATTATTGTGTCCAACCAATTTATTGATAAATATCAAAGTTTTGAAACTTTTGGTTGTAAATCTGAGAGTATTTTTTGTTGATCTAAATATCAATTAAATATTTTATATGTTTTATTATATTATAAAAGTTGTACAAAACAATGAAATTTACTAAAAATTTATTAAATAATTTATTATCTACAATATACTGGATGAAAGATCCTATCAAACTTTACTTTATGTAGATTGGTACACACTTTTTTAGACAAGAACAAAAATGAGCGAAATTTTTAAATAATCACCAATCCAACTTTTAATAAGACTTATTTTTCCAATTGTCCCTCAATAGTCACCTGTTCATAATTAACACTACTATATTTTATTATGATATAAAAAAATATCTATACTTATTAACAACCAAATTTCTATTCAACTTTTACAAGACCACTTTTCAATATATTGTCCCATTTTCCTTAGTATTATATATTTTTTAAACTCAATAAAAAATAATTATCGACCTAAACATTGAAAATTCTACATAAGTAGTTGTAAATAAACCTAAAAAAATCAACACACGAACTATTAAATCATATGTGCGGATGACTCATTTAATTTTCAACCTAGTTATTTAAAAAGGGGAGTTAACACAAAGCTTACGCACCCCATCTATTTGAACCTGCTTTTTGTTACGCATGATGAACGTATAGAGAAGCAAGATAAACTTCAATACCTACATATGTATATGTGATCGTGAACTAGGGCAAAATTTAGTGATTCATCCTGATGTGTTGTAGTGAGTTGTATGTGAAAAACAGCCTGCTAAAAGCATACACCCGATACACGTTCACAATAACAACACTATCGTCTCAGTTACAATAGTTACTTGTTAAACAATTAAATTTAAAGATGTACAAATCTAAACATTTTGCTGTCACATCTCTTTTGTTTTTTAAAACAAATTAAATTTTATGTTAATCCTACTTGCGCAAAAATGATTTGTTAATCTATTTATACTAACGATTGAATTATCTAATACAAAATTCAACAAAATTATAAAGTAGCAACTGTCTTCTTTATCAGAGGCGTGCAAAGGAAGGCCTTGTTCGAATTTATTCTGATTTAAGCTCCGTTTGATTAACCATTTTTCAATAAAAACTTTACTTGTATAACTGTAGTCCATCTATATACTTGTAGAGCAGTTCTAGATATTTGCAAGAATATTCCAGAAGTCAAAATAGACTCCAATATTCTCGATGATGAGTCATGGCCATGACCCAATGTGGATTTTCGTATATTATTTTACAAGTATCTAGATAACCGAGCCTTGTTCCTGAAACATCGAAATCATAACAATTTTCTGCTCGTATAATTTAAGTCAAGTTTTGCAAGAATCTTATTTTAGCAGCACATGTGGGACGAGTGAGAGCCTGATTATTGCGAGTTGCGTCTTCTTGACATTCTTCTTGACATTTGATTGTTTATAAGCGTTTTTTTTTTCAAAAAACTTTAAGGCATTGCTCGTTTAAATAAATTAGATGATAGGAGTATTTTTAGTTATTAGTAGCTATTTTTCAGTGCCAGAAAACACGGATAAACCTACCTAGATAGATTTATCGTCCCCGAAACGTCCTAAATACTAAAGTTCATAAAACGTTAGAGTTATTTCCAAGATTCAAGTTACATAATAAGGTACTTACGCCTAATAAGGCCCTGTTCTTAAGATGGCCCACTTTCAACATTTTGTACGTTTAAAAGTTCAAATGAATTTAAATTTTGCGCCCATGTATGGTTAGTGCGATAGACAAAATTGCAACTTCATAAATAAGGAAGACAGTCCTCATTTTTGCAGTGGTTCCCAGTTTTTTAGTGTCGTTTTAAAGGGCTGACGATTTATAACCTTCTAATTTAAAACTTTTTAGTATTTTCTTAAGAAAACAAGAAGTTTTCGTGTTTTTTTTTAAATACAGCGTTACTTGGGTTTATGGGCACTTGACTCAACGTAAGAGTTGTTTATATTATTTGTTTATTTTCATTTATAAAAAGTAGTTTTTGTGGCGGGGTAAAGTACCCTATAAAGGCCCATCACATCCTATGAATGCTCGGGCCAGTCGAAGATATGAGACAATTCAGATGTTTTTTGAAAAAAATATTTGGTCTTTAAATAAACATGTTTTTTCCAAAAGTGATTATTAGAATAACGCCACAACATTGTTATTTGTTGAGTCTATTTAGAGGTTTTTGTTTAGTAGGTAAATTAAATTTTGTTAAGTCTAAGATGGCCCACCGTCCAATTTGTGACCAAAAAAAACTTGTGTATCAGACTGATTACCTAAGAATATCATATAATATTAGGTCAAGTTTTACATAAATACTTATTTTTTGTTTTGATAGGGTTTATTGATTACATAATTAATATCGGGCTA
The DNA here is from genome assembly GCA_964028335.1 of Altica lythri. Taxonomy (NCBI): domain Eukaryota; kingdom Metazoa; phylum Arthropoda; class Insecta; order Coleoptera; family Chrysomelidae; genus Altica; species Altica lythri. The sequence goes on along the minus strand of OZ034806.1, from coordinate 42,396,075 downwards.
TGATAAGTGCCTATGTTCCTAAAAAAGCCCACTTTAGAGGTTTTAAAAAACAATTATTATCTTAACGAATTGTTTCCAAACATGTTGATTTGTATGTTTACTTTATTCACAAATAAATTACCTATGTTGTGATAAAGGCAGTTTTCACAATTTTATATTTCTTTTCCAGCTATTAAAATTTACCAAAAAGTGGGCCTTACCTTATATATAATTAACAGTAAATATACAGGGTGTCCCAGAATTAACTACGGAAACTTCGTATACGTATTCCTTGATGACAAATAAGTAGGGTCTTTCCTATAAAAAAAATTTTTTTAGAGACTCCTGTCAGAGTTATAACCCTTTAAAGAGGGGTGGTAAAATACTGTTTTAATTTAATATCTTCTGATTGGTCCAAGATAAAAAATTAAAAATTTGGGTGAACATTATTTTTATAAAGACGCATTTCTCCTGCCACTTTTCACCTGCCCTGCCCCATTCTAAGGGTGCAAATCAAGGAACCCCTCTTAATATTTTTTTTGTAACTTTCTTAGCAATTAATATTTGCAATAACAAAAAATTATTTTAGGAAGTTTTGATTATTTAGAAACTTTTTTGTTCGTTGTCGTTTTTTGCGAAATCGTTTCGGTTTGGAGTAAAAAAATAAAATGTAGGACCATGTCAATTGAGTATTGTGTATCGCGATCAAGTAGCGCACATTTTACCATTTAAAGAGTTAAAGGGTTATAACTCTGACAGGAGTCTCTAAAAAATTTTTTTTTATAGGAAAGACCCTACTTATTTGTCATCAAGGAATACGTATACGAAGTTTCCGTAGTTAATTCTGGGACACCCTGTAGTTTACAGCCATCTAGGAGGCTATAGTGGTAATTTTCACTTTCCTATTTCATTGCTGTCGTGGTGCTACAGTATTATCTGCTTATCGGCTTGTAAAAAATCGATTTGCGGGAAAATACCATAAAATTTTATTTTAAAAGGATAACCCAGAAAAGAAGGTAGTTTGTTTTTCTTCAAAACACAAAAAAGAACTTGAAAGGGAAATTAAAATTAATATTAAAACCAGTCAACGAAGGAGTGTGAGGCATCGTTGACTGGTTTTAATATTAATTTTAATTTCCCTTTCATTCTCTTCTTCAAAGAGCTTGAAAGTTTTAACTTGTAAATGTTTTGTTGTTTTTTCGACCACCATATGGTAGTTCCTATGGAATGGTCAATTTTGGATGACTGTACAGTCCACTTTTCATTTTCTCCCCTGTGGTATTGATTTACCTTGACTTTTAGCTCTGATGATGGCCGGTGTTTAGGCCGAAAGCGCTTAGCTAACAATTTATAATTATTTGCAATACACGCTTCGTAAAGAAAAATACTTGTTTTCCTGTTACTCTTACTCCAGTAAGCGTGTACAAGTCTTTTACAGTCTATTTCATTACTTTTTAAATGTTGAGAAACAAATATTCTAACTCTATAAACACTTTTACATATCTTCTAAACTACGCTTTATCATTTAGTAATAATAAAGACCCTAAAGTACTCTTAGACAGTGTTCTCTTCGAGTTTCTGAGGAGCTTTTGTTTCTATAAATTTCAATTAGTATAAATGCCTGACAAGAAGGAGAATCAAATAATTTGCTTTTATGTTACCCCTCCGTTAACCCTGGTGTACCGCATTTAAAATCTCTGCCAGAATGTATTAATGCTCTCCCTGTTTTCAAGTGATATATAAGGGGAGCGAACAACGTTGTGTCTCAAATGACATCGGGGAGATCTAGTGTTCTGTATATATGATAAAAAGTCACTATGAGTTGAATAGTGCTATATAATGAATGTTGATGAGTAAAAAATTCATGATTTTAAGAAGTTCTAGGAAATTAATTATAATATTTGTGTGAGAATATCGGAACTATCAGTAACTATCAATTTTTTCGTTATACTAAAACAACGGTTAAAAATTGACACTTGGGGATTATACCACCTAAATATGAGATAATTGTTGTGTTATGTTGATAATCTTTAGAAAAAACCCGAACCATTTATGAACCTTTTAATTAAATCGTTTGTGCCTCTTACGTATAGCCGAACATGCATGTTTATATTTCGAGCGCTTATGGGCAATGAACCGTCGAATGAACACTAGGATCCCTTTAACTGGGAAAGTTTCGTGACGACCGTGAAGCGTCGAGACGCAACGGCGTCCGTCGTTTCATCGTCGCCACCGCCGTCGCATTTGCTGCAGCGGATTAAACAGTTTCAAACATTTGAACCACACTTGCAACTACCACTAAAACAGTTTCGGTAAGGACTGCTAACGCGAGACACGTTTCGGTAACTGGAGATAAGTGCAGTTTGAATAGATTTTTTGGTTTTACTTGTTTTATTTCATTTCCGTCACGTACTTTTTAATTTGTTAGTGCAGTGTTTTTCTTTTCAAAGTTCTTAAACTGCCACAATGACCACAATGGGTAACAAAGTTAAATATTTTTATATAGCTTCCTCGTTAGAATACAATAACATGTTTTCTATTTACTTCTTTAATCGGAGAACTTTTGCCACTAAAATCAAAATAATAAAATATTGATTTATTATTTTATTATTTTGATTATAGTGTAAAAAGTTCCCCAATTAAAGAAGTAAATATTTACAATTATGCCACAAAGAAGTTACAGACAATAATTAAATAACATGTTTCCTGTTTCCTACAATGTTTTTTAAATATAATCAAACTAATACCTATTGTTAAACATATAGGTATGCCGACTGGAGTTTACAGTTTGGATTTTTATTTTTACTATGCACGTACAGATTTGTTTTAGTAGTAGCAAAATCGTTTAAATAATAATGCTTTTAAAAAAACTCTATTGGTTCTACAGATTATAAAATAAATCTTTTACGACTTCGTTTGTTACTGTAATGTTTATTATAACTGAAACCGGCTGATATTACAGAGCTAATATATGACTTTGGTGTGCCATACTGATTCAGAAACTAATATCTTTAATATTCTATTTAAAATAAAAGTAGAACTAATTGTTTAGTAGCAATGTTTTTTTTCTCATTTTTGTAACAAAAATATTGAAAACTAACTTTTACTCTCAAATTTTAGATGAGAATATTGACCGATCAAGACTATCACATATTATATCATAATAAACTTATCTGACCACTTTGATTAAAACTATTAATTTTAATCATGGACTTGAATATCAAATTTTACATTTTTGCATTACGCAACAAAAGATTCGTACATTTGAAACGTTTAACAAAGACGTCCATCGCATTGTCCGAGCTCCTCCAGTACTCCATTCCCCGCGGCCGCGTCGCCTTCAGATATCGCTCTTCCAATCTAAGCTAAACTCTTTTTAATATTATTGATTTTATAGATCTCACCATATTTTTTTGGTATATATTACGTGATTGGCAAAATTGACATAACTTTTTTATTTGTCAACCGATCTTAATGAAAATAATAGATACTAAATGTTCAGTGAAGCCCATTACAATATATTCCTAAAAACTGCATCCAAATTGGTTAAGCCGGTTCTGAGGTTCGCGTTAGCATACATACAGATATAGAGACAAACAGACATACAGACGAAAGGAAAAAAACAACATTGTTTTGGGTTCTTTTGCCTATTTAAAGGCCCACCATTATGTTTTTTAAATACATTTGCTATATACAGAAAGAGATCAGTTACAGTTTTATTATCTGTATAGATTTAGATATTAGACAAACAAGAAATAACGAATTAAGTTGAAGTAAGTCATGGTTAAAAACACTGACTTACCAGTAGGCCAAACTGGTTAAAACGCTATCGACTATAGACAGGTAGTACAAGTTCAATAAAATGTATTTTTATTATAATTTCTTGTTAGTCTCGTTCTTAAATTTCAAAAATCTGATGAGAGATATCTCAAATAAGTAAATCGATAATATGTTATAAAAATGTTTTCATGTACACTATTTTTTTTTAATAGCAATAATGTTGTTTATCAAATACTCTATGTAGACTAGTCGGGATCTGTCGAAATGCAGACTATAATGGACATTCTCCATAGGAAACTATTTTTTTGCTGTAATCCCTTCAGGATGTGCCCAATATGGATAATCACGATATACACAAAAATAGAAGCAAATAAATAAGAAATTTTTTTTTTTTTTTTTCAGATTTTGTTAAATAAAAAAATTAGCTCAGGGTTTGCGACTAGCGCATATCGTGATTATCAATATTGGGCACATCCTGAAGGGATTCCAGCAAAAAATAGCTCCCTATGGAAAATGTCCAATCCAAAACAGATCCCGCCTAGACTAATAGCATAATCAACTCGCGAGACGTCTAGAGTACAAACCTAATATTCTAAACATGTACGATGAACTGTAGTATATTAATTATTGGTATATTAACACAGTCAATTACTCATCAGAAGAGTTACTTCCTTTATTTACACCAAAAAGACAAACATAGTTGAATAAATCATGGTGAATAAATTTATTTCGGATTTCAAGAAATTAATACGCCCTAAAACATATTTTTGAATTTTTTAATTTGACGTTCCGACTTTCTTTTAGTTCCTATTCCTTATTTTGTTTCTCACATATGTTGTATATGTCCATACCATAACTGCTTTTAACTGTTTTTCTCATTATCTTCAATAATTTTTTCCTGAATTTATTTAATGGTGTCATTTCCAATTTTATCTTTTCTTAGTAATGTTCTCAATGCATCCATGTCGATTCTAATCTTTATTTATATTTCTCTATTTTAATTCTCTGATCCATATAATGAACTGCTTTCTTTAATGTTTTTCCATAAAATGTCATTATCGCAGGGGATAGCTTTTTTTGCTGTTATTATTCTTCATTATCTGATCGATTTATATGTCAAAATTATAACCCACATAGTTATAATCTTTGCAGTGTGTTATTGTTATACCATTATTCAATGTTAAATTACTAGGTTCAGATTTCTTATTATTATCAATATGCGTATCATGTATTCCATATCCTCTTTATCACATAACTGCTTGATCATCATCAAACACTAAGAATTCATCTGTTGTATATTTTTCTACATTTGTTATCTTAATTTTGTTTTAATATTTAAAATTTGTAAAGCTGTGAGTTATGTTTAAAACTTCCCAGAGTCTTGCAACTGGTATTATACATTTTCTTTGTATAAATCTACAAGTTTTAATTGAATTTTTCTGCTAATTGCCGCTTTTTTCGGCCAGAAAACATTAAAAAATAAATGTCATTTTCCTGTTTGCTTGATTTAAAAATTTCAAAATTCCCATGATAGATGTATCATAACAATTGAGTGAGTAATTGTCACATATGTGACATGAGTTTAATTAAGACCATCAAAAAGCCCGACTAATTACTAATGCCTTTGTGGCTGAAGAAGTTAGAGGCGTTACCCGCGATGAGTTATGGTTGCAGGTTCGATTTCTACCAGATGCGACATTTTTTTTACTTTCTGGTTCGTGCCATTTTCTTGTTTGTTTAATTTTTAAATTTCAAAATTTCCAATAAACCCGAAAAACCTATTACGATTAAATGCGAATTTCTATGTTTCATTATCATTTAAATAATTTATTATGAATCATAAACAATTTAAAATTATTTTTTCGGTATTCTTTTATGGGCCAGATAAGTGCGATGATTCAAAGATCTAATGAAAAAAAGTTATTATTAAAATAGATATAGATAATGCAATAGAAAAATATTTGTTCCGGATCAAATCATCAGTTTCGTCATACAAAAATAAAATTAATTAACCAAATAAAATAGATAAAAAATTTCATTTCAAATAATTTCAGAGTTTACAAATATCGTGAGTGAGTGAGTTTAAGTTATATTTTCTGAAAATTGTAATTTTGGGTTAATTTAGTAAAGATTATTTAAATTTTGATATAATAAGCTGCTATCTAATGAACAGTTTTTCTTTTTTACACTTACTTCAATTATCTATTGGTAGGTAAATACTATTTAACTCTTTCTTATTCACCTTATATGTCTTTCTTTTATTATTAGATAATGCTTAGTTAATTTGGTTTCAAGCTATTTTTTTAACTGGATTTTTATCTTTGTATTGTATTATATTGTTTTTTGCTAATTATCTTTTCTTTTTATACTTTTTTCTTTATACTCTTTAGGGCTTTATTATTAATATTGTACAGTTGTATTATTTTTATTAGTAACCTTAAAATAAAGCATATCTACAAAAGTTGAATATCTTATAAATCATTATTGGTAAAAAAAAATCCAATAAACAAAATGAAAAACGTCAACACCATGCCTTTAAGACCATCTAAACCAATCAGTTGTCACCCTTTTCCCATAAGACGGCACCAAATGCACTTTAAGAAATTAGAAATAACAATTCTATTTTTACTACGTGCCATCTTCATCGCGTACAAAAAGAGAGTTTCGACACTTTTCTACCATAAGCACTTAACGACCGTACAAAACTATTTTGGGATGGGATGAAAGGAAATGATTATTTTTTTAAATGTCTTTTTGATCCTTTTGTAGTAGTAAAAGATTCAACTTTTGAATTAGTTCCACTATTTACTTAAAATTAAATAAATATATACTTTTTTGTTCAGAAATATTTAGTTCCTTTTTAAATATTGATATAACTAAAAAACCTCTTACTTTTAATAACTGTAAAATAAATGGATTTACCTATAATAAAAACCATTTTTGTAATATCAAAGTTATCATTTTTTTGTAGTAATAGTAGCATAAAATCATTAAACTGGAATATCTAAATTGTCAATATTATATAACCAAATTAGTCTTTATCTTAGCTTAAAACTAATACAAATAAAGAATCCGGCACACTTCGCCAGATTTTGTGTGACGAAGAAGTACATAGAAGGAGAACTCCTGATAAGTACGGCAACGTCGCACATAAGGGTGGAGCGAGGCTGCGTAGAAAAAGTGAGAAGGGGTGGTACAGGGTGGTACCTATGACGTTACTCTTTTTATAATAATATTTGTGATAATATTATAAACTATAAATTAATTAATTAATTAATATTTCTAAATGATAGATATTGCTATATAATTTGACTGAAATATAGAAAAAAAATTTTTGTTTGTAACTTTACGTAAAAATGTTATTCTTTGTAAAAGTTTTTGCTAGTCTCAAAACCCTTAAATCTAAAATAAAAACAATAATATTTAAGAAAATTATCAAGAATTTCAAGAAAACGATAATAGAAGCTGAGAAAGATACAAATACACACAAAAATAGTAGCAAAAAGGTTTCTAAGTTTCATTTTTTTTATTAAATCAGATTATCCCAGATTATCCATAGACATTTTGATTTAATCAAAATACATGAAATGATTATCCATAGATAATTTGATTTAATAAAATAAATTAAAGTTAGAATTTTTTTTGCTTAAATTTATGTTTTTTTGAGGTATTTTGTGATTGCATTGGTTTTATTAAAGAAATCCATTTTTAGTGAAGATAAATTATAAAAACGTTTTTATTTAAAAAACATGAAGAAACTAGCATAGGCTATAGAGAAATTCGAGAAATTATGTCTAGACTGTCTAGGATTACTTCATAAAGCAATTGCTCGAAAACAGTACCTTGCCCAGAGAGTTATGGAATTGCCATAATTTAAGACATCACACCAACAACACAGTGGAAGGATGGAACAACAGACTGCAGCTACGCATAAGGAATAATCCAAATGTATACGATTTAATTACATTACTTCGAAAAGAGTCTGAATTTCAAGATTTAGAGGTTCTGCGAGTGGAATCTGGTTTGTCCCTTAATAAAAGGAGGAAGACTGTGTATATAAATATTGACCAAAGAATTAAAACAATATTAGGAAAATTGTATGAAAACGGCGATGTTAATAAATGTTTAAGATCTTTAACATATTTGCAAAAAAAGTTTTGAAAGTAGTTAAATGTAATTCTACATTGTTGTAAATATTTTAACATGGTTTTAATAGAATCTTTTTAATTTTTTTCGCATTTTTATTTTAAGTTTTTCACCGAGTATACATTGCAATAAATATATATGTATGTTTTATATTTTAATATTTACAAAAATAACTATACTCTCTTCAACTTGTTATTTTTATGTTATACCAACTTTCCAATTTTAGAATTTTTTAAAATTTTTTATTAATTTTACAATTAAACTTTAAATATAAGATGAAAAAAATTTCTACAATATGATATAAACAAAACAAAACATTTAGACAAACTTTTTTTTCAAATCTTACAACATTTCAATTTTTTTAATTCCAAACCTGCATTCCTATATTTATAAAGGGGGTGCATCAAGAAGGGTGCATTCAGCATACCCCTTCTCTTGAGTATTACATTGCGTGCGCAACTCTACCATGTAATTTTTCTACCACCTTCGCCGGGCAACGTTGCCGCATCAAAATCGTACCTGAAAAATCTGGCGAAATGTGCCGATACGCAAATGAATACAATTTAGTCAAACAAAGGAACTTCAAAACAGAGCTGGGTAATTACTTGTATTTACTGTTAATTACAATTACAAAGTACTTTAAAAAAAAGGAATTAATTACAATTACAAAGTACTTTAAAAAAAAAGGAATTAATTACAATTACAAAGTACATGGTTAGGAGAAAGGAATTATATAAGTTTAATTACAATTACTTGAAAAATGGAATTACCAATTACTTTCATAATTACTTTCATAATTACTTTTTGGACTAAGCAGTTTTTTAATTCTTTTTTAGTAATTTAAAATGTTAAAAGATTACTTAAAGAAATTAATCCCAATACAAATATATCAGTGATAAAAAACATAATTATTTTAAAATTAAGTAACTAAGTTAGTTTTTTAAATAAAAAATTATTTACTTTAAACAAAAAATACAACACATAATATAAAAAATATAAACAGTAAGCAGATTCTAGCCTAACGTTTGAGGGAGGGTCTGGGAAGGAACTCTGCAAGATCATGACTTCATGAGTCATGCAGGAATTTTCTTGTTTTTATTGGTAAAAGTAATTGTAATTAGATTAATAAATATTTAATTACAAATTACAATTCCAACACAAAATTTGCTCTAATTACAATTCCAAATTACTTTAATAAAAAAAAGTACTTAAGTACAATTACAAATTACAGGAAAAAAAAAGTAATTGTAATTATTAATTACTTTTTACCAAGGAATTACCCAGCTCTGCTTCAAAACAACTATAAAAGACTTTTTATTAGTAATTTCATTATTTTAAGATATTTTGAGGATTTTTGAAACTTATAAATTATACAATCAAGTAAATTACTTTAAGAAAAAATCAAAAAAATGTACGAAGTTTGTATTTTTAGTTTTGCATATAGCCGCTAAGAAGTCGCCACCAATAGAACTTTCAGTCATAAATCTTAATTCAATTATTTGTTGACATAAACCCGACAATGTTTCGCTGAAATAGTTTCTGAAGCTCAACACCAATCAACTTTTTCCAGCTGGTATTGCGAATTTTAACGTGGTCGCTTCTATCTCAGCGACTAAGCCTTGTTAGGTCCACCCAAAACAGCAGTTGATGCGGTTCGTCAGCTAATTAAGGATGACCACTGTGTAACATACCAGGAGATTTTTGGGCATTTCAAAGACCTCGATTCAAATGATCCTACATAAAGAACTGGGTTTTACGAAGTTGGCTTTCCATTGGATCCCTCACAGAAAAGCAAAAATCGGTTCGTGTTAATTGGTGTCGAAAAACGATTTAACAAAGGAAACTCATAAAACGTTTATAGTATTGTCAGTGATCCGTTCTCAAAGAAAATGGTCATGTGGCAACAATTGCTTTGGAAGATCGAAGAATCGTTTGTTTACCAAAACTTATCGCGAAACTCCGACAAAGCAACACACAACAGCGAATCATCCTACATCTGGACAATGCAAGTGCTACCACTGCCCAAAAGACAATAGAGTTTTTGGAGCTTTTTAACATCGAATTGTTAGACCCTCAACCGTATAGTCCCGACGTAAGTCCCAAAGACTTCTTTACGTTCCCAAAGATTAAGAATTCAATGCGTGGGAAGCGATTCCAGTCGCCAGAAGAAGTCATGGATGCTTTTACAACAGCTATTTTGCAGGTGTCAACTGAAGACCGAAATAACTGTTTTACCATTTGATTTGAACTTATGCAAAAGTGTATTGATCTAGGAGGGACATATTTTGAAAAGCAATAAAGTACTTTAAATCCATATATTTTTTGTCTTTATGGCTATGTACAAAACAAAAAAGACAACACTCGTATTACTTGGCACGACTCGAATCTGCAATCTTTACATATATCCGTAACGGCTCTAACCAGTTCTCTCTGAATGTAAACCAATGAAGTTTTTAGTGGGTTTTTGCTTTTACTACATCCACTAATTACTAATTGGGAATTTACCTATATGACAACAAAAATTTCATTGCAACCCATCAAATAGCCTAAAATGTTTTTTATGTTGGGTAAATATTAAATAGAGACATTTATAAAGTTGCTATAAAATATCAAGGATGCATGGAACAATTTAAATAACAATATTTAAAACGTAACCCTACCCTTTTTATATTCAACTCATAGTCATAAAAATGATATATTGTGATACGTGTATGATGTAGATAGATTTGTCTTAGAATTAAATATCGACAAATTTTTAGAAAATGGTTAACAGTAATAAGAAATTTGCTAAACGTTACAAATGCGACTGCAATGTTGTTATATATATGAACATATAGATGTCAAAGAATATATAATTCTATCGCTTTACAAATTTTGAAAAAACATTTTCAAAGAAAATGACCGTTCAACCAAGAAGAAACAACTACTTCCCGGGTTATATACCCCGACGGATATTGGATTACACTTCAGAGTCGCTTTATTAAACACGACAATATTACAGTTTACTGTATTAATTCTTTATTCTATATATGAACATAATTCGCTTATGTAACGTTGGGCATAATTCGCTCAATATCTTCATCAATATACATTTAACCGTTACACTCTATTTCGACCTTGTGCTGTGTTTTTTTTGCTGTTGCAGATTGACACAAAAAAAAATGATTTGCTAAAACATTTTTATATGTCTGTTTTGAACTCGATTTATTAATAGAGCGAAATCCGATAGGGCCTATTAATTTCCGGAATGTCACTCCAGATACAGGGGTAGCCTGTCAAATACACCCCAGTATAATCCATTAATCAATAACTTAAGATTAGAAACTTATCTCGTGTGAACAACCAAGTTTTTTTAGTTTCTCCAACCCGATTGTAGACGTAATATATTATAAAGTAACTGATATGTAACTGTACAATAAAATTATTTTTGTTTTATTATTTTAGGTACGAATAATGGAACAGAAGCTGGCGTGGTCTGTGCAGAGTGATGCCAACAGCGCTCAGATCAACCGGCTTGAAGGAGAAGTAGAAGAACAACGCCAATTAAGATTGCACGACGCTAAACAAGTCGAGGCCAAGGCGGCTAGAATCAAAGAGTGGGTTACAAATAAACTTAAAGAATTGGAAATACAAAATCAGACACTCAGGGAGCAAAACATTAAATGTAATCAACAATTAGAGTTACTGAGAAATCATCTTGCACTCACTGAAAGGAGAAGATCTGAAAGTAATTCACCAGAAGCAAAACAGGTGAGTTTTTTAATTTTTGATTCAGTAGTTTCAACAGTGTTCTTTTAGTAAAGATTTGGTCAAATGTTGCCATTAAAAATCCTAATCTAAATCATCTACACAAGTAGTGGTTTATAAAGCCGCTATTTAAAGGAGTTCTTATTTTTATCTGGTAACAATTTTGCTCCTTTAACTCTTACTAATCATGTAATAATAAACTAAATCGCTTTCAGGTTCAATAGTCTCTAGAATCTTTCATATGACTTCTTGTAAAGCTGGACATTATTAATCTCTAATTAAAGATCCGTTATGTTTGACTCTTCAGCTGGATGTCATACAAACTTAATTATTGATTATACTAGGCAACATTTAATTTCAATCAACAAGTAGATTTTTATGTACTTTATACATTTTTCTTCTTTTTTAAATGTTCGATATAAACGGTTGTGTTCACAACTTTATCACTGTTTTAGATAAGGCATTGATAGATCTTTAAGGCTTCTGAGTTTTGCCACTGTTGGTCTTACTTAAATAGTGGTTTTAAAAATATAAGATCACTTTTGTGAAAAACCACACAGAGGATTGGCTTTTATTTTCCAGTTCAAATCCAAGTTTCATCTCCGCTAACAATAGGTACTATAAACATTTTTTAAGCTTCCTTTGTTGAACCGTTCCATTGTTTCTCGACACCAATTGACGCGAACTGCTTTTTGCACTTCTGTGAGCAAATGAGGGATCCAACGGGAAACCAACTTCGTACCACCCAGTTCTTAATGTAGGATATTTAGATCAAGGTCTTTAAAATACCCAAAGATGCCTCTATCTCCCTCTATGTTACACAGCTGTCATCCTTAATTAGCTGAAGAACCGCATCAATGTTTTGCTGTGTGACTGGTTTTTGTGTGGACCTAGCCTCGATTCGTCGCTGAGACTGGAGCCGCCACGTTGAAATTTGCAATACCAGCGGGAAATAGATAACTAGTGTGGTGCTTTATTCCCAGACATTACTGTTGGGATAATCCTCTCCGAAAATTGTAAAAACTTATTGCTCAAAAATGTTTTCGGCTAAAATCTATTTTTGGACTTATTTGCTAATTTCAAACATTACCTGTACCTACAGGACTTGTTGTATCGCAATGAAACTCTGGATTTATGTTAACAAAACATCGGGGTTAGGTTTGTGTCTGAAGCTTTAAATATAAAACATATTTTATATTCAAAGGTCTGAAGGTTCTATTGGTGACGTCTTTTAAGCGGCTATATGGAAAACTTAAAATAAAACCTTCGTACTCCTGTAAATTTTTATTATACAGAGTAACACTTCTAGAAGCATCTCTGATATAAGTCAACTACTCTTTTTTTAATGTTTTATTAAAAGATTAATTATATTTCTAACTTTAACTTTGATCTAATGTAATTTGATGCCATGAATGACAAAACTTACGATATATTATATAGTGATACTGGATTTAAAATGGCAAATGATAATAGCTTGGATGCGTTAAAATTTAGTGAAATCTTTGAAGACATAGTGCTTTAGAAATGATGTCACTGCATTTGGAATTAATTTTTTTCTTTTGCATTGTGGATTCCATCTTTAACTAATTTCTTGAATTTTTTCATTATTATAAATTAAACTTTTTAAAAATACCTATAATAATCTACGCCAATCTGAATAAAATGCTCGTTACTAAAATTTGAATATGTGATACCTATAATTAATGAATATGTTTCATGTAATATCCTTAATTATAATACATTGCAATGGTGATAATCAAGCTAGTTTGTGCTTGACAATGTAACTGTATTAGTTTAACCCATTCAAGCGTATTAGATACATACTAGGCAATGTTGTTCACGGTTTATAATGTAAACTACAATTTATGATTCATGACTAGTTCTCTAGCTCTAGATAGATAAATTGACTTAAACATTAAATTGCTTTCTTATTATACAATCAAATAGATTACTATTTAACTCGTTGAAAATGTTTTCATTCGTAAGTATATGTAGAATTGTCCACTTAGAAAAAAGCAGAATAAACCGCAAACTTACTGGATAAATTATAAAAAACCCATTCAACTGAAAACAGCTAATAGGTTCAAATCAAAATATTACGTTTAATTTAAGTGTATATTTGTTAAAATACAAAATTTGGAAATTATACGACGTCTGTTGCATAGTAACCATGACAAAGAAAACAAAAATACAATTTTTTTTCGGCAAATGGAATTTATTTTATTTAAAGTAGTGCCCTTTAGAGTTAACGCAGCGATTTGTACGATCCATAATTTTTTCAAATGAGGATTCGAGCTCATTGACCGGGATGTTCTTCAAAATGATCGCAGACGTCTACTGGATGGCCTCTACGTCAGTATACTGCTGTCCTTTCATGGGCAAATGTAGTCTATCGAGGAGAAAAAAGTCGCACGGTGCCATATCCGGAGAATAAGGGGAGTGGTTGTTAGTTAACATGTCATTTTTTGTCAAAAAATCGGCCCACAACGCGAGAGCAAACGCCTCATAACACCAAGATAATATACAGCATTAACCGTTTAAAACGAATTTTTTCTGAATAATTTCTTTCGAACCTTAGAAATAAATCAACATTGTCTTTACTTTTCACTTTTCCAAACGGCTTTGTTTCGGATTTGGCTTGCTTCCATGCGGAACTGTGACGGTTGGTTTCGAGATCGTATTGAAAACACCACTTTTCGTCACCAGTCACAATGTTGTACAGAAGGATTTATCTTTCTTGGACTCTTTAATGATGTTTTTGAAATGTTGAATTCGAAGTATATTTTGGATCATCAGCTTGTGCGGTACAAACCGTGAACACACCTTTCTCATGCCCAAAAACCCGTTCAAAATGCGATGGATCGAATCTTTGATGGTATGTAATTCTATATGGATTTTGACTCATTTTTAATAAACAGCCGCACTTTTTAGACAGCTTCTAGCGTATTCACAATTTGCGGCTGCCTAACATATTCGTCGTCTTCCAGTGACTCACGACTCTTTTTAAACCGTGTAAACCAATCGTGGACTCGGTTACGGGATAAACAATCATCACCATATACTTATTTCAACAATCGATGCGTTTTGGTAAATGTGTTATAGTCCATTTCATCGTTTTTGGCCGATTTTATATTAGAATCCACTGAAATAAGATTAAACTGTCATCCAAGTTACAAATGGCGGAGAGTTTTTTTTTTTTAAATTAGGTTTCTGAAACTATCAGTGTGGTTTGACATCTAAAAAAATGTGACATTAATAATTACTAAATTCAACCCTTCAACAACGAGCCGTACATGACGGTTACTAGGAATGTGAATTAAGTCAAGACTTCCGTATTGAATACTTTTTATCTACCGGTGAAACAAGATGCAGTTACGTAAGGGTTGTATTAAAAAACAAACGTCCTCATTTAAATTTCTAACTTGCCTGTATCTGAGAGAGATGTAACTCTAAATTTACTTCGAGTATGATTTCTGTCATCGGCCAAAATTGGTGAAATGGACTATACCAAGTTTAAAACAGAACTTAATATTGGCTCTTTGTTCGATGCTCATTTTTCTCCCGAAGTTAAAAGGTAATGCCACTTTGTGCGCGATAACTCATGAAATTTTTAAAGAAAATCAATGGAAGATATACTTATCGAACGCTAGCCCCAATAAAAAACGGTTCTACCAGTATAGGATATATCTTAAAAGTGTTGTTTACTTTGCAAGAGACCTCGTATTTCGATTAGAGGTATACCCAATGTTGCTTCACCTTTCAATTAGAAACCAAAATATATTTGAACCTAAATGACTTTAAGGTAGACATAGAAAAATTATATTTTTCGATATATTTTTAAAAATATATGTTTTAAGAAAGTGACAAATGTGTACAGTTCATAACCATTCAATTAAGAGATATGATTCAGCTTTTTCATCTAATTTAATATTACTCAAATTATATTGTACTTACAATTGAAATCGCTGAGAGATAACTAAATCGAAAACACGATAAAAAGGAGCGATTTTAGCACAGTAACACTCCATTGGATATTCCGGAGCATATATTTTTCGATATATTTTTAAAAATATATGTTTTAAGAAAGTGACAAATGTGTACAGTTCATAATCATTCAATTAAGAGATATGATTCAGCTTTTTCATCTAATTTAATATTACTCAAATTATATTGTACTTACAATTGAAATCGCTGAGAGATAACTAAATCGAAAACACGATAAAAAGGAGCGATTTTAGCACAGTAACACTCCATTGGATATTCCGGAGCACTAGCGACTTATTATTGGATGTGCACAGTGCCTAGAAGCGACATTTTATTGAATCGTGTATTGAAGCGAAGTTATGATCAATTTAATTTTATTTTTTTTGAATTGAATTATTATTGGAGTTATTGGTTATCCAAATAATTATTCTTGAGTCTTGTTATAATACACAAATTCTAAGCGCTCATCTTAACAAAAAGATTGGTATTAAATTATTACCTACTGCAATATAGGAAATATTTTATTGATAGTAGCATAGAAAGTAGTTAGGAATAATGTCACCAGCAATGTCTACCTAAGAGTAATTCTACATTTTTTATTTAGAATCGTTTCTGGTCTATAAGAATGTATATGTCCCGTATAGGTTGGGCTTAAATCAAATAAAAAAGTTGACTGTCAAAAATATCAAGATCGGTCGTGGTAACAATGCGCTCAAATTTCGATTTCATGAATTAAGAGTCCTTCAGACAATACGATCTCGGTTATAACAGAATTTTAAAATATTTTTATAAAGTAATGTACACTTTTTTTAATTCTTTAATTTTTTAGATTTATTTGTGAATGAAAAACATATAATGATCCGTAATTCAAAGATTTACGTTTTGAAAGATTGAGTAGCTTAAAAATTTTTTAAATAGGAAGGCGCGAAGAGCCGTTGGTTGCAATGTGACCTATATTTATGTATAACTAGATGGTTTAGTTATTATACATTTTTTCTATTTTACAATTATCCAGATATTATATTACTTTGACATGAGAACAATGTACGCAATTTACGGCCGCGTGAGACCAGTTCTAGAACCGAATGTAGGATACAAAAAGGATTGGTCATGATCATAGATTCATAATCTAATCCGATCTCTAATCGTTCTTTTTCACACTCCTTAGATTAATATGAGTGGGTCGACCTGTACCAAAGAAATCTGTCCAATACGTATTTTTTAATTTACTTTACTTTAACCATGCTGGGATTAAACGATTTCAAATCGTGTTGATTTACCCACCTAGAACCGTCCGTAGACCCTGCAAATAGTTAGTCATGCAATACAAAAATGAAATAAGTTTCTTTCAAGTTTGGGGTTTCTCATCGATGGCCAAAGTTTTTTAATTTCGTTACACGTTAGCCTTTCAATAATAGAAAACGGATTACGAATTGATATTGTTCTTTTTTTATTTTCGTAAAATGAGTATTTTAGGCAAAAGAATACAATGAATTTTAAATACCTAATAAAGAAATATAATTTTATTTAGCACTTGACTAGTTACATCAATGAAAAACAAAAATCTAAATTATTATTACATCTCTTATAATTCATTTCTTAAAGCCCTATTTAGACTCTTTAAGAAGTTTTTACTTAACCTGATTAATATCATCGCCTATAAATATTGTTTAAAAAGTTGAAAAAACTATTTTATATTAATCGATGTGACATGAGAAAATCTATTCTGAAATTAGTTGAAATCCAGACATCTCATCTACCAAAATGGTAGATTTGCACGTTTTTATTGTTCAACAAATAATGTCCCATCACAAAAGGCACGTGGCTATTGTTGACACTAGCAAAGCAAACAGATAATGTAAAGGGGGTCTCTTAAAACATGGGAATATCGCTGTGGGGCTGGGCTGTATTGTAAGTAAGGGCATGCGTTTTTAATAATTTTGTCATATTCGAATGACATTTAGTCTTTATTCTGTACAGTGCATTAAAAATAGTATAATAATACAAACAGAAAAGTTATAAAGTAAAATAATTTTTCAGTTTCCACAATCCACAAATTGCTCACTAAGCCAAAAACACCGAAGACACCAATCCGTCTGCCTATCAACAAATACCAACTTCGAGCCTGTGATACCCAGTACTTTAGTAACAAGTGTGAATTTCGGCACGAGCACTACCAGTATGGATCCCTTTACAGATGAGCTTCGTACTGCAGTAGATAATCTTAGTGTTGGAAGAATTCCTAGTAGTAGTGCTAGTGATCCAGATCTAGCACATGATTATGCTGAGATATACACACCGAGTAGGGAAAAAGTGACTTGGCCTAGAGCTCCTACTCCGCCTATTCATAGATTTCCTAGTTGGGAAGATCGAATTTATCAGGTAAGATCCATACTGTAACAAAAATTAGATTTATTAGTGATACGTAAAGTAGTATCTTATTAGTTTCGTGACCATGATGTTAATACGATCTACGCTATTAAAAAATACCGAATTTTGCGTTTTCAATATTTACCACTTTCTCCTTAAGACATGATTACAAATAAACCAATCTCTAGATCGAACCGATGTTCAGCAGCGTTGCAACGGTCTTTTGGTTCGTTCTATTTTCTCCTGCGTGTGATATTTTTAAAGGTAGAGCACAGACACTTTGAACATATTTTGAAAACATATCAGTTGGACCGTTTCGATGGGTTAATCTTAGTGAAGAGGTCGTTCTATTTAGATATTCTGAAGAACTCTTATTTTTCTTTTTCTGTTTCATACTCCGCGTTTAGTACTGCCAATCTAAAATGCAAATTTGTAAACAATTTTTCTGATTTATTTGTAACTTGATCAATGCAACCAGCGTTTTTAATCGCCTGACAGGATGCAGATGTAATTTCCCCCGTTTTGCATTCTTTGCGGCATTAGGTGTTCTCTGCAGCTCCTTTACCCCGAATTTGAAAATTGTTAGTGTCTGCCACTTCAGAATTCTGTTGTTGTAGGTAACTATATCATGTTATTATTGCGGTGTTCTAGTTTAGAATAATTCATATGTTTTAATCAGTTCTCTACTCTGTTAGTTATTTTTTTATTGCTCCTACTTTGGCTCTACTACCGTTCCGTTCGAATGTTTCTCGAAATTCTGGGTGACATTTAGAGTACATAAATTACCAAGTGTACTGGATTTGTGTCTCTAATTCTATCGATTAGAATTGCAGCATCCCGTTAGTTAGTTCTGAACTAAGTGTTTTTTCAACTATAAGTTTCTGCTCACAAATATCTAAGTCTCTGCACTGATTTATAAATCTTTATGTTAAAGTTAGGATAAATATGGTCCCAGACGTATACTGCAGGGGGGATGACTGACGTGTTAAACAGTCATTGCTTTTGGACTGTTGCTAATGATGAAGATAGATTTTTTCAATTATTCTATATTTTTTCGGTTTAAAGTCTGCATCTAGTGTGTGTAAGCGGAGATCTTAACTACTGGTTCCTCCACACGATCCTATACCCGTATCGACCTACAGTAATGACCACACTTACCTAAGTTAAAAGCCAACTCTAACTAACTTACGTATTGTTGTATATGCTGTCTTGTGATCTGGCTGGCTTTTGTTGTTGGAGCGTGACATTTGATGTCATCTATGAAGAACAGAATTTCATGTCTGCCTTACGAAACCTTTATAGGTGTAGTTTCATTTTTTATTTTATGTATAATACCTGCAATTATTACTGTGAACAGGAAGAGGCTTAAGGGGAATCGTGTTGGTACACTGCCCTGTTAACAGGCACTCTCGCAACGTTATAACAATTTTTCTTGGTCAAGTTAATGTTCCATATTTTCATTGAAACTTTCGTGACTTTCTTTATTGTAACTGGAAGAACTAGATTTTGAATTTTTTAGGGCTATTATTTTTCTTTTTCCAATAAAAAAAAACATTTTTCTTTACTGTCTTTCCGCAATAAAAAAATAAGTATATATGAATTTTTATTTTTTTCGCAGCAAACCATCTTTTGTATCTATTCTCTTAAATGTGTTTCACACGTATTGTGAAAAAATTTTGTATTTAAACAAAAAACGGAAAAACGTTGCGTTTTTTGTCATGCAGATAAACTCAACGGCGCCGTGGCTTAGTTGGTTAAAGCGCCTGTCTAGTAAACAGGAGATCGTGAGTTCGAATCTCGCCGGGGCCTACTTTTTTTAAACAAGTTTTTATAATTGTTCAAAATTTTTCCAAGCAGACTCCACGGCGAAAATTCGAAATGAAAGAAGACGATAAATGTCGATACTTTGTAATCCAGTGTTCCAAACTGTTTTAAAAAGTTTTGTAAAGACGGTTAAATAGTGAGTTTTTTAAATTTAAAAACACTTTTTAGGTTGCAGCTGACGGCCTAACTTTAACAGGGACAACTCCTAGTGATTTAGGACCCGAACAAGCAGGGTATCAGGATATACCTGTGCCAGTTTACGCTACAGTAAAAGGAAGAGCTAGTCAAATTAGATCCATGCCTTTTACAGGAGATTCTTCTGATGACTCTAGTGATGGAGAAGGGAATAATACAATGGTAAATTATGCATGTTGTTTCTTCACTTTGTTTTTTATAAAGTATATAAAGTTGTTGACAACCTATTTTTTGTTTCTTTTCTTACATTTTTTTAAATTTGTTATGGTTTACCATTTTCTGTTTATTTTATATATGTCAAGTGAAAGTGCTGTTTTAGAAACTCACCGCTGTTTTATAATTTTTTTACTCTTCTTTTTTGTGTCTCTTTTTTTAGAAGTATAATGCTGTGTGTCATATCCACAACTCTTATATCTTTTTTTCTGCTATATCTTATTTTTTGGGTTTTCTTTTTCCTCTTTTTTTATTTGTACGTTACAGATTCTGTTTTACAGACTCAAAGCTCTCTTTGTCCATTATCTTCTGCAATGTCTTATTTTTTAAGTACTGCTTTTTTTTAAGTAAAGGGCTCTTATTTTTCCTCTTTTTTATTTGTACATTACAGATTCTGTTTTACAGACTCAAAGCTCTCTTTGTCCATTATCTTCTGCAATGCCTTATTTTTTAAGTACTGCTTTTTTTAAGTAAAAGTGCCGTGTCCACTTAAAGATATTTATGCTATTTTTCGTTGTTTATTAATTTTTAACTTTCCTTTCTTCTATCTGTTACTTGTAAAGTGAAAATTATGTTTTGTATATTCACAGCACGTTCATCTTTTCCATTCTCTTTTGCAGTTTATTATTTTCATAAAACTTCCTTTTTCTGTTTTAGTACAAATAGTGTATTACATACTACTTAAACCACTTTTGTTTTACTCTCTTTAGTAATTTTTAATTTTTTTGATCTGCTTTTATTTTGTCATTCTTTTCTTGTGTACAATTTTGAAATTTTAGATCTAAGGCTTTTTTTTATTTGTTTATTCTCTTTCATTGAAAGATTTGTATTAATTACTCATACCTCAGGTTGTGGATGGTACCAATACTCACAGTAGAAGTTCAGGTGATACATCAGGTTCTAGTCCAGGAAAGAGAACAGCTTCGAGTAGTAGTGGATCTCCAAGTAAAAGTAAAACTAGAGGTACTGCTATATTTTTTAATTAAAACGTAACATTAATGTAACAAACCCAGTTATATTTAACTTAAATATTAATCATATTAACTTAAAGGTGTTTCAGATACCTCTTTCGAATCTGGAATGTCGGATGATTATGCTGTACCACCAGATGCTTTAAGTTGTGATACTACCAGCCTAGAATCTTCAATGCTGCTTAGAGCCTCCTCCTATTTAGATAGTCCCAAACGAATAGAAAGTTTAGAAAAATGTGGATCGTTAGCAAAATTAGGTAGGGTTATATTCTTTTATAAAACATTATAATTAAGATCATAAGGAACAGTAAAATAGTTATAACTAGGTTCTTGATACCTCAAAAAAAAATACATAAACCTTGGAAGAGTAGACATAATCGAATTCCTGAATTAAAATTGTAGAAGAAATAGGTTAATCTAGTGTAGCTTAATTAAACTTTTAAAAGTTAAATTGGCGTTGAGCGCCAATTTTGTAGCTCTAATTTACCCTAGGCTAGCTCCTGGGTTCGTGGCTTTCTTCTGAGTTTCATCAATTTCTGGGCGCCAAAGTACAGAAAAACAATATAATACGCAAAAAAAACAGTTTAAGATGATTTATTAAATCAAGATTTCAAGAATTTTGTTAAAATATTTGAAATAAATAATTAATTAATTCTCTTATCTTTAGTTTTCCAGGACTTCTATTCCTGAGGAGTTTTGAATATTCTCTTCAGGATTTCATTCCTTCAAATAATTCTGGGATGGTACGGCTTTCTCTTATATAAATCTTCCCATTCTCAATCCCGGGAAGGTAGGTTTTTGTCTTCGTACGATTTTCTATTACAGCAACAAAATGGCGGACGGCTTGTCACGTTCTCAAATTTATTAGATATTCCTCTAATAGGGCCCTTCTGGATTTGGCAATTACCTATTTGATGGGCATCGGTCAGATGAAGGATCAGCGAGTAAATAAACGAACAGATATAATATACGAATAAGAAAGCCGACAGATCACCGATCGATTCGTTCCCACTTTATAATAGTAATCGGGCGCAAAATCATAAAATAAATATTTATCCATAGTCAGGTGGATTTTGGCACAAAACGGACCCTGACCGTTACACTAGGTTATAAAATCTAATCCTAAATTTTTAAAATAGACAAACCTAGGATGCTGTAAGCTCGGAACATGTATTGTATGGCTAAGAAACCTAGAAAGAAAGTCTTTATAGGGATAATTTTTTATTCAAAAAAGCTTGTAACTGTGTCTTTTTTCAATTACTTCTTTTTTAGGTGGAAAATTAAAGACTTGGAGGAAGAAATGGTTTGTACTAAAGAATGGCGTTTTAACCTATTATAAAAGTCAAAGCGATATTAACAGAAAACCTCAAGGACAAATAGTTTTAGATGATATTTGTAAAATTACTAGAGCAGAAGGATCAAATACTTTCGAAATAGACACCGGAAAAAAGACTTATTATTTAACAGCCGATTCAATAACCGCAATGGAAGACTGGGTAAGGTTTTTAACAATTTATTAGTTTAAATGTATTTACTGTTGCTATATTATAATAACATTTTAGGTGCGAATTTTACAAAACGTTCAACGCCGAAATGCAACTAAATTATTATTAAGTCGAGACGAAAATAAACCAATTCTTCAAGGAGTCTTAAAGAAGGTTAAAAATGGTATACCCCGAGAATGCTGGTGTGTTTTGATAGGAAAAATGTTTTTATATTTTAAAAAATCGACTGACCAAGTAAGTGTTTTCTGCCTGAGTTTGTATAAATTATTCTAAATTTATATTATCGATAAAAGAAGAAGGAAAATAATCAATAAGGAACAATTAACTTTCTTTAAAACGATTAAAATTTTCAATTCATTAAAAATCCTCATTAAGAATAATTATATGAGGGACAAATTTTATTTCGTCCTTATAGTCATCTGAACATAAGCGACATGAAATTGTGCAATAACAATTGCACAACTGTCTATTTTTTTCTGTAATACGTTAATAGTGTAAATTTAGCAAAAGGCTTGCCTTAACTTCGTACCAAAAGTTTGGACGGACCACTAAAAACAGTGTCCAGTATCTGCAAAGATTGTTTATAATGTGTTAAAGAAGACCCAAACTTTGTAGAAAATGTAATTACTAGAGACGAAAGTTGGATATATCAGTATGACAAGTTCAAAATGACACCTTCCGTCATCACCTTGTGCAAAAAGAGCCCAAATAAGAAAATACAGAGTAAAAGTCTTGCTTTGTAACCCTAATAATCCCTTAAAAATTAAATTGGCATTGGGCGCCAATTTGTAACTTATTAATTTGCCCTTTTATGGGATTTTAACCCTTGCCTAGCTCAATTGGGTTCGTAACTTCGTTCTGAGTTTTATCAATCTTTTTCAGACAAAAATTACAGGGCGCCAGAGTACAAAACAAAGCAAATAACACTCAAACACCAGTTTTAAATGATTTATTAAAAAAAATCAATCAATAATAAATTTAATAAGTAATTAATTAAAAAATTAATCAAATCTCTTATCTTTGTTTTCCTCAAAGGGTTTCCATAAAGGAATTTCTCCTTGGGATGGACTGACAACTCTTCGGAATAATATCAACTAAATTTCTTCCAGGGATGGTATTGAATAGGCTTCGGTAAATTTTAACAATCTTTAAGTCAGATAACAAAATGGCTGATGGCTCGACACGTCTTCAAATTAAAATTTCTTTCTCCTACTTAGGACTCCTCTAGATGTGGCAAAAACCCTAATAATGAAATCAACAATCAAAACTCCATCCCTTAATAAATTACAATCAAGTAGAATCGCTATCTGGTTTCTCCATATTATCGAGAAATAATTAATTTTAAATACACGTGTATTATTCTATCTGTTATCAAATAAAAACTGATGTTTGCGATAGCATTTCTACTTGAAATTGTGTGTTAAAAAAACAAAATTTACTACAATTTGGACAATTTAATACAAATAAAATTAATAACTGAATCTATAGAATTACTTACTTTAATTGAGGAGAACTTTTCAGGAAGACGACAGAAATTAAAATGAACGCGACATAACGCGACGAGAAAGCTTCGGTGTGGTTATCTTCCACTTAATCACGGCGAAAAACATTAAAATAGATCTCTATAAATAGTCAGGGGGATTTATGAACTAAAACGATCACTGATCGTTAAAGCTTATTGTTTTCTATAATTTCAGAGGTGTAGGCCAGTACGAATATCTACTTAAGAAAAAGACAATGTTTTTAACCTAGTGGTGCTAAAAAGAAGTGAATCAAATGAAGCTAGTTATAGTCAAAAACTGGAAGTTACATCACGACAAAACAATTAGCCACAGCTGCTTTAAGGCAACAGAATATTTACAAGAAAAGAGTGTCACGAGGATTTCTTGACATCTCATATATTTCGACTTGGTATAGCAAACTGTGTTTTATTCCCAAACAGCAAATCCTTTTTTAAAATGACACCCACATAAAACTCTAATTGCCGTTAAAATATTGTACGCATAATATCAAATTTATTAAAATTAACCCACCAAGGAACCTTCAAGTATTTATATATATAGAAATGAATGAAAGAAATCTTTTTTTTTTCAATTCCAACCGGAATAGGTCTTTGTTTGATTTTAATCATGTTGAAAAAGATAAAAGATTTGTTGAAAGACTATCATGCTACACTTCACCTAATAGTTATGAACCATGCGAGATTAACAATAAATGGCATAAACTAATTCTTAGATTAGTAATTAAGAAGAAGAGCTTATACGGTATTAAACATAGTTAAAGAATATGGTATTAAGGTGTTGCATTTAACACACTTTCACGTTTTTTTGCTTAAATGAAGGTGTGTAAAAAGAGACAATATAATAACGTTAAAACAAGACGTTTAAGAATTCGACAAGTTTTAAAAACTCGGATAAGTTAATAAAAGAATTAATGAAGCCAATTATTATTTCTGTGAAAATAAAGAAATTGATAATGCTTTCTTATCCCCAGAGAAGGATATTTTTTTTAAATGCAATTCTATATTTATATTGATTGTTACGGGCGTTTACTCGAGTCTTTATACTTAACAGTTTTACAGAATTAAGAAAGTAAGGTACTTCTTTAAACAATCCTTTTTAAAACCTTTAAAATCTAATACAAACTGTGCTATCAGTCATTTCCAAATATACTGTATTATTATTATTATAGTTTTATTTATTTTAGACACCACATGGACAAATAAATCTGAGGGACGCAAAAGTTGAGGAAATTGAACATTTGTCTGATTCAGATTCAGAAGAACAAGATACTGACCAGCCTAAATTTACAGTGGGAATATTTCCAAATAACCAGGCTCCTACTTATCTTCATTTTACGGGAAAACAGGTTAGATTTTCTACATTTGCCTTTTAATAGTATATTGTATGGCAAGGGGTGAAACAAGACGATTCCTGACTAGGGCGAGAGTTGACTGCCCGAGCGAAGCGAGGGCTATCATCGCCCGGTCAGAAATTATTTTTGTTTCATCCCATACACTATATTTTTCATGTCACATGCATTGAAACAGCGTAGCCAGTCAAAGTAAGACTATTTCAGACCAATGCAACTGTCAGTCAGAAACATTCTGATAGATTTGAAATAATGGCATTCGTTTCTGTCCTAGGGGAGAAACAACGTTGTTTCTCTCCTAGGACAGAAACAACTGTCAAAACTAACAAAAATACCAAATACAGTTTTACCGATGTTGGAATTATTTTCTATCCTTACTATGCACCTGATAATAGTTGTGTGACACCCTTAAGATTTGATAACTTATAGCTTGGATCAAAATTTGTCAAATATTACTTATAAGAAGACAATATCTATTTATTCATAGAATAAACATCATCAGCTGGAAGCATTTTTATAAATAGTTGTTATTATCCTATATCTTTACAATGTTTGAAAAATAGTGATGCTATACTTTTTGGAATTATTGTTTACATGCTACCAAATTTACTTTTGTAAAATATGTGTAACTAATAAATAATATTGAAAAATAAAATTTTAATTGATGATTTTTTTAGGAAAAAGACTCGTGGTTATACCATTTAACAGTAGCTAGTGGTGGAGGACCGAGCACAGGCACTCAATATGAACAACTTGTTCACAAGCTTATGGAAGTTGATGGAGATCCAAATTGTGTCCTATGGAGACATCCACTATTATTACACGTGCCTTGTACCAAAGATGGTGCCGTTCCATCTTACTTTCCATTAACTAGCCTTCCTACTGAAAGCTTACAGGTGGGATTTAAAATGTTTTGTAATTTCTTAATTTGTAATTATGATTTATGAGAATATCACAATGATATAATCTGATTACGACATCCCATAAAATAAAAGAAAAATACACTTGCAATAAAGATATACATTGGGTTAAAACAGGAATAACATAGAATGCGGTGTAACAGTTGGCCAAACCAACCACAGTCGAATAGGATGATTACACGACTGTGGAATAGCTTTTCCCTACGACTTATAGACTGTGATTTTAAAGCTACTACTACTACTTGTAGAATCCATTTGAATTTTTATATTATATTGAACTTTTATTGTTAAGTTTAAATTGTCTTACCGTGAGTTGTCGGTATCGTATTGTACTCTTGCAACCGTTGTGTCGAAACCAACATTGCAATGTTAAATATGGCAAAAGCGCAGTGTATCCTGAAACCACCTCCACCGTTTGTCCACTGTTGTCGCTTGCCAAGTGCGAAATCTGTTTAGTCATACATTTTTTGTATGCAGAAAAAGCTTCCCTTATCAAAATTCATCGTCAGATAGTGCAAATGTAAGGCGCCAATTGCATGAATATTAAGAACGTGCGCAAGTGCTGTCACGACTTCTCTTCCGGGCAAACGAACGTCCACGACGAAGTGTGGTCTGACCGACCCAGCTTGATGGACCGAATAGTGGCAAAAATTCAGTAAATTGTTCTCGATTATTGAAGAGCAACCCTCGACGAAATCACCTACCGCCCTGAGATCAGCAGACTGTTGGTGTTGAATGTGTTGACACATACCTTGGGCAACCACAAGGTGTCAGCGTGGTGGGTGCCAAAACAAAGGACCGCAGAACACAAATTGCAGCGCGTTGCATGTGACCGTAAATTTCTTCGCCGTTTGTCCAGAACAAAAGCAGGAATAAAAAGAATGGCGCCACTCATAATCTAAACCCCAAAAATTCTACACGTGCAAGTCTCCCGGTAAGGTCATGGCGACCGTCTTCTGAGATCGCAAGGAGTCACTTAATTCGGGTGTGATATCCTCGATCAGTCCCCCTATAGCTAGCCCTGACCTAGCCCCCAGTGACTACCATACCTTGGAGTTTTCATCAGACGATAAAGTGGAAGAAGTGGTCACTGACAACCTGTGCGAGGTGGTGGCGGGGTGGTACGACACCAGTATACAAAAGCTCGGCTCCCGGAAGCAAAAAGTCATGGATCAAAATAAATATTATCTAAAAAGGTAGTAAATTGGCCAGGCTTTCCGATGGTCTACTAACATTTACAAAAAATGCGTTTTTCTATGGAAAAAATGTAAAGACCACACTTTATTTATTGTCCTCGTAATTAACTTTTTCATATAATTTTTTCATTTACCTGGTTTTAAATTACTTATAACCTTTCCAGTACACATATATTTCTGGTCGTGCATGAGCTAATTCATAAAGTGACAAATGTGTCTAATAAACATACTCTTGTTTTGATTTTTTAATAAAATATTACAGATTCAGTGAAATATATATTTGAGGATTTATAAATAATAATATATTGTATAAGTAATAAAAATTTTATGTTTTATAGGCGGAAGCAATAAAACTATTTAAATGCCTCCAACTGTTTATGTCGGCAGCTGTAGACCAAGCCGGTATTGACTACCATGTAGTTCTTGCTCAAAATGCGTTGCAACAATGCCTGGATATGCCTGAATTGCAATCTGAATTAATCTGTGCTTTAGTAAAACAAACGAGTAAAAGTGCACCTCTTCCCAAACTTGGTGTCCAGGTATCTACACAAAAATTGTTAAAAAAAAGCGTAAGTGTGCTTCTTATATTTAGTTTTTATATGTTTAGTTTTTATTGAAAAAATATTTTAACTGTTTATATTGTGTGAGTGTGTTTTTCTAAATTTTTATGTTTACTAAATATAAATTAAATACCTTAAAATTATTTACATTGCAAATTCCTAATTCTAAAACAAATATAAAGACGCAAATTTAATTAATTAATTTACGAGTAAGAGAATCGCTGCAAATAATAAAAAATAAAAAAGTTACAGGAAGGCTGAAGAATGAGTAGTTTGGTAGATAAATATGAAATTTTTTAGGAGTTTGGTACGTAAGGTGACCCTGCTGTAGGACTTACGTCCTTTTCAGGAAAAGGATGGAAATGTTTGAAAGGAGTTAGTATCCAGTATATATCTGTCGTTGGCCCGCTCTCTCTGGATCTGGATCTGGAAATTTGGGAGGGACGAGCTAGTGCTCAGCCAGCACTGAGGCCACATATGACCCATTGTGCATCCTCCCGTATGTAGGGATATCCTCACCTCAGGATGTCACCAGGCCTAATGATTTAAAATAGGTGATGAGGCTCCCGAGGGGGATGTCCCTGACATCGGCTGGTGTAAGCCAATACTCGCCCAACACGGATCTTCTGATTTCAGAAAAAGCAGAGCAGTCATACATAAAGTGTTCTACTGTTTCCTCTTCTTGTTCGCAGCCTCTGCATAGCGGCGATTCTGTTAGTTTCATCCTAAAGAGATGTTGTCGCAATTGGCAGTGACCGCTCTCACAAACCTTCCAATTTGTATTTCCCACTGCAGATCTTCTCTTCCTCCAACCATGGTGCTTGAAAGTGCCTAAAAAGTCATTTTTCTTTGGTGTATGTGTAGGTGTAGTGTGGAAGTGTGACCCACGTGGTGCAATGTGGGGTTGGGAGATTGACGCTGTGGCGTGTCTCCTCCGTCGTGGAGCCCTTTTATTTGGCAAGGACGAAGGGAACCATAGAAACCTTCGCCAAGGGCCCATTTTTTTTCTTCAGTGTTGGGTTAGGGTCACCATTTAACGGTAGGAAAGGGGGGTTTCATCTAGCAGGGTTTCCAGATCTTCCGGAAGGATTGGAGGAGTCTAAGGTTAGGGCGAGGGATGTTCTTTTTCGGAAATCTCCAGATAAGTTAATTAAATATACCAACATAACATATGCTCTGCATATTTTTTAATATATTCACAAAAGAAGATTTAAAGTTATATTGAACAAACTCCATTCATAAAAAACAAAATAATGATAAGTATTAATTTTCAACATATCAACACGTTGATTACTTTACGAAAGCGTTCTAAAGAATAGAATAACAAGCAAAAGGCAAGTGTTGAAGAAAAATGTGTGGATCTCGTAGAATATTTATGGAAGCAAAGTGTTTAATAATATTTTTGAAAATTTTCAAAATTTCAAAATTTTCAAAAAATCCAATTAGAGAAATCTCAAATAATGTTTACTGTTTAATAATATCTAATGACAACAATTAAACAAAAAAGTAGATGCTGGCATAAATTAAATAAAAAGGTAGGTACTTTACAAATCAAACTGATAAAGAGACGATGGAATTTGAAATTCTTGAAGCGACAAAATAAAGTTACAAATACTTGATATATTTTATTGTATTGTTTACTGGATTATCTTGTGGAAAATTTTTTAGTTAGCTGTTTGTATTTTATTCATAAACTTTAGAATTTATATTCTAACATCCCAACAAAGGAATTCTTTCTTTCTTTCTAGGATGTACCTACTTTTTTTACAACCCCATTTCATTTTAATCTATTGTGTAAGTTTGGGAATTTGCTTTGTGAATGAAGTGGTTTGTAATAGTATTTTTTAATTTATTTAAATTGTGATGCAAAATCTTACGACTGTATAAATACATACAGGAAAGTACTGGAATAGATAACGAATTGATTTCTACTTTAATTGTGTATGATTTTATCATATCATTAGTATTTCATAACAAAAAGCATAATATTTTTGGATAAACATAAATAAATTTTATATTGGAACAGTTAAAAATTTTTGAGATATGTAGATTTATTTGATTATTGACTTAAATAAAGTATTATTTATTTTTTTTCTATAAAACCATAATAAAATCAGAAAAAACAATATTTTCAATAATAATTTTACTCAGCTATTTTTCTTATTAGAGTCGACGTAAAAATTTGCATTTTTTATGAATTTTTGTAGAAAAAAAACTTAAAGATATAGGAATATTTAATATTTTTTTAAATTTCAATTTTTTTTGGTTATATGAATGACAGATGACAATTTTATGGGATGAGATAGAACACGAAGTATAGATACCAGTGGCCTGTAACACAATCTGTACAATTGTAACAAGTTTACAAGTTACAAGTAATCTGCCTGTAACTACAAGTCCTACTGAATTCCGTATCACAATGCAACTTGCTACAATTGTAGAAATTCAATAATTTTGTACATATGTAGTTACATAATATGTAGGTAACTATTATTCCTACTGACTCCCTACTTGTCACGACGTGCTTTGTACAATATCCATCGTATTATGGGGCCATGACACTACTTCTTCGAATTTGATTTCATTGACAGCACTGACAGTATCATGTACACCTACACACTGTCATTTTTGATACCCCATGCATATCACAAACACCCTGGTACTGACCTCCATTTCCCAACCAATGGAAGAGCAATTAATGTCTTCTGTGGCGGTGTCAATCCATACCATCTAACTGTTGTATTTGCAATTCTTGACCACATACTGGGGACAGATACGTACGTATTTACAGTAAGGGAATTGCTATAATACTGAATCTTTACCCAGAGTTTTAGATAGGTAAACCATTAACTACACTTGTAGAAAAATCTGTAACACAATTATACAAGTGTTAACTTTATGTTACAGAATACGTGTACATATGTAGAAATTCTTCCGTAATTACTGGTGCCGTGCGGGTAGTTACAAGTTGAGTCGTATTATGAAAAAGCTACAAGTGTAAAATTTATTCTAACAATTGTAGGACTTGTATAGCTTGTGTTATATGCCCCAGGAGTCCGAACGTAAGGTTAAACGAATGGTCTCAATTTAGAGGACAGATATTTTGCCGTTAGAGTGGGTAATTTTTTAAGAAGCACTCGTTCCAATTCTTATAAACTAATTATTGATAGATATTATTATGAAATTACTCACTTCTGGTGCTCTGATTGAAGTCAGTTTTCCTACATTCCCACTTGCCTTTCGGCCACTAAGACAACCATGGACAACACCATTTTTTTTTAATTACAACTAATTTTAATTAAATAAATTAATATTATATATTCGCGACATTTACATGTCATAATAATAATACTTGCGTAGCCATGGCAGAAAATAGAATTATTATCTGGGTTTGTTATTATGTATATGAAATATAATGGAAAAGCTTATATGGTTCGGACTCCTGGTATCTATACTTCTTGTGATAGAATTATTTGGTTGGTTACGAATCCAAGTGAAATATTTGGTTACAGTATTTGTTAACTCAGTCCCAAACGTTAAATTTCTGACTAGCTGTGTTAAAAAATATCTCTGAGAAGAAATATCATGGATTTGGATTAAAAAATTTAACCGGTTAGAAAAACAATTGAAAAATTTGTTGACAATATTAGATAATGTTAGATAGATAGATAAACAGATATTCATTGGCTTGGATGGTTAGCCTGTATCACTGCGACCTTTACAGATCTATTGTGAACACCCATCATCTCTAGAATAGGATTAGAGTACCTTGTCTAGCCCTGCCTTCTTAATGTTACTTAATAGCCTTGAGAGTGTCCTCTCCACGTAACTTGGAGCAGCCGGTTGCTCATATCCCAGACTAAATACCGCGTCCTTGCAAAGACTTCACATTGGCATAGGACATGAAATGCGGTTTCGACAGATGACTTCATCTGCTAAGTTCAACTGACTCATGTGTTTTCTAAACCGACAGTGTGCTGTTAAGAGACTGACAATGATTCTGACATCGTGTTGCCTTTGTGATAGCAGCTCTGTAGTATACTTCGCTAAGAGACCTTTTATAAAAACTTTGGCTTGTCGCTTGCCCAGTGATTTTTCCCACCCCTCCAGGGCCTTCTCTAGTCTCCATTTCTCAATGGCAGCCTTTCTGAAGGTGTCTCCAAATCCCGCTGAATGGTTCTGGGCCAATCATTGGGATATTAGCTTTCGCTCGGGTCAATTCATCAGCCTTCTTATTGCCCCGAAACCCTGATTGTCCTGGTATCCATGCCAGTGTCAGAGAATTTTGACTTGCGGCATATGTCAGTGTCCTAACGCAGTCTCACATCAGCTGTTAGCTTATTTGTGCTGTCAAGACTATCGCCTTTGGAGCTGCATGGCTGTCCGAGTATATAACTACTGTTTTACCCGTTATACACACTATGGCCGATGCAGACTTTGCATGTTGGTGATTTGCCTGCAGGACCCTGACTGTACATACGTTTTTATACGATGAATCAATACGAGTCCCACGAGAACTAGGGAAGGGATGGTCCACCTGGCCAGAGCCCCGTATAACCAGGTAAGGCTAATTACAAGAGGGATTCGCCCGGTACCCCCAGGGGACCGTTCGCGACCAACTTAACCCCTTGGCCATTCAATATATCGGCACGATACCTCACGCCTTCAATTGCGTTTGTTGATGTAATTATTAGCCGTAAGATGAAGAGGGACCTCAGGCCCTCACCCAGCTTGCCATTGCCCGGGGTGTGCCACAAGGAGGCTATTACACAAGAGTCGTACCGATTCGGGGGGAGATCCGGAAGCTTAGTAGCGGTCAGCCACTCAAGCTCTACCATTCATCCTCCTTCACTGCACTCTTCCACCACTCATTTAGATAATTTTAGTCTCAAACGTGTAAATTTTCTGACTATAGATTTTATTATTGTACATTAAACATCAAGTGTCAACTGTCAAGTTAAAACAAAAGTATTGTCACATGAAAAAAAATTGGTGTTATCGGATATGTTTAATATTACCTATAATTTTCCTCGAATTTTGATTACAGATATGTAAAACCTTTGAACATATATTTTTTTTAGTGACATACCTCAAAAACTTTTTTGTGCTACAACCATAATGTATCAAATAAGGTTTAAATTTCACTTACCGGGAAAATAATTGTGAAATATAAAATAGAGTTTTTTGATATCAAATGCCAACCTCAAAAGCAAATTTTCAGTGTTTTACTTCAAATTTTAGAGGTGAATTGATATGACACTCAAATAAAATTTAAATTGTGTTTTTTTTTGTAATTTAGTCATAAAAATGAAAAGAATTATAACATTTGGATTTAGACTGTAATCTATTAGTTTAAATGTAAAATTCGAACTGACAGGTTTTAAGTTTATCTATCAAATGTCATCTGTCAACGTCAAAATTTTAAACTCTTTTTCGTTATACAACTTTATTAGTCAATATTACAAAATCTATATTATATTTTGTTTTTACTGAACCTGCTAAGTGCTTATTTTCAGCACGTTTTAGTTTTATATTACTTACCAATTCATTGAAAAGTTTTCAACGTTATTATAATTATAAAAAGTTTTAATGGTGAAAGAGTCTTTGAAGTCACTGCTTACCTGGGACAGTGGGCGGTCTATAAATGAGACCCTTTTCTCGACCCTTGACCCTCGACCCTCGATCCGGCACTCATAATTTTACAATCTATTGTTTAAATTTAAAAAATATATATGATTAATTTTTTATTAATAAAAATAAATAAATATGAGTGCATACAACCACATGCCGGATCGAGGGTGGTTGGTCGAGAAAAGGATGTTATTTATATACCGCCCGCTGTTCCCAGGTAGGGGGTGAGTTCAAAAACCGTTTAACCGCAGAATTTTAATTAACCACAAAAGTAGAAAATTTTATATTACTACATAATTTTCTACATTCAATTGATATAATTAAAGAAAACTAGTCAATTCAAATGTTTACCCATTTATACAGGGTGTCCCAGAATTAACTACGGAAACTTCGTATACGTATTCCTTGATGACAAATAAGTAGGGTCCTTCCTATAAAAAAAATTTTTTTAGAGACTTATAACCTACTTTGCAAATGTGCGCTACTTGATCGCGATACACGATACTCAATTGACATGGTCCTACTTTTTATTTTTTTACTCCAAACCGAAACGATTTCGCTAAAAACGACAAGGAACAAAAAAGTTTCTAAATAATCAAAACTTCCTAAAATAATTTTTTGTTATTGCAAATATTAATTGCTAAGAAAGTTACAAAAAAATATTAAGAGGGGTTCCTTGATTTGCACCCTTAGAATGGGGTAGGGCAGGTGAAAAGTGACAGGAGAAATGCGTCTTTATAAAAATGATGTTCACCCAAATTTTTAATTTTTTATCTTGGACCAATCAGAAGATATTAAATTAAAACCGTATTTTACCACCCCTCTTTAAAGGGTTATAACTCTGACAGGAGTCTCTAAAAAATTTTTTTTATAGGAAAGACCCTACTTATTTGTCATCAAGGAATACGTATACGAAGTTTCCGTAGTTAATTCTGGGACACCCTGTATATTATCCGATAAAAGTTGTAACTTTCTGGACAATCATTTTTCTATACATTCAAAAATTATTAATATATATATTAAACATATTTTTTTAAAGATTGTTTAGAAAATAACAGCTTTTTATTAACTTTTACTTAATATCATCCAACATATTCGTTTTTATTTTTGCATGAATCAGTTCGTTTTATAAAACTTTAGCTTACTGTTTACCCATATTACCTCTTACCTATTTTACCTGCAACTGACGGGATTGTTGGTGTTTCATTGTTTTATTTTGATTTAATCTTTCTATATTCTATATTTTATTTTATAGAATCTTAGATTAGCCACATAGAATATGCCTGTGTATGTTTTTCTCTCTTCTAGTTTTATATTTTTCTTATAAATGTGGAATTGAACATATAATATTTATATTTTTGTCATCATTAGCGGTTTTAGAAATTTGTCTTGAAAACGGAACCAAAGGAAAACACCCTTAGCAGTTGATAAGCTAATCGTGAAAAAAGGAAATTTTTAAAATCAGTATGAAGCAAAATTATAAGGAAATTAAATCACAGACAGGCAATCCAAAAATGTTTTTAAAATATAAAATAAATATATAAATAGCTACTTATATCTTAAAGAATTGCATTTATATTAAAAAAATATGCTAAAAAAGTTTTGGGGAATTCACAGTCTTTTGTTAATTTAAAAAATAGTAATCAATTCATCTTATTTCAAATGGCAGCAGGGCTATAGCCAGAAAATAATTTCTGGAGAGGCGTTTGTAAGGCTGAGCAGTAGAAGAAATATAATGGTGTTACTTACCACACTTTTTTATTAGATAACCTTTACAGAATTAAAAATCCTACATTACAATACATGACTTTTTTTGCCGCGAACAAGACAAGTACCTCAGTTTCGATATTAATTCTAAGGTGGATAAACATTAACGCCAAGCCACTCAAGCGTTCCTGGCCTGTGTAGTTTCTCAAATAAGTTTTAAAGCGTTTTACAGAAGAGAATGGCCTTTCAGGGGTAGATAAATGTGGAAGCAGACAGTGTTGCTAAGAACTTAAACAGTTTGTGAATGTTTGGAAACAAGGTCTGGTTGCATTCTCCTAGAGCTTTAATATTGTATTTGGTCGATCTATTTCAGATTTATTAAGCCATTTTACCTGTCACATATTTAATTTAACTTTTACTAAATCCTATTTCAAATAGGTACTTTTTATACAGGTCAAAGTAATTTTCGTTTCTTCATACAACACACAGACGGTATAAAAATGTTAACAGATGCTGATGTGGCTTTATGCTTTTAAAATCTCAACTAAAACTGATTAATAAAATCATCCAAAATTGGAATCTTTATAGTGGCTCTATTCTCATGGCGTTATGTTAGCCGCGGAATATTTAATTCCTCATTTACTGTTGTAAGCAATATCTATGCGTTATTAAAAAGTTTAGCTTTGGAATCAATATTTTGGCGAAGATCTTTAATAGTTTGAGTAATTAAATCGACATGTTGTAATGGTGAGGTCAAGTCATATAGGGGCGATGGAAGTATTTTGCATAATAACACTGTGTATGAAGACAACATTCGTAAGCTGCATACGTTTTAGTATCCATATCAGCACTTAGTTCGTCTAGTGTATCAACTATAGCTTAATAGATTTTCTTAAATCTAAACAACGATTCGTGATTTTCAACCCAACGTGTCTTACACATAGCTGTAAGTTTTTTCGAATGTGGCTCTGGAAAGTTCTTCTCGATATTTTCTCACTTGCTACGTTTTGCTGAGGACTTGATAAAATTTCCGAACGATTTTATATTTCAACAGTAGGCTGAACCTGGCAAGAATCACTCAGAGCTAGATTTAATGAATGTACCTATATGTGACTCACACATTACTGCATGCACACCTTTAAAACTTTCTCTCATCGAAGATGCTCCATTATATCGTTGTCTGACTGATACAAAGGTTCAAAAAGCTCCACGTAAGATAAACACATTATCTTTTGGCTTGGCATATCTCACATAAATGGATATCTCTCGTGAAACATCTGTAGTTTCGTAAAATCTAAACGTTTGTGTGGAAATCAACTGGGAAAAGATATCTTTTTTTTTATTATTGATTTATTTATCTGCTGATACACTTTTCTCAAGTTCTATGGTGAAACATAAATAATTGTATTTTTGCAATGGTCATTTTGGGAAAATGTACTTGAGTTCAAAAACTGGACACAAACAAAACAAGTGGGATAGTATTATTCCAATGATGCCAAAAACCAGAACCTCAGATGTGCAAAAAAACTAAAGATGAAGCCATAAGTAAAGGGCAGTAATATCCTAATTTTTTAAAAAATATCTTTGAAAAGTAACGTTTACACGCACAGATGCAATGCAAACATAACTAGTTAACACTGCAAACGCATGCGTTATGAACAATGTTTTAAGTAGGATGTCAAAAATGTTGCACAGTAAAAAATACTTTTTTATTGCACACTTGCCAATCCCACCATAAAAAGAATTTCTTAAAGTTTTGTTTTCTTTTCAATTTTATTTACTTTCATATTTGCGGTTTTGAATCCAGTTTGAAAAACTTTATTTATGGTTTAAGTTTCATATACTGGATTATCAGATTTAATTAATCTGTATATGGTTTCCCTGACTGCGATGATCAAAGGGTTACTCGGTTTAAATTATCTATTCTTGGTTTCTGATAAAGTTTCTTTTTCTTACTCAAAATTATTGGTATTAAATTATCAGTTTTTAATCTTACTAGACTTAGGTTTCGTTTATTATGGGGATTAAATTGTCTGTCTGCGATTTAAGTTTTATGCCTTATTTTTTTGTAAAATAATTACTTGATTCTTCCTTTAATATATGTATATAGAGAATATATCATTTCTCATTTAAATATAGATAAAAGATACATATAAATAAATTAAAGAACTAATTAATGAAATTACTTTGGTTTCAAATGTAAATAATTAATATATAATGAGATAAACAGAAAACATTTCAACCAATATTCATTATTACACTATTGCAAGATCATTATATTTAACAACTCACCAATTCATGCACAGTTAGCATACTACGTACTATTATTTTTTAACATTTCATTTTCATATCATATAAACATAAATTAAATAATCACTGATAAGTCTTTTAGTCTTTCAAAAAAGACTTGAAGAAACACCAATACTCTTTTCAGCAACTGCTACTTTGCGCAACGCAAAGTCTATTTACCTGCGAAACGAACACGCCAAGTATAAATAGCACCATCTCTGATCAACAAATCGCCTTATCCAATATACAGGCCACTCAAGAAGAAAAATTTAAGGAGCACAAGGAATATTACAAAGAACACAAGGATCCTAAGGGACCACCAATATATACTCTTCTTCAAGGATGGCAGCTTTTAGCTTTAGCAGTCAGTCTTTTTGTTCCTAAAAATTCAATGCTTTTATGGTTCCTAAAATTACATCTACAAAGAAGTGCTGAGAATAGAACAGAGTGTGGAAAGTATGCTGCTTATTGTGAAAGGGCACTTGAAAGAACAATTTTAGCAGGTAAATAAAAAATTATTTTCTATTTTATATAAAAAAATATATACATATAATAAAATATCAAATATATAATAAAGCTCCTTTTCTCATATTTAGCGGGATTTTAGTTGTGTGTATAAATTTTAGAGATATTACTAGGTCTATTCTGGTCAACTATAAACACAAGACGATTAGAATAGAAAGTAAACCATAGATATATATATATATATACGAGGTCTGTCGCAAAGTAAACAGGACAAAAAAATGGGCAAATTTATTTTATTCAACTAATCCTTTTCAGAGTTAATACAGCGATTTGCATAGTCCACCAGTTTTCGAATAAGGATTTCACCTCATTGACCGGGATGTTCTTCCAAATGGTAGTCGATGCCTTTTGGATGGACTCTACGTAGGCATACTGCTGTTCCTTCATCGGCAAGTTTAGTTTATCGGGAGAATATGGAGAGTGGTTGATGATTAAAATGCCATTTTTTGATTAATCGAACACAACGAATATGCGAAAGCAAACTCCCCATAACACCAAGATAATACACAGTATTAACAGCTTGGCCAGATGGAACGAATTCTTTGTGAATAATTCTCTACGAATCGTAGAAACAAATCAACATTGTCTTCACTTTGGACTTTTCCAAACAGTTTTTTTTTTTCGAATTTGGCTCACTTGGGTGCTTCCATGTGGAAATTTTATGCTTGGTTTCGGAAACGTATTAAAAACACCACGTTTCGTCAGCAGTCACAATGTTGTACGGAAAGTTTTTAAAGTTTTTATCTTTTTTTGGCTTCTTTAATGATGTTTTTCGTATGTTGAATTCAAAGCATTTTTTAGTCATTCGTGAGCTTGTGCCGAACCAACCGTGAACAAACCTTTCTCATGCCCACATTCCCTGTCAAAATGCGATATATCGAATCTTGGGAATTACTAAATTCCATTTTATGTATGTCAATCAAGAGTTTGGCTCATTTTTAATAAACAGGCGCAGTTTTTCGACAGTTTCTGGCATAATTACAGCGACTCACGATCCTCTTTGAACCGTTTAAACCACTCGTAGTCTCGGCTACGAGATAAACAATCATCACCATAAACTTGTTTTAACAATCGATGCGTTTGGGTAAATGTTTTGCAAAGTTCAAAATAGAACTTAATATTGGCTCTTTGTTCGATGCTCATTTTTGACCGATGTTTAAATGGTTCTATAACTTTAAGCCCGATAATTTGGCGTGAAGTGGTTCGATTGTTATGAAATTTTGATAGAACATCAATGAAAGATGTACCTATCAGCCCAATAAGAGATGGTGGTACTAGTATCCTGTTTACTTTGCGACAAACCTCGTAAAAAAGACTAAGCGTTTTATTAGTCAATCTCTTACATCTTTTCTCCTGTCTCTGTCCTTTTGTATAAATATGAGAATATTGGAGGAGGGTGTACTATATATACTAGACACCTTTTATTCTCACTCCTTGCACAATTTGAACCGTTCCTCTTACACGCTCCCACTTGACATAATAACAGGAGAAAAAGAAGAAATAAAAAATAACAAGATAAAAAATGTAAAGAAAATTAGTAGAGAAATCTTGTCGATATTTTGAACTACCGAACTACTAAGTCTATTCAAACTAAATGTAGCTTTCTAATTCTTGACGTGACAAAGTCTTAATTCAATTTTTCACACCTAAAGAGCGCTTCGGTCATCAATTTATATTTTGACTTTACTTTGTAAAGTACGATTAACCAGTATCAAATCGTAAACTTTGTAATGTCCATTATTATCTATCAGTTAGTCAATCAGTTAAGTCTTATTTGTCATGTTATCATCCAATATGGCTGTTGAAAATACTTTTATAACTTAAGTGCATTAATGTAACTATAAAGCTCCGTTAGAATGGGACTAAATTTATTATTAGGGTTTTGTATTTATATAACACTGGATCTTCTTAATAATCAATACCGTTTTTATCGATATGCATTGAAAATTTAAATGAAAAAGAGATTATTTTGAAATGATTAAAATATATATAATCTTTTCTTCTAGGTGGCCGTGAGTTAAAACCATCGCGAATGGAAGTCCTTAGTATTCTTTTGAAAAATCCACAACACCATTCTCTTCCACACTCGATGCCAGTACATTTACTCAATGGAACTTACCATATCACTAGTTTTGATGGTTCTACTTCTATAAAAGAATTTCAAGATTCATTATCCCAAGAAATTGGTTGTCGCACAAGCAACGGTTTTGCTATCTTTAGTGATGATCCAATAGAAAAAGATCTGGAACACACTCTGGATCCTAACTCAAAGTTGTGCGACCTAATATCGAAATGGGAAATAGCGTTAAGAGAGAAAGGTTTAGGAAAATTTGAAAATAGCAAAGTTATCAGATTAACGTATAAAAATAGGTAAGAGTTTGATATTCACATCATTTTATGTATTAATATTTTAAATTTTAACGATTAAGCGTTTTGACTTAAGCTCGTTCTTCCGATGCGAGAAAGAAAATATATCAGAACAGTCCTTTAATCTTTTCTAACCGCATATGTAGAAAACAAAACCACTTCATTGCTACGTCAATATCACATGGTTGGTATGCTCCGCCCATTAAAAAGGGAAGAAAACACTGCTTCGATACCTTCTCACTGTCTTTTTCCCTTACTCTCTCTCTCTCTCTCACAGGTATTATAAATATTATAAGTCACCAATTGCAAAGAGTCCTCATAACTCAAGTATAAATCTGTAATTCTCTTCACGATTCATTTATAATATGGTTTTCGAAAGATTTTGCCACGTACTTTTAGTAAAAATAAAATAAAATTAAATTTTGAAAAATTAAACTTATGGTTTAAATTGAAATCTCCAACTCCAGTTAAGATCGGTAAGTGGTTTCTCTACTGGCAAATTTGTGCCCAGCTCAGCCGTAGAGGGTATGTACAAAAGTGTGAGTCGCGCCACCGATTTTAACGGTTCAAATCGGAAACCCCTGATGTTCCAGGCACTGACCTATCTTACTGGAGATAAATAAAGAATTTAAGAATTTTAATAAAAAAAAAATTGATTGAGTAACAAATATGGTGAGTGGGTGATGATCTGAGTAAGACACAAAGTTAGATCTATCAATTATATTAACGAAAATAAACCCAACAGAGTAATTTACAAGATATAAAAAATATATAATCAAACAAGAAAGTTAATAATAATAATATCAGCAAATAATGCCAAGAACTTGGCAGTTTTAATATTGAGTGATCACCCAGCGCAATAATAAAGATTCAAAATTAATAAATCCTATAAAATAAAACAATATTTAAAAAGGTTAGGCCAACTCTTTACAATGT
Organism: Altica lythri; assembly: GCA_964028335.1. Lineage (NCBI taxonomy): Eukaryota > Metazoa > Arthropoda > Insecta > Coleoptera > Chrysomelidae > Altica > Altica lythri. Next base: position 42,354,359 of record OZ034806.1, on the reverse strand, counting down.
CTTAACTTAAAATTAGATTTTTGGCTTATCTGTTTATCCGCAGATCTGAAGTTAGGCTTTCGTTAATAGCCTGCTGCTCTGTGGAGGGTGAGGCTCGGTGTTGATTCCTCAGTAGTGAGCTGATCTACAATACACTTGCCAGGTCCAAAAACAAATGTTCAGCCAATACCAAAAATAATTTCAGCCAGAACCAAAAACAATTTTACTCGCCAGGTCCAAAAAACAAATGTTCGCCAGGTCCAAAAACCCCTTTTATATTAAGATTTGGGGTTAAGCAGTTAATCTGCGATGTTATTTCGCTAACAACCTATAGCAAATTTCGATTCTTAATCGGATGTCCACGCTTCTTTGTAACGAACTCCTTAGCAATCACACAAAGAAAGCACCATTTAATCAAATCCCAAAAATATGGAGTTATCTATACGCCTACTCAAAAATACCACAAAGGAATAACCAAAAATGAGGCTTAGATAAAGTATATTGAAGTGAAGTTCAAAAACCCATAAGGATGGCTTGAATATTGCCAAGAGAACTTTCAACTTCACAAAATGGCGTCACTTAATTCGATAGTAATAGCACTAATGTGTTCGTACAATTGTTGAAATGCAAAAAAAAGCCAACATCACGCTAATCGACGCAAATCTTCCCGCAATGACACTTGTGAGTATAGAAGGGGAAATAGTGTGTTCCGTTGTGCAAAAACGGCTTGCTAGATATTAATTTGATTTCCGAAATTATGTTAAAATTAAATCGAATTCATTAAGCTAAATGTATTATTAATATTAAAAAGGAATCGATGCACTTATTTACTTAATTCAAAATTTTTGTTATTAGCTTAAACAGTAAAAGCGCCGCTCATTTTCGGTTTAAACACTAGAAATACTCTCGCTACTGGTCAAGGCAAACGGCGGTGACCGGAACCTTGTTAAGAGGCTAACAATCGCGTTGAACATTAACTTAACTTTTAAATATATTGACGCCGATTTCTGCACGTGACAATTTCTTAAAGTTTATTACAATTTATCTATATATTTTGATTGTTTTAGGTTGTGGTGGAAAAACAGTGCGAAACTCGAAACAGAAAAAGAGAGACTTTTACTATGTTACCAAGTAAATAAACAAATTGTTAACGGCAGATTCCCGGTAACACGTGATGCAGCTTTAGAATTTGCCTCGCTTATGGCACAAATGGACATTGGCGACTGTTCTTTAATTTCAAACAAAAGTGCGACCAGTACCCTTAGCCATCAGAGTTCATCTAATCTTCACCGAAGCCCTAAATCTACTGGAAATGGTACTCTAAGTCCACCTAGTTCTATACAAAACTCAAGCACTCTTAATGCTCTAAATAACGTTCACGGAATTCTTACAGCACATTCAAATCAAGCATTAAGTGCTATTGATAAGTTTTATCCATACAGATACAGAGATCAATTAAGTCAGGAAGGACTGGCAGAATTACAAGCTAAATTAATGGCAAAGTGGAGAGCGCTTAAAGGAAAAACACAAGCTGATTGTGTTAGAGCGTATTTAAATTCCACCAGAAAATGGCCCTTCTTTGGAGCTACTCTCTTTCAGGTAAATTTATATATATATAATCAAAAGTAAATCGTGGGGTGCCTTAGAAAAACTCTTTTGACTTTTATGTCATCTTTCGAATTTATTTTAATTTTTTTATAGTGTTCTTTTGTAAGCCCAGTAGATTTCCTTATGTGTCTAATACACATTGCGTTGAATCGAATACTAATTTTCAAATTTAATAAAGCAGCTGAAAGCTAGAAAGTTTAATTGAGGCTATAGAAACGCAAGCAAAATGTTAGCCCTATACAGTCCATTTATCTCAGAAAGCATTTGAAATTTTTTACCTAGGCTCATCTAAAACTAAAAATAGTCAAGTTGCAGATTTTACTTCGTTTCCTCTACACATTTTTAACCTATTTTAAATGATAAAATTTGAAAAAATCGCTATTATAATTGCCCAAAAAAATTTGTAGTGAAATTTTGAATTTATGCTGTTAGGTTGATAAAATTTGAACCACACATTTTAAAAAATAAATAAAGGCATGACCAAAAGCAAAAAACAAGATTTTGGATCGAAATAAACAAATAAAGACAACTTTGGAAAAAATGCGAGACTCATAAATTTTAATGTTTCATTTTTCGTAATGAGAAAGCGTACGAAATTGGTATACCTGTATAATTATTAAATATGTTTCTGGTTGGTTTTAGGCAAGGCTAAGGCAGCAGGAGTCACCTATGATATGGCTTGCTGTAAATGAAGATGCTATAACGGTACTAGATCTGGCAACAATGCAACAACGAGTGAGATACCCCTATACTAACGTTTTAACTTTCGGTGGATGCCAAGAAGATTTTATGTTAGTAGTTACCCAAAATGACCAATTACCGTCACAAAAGTTAATATTTTCTTTAAGCAAACCAAAAATATTAGAGCTAACTTTACTAATAGCAGATTACATGAATTTATTAATTAACAACCCAGGAACACCGCTTTTAGGGACGCTTAGCAGGGGAACAATGGTTTCTGTAAACCAATCAGTTGTAAATCAGTCAATAATAAGTCAGACATTGGCAAACCAGAGTCAGCCAGATATTTTAAAATCGACACCAGATCATGGAGTCCAACGGTCTGACTCGAAACGGAGGACTCACGTAGATTCAGGCTTAGCGTGATACGGTAAAGATTGTGCTAGTGAACGAGTGAAACTATATTGACATTTTTTTAAATTGTGATTTATAGTTATTTTTTATTGTCAGACAAGCATTTTTAATGTATATACAGCGAGACAGATATTTATTAGCAAATGTAAATAGAATTTGTTATATGTATAAAAATGTAGTTTTATTTTTCCGATGATCCTAAAGTTAATATTTTCTATAACTTTTCTTATTATCATTTTAGGCAATTTAGATTCATATACTTCATAATTTCGCTCCTAGGTAAGAAATTATCGCTTGTTCTGCAGCCTAATTTAACTTATTATAATGTACATTTTTCATTGGTTTACCTAGTCCAAAAACCTATATTTGTACAGGTCTAAAAGATTCGTGTCTTATGCCTGCAGAATCACTCTAATATTTGCAAAAAGTCTTTTAATTCAATATCTAGCAAGGGCGAAGTGGAAGTGAGTGTTGCAGGTGTCTCATCATCTGTTTTTGGCTTCTGAATAATCATTTAATAATTCTTAGCGAGTTGTTGCTTTAGATTCAAATACTGCAGCAGACATCAATTTAATAAACATTTTTCCGTATACTAAACCAGTGTTGTTTATAGATAAAGGTTTTATTCGAATCCTAATCAGACTGTATTGTTGCTAATCCTTGACATCTAGTTTTTCTTGACACTCCTATAATAGTCTGAAAATCACCTTAAGAAAATCACTTTAAGACTTCAATAGACGTTTGACAAGTTGTTTATATAGTGATCCGCTTATTTTCACCACTGACACGTTTGTGAACCCCTGATACCTAGTTTCAGTGTTTTAGTGTGCTAATAATTATATTGATGTGTATCTACTTGAAATGCTGTTTGAAGCAAGCACTTGGAAACCTTATATGATTTATTTTCTCAAATGACTTTTCTAATTTCGAGCTTTCTTGTCTTGTGACCTAATAAAAATGTTTCTCAAATTTATTTACAGTCTCTGGAAATCCATTCGTGCTTTAGTTTACTTATTATTATGCCAAGGCACGCACGCCTTCGGATTTGTTAAGCTTTGTTCAATCCTTGGTCACCACACCAAATACCATATGGGATTGTTAATTTAACCACCATCTCATACATTTAATACAACATGTGGTCTAGTTTTGGCCTCAGTGTGTTCGGCCACCTTTAAAGTAGTTATCGCGTTTTGATAATGCGTTTAAAATAGTTGTTACAAATCAATTTTAAGTCTTGATTAGACTAGATGTTTATTCGGTTGGCTGTTAGCCTGTATCACTGCGACCGTTGCAGATCTATTGTGACCACCCATTATCTCAAGAATAGGATTAGAGAACCTTGTCCAGCCCTGCCCTCCTAATGAGATTTAATAGCCTTGACAGTGGCCACTCCATTTTTAAGTCTAATATCCAAGGTAGTTTAGTTCTCCTCCTACTTGAACCTTTTAACTTTAGTGTTAGTGTTAAGTATAATAGGGTTAGCATTACATTTGTCTTGAACTAAGAAGACCTACTCCATTTTTGTAATCCACGACATGGTTCGTTTCGTTGTTGAGTCTAATTAACGATATTCCACTATAGAGTGTAGCCCCTGACTACCCATCCAGAATATATCACACCACTTTTTAGTATTTAGTTCATCCACCTGTAGCTTGCATAATGTACGACGAATATTCCTCGTAAATTCCTTTAAATGAAGTATTGTATTGTCTTTACATCTTAAAAGTGCCCAACATCACCTCTTTGTTTTCCAGAACGTATTGTATTGTTTGTTCAAGGTTGTGTTTTTATGGCCGGATACGAAATGCCTCCCGAAAAAGGGTTTCTTACCTGTCGCTAAAAGGGTCACATACGAATTGCCTCCTAAGCTCTAAATAAATTACCAGCTTCTAATCTTTGTACGAAGGTGAGACGTTGCCAAACTTTCGTCCTTTTATAGAATTTCGTTAATAACTCAATATTAACCATTATTTTTTGGTTTTAATATTTTGATTATTTTGATCAAAAACATAAAGACATGATAAGTATTTTATACATTTATTAAAACAAATCATCAGCAGAAACTTACAAAATTACATAATATTATCATCGCAGAAAATTTAAAAACACCAATTTTTAAGAAAATTACGACTCAAACAATAAAATTCAGTCTGCAGACTGAACTATTCAATTTTATATACAAATCATCAGAAGAAATTTACAAACTTACAAATTATTTTTCCTAAATTTGTATGACACTAGTTTCACAAATTCTAATTTATTTATTGTACCTTCTCTTAATTGTAATATTTTTTCATTTACAAAATTGATTTTTGCTGTACTTTCCTCAACAATTCTTTTTGGTACCGAGACAGAATTTATTTTAATATAGGTATTTATTTGAAATTGTAAAATAATCTCAATAAAATTATTTATATTTGGATGAGGGCAGTAGAAAGACGAGTTATACTTGGAATGGAAACTTTCACATGGGTTTGTGGTTCTTTCTAAAGATGAAGAGTGCTCAGCCCAGAGATGTGGCGGAAATTTCGAATTTCGTTCCTATTTGTAATAATCGAAGTTGAATCGATAGCAATATGAAATTCAGATATACTTTTAGGAAGTTTAATTAAAGAATTAGTTGTTCTAGCGTAATATAAATCCCTGCGTTTTCACAAATGCTTTGCAGGTTTTCTTAGTACATGTCCATCGCTTTACCGTATCTTTGGCCAACATTTTTTGAAAACCGAATGTGAAACCATCAATTGATATTAAAGGTTTGCCCTTTTGACTCGAACACATCGTTGATTCCATTATTTCGAATATTATAACTTAATCCACTTAAACACAATTTGAACTTAAAATTGACAAACTGATACAAGCTTTAAATCGACAAAACTGAGACAAGAACTAATAAACTTGAAGTATTTATACAAAAATTCAGTGATCACATAATTATAGAAAGAATATTTATTATAAACAACTAATTACCAGATTTAGTAGGTGCAAACTACCCTATTCATGGAATAGATTAGAGATTAGAATCGTGTTAGATCAAAACAATTAGAATACTTAGTGTAGGTACATCGGCTTTATTTTTAATGGTAAACAATTTTATTTTCTAAACAAAAATGTACACTGATTAAGTAATCACATCATTATAGAAAGGATATTTATTATAAACAACTAATTACCAGATTTAGTAGGTGCAAACTACCCTATTCATGGAATAGATTAGAGATTAGAATCGTGTTAGATCAAAACAATTGGAATACTAAGTGTACTTCGGCTTTGTTTTTAATTGTAAACAATTTTATTTTCTAAACAAAAATGTCGTACTCTGAAATATTTTGTTAACAGATTTTATGTACAGTGCATAAGAATTAGAAAAATAAAAATAGATATATATTTACCTATTCAAATTATAATTTGGCAACATTGTGTCATTATACAAAGATTAAGCACACAAAATATTACCATAAATGATTAAGGACCCGGAGGCATTTCGATTGTACCCGGGAGGCATTTCATCTATGAAAATAGGTACCTGAAAAAACGGGAGGCATTTCGATAACACCGGTTTTTATAGGTGTTCGTGCTCTTTAAGCATAGGTACTTGTCTTGCAGAATTGGAGTCCTAATTAATATTTAATCTTTAATAATATGCCTGTCAAGTAGTTTTTCTTTAGTACAAAAACCTCAGATTGATTTTAGCGATTTAACATGATCCTGTTGTTCTATACGTTTGGGTATTAATAACCCAATTTGTCTCTATGTTTTTAATATATATTCAAGTCCAAAATTTGCCATAAGTAGCATACCAGGTTTATTATACTAAAGTGCTGCGGCTTTTTAAAAAAGTAACTTCCGTCGGATCCAGGAAATTCATATGAATTTATCGAGTTTATAACCTATTCAACTTTATTAACTAACCACAACGCATTAAAAAACCAAATTGGAATCCAAGAAGATTAACAATGAAGAAAAAGAAAGTAGTCAATTAAAAAAAAATGACTATTGAAAGACAAAAGCAATAAAAAAATGTTTCAAAGTTGATGAAGGCAGAAAAAATAAGTCGAATTGAAAAAAATTAATAGGAGTTGATGTGTTTCTAACGGAGAGAGTGAAGGGCCAAAGCTATGGTCCAGTGTCATCTATGTAACATGTCTGTGTCAGAAAGTACGATTCATGAAAGTTAGGGCTAGAATTAAAGCAATTAGTTTTCTTAATTTAAAAAAATTATAATATCAACTTTATTGATTTTATGAAAAGTTATACGTATATATACCTCTTCCATATTGACCAATCGACGATATGTTGACAAATTCTTATACCCACTACTCATACGTAAATTGCGTATTTTTTAACCTATATCTCTGTCAGTAAAGTGTCAAATTATTGAGCAGTTTTGTTATAATGTCATTTACTGCACTAGTGGAGTAAGTAAATAGAAACCTGTATTCGTACTAAATCACGCCTACAGTATACATTAAATTAACTAACAATTGACATTTCTCAGACAGAACTTCTCATTGAAATCGAATATTTTTGACAACTTATGCCAAAATTTAGATTTTATGTTTGTTATTTTTAGTTTTATACAAAACCATTTGGTAAGTCGTGTGTAAAGCATAGTACTTCACTCGAGGACCAAATTGCATATTTAGCTCGTTTCTTTAGTCCATTCGCTTGCAAGCTCGCTTATGGGCCAAACACACTCGCTGTAATATGCAATTTACTCCACTCGTAAAGTAATATACTATTACTATAGTAATATACTATTACTTTACGAGTGGAGTAAATTGCATATTACAGCGAGTGTGTTTGGCCCATAAGCGAGCTTGCAAGCGAATGGACTAAAGAAACGAGCTAAATATGCAATTTGTTCCTCGAGTGAAGTACTGTGCTTTACCCACGACTTACCAAATGGTTTTGTATAAAACTAAAAATAACAAATATAAAATTTAAATTTTGGCATAAGTTGTCAAAGTATTCGATTTCGCAGACACTTCTGTCTGAGAAATGTCAAATGTTAGTTTAATTTAATGAAAACTGTAGGTAACCAACATAATAATACAGGTTTCTATTTACTTACTCCACTAGTTTAGTAAATGAAACTATAACACAACTCCTCAATAATTTTTCATTTACTGACAGAGTTATAGGTTAAAAAATACGCAATTTACTTATGAGTCGTGGGTAATATACTATTATTAAATCGTACTTTTTGAAAGGCAAGTGTCAAAGGTCATAATTTTTGTTTTATTGATCTGTTAACTACAATACTAGTTTCTACAGTATGTATATTTAAAGATTATGACTAATAAATACTTAAACAAAGATAGATTTAAATTATAATTAAAACATAATAAATCTTTGAAAACAAACTTATAATTAGTAAACATAACTATAAATAAATTTGTAGGTAAACAATGAAAATATTTTCATAATTCATATTTTGTAGTTTTAAATTTGTTTTCAAAGAATAGGTCGCAGTATGCGCTCTATCTAAATTTATTTGTGAGTGTCATTTTTTTATACGGAATTCCGTTGAAATGTTAATGTTTTTCGGAATCTTACATCTCTGAAAAATCCACCTTAGTCATGACGTATAAAAACAAAGAGTATTCAGCATAAAACAGACGTTGCCAAAGTTTCATTAGAAATTAATTAATGGTACAAGAAGATTGTACTAGGAAATACAACTTAAACTTTTAAAGATATGCATCAATATACTATTACCACCCGCCACTGTGGTAATAGTATATTGATATACAGAGTACCTAACGCGCATGTCCTTACATATTATCCATGGCTCGAACCAAAACTAGATTTGACCGTACATAAACGCGTTCATGTTAGAAATAAGAAAGATTGTTGGAACAGCACTTTGACAGTACATGAGATGGTTAAAGAGTCTTTGAAGTCACCCCTTACCTGGGAACACCGAGCCGCCCATAAATCCGAACCTTTTCTCGACCCTCACAGCAGGCGGTTATGTGCCCTCATGATTGGAACGATCTAATCTTACTGTGCATGCGACTGAAGTCCTTCTGACAGTGAAGTGGTCTGTTGGAACATACCTATAGATATTAGATCTTTGCAGTGAGATTGACAAATAATTTGTGTTATAAACTGTGAAAGGCTTTCGCGGCCATTGTCTAATGTAGCAATGGTTTTTGGGCTGTTAGGCCGGCGTCGATTGTCTTGCTGACTTGACGTTCGCTACTACATCAGCTTACCATTCCAGACTCTATAGAGAAGCCATAGAGATAGAGAAGCACCCAAACAACTTTAATAAAAAAGAGGAAGCAGTCAAGATTAACAAAACATGGGTCCCCATAATTAAGGGTGCGAAAACTCTACCCTTAACGAACAACACCGACCAGAACCGATTGGAATCGAAAGCAACTGAGGCCCCGCCCACTTTCTTCCCGACGTATAAATACGGGCTCCGTCCACGCAGAGCTGAGTAGTTCGCAGACTGTCAACCAGGAAGCAACTTCTGAAGATGCCAACCGCTCGTGTTGGCGAAACGTCAAGTCAGCAAGACAATCGACGCCGGCCTAACAGCCCAAAAACCATTGATACAATTTGTGTTATAGTTTATACAATTTTCGGGTACCTTTCTTTCTGGTTATTTTCAAAATAAAGAAAATTCTCTTATCAAGTACCAAGCATTGTTCATAAATTTTTGCAGGTTGGTAGGGTATAAGGACATATTATTCTCTTCCGAAGTATAAAGCAGTTGTTTTGTAAGGTAAAAAACATTTTTTATAAACCAGCACCATAACGTAAAATTATTAATCGATAATGAAACTCTTTCAAAACGTTCACATTAGTAAGTTGTATATACCTTTATATATTTAAATATTTTTAAGTACGTTTGACAAGAATCAAGTAAATCCGATGTATTGGTAAACTGTGGCGATATTTGTAAATTTTTAATTGAATAAACAATTTGAAAGAATAAAAAGTCATCTTTTATTAATCCAGTGGCGAAGAAATATTTTCCACTAACCTCATTTTTTTGGGATTTATTTGAAGCATAAAACGTGGTTCGGCCTCTTATAATTTTGTCAGTTAAATTTGATAGACGTAAGTGTGTTTTGTGAAAAAACTTTCCACACAAAGGAAAATACAGATCTAATAAAGATGATCCTTTTTTACCTGAAGCCGCATTGATTCAAAAAATGTTTCCACTTCTTAGATATTTGACAACTTTTAATTCCATTGTTTAAGTGCGTCTTGATTTTGGGTTTTCAGTGATAGAGCAGGTCTAGAAGTAGGAAAACCGTGGAGAATCCTTCGTTGCCGGTAACAGACCGGATAACGAGATAATTATTTAATCATTATATGGAACATTCTAGTGATTGTGTTAAATGTTAAAAGGACACGAAAAAGCGTTACCAAAAGTCAAGGATCAAGAATCAAAGGAAGCTCTTATAACTAAACTTTTATAAGCAAAATAAAATCCTAGGTACTGTCAATTAGTCTCACGATTGCCAATTTTTTCGTTTTTATGTTAAAGTCCATTTGCACCAATCGAGCCTGTTTGCGAACGATCGAAAACGTTTGCTAACATTTAAAACATACGTAAATATGCAGGAAGAGCACCCGTTCATACTGACACGTTCTACGAATAGTTGTCCCCGAACCTAAATGCCTAACCAAAGGTTTAAATATGACACCCAAGTTATGAAATTTTTAAATTCTGCTGAAAACAAGACATCCACACGCAAAAGTTAATCGATTTTAATCAAACGGTCTCTCAAGTTTTTGTTCCAATGCCATTCATATTGGACGCGCAGCGAATGTTTGCTCCCTTTAATGATTCGTCAGTTTACTGATAACTACCTATATCTCGAGACCCATTTGTCTGGCAGTGACATCATTGTGACGTAAATGCAAGTGGAACCAATGGGAGGTTCGAATGAAGGCTAATTGCCGTGTTTAACTTAGAAAGACTTTCTATCTTTTTTTATTAACGCGCAATAGAAAGAAAAAATGTCAAGCGACATTAGGGCAGTTAATAATGTTCTCTAGGGTTGACATTTTTATTTCTATTGCGCGTTAATAAGTCAGAGATAGTAAGTCTTTCTAAGTTAAACATGGCAACCAGCATTCATTCGAACCTCGCATTGGTTCCACTGGCATTTACGTCACGATGACGTAACTGCCAGACAATACGGCCTCGAGGTATAGCGTCACGATGTCAACGTCAATATAATGACTACATTTGGGAGTTCATTAGAGAAATTTCTAATTTACTAAAAATATTTACTTTAAAGCATATTTTATTATTATTTTTTGTAATTTTCTGTTTATTTATGTTATTCGTTATAACCAATATCAATAAAAATAAATAAATAATTGAACACTTTTTTTTTTAATGCAATAGAAAGTGAGAAATAAAGCTTTTGCATTAATTTAGATTTTTCATTCTATTACCCACAAAGCAAACTACCTATTTGAGAATATAATATTTTTCCTTTCTTTAGTCAGGTATAAGTAATTAAAATCAGAGGTACAGAAGTCAGACTAAAAAATCATGTTTACCGTGATAAAGGGCATTATGGATGCTTGTCGTGCAGCAGAATTGCAAATATGAAAATTCCAGATATAGAAGATTTTTTTTTTATACTCAAGGTACTAAATACAGGAATCCTGACAGGTCACTGCCAATTGCGACAACATCTCTTTAGGATGAAACTAACAGAATCGCCGCTATGCAGAGGCTGCGAACTAGAAGAGGAAACAGTAGAACACATTATGTATGACTGCTCTGCTTTTTCTGAAATCAGAAGATCCGTGTTGGGCGAGTATTGGCTTACACCAGCCGATGTCAGGGAGATCCCCCTCGGGAGCCTCATCACCTATTTTAAATCAATAGGCCTGGTGACATCCTGAGGTGAGGATATCCCTACACACGGGAGGATGCACAATGGGTCATATGTGGCCTCAGTGCTGGCTGAGCACTAGCTCGCCCCTCCAAAATTTCCAGATCCAGAGAGGTACTAAATACAAAAATCAAAATTGCCAGAAAATACAATGTTACCGGAAAACTTTTACAGATAAACAAGAATTATTAAAATCTTCGTCGTACCCAGTTACCGCAACCGTTTAATTTATATACTGAGCATTGTTTTAACCGTTCGTCGGCAATTTCATTAGTACTTAGATGCTGGTGGGTATATAACGGCCCTGAAACGCATGGCGGTTGGCGATCAATTACTGTTGCTGATAAGAAAATTGATAATATCCAAAAAAACAGTTACTGCAAACAAAATAGTATACAGTTCTATAACCCCTCAACAAGCTAGTACAACAACGTACATGCAACAAATACAAAACGAAACGATTACACGTTGCATAATTCAGTCTCATATATTCAATTTAAAATTAATATTATTAATCAACAAAATGAGTAATTGCAAATAAATATTTGCTATAAATATTAAGATTTGTGAATCAAATTTTATTTATGTGCTTCTATCTTGGTGCTTCAGTGTTTCTTATTATATAATTATTACTCATGAAATAGTAATTTGGCTTTGTCTTTGTATTTTCTTGCTTCCTTAATTGTTTTGTGCCACTTTGTTAATTTTTTACTTTTTTTATGTTCTTATCGTTTTCAAAATATTTGTTTATAGCTGTATTCTTTGTAGTTTTTTAAGTTTCTTAAGTGTTTTTCGCTATCTTTTTATTCTCTATATTTTTATAATTTTTACGATACTTCTTTGTACCCTCTATTTTTTTATATTTTTACTACGATTTGTTGTTATGATTTATGATTTCATTTTATTTTTTTTATCTTTCTTGCTTTTTAAAACATTTGAGTAAATCTGACAACATGAAAATTAACTGAAATCCAGTCGCTGAAATCTAAAGGAAAATAAAAACCTGACGCGCGGCAAGCCTATCTAACGCAAAAGTTCGTTCCAGTTTAAAATTAGATAAAATTCTTCTCATCTCAATTTTGTATTGACTTAAATCGAAAATTCAGAAACAGTGACAGTGTTCACAAAAATAAAATATTTTTGCGCAGTGCTATGACATTAAATTAATTTTATACATTATTGAAATATTACGTTGTGATAACTAAATAATAAAATATGCCTTCTTTGTCATCACCAACACAATGTAAGTATTATTCTTACAGCTATTTTAATATTAATTGTTTTTACTTAACCAATGACGAACAGAATTTTAGTGAAAAGTATTTATAAAAGCTATTTTAAGTTTTTTTTTATTTAAGAAATATATTTAGGAGAAACAAAGTGTCTCGCTAAAACTGAAACACACTCTTTGGAAATACAAAAATAAACTTAAATTTGATCGAGCATAAACAAAAATTTTATTTGCGTACAAACATATGTTTAATGTGTTTATTACTGAAAAAGTTGGGTCGTATATTTAAATTATGTATCATAAAATAATTGTGAAATATCTTATAATATTTAGAAATTATTTTTTTTACAGTATTGATTCGATCTTTGTAAGTCAATAGTTTTATTGTTAATTTATAGCGGTAGTGAACAAATTTCTCCCTCCAAATACAGATCTAAAGACGTTCATACCACCATTTTCATAAAAAAATAAAAAAGTTTTATACCCGATCCAAATAAATATCTGTAATAGTTTAACACAACACGTATAAACCTATTTTATAGTACCTACCTATGTATGATTTTCTAAGATCTGTGTATACAGTTATCAGTTATGTAATTTCGCAAACTACCTTTATAAGTATCATAAAATATTTATATAGTTTCTATATTTATTAACCTAAATTGTTTGTAATTATTTTTATAATAAGTATTAACCTTAAATTAATTTATTTTTTTATACAATTTGTAATTAACTTTGTTTTGGCTGCATAGGTTAGAATAGGTCTCACCACTGTTTTGCATATCTTTACTATACTTTCCGTGGTTATATGCTTGTTCTTCCATACTACTCCATAAAGACAACCACTCACTTTTGCTGCCAACAAAGCTTCTGCTATTACTTCTTTAATTATTTTCCTACTGCTTGTTACTTTTACCCCCAAGTAATCGAATGTCATAACCGGTTCTATTAATTTTGCATCAATTCGGTTCTTTGCTTATTACCTACTATGCATTTCGTTTTTCTTTGTCCTTATTGCAATTTGTAGTACATTTGTTTTATTTCAGTTTATTTATACAATGTCTTTCGACCATCATTATGTCATTATGTCATGCCGTTATTTCATTTTATTTTTACCATAACTTTGTAAGTTTAAATGTATCTGAAGAAGCTATAAAATAGTGAAACGCGTCATACATTAAATAAAGATTGTGAAAATCTCAATACATTTAGTATTTTAATATTCTTTGAATATGGATTTTCATCAAGTAACGACTAAGAATATTCAATAGATAAACTTTTTGCTTCTAAATTAAAAGTATGTAGCCCTCTTTCCTTTTGACTTTTCGTATAATTTGTCATGATGAAGTTGAACAATTGAGGACTGAGTGAGTCTACCTGTCTTATTCCTGATTTCATGGTTATAGGTTCTGTTTTTCCTTCTGATGTTATGACTTTTGTTACGTTGTTCTGATTAATTTCTTTTATCAGTTGGTTTATATTAGGGTGTATTTTTTGGTCCCGTAATATTTTTAAGATGTCAGTTTTCCTTTATTCTATCGAAGGCATTCTTCAAATCTATACGAAGTACATATATGCCGATTTATTGTATTCAATTGATTTCTATATTAGTTGTCTTATTATGAATGTAGCGTCTACTGTGCTTCCGTTTTTCCTAAAGCCTTGTTGTTCTTCAGTCATGTTTATTTCGTTTTCAATCTTGTTCCTAAGTATTCTAGTCAGTAGTTTTATTGTCGTGTTCATCACATCTATCCCTCTATAATTTTCAGTTTGTTTCTCTTTCTCCTCTTTTAAGTATGGTCCAGTCGGCTGGTATCTTCTTCATTGCTATTATATTATTAAACAATTTTTGTAACTATCTTCTCAGTATTGTTCCTCCGTATTTTATGAGCTCATTATAAATCCGGTCCGGGCCCGGTGATTTTCTGTTTTTTAGGCTTTTCACTTTTTACTCATTTATTTCCGTCTCTAATATCTCTACTGTTCCTATACGTTCTTCGTAGGTATCTCTATCATCATTTTCTACTTGATGGCATATAATCTTTTGAAATGTTCAACCCATTGTTCATTCGTGGCGGTTTCAATTCTTAGGAAATCGTCCATGTCTGTTCTTGGCCTTCTATTATTTTCCGGATTCTTTTTTGTGCTTCGTATAAGTCGAACTCCATATCTTTTGTAAATATTTCCTTTTGATGTTATCTATTTCTTAATTTACTCTGTTCCTTGTTCTTATGTATTTTACTCTAATATTTTTTTTTATTTCAAGAATGCTTCTTTCTTCTCTTTTGCTAGGTCTTAATCATTAAACCAATGAGTCTTTCGGGATGTACCCGTCTTTTCATTACAAAATAGTCTATCATAGATGTATGACCCCTTGTATTCGACCATGTAATTTTGTGTTATATGGGGTGATCATAATATGTGTTGCTAATACGTAAACTGTTCAATAGGCACATTTCTATGAGTGTTTCACCACTGTCGTTTTGTGTCTCCTCATTGAATTTTTTTCATACTACTTAAATATATAAATTTATATCGGTATATAGTTTAAATGATATGTTTGAGAAAAACATTTACCGTATAATAAAATAATTGATTATCAATTAGCAACAAAACATTACAATGATTAAATTTTAGTTTAATTGCGCACATAATTGAGTACATTCATTTTATTGGCAGATCTAATTCATAGAAAAATTCAAGTGAAAATTGTGAAAAGCACATCTGGCTCGTGGTTTTTCCTACTAGTCAGATTTGTGTCTATCGTATTGGAATATAGAGAGAAAAATAAGCATTACAGAAATAATTCCAAGTCGTATTAACCTACATAAATGATTTTTTGGCAGAGTAATAACTTTTCAGAAATTAAAATTTATAAACGCGTAAGTTTTTGTTTTGATCACGTTGATCCACGTTGAAAATAGGTATATAAATTTTTATGATTCGTATTTTAATAATAAACAGAAATTATTTTGATAAAATAAAAAACAGTTCTTAGAAAACTTTTGTATTTTTTTTCTAAGATTTAATTAACATGTCAGACATATGTTAGTTTATGAGAGGTAAAATTACGAATCTGTTCCAAACAAAATAAATTAAATTAGGTCTTGCTTGATAGTGAATTTTACTTTCTAAAATATGTAAAATACATACATTTTTATAATTTTATAAATACTAGGTTTCACATATTTAAAAAAATATTTGTTAATTTGTTATTTAAAGAGGTTTCACAACATAGAAGGGTTGAGCTATGTAGTGAACTATAACAATGAAATCGCATGATAAAATGAGGCAATGTTGTAAAATTTAACAAAAATTAAGAATGTCTTGTTGGTATTAACTTTTTGGAAAATAAATATAATTTTTTAAATAAAAAATTAAACTAATTACTTATAATACTTATCATTTGTTTAGCAATGGATACTGTTTACCCAGAGCCTATGTCTCGATTTAATAGGCGAGTAATACCCAAAAAGCGAAAAGGAGGTTCTCATAGGTACCGGACACAACCTGTTACATTTTCAGAAATCCAGGTACTTTATTTTAATAGTTTATTTTAAAGTTGAATATACCTACTCATTAATTCTTAAAATTTGTAAAGGTTTTAACATTAATTTAGGGAACTTTCTTTTAGTTCTTTCAGAAGAGTCATACAGTTTTATTAACATGCATTGTGTCAAACTATATTAAAACAAATATAAGTCTAAAATATCTATCAATACTAATTTTTATCCATAAATGCAAGGTAGACAATAGTTAACTGACTGATTTGTCTCTTGAATATTTTTTTACTAGAAATAAAATTCGTCCATTTTCAAACTTTATGGTAACTAAGAACTTATGTATAAAAAATAATATCAGTCAAATGTCCGCTACATTTTCCAACACTTTTTGGTAGGTTTCCAGAGAAAGACTTTCAATCGCTTCCGTAATATTGTTTTTTAGCTGTTCTAAGTATTTGGTTTGTTGGGTTAAAAATGCTCATAAAAAGAGGTCAAGAGTTAAATCCAGTGACCTTGGTGGCCATATGACATTGCTAAATCGAGAAATTAAACGTCCTGAAAAGATTGTTCGTAGATAATTTAGTTTTTCCCTAGCTGTGTGACAAGTTGTTCCCACCTGCTGGAATAACAAGTTTTGCAGGTTAACTTGTTAAATTTGAGGAACCAGACAGTTTTACACCATTAGCGCTCACCAGTGACAGTAAGAGAATTACATGCAGTGTCTTTAAAGAAGTAAGGTCCAATGATACCGCACCAAACTGTGACTTGATAAGGATGTAGTGGTCGTTCTTTGATCACTCGAGGGTTCTGTAATATCCAGATACAGCAATTCTGCTTATTAACAAAACCAGCCATATCGAAGTTGGCTTCATCGCTCATGATCATTTGAAGGTAAAAATCTTTATTTTGGGTATTAAGCTGCAATATTGCATGATTGTATTGTCGGCGACTTTCATGGTCTCTAGGCTGCAGTTCTTGGGTTAACTGAATTTTGTATGGCCGCAAATGCAAGTCTTCTTTTAAAATAGTTCGTAATAACGTGTGACGAATACCCAGTTCTGGTAGACGTCTTAGGGCGGCCCACAACACTTTCACGAACTCCGCAGTCTTAACTTCACCTCTTTGTTCAAATTTTCGCACTAACTGGCGACACTGGGAACATCATTTCGACCGAAATTTTGTAGTAGATAGTTAAAATAATCGACTCATTATTTAAGTAAAAAGTTTTAACAATATGAACGCGTTGTGCGCTTTATGATGAATTTGACACTTGTGCTTTAAACAACTTGTACAGCGCTACTTACGGAAATGCGTGTATCAAAAATGGGCGCAATTTAAATCAGTCAGTTATATATTACCCACCTTGTAGGTATATCTATTCATTTGTTATATTATTTAGTTTGCAGTAAATTGATTATCTTACTTTTGCAGGAAGTGGATGAAGAAAATGTTACAGAAGAGACCATACCAGAGTCTTCCACATCAAAATCAGAACTTAGCCTGTTAATAAATCAAAAGTTTGAAGAATTTAAGAAGTCAAGAGATAAAGATTTTATTCTTAATAATAATAATAAAAATAATGAAGATGTATTAGTGAATAGCACAAAATCGAATGCACCTTTAACTACATGTAGATCAATAGGACGACTGCCTTCGAGACCATCGTTTTAGTTGAAAAAGAGCTAGAGACTAGATTTTAGATTAAATACTAAGGAAAGCTGTTGGTACTAGATTTTGTACTTTGATTATATAAACCAACAAAAATGTTAGTAAATAAATAAATAAAATTATTAACACGGACTCAACTAGATAGATTTAATAATCGAATAAAAAGAACGCAAATAAAAAATATCACACTCAATACTTTTTTTATCAGTTTTTTATATTGTTGTATAAATTGTTTTAAATTTTGATTAATAGAGGGTGCAAATTTAAACAATAACAGATAATAAATCATATTAAAAGTCTGACACTAAAATTGTTTTTAGTAGTTTTATAACTTTTGTGATTTACTAATATTTGCTAGTTTCCTACATAAATATATTAATTGTGAATTTGAGCTCATACTAGATAACAATTTTATGCATGACATTATAATAAATATTATAATTTGTTTACGTTTACATCTGTACCAACTGGGTACTAAACCACAGACTCACCTATAAAACCCTAACCACCGTATAAAGACAAAATAGTAGGATCACTCTCGCTAAAACTGGTTCCATTCCGCCGAAGCTCTCGGACCACCTTTCGGTTTACATCGTTGTCGCTCACCAGCAGCGTTGCCAATCTAAAGTTTCTAAAATCGGTAGATTGATACAAAAAAACTATAAATCGGTACATTTAAAAAATGGCGACAAGTTTAAAAAAATGTTTATTTAATAAGAAAAGGTAAGCTTAAGTTAAGTTAAAAAAAATTAAATAATTGTGAAAGACAATTATAAGGGTATATCGGTAGATTACTTCCTAAATCGGTAGATCTATTAAAAAATCGCTGCTTACCAGTTCTCACAAAACTGAACAACAAACGAAGGCAAACCGGAGCGAAATGTGGTACAAAGAACATCAAATGCAACGGGCAAAGTGTTCCTACTATTCTTGTCTATATACGATGGTCTTTACGTTTCATCGGGCAAAGTAATGTTACAATCTTACTTAACTTTTTTACTTTGTCTTTTTCTTTTTGTACAAAAAAAGTTATGCTATAAAGCACGCTATACTGTATGATTATGTATATGTATGTGTTTAAGTATTTCCGTTCTCTTATCCTCTGTTACTCTTGTTTAAGATCAAGACGAGAGAAAGTAAAGAAAGCTGAAAAGAGATAAAGGAAATTAGTTAAGAGATCTTGTTGGCATTTCAAACTGCGGACGTGCTCACTCTATTCTATATACAAGTTTATTTATTATACACATAGAGAATAAAACAAATTTAATCCATGTGTAGGTTTAAACATTGTTAAAATTTTTTTAGTATATTGAATAACCTGTTAATGTACTTTTGCTACGAGCCATTTTACAAAATGTTAATTCAAAACAATATCTTGGTTTAGTTTTTGTAAAAATTAAGTTTATTTGTATAAATAAATGTACAATTATGTAAGTTACATTTTTAACATCTATTCTTTGAGTTTTGGTGACTGATTTTCTTTAATTCTATAAATTTGATATTTTTTCCTATTTTAATTTAATTAGTTTAACAAATTAAGAAGTGCGTAATTTTTTTTAAAATTAATTATTTAAATGGAGCTATTTAAAAAGTTATTCCGACAGAAAAAACATAATAGGACTTCCCTTGGCCTGTCTATTTCTCGTTGCTCCCATTTTTCTCTCTCCCTGTCTCTTTCATTTGCTGTTCCCGTTTTCGAGTAGGTACATCAGTTATCATTATCGTTTACATGGTTTACATCGTTTACATCTGAATTTACAAAACTTTTCGCATTTTTCTTTATTATTATGAATTTATTGTGGAATAATTAAATATCCCCGACTTTCGGAGCCATCAGATTACTATTTTAAGAAAATTTGGTTAATAAAACTTTGAGATATCGAAAGCTTCTTTTAGATTTAAATAATTAACCAAAAGCTTGGAAGATTCATTTTTTTCAAAAAGTTTTTTATACGTTTTCCAATATATTTTTAATTTTGTTTTGTAGTGTCTATTTCTTAATTTGTCTATATGTAAATTGTCCTAGACTTGTTTAGTTATGTTAATTATGCCGACTAAAAGAGTAAAATTAAGTCTTGTTGATACGAAGTTAAATGATTATAATCACGGCTTTGTTTAACAAATTATTGTACATCATCATGATCATCATCAAAGTGTCTCATTCCTAACTGACATATTTGTCGCTCTTCTACATTCATTTAACGCGTTGAGTCAGTCTTCATTCGTCATTGTTTTTTTTACAAGTTATTATGTGATCCTGCTTTCTCTACTATTTTCTTCCTCTCTTTTCTATTTGTGCACATTTCCCTCCAGTTTTCCACTTTAATGGCTTTACTATTCTTTATCGACCTAGTCCTCCCGTTTTTCTTTCGGTCGTCCTCCCGATCTTTCTTTTTCTGGTTTCCTTCTAATGGCTTTTTGATCAGGAGGTCGTTTTTTTCTCTCTATCTCAGTCAATGCACTTTAATAAATCTGACAATATCTTCTCCATTTATTGTATCTCTAATTTCATTCTACTTCTCATTTCCCTGTGTTACATTTTTATTTCGCCCGCGATTCTCTTTATGACCTTCTTCTTAAATATTCTTAGTTTTTCTTCGTCTTTACTTGTGAGGCACATTTTCTCAGGTGCGTATGTAGTTAGAGGTCTGATCGTGACTTTGTTTACTTTCAGCTTTGTATTTATAGAGAAGTTCTTGTCCTTCATTAGGTTATGGTAAATCCAATATGTTTTATTACCTGCCATTATTCTTTCCGTTATTTCGCCACTTCTCTAAATTTTTCCATTTTCTATTACTATTTAAATTTTTTTGTGTATTATCTTATCTAGTGCATATTAGGTATTTAGATTTCACTTGCTTGATTTCTAACCTCTCTGCCTTGCTTCCTTTGCTAGTGCTTTTTCCAGAATTCCCTTGTCTCTTCCTATAAGTAGGTACTATGTCGTCTGCATATGTTAATAGCTGTGTCGAAGAGTAGGCTAAAGTTCATTTGATCCCGCTGCCTCTAATGCTACCTCGAGCGCTATGCTGAAGATAGTTGTTGACAATGCATCTCCTTGCCTCACTCCTATTTCTACTGCGATTGTGCCTTATTCTGTTTTTATATTTGTTTGGGATCTGGCCATAGTCATTTTTGTTAGTCTTATTTAGATTTTTCAGATGTTTTAACAATTTATTTGTTTAAATGGAGTCGAAGTCTGAAGTCTATAAAGAGAGTGTGTAGTTCTATGTTATGTTCCTGACATTTCCCGAATGTTTGCGTAATTATGTGTATCGCATCTGTTTAATTGGGCCAAATTTTTCTGTGGTTTGTCCTTGTCAGTAGATTAATCTGAGACAATCTGAAAACAGATTATTTTAAACGCAGCAAATGACTTCTTATCCGAAATAAAATTATCACGGACTACTTTCCTTAAAAAAGCAGAAAAACATCTAATTTTACCCAAAAAGAACAGTAGGTCCCACAGCAAAAGAGAAACAAATATTTATGTTATTAACAGCATTGTACCTACATAACAGATTTTAAAAATACAATTTAAATTCCTACAAAAAATAATGCTTGTGTACAATTTCGAAGGAGAAACAATATATACAACAGAATTTCTTTTTTTGTTGATTATTTTTAATTTGTATTAGTTGATTACTTGTAGTAGTAGAATTGATGTAGTTACGAATAATTACATTTTATACGGATAGGAAATTGTAAATCTAAACAAAAAAAACATTTGTTAAATAGATTTTATTTTGATTTTTATATTGAACTAGGAGGTAGATTTGTATACAATAAATAACATATAATATTAGCAATACTATGGTAAACAGTACGGAGTTTCTGTAAAAGTACATTTCATTAATTTGGAACGTATTATTATGTAAATATTTTTAACAATATATTCTGAAATTACAAATTATCACCTTATTTACGTTTTTTTACTTAAACCTATACATATCACGCAATTTTTATTGTATATTTACAAATAAATAAATATTAACTGATTTATTTAACTACATTAATGGGATTTGGTAGGTATATACATCCAAGTTTAAGCTTTGTCATAAGAAAAATAAGTTTTTTACCTATTGTATAATTACCATCAACACAAAATCAAAAATGCACTAAAGGGACAAAAAATATTAAATTATTTTAATTAAAAAAATTCTTCCACTATATTTAAAAATAATAGAAAATATATTTACAAAAAGCTATTGGAAATCCAAATATTTAAAAGACAAAAAAGCAACTAGCGAATTATTATTCAGACGCAGCATCTACATTTGAAAACCACACGGAAGAAAGGCGAAATGTTTTTTGGTACTGTGTAGGTTCTTAGTAATATTTTTATAAGACTTATTCAATCAAGTAAAAAGACGAATCCTCACAGTTTCAAATACGTTACAAAATACTCTGTACAGGAAACAGGGACGAATAGTTCTCCCGTAAATTCGAAAAAAGGTCACATGGTATTTGGTTTTCTAAATAAGTTTAGTTTTCAATACGCGTTGGTTAGATTAAGTACATGTTATTGTAATAACAAGATGACGGAGAGTGAAATTGATGATATGCCTTGCGAAAAAAAAACACGCAAAAGAGGAAAATTACAGATCAAATAAATGAAGTAGTAAAACGGATAATAAAACAGGTAAAGATTGTCACTGTAGATGAATAGATATTCACTGGGTTGGCTTCATCTGTTAAGTTCAGCTGACTCATGTGTTTCATGGGCCTACAAGTTCCTGTTAAGAGACTGACAATCTCTGACTGTGCAGTAAATTTCACCGAGTATCCTTTAATGAAGACTAAGGCTTGTCGCTTACCCTGTGTTTTTCCCACCACTTCTGAGCCTTCTCTAGCCTTCATTTCTTAAGGGCTGCCTTTCTGAAGGTGTCCACCAAATGCTTCCAGGTCAATCATTGGGATAATAGCACCCGCACGGACCAATTCATCAGCTTTCTCATTGCCTTGAAACCCTGAGTGTCCTTGTATCCATGCCAGTGTCAGAAAATTTCGAATTGCGACATGTGTCAGGGCCCTAACGCAGTCCCACACCAGCTGTGAATTATCACTGTGTTTTTCTACGGTAGTAGATTAACAAAACCGTTTAAAACTTATAAAATGTTTTAACAGTATGTTGCATGACGAACTTGGCAGGCTTAATTACGTCCATGAACGTAAAGCAAAGAGGAGTCCCAAATAAAGCTACTTTAAGATTAAATGATGCAAAATATTTTTTTAGAGTTAGAATAACACGGCGATAAAACTACTGACGTTCCAGTTTGTTTTAAAGCTTTTTAAGCCTTCATGGAATTGGTCGTAAAAGGCTTAAACATATTCAAAAAAGTGCGCCAATAGACAAACAGGGAAAAAAACATGCATTGTCAAAATAACAGTTAGATAAAGTTATTAAACACATAAGGCGTTCTAAAGGAAGAGAAAGCCATTATAGTAAAAAAAAACAAGAAAATATACCTCCAAACGACTGTTATATTTAGAAAATGTACATCCAATAAGGGCGCTCCTGCGTCTAACGAAACACATAAAAAAAATAAGTTTTTTAATATTAGTTTTGGCATCCAAGCTCTGAGACTTGTAGCGGAGGTTATCATTTTATGACTGAGCTTAAGATTGTTCAGAATAAACTGAATGAAGCGAAGTATGCCTCTAAAGAAAAAAGATAAAAGTTAAAATAAAACGAATAACATTGGAAAATACAATACAAAAATCTTAAGCGGAGGTATTCTATGAAAGAAAGATAAAGGCTATAAAAGCAGCAGTGAAGAATTTTAACTTTGAAGCAATCGCTAAAGATTTTGAAAAAAAAAATCCACTCCAAATATTCCGACCAACGACGTCCACTATAAAAGAAAATTGAATCTTAATTTCTTTAATATTTATGTATTAGGAAATGCTACATTTAACTTTTATCCAGAGACCATAGGAAGCAAAGGTTCAAACGACGTAGTGTCATTTATGCATCATTTTATTTTTGTTTACCTTAATATTTCAGTTCGTCACCTCCAGATAATCCGTAATTCATGTGGTGGCCAAAATAGGAATTTTACTGTTTTCCGTTATCTACACTATGTAGTAAATATTGGACTCACTCAAAGTAACATTCTTACATGGAATGCGATCGAGATATGGGTGTGATAAACCAAAAAATTATGACTGAAGATTGGTACACGGAGATTAGATTATGTCAAGTTAAACCAAACCCGTTTCATGTCGTAGAGGTTGATCAATTACTTACACGAAATTAATCACTAATCTTGGATAGAATTTACATACGTAAAACAACATATTAATCAAGACCAATCAGAGAACTCACAATATAAAAAGATCATTCACGACTTTTGAAACACTGAGATTCCTATAATGGACAATGGGATACATCAATCATTCGCAAACCATTTATGACTCCTGAAGAGTTGCAACTACCTGAAAGACAGTTTCTTTTTCCACCAAAACTAAATACAGGTGAGTTTGTTTTAAAAAGGCTTATTTATCTCTTCTGTACTATAGCTGTTTTTATAGCTGAGAAAATTTTCTAAAAAAAGTTCAACGAACTGGTATACTTGAGTCAGTTTTGTACACCTGAAAGGGCGACATCGTTCTACAGAAGCTTACCTTACAACAAAAACAACCACAAAATATCAAAAAACATGATTAAAAAATAATGAGAAATAAAGAAAAGTAATGAGTCTTGGTTACATAAAGCAATATTCCTAAATTTTGTGTTGTATTTTAAATTCCATTAATTAAATAATGCAATAGAGAATATATTTTTAGGTCAGTTAATTAAAGAGATACGCAAAATATTTATTGTATAATGATAATTAGGATTTAAAAGTTAAAATTTTAATTTTCTTGAGTTAACACCTTAGTGACGTTTCGCCTTTCTTCCGTGTGGTCTTCATTTATTTTAAAATCGGGGAGACATATTTAATTTCTTATAAACATACAAGTTTTGAATGATATAACATCGGGTAATTTATTTCTAAAACCACAACACCAAAAGTTTTGTTAATGCGAGACAATTTCGCATATCGCAGAGATTATGCCAACAGTTAAAAAATGCAATATTTGATATTTGCTCAAAAAAGTTTATAGAGTTCGTCTTTTGTTGCTGGTAAGTCTTAAATACTAGATTTGCTGTACCAGTTAAGAAAGATTAATTTGCAAATGTTTTTTTTTCTAAGAGAAAAACCATCAATAATATTTCATTTTTAACTGTATTTATTTAATCCCAATTAACAATTTTCCCAGATTAATTATTTAAATAGGTTGGATATATGAACATTAGCACAAAATCAGTATAAAATACAAATGTAAATATATATGCTTCCGTATAAAAAGTAAATAAACCTATATTAAAATAATTGAGGTAGTTATTCTATTTCTGATAAATTTATAGTCCATTTAAGCTAAAAAACTTGGATGTGTGTCATTTGGTAGAAGCTATCCAGAAACAGACTATTATCTAGAAGAGCCATTCTTATAATTATTTAAATTAAAATTACTAGTGGTTTGACTAGAGTTATATTGAGTACTTGTTCCATTTTCTTTTTCCGTTCCCTGAGATTCCTTATTGATACTCTCAGGAGGATGAAGTGTAACAATGGATTGCCTCCGGGCTGGTGCTACAGGTGTTGAATGTAAAATGGCATACAGAGGACCTTCGCGCTCTTTGGCAGGACTAACTAAGATTGTAGGACTAGGACTAATTACTATGGAAGGCTGTTCATCTTCTAATTGCATGCTGTTTTCAGCAGCAGAAGGAATGGTGGTAAGAAATCTTACAGTCAGTCTTCCTGGCGAACCTACAAAAAAATAATAATTTTTTTAATTGTTAGTAGTTAAAATAGACGATCTAGTGGTAATAGGAATGACAAGTACAATGCTATCTTAAATACAAATATAAGAAATAAGTCGAACAAAAAATAAAATGGGAAAACCAAAAAGGCACATTGTACCGATCTAGATTAGATATAAAAAAACTAACACAATAAATGAAGAAAAAAAAAACATTAGAAAGTTAAGTTACACATTTAACAAATAAACAATTCAAATTTAAACAGATAAAAAAGCAATTATGGACACTTGCTTACAAAAATCATATCTAGAAATTGCGTTTCAAGCAACCCATTAAAGGGAATAAAATGTTGGGGATAACTAAAATATAATTTCCAACATGTTGTAAGACAAAATACTGCAAAAATTTTGTCTAAGAAGACGACTGCGCCAATGTCAATAAAGCATGATGATTAGTTGGTTGGCTTTATGAATATTGCTTTAGATAACTGAAAAACTCAGTTTGCAAATGGCTTTATTTAAAATACATATAATAAAAAGAAACTACAATGAGTTTGAAAATATTTATATGTATTTCTGATAAGCAATAAAGGCGTTTAATGACCGAAAACGTTAAGTTGTACACTAAATTGTTTATCTATATGTTGTTTTATTATTGTTTAAACCTTGCAGTGGACAAATTCTATGTAGGTCGCTTATTTCAATCAACCAGAAATATCAATTAAATTTGATTTAGGTTTTAAAATTTGATACATACATGAAAAATAATTAATCTTGGAAAATTTTATCTATATATTTACCTGGTGGTTCAGATTCATCTTGTATGGCACACTGTCGTGTCAAACGCGGTTTTACTCTGCCTCTTGCAGGTTCACTTGAATTACTTGACCTGGATATTCGCCATGTACTTGTGCTGGCTGTTGTGGCTGATCCAGATGAATCATTTCTCGAACTCGAAAGGTTAGAGTCTTGAGATGTCTTTCTGGTAATCAACCAAGAAGAGGCACGCCTCTTAGGATCTAATAGACGAAGAGGGATTCCACAATGGTGATTGTGTCGCCAAGAATCCGATCTATTGAAAAAAGGAACATTGTAGATATATTTGTTATCCGTTAAATTAAATTCACATACCTGGAAGAGCTAAAATTTTCACTTGAAGACACCGACGAAGCTCTCTTATGTTGTTTTTGCTGAATTTCTGCTATTTGGTACGTATACTGATCATTTCTTGGCCTGTGTCGTGCAGGTCTTCTTACACAGAGTAACCAGCGAGCTTTGTTTAATAACCATTCTCTTGTAGTCCTTTTCTTATCTTTCTTACTTTTTTGTTGATTTGGATTTTCACCTAATAGTTTAGCATTACAAGTACATTGTGGTACGTGATGTTCCTGTTTCTCTCTTGATGATCTATCAGCTAAACTGTTAGTGTTGGCTGGAGTTTGTCTATTACTAAAATTAGAACTATGCCTACATCTACCTATTCCTCTAGTAACTCTGCTTTCTTCTATTGCTTTGCATATCATAACACAATCTTTTTTAAATTGCTTTGTAAGAATAGCATAGAGAAAGGGATTGCAGCAAGAGTTTAACGGTAATACAAATACTGTAAATACTTTAGCTTGCTCTAAAGAGATAAGTTGCAGACCAAATGCTGCAGTAAGAGCGAAAAATGCGATTGGAGACCAACATAGAAAATCTGTAAACACCAGCAAAGCCATTCGTTTTGCTATTCGAGAATCATTTGAGTTCCAAGCTTGAGAACCTCTTATTGCGCAGTACATTTTTAAGTAGCATCCCATTAATATAAGAAACGCTACGCCATTAATAAACATTAAAAATACTACATATGTAAGACTGGCAGTGTCACTAATTTTAAATGGAAGACAAACTGCAAATTTCCTGTAGTCGGAGATACTAAATATAGGCATTAATGCCATTACTATGGCGAAACTCCATCCACAGATCATAATATAACCTGCGTGTTTTAAAGAAAGTCGCTTATTAAGATGCATTGCATGAGTTATCGCATAGTTTCGTTCTAAAGTGATAACGGCAAGTGTCCATACTGATAGTTCTGAACTTAAAACTCCTAAAAAACCTGAAAGTTGGCAACCAGCAGACATTTGCCATGGTATAGCATACATTCGAAATTCTCCCAGAGTTGAAGCATCAACTACAGCTAAAAAACCTGGAAGACAAAAATCGTTACTCATAATTTATCTTATCTTGGTTTAATTTTTACCTAAATATATTCCCATAAAGAAATCAGCTGCGGCCAGATTGCATACCAAGAATCTGGGTACATCCATTTTGCTTCTTGAAAATATTAAAACAAAGACTACAGTTCCATTACCAAGCATTGCACATAAAAAAACTATCCATACACCACAACGTAATGTCCACCAGTCAAAAAGATCTTGGCATGGTAAAAAAGGTCCTGGTAATGGTAGACACTGAATTTTTCCAGGAACACCTGTAAAAGTTTCTCCAGGAATGTGAAGATTAAGATCCTCTTCAGCAGCATATTCCTCAATATATGAAGGAAAATTTCCAGGATATGTAAAATCGGAACGTATATTTTCCCAAATTTCACCAAACTTTTTACCAAATTTTTGGCTAATATTTTCTACAATATTCACAGAAATATTAAAACTTTAATTATAATGATGGAAAAAGATTTTTACTTACGTTGTGAAGGCCAAAGATCTACTGAACTGTTCCAAAAGTTTAAATCAATATCTTCAATGTCGGGAAATACTATTATATCTTTTGCCTTCGCAGGTGGTGGATTGGAAGGAATTAAAGGCAAAAAAGCACAACAGTGGTAAGCGTAAGCCAACACCAAAGTTTGGATTCGGGGAAAATCAGTTGGTGGTGGAAACTCTTTCAGGTTTGGATTGTTGAAAGTCTTCAAATGTAAAAGTCTTTCTAGACCAGCTGTTGGAAGATGTGGAAAAATATTGTTTCCCAAATTTCTAAAAATATATTATACTTACTTAATATTCAGTAGATAATAATACGTAGTTAATTAGGATTACCCAATACATTAATGAATTAAAAGAAACATGAAGTTTAATAAACATTTGTTTATCTTTAAGAAAATGAAAGTAATTAGAACAAGAAATACCTTTAAAACGAAGAAGCGAATGTGGGGAAAAAGTAAACTGGGAAAAAGAAGATGAGATTTTTTTTTAAAAGTTATCAATGCCAATGAGTAGTTACATTCATTGAAAACCATAATAAGAAACCCTGAAAGAAAAGGTGCACTCAAAACAGCATTCACACACGGTTCGTCAGCTAAGTAAGGATGACCGCCATGTAACATACCGGAAGATAGAGGCATCTTTGGGCATTTCAGACCTCGGTTCAAAAAATCCTACATAAAGAACTGGGTTTTACATAGTTAGTTTCCCGTTGGATCTCTCATTTGCTCACAGAAGAGCAAAAAGCTCTTCGCGTTAATTGGTAACGAAAAACATTGAAACGGTTCAACAAAGAAAGCTCAAAAAATGTTTATAGTATTGTTAGAGGCAATAAATCTTGGATTTAATCCTACAAACCGGAAAATAAACGCCAATCCAGTATAGGTGTTTTCATAAGAAAAACCAACCAAAGCGATCCGTTCTCGAAGTGTGTTAAAGAAAATGGTCGCAATTTTTGTGTCAAACTCTGCTCATATAGCAACAATTGCTTTAGAAGATCGAAGAACGGTTACTTCCGATTGGTATATAATCGTTTGTTTACCAGAAGTTATCGCAAAATTCTG
The DNA here is from genome assembly GCA_964028335.1 of Altica lythri. Taxonomy (NCBI): domain Eukaryota; kingdom Metazoa; phylum Arthropoda; class Insecta; order Coleoptera; family Chrysomelidae; genus Altica; species Altica lythri. The sequence continues at coordinate 42,324,818 of OZ034806.1, read as the reverse complement.
ACAAAACAACACATAATGGCGAATCATCCTACATCAGGACGATGCCAACTCTGCCCAAAACACAATCGAGTTTTTGGAGCTTCAAAACATCAGATTGTTGGACTATCTACCTTATAGTTTCAACCTAAGTTTCTTCAAGTTTTCAAAGATTAAGAACTGAATGCGTGGAAAGCGATGCCTTTAAAATAGCGATTTTGCAGGTGTCAACTAAAGACTGAAATAACTGTTTTACCAATTGGTTTGAACGTATGCAAAAGTGTACCGATCTTTGTGGGACATATATTGAATAGCAATAAAGTCTATCTATTTTTTGTCTTTATGGCTATATGTAAAACTTAAAAGATAACCCTCGTATCAAATATTAAAATAAGGTAAATAATAAACTTACAAATCCTCTATTCTTGAAATGAACATAAACGCATCTGGATGAATATATGAAATTTGGTTATCTTCAAGATCTCTGCAATTAAAAATGATTTTAAGAAACACAATAAATTAAGAATAAAGACACAACAGTAAAATAAAAATAACATATATACAGACACCACTTACAGTACTTGCAACTTTGATAAATTGTAGAAAGCATCTTGACGAATCTCTTGAATTTGATTATGTGCAAGAAGTAGATCATGCATCATATACATACTTTCAAATGGCCTGCCTTCGATGTATTTTATATAATTACTAGCCAAATCTCTAAAAAAGTTTATTCTAAAGAGTTTTATAGGAACAATAAATTTGATTTTTACTTACAGTACCCTCATTTCCTTACAATTAGTTAAATCTGGTATAGCGGTCAGCTTGTTCGATTTTAAGTCCCTGTAAATATAAATTAAACATGAAAAAAATTGTATGCACTGTAATTATTTTGGAGTGGTTTTCACGTTCGTGCTTCACACAATTCCCCGACCCCCATAAAGGTGGCTGACCCAAAGTGGAGAATTTTGTCGAAATTTAGGTCAAAATTAGGGGCTTTTTAGGTGCTATTTAGGTGCGCAAAACAAAAATTAGGTGCACTAACCGTTTTTAAAATATTTACGAAAAACCATGGGACCGCCAGCCTTTGAAAACCTAGCTGACCCTTAATAAAAAAAAAACAAAAACTTGAATTGAATAATCTTTAAATTAAGTGCTAATTAAGTGCTTTTTAAAACACGAAACATAAAATAAAAAATTTAAAAATTAAACGTATTAAAATTGAATATATTGATTGTGTATGGCAAAATGACATTTTTCCTCCACTCACATCAGATGACGGCTCAATAGTTACGTCCTCCACAGAAAAAGCAGAAGTATTTGCCAAAATATTCTCTTCGAACTCGACACTTAACCCACCGGACAACATAGAGCTGCCTTCTATTCCACGGGCTCCCCACACAATGAAAAATATTATATTTAGGGTTAAGCGGGTGCAGAGAGTCCTTGCTACTCTAAATACCAACAAAGCAAGCGGCCTCGATGAAATACCTGCTTTACTCTTAAAATGTTGTGCTCCTGAACTAGCGCCAGTTTTCACTAAGCTATTTTAACTATCACATGATACTGGTATTTTTCCAGAATCCTGGAAAACTGCTCGAGTACAACCAGTCTCCAAGAAAGGCTCTAAAACCCAGCCTTCTAATTACAGACCCATTGCTCTTCTATCTGTTATTAGCAAAACTATGGAGAAATACGTCAATCATGAGATCCTGAGCTACCTTGAGACACACAACCTTTTAAGTGACAGGCAATATGGTTTTCGCCAACAAAGGTCAACAGCCGATCTGCTAGCATATGTAACTCATGTCTGAAGTGATGCCATCCACCGCTATGGGGAGACTCAAATAGTATCACTAGATATCCCAAAAGCATTTGATCAAGTGTGGCATGCAGCTCTTTTGAACAAACTCCCTACATACGGACTCTCGCAAAACCTTTGCAGATGGATATCCAACTTTCTCTCCAACAGGCACATTCAAGTTGCTGTAGATGGACATTCTTCCAGCCTCTACAAGATTAACGCTGGAGTTCCCCAAGGATCGGCACTAGCTCCTACTTTATTCTTACTACACATTAATGATCTACTAGAAGCCACTAATAACCCGATACATGGTTTTGCAGATGATAGCAACCTACACTGTAGCAAAGCGCACAACCGTCCCATACCTCTAGATATTTTGGAAGAGGACAGAAGATCCACAACGGCTTCTCTCAATCAAGATTTGAGAATTGTAGACGAGTGGGGAAGAGAGAATCTTGTTAATTTCAACGCTTCCAAGACAAAGACATGCTGCCTATTCAACAAGAGGCAAACATGCGACTCATCCATCACAATCAACGATCAGACACTGGTAGCGGGCGACTCCATTACGCTGGTTGGTATCACGATCTCCCAAGACTTACTCTGGAACGAACATATTGCATCCATAGCAACTACAGCAGGAAAGAAATTAGGCTTACTGTTTAGAGCACGAAAATATTTTTCTTCCTCTAACTTAGCTACTCTTTACAAAGCTCAAATACGGCCTAATCTTGAATACTGCTCGCATGTATGGGGATCGGCGGCTCCGTCAAGGCTCGGAGTTTTTGATGCAATACAAAGAAGGGCAGTTCGACTAATAAACGACACCAGTATCACCAAAAACCTAGCCCCATTATTCGACCGAAGAGCAGTGGCTGATCTTTCCTTGTTTTACCGATACATAAACGGATTTTGCTCAGAAGAACTCCGCTCTATAATGCCTCCACTTGCCAGACCAGCCAGAGCAACGCGACGTGCCAACTCCATGCACCCTTATACTGTTCAGTGCCCGACATCGAGAACGGATCGATTCGATCGTTCCTTCATCCCCAGGGTCTCCAGATTGTGGAACTCCTTACCTCCCCACGTCTTCCTCACTCGTCCTAACTTGCAGGCCTTTAAATCCCAAATTAATAAATTACCTCTTCTGCCCCAATAGATGTTCTCGGTACATTTGTATTTAGGTCTATACCTACGAGGACATCCTTAATAAAAAAAAATCTATTCAATTTTAATACGTTTAATTTTTAAATTTTTTATTTTATGTTTCGTGTTTTAAAAAGCACTTAATTAGCACTTAATTTAAAGATTATTCAATCCTAGTTTTTTGTTTTTTTTTTATTAAGGGTCAGCTAGGTTTTCAAAGGCTGGCGATCCCATGGTTTTTCGTAAATATTTCAAAAACGGTTAGTGCACCTAATTTTTGTTTTGCGCACCTAAATAGCACCTAAAAAGCCCCTAATTTTGACCTTAATTTCGACAAATTTCTCCACTTTGGGTCAGCCACCTTTATGGGGGTAATTCCCCGATAAGTTTCGACTTCTGTTCGAACGCGAATTGTAAGTTTTGTTAGTGTAGCTTTTCGAGAACTTTCGGTAGAAAATTGTGTACAACATTTACTGTCATTTACGTATGGTTCTTCCAATGTCAGTTTACCATCGTCGGCTTTTTAATCTCATTGGGGACAATGCCGACCATTGTCGTGGAAATAAAGAAAAAATTATATCATTGTTAAGTTTTATTATCTTTTATTTTAGATTATGAATCTAAATCACTCCTTCCCAATGGTCGAATAAACCACATTATTAATATACCTGCAATTGTTAAAATGAAAGATTATGCCAGAGATTGAAGACAAGCGACTGTTACCATCCGATGTGTTGCTATCTTCAAACACGATATCGGACGCTTTAAGATTAATGTATGCAACCAGGTTAATCTATGCATTTTTCTTAAAATTGATTTTTTAAATCAATGAATTTTGAGTATGCGGTCTTAACGATGAAATTATTGTCTCAAACTTAGGTATATTACCAAATTTGATTTAAATCGATCCAGTAGAAAATACTTTAAATAGATACATCCAGACAGACGATAGTTTCTTTCGCTATAACATTTAATATTGAAAGGAATTATCGTAGACAAAAGATTGTAATCATGTCAGATAGTCAAGCAGCCATCAAAGATCTGAACTCGCACAAAGTCAGCTCAAAGATAGTCCGGAAATGCCTAGGCAAATTAAATGAACAAGGACAGAATAACACTGTTACCTTCCTATGGGTTCCAGGACACAGGAATAGAAGGAAATCAAACAGCAAACAAGCTAACAAAAGAAAGAGCTGAAACCACATACCTAGGACCAGAACCACCCTGTGGAATCAGCAGTACTATCTTAATAAAGCTAAGGAAAGAAATGTATCGCGATAAATCCAAGTACTAGAATGAGCTAAAAGGACTAAGACAATCGAAGTCGCTCCTGGGAAACTACAACCAGAAGAGATCTCTCAGCTGTCTTAACCTTAGTTAGAAGAACCTCCCGTATTATAACAGGAATTCTAACTGGGTACTGCCGGTTAAGAGACACATAAAGAAACTAGGATTGGTAGATGAAGCAAACTGCAGATGAGATCTCTCAGCTGTCTTAACCTTAGTTAGAAGAACCTCCCGTATTATAACAGGAATTCTAACTGGGTACTGCCGGTTAAGAGACACATAAAGAAACTAGGATTGGTAGATGAAGCAAACTGCAGATTCTGTGAGGTAGAAGATGAAACCTCAATACACATACTCTCAGAATGCATTGCATTACGTAATTTTAGGGTGAAACGAAATACAAGAGGACGATCTACCTAACTTGAAACCCAACGATGTCCTAAACTTTCTAAGACAGGTAGGACTAGAAAAGCTGCTATAAGTCTGAGGAAATCTTTAGAAGTGTAGCAAGAAAAGGGGGATACATACATACAGAGAGACCGACAATTTTTTATTTCAAAAATAGACTTCTACGGACCTAAAAATCCGAAAACTTACAAAACACCTTTCTTCACATTTTTTAATTTTAGCGATAATCTCAATACTCAAATAAGAAATCTAAGAGTATTAACGCTAAAACCATCAATATGGCAAAGTCAATTTAAACCTACTTGCTTAATTCACACCAGATGTTGCCGATACTCAAAAATGTCTTTAAGTAAATGTAATATATACAAAGTTACTTTAATGCATTAATGTAAAGACTCCATTGAAATATATGTACTGAGTTAATTAATTTATAGTTTTTTTTAAGAATATTAACTAACAATTAAATATTAAAGTAGAGAGAAAATTTTTATAAGGAAATTGGGTGTGTTACACATTTTGTAAAATGTTTTTTTGGTAGAAACATTTAGTGCAAAAATTTAAATTTTCACTTATAACAATCTGAATATTTAAAAAAATTATGATAATTAATAAAATATACTTCAACAATCTTTATCTCACAGACTATAGCACCTAAATTCGTGCTATTTAAAAACATTCCAGTATATTTTAAACTTTATATTCGAACGAAAAACAAGAAAAGAGGGTTTATAAAAAGTTCTGTTAGAACTTAATTCCTAAAAATGTTTGACAATAAATAATACCTCCATATATATTAGATGATTATTCTTTAGATTTAAATCTGTTATTCGTATAAAATTTATATCCTATCTGAATCCCAATAAACTGAAAACTTACAGGCTTTTCAATCGGGGACAAGTGGTACACAAAGAAGTTGGCACAGACGATATACCAGCTCTATCCAATCTCAATATTTCCAGGGCACTCGTTCCGTTCAAATTTGGAAATGTGGATAGCTCTCTGGCATCCGATAGGATACTGTAAAAGAAGAACGTAAATCAAAACAAATTAGATATTATTATCATTATTACATTGCCTCTGTGATTTATTTACTTGTTTTTTTCTTATTCTCTATTGTATCGCGAAATATAACCAGATTGGGGTCACAGCAGTTTTTTAATTTTGAAAACTAATCGAATATATCTGAATAAAAGCAAAAGCCAATAAATAAAAAATAGAACAAAAAACAATTGAAAGGTAAAAGTTTAAGAGGAATATTTTATACCAGACAGAAAATCATTTCATAGACTTTTTTCTTTTCAATTACTTTATTAAAATTGGTCAAACCATTTGATGATTTCAATGTTCGAAAGGGTGTCATTTAACAATAAAAAATTACCGCTTATATGGACAGAAAGTTTAAACATGTTTGTTTGGTCCGTAAATATTTGTTGAATTAATAGTCCGGTCAAATTAGGTCAAAAAACAAGATCAAAGGTACAATAATTACCATCCAGCTGAATCTGAGTAAACTTGTTCAAAACACAATTAAAAACATCTTTTCAAAATTCCCCATCGTTACGACCCATGGAAAAAAATTGACTCAAGGTCAAAGGTCAAAAAAATGGATTTTTCGCGATTTTCTTCAAAACGGTAAGTTTTATCGTAAAATTACCTTAGACAAAAATTGTAGATCATAAAATTGTCTATAAAAAAGGTATCAATAATTTTTTTCCTAAAAGATACCGCTTCTGAGATAAAACGATTCAAAAAGTTGTAAGCGTCATTGTATGCATAAGCACGCCACGTATATACCTCTGTAGCTGTCATATAAGTGAGAATATGTTTTTATGGGTGGTTAGTGGTGTCGTTGGTAATGACAAAATTAATTGTTACAAAGCTCGTGAAGTTGGACTTGCTTCTATGGCAAAAATGACAGGACTGACATTTAAGGATATTAAATTAAAACGCTCTGACAAAATTGTTCCTCTTTTAGCTATGAGTAGTACACTTAAAGTTCATAAAGAAAAAGTACCTGTTGACCCTGTATTATTGTTCCAGCGCATGAGTATTACTGCAGCATTTCAAGATGAAATAGAAAAATATTTTGAATATGAGCTGGCTCCGTACCCTTTATCGTTGTTTGATGATATCGGAATGCGTAAAACACAGAAGTCTGCAATTTATGATTGTTTTAAAAAAGTAGATATTGATATTAATAATGCTAATGCGATTATATATCATTGACGGAGGATATTTACTACACCGTGTTGTGTGGGATAGTGAAGAAACATTCAGCGCTATTTTTGATAAATACGTACAGTATATACGTCGACATTTTGGTTCCAAAGTTACTGTCGTATTTGATGGCTATGATGATTGTATGATGAATGTTAAAGCAGCAGAACAACGTCGTCGAACTTTAGCTACATCTTCATCTACTGATATTTTGTTTGATGAACTTATGACAGTTCCTACCAGTCAACAGAAATTCCTTGCGAATACTCACAACAAGTCTCGGTTCATTTCAATGTTAAAAGAAAAGTTTACTGCTGAAAATATATTGGTTAAACAAGCTACTAACGACGCCGACGTACTGATTATTGAAACAGCAATTGAGCAATTTAATTTGACCAATACAACTATTGTTGTTGGTGAAGATGTAGACTTACTCGTATTACTTACTGCTCGAACTCCAGCTGACAAAACTATTTTCTTCTTAAAACCAGGAAAAGCTTAAAATCAATCTGAAATATTTACATCCAAAAGTTTATCGACTTTTGGAAAGTGTCAACATCATGTACTATTTTTACATGCAGTAACAGGCTGTGATACGACATCTGCATTTTACAGAAGAGGTAAAACAACAGTCTTTAAAATGTTTGAAAAGCAAGATTTAGTTCAATATGCTGAAGTTTTCAAAAAAAGTAATTCAACGCCACAAGAAGTTATCACCAACGGAATTTGCTTTCTTCTTCGTATGTACGGAGCCCCTAAAAAAACTACCTGCTTAGATAAGTATCGATATGCATGTTTTGTTAAAAACACTCGGAATAAAAAACAAGTACAATTAGCTTGTCTTCCTCCAACCTCAGTCGCAGCTCATCAACATCTTTTTCGGGTATATTATCAAGTTCAGACGTGGCTTGGTTATCAGCTGGACCCAAAAGATTGGGGTTGGAAGTTGATCGATAATGCATTGGAACCAATCCAGGCTTTACTTCCACCTGCGCCGGAAAAACTGCTAAACTCAATTTTCTGCAACTGTAAAAAAGGATGCAGTGCTAAATGTAGTTGCAAAAAAGTTGGACTGTTTTGTTCTCTTGCATGCACGAATTGTCAAGGCCAGTCGTGTTCTAACGTTGAATCACCAACAGCAGAGGATTCGCTTGATACTGATGAACAAACATGCGATACATCGCTTCTGACGCAATTTACTTGCACTCAAGATGAAGAAGAAGAAGAAGAAAAAAGAAGAAGAAAAAGAAGAAGAAGAAGAAGAAGACGACGACGACGATGACGATGATCAACAAGAAGTAATGGAAGATTACGAGTAGGAGTAATACATTTTTTTACTGTTTTTTAATTTCCATCGCTTTTATCAATTCCAACTTCAATTCCAACTTGCATTTCGATCGCTTTTATCAATTTCAGATTGTGGAATAGGCCTACAGGGGAAACCACGTTAAAAAAAACGCGCTAAGTACACTACCTCAGAGGTGGCGTGGAAACGTGTGCATAAAATGACGCCTACAACTTTTTACATCGTTTTATCTCAGAAGCGGTATCTTTTAGGAAAAAAATTATTGATACCTTTTTTATAGATAATTTTATGATCTACAATTTTTGTCTGAGGTAATTTTACGATAAAACTTACCGTTTTGAAGAAAATCGCGAAAAACCCATTTTTTTGACCTTTGACCTTGAGTCAATTTTTTTCCATGGGTCGTAACGATGGGGAATTTTGAAAAGATGTTTTTAATTGTGTTTTGAACAAGTTTACTCAGATTCAGCTGGATGGTAATTATTGTATCTTGCAATGTGTAAATTGACCGGACTATAAGAGAGTCTTATACCTTGATTTTTTAAATAAATATTTGCCTGACTTGGCAAGTTTTTTCTAAAATAATCGATTTTCAGGTTAAAATAGATTTACTTTTCATGCTTAAAATTTGAGATTCTTTAATAGGTCCATTTTCTTCTCAACTAGGTGCACTTGATGGTAAAAAATTAAGAAACACTTTATGTTTCATTAAAGAATAACCTGAAAGAAGTCAGTCAAGTGTTGAAAGAAACTTTACATATAATTTGGAACTAAGTTTTAAAATTTGGAAAACATTCAGTCATGCCTAGATGTTTTCTTAATGTAAATCAGTTTAAAAATAAAATGCAGTTATTAAAAACAACGTTTTTTAAATTCCACAACACCATATCTTTAAATGCTAAATTCCCAAAGATAATTCGTCACCTTCAGTAAATTATGGCGATTTTTGCATCGACGTATGTGTGTAAAACAACAAGCATTCGTTATGGCAAATCAAAAGCAATTTTATATGCCATCGACTCTGAGAGATAACTCCACTGCTACATCTCTGATTAGAAGATGTTTTTGATACAGGGGTTTCCTTTGATCTTCTTCTTTTTTAAGTGCCGTCTTCATCGTGGAGGTTGGCAACTATTTCGGCGAATTGAGTGCGATTCTCAGGAGTGTATGCCAATCAAGTCCTATCCATTCATAGATGTTCTTTTGACAACAACATTGTCTTGGACCACTCAGCAACTCTGTATTTTCTCATTTTTCTTTTTCATTTGTAACGTGATTTACCCAGGATATCCGATACATCGAAATATCCATATTTCAAAAGCCTCCAGGTGATTCATTATACCTACTTTCATTGTCCAGGCCTTAACTTTATACAACAAAACTGGATACACATAGCTCTTAACGAACCTGAGTATTTTTAATATTCGGAGGCTACGATCGCTTAGCAAATTCCTCATTTTGAGGAAAATTACTCTTGCTATCTCTATTTTTGTGGAATATTGGTGTTTATTTGGTGCATATTTGGGCCAAGCTCATCGTCTTCTTCAATTAGTCTTCTGTCATTACAGTTCAGGGATTAATGGTTCTAACTAAAAATCATTGTAGAATTTATAAAAGTTATTTAAATTAGAATACAGATTAAAAACCCGTGTTTTTTTATCGATGAGTTAACTTTAAAAGATATTCATCGAATCTTCATTAACGTCTGTTTAGACATCTTAAAGAGCAATATAACCTCAATTGCAATAGTCATAAGGTAAACTTTGGTAGTAAAAGAATACTGATATGAGACAAAATGTCGTTGAAAACTTGTAGACTCTAATAAGTTTTCAAAAAAGCTGTTTTAATGCTAACAGGAATACAAGAGAGTGCCTCAAAATATATGCCATTTTTTTCCTCATGCACAGCAACTCACGACCACAAATTAGTACTTCCAAGATATTAGCATCATGGTACTGGGCTGGCCACTAAGAAGTCCGGATCTAAACCCTACAGAAAACGTATTGTAAAATAATGATTAGACGGAACTACGGCGAATTTTACCCATTGATATATAGACGAAACAACAATAAATCACATTTGAAAAATTAAGCATTGTAATAAATGAACAATAAAGTCCTTAATCTTATAGTAAAAACAGCCAAATTGTCCGGAATTAAGCACTGAGTTTGAGTCCACTCTTTACTAGAAATACGATAGAGTAAAAACTTCCGTTTGCAAAACAATATTGCATAGCTCTGGTTTTTCTCTTATGTAATCACCAAATTTTTATTTTAGAAAAATTTTTACTTTACATTGTTATCATTTGAGTATTGTTTTAAATTTGTAGCTAAAATAGTTTGTCAATAGAATTAAAGAATGCAAAATCAACATTAAGAAAAACCAAATATTTTACAAAATTTGCTTCAAATAATTTGTATTAAAAAAAAAGTAGAAACATAATACTTGCAGCTTTCGAAGACGAGGAAGAAAAGAAAATGCTGTAGTGTCCACTCCGATCAATGGATTGCCTTTTAATTCCAAAAGGGCCAGGGCAGGAGTCTTCTGTAATAGGCCTCCCGCAATGTACTTGATCCGGTTACCAGATATTGAGCTGTAAAAACAGAGAAACAATCAGGGATTAGGTTTCCTCAATTCATATAAATTAGGTCATTTCCGACCTTGTCTAAAATAAATCAGATAAAACAGTAGTAAAAACAAAAAAGGGTTTCTTTATATAGTGTAACTAGTATAATGTAATAGAATTTTGGAATATACAAATAACTGAAAATAAATAGGTATATCAAAAATATTCAGTTAAAATAATTTATTTATCGTAACCAGACCAATACCCCAATAATTTTAATTAAAACCGGAGCGATTTTGTTATCAGATTTAAATTTTATAATGAAAACATAATAAAAAAGATTGACCACATTTTTAAGTTAATTCAACTAATAAATACTAGTTATAACTGCAGTTGTTAATGTGTATATTAAAAAAGTTTTTAGAACAGAAGCACGCTGTAAAATTTGTAATGAAATTTGTATTAGATGAAAATCTAATGGTTGGTTAAAAAATTTTGAAAGCAACACCTATTAACCGGTAGAGGTATCAAAATTTATTCGCTATTTTAATGTTTCATCTTCCATGACTATCGTTCAGTGATATTTTTTTTTTTTTTTCGAAGGTTTATCAACAACAGAAATTCATACAAAAATGATGAAAGTGTTAAAGTAATCTATTCCTTTATTCCCAACTATACATCGATGGGTTTTGGAGTTTAAACGAGGTCGTATAAGCGTCGAAGACGAACCACATAGTGGACGTTCAAAAAGTGCAACAACACAAGAAATCATGATATTTTTTGTGTTTCACTTAGTGCGAAATTTTTGATAACAACTCCTTCATGAAAAGCGTTTTTAGTAAAATGAAAAAGCTTTTGCAACCGTAGAACAATATTTTACAGAGCTTCCGGAAAAAAGAGAGGTTGAACCAAACTGTAGCGTCGCTTGTATCTCACCATAGACTCCAGCAGATTCTCCGGTGGCGGTACGCAGTCTCCTCCAACTGGTGGGCAACATCTTCTTTCGCATAATGATGGTTGGTCGAACGATAGTTTTCCTAGCTCCAGTGTCTACCAGCATGCTAAAGTTCTTTCCGTCAATGAGGCCATCTACATATAAGCTGCCCAGGTGGTGTCGCAGAGAGTTGCCAATTTAATGGTGTGAGGGGCTTCGGGTTTGTTTGGGGTCGATGTCGCCGACCCTCCAGGAGTCGACCCGTTCTAGTTTTCCTGCTGCTAGGGTACTTCAGCCAGGAGATTTGTCTTTTTGGGGGCAAGTATTTTTTATATGGCCTAGTTCTCCGCATTTCCAACACCTCACTGGGTGCCTTTTTTTCTGGGATAACTCCATTAACCTCTCCATTACCGCCTCGACGTCGCTAACAGAATGAACGGCAAAGTCGTGGTTACCGGTAACTTCCCTTAGTCGAGCAACTCCACATGAGGCTTCCTCCGCCGTCGTCAAGGCGTCCACAAGAGACCTCGGCCACGCCAACCGTACAGCCCGTTGCAACTCGGCGTCTCGAAGACCATCGGTGTAAAGGTTTAGACCGCTAGGAACTCCAGGAAATCTTCCGCTGCATTTGGATAAGCAAACCATACCATTCTTGCCACTTCTGTCTCGAATTCCTGGATAGCGTCTCCATTTTTTTTTTCGGCTCTTTAACTGCATTCGGTATACCGGTTGTAAATGAGTTTGTCCATAACGCATCTCTAGACGATTCACCAATAACTCGAAATTGTTAGCTTTATCCGGTGTCAATGAATGCAGGACATCTTAAGTCTCGCCTCGCAGAGCTATGGTTAGGGACAATGCCTTCTGCTGTGATGACCATCCATTCGCTCTTGCCACTGCGTTGATTTGTTTTAGGTAATTGGGCAAGGAAGTCGCCCTGTCGGTTGGGGGTTTCATCGTCGTTCGTACTAGGGTCGCTCTCAGTTTCCTCGGCGTTCGACGTCTACTTGGCAGCTTTCCATCCTTCCTGCATTTCCGTCACCGTGGTGGATGGCTTGGTTTTGGAGACAAGCTCCCAGTTCTCGTCTAAGCTTTCCTATATCAGACTGCTCTTCCTGGTTAATTGCTTTTTGCTAGTTGGCCACTTGCTAATTTTGCTCGTCTCGTAGGTTAGCCGCATGTTGATTTCGTTTGTCTCGCAAGCTGGCGACTTGTTGATTTTTCTCATTACGAAGAAAACAGATTTTGGAGCGCAGATTCGATATTTGCTGGGAGAAGGAACTGGATAACTCTTCTGGTAGGGTAGACATCTGTTGTGATAGCTGGGACATATTTTCGCGCTGACTGGACAACTACGACAGTTGTTGCGATAGCTGGGACATATCTTCGGGCAGGCTCCTTATCTGACTGGACAACTGAGACAGTTGAGAAATTGCTTTTTAAACCAGGTCTTCGAACTCCACACCGTCAGAGTCCAAATTATTATTTAGGTAGTAATCATGGAGTCTACTCAAAAATACGGATTTGCTCTCAGTAGTTTTCAAATTTAATTTTTCGACTTCTCTTATGAGCTCAGCCACCAATAGTTCATTTAAGTATATTTTTTTCGGACATTCTTGTATCTTCACTCCATAGCTGACACCAATTTGAAACAGTTTTGGGGACTTTATTTACCAAAATTGTTATAGATACACAGAAGTCTGCTGGATAGCGTCTAAACACTTTTACAGTGCCTTTCTAAACGTGTCAGCAACCACGCCAAATGGTTTCAGTACAATTCTCATTGCTCCGAAACCTTATGTGTTTGGTACCCATGCCAGTATCAGAGAATTCTGACTTCCGGCATGTGTCATTGCCTTAACGGAGTCCCACACCAGCTTTGAGCTTATTTGTGCCGGGACCATCGCCTTTAGAGCTGCTTTGAGTTTTAAAATTAAAATTAGTGAATATACGTTATTATTTTTTAGGCAAGTATTTATCACAAAATTTTTGTTGACGTTGGAAAACTAAAATGTCACTTTTTAAACTCTATTTTGATCTTATATTTTTATAGATAATATACAATACTACTTTCCACTGCGCATGCAAATTGAATTAAATTCTTTGGAAATAACTATACAGTTGATAACTGTTAATATCGAAATATTTTTTAAAATGATATTGTACTGAAATTTTCCACTTTTACATAAATATTAAGAAAAAAGTTATAATAGCCTTTGTTTTATTAGCATTTTGAAATTTAAACAAAGTTAACACGCAAACTATAACGGTAAAATAATATTTTATAACCAATATTTTCTTTGCGTCTTTCTACGGATGTACTTAATAAATATGCAGATTGTGTTTACAGTTGTCGTTCATCGTCGTCCTCGCATTCTTCGCCGACATAAAAAATTCTGGATTCATTCAGTACTTACTGATTGACGATCAAAGAGAAAACACGTAATGGATTTCTTATTTTGGACTGCGTGTGGAAACCCAACACAGAGTGAAAAGAAGTTCGAAAATGAAACCACTTCTATTCCTGAGTGGGTGACCTTAAATACACACTTTCTTCTACCTTTTGGGCAGGAATTCCCGTCGTGTTTGGCTGGTTCCACTGGCAACAATGTGGACTATTTTTTTGGCGTTTTTTCACGCCGAAACACAGCGTGATATCCCTCCCGTGTGGCCGTAGCCTAAACTTTCTTTTTTAACTTCGTCACTCTACGTATTGCAGAAAAGCGTACACGCAGTATATAGTTAAGAAAATCAGTAAGATCTAATCTAATATATATTTCAACATTTGAAACAGTAGAATAACATCTTTGCTAAAAATACCTGCATTATCAAAACAATACGACAAACTAAAGAATTTCTTTTAAATCAAAAACTTTTAGTTACTTGCCGTAGCATATCTGATATGAAAAATGTTTGTGGAAAAGTTTGGTGCGATCCGCCATATATTTCATTAAACAATTTCAAAAAAAAGAAACTTCGTAAATACCGTGTATGTGTTTGTTTCCGGGGAAAACTAGAGAAAAGTAGATACGGTTGTTATCTTTTTTTAACTTACAATTCTTGGAGATCAGACAGTTTTGCAATTGCATCTGGTATCTGTGTCAGCAAGTTGTCGTCCAATTCCCTAAAATAAAAAGTATTGTTTTTAGGTCATTTAATCAGAATAAACGACTTATATTGTAACAGTTTATTGTTATACGATTAAATAACAAGACATGTTAATAAAATCGTAGAGGTTTTTTTATTAATGAATGAGTAGTCTTAAAAATTTTCAAAACAATGCATTTAGTCATCGAAACTTAGAAAAAAAAACTATCTATATGTCTGATAATATGATATTTATAAATGTAAGGTAACTAGAATTTTTAAAACATTGATATCGTCTTACAATATTGTTGAATTTAATTGAATAATAATATTGGTTTTAACAGAGTTTTCATTAAATAAAAAAAATTATAATATTGGAAGTTTTCTTTACGAATAAGTATTAACATAAATCCTTTTCTATTCAGCTTAACTGTTTGCACGAGAGAACCTAAATACATAAAAAAATTGTGTCGGACAACCGCGCTATATATGCTCTCAATGGGTTGTTAAGAAGCAAAAATATATCTCGTAGAGCAAAAATTTGGAACTAAAAGACCTTAATGCTGCCAATAGTGACGTATGCTTCTAAAACATGGGTTACAACAATAATTAGTTTGGAAGCGGAAAATACTGCGCAAAATTTTTGTAAGGAAAAACTTAAACGGAAAATGGATGAGATGAACAAATAATAAGCTAACTAAGCTCAATCAAGAACCTAACATATTAGCGGTAATTAATGCGCAATGATTTAGATGTTTGGGCCATGTGCAGATAATGTTTTCATCTAGATTTACCAGAATAGTACTATCTATTGCTTTGGAAAAAAAGGCGAAGTGGAAAACCGAGGTTAGGTTGTAGCAAAGAAGTTAAAGAGAATATGAGAAGACTTAACGTAACGAGTATCTTTTAGACCAATAACGCATTAGAAAATAATGATTTGTTTTGTATTTCGTCTATTAATCGGTTACCTAAATAAATTTACAAAAATTTCAATAAGTTGGGAGAAATCTTTAGGTATTGGTTTATTTCGATTAACGGTATTACATTTACAAATGTATTAATTTATTGAAGGTTTTCTTGACGATAGAGTTTGTATTTACACTTGTATCAAAGTTTACCAAATAGTTTGATGAAAAGTAGGTTGATTAACCTGTAAAGATTTTCTTAATTTAATGTACCTTTTATATTTGGCAATGTTTGATCTTTATTCCATAAAATAAAAACAAAAACAACAGCAAAAACTAACACAAACATCAGACTCACCATATATCAGTTAAATATTGATAAAAAAATTAGAAAAACGTGAAACAAAAATTGGGATAACCTAGCGTTTTTTGTTGTCCTTTGTAAAGGCTTACACCACTGAATTTACGATTGTATTAAATGAAAAAAAGATCATGTTCTAATTTCAAAAGTTTAATGTAAACCAAAATTGCCAATAAAAAATGCTGACCTTAAATAAATTCATGAACGTAGGTATACACGATAAAATTAAAGATCGAATACCGGTATAACCAATATAACAAAAGCATACTCGTGAACCTACACCTAGTAAACAAGGAACATCGAAGGAGTAAGTGACAAAGTCAAAAGATGGGAAATAAAGTATATTAAATTGGAATAATCAAACAATATCATTAATGACTAAGGTAGATTTGATGGTTTAAATAATTAGTTATTACAAGATTTTCATTGGAGTATTAATGCATATCATAGATTTTGTTTTGACAAATAGTTGAATCATAGAAAAGATGAACCTCAAGTGAAAGACAACCTTTTAGTATAAGAAAAATTGTTACTTCTAAGAGAAAAAGATCCGAAGAAAGCAACTAGTTGCAAAAATTTTGGTTGTAAAAGTTGTACACATATCAAATGTAACCAATGCAAGGTTCCTTTATGCATTCGAAGGAAAGAAACAAATATAAACTCGAGACCATGTGTATACAGAAAACAAAAACAGATAGTTTTTAATAAACACATAAATTAAGGAAATCATTAAATCAAGTACTAAAAACTTTTATTTTTTTAACGACAAAAATATCTGGTCTGAAAGGATTTACAAACTTATAGTTAATTATACTTACAAAACTTTTAATGACGTCAAATTTGCGAAAGCGTCTTCATTGATAAATGAAATTTGGTTTCGTTTCATCAATCTGTAAACATGAACAAATAATACATATTTAAAATAAATTTCTAAAAATTGCAAGTTCACGTAATAATTTCCATGTTAATCTACCTGCCTCATTCAGATAAAAATAATAAGAACTTCTTAGCAAAATGTTGAATTTATTAGATTTTGTGTAGTTGATTAATATTACTCGAACCTTTAAGAAATTAAAAACAAACCTTATTCAATAACGTTTAAATTCTGTTTTCTTATTTATGCAAGCAAAAAGATGGCAC
The DNA here is from genome assembly GCA_964028335.1 of Altica lythri. Lineage (NCBI taxonomy): Eukaryota > Metazoa > Arthropoda > Insecta > Coleoptera > Chrysomelidae > Altica > Altica lythri. The sequence continues at coordinate 42,307,681 of OZ034806.1, read as the reverse complement.
TACTGCAAATTATAATTACATCGACTTTACATGAATCTACGTAGAGAATCAAAATTTATAAATTTAGAATGTTTAACATATAAATGTCAATTTTTTTCAACCAAAGTTCAACAAACATGCTGAGAACTGATCAACGAACTTGTATGTAATTATTCGAAGTCGATTTACCCGTGGAGTTCTCTTCTATTTTATGGATCTATTTATTTTGGACGCTTTATAGGTAGGTATTCAAGATTACGACAAAAAATAATTAGGTAAGAAGAATCCTTTAGATTTTAAATTAGTCTGGTTAAATAACCAAAGACAAACGAAAATCTTATGATACAAAAAATAATGTGACAGAATTTTGTGTATCCATACAATTTTTCACTTTTTTATAATTTATGATTATCGATCTCTCATTACTTACGAATGTGTCCTCGAGTCTAGTTAAATATAAAATATAAAAGATGACAACAAACGTAGAACCAAAGTATCTGTATTGTTTATCTCATCTTCCACTTGTTCAAATTACTAGCCTCAGCAGAAGGGTCTAGGACCGATGTTGGAGATACGCCGATCGGGCGCCGGGCAGTTTGGGCGTCGCCATTTAGGCTTTCTTTTTAATTACATCCAGTATATAATATACAAATCATAGAGTTTTTTTCTCAAAGTTGTTATTATCCATTTGTGAGAACATTTTATTTTAAGCTGGCTTGCCAAATAACCAAACCACAATGTGTGCAAAAATAATTGACCTCATCAAAGAGCCGAATTTAAACCCTAAGAAGATCTCTTGTCATTTCGATTTAGGTGCAATTAAGGCTTTCAGAAATGAATTTTGAAATCCTTAAATCTTAGAATGTTTCTTCAATTTAACCCAAAACATGAGGAAACATTTGGGATATCTTGAGTTAGGAAATTCTAACCATGCACAAATCTGACAGCATTACGCAAGATATTTGTATCATTTTTCATCTTTTTATTATAAGACTGTCATACCATTCCGTTGACTCAGTACGTTATTTATTTACCTTTTCATTAGATGCACAGCGACCACAACGGTGCTATTTTTGGAGTGGAGATGGCGCGCTTGCGAAATTTAGGAGTTGTACTCCCTTTCGCGACTTTTGACATCAAATATCAGCTTTTCTATACCAGGGATGTCTCTTTATTAGTGACTGAAGAGACAACCTATACTGTACTGATGACATCTAACAAGACCGAAACATGTCTACAGTTGGTTTTGTGCTGGTATAGACTGGTTGATATTTATATCTACGTCGCAGCATCATGTGCATTTGAGTTCTAACTATGCACAAATCTGACAGCATTACGCAAGATACTTGTATCATTTTTCATCTATTTATATAAAATAAACAAAGTGCCAAGAAAATGCGTATTAATATAAACAAAAGGGGAAAATTATTGGGCATGTACGCAAAAAGGATCAATAAGGCCACGAGTAGGAATGGTAACCGCAGACATGCATGTTTCTGGCCCATTAGCCGTCATCAGTGCGGCATAACCAAGTAGGGTATTGCACTTGGCTAGCAAAAGTGTTGGGTACTTGGGAGCAAAGGATGTTGGGGAAACATGTGTAAAGAAACATAAAAACACAAAAACAACGATGACGGCTAATGAGCCAGAAACATGCATGTCTGCGGTTACCATTCCTACTCGTGGCCTTATTGATCCTTTTTGCGTACATGCCCAATAATTTTCCCCTTTTGTTTATATTAATACGCATTTACTTGGCACTTTGTTTATTTCATATCCTGGGCTTAGAACGACTCAAACACAATGAGTCCGTTTCGCCAACGTTGCGACGCTGGTTGCTAGCCGAAAACCCATTGGCACAGCTGGCCGAAAGCACAAAATGGCAATAGGACTACTGTGTGAGCTTTCGTTGTTTTTGTGTTTTTATGTTTCTTTACACATGTTTCCCCAACATCCTTTGCTCCCAAGTACCCAACACTTTTGCTAGCCAAGTGCAATACCCTACTTGGTTATGCCGCACTGATGACGGCTAATGAGCCAGAAACATGCATGTCTGCTAGTGATGAGCGAGACTGGTCTTGGTCTTGCGGTCTTGGTCTTGGTCTTGCAGAAAATGCAAGGCCAAGACCAAGAACAAGACCAACTTCAGGCTGCAAGATCAAGACCAAGACCGAGCAGTGCAAGACTTATGCAAGACCAAGACTAAGCATTGCAAGACTTACGCAAGACCAAGACCAAGCCTGCAAGAGTCTTGCGGTCTTGCGTTGTTTAAACATATAAACCGAAAAATAAAGCAGCCACGGATTATTTTAAACTCTAACCTTTTAACTAAGCACAACTTGTGCTAACGATCTAAAAACAAAATAAAACTGCCTCGGATATTTTTAACCTCAACTCATTTACTAACCACAACCTGTTTTAACGAAGTATTTTTTTGTTCATATATGTATATTTTAACCTAAGGAATCCAACCTCAATACTTATAAATCACTGTGTATATTATAAAGAAGGACGACGCTTTATATTATCAGATTATGCATCTTATTACAATATCTAAAGGGCATACCTATGGCCATAATAACATTCAAAAATCTTTTTTTTTTTTTCGTCCAATACTAATAAAATCATATCGTTTTATTTTAATTTAGAATTAACCTTGTATATATATTTTAAAAGAGTTTATATCTGCGACGATTTTGGGCACTTTAAATTTCTACAAACCTTTCAAATGGCACAAGGTTTTTAGAACAAATAATAATATCAATAATTACGATACCCTTAAAGCCTAGTCCAGACCTACATACATTTGCCCGCAAACACACAAACATTTGTATAAAAACTGTATAAAAACTGTTTAAAATGTGTTTGCAAACATTTGTTTAAAAACATTTAAACAAATGTTTAATGTTTTTTGTTGTCCCGTCCGAGTGGGAAACACGTGTTTTTATACTCGCAAGAAACAAGTCTGGACGCGTTCGATGCAAATGTTTGTTTCGTGTGTGCAACTGAAGCAGTGGTAGCGGTATTTTCTAGTTTTTCGTTCTTGTGTTTTGTGTCATTTTCACAACCACAACAATATAAAATGTGGAACCAAGAAAAAACCATTTGCCTCATTGAGCATCTTCACATTACACCATGCTTATGGGAAGTGAAGTGTGTGGACTATAAAAATCGGAATAAAAAAGTAGATACATCAAACTAGTATATGAATCACCACTTGCCAAATATCTAAGAGTTATTGCTAATGCAATGTGACGGGGATAGCTGCTCTGTATTTTGTATCTTGTTTATATTTGGACCAATCATTTGAATTATAATCTCAAAATCAGTTGGAGTCATTCTAACAAAATTTTTAAATCCAGATCCATCGTTGAATTTTAGGTCTTTTAATAAGTTCAAAGAATGTTCCATTCCGTCTTGTAGGAGTTCGCGTACCCACCAACGTTTTTGTTTCCTTCTTTTTGGCGTAAAGTATATTATATATCCAGCACAAATGCCCGCCACTGCCTCACTATTCACCGACATGTTTTTGTCGTAAGTCTGGACTCAACAAAAACCTCCTTTAAACATGGAAACAAAATACTTAACAACTGTATAAATGTTTTGTTTGCAGGCAAATGTTTTTAAAAATTTGTTTGCGGGCAGTGTATGTAGGTCTGGACTAGGCTTAAGCAGAGCCATAAATCACCAAACAATAGAAAAGCGGCCGGCGGCCGGTTAGGCAAAAGGAATAATTTATATTATTGGTATTTTATTAGACTTTGCAAAGAGTGTTGAATATTGGGGTTGTAAATAAACATAACAACATTTTTTTGTTAAATTATTATTTTGGAATCAGTTTAGTATTAAGGCGCCTAAAATAGTCTTAATCTGCCCTTCATAGGAATGGGATCGGTAAATTAAAAAAAAAAGAAGAAAACAATCAGTGACCTGGAATCGTCGTTGTGTGTTAGTGACACTTCAAGTGATTCAGAAAGTGATGAAGATGTTACACCGTCGACCTCTCAAAAATTAAAAAGATATTTGCCTCATAAAAGATCAAAAAAAACAAAAATATTGGATACACGGGATACACAAATGCCAACGCCTACGCCGAATATGAAGAGCAAATTTAGTGATTTTTTAAATATTATTCCGAGTAATGATAAAGGAACTGCGCATGGGATTTGTACTTTCATACTTGATTTATCGCTACAATTTAATATAAAAAAAACAACAAAATTTTTATAATGCAAAATACTATCCCTTTCATTTAATCTTTCTTTACTTGTGATGATTTTAAAAACTATTTTTTCCTATTTTTTTTGTAAAAATGGACCCCAGTAAATCTTCAAAAAAAATTCAAGACTTGCAAGAGTCTTGGTGCAAGACGAAGACCAAGACCAAGACTGGACCCTGCAATACCAAGACCAAGACCAAGACCGCTTATTTGACTGCAAGACCAAGACCAAGACCAAGACCAAGACCTTGTATGCAAGACCAAGACCAATACCAAGACTAACCCGGTCTTGGTCTTGGTCTTGCATTTGCTCATCACTATTGTCTGCGGTTACCGTTCCTACTCGTGGCCTTATTGATCCTTTTTGCGTACATGCCCAATAATTTTCCCCTTTTGTTTATATATATATATATATATATATATATATATATATATATATATATATAGACCTTAATTTAATGCTGATTTAAGGAGAATCTACGTCAGTCGAGTAAAGTAGTTTGCGACAGAAGGATATTGCCAATAATTGTTTCACCAGATAAGTATAGGTACACCCTCCGATTTATTCACCAAGAACGAATCAATAAGCAGAAACAATAAACCTGAATAATTGCAATTTATTAAAACAACAGGGCCCTTCGTAGGTTGCTTTTAAAGACTTTATTCAGTGCTTTGGTTTTTTATAGTAAGATAGTGTCGAGAATTGCTCCAATAGATAATAAAAGAACTAATGTCAGCATTTCCAATCTTTTATTTTCCGATTCATTACCATCCAGAAAAGCAGTTGCAATAAGCAAGTATAACTAGAATTTATTAGAACAAAAGGGCAATTGGTAAACAATTTTTATATAATTTCATCCTCAGAATGAAATTCCAAGACAGCCTCTTAGTTTAAAATCAAAACTATAGCGCAAAGACCAAAACAATTTGGAAATTATTATAAAAGATTAACAGATATCTTCATGTATCGCAAGCTTGCGTCGCAGAAACGATCCTGATCGGGCCAGAATACATGCATACTCCAAAATTTGCGAAAAAACATATCAAATTCTGATAGCATTACAAAATTAGCACAAAACACAGTTGATTCATAATGCTCATGCGAACTAAACGATGATAGTTACGAATTAACTCCGGTAAAAATGCTTACTTCCTTGTGAAGTAGTCTAACCTATATCGATAACGAAATAATAAAAGAAACAAAATCTAAACTGGGTTTGCTGACAAGACCGTAACTCATGAACACTTTAATATCTACTTATTTTTTTACTTTTTACATATCTAATTGCTCTGAATACATCTGAAACAAATAGTTCGATTAGAATAATGGAAATCAATAAATCTATTGTCCGTTCATCATACCTACAATATCCAATACAGCATATAATAGGAATATCCATGTTAATAAAACTGAATTATACTACTTCCGTTGAAATGTTCTGAATCAGAAGGATACATTGGATATTTCACGAGGTAACGAAAACAGAAGTGCCATTTATAAAGATTAATAAGATTTATATAGATATGAATAAATTTATAAATAGCTTTTAATATAATAACTTAAAAAAATTAAATTGATTCATGGCATATAATTTTTGCGAAAAATCTCCTATAAACTTGAGTTTGGCCATTGTTCTCATCATAAGATTATGTGTTTAATTCTCATGTTCTTCTCATTATCTATTAACCACTTAATATAAAACTACTAATAGTAAATTAACCATTTTTAATACTTTTCTTTTATTGTTTTTGTTTTACTAGGTACAACTGGAAATTGTGGAAATGTTACATTTCTTATACAACAAACAAAACTTTATTTATATAACCTTAATGAAAACTTTTACTTGATTCAGAAACCGTAAAATAACAGCTTGACATGACACCCATTTTGCTCTATGTATATTCAGATATACTGGGTCATGTGTCAGGGGTATTACACCAGATCGTAGAGCTTTGCATTTCCATCCCTGTGTCATGATTTACAACTTCAATAGAGCAGCAGAAATTTAATAGAAGAAATTATGACTAACTATATTTAAAGTTTTTGTGTAAACGGAAAAATAAAATGTAAAAAAATGTTATTTACTCAAGGAAGCTTTTAATAATGACATTTGAAAACACTAATATATTAAAAATAGTAATTTGTAGAAGTCAATTTAAAAAAATGCGATATTATGGTCAAATATGAACATTACAAATTGGTTTCTCTTTTAGTATGCAGTACTTGCAATTAAATAAGGACATATGGCACTTCGAGAATTACCCATAAAGGAAAGCATAGATTTTATATTGCTCTGAATACCAAAAAAAAAAAACAAAATATATGACATTTTCTTTAACCACCGGACTTGCTTGCAGCTTCACACTATCAAATTGCATAATGATGCATGAGATGGCTCTTTGAATGGGCTGTGTATGTGTGGAGAAGGGAGAACATAGAACATGTTTAATATTTTCGTTACTTAGGCGTTTTTCTTGATCCTTTTTTAAAGAGAAGTGTTGACGCTGTTTAGCTAAAGAAGAAAATTAGGCAACTCATCTTTAAATTTTATGAACTTAGAAATATTTTATCAGAATAACACACTGTTGTCAATTTTCGATTGTCTTGTTAATTCCCTGCTAAACTATAGCAATATTGCTTGAGGTGGCTCATATGATTTTAACTTAAAATGTTAAGAGGTTGTTCAAAATAACTCATAAGAAAGACTTATTTTACAAATACAATCTTTTTCAACTGTAATTAAATATAGCATATGTTACTCAGGGATACATTAAAAGATTAAATATAGCCTGTCCTGTTATGTATGTTATTGTAAAATAAAATCTTAGCGGTTGCCTACGTCATATTAGCTATCTGCATGCTAAATTTCAGCCCGATCACTTGGAAACTACCCAAAGTCCGACACAAATTTTCAGCTCATATATTTAAAGGTTGGAGGATACATTCGAAAATATCTTTAAAAAAATATTTTTAATTTACAACAAAGAGTATGTCTACCCATTTTCCGCTTTCGATCTTGAAAATTATATTAAGACCCATTCAATCTTTCAACCCTCTTCTGAAGGGGTTAAAGGTTAATTTTAAGAAAAATCTGACACACATATTCGAGGGTTGTCTTTTTAGATTTGCATGTATTGTGCGTAATGAAACGTCATGTTGGAATGACGTTTCATTACGCACAACTGTGCGTTATAGCTTACTTACCCTGTATGGTGACAATAAGTATAAATGACATTTACTGTCAAAGGAGTAGATAACAGTACAGTACGTACGTCATATATTTTTTTAGAGATGTCAAATATTAATAATTAAAATTAAAATATTGAGTCGTAGATAAAGCATAGTACGTAACTCGAGTGGTAAGAGGTATTAATTACACTTTTCCACTCGTACGTGATGTCCTACTTACCACTTTTGATACGTAATATACTATTAATTTACTATTGGTTACATGTCAAATTGTAAGATCAAAGTTTCACTTGATTTAAAAGATATACTTAAAAGTTTGCTTTGCACACTCTATATTCTCATTTACATTGATACAACGAACAGTTCTACTAATTTAATTATATTTTGTAACATAATAATAATATCTTTATTAATGATGTCAAATATTTTTTTAATAGAAACAACAACTACATAGTTGATTTTAATTTGTATTGAATGCAATATTGACCACATATAATAATAATAAAATGTCTGAACTATTAATAATTTTTATCATTATTGAGCTTATCAGAATTAAATATAATCTAGTTAAATGCAAAACAAGTGTTACACGAAAAATACGCAACAGGTACCTGGTGGTTATTGTTTTTGTTTTACTAGGTACAACTGGAAATTGTGGAAATGTTACATTTCTTATACAACAAACAAAATTTGATATTGGTTGGTATGCTTACCTTAGAATTTATGGTTTATGGACTAATTTAAAAAAGATTATTAACGGCAGTAATAACAATTAATATTAGGTAAATATGAGTGTTATTGTAAATTTTGTATACATTTCAACCGTATTAATTTCCATTGTTAATATATTATGCAATCAATTGTTTAAATGCCTACTCTGAGCACAGTTTAATTAATTTTGGAGTATTAGCAAAAATTTTTTTTTTTCAAACGTAATTTGGATTTTTATGGACCTATGTGTTTTATTAATTTTTTCGGTGCATTTAATAAAAACACACTAAAGTATACAAGGTGTTAAATCGAAAACCGATTCTCATCGAGAATGCAAATTTTCATCCCCTTTTTTATCTCCTTAGGGGTGGAATTTATCAAAATCCTTTCTTAAGAAATGCCTACGTCATAGTAGCCATATGCATCCAAAACTATTTTGTCCCCTTGGGGGTAGAGTTTATTAAAATCCGTTTTTAGCTAATGCCTACGTCATAACATGCCAACTTTCAGCCCGATCCGTTTAGTGGTTTGGGCTGTGCGTTGATAGACAACTATGTCAGTCAGTCCATTTCAGGTTTCGGAATTATTACTAAATTATTTAAATAATAATGTCACAAATTTCCTCAGGATAATTTTTCTGTGGATAAAAAAGCACTAAATTACAAAAGATCAAATGATGAAATAGTTATTTACGTAACGAGTTATGAAAAGTTCAATTTTGTTTAACGAGTGTGATTTTGCAGCAAGAGCGTAGCGAGTGCTGCAAATGAACACGAGTTAAACAAAATGGCGTTTTATAACGAATTCCGTACAAGATTTTTTATAATTTTGACGAAATTCCATAATTAAAAAAAAATAATTATCTAATAATAATTAAAAACAATACATCTAGTTCTCGTGTTTATTTTGCATTGACACCTTTCTAATGACAATTCTATTTTATACAGATGTAATTAAAAGGTAAGTTTTTGACTTAAATATTAAGTATATTTATTTAATTTTTTGTTTAAAAATATCTGCTTTTAAATATTTCTTTAATAAAGTTAGTATAAAATAGTTCTTATAGTTGTTTATATTTGCTTTATATTTTTCGTAACTTGTTTTGAAATGAAGTTTTCAAAACTAGTTACGAAAAGTTTTACTTTTCAAAACTAGTTATGAAAAGTAATGACTTTCAAAACTGACAGCAGTTTTGAAAAATGTCACTTTACTTGTCAAAATTATAAAAACATAATTAGAACACTTTTGTAAGACTTATTTATAAACTAAGTATTTTAGGAGCAATTTCAAATTTCTATTAAAAATCCTACAAAAAATTTTGCATTATTTTTATTATTTGTTAGTTTTCTCCATTAGAGAAATGAAATTTACAATTTTTTTTTCCTTCTATTCTGCGATGATCTAAAGAAACTTTGATAGACTGAATCATTCTGTTAACTTGATGGTGTAAAGATTTACTTTTCTATGTATATAAATCTTCTTTTTTAGAATAAAGTATTAAGTTTTTTTTACTTGAAATACTTATTTTTTTTATTTAAATATTATGCCAAATTAATCATCAAAATTGTGTTTGCATTAAGTGTTAAAATTATATAATTGAAATTGTATTTGGTTTCAATATGGTAAACGTTTGACATAAACATCAGAATCTTTTATCTTAAAACTGCGGTATTATGTTGGTAACTTTCATATTTTCCTTAAATACATTATCAAAAATAATACTGATATATTGGTATGTAAAACAACTTTTTTATTAAATGTTGAATCAGAGTGACAACCTAGATGAGCCTGATTTAATAATAAAATTCGAGCACTGAATGGTCAACGTAACAAAATATTTAGCATAAAACAGCCAATTATCTTGAACAAAGAAGTTAACTTCTTCTGGTTTTTCCTAATAAAGTTTTACCTAAAGTTTTTTTGTTTGCCTCTGTTTGTGTTAACTACAACTCAAGTAAGAGACCCTTCTTACTGTCTACTCTAAAATTATAAAATTAGTTTAGTGTAATATTCTAGCATTTTTAAAACCTTACTTTAATTTCTTTTAGATTATTTTTTTAATAATAATAATATAATAATAATGCTTTATTGTCAGAAATTTTACAATTTGTCGACAAAGCTAAAAATCATACAAAAAAGTACAAAAACCTTATAATATAGGGGAGACCTGGGAGACTTTGGCCACTTTTTACATTAGGAGCCCTGAAATCCCTAAAAATGCTATTTAAACAACGACGACGATTTCGTTGTATTCCTTGATTAACTGCTGTCCTGTTTTCATAGTCTCATTCCAAAATTTTAAGAGCAATCAAAATTATTGCAGAAAAAAATCGACCGTGCAGCTTGTCCATTGTCTCCTCCACCCGAGGAGATAATGGACTAGAGTCAGGGAGAAAATGGACAGTGGAAGTATATTAAAAATCTTTATGTTTTAAAGCGAATATATATTTTTCTGTTAACTAAACCTGATCTCAAAAAGTATATAATAAAAAAAAGTAAAAAATATTATTGATCTTGATCCTAAAATTCAGTGAAACAAGTTATTGCAAACTGAACTCCGTCAAATCAATGTTAAAATATACCATTCCTTGAAATCTTGGCCTGTTGTCCTCAATTGGTTTTGGCAGTACAGTCACAACTTCTTTGAAGCCAACTATAGCCGCAGACTCGGAGGTAAAACTGAACTGATTTGTTGTGGTACGAGACTTTGTGTTTTCTTTGGTATTACCATTTGACCACATTTGAGTAATGGATGATATCCTTCCGCTTAAAACTGAATCTATTTGACGGAATATTTCTCTTAAGAAATCTTACTTCATATCCCTTCTCAAATATGTTATCAACAAGTGCAACGTATTTTCGAACGAAAGCTTTCCCATAAACATTCGCAACTATATAGTCGCCTTTAGAAATATCTCTATCCTCCCAATCTTCTTTAGAGTCGAAACTATCCTCTGAAGAATGATCTGCGTATTCTAACGGATTGCTTTCATCCTGAGATGACTCATCCTGCAAAACTTTCCTTGTAACAGCTTTCCTCTTTTTTGCTTGAATCTTATCTTCTTTTTGTTTTATCTTCTCTTCAAGTAAAATTTTCTCTGAGGTGTCCGTTGCAATCATGCATCGGCCGGGTTTTCTTCCTCTATTCGAATTTCCTTTTCTAGCAGGCGCTTTTGGGAAAGGCTGAATGATCTCTGGAGATATGAAGGTACGTTGGGCTTGCTTTGAAGAACACGGTGTAACGTTGGGTGATTCATTCTCTGATCGCAGTAGGCTGAAGTAGTTAGGGACCTGTCATTCGAATTCAACGTCGCCTAGTGGTCCATAGCTGTCGTTGCAGAATGTACATTGACAGGTTCAGATATCGGGCGATTCGTAACTGCAGAAGATAAAAATTCCTCTTCGCCGAATATGTTTCGGTCAAATGGAACAACCCCCGTGCACCTAAAACCAGACTTGATGTTCACTGGATTAGCTGCCCTATCCCATGATTGAATACACATCAGAGGCAAATCGTATATAGTTAACGTTTGTCCTGGATGAGACAGCATCCAAGAATCTGCTGCGTGGTTGAAGAAAGTCTTAAATGCGCCAAAAACTGTCCTGTCCAACGGTTGGAGTTTGTTGGATGTGTGCGGTGGGAGGGTGAGGATGACAATCCCATTATCCCTGCAGATCTCAACGGCCTTCAGTGACACATGCGATTCATGGTTGTCCATGATTAGCAGAACACGGTCATGTGAGTTACATTTAACGTGCTTCACAAAATGTTCCAACACCTTCAGAAAATTGTCGCAGGTCATCCAGCCACTGGGATATGCTAACCCCATAGGGCCATCACTGGAAATTCCATTCATCATCCTAGCAGTGTCAAACCTATGGCGCGGAAAAACCCATACAGGTGGTAGAGCTCTCCCATATGCACCAATTATCCCAACATGGGTCATTAGTTCACCTCTCTCTCTAGAAATCACTTTTCCGATCTGATGCTCGCCTTTTATCCCCACGATCTTCTGAACCCTCTGCACAGTTGTGACGCCCGTCTGAAAGAAAAAGTAAAATGATAATATTCTTTTCTTTATCATGAAAAGTCGAAATTACCTCATTAAGATTATAAATGTGGGCTGGTGTAAAGGAATACCGACTGAGGACATCTTGTAACCTGTTTTGGAAAATTTCCACATTAGTCTTGTTAAAACTGGTCATTCAAGCCAAACTGGTTGCCTCGGGCTTTCTCACTGATAGCTTCGGATGTCGGCGCATAAAGTTAGTAAACCAAGACTCTGACGCCATCTTGTCCACTTCCCATTTGTTAGGTACTTTATAGAAGCATATTCAAATGCCAGGCGCCTCACCAATTTGGGCGTGAGGCCATAAAACATTGCTGCAGATTGGAGTAAATATTCTTCTAATGCTGTCTCCATATCAGGAGTAAGGATTTGGCTTTTTTAAAAGTCGGGTTTAAATTCCATGTGCTCGTTTTATTTTTACCATTTATTTACGATAGCTGGGATAAAGATTGATACCTTTTCTCGAATTATCGAAACCTAAGTTTATTTGGAAACCTATCATAAGTTTTTTATATCTTTATCTTGTTCCTATTAACAAGAAAACAATTACTTTCATTAAAAATCTAAGAAAAATAGTACCTACATATTTATTTCTTTGAAAATTTTTGATTTTGGTTTATGATATACAAAGAACTTTAGTGTGTTAACCAGTTAGCAGTGCTGTATCTATCTTTATGGTTTTTATTATCTTATTATTTTAAAATCCTTAAATGTTTATACCTATCTTAAGATTCACTTAATGTGCATATTTGATGGATTTTTTCTTATTGGAATATTTGATTTTATGTTTATGTCTTGTTTTTTATTTTATTCATCTACTGAATAAACGTTTGTTTAGTTTTATTAGATAATTTCATTTTTTACTCATCTGTTTGATGTTTCGATCAACATTTTCCTTTAATTTTTCATAAAAAAATATAAGTAAATTTAATTTTTTTGTGAAAGAAGTTTATTTTAAACCACAAAGGATAAGTTAAGGATTGTAAGTATTATTTTTATTATTCTTATTTCTCGGTCTCTAGGTAAATTTCGTAATACTAAGCTACCGGTTACTTAATCTAACCTATTTATTTCTGTTTTATATTTTTTCTGGGCTACTTATCTTTTCCATTCCAAAGTAAGTAGTGGTGCTCATTTTCTTATTTTTACTTACACTATTAATTTAACGACCCTTTTTTAACACCTTTTCTATAATTCTTTATTAGGTTCGAACCAAACCCACGCTCGCTATCCACCAAACAACTGAGTGCCGTTCGCAAGAGTTAACATTTTGTTGACCAATTAACATCTACAAAAAAGTTAATATTTATTTGTAACATAGTTTAGGTTAACTAGTCATATATTCTAATAAAAGCAATTACTGTTGTTTTTAGTAGGTAAGAATTATAAAACCAATTTAAAAAAAATATATTTATTTCTAACAAAAATAGAAAATCTTAGGTAACATAATGTAGCAAGCATTTCATTTGTTTAAAACAATGTCTGTTTTGCTCGTGCAAACTCGTTGATTCTGATTCTTTGGCTCTTCTTTCGGCTTAATAGTAATAAAGCTATTTTGAACTCTCTTCACAACGCTTAATTTATCTTTTTATTTCACTTATTTCTTCTTTCTTTAGTGATTGTTGAATTTCTTCTAATGTTTTACCTCGTGTTTCTGGTACCAAGAAATACGATAGGATTGTAGATGTTACGTTGGATAAAAAGAAAAATAGAAACGGGGCACATAATCCAACATACGAATGTAAGAAATATAAAATATTATTTGTTAAAAATATCATTAATCCAAAGTCTATCATTAATATTGTCATGGCTTTGGATTTGACACTAGTAGAAAATAGTTCACCCATCATTAAAGTGGGAATCACAGCCATTCCAAAAGAATTAAAAAATTGATACATAATCATTGCTGCAATAGGAATCCAATTCATAGAACTGGCCTCGAATTCCGGATGATATTGATCAATGTAAAAATATACTGACAAAATTAAGAGTGGCACTGATGATAGTGATAATGATAACATATAGCATAAACGTCTTCCCAGTCTTTTTACTACAAATATGATTACTAATATATTTAGACATAGACATAAACCTAAATATATCATAGAAGAAGTTTCAGCACTAACTCCACCTTTAGCTTTTTCAAATATAAACTGAGTATTCATAATAAAAACACTTGTTCCACCTAGTTGTTGAGATGATCTGAGAAATATCGCAGAAAATAAAGCCTTTCTATTACTTTTTATCATAAACAGATCCTTCCAAGTACCAGATTCAGACATTTGTCTTTTAACATCGTTTGTTAAAGATAAATAATCATCATCAATATTAGGTTTTCGTTTAAGGAATTTTAAAGCACGTTTACTTTCTTTTTCTTTTCCTCTCATTAGGCAAAAATATGGCGATTCAGGCATGAAGCAGAAAAGAATAAAAAATAATACAGTTAATGGTATGCAAATATATGAAGTTTCTGCAACTCCAAAAAACGCACCAACTACATGAATCAAGAATTCACCAAGATACAAAGCTGACACCATACAATTCCCCCAGGTACCTCTAACTTTAGGACTAGCTACTTCTCCTATATACATTGGTAAAGCAGCAAATAGACAACCATCAGCAATTCCAGCACATATTCTTGATGCGTAAAATACATAAACACTTTTTGCTACCGCTGCTAAAATCCAAGAGAGCAACTGTGGTACGGTTATTAGTAAAAGAGTTTTTTTTCTACCAATTATATCACATAATTTTGAAAACATCGTACATGTTACAATCATCGCAGCAGGATGTATAATAGTAAAATACGAAGCTTGTTCTTCTGTTATATCATAATGGATTTTATCTTTGGTGATTTTTAATAGGAATGGTGATGACCATGATGTTAGGAATCCATTTGTAAGAGCAGCTAGACAAGCTGTAAAAAAAGTTATGTTTAATATAAATAAAAAAGTGTAAGATATGTGTATTTATTTATTGTATGTTTGTATTTATAAAGAAAATGTATGATTTTTATTTTTGACATAAGAAAAGTCAATACATAATAAAATAAATAACTTAAAGGTTGCCAACCACCAATTTTATTTAACGACATTTATGAAATTTGTAACAAACGGTATAGACTTTTAATTTATTTATTTAAAATTGGTTGTAATTAAAACATGAGAAGGTGTTGTGCTGTCCATAGTTGTCTTAGTGGCCAAAAGGCCTCTTTTTTAATTTGTCTTGGAAAAAGTATATACGTATGTAGACTTTGCCACAGTTTTTACTTAGCTATCTGCTAAGGTTCATGTAGTGTAAGATATTTATTAAAGAAAATTCAAACAACGATAGATGAATTGCGTAAGGGTTGTTAGCGATCACTCTACTGGCAAATTATGCCCGAGCTCAGCCGTAGAGGGATGATACACAAGTGAGCCGCGCCACCGACTTCGACGGTACAAGCCGGAAATCCCTAGATCTAATAGGCACTAACAACTCTTACCCAATCGCACAAAATGAAATAAAGTGAGCTAAATAAAACAATTCAATTCCAAAACTAGACCCTCCTTTAATAATAGAAAAAAAGAACAACGTTTATAGTTGACGTTAATTATAAACTTCAAATTACTTAGTTACACTAGCGCCTTAAAATTAAAATCATCAAAATATTACTAATTTTCATTGTGATCACACGCACGACTTAAAACTAAGTTATTAATAACAATTTTAAAATACATATAATTTTTAGCAATATACAAAGGCTTATAGCTTATCTGTATTAGCGATGGTAGCTTACAGACACCAAAATCCAACGCTGATTGGTTCCGAACAGAACCCGGAACAGTTCAAAAACAAAATACTGCTAATACCTCAAGTATTTAGCCAGCTCCAGTAACCCAGTAACCAGGTGATAAGCCTTCGTCAAAGAAATAAGCCGGTACCAATGAATTAAGCTTTCACCGGAAATTTAAATCTGTACCAAAGAATTTAAGCCTGTTCTAGGGACTTAAAGCCTGTTCCAAGGACCCTAGATGGAAAAGGGTATATAACTCGAGGACTTCACTACTTCAGGGTTTGGATTTGAGATTTAAACCACCTTATAACGATCCGCAGTTAAATCAACGGAAAATTTTGTAATATATCCCACACGTGGTAATTTCCAGCGAATCCACAAAATAATAACTAATCAAGATTAACCCAATAGTTCGGTTGGAAAAGAAAGGTTCAGTTTCAAAATCCACACATAAGTGCCATCGATGTACGATGATAAAAAAACTTCACCCACAAAATTTCCTGGTGACACTTTTACTGCTATATATATTGTCCCGTTCAAGCAGATTACTTATACGCAAATGGCCGAGATCGATTCCTTCGACCGGAAGAGAAAAAAAAAAACGACATGACGGAAAAGGGTCTCTTTCTAACTCAATATTCCCAATCCCTATTTGGCAGTATGGCCTCGAATACATTCGAATGGTCTTTATCGAGTACTGTGTGCATGTAACGAGGCCTTGTCTCGTCTCACAAAAATAGTTCCGATACAACCGACTAAACAGAAGAAGAGAATGACCGAAAATAATAAATAGATGACAATAGGGATGTGGACTATTTTTGGGAAAGTGTTTAAAACCATGCATAAGTATCAAATATAGCCTAAACTACTTGTTATTATTTTTTTACTACAACTAATAGCTTTAAAATAAGTTATTTAAAATTCCATTTCAAATTTCGCGCCAAAACGAGGATATCTGTGAAATGCCCGCTCTGACGTCACTTGCTCCTAAACATTGTCGAAGTTGTATGTAATAGAAAGTTATTTCGTAGTTTTGTGTTAATAAGATGGATTCTACATTTTATAAACGTAAAGTTAAAAGTAAAAACAGTAATAATATTATCCAAATATCAACAAACACCATATTACTTGACAGCGAAAATTCTTGTTTGGAAACAAGTGACGTCACACATTTTGTTTGGTGTTCATTGTCACGCGACTTGAGAGTGAAATATTTAATTACATTTAATTAAATAAAAAATTAATCCCCTGTTTATTGAAGAAAATATTGTGTTTTTTATTATTACCTTCCGAACAGCAACGCTGTTATAGGAAGGTATTGTGATCGCGAAAAATTTCGATCTCGGGTTTTTAGCGGAAATACGCGTTTTAGGGTTCCCTGAGCCTAAAAAACCCAAAAATAAAAAATGTCTGTCTGTCTGTCTGTCTGTGTGTCTGTCTGTGTGTCTGTGAACACATTTGCGGCTAAACGGCTAATCGGATCGGAATGAAACTATAAAACCTTACTTATAATCACCATCGGAGGAATCTGATAGAATTTGAGTAAAATCGGCCGACCGGAAGTGGACGTTTACTCTTATCAAAAAATGGAATTTTTTGAAAATATTGGGTTTTTATATAGTTATTGGCAAAATATTTATACTTTGTGGAAAGAACATGTAATTTCCGACATTTTTGAAAGAATACATTTTTTTGATATTTTCATTAGTTTTCGAGATATTGACACTTTTATCAAAAACTGGAAATATGTGAAATAAAAATTGTGGATTCGCTTTTTTTAAACAAAAATTGGTAGTTATTATATTTTCAACATCTGACAGCTGTCAAATTATGTTTTGGCGTATTTCAACATTTAATTTTCTATATTTTGACATCTGACAGCTGTCAAATTATGTTTTTTGAGAGTATCAACTTTTGACTAGTGTCAAATTATTTTTTTTTATATTTTTGACATCTGACTACTAACTAATTAGTTTTTTCGATATTTTTGACATCTCCATACTATGGCCACTCCAATTCTACCACCCACTACTTGTTAATATCAGTCAGATTAGCTCCTTCTATATTTTGACATCTGACAGCTGTCAAATTATGTTTTTTGAGAGTATCAACTTTTGACTAGTGTCAAATTATTTTTTATATTTTTGACATCTGACTACTAACTAATTAGTTTTTTCGATAAAACCCAAAAATAAAAAATGTCTGTGTGTCTGTGAACACATTTGCGGCTAAACAGCTAATCGGATCGGAATGAAACTATAAAACCTTACTTATAATCACCATCGGAGGAATCTAATAGAATTTGAGTAAAATCGGCCGACCGGAAGTGGACGTTTACTCTTATCAAAAAATGGAATTTTTTGAAAATATTGGGTTTTTATATCGTTATTGGCAAAATATTTATACTTTGTGGAAAGAACATGTAATTTCAGTCATTTTTGAAAGAATACATTTTTTTGATATTTTCATTAGTTTTCGAGATATTGACACTTTTATCAAAAACTACCACTACTTGTTAGTGTTCGGAAGGTCGTGTGGTGCCCACACCAGATTTTTTTTATTATAGAAACTAACTTTTCGTGGTAAAATTTTATACTTATTTGAGTACAGTCCACATCCCTATTATTAATGAACTAGTTGTACTCGCAACGTCGTTCGCGTGGCGTGTGATTGTTGTATACAAATTTCTTACCCCACCCCATTTAAGAAATTTTTATACACCAGATGTTAAGTTGAAAGAAGACAAATACGTCTTTGAAAACCGCATTCGAATGGGATCAGCAGTTTTCATGTGATGCGCGCACAAACATACACATTTCTACAGTTTTATTATATGTATAGATAAGCAAAATCAAATTTGGTTTTAACACTATATGTCACCGTTTAACCCTCAAATCTGGAGAAATTAGTATGGTAAGTAACCAATTATATTACCGATTTAAACAGTTATTCCTTGTGGGAAATTAACCCGTTACAACTTTTATAGCAATTTGTTTATTATTATTATCATGGAATTTCGACATTTTTCTAAAAAAGTCGGTTTAATTCATTATCCATTCCGGTAAGTAAACCATATTGTTTGTTTATACCTGTTAATGACTCATAAGTTTCATTGTTTATAAGATTGTACTAAATCAATTAAGTCATTGGAAATACACTTTTATAAATATTTTTTAACCTGAATAACCTTTACAAAAAAGCCATAAAGTTTGTTCAGATATATTGAAATTCAGAAAATTGGATGCACATTGCACTAATTTATGATTATTAACAGCACAAGGCTGATATGCAGCAATTAACGGATGAGGCAGAATATTGTAATCCGAGGCGTAGCCGAGGATTATAACAACCGCATCTGTTAGCGTGTCGTAAAAGTAAGAATGTAAAAATGGTTAATGAAGATGTACTACTAGCCTATGTGAAAGGAAAATCAGAGGTTTATTCTTCCAACTCTCTGTGGACGAATATGTCAGTGTTAAAATGGCTTTGAGAGTTTATTACATTGACAGTTCAAGGTTAGCTATTGTACATTCTACACCATACCAGTATAATAGGTACCTTCTACAGAAATGTATATACATATTTGGAAAATTATTTGTTTTTTAGACGAAAGGATGATGGATACACACCAAAGAAAGAAAAAAGTTTTTCTGAAAAAAAAGTAACTAGGTTTTTTGGAGGCAAATGATCTTACATGGTTGCTTGAAAAAGTTGTACTAATGTAGACATGACAAATTTTTCAAGCTGACTAGATGATTTTTAAAGCACCAGCACCAGAGTTTTGGTTACATTAAAGAATACGAAAAACAAAAGGAACAGGGTATCTGTAATTCCGAAGAAATCACTTCCTTTTGATGCCAAAAATACGTAGATTTGTGGCCTTTAAATTTGGAAAATCAGCGATTGGTTATAGGCATTGTAAGTGTATGGTTATACCATTGGAGCAGTTGCAAAAATTTGCCACGTTCCTAAAATTGGAAAATCCTGAACTTCACACAGACCACACTTTCTGCAGATCCTCCGCGACTATTCTTGTAGAAAATGGTGGCGATCTACTATCGGTAAAAGAAGTTTGAAATTGGTACTCATCTATAGTAGCGGAGTCGTATATTAAAAATTCAGCTTCGAAAAGAACTAACATAACCAAACAATTCAATAATAGGAGTTTAAAGGCCACACCGACAAATTCAAATACTGGTGCTATAGGTCGTAAATCTTTCTTCGATGGAGCAGAAGTTTCAAATAATCCAAATTATCAAATTACATTTTGAATAAGTTTAATAATTGTTATTGTTAGCAGAATAAAGTTTTAAAGCATTTGAATAAGATGTTCCTTTACAAACGCCGGCCGCGGCCGTTAAAAATTCTTAACGGATGGAGGCTGTTAACGTTGAGTTATCAATTGTCATATTAATATCGTCAGATAAAAATAACAGTATAGGATCACGAAAAAAAAGGTAACATCTTTAAAACAAAAAAAGTCCTATGTCTTCGTCTTTCTCTATATCATTGTGTTAAAAGACAAAAATTTTTGTAAGTAATTTGTCATTAACAGAAAATTCAACATAGTTGATAACATCTTGATATTTACATTAGAGAAATACAATATTTTATTCGTTAACTTCTTTTTACTTATTGTTTTTATAATAATTATGCGGTAGTTTAAATGTCGTCGATTCAAAAACAGTTTTAAATATCATCGGCGATAGCAACGTGTAAAAACCCGGTTCCAACAAATTTAATGAAAATATTACATGATATACATAATATAAAAATCCTAATGCTTTTTTAATCCATACATTAAAAATAATTTATGCTTATTAAGATAATTTAAAGTAAATATAGGTATATACTGATATATGGTGCCAGTAGGTTACGGTTCAGACGTTTTCTTCATATTAGGATAATGAGAATATAAACTATTCAGATACCTAAATACCCACATATTTTGTGTATCGGCTCCAAAGTACTTGTTTTTACTAAACAATAAACACAATTTACCTATTAACCCTATATTAGAATAAACTACAAACGAATCACAAGACGACTTTTTATCAATAATTGCGTAATTGCTATAACAATAATTTAAACAATTTAAGAATAGTTAAATACGCACCTCCAATATAATACACGCCAATTTTTTGACAAATTTAAATTTATTATGTCATAGGTTTTTGACTTCGTCTTTTAAATTATTTTTTTATATTTTATGTTTTTATTTAAGATACCAGTAAGATTTATATTTATATTCAGTTTAGATTAAAGTCCTTTTTCATTAAATAGTTTATTTGAATACGAACTAATCCGTTTTTATTTACATGTAATTAAATTGTTCGACTTATTTACCTTTGATGATTAACAATTATACGAGTCTTAGGAGACATCAAGACAGTTTGTTTAAAATTGTTTAACTTTAGGTATAACCTTAGAATTTAAACATTGTCACAATGGTAGAAAATGAACTTTACTATAGTCCCAATCTATTAACCGGTTAAATAAGCGAAGTTAAGTTAGAGACTGCTTAGGACTGTCTATATGTTTAACTTATAATTTAAAGGCTCTTCAAAAACAACTGACAAAGGTTGGAAAACAAACTACTTTTGTGTACCTATTTTGTAATAAATTTGCTCGATTTTCATGTAGGTATGTTATGTTATAGAGAGTTTATAATGTTTCACAGTTTAGTTACTTATAAACTGCTGACATTACACATTCTGACGATCCATAAAAAATGCTTTAACAGCCCACAGCTTCAACTTTCTTAATTTCGCTTTGCGTCCTCGAGATTCTAAGGGTGTCTTAAATTTAGGGCATACGAATAAACGAATTCGATTGTTTGTTTGGTATCTCTACCTTTTTTAGAAAGTTTTTTATATTTTCGCCGTGTTCTGTGTCTCTGTGTCATTCCGTGGAATTTGTAATCGAATTTAAACCTATTTCCCGACTACCTAGAGCTCTGAAATTTTCAGGATAGCTAAGAACTGGATGACAATGCATGTTTCAAGTGTGTTTAGGCATATACATAGATTTCGAAATTTATACCGAATTGATATTAAACATGATCTAAGTTGTGTATAGATAATATTATTTTGAAAGTTATTAAATAAATCGTTCGTAGCGTAGTTGGTTAGGCGGCGGATCAGTCCACTTGTGACAGTTCTGTTATGTTATCATAATGGGATCGATTACGCGACAGAGAAGTTTTTTTTTTCTTTTTTTTTTTTGTTCTTACATGTGAAAACAGTAATTATTATTTTAACTGGTAATAAAATAAACTGTTTTTAGTTGGAAAGTTTTTTATATTTTCGCCGTGTTCTGTGTCTCTGTGTCATTCCGTGGAATTTGTAATCGAATTTAAACCTATTTCCCGACTACCTAGAGCTCTGAAATTTTCAGGATAGCTAAGAACTGGATGACAATGCATGTTTCAAGTGTGTTTAGGCATATACATAGATTTCGAAATTTATACCGAATTGATATTAAACATGATCTAAGTTGTGTATCGATAATAATATTTTGAAAGTTATTAAATAAATCGTTCGTAGCGTAGTTGGTTAGGCGGCGGATCAGTCCACTTCTGACAGTTCTGTTATGTTATCATAATGGGATCGATTACGCGACAGAGAAGTTTTTTTTTTCTTTTTTTTTTGTTCTTACATGTGAAAACAGTAAGTATTATTTTAACTGGTAATAAAATAAACTGTTTTAGAAAGTTTTTAGATACAACTACCCTTGATTTTGTTAACAAGGAAACAATCTTCTCTATGATCAATCACAGCGTTGTATGACTTAATATTTTTGCAAAATCAGGGATGCTGTGCATTGTTGAGATGACACAAAATATGACCTATAAATCAGTAAAAAACTTTCTATTATAAAAAGTTATTTTTGTAAATTGTGATTATTTAATATAAGTAAACATTCGCATTCGTTGATGTTCCGAGTTCCGTGTAGTTTGCTTACAGAAGTCTGATTTAGATGATATAAATACTATTGCTAGTTTTATTATCCTAGTTTAAAATTTATATTTTTAATTAACCGTATTATTTCGGAGGTGTGTAAATTAAAGTGAACTGTTTGTAAAACTAATTATACTAAATTCGTTATTTGCAAACGAAGTTGATATTATTGACTTACCAACAAACGGTGGAACGGATACGAATGAATTCATGCGAGTACTTCGTTTCGCATTAATTCAAATATGTCTTACTAGCTTCGAGTTGTTAAAGCTTATTTTTTGTCATGAACTAGTATATTGTGTATCTAGTAGGAAAAGCGATACATTCCCGGACGACAATGTAAATTGGAGTCCGGAAATGTGCTTTTACTACGAGATACACATACTATTTTTTCTGAAATCGCATTAAATATATTCGTAAATTAAGAAAGTTTTATATATGCATAACTGTTTTTGATTAGTGTCATAAAAGTGTCAGTTTGGTTAGTTACATTTTGCTTAAAATATTTTAAATTATATTTAAAATGGACAGTGCCGATGATATCCAGAGGTGCAAAACGCCTCCAGAGTTACTAAACACCGCTACTAGTGTGGTTTTAAATTTATTGCCAAATAAATCCAAGGCAAAATATGAGTTTGCTTATAAACGTTTTATGGATCATTCCCGTACAGTACGGAAAAAAATATTCCCGTACAGTATGGAAAAAATTTTCCGTACAGTACGGAAAAGTTTGTTGCCCAGCAACAGACTAAAATACAGGAATAGTGTAATTTGCAGCTCGAATTTGATCCGAGAAACTAGACATTTCCAAGCGATTTCAGAAAACTAAAATATCCATAAAAATTTTTCGACTTTTTTAAGTATTTTGGTGGTAAAGTTGTTCAAAGAGTCTCATTTGTTGTAATAAACAGTCGCACCATTACGATTTTTTCAAAAATGTGCTGGCCGATGAGTATCTTCGTGTATACACCGCACTAAACAGTAACTTCTGTCTAAAGTAGGGATACCTCTTAGATTATTTGTGAATTTTATGCCTAGTATCAGATTGCATTAATTTTTGTGCTATTTGCATTATATATAAGAAAAAAACGTGCAAATTATCCGCCTTCTACAAGTTGTTGAGTACGGCGACAGTATGAAGTGTTCGGATGTCTTACAACATGTCGTTTTATTCAAGAAACGGTATCACAAAAAAAACTGTGAAATCAATCTTGCACAAATTTAAAATTGCAATACAAGTACGTTTGATAAAGAAATTTTCCATTTATATTATTAACAAGACCTTTACATTTTATAAGACATATTAAATAAAGTCACCAACATCTTAATTAATATACAGTGTCATACTTATATCTCCTAATTTGCAATTTTTAATTTGTGTAAAAATGTTTGAATTGATGTTAATCAAATCTG
The DNA here is from genome assembly GCA_964028335.1 of Altica lythri. NCBI lineage: Eukaryota > Metazoa > Arthropoda > Insecta > Coleoptera > Chrysomelidae > Altica > Altica lythri. The sequence goes on along the minus strand of OZ034806.1, from coordinate 42,283,365 downwards.
TCGTCTCCAGTAATATTAATATGTGGAATTTGTTCACATTTGCAAAAATAAACTGTAAACTGATTACATATGATTATTAATAATATAAAAAATGTTTAACCACATAAATTCACTAATTTCACTTTGTCAAGAAATAATTTTAAGTAATTTTATTGTCTAATATAGAGGTCAAGATTGTAAGCAAAAATTTTCTAATTCTTGGAAATACATAAATTTATACTAAATTTATCAAACAGGTATATAATTTATTTTCTAAGAAATATAACGATGCATTGGTATTACTGGAACTTGAATGTTGTTGTAGACGTTCTTGGAGTTTGTATATAACGGTTTGTAAAAAAGACTTCTAAAACTGATGCCGCTTTTTCAAATTTAACTGTTTAATTTTTTAGTCTTTGTTTTCTATTTTTTTGTTTGCTTGGGCTCTTTATTATTACCAACCCTTCTCCGCATTTCTTTTTCGAATTAGTCTTTGAACGCAACTTTCTTATTAATCTCTTATTGGCGAATGTATTTTTTTAATCCACCAATGTATTGATACATATTCTTTATAATTTTTTATTCTTGTTGCAGGGAATTTTATTCGAGAGTCTAGAAATTCACTTTTACAGCTTATAAGTTTGTTTCTCTTAGTTGTGACAAAGCATTAGGTACCCAATAATACGACTATAAGTGAAGGAACTGACGATGACGTGATATACAAATTTTGTAAAAATTATTATAAATTCGACCATTACACAGTATTTCTAACTGTTGTTTTTAAAATTTGCTAATATAAACTCATTAAACTTATTTTTTTTGTATTAGATTTTTATGTGAATTTTTAATTAAATTTATAGTAGTCATATATTTATTCACCTCTGGGCTATTAATTCCGGTATGACCTGTTTCAGGTCAAACAAGAGATAATAAAATAATTTAAAAAATAATGTTGTTCACAAATTTTTTTATATAATCTTTAACATATAGATTGAATACTCATGTAGTTTATTGTGTAATAATAAATAATATTAGTTGAATTATTTTAATTCATAAATATTCAATATTAATGATTCATGATATAGTTCCTAAATATAAAACTAATCAGTATTTTTTCATTTCATTTTAAAGTTGCTGTGTTTGCAAAATTTTTAAATAATGATAATTATTTTATGCTTAGAAGCAGTACGAGAGAAACAATTTTTTTTTGAATATTTTTAAAACGTAAGTCAAAATTCGCGCATTAAAATTTGTTAATTTTAATTTACAATAGCAAATTCTATCAAAAACCAAAATCTTCACTCAGAATTAATATCAAATAATCGGTAGGTAGGTACATAAACAATACGTAGCCTAAAATATGTGTCAATTCTAAATTCTGTTTTAAATTGTAAATTTTCAGTTATAGACAATTGTAAATTTTAGGTTACAATAGTGTTTGTGAATTTAGAGAATTTTACTCAAAATAAAAATTTTCTAAAATTTAGTAACTCAAATAAATAAATCTACGGATATATTGGTAAATTGTGGGAATATATAATTTTACCATTTAATTTTATTACATTTTGCCTGTGTGTCAATTATAACAAAATTAAAACCATATTTTTTCTGTTTGTTAATACTAGTTTTCAAGTACTTGGTTGTGGTTGAAATATTTAAATAATACGAATGTTTGTCCAAAAGACCGACGCGTTGAACCTAATTATCCCCCCAAAAAACATGGGTATTCGGGTGTTCGGGAATAGCATAAAAGTAATTAAGTCAACAAATTCCAATTATATTATTATTATAATATCTTATATCTTTAAACGAGCAATTCTTGTATATATATTTATATTTTTCATGAAATTTAGTATATAGAGGGTTTCGGGGGCGATAAATCGATTAGCTAGGAATCATTTTTAGAAAATGTCATTTTATTCGTGTTTTATTGATAATCAACTTAAACATAAACTTACTTTTTTTTATTGGAAGAAAAATAACAAAAATGTGGCGTTTGAGTAGTCCATAATCAGGTGTCTGCTCGTCCCACACGTGCTGCTAAAGTAAGATGCTTGCAAAATTTGACTGACATTACACGAGCAGAAAGGTCTTATGATTTAGTTTAGATGTTTCACGAGAGCGTGCGGCTAAACGTGTAGCTAATAAAATTACGAACAACGAGAGCGACGTCTGCAAGATTTGCCGCAGGGTGCGTTGCACTAATGTTTTTTTTTTTAAATAACCAGTTCATATTTTTTTATTATTCTGTCGGTAAGATCGAAAAATATTACTCATATTTTATTTTTTTATCAGTATGTAATTCCTTCTTAAATATAATTTCCAAAAAACACAATTTATAAAAAAAAATGCCGAGCAAAGCTCAAACACCCAGGTACTTACTCTAAAATGAGACAGTTCAATTGAAATGTAAAAAAATCTTCAAAGAAAAAAGTGGTGTTAATAACTTTATCATGAATCAGTAGGTGGATTCTAATAGATAAATAAACTTTTATAACCCCGGTTAATAATATGTTAAAACAGCTGTTATATAATTCTTGCAAACGGAGTAGACTTGAATAAATAATAGTCATTTATTAATTAAGAATATACATAAATGTCTAGTTTTAGAATCGTCAATCACTCGTTAATAAATCTTTAAGACTTTAGAAAAAAGTTAAGCAACTTATCACTTGCTCTCAGATATTAAATGTTTTTTATATTATATAAGTCAATTAATAAACGTACAGATATTAAGTGGTGGTTAACATGGATATAAAGCACTAACACATTGTTTTTAAAGTTTCTTTTATCCAGCAAAACATAAAAATTTATCTTTATAATTTTTTACATTTTTAATTACTACTTATCACCAGTTGGATACAATAGAACCACAATTATCCAATCTATATTCACTGTGCAGCTTTATGTTCCGCGATTTGCATAATAAAGAATAATATAAAGTACAGTAAAAAAGAAATCCTAAAATATATTAGAATTGACTTCTTGGAATTTCATCAACAGTCACCGATCTTTAACTTTAACTCAAAGCAATGTAAAAGTTTTCTACGGAGCAGAGCTGGTTTTCAGAATAACTTTTCTTTATATTCATCATCCAAAATCATAAAGAGGACCCAGTATATTGAAGAGTGAAATTTAATACGACTTATGCTTAAGAAAACGTAGTCAGAAACGTTTCACTTAATTAGCGAAAAATATATTTAAATCATTTTCCGACTCTTTAACAATATTTATGATACTGGGCGTATTCCTGCAGATTGCCTTCATTCTTACTTTATGACAATTTCCAAGTCAAACAGCGCAACCTTATGTAAAGACTATCGTTTTATTGTTCTAATGAGTCATTTCCTTAAACTCTTCTTTTAAGTTCTACACACAAGAGGAAGTAAAAAAACTATCAACAAATGGTTCAGCCGATATTGACGAAGACGATTTATATGACGATATTATATTTTTTAACTCTCAATTCAAAATTTTTGATAACAATATAAAAAAGATTTTAGAGTTTATTTATAAAAATAATTTAACATCCGTGTGTCCCAATATTACAATTTGTTTACGAATTTTATTAACAATGCCAGTAAGCGTAGCCAGCGCAGAAAGGTCTTTTTCGAAACTAAAATTAATAAAAAATTACCTGCGCTCTACAATGAGCCAAGATAGAGTGATATCTTTAGCGACAATATCAATAGAAGAAGAAATATTAAAACAATGTGATATTATACACGATATAATCAAAGACTTTTCTGTCTGCAAAATGTACCTAAATCATGTATATACCTAATGTAAAATTAGTAAGTTAGTTAATTTAATCTATTGTGTATAACTATATGTATATGTTGGGCGCAAAGCCCGAAAACGGCCAATGGTCGTTTTTTTTTGCTCAATCTTAGGATTGGACTATTTAAAACGACCAAAGCCCGAATTTGATTTCAATTTCGGACTTTGGCCGTTTGGAAGAAGCCAAACCTAGGATCGTGCAAATACGAAACGACCAAAGCTGTTCAGCCTACTGTTCCTAAAGGTTTTAGGGAACGTTGAGCGTCGTAGGACAGGGACCGTCAATGTGAATCAGCGCTTTAATCGTGTTGATACGTGAAGGTAGTGCTCTTATTTTTTACGTTTTGTCATATTTGCGATGTCTGCTGTAAGTGAAGAAAAATTTAAATTGAAATTAAATACTTATATCCAGCAAAGTAAATCGACGTTGACTCCAGAAAAGTACAATCATTAATTTATCCGATATAAAAGTTTCTCTAAGTAAAAGAAGACAGGGAAAGTTGCTTACATCACTGGATTATCAACGAATTAAGAGGTATGACATTTTAACCATTGGAGATGTAGAAAAACTTATTAAAAAGCGAACTTATAGTGAAGATGAAATAAAATATTTTTGCCATATAGATGAATTGTATGAAATTATTCACAAAGTCCACATTGATACGGGACATAAAAGAACTCGATGCATGGACAAAGAACTTAAAAAAAGTGCTGTAATATTACTCGTGACATAATTGATATTTATTTACGCTTATGTGGACAATGTCGGTTAAAGAAAAAACATCAAGAGAAGGGCTAGTGCTTAGGCCAATTTTGAGCAACAACATGAACTCAAGAGGGTAAGTGGATCTTATAGACATGCAAAGAGAACCAGATGAAGATTATAAATTTAGTTTAAATTATCAGGACCATCTGACAAAATTTGTGTTTTTAAAACCTTTAAAATCTAAAAGAGCTACGGAGGTAGTTTACAATCTTTTAGACATTTTTTGTATAATAGGTGCTCCTTAAATCCTCCAAAGTGACAATGGAAGAGAGTTCACAGCAGCTGTCATAAATGAGATTACTGATATGTTCAACGCTAAAATAATTCACGGTAAACCAAGGCACTCTCAAAGCCAGGGTGGTGTAGAAAGGGCAAACCAGGATGTTAGGGATATTTTGGTGGCTTGGATGGCAGATAACAAGAGCACTAATTGGATTGCGATTTGTTCGGCTAAAAAAACAGATCTTTTCATAGAGGTATAAACAGAAATCCGTATGAGGCGATGTTTGGGGTTCCTATACGTAATGGCTTATTTGATTCAAATATACCTCATGAGGTCCTTCAAAACATTACTGGTGAAGAACAGCTGGAAAACATATTAAATGAAAATTCCAATGAAGACATCTCTAACAGCTCAGAAGAAGAAAATCTTACAGTATCATACAAAACCTCAAGCGTACAAGCCAAACAAAAAGAAGTAGTAGTAAGTAAAAAAAAAAACTTCAAATAAATTACTATTTATATTTTTTAGGCAAAATATTCACTGACGTATTTTGTTTTCAGTGTAGCTGCAAACCTCAAAAACCATGTGTGATTTGCATTCCACAAGGAAAAATTACCGAAGCACGTGAAGCATCATCCGCTTCCCAGAAAAGGCAAGCCGATGAAATGCTGCAGAGGTCCAACAAAAAATTTGCACCTGTTAGTGTTGGGCAAAATATTTTGGTTAGAATTCCAGATGTAGACAGAGCGTGCTGCACCAAGGAACCTGATGGCTGTTGTTATGAAATGGAAAAAAGACAGCAACCTCTATAAGCTAGGAACACACTCAGGTTTACTTTAAAAATTGTACGCAAGAAACGAATTTCAATTAGCTGACCATAAGTTCACAGACATGGAGAATGTTCCAGAAAAAAGTTAACCCTAAGAATTGTCGCTGCTAAAGACTCTCAATCAAAGCAAGGTTTTATGAGATGTGGTTGTAAAAACAATTGTGCAACCAAAAGATACAATTGTTTAAAAAAAGAGGTGAGATGCAACACAAAATGCCATTCATCATCAAGTTGCTAAAATAAATAATTAACAATACGAGTATTTGTTTTCTGTTTAGTTCTATATAATATGTTATTTTTACATAGAAGTTTATGCCGTTTATGTTTGCTAATTATTCCTTTTAATTCTATTTTAAGTATCCATGTTATGTATCATTTATACGTAACGAAAAATAAAAAGGGCATTGCAGTTGTCGGTTTTTTTTATAAAACCAAAAATTTTGTCACGTGTCAACACGATTAAAATCTTTAATGACAGTGCTGCCGAACAGCTTTGGTTGTTTCGTATTTGCACGATCCTAGGTTTGGCTTCTTGCAGACGGCCAAAGTCCGAAATTGAAATGAAATTCGGGCTTTGGTCGATTTAAGCAGTCCAATCCTAAGATTGAGCAAAAAAACCGACCTTTGGCCGTTTTCGGGCTTTGCGCCCAACATATATAATTATTTTTTCTATCAATTAAAAAGTTTGTTTAGTAAAGTATATTTGTTACAATTTAATTTTTGTTTTATTTTTTGAAGTAGTTGCATGACATCCTGATTTAGAAAAATCAGAAATTTTGTATTTATGCCTGTAATTAAATATCTATATAAATTAAACATTAGGTGGTCTGTAAAAAACACCGAGTCCCAATTTCAACTAATCTAGTCAACATCTTGAAAAATGTGAAAAATTAAAATAAAGGTCCTAAAAATATGAGCGATAGTTCATTGGATTCGGAATCACCTCTAGAAAAATGTTTTTGAAGAAAAAGTGTGCAGGCAAAAAATTGCAATTGTTATTAACAAAATAAGATGAAAAAAAACAGATGTTTATGTTTTTGTTAATAACTCGAAAAATATTAATATTTAAGCAATTTTGAAAAAAGCTAGTTAAAGAGGAGGAAATTTCCGACAAAAAAGTCCATCCTCCCGGAACTCTATCTCCATTATTTATAACTTTAATTTGACGTTGAAAATGGGGCTTTGAGCGGCTTTTACGGCATACGCGCGCTACCGCTAAACGGTGTTTATCAGATAAAATATTTTTTTTATGACATAAAATGTTATTTTAAAAATTTGAAAAAATTTCAGTATTTTCCTAACACTTGAAAGAATCTAAATCAGTTGGAAAAAACATTTTATCACTGTTTTTCAAAAAGTTATTCAATTGTTAACTAACAAATTTTTTCCTAATATCTGTTGACATAAACAATGGGATAAAAGGTATACGTAATTGGCCTAAAAATTTGAAACTTTGTGGAGCCCTTTTCATATGTATACTTTACAACATTCTGTGATAAATGTTTATAAAAGTTTATTAATTTGTTAATTATGATATTTCATAACTATTGCAAAATATTGCGAAAAAGTAAAGAAAAATATAGAATTTTTTCAAATAAATGCATGTAGTATCTAATAAACAATAAATACGAACTTGGCCTTAGATTTATTTGAAAGAGAAACTTATTTTCTATAAAAAACTCCTAAATATCCTTTATCATATCTCCAATAGTTTAAAAGATATATAATTTTTTTAATTGGCAAGTTATTTGGCGCTACAGTTAACGTGACGTATGATATTAGAAAGTATTATTAACAAATTAATGAACTTTTATAAAGATTTATCGCAGGATCTTGTAAAGTATACATATGAAAAGGGCTCCACAAAGTTTCAAATTTTTAGGCCAATTATTTATACCTTTTATCCCATTGTTTATGTCAATAGGGATTAGGAAAAAAATTGTTAGTTAACAATTGAATAACTTTTTGAAAAACAGTGATAAAATGTTTTTTCCAACTGATTTAGATTCTTTCAAGTATTAGTAAAATACTGGAATTTTTTCAAATTTTTAAAGTTACATTTTATGACATAAAAAAAATATTTTATCTGATAAACACCGTTTAGCGGTAGCGCGCGCATGCCGTAAAAGCCGCTCAAAGCCCCATTTTCAACGTCAAATTAAAATTATAAATAATGGAGATAGAATTCCGGGAGGACGGACTTTTTTTTCGGAAATTTCCTCCTCTTTAACGAGCTGTTTTCAAAATTGCTTAAATATAATTATTTTTCGAGTTATTACCAAAAACATAAACATCTGTTTTTTTTCATCTTATTTTGTTAATAACAATTGCAATTTTTTGCCTGCACACTTTTCCTTTAAAAACATTTTTCTACAGGTGATTCCGAATCCAATGAGCTATGGCTCATATTTTTAGGACCTTTATTTTAATTTTTCACGTTTTTGAAGATGTTGACTAGAGTAAACGTGTGCATACTCACGGAGAGCCATAATTGCTCCAAATTTTCATTTGGTTTCAACTCAATAATTTTAACACTTAAGTAATCTCTTATGTAAAAAGCAACACCTCCGCCTCGCATACCTCGGTCTACCCTATAAAAGTTAAAACCATTAATTTGCAAGTGTCTATCTGGTATTTCATTTGAAAGCCAGGTTTCAGTAACTCCCAGTTCAGATCTAAAATTAATATTTTTAAATCTCCTAAACTAGGCAGTAAAGAACGAATATTAACATAAGCAATTTTTAAATTATTTTATAGAATATTATTTTTATTTACATTAGCCCTTGGAAGAAAAAGGAAAAACAATAACAATAGCATTTACTCTAAAAACGATATTTATTCTTATACAAAAAGAAAAAAGTCAACCGATAAGCTTAGTCAGGTGCGATTCATTCCTTATCACCAAAACTTCATCGCCATCGTTTTTTCGCACCAAGACCTTCCCGTTCGTGTGCCATATATATTTAAAACCTTGTTGCCGCAAACATTTTGATTTCTTGAATAGTTCGTATGTAAATTTAGTAAGTTCTTCGAAAATAAAAATTTGTGAGTTTGATTGTCCAAGACCACAGTTTTTAGGTGCAATTTTTCATTTTTTTGAACGCGCGGACAAAATAGAATTTTTTAACTCCATAGAGCTTAGAGTGACTACTGTCTTCGTTCCTTTTTGGGAGGTAAAATTTTTAATTGATTTTATATCTCCCTCGTTTACAGGTACTGCTAAGCTATTACACAGTTTAATTACATCTATTGATACAGCCACTGTAGGCAGGCCTGAGATACAAATATTGTTCTTAATTTTTTCTCTATGTTGGTCATTGAAAAATTTTTCTAGCTTAATAACTCTGTTTTTAAGTGACTGATTTTCTTTGGATATTTCAGACATAATTTTATTTCGTTTCTTTTCATCCTCGTATTTCTCATTCAAAAAATCCATTGAGTTTTTCACTTCTTTATAACTTCAGCTTGTAGTTCCCGTATCATTGATTTCAATTCACACAGATCATCTCCAGGTACACCATACACCAATAGAATGACGGATGGACGAACGTCTAGTAATATTGAACTCCTTAATGCATTCTGTGCAGTACCATGGCTCTTTATCTGCTTGCATAACACGTGCATCGACTTAAGACACTCCTACACATTCCAAATGAAAAATACTATTGCACTCGCCGCATTTGAGTTTGAGACGCTTGCCTATGCTTTTATCGCAAGTTTTACATTTACTCATATTTACCAACTAATCACAGTCTACTTACTACGAATCAAGTATGGCAACAATGCTTGTATTGTTTATAAATTTGAAGGGTACACTACAAAGTTCAATCTTTTAAAACATGTTAGGCTTTCACGTAAGTTTATTGCCTCAAATATATGAATTTAACAATTGCCCGTGACTCACCCTACTCACTATGTCACACAGAAGCTCTCTGATCCACGCACTAAAATTATTTTGAGGTAAAACCACTAATAAACACTTTTCTTTAAGCAGCCAAAAACACACATCCGCACAGTAGAAAGTATTGATTGATATACGATATCTTTTCAAGTAATAATTTTTTTTATATTACATAGAAGTATAAGTTATTTCAAAGAAAATGAAGTATCTTCTAATAGTGTTAATTATACATTCTGATTATTGTTAGCATTATAAAAAAAAATTAATAAGAAATAAATTTTTGGGAATATATAATGTTAATTTAATTAATAATAAAACTTTTAAATCAATTTATACAATAAACAAATACCTTCATAATTAATATATTAATAAATAAAACACTTACCTATAATAATAGCGAGAGCTTGAGGCCATTCTTTCTCTTTATTATCATTATTAATTTTCACTGAATGTATATTCCAAGGCAGAGCTTTCACTCCCATGTTGTGATGTTACAAACCCAAAATATCGATGCGAATAACCGTTGACAAATCGCAGCAGTTACTATTTATCTAAATTTTATTCGGATACGGATTGAATTGTGTCTATTACCATTTACTAGATGACCTTTTAATTGGTTCTAATGAATATGGGATAAACAAAATTTGACTGTTAGTTGTTCTCAGAACATAAAATGTTGCCGTCATACTCATTTATGAAATTTAAAATTAATTATTTGCCCCAGGAGACGATGTACCTACATGTAGATACCATTTTGCTCTTAGCGTCGCTATTGTGTTTTGTGAGTATTTGAATAATTAAATGAAGTTATTATGTTTTTATTTTTCTTATTATGAAAGTGGGTAATTTTTATTTGCAATATTTTATTATAAAATTAGGTTAAGTTTTTCAAGTAGATATATTCTTAAATAGATTTTTTCTACGGCTTATTATATCTAAAGATGGACTAAGGTGCAAGGATACTATTTTTGCTTTAACAGTAATGGAGAGGTAAAAAAGATTAGTTTGGATTTCAAAATTTTTCATTTTACATATAACGTCTTAAAAAATTTTAAGCAAAAAAGCAATTAATTTGATATTAAGAGACTTTGAACACAAGTTACTTTTGTTTTTTGAAAAAGTTAAATATCGTTCTTTAATTAAGAATTGAGAGAGATACGGAATAGCTCTATAGCTACATGAAACATTAAAGTTACGAAAAGTTGTTTTTTATGAGATTTCCAATTAGCAGATCTACTATCAGCAAAGTTTTTTTTGGTTGTGAAAAATATTCCTGTTATCCAGAGGATTTTTCTGGCAATGATAAAAAGTTTAATCCAAAGATTTCATCAGTACCTCATTCCAACGTGACGTTTCATTACGCACAACTGTGCGTTATAGCTTACTTACCCTGTATGGTGACAATTAGTATAAACGACATTTACTGTCAAAGGAGTAGATAAAAGGATATTATATAGTATAGAACAGAATAGTTCAGTTTAATCGCATTTATTAGATAATTCTGAGTATAATAATATAATTTTAAGACAAAAAGTTTTTTTTCTACGGTTATTATACAAATGTATTATTTTTTAGCAGTAATCTCTAAAGAAATGGGGTACATTGTTATATCAAATAAAGAAATATCTCATTTCTTTATCTGATAACACAAAGTGTTCATTTCGTTGTTGTTTTAACTTAATCAAGTAGGTATACTGTGACAACCATGTATTCATATCATTGACATTCATATACTTGACTAACAGTACAGGTTGACAGTAATAAAGTAGTGACAGGTACAACAGATTGTTTTTAATACATTATTTAAATTAGATTGTTATTTAAGTTAAAATGTTAAGTAGTGATGAAAATGAATTAGAATTAACTCCTCCTGAAATAAGAGAAGCGGCAAACGAAGCTTGTCAGAATTTGATTTCCGAAATTTCAAAACATAAGTACCAGAATGCATATAAAAGTTTGGTGACCTGGCAAAAGAAAAAGGTAACAAATTCCGTTTCAGAAACTGTGCTTTTAGCTTATTTTTCTGAATTAACAAATAAATTTAAGGTATGATAACTGTAAATATTGTAAATAATAGTTAATTTTACTTAAATAATATAACTTATATCGTTACGTTTTGTTTTGTATTTGATTTATTTTTGAATTATTGGATTATTTTGTAGTATAACCGTAGAAAAAGTATAGTGTTTGACTCGCAAGGAATAACTCATTTAACACTCGTACGATTTGCAGCATTCGCCTGCGGCTCATGCAGCAAACATCGTACTCGTGGGAAATGAGTATCATTCCTTGCTCGTAAAACAATATACTATACCTGAATGTAGTTTTATATTAAATAATATATTAAGCTCACTAACTAGGTTTATTCAAACAGTGATGAGGCAAGTAGAATTAAATTAATTTTTAAAATTTAGAAATATGTACTTACAGAACTACAAGATTATCCATTTTTGGAAAAGAATCCGAATTTAAAGTCGTAATCATATTATTGCCGATGTTTCTGAAAAATATAAAAATATTAATAATGTTCTTATTTAAGAATGTTAAAGGTAGGATGCGATTAAGTAAAGTATATAAAAATAATTTTTTAAATCAAATTAAATTAGTAAAAACTACTGACTCAAACTTCAACCTAAAAATGTATAGACAAAATAGAAAATGAGGGTGGGATGAGAAGTTCTACGAATGAAAATATGTTTTCCTGTTAATTTTTGTAACACATTTTTTAAACACCTGGTTAAATTTAGTTACACATCCATAAAATTAAGAATGTGGACCTTCTTAAAATAACAACTTTTAACACCAATAACTGCATCATTGTTCTAAATTATTGGCTCAGCTCCATGTTTGTAAAGCAAGGAAAGGGATGGTAGTAGCTGAGTGATAAAATTGGTTCAAAAAGAGATCAGTAAAATAAATACTAAATCGATATAAATTTATTTCAAACCTTTTACTATTTTAACAAAACATTTAAAAATAAATTTGGTGCATAATTAAAAAAATCCGATTTGACACAAGTTTCTTAACCTTCTTTAGAACCCTTTCGCTTTTAAAGTGCCGAATTTTGATTAGAAATGATTCATCTCAAGTTTAAATTGGATTATATAAAGCAAGGAATACATTTTGGATGGAGTTTTAAAACAATTATAAAGTAATGTTTAAATATTCCTTTTTTTAATAAATTTAAATCATCCTTCTTATTTCGGTTACTTTTAATGCAAGTTTTTATAAATCTATTTTTCTAATCATTTCCTTGGGTGTAAACGCTTTAAGGTGTTCAAAGCTTTACTCGTTTTTAAATGTTCGTGCTAAAAAAGCTCTAAGAACTGCAACTGTTTTGTTAGATTTTAAGTGAAAGTATTTTTAATCATTTTATATCAATCACATTTGTTATAAATTAATGGCTCTTAACCAAATATGGAATACGACATTGGAGTAAAATTATATTATGCATATATACACTAATTAATGATAACATTAAGTTCTAATGTTGTCAACAAGTTTCACTTACTGGCGGCATCTGTATGCTGGGTTTAGACTTACCAGCATCCTCCTATGTTTGTCTGTGTCAACAAGTTTAGCCAACTAGCTCCATCTATATATAAAACTAGAAACTTATCAGCCCACCCTTGTACGTTTGTATTTATTGCATTGGAGTGAATATACATGGTAATCATGGTAACTCATTTTAACATGATCTAGCATCCTTCCTTTAACTACATATACAGAAATTAAGCTAAAAATAACTAATCTATCCTAAAGCAGCACAATTATATGTCTAATAAATATATTTTTTAAATTTAGTTACATCCAAATAATCAAATTTTCTGTATATTTTGTATATTTAGAAATGCCAATTATAAAATTTGGAACCAAGGTAGTAATTGTGTACTTTATGTGCTGTATAAATTGATTAATGTAATGATTAAATCAAAACAGTAATTTGTAATTAGTGTTAGTAACCTATTGGGTTTATTGTTAATGAAACTCTGAAAGAATTAGATCCAATTTACCTAAATGTTATTTGATTTTAAAATAGATAATGACTTACCAACGTTTGGTTTTAACAAATATTAGGTATCTATTATTTTGAATACCCAATAGCTTTATTCGTATTTTTATTACACAAACAACTGTCTAGAATAAATTTGTTTACGAATAATTGTTATCATCTAATTAAGCAAATTAATAACCCACAAATATGAATGCTAATTACTTTAATCGAAGATGTAAAAAGGATTCAGTAACAAATTCTGTAGCATTTAATATAATGATTATCAAATATTAAAAAGTACAAGTAGGAACATTCTTTTGTTATAAAGGGTTCGCACAATAAAGGGTTCACGTTTCAGTTTCCCAAATTCATAAACATATTGTGATATTGTGCAGATATTCATGACTTACAAATTTGACAACCAATTTGTTTTTGACCATCCAATATTTTTTTCATCAATTTTTGTTTCCTTTGTTTATTTGAATATATAGATTTTCAAAGGATTTGAAAATGACTGTACAAAATATATTTTTACAAAATATGTAAGACGTCTCTTATAATATTAAGTGAGCAACTGTTTGCATTATTGCCATAGGTTTAAGGATTTCGTTGAAATTTCAAATATATGTGTACATGGGGGGGGTCAAAAATCAGTCTAGCTGGGTACCATGCCTGTAAGGCTGGGCGCAGACGCTCGGTTTCCTGATTCGGTTTCCGGATCAGGAATTCAGATTCGGAATTCCGTCTGCCTAGCGCATACATCCGTTTTTTTGTATTAGGAACTTATACTGTCAGTTCAAATAGCGACGTTGCTGTGAAAGCATTAATGGACGACGACAATGAATTGATTACTATTGCCCTTTTACTGGCGTTAGATATAAAGAAGAAGAGAAAACGACGTTATAAGGTTTTTTCAATTCTTACGACCCAAACGCATGGAATGAATTCCGAAACGAACGTCAGGTTTTTTTCCGTTCGGAAATAATTAGGACGTGTGCGCCTTGTTGAACATTTTGTATGTAAATGAAGCATTCAGGTTTCAGAATCTGAATTCCTGATCCGGAAACCGAATCAGGAAACCGAGCGTTTGCGCCCAGCCTAAAATTCGTTTCTTTCGCCCAAAATCATTTTTCCACATAAGGTGGTTGTTAGATTCGATAATATGTACGCAATAGTACCTGGGCGGAGCTTGGCCGCCCAGGTACTCGGAGTTAAAAAATCTAGAGGATGATATAACATATGGTGTAACAAAAATTATTTAAATTTTAAATATGGGTATTACAACAAGCAAAAATTCCAAAAATAATCACAAGGCGGTAAAACTAACACTCAGATATAAGTCATTGATATGATGGCCAAATATTCACTAAAAAAATGTTATTATCAATCTAAGCAAAGTTTAAACAGTACCTAGGTACCTTGTCTCTGAGAGGCATTCCAAAAGCAGCAATAAAGTTCTGCTCGACATTCCTCTCTTAACATTATTTTGAAAAGTGAGGCAAGGGTAGATATCAAACTTCAGAAAATATGATTTAAAATGTTTTTAGATTAATTCAATTTCTTATTTTTGTCGCCGTTAATAGATTTGAATATTTAAAAGATTGAGTACAATGTTTTTAAAATAAAGGAAATACATTGGTAAATCATTTCTATTTTATGTGTATCTAGGTACATGTTTGCATTTGTTGATAAAAATATATAGTAATTAAAAAGAAATCAAAGAATTGAACAAACTAGTAATTAACATGCTGTTAAACAATAAGTTAAATGGTTTACACATTTCTTGTATACAAGGATAGAAAAAACATTACTAATGTACATATGTAATTTAATTATAATTGAAAATAATAATAGGTATTGTTGGGTTTTTTGTTTATAGCTTTTAATTGACATACGATATGGATCTAACCATAAATTAAATTAATTAATTAATATAAAGAAGATAATAAGTTAGTCGATAAATTAAAACCCCATTTTTAAACAGGTGTTTAACCAAGTATACTTATAGATTTCATAATTTTACATAAAGCAAGAAAAAAAAACATTCAATTATAATTTTATGTGGATGGCCCATTCAAGTATTTTTGATGTATTTTGACATATTAAATACAAATGTTTTAGGTGGAAGTATGAACAACTGGAATCCATTTATAAATGTTCTAGAAAAAATTTTTGTACAAACGCTTGATTTTTGAAATATTTGCAACACAACTTTTAATAATTAAAAAAACTAAAAAATACTAAAAAATTAATTTAAGATTGGTGTAAATAAAAATAGTGTTTTGCAATGTAAATTGCGCGAATGATTTTTTAATAATCTATTGATACCATGCAAAAATTTTTTTTATTTATGCTTCTCTTAATTTAAATTAAAAAAAATGTTTTTTTTTCACAATTTTCTGTTTTTAGTGTTTGTAACTATTATTTAGGTATTTCTTATTTTTTAGTTGGATTTTATAAAAGTTTGTTATTTTGTTTTTTTAAACTATTTTTAATAAAATCATGAGTTTGTTTCAATACCAATAATTGATCAAATCGCATCGGTCTTACCCATTGGGCCATTAATATAGCAAATACGTTTTAAAGTTAGTAGGTATGTGTTCGCGGTGCCATCAGCCGAGACGACACTTTTAATTTTTTTAAAAATCTGCTTTGTTTCTTAATTTTTCTACATTGTTGCATTGTCATCAGTCCTCATCAGTCATCAGTACGCAAACTTTCAAATTAATCCGACATTTCAATGTTGGTCAAAATCATGTTTAAAGTTTTCGTTACATAGATAGATAGATAAGACCGATGGTAATAAAAGCATATTAAAATAGATTCTTTTGTAATATTTCGATTATTATAATTTTTGATTAAGTGATTTTTGGAACTAAGTTCCTTACGGCAGGCTTGGAGGAGATAGGGATTTTGCTGCGTGACCGAACTGAAAAAAATGTAATAGTAAAAAACCGTAACGAAAAGTCCGTGGAATAAAACCGTTAAATAAGCCGGGTTCGATTCCCGGCCGATGCAAATTTTTTTTGTATATATCTCTTAACATTTACCTTTTTTTGTTAAAGTAATATGAGATATAATTTTTAAAAATTTTGATAGTTGAAAGTAGTTAGGAAAGGTGAGAAAAAATAAATGTATACATTACTCTTTAAAGCTCACCGTGAATTTTAAAGAAGCTTCTTTCTTAACGCCAAGATTTCACTGATTTTGATATATTGACCGTTAAATGAGACGTGCGCAGGCGCTACAGTTGTATACACAAGCGAGTAGTGTTATGTGTCGATTCTACATTAGCCGAAGGAACTTCGTTCCTACCTGGTGTCCCACGACACCATTTTAACTTGTTTTGCCAGTCGCTTTTGAAAGCTTAACAGCTATTACACAAAATTAAGGACTAACTAGAGGCAAATTTCACTGCTCTGAGAGCGAGACTAGTAGCGACTCAGAAAAATAAAACTACATGCTCTCTCTAGCTTTCGCAGCTTTTTTTTGTTTTCTATGGAAACACAGAGTTGCGCATGCGCTAACTTCAGACCAAGTGGAAGAGAATTGCAAAAGAGACACCATACAGTTTTTTTTTCTGATATTCCCTCTAGTTAGTGTATACTTGAAGGATTGTCTAATTACAGGCTTACTGTGTTAAACGAAATATTATCATAACAAAAACTTTGTTACGGATGTGTACCTCTAATGCTTACTAAGTCTGGGAATACTCTTTAATGTTTACTTAATCAAAAAATAAAAATCTCAGAAAATTGTAAATAAATATAATTTTTAAAATTTTTCGCCAACATTTTGAAAATAAAGCTTGGTACAAAAATTTTTTATAAAATATTTTTTATTTGGAATTCTATTGGCAGATATTTTGCTCTGGCTCAGAACTAAGCCCATTATAAACGTAATACTAGAGCAGCTAATACCTATAAATCAGAAAATTTTCCCCTTGTATTTATAGTAAATGAAAAATTTGTGTATACATCCATAGTCATAAATCTCTATTAACAAGTTTTACTTTATTATGTTAGAATTAAACATTCATATTTAAAAAGTTGTGACAAGCATGTCTTATGTAATGAAATTCCGCTTTCACTGCTTGGAAATAAATTTAATTAGAGTTTCAGATATGTTAGCAATGTTAGAAAAATTAAAATAGATTGCTGTTATTAGCACGAATAATGTTTATTACTTTTTCTTATGAATTTTCAGGTAAAATTTATTTAATATAATTTATACTATTCATATATTATAAAAACAAAAAATCTTACATTTTTTCATCTATTTAATAATTAAACGTGTCATGGAACATTCAAAAGAAATAAAATGTCAATAGATAAATATTGATTTAATAATAATAATAGGCCGGGAAAAACCTAAAATTCAATTTTCTTTAAATCTGCAATCAATAAAACCTTAACATATTTGTCGACCAAGGTAAGAACAATGTATATCAAAAAGTCAGTGTGATGGTTAGGGAGGATCATAATTAAAATCGTTAATTAATGAATAAAATTGAGTGTAATTAATCTTGGTCCCATGGTTCATCAGAAATTATAGATCATCAATGTGCACAGAAGCTTTAATTTTAAAATTATTAATAAATCTTCTGCAATCAAAATTAAGTTAGCCTGGAATATTAATCGATTTTTTTAACTCGAACATCAAAAAATTGTTCCCTAAATGCTCTCTTAGAATTCGTAATTGTTTCAGTAGTTAACTAATTTAATAATTATTTGCAAATAAAATTACGGAATATATTTTTTCTATATCTCAACAAATTGCTTTTTTTTTTATTTCTGTCTTATTAATAAATTTCTCCCGATGAGATCTTTTAATATACGTGATTTGAACAACGAGCGACTTTCCCCACAGTTCCATTTCTATTTCTCATTTTCGCAATTAAGATATGAATTGCCAATTCAGGGAAGTCAATCTGGTATTCCGATGGCTCAAAGACTAAAAAAGGCACAGAGTCAGGTTTATATAGTAGAAGCCATAGAATACAAGTTCAATTCGGTGAGTTTGCTACAGTGTTTCAGCCTAAAGTAATAATGACATATAAGTGAAACGGAGGATCTTTAGTCAGGGTATAACGGGTAAAACCGTAGTCATATACTCGAACAGACAAGCAGCTGTAATGGCGATAGTCTTGTCACAAATTGGCTTACAACTGGTGTAGGACTGCGTCATGGCCTTGACATACACCGCAATTTGGACTTCTCTGACACTGGCACGAGTACAAGGACACTTAGGGTTTCGGGGCAATAAGAAAGTTGATGAATTGGCTGCAACCATTCGGCACCGGACAAGAGACAAACAGTCTTCATAAAAGGGCACTAATAAAATTTACGGCAGAGCGGTTATCACAAAGGCGAAACGATGTCAAAATCATTGTCAGGACATTGTCGATTCAGAAAACACCTGAATTAGCTAAACTTGGCAGATAAAGATATATGTCGATACTGTCAAGAGGAGGAGGAAACGGCATTTTATTTCCTATGCCAATACAAAACTCTTGCAAAGACGCAGAATCTAGTATTGGGAGAGGAGAAACCGGCTGCTCCTAGTTACGTGAAGAGGTCACTTTCAAGGCTATTAAGTCTTATTAAGAGAGCAGCGTTAGGAAAGTTGTTTTAATCCTATTCTAGTGATGATGGGTGTTCACAATAGATTTTTAAAGATCGCAGTGCAACAGGCTAACACCCAACCCAACGAATATGTATCTATATTGATTAAGGGACAGAAATGATTAGGTAATTTTAATTATATTAGACAGTAAGTAGCAACCAACAAATTTGATCGTACTTGAAGAGTGTCAAAGAAGTCAAAATCTGGTCATGTAGCCGGTAACAAGTGCTTTAAGATATCGAAGAACGGTTACTTTCAATGTAATGAACAGATGTTATCGCGAAATCAACATCCAACGGCGAATCATCCTACATCAGGAAAATACAAGTGCTGACACTGCCCAAAAGACAATCGAGTTTTTGGAGCTTGAAAACATCGAATTGTTAGACCATTAACCGTATAGTACCGACCTTAGTATTAACGACTTCTTCAGGTTTCTAAAGATTAAGAATTCAATACGTAGGCAGTGATTTCAGTCACCGGAAGAAGACTGAAAAAACTACTTTACCAATTGATTTGCATGTATGCAGACGTGTATTGATTTTGGTGGGACATATTTTGAAAAGCAATAAAGTACTTTAAGTCTATATATTTTTTGTTTTTATGGCTTTATGTAATTATAAAAAAAAGTCCTCGTAACTTACACAAGAAATTGTGTATTTTTTAGTAATTACTGCCCAAATTTGTTTAGATAATAAGTCTATTAGACACTTGTATGTTCCTGCTAATATCTAATTAGGTAATATGTATTTATTTACCATTTGTTCTATCTAAAACTAATTAAGGTGTTCCATCACAGCTTAATTATCTTTAATGAGAGTTTTATATCATTTTTATTTTAGCATTCTATTTTAATTTAAATTTAATTAAAAATATACACGAAATGTGTAAGATCTACTTGGGACCATTTCTGTATATTGTTCCAAGACATTATATGTGGATAGTATTATTAGTTAATACAAGATTCATTGTCTATTATTGGCTAGAAGTAGTGTTAAAATACATAAAAGCGTTCATTGGATGGAAGGGAATGTCTAAAAAAGCGTTTATTAGGTTTTGTCTATCCTGTAATATATTTTACGATCGACACTGGAACAAAATACTATACAGATCATGCTAAGGTCCTGAGAATTATACTCACAGGACCTCGAGGTGTACAAGAAGAGCGAGTGCTTCAGTAGGAACAATGCGCAGTCGGTTGCAGTCTAGACGCAAGCTGCGCAGTGTTGTTGCCACGTTTTGGAAACTGTCTTTTTCTATGTGCCAAATTTCGTTACCACCAACATGTCTGGCAGAACAATTATTAGATTCATCAGCAAACAAATAATAGTAGAAAATGAAGACATGCATAATATAAGGATTGTGAAAGTATGCAGTATATTTAGAAATATTTTGATCTCTTCATATAAAAAATAATATTTATAATTAAATTAAATAAATATATTTTCTACATAAATTTTTTCACTTTCTCAATCAGAGCATGCTAGTAGATAACAATAAAATGTAGAAGTATTATTTAGTACAGAAATGCATTGATCAAATAAAATTTACGTGTTAATAACAAGGATTTAATGTGATTAACAAAATTTTCTATATTAAATCAACACTGTAACATATAGAGCTAATAATGCACCAAATAATAACATTTTTGCATGTTTACAAAAGAAAACCACCACATTTAATTTTATATCAAAAGTTTAAAAAATAAATAAGATGAATAATAAATGAGATATATATTATAATTTCTTCCCGTAATTAATATTCGTTTTATTACTTTGTTACTGCGTCACTTTAACTAACAAAATATCGCCACTGAAGCAAAATGTGTATCTCAAATTTTATCAAGAATAACGTTACAAAAATAATTTATATGTAAAAATTCAAACTAAAGTATTTGCTATAAATATTTAAAAAATCAATTGGAAAATTAAGCAGTCCTAAACTGTTTAATTAGTTAAAAAAGGATAAATCGGAATTATACAAAAACCAAATTTAAATATCAAGGCTAAAGAGTATTTTAATATGAACGTAGTAAAGAAATAAAAACAAGAAGTTGTCGTCACTATACACATGACAAAAGACTTTGTATGTATGAAGTTGATTAAGCTGATTATAAAATAAAAGGAGGTAGATGCTGAGATAAGGAAGTAGCTGGACAAATCGATAAAAATAAGAAGAATTCTAGTGGGGAAAGCAAACTTAAAGATTAAAGGATAAATTTAAGAAACATCTCTAAAAATGTGAAAAGAAAATTTGACTAATGAATAAAATAATAATCTAAAATTAAGATAGCAAATTGATGGTTAAGAGGAAAAAAAAATTAAAGAAAAATAAATAAATACAGTGACTTTGAAAGTTGCAAAAAATTAACAAATTTATTAAATAAGCACGACCTAAGAAAGCAAATCGATAGAAATTTAAATAATCTACAATGGTAAACAGTAAATTTAGAAAAGAGGAAAAAAGAAGTAGATATTCGGACCCTTTGACCAGACAGCTCACGTAATACAACTTGTTTTTTAAACAACTTGTAACTTGTAAACAGCTTTAAGCAGCTTTTAAACATCTTTAACACCTTTTAATCAGATTTAAACAAATTTAAGCAGCTTTAAACAGCTTTTAAACAAATTTTAAAGAGCTTTTAAAAACAGTTCAACCATTTGGATTATGTGAGGCGCTAGCTGTCTGAAAGTGTCTGGCCAAAGTGCCCAGATACCTACTGAGAGAATTTCAAACTAATAAAATTAGATATTTAAGAATAAGAAAAATCGTTAACATATGTAAGCCATTAGATAAATCTGAAATAAAAAAGCAAATCCAGAGATAAAAAAAAATGAGCATCTGAAACAAAGGAATTAAATGAGGTAAGAATAAAAATAAAGTATATCTGAAATGGAGAAACGTAATCCAAATATGAGCATTGAGGATTCAATCTGGTAAGACCTCTTAACGATGGAAAAAACCGGGAATTTGATGTTTTAAAAATTGAAATATAATATTAATTATGAATCTGAAATAAAAACAGCAGATCAAAGAAAAGAAAAAGATGTTAAAATTAGAAGAAAACAGTAAAGCAAATTAAACGTTAGGCAAAGGTTTAACTTAATAATGCAAAAAATAAGTTAAATCTCATATAGGTAGTATCTAAAAATCTAAATGGGTGAAAACTATAAATGAGATGATTTTAAAATAAAAAAAGTAAATTTAATAATAAAAAAGAGAGTCTTTTAAGAAAAAAAAAATGGTTTTTAGCAACTAGAAATAAGAAATATAAATTTGAAACTGGAGAAAGACAAATAAAATTGAAAAAATAATTTGACTTTTATTTATGCTCCAAAAAGCTAATCAATAGAAAAATTAAATAATTAAGAGGAACGCAAAAAATATAAAAAAGGATTAAATTTTTAAATTAAAATACATAACTGCGATTTGATCATTTTTCCTATTTATATTAATATAAATAGATCCACTAGAAAATGTGGTGGTTTTCTTAATTTGAATTTTGTATAACTTGAAAGTCTGGTCAACAAAATTCAAAAAGTGTTCTGTATGAATTTGTGAATAATGAAACATTACATATTAGTAAGTTAGTTACAAAATACATAAATGTCCGCGTAAAACGTGTTTGACAAATTGGTTTCAGGAAAATAATGTAAAATAGTACATAGTAACATATGCAATAGTATCTAACGACGACCATCAAATATTTTTTTTGGTATTTTCTTATAGTTTTTAAAAATATAATATGACAAAGTTACAAAATATGATTTTTAAACTTTTATTTTTTTATGTTAACATCTTCATCTGTATCTACCTGATCTGAAGACCTTAATATTTTTTGACATAAGTGTGTAATTACTGAATAGGTATTTGAAATGTAATTCTATCAACTCATCAGCTTTAAAAAATAATATCTTTTCTTTGGTTGTATGCAGCGGAAGTCCAGATAAGGTTCAAGCAATATGGCATGTATAAATATCTATGCTTAAAGTACCTATACCAAAGTTTTCTGAATTAGTTGAAAATCGTTCATAGTCATTTTTCATAAGTTATATAAAACACGTACTTTATAAAGGTTGATTGAAAAGATTTGAAAACTATTAACCAGTAGAGGAATTAAAATTTGCATTTCAGATTTTGTGTGTTGTTTTATAACAATGGATGAGACTTGGATCTACCATCAAGATCCTAAACTGGAACAAGAATGTTTACAGTGGACTGAAGCCGGTTCTTAAGCCTTTGAAGTCAGAACGATCGATACAAAAGGTTATGACATCAGATTTTTGGGATGCAAAAGAGGAGGCAACCGCATTGCAAACAATTTAGCAAGGAGGGCTGCGGGCTACAAATATGTTAGTCCTCGCCCATCTACCAAGCTTACATTGTCCGGAGTCGTGGACCTTATCAAACAGCACTCTTGCCAAAATTTTATACAGTGCTGGGATGAAACTACGAACTGTAGACTGGCCAGAGAGTTATTACCTTATCCTGGCGAGGAAACAGCAAAAAGATTTAAGGCATTGACCAGACAAAATCTCCGAACAGCTGTGGGAATCTTGACAGGTCACTGCCAATTGCAACAACATCTCTTTAGGATGAAATTAACAGAATCGCCGCTATGCAGAAGCTGCGAACAAGAAGAGGAAACAGTAGAACACATAATGTATGACTGCTCTGCTTTTTCTGAAATCAGAAGATCCATGTTGGGCGAGTACTGGCTTACACCAGCCGATGTCAGGGAGATCCCCCTCGGGAGCCTCATCACCTATTTTAAATCACTAGGCCTGGTGACAGCCAGAGGTGAGGATATCCCTACACACGGGTGGATGCACAATGGGTCATATGTGGCCTCAGTGGTGACTGAGCACTAGCTCGCCCCTCCCCAAATTTCCAGATCCAGAGGTGGTTTCGTTTATTGATTATATTGAAAAAGGTAAAACAATTAACTCTGAATATAATTTCAACCTTTTGAACCAATTGGATAAAAAGATGCGTGAAAAAAGACCCAGTTTACAAAAGAAAACTATTATTTTTCATCAAGACAGTGCATGTATTTACACAAGTTTGTTGACGATGGCCAAATTAAACTAATTAAGGTATGAATTGCTTGAACATCCATTATATTTGGCTCCCTCCGGCTCACCTTTTCAAAAACCTGGAACAATTTCTTCATGAAAAGCATTTTTCAAATCACATGCATTGAAACAGCTTGTTTTGATCCCTGTTTTGTCAGTCGAAACAAGACAATTTCAGACCAATGCTACCGTCAGTCACAAACTGACAGTTTTTTCTGCCCTAGGGGAGAAACAACGTTATTTCTTCCCGACACATTCATTTATTTATTATTTAAGTCTTTATTTCAAGTCTGTCGGAATCGCATTTGTAATAAACAAAAGCGAATAAAATCATAATCGTCTGAGAGCTGTCGTCAAATCGTTGTCAATATATTACTCCGCTATTTGTCTGAAATATTCTTACTTCAACTGGCTACAGAGATCAAAACTCGCTGTTTTAATGCATGTGATATGTAAAATATAGTGTGTGGCACGGGATGAAACAAAGACGATTTCTGACCGAGTGAAGACAGCCCTCGCTTCGCTCGGGCAGTCAACTCTCGCCCTAGTCAGAAATCGTCTTGTTTCACCCCTTGCCACACAATTACTCTAGTCAACATCTTCAAAAACGTGAAAAATTAAAATAAAGATTCTAAAAATATGAGCGATAGCTCATTGGATTCGGAATCACCTGTAGAAAAATGTTTTTGAAAGAAAAGTGTGCAGGCAAAAAATTGCAATTGTTATTAACAAAATAAGATGAAAAAAAACAGATGTTTATGTTTTTGTTAATAACTCGAAAAATATTAATATCTAAGCAATTTTGAAAAAAGCTCGTTAAAGAGGAGGAAATTTCCGAAAAAAAGTCCGTCCTCCCGGAACTCTATCTCCATTATTTATAATTTTAATTTGACGTTGAAAATGGGGCTTTGAGCGGCTTTTACGGCATGCGCGCGCTACCGCTAAACGGTGTTTATCAGATAAAATATTTTTTTTTTATGACATAAAATGTTATTTTAAAAATTTGAAAAAATTCCAGCATTTTCCTAACACTTGAAAGAATCTAAAGCAGTTGGAAAAAACATTTTATCACTGTTTTTTAAAAAGTTATTAAATTGTTAACTAACAAATTTTTTCCTAATATCTGTTGACATAAACAATGGGATAAAAGGTATACATAATTGGCCTAAAAATTTGAAACTTTGTGGAGCCCTTTTTATATGTATACTTTACAAGATTCTGTGATAAATGTTTATAAAAGTTTATTAATTTGTCAACGATGATGTTTCATAACTATTGCAAAATATTGCGAAAAAGTAAAGAAAAATATAGAATTTTTCCAAATAAATGCATGTAGTATCTAATAAACAATAAATACGAATTTGGTCTTAGAATTATTTGAAAGAGAAACTTATTTTCTATAAAAAACTCCTGAATATCCTTTATCATATCTCCAATAGTTTAAAAGATATATAATTTTATTAATTGGCAAGTTATTTGGCGCTACAGTTAACGTGACGTATGATATTAGAAAGTATTATTAACAAATTAATAAACTTTTAAGATTTATGGCAAGATCTTGTAAAGTATACATATGAAAAGGGCTCCACGAAGTGTCAAATTTTTAGGCCAATTATTTATACCTTTTATCCCATTGTTTATGTCAACAGAGATTAGGAAAAAATTTGTTAGTTAACAATTGAATAACTTTTTGAAAAACAGTGATAAAATGTCTTTTTCAACTGATTTAGATTCTTTCAAGTATTAGGAAAATACTGGAATTTTTTCAAATTTTTAGAATAACATTTTATGTCATAAAAAAAATATTTTATCTGATAAACACCGTTTAGCGGTAGCGCGCGCATGCCGTAAAAGCCGCTCAAAGCCCCATTTTCAACGTCAAATTAAAATTATAAATAATGGAGATAGAGTTCCGGGAGGACGGACTTTTTTTTGGAAATTTCCTCCTCTTTAACGAGCTTTTTTCAAAATTGCTTAAATATTAATATTTTTCGAGTGATTAACAAAAACATAAACATCTGTTTTTTTTTTCATCTTATTTTGTTAATAACAATTGCAATTTTTTGCCTGCACACTTTTCCTTCAAAAACGTTTTTCTACAGGTGATTCCGAATCCAATGAGCTATCGCTCATATTTTTAGGACCTTTATTTTAATTTTTCACGTTTTTGAAGATGTTGACTAGAGTAAATATACTATTTCGTTGAATAAAGAAGCTATTGCAACCGTAAAACATTATTTTGCAAAGCTTCCGAAAAATCTTTACAGAGATGGTTTAAAATTAATGGAGGATAATTGGAATAAGTGTGTTTAAGCTAAGAGAGATTACATTGCATAGGAAAAAAAATTTCATTAAAAATTAAACATTTTTTCATTTTTTGCTTTTAAAACTTTTCAAGCAAATAGACAGAAAATAATTAGGTATATAATACAATTAGGAATTATGATTTGACATGGGGCTAGCGTGACTACAACTGTGTTAAGGATAGACCTTAAATACTAGCAGCAGTAGTACGTGTTAGCTCGTACAAAATAGAAAAGTTTTGTATTAGAATAAAATTTGAGATATTTTCTTTTTAAATAAATCAGTTTCCAAAAAAAAAAAATAATAAGTTACAGTACAAAAATTGGTTGACAAATTATTTGATGGTCGTTGTAACAATGTAGAATATCAGTGTGTCTATAATGATATACGAGTATTTTGACAAACATGGTGTAAATATTGGCATACTTTAAATACATACAGAAAATAATAGCTTACATTCCATTGTAATTATATAATTATCTCATATAAAAATATACGCTATTGAATCTTATATACTAATACTATTTATTATCTAAGCAATAGTTCTGAAATAAAAATATAAGTAACATAAAAATTAAAAACAAAGTGGCTTCGAATTTGCAAAAAAAAACAATAAAAAACAGATACCTAAAGCTTATTACTGACAAAATAATACTGTTGTGTTGACAAATAAACTACCTTTCTGGTTCAAGTTCAAGACTACTATTCCTCTGTCAAGGAACGTTAACTTTTTTCCTTATAATATACAACAATATTGTATTATGATCACATTGATTACATTTCTTGACATTTGAAAATGTATTAACGTTGTTTTTACGTATAAAGAAGCATTTAATAAATAAACTAATTCTAGTGTAGTCAATGAAGGTAATAATTTTTGTATGAAACAGTGTGATAAGGTAATTATTAAATTTAATTAGGGTTATTTGTAACCTAAAAATTATGTAACATATTTTTCCTCATTGGGTAAAGCTATAAAAAATATTAGTGGATAGGCTGTAAGTAATAAAAATATCCAAAATATAAACCCGTATCAATATTCAAAAATAAACAAAATCTAAAATATTACATTTTTTCATAAGTATGAGTATCTTCAAACTGTAGTTATGTAAGGATCATTACAAATGGAATTATTTTGTCAGACAAAAAATTTATGGTTACCGGATAATTCCCCACACGAAAATTGCGCACAGCATAATCCCCACAGTCATAAACGCCCACACGCATAATATATACACACAGAAAATTTCCCACACAGAAAATTGCCCATACCGGAAAATGCTCACATGGAAAATTAGGCACATTTTTATAAAAATTGTTACCAAATTAATTTTCATTTGTTTTTATTTATTTATTTATTTATTTATTTATTTATTTATTTATTTATTTATTTATTTATTTATTTATTTATTTATTTATTTATTTATTTATTTATTTATTTATTTATTTATTTATTTATTTATTTATTTATTTATTTATTTATTTATTTATTTATTTATTTATTTATTTATTTATTTATTTATTTATTTATTTATTTATTTATTTATTTATTTATTTATTTATTTATTTATTTATTTTCATTTGTGTTCCAGTAGTTCCAAGCATAAAACAACTGGGTAACAACGAGTTAAAATAAAATTTAGCAAACAATATTAAAAAGTAATTTTTTAAAAGGAGTCTTATTTTCGGAAGGTGTATAAATTCAAATTGTCGCGTGTCTTGTCGCCACCCACAAAGTATATTAAAATATGTTTATTAATAAAAATTATAGCATAAACAGCAATTATTGAAGATGTTGCTAAAATCTGCTAGTATGGAAAATAAAAAATTATAGGCCCAATTATTGACAAAATTTGTGTTTTATATTAGCTTTAAAAAAGTGGATATATCAAGAAACTCCTAATGTAAATTTTTCCATTTTTCCGTCTTACACCACTAAAGTGACACATGCTAAATGAATACAGTGTCCGCGAAATAAATCTGTCAATTTATATATCAATTGTTTACTACTTATATGTACATATTTGGATCCATATAATCCAAAATTATTGTTTTTTTTTTCGGTTTTCATTTGTTATTTTTAACACAGTTTGCTTTTCTTGACTATAGCTACCAGAAAGACCAAAACTAAAAATACAATGGTTAGTTCTACGAAAACAAATACCAACTACATAACAAGATAAAAAATATCATGTAGTTTTAAACAAGAATTGTTGATCCTGTTAACGTTATGGGAAACTTGATTTTCGGCAAAATTATCGGTGCCGATTGTTCGGATTATTTCCAGATAATGCAGAAATTTTGATAAGTATGTACTTTAGTGTTAGTTCTAATATGATTGTAATGGCACTGAGGATTATTTTGAAGAAGTGATCAAATCCTTGTTCTGTTACCTTCAATAGTACTGTTTGGGAATTCCAGAATTTTGAAAACGGTAACTACTTCTCTTATTTGATTTTTGAAATGTAAGTTGCGTAAGTTGAAATCAGAAAAAATTATCTTTACGTTTCCGTTATTTAATTATTTTTATTTATAAAAAATTAATTGCATATATTTTATAAATTTTAACATAGATTGTAAACTCATAAGTGAATATAACTAGATGATGTGGTTTGAATTTGAATTTAATTTATACTAATTTAGATTCCTGTTTCAAGAAAATAGGACGCAAAGTACAAACTTTACAAATCAAAAACCAATCTGAATGCAACTGAATGGTTAATCAAGTAACCGTTTTAAGAATTTTAATTAGGTTAAAAATGACAAGATTTTATTTTAAAAATTTGAATGGTTGCTTTTTCACTACGGCGACGAATATTCGCTCTAAGGTAACTTCATATAACATTAGACAGCAGAAGGCAAAGTAATAAGAAAAAGTCCACTAGCACAGAACAAAATACTTTATATGCGCTGGACGAGCTAGAAACAATTTAAAAAAAATTTACATTGGACAATAAAGTTCTGAGTAGGTATCCTTTTAAAATACTTAAGTATACTAAACAATATACTAAAAGAAAAGCAAATCAGCAGAAGAACGAAATTAAAAATATACCATACCGGTAAACCCAAATAGAATTAAAAAATGTTTTAAACGCACAATAATAAAGAAAAAAAATTATTGAAAAAAATAATAAGAATTATACCAACAAATAGAAATATGCGACTAACCAACAGCGAGAATAATAACATTTTTGGGTGTTAATGACATAGTTAAAGACGTAAATCCTTAGACGACTAGCAACACAATACTAAAAATTTCATAAGGAAGAAAATAAGAAAAATACCCATACTTATAAGAACAGTAAGATTAGCAATATTTTAGAGAGTTAAAATAGAGCCAGATTTGGCATAAATCATGATATGTTTGAGATAGCTACATTACATACAAAAAGGGTCACTAAACAGGCAGAACATACCGGTAAACCCATATAGAATTAGAGAAAAAGTTTTAAACGCAAAATAATAAACAAAATCTGACAACTCTATAAAAAAAATAAAAAAAAAATAATAATAAAAATTATACAAATGGAAATATGCGACTAACCAACGGCAAGATTAATAACATCTTTGGGTGTTAACGATTTTAGTTAAAGACACAAATCGTTAGAGGAGTAGCAACACAATATTAAAAATTACATAAGAAAGAAAATAGGAAAAATACCCACACTAATGAGAACAGTAAGATTAACAATATTTTAGAGAGTTAAAATAGAGCCAGATTTGGCATAAATCAGGAGATGGCTGAGATAGCTACAGTAAGTACATAAAAAAGGGTCACTAAACAGACAGAACAAGAGGGGGACTTAAAAGTAAGTAAATAATAACATTAAATACAAATAATAAGTATTAGTTACTGGGAGAACTTCGCCTATTAGACGGGATCGCCAAAAGCGGCCTGTATGCTCAGTAGAGTGACCCCTATCTATCTGCTAATGAAAGAAAAACACAGACTCCACGAAATTGACGGAAAAACCACTATCGCAGACAAAACTATAGGGCAGAATAGAGATAGCAGGATGGACAAGGGGCGTTATTAATATCTCAAAGTGGCTGAATTGCAAGCATAGAGTGATTGAGCACTATGTCACTCACTGGTAAAGCGTGCATGGTTGGTAAGGTTCATACCTATATCGAATTGGAAAAAAACATGCCCACATGCGGGGACTGTGTCACAGAGGTGTATTATTGGACTGGATGATGAAGAGCCCAAAAAAATAAATATTTTTTTCAATACTCTCTTGACAAAATAATTATTGGATTCTTGCCATATCGTTTGCTTACATCAATCTTTTTATACAAATTAAACAAATGCGCTGTCGTGTTTGTCATTGAATTAATGGCACAAAAAAATATATTTTTCTACAAGCATGCGTAAAACTACACTTTCCCGCACGCATTTTAATTCAGAAAATATCTCTTTCCCGCACGGCGTGCGGGAAAGAATTTTTCCCGCACGCATTTTTTTTTTTTATTAATTAGAGATGTTTTCCTATAACCTTTTTGACAAATTATTGTATTATTACCTTTATCTTGTTGGACTACATACAAATAGTAAAAAAAATTAAGATTATTTTACATGAAAATAGGGATTTTTAAAATGTTTGTTTTTAAAAAAATCATAATTTATTAAATCACCCCTGTAAACCTTACTCAAAACAACAACAAACTCACCTGTTTAAGTAGGGTTGCTATAGCTACAGTCGTGTATTTATTGACACTATGAAAGATTTAATTGTCACAATCGCATCTTTTCAAATATGTAAATAATTTTCGAGGTGATTTTGCTTGTAGAAAAAATATTGATCCTAACTCTTGCGGAAATTAACTTTCCCGCACTTAACTGCTTGCCCGAACTCCGCTTCGCGTCGTTCGGGCATCGGCAGTTCGCGTGCGGGAAAGTATAACTTTCCGCACTTATTAGGATAATAACTATTTTAACAATTTATAAAAAAAAAATAGTTTTTTGGTATATTTATTTTTAATGAAATCTTCTTTTATATATAAATTAATCAGAATTAAATGTTTTTTAAATGCCTTATACAAAAATCTACTTCCTTAAAAAATAAGATCAATATTTTAAATATCTATTGATTGAAAATATGCAGCTCTCACACAACGATCATTTTTGGATCGTGTTATAACTTATCAACAATTTATAATATTTGTGTATTGGATACGAATATGTCAATAAACAACCAAACAAATTATAACAAATGATTTGGTCATGTTAAACAAGTGGACAATATTACGAACAGTGTTCGTAAAAGAGTAGGTTTGTATATGATGCTGCCTAATGTTAAGTAACTCCTTCAACATTGTTTAGAATAGTGTAGCTGTAATTAATGTAAGTTCGGCAAATATAATAATATGTTTTATTTGATATAGATATAAATGTGTCATGTTTAGATTCTCTTAAGTAAAAATGTATTATCTTATTAAAATGTATTATGCACTGGACCTCCTAAATAAATAGTTTTGCCTATAAAAGGCGTACACATGAGTTTGTGCCAGTATTATCGTGAATTTTATCCAAAACAATTTTGCAATAACAGACATATTGTTAAACATTGAAATAATATTTTCAAATTTTTTTTCAAACCAAAACTTAATAATTCCCTGCAAAGGGAGAAAATGACAGCGTTAGAGAAAAAAGATGAGGAAGAAAAAAACATTGAAATAGAGAAACACTGGCCACAAATTCTAGCTATCATAATTGGTAAGTAGGTACCTATTAATTTTTTTTTCTATATTTTCTGATTTTATTAAAATTTGGAAAAAATTCAAAACAGTTCTAAAATAAATTTCCTGTTTAATTTAAATATTGTAGAAAGAGTGGCAACACAAAATTATTGTTTTCTGGGTTCAGCAATTTAATAAATATTGAACGCTGTTGCTCTGTCCACGTTTTGGCCAACAAACACAAAACACAAACATCTATACATATAATAAAACTGTAGAAATAAAAATTCAGTACATTAATAGTAGAGGAGACCGTGGGGTGGGATATCGACCTTCACCGATCTGATAACCAGATGAGACATATTTTTTATCAAATATAATTTATAAACAAATATGCGTATAATTACTTGCCTATCTGAAAGTGCTTATGGCTATTTTTAATTAAATTAACTTTAATCGATTTTTTTTCATCACTTTAATTCTTTTGATAACCAAGTGAATTTTATTTCACTATTAGTTTTTAACACACAGAATATGCCTCAGTAGGCTTGCCTACTCATTTTTGTGTATAGCTACCTGGCAAGCCGATGTGAACAGGTAAGTCAATATAGGTGACTGCATCGTTCTGCTAACTTATCGAAAGTTATATCAAATTTTAGATTATTTTATTACAAAATCAGTCGTACCTATAGACTTGCCTGCAAAAAATCATACTTAAAGCACTGTTGCCTAACTAAAAACTTTTAGAGTTTTAGCCATCTGATAGGTGCGAGAGAGAGAGTAGAGCGTCCGAAGTCCGTGTGGTAGAACAGGACACAACATAGCAGCTGCAAGCTACCTGACCGTTAAATGTACATTAAGTTTACTCCGTTAGAAAGTTTGTAATCTTATGCTATAAGTCTTAGAGGATCAATTTGGAAAGTAACCTATAATGTTCGTATTTAAATTGATGATAATTTGGGATATTAAAGTTTTTTTTTTCTTTTACCCAAAAGGTGATTCTTACCATCATGCTAGTGCTCCAAAAATTATTGGGGTTTATATCTAGATAAATTTTAATGCTAATAAGGGATCACGCAAGGCATTTATACCATCCAAAACATTGCAATCGATAACAAAAGAAAAATATATTTTATATTGTTATTATTTTCTTTTAATTCAAATTAAATGCGAGGTCTGCCGCAAAGTAAACAGAACTTTTCAGAAATATCCAGTACTATACTCCAGCCGTCCAAAAGATGGAATGATCACGTGAACGGCACGCACTGTTTGAATATTACTCTCCCCAACCAACGTCACAAGTCCGATTTACACCACTCAACAAAAAAGTACCCACCCTCGATGCTTACAGTTTATATTATCTCTGGTATGAGTACAGTGTAAACTGTTCTTTGTTATTTCAGTTTGGAAGGCGTGGCATAGTAGGATTACGTCAGCCAGTCACTGATCACGCGTCCTTGAATTCCATCTTTTGAGCGTCTCGGGTATAGTAGCGCCATCTGTTACTGGGGCTAATGTTCGATAGGTACATCTTTCATTGATGTTCTGTCATAATTTCATGACAATGAAACCACTCCATGGCGAGTTATTGTGGTCAAACTGACAGTACTTTTTTATTATCGGTCGAAAAATGAGCATCGAACAAAGAGCCATTTTGAGTTCTGTTTTCAATTTGGCAATACATTTATCGAAACGCATCATTTGTTCAAACAAGTTAATGGTGATGATTGTTTATCTCGTAGTCGAGTCCACGAGTGGTTTACACGGTTCAAAGAGTGTCGTGAGTCACGGGAAGACGACGAACATGTTGGCCAGCCGAAATCTATGATTACGCCTAAAACTGTCGAAAAATCTGTTTATTAAAAATATGCCAAAATCTTTATTGAGATACACGGAAATGAAATTAAATATATCCAAAGATTGGATCTATCGTATTTTGACCAGGAATTAGGGCATGAAAAAGGTATGTTCACGGTTTGTTCCGCAAAAGCTCACGCATGACTAAAAAATTCTTCTAATTCAACATTCGAGAGACATTATTAAAGAGGCCAAGAAAAGTAAAAACTTTCTGTACAACATTGTGACTGGTGACGAAACGTGGTGTTTTACAAGTTCCGCGTGGAAGCACCCAAGCGCGCCAAATCCGAAAAAAAGCTATTTGGAAAAGTCAAAAGTGAAGACAATATTGATTTTTTGTACGGGCCACACGGTTGTTATGAGGCGTCTGCTCTCGCGTATTTATCGTGTTCGGCCTGAATATCGCAAAGAA
The DNA here is from genome assembly GCA_964028335.1 of Altica lythri. Lineage (NCBI taxonomy): Eukaryota > Metazoa > Arthropoda > Insecta > Coleoptera > Chrysomelidae > Altica > Altica lythri. The sequence goes on along the minus strand of OZ034806.1, from coordinate 42,248,941 downwards.
GGAAAATGACGCTTGTTGCACGATAACTCACTATCACATCGATGGACACTTGTTTTCAATTTTTGGCATTTTAACTATCAACCATTCCTCATATTCTCCGGATATGACACTGTGCGACTACATTTTTGTCTTAAAGGGAAAGCGATATGCCGACGTAGAGGCCATCCAAAAGTCCTCGAGGAATTATGTTAACAAAGTATCAGTACTATTAGTATGCTCATATGATATAGTCTAAGTCTAGTCAAATCAATAACAATTTTTTCAGTTTTTTTAATATTGATAGGACAAAAGCAGGTTAAAGTATTCACGTCAAATTAAAAGACAAAAATATTCAATTATTAAAAAGCTTTTACCTCATATTATGTATCAATTTTTAGTTCGTGAAAACTGTTATTATAGACAGCAGTGCGTGAAGGATTGAAAGTGTGCGTGAAGTAATAATGTATTTTAAATGGAATTTACTTTTTCGCACTGTTTTTGACACACCTTCATATTAGTCCATCGCGCAGAACACTTTTTTTAAAATGATTAATACATACTTGAAACTTTGTGTATAGTTTCCTATTGACGAGCCCAACAAAGTTTGATATTATCTAAATTTAAAACTGCTGCTTTTTCGAGCTAGAAATAAACGTAATATTTAAGCTATCGGACAGCAAAAACGCAGCAATAAATTTGTCGGACAATGTGAGCATTTGATTTAATACTTAATTATAAACAAATTGTGTAAAAATGAATTATATATAATATATTATATATATTAAAAACGTAACCTATATATATATATATATATATATATATATATATATATATATATATATATATATATATATATATATATATATATATATATATATATATATATATATATATATATATATATATATATATATATATATATATATATATAAAGGGTGCCAAGTATGCGTACTTATGATAAACAAAAGGGGTAAATTAACGGGCATGTACGCAAAAAGGATCATAGGATTACGAGTAAGAATGGTAACCGCAGACATGCATGTTTCTGGCTCGTAGCCCCAAAATGTGGACACAGCTAGCCGAAGGCACAAAAATGGCGATAGGACTCTTGTGTGAGCGTTCGTTGTTTGTGTTTTTTAGACATATGTTTCCTTACCATCCTTTGCTCCCAAGTACCCAACACTTTTGCTAGCCAAGTGCAATACCTTACTTGGTTATGCCGCACTGATGACGGCTAACGAGCCAGAAACATGCATGTCTGCGGTTACCATTCTTACTCGTAATCCTATGATCCTTTTTGCGTACATGCCCGTTAATTTACCCCTTTTGTTTATCATAAGTACGCATACTTGGCACCCTTTGTGTTTCACATCCTGGGCTTGAAACGACTCAAACATAATGAGTCCGTTTCGCCAACGTGGCGACGCTGGTCGTAGCCCCAAAATGTGGACACAGCTAGCCGAAGGCACAAATGGCGATAGGACTCTTGTGTGAGCGTTCGTTGTTTGTGTTTTTTAGACATATGTTTCCTTACCATCCTTTGCTCCCAAGTACCCAACACTTTTGCTAGCCAAGTGCAATACCTTACTTGGTTATGCCGCACTGATGACGGCTAACGAGCCAGAAACATGCATGTCTGCGGTTACCATTCTTACTCGTAATCCTATGATCCTTTTTGCGTACATGCCCGTTAATTTACCCCTTTTGTTTATATATATATATATATATGTTTCAACCATCAGAGGTTATGGCTGTGCGTGCGTCTCAGTCAATGGCAACTTCTTCTTTTGTGTATTCACATCGGTATCGGTATTAATAATCTTATTATTTAAAATAATTAAAATAAATCAGGTTTTGAAATTCAAAAAATTATTTTTTACTTTTTCTTTCACACGATGTTTTTCCATATAAAAGATGATAAAGGGTACTTATCAGCACAGCTGTTTTTTATTCGATATTAAATAATCCTTCATTCTTTTAGTAAAAGCTTACTTTATATAAATTTTCAGGTTCAATGGGAGGTGTAACAGACGGTTTATTGTTATCTTGGACTTCTCCATTTATAGTAAAAATTACAAATGATAAAATCAATTACAATATAAACGAAGAAGAAGCATCATATTTCAATGTTGTGCAATCAATAGCAATGATGATCTCTGCTCCAATCTTTTCTAAACTTATCGATAAAATAGGTAGAAAGAAAACGTACATGATTACAGCAGTAACACAAAGTTTGAGTTGGATATTGACTGCATATGCCAAAAATGTTTATGTCTTTTATTTAACCAGATTTTTTGCTGGTGTTTCTAATGCATGTTTCTTTACTGTCTTGCCAATATATGTCGGGGAAGTTGCTAATCCTAATGTCAGAGGAACGTGGGGTAATTTGGTAGCGTCTTCTTATTTCCTCGGAGAATGGTTAATCAATATAATTGGTAGTTATTTTGACATACAAATGACTGCGTTTATTTGTCTAACATTACCATTATTATTTTTTGTTTTGTTTTCTATGATGCCAGAATCACCATATTGGTATATAATGAAGGGAAAAGAACAAGAAGCTAAAAAATCGTTGAAATTTTTAAAACGAAAACAGAATATTGATAGTGATTACCAACAGCTCAAGTATGATGTTGAAAGACAATTATCGGAAACTGGTACCTGGAGTGATCTTATTAAAATAAATAGTAACAGAAGAGCTTTATTGGCTGGAGGTTTTTTACGATTTACACAACAATCATCTGGTGCGCATGTTTTTCTGGTGTATACACAACTTATTTTTGAAAAAGCCGGTGGTAATGTTAGTCGTGAGGTGTCTTCAATTATTTATACAGGATTGGGGGTAATATTAAACATAAATGTATTATTGTTCGTCGTTAACAGATTTTCAAGGCGTGTCCTGTACATTGTGTCTTTGTTAAGTTCGGGTTTAGCACTATATATTCTAGCTACTTACTTTTATATAGAGAATTATACACAAGTAAACCTAACATCGGTTAAATGGTTACCATTAACTTGCTTGATCTACTATGCGATATCGATTTCATTTGGAATATATGTAATTCCAACATTAATGCTTAGTGAGTTATTCTCTGCAAGAATAAAAGGAAAGGCGATGCTAATACTAATAATATCTTTTGGGTTAGGAAATGTTTTGTCAAATATTGTTTATTTTTATTTTGATAGTTTATTGGGATTCCATGCTCCATTTTATTTGTTTGCCGTTTGTAACACGGTTGCAGCAGTTTTTTCTTATCATATTATTCCGAATACAAAAGGTAAAACTTTAGAAGAAATTCAACAAATACTTAAAAAATAATTTAATTTATTGTTATACGTAATTATAGTTTTAGTAGAGTAATATTTATTATTAAAAATATGTATATAGGAAGTATTAAAATATATCTTTCTAATTAAATTATTTAGTTTTAAAGTTTTCCCTATCATTCACCAGAATGTAGCTCGTACGCTTATACACACACAAACAAACGGGCAATCGCACACGAATAAACACACACACACACACACACACACACACACACACACACACACACACACACACACACACACACACACACACACACACACACACATACACACACACACACACACACACACACACACACACACACACACACACACACACACACGCGCGCACGCACGCACGCGAGCACACACACACACGCCAGCACGCTTACACACGCACACATACGAACACAGTCACTGGAATACTCAGGATGCAAAGCAAAGAAAAAAATAAAACACATATATAAAAAAATAAAGATATAGATATGCATTTATAAAAACTTTTTAAAACAATTAAACTTCCTTCAAGAAAAATGCACCAAAAAGCCAGAAATAAAATCTTTATTTCTTAATAAAATTGGAAACAACTAGGCATCTGATTTCGATTTCCTTGAAGTCGGCTCCAATGGTTTATATCTTTGTAAAAGATTTAAGTTACTATCATCCGAAATCTAGATTTAATAGCTAAGATTAAAATAGAGGGTAATTTGCCATTGGAGCCGACTTCAAGGAAATCGAAATCAGATGCCTAGTTGTTTCCAATTTTATTAAGAAATAAAGATTTTATTTCTGGCTTTTTGGTGCATTTTTTTTTGAAGGAGGTTTAATTTTTTTTTAAGTTTTTATTTTATCATTTTTAGTTGTTACTTGATTCATGATGTACTATTTCCAAAACCTTCCAAATGCCGTGCAAGAGGTACTGAGTTCAATCTCCAACATTCCCGACATGTACCAATGTGATTTTTTGGAGACATAAGTAAATTGTTTTACACCTAGAAACACGAAGCACGTACGGTAAAGAAAAGATCGTGGTGAAACGTGGACTTAATTGTCTGAAATCAACAACACGCAGTGAGTAAGAGAACTGATTAAATACTCGTTCCTTCTCCTTGTGAGAAGAGGTCTTTGGTTTTAGAGTTTTATTGTTATACAGCATTTTTAAAATATTAACCTAACTGCAAAGCTTATTTTATTGATTTTTGTGGTGTTTCTTGGAATATCTTCCACATTGATGACCAGACCTTAATCAAATTTCTATGGGATCACACAGACACTCTATTCTTTTGAACGCAAAACGATTTTTTTAAATAGGATTATAAATACTGGAGATATTCGGTAACATAAAAAAACTATGGTCGAATTGAGAACCCGCTCTTGTTTTAAATCGGTTATAGTGGACATATTAACTTAACTGCCGAGATTATTCTGTTAAGTTTTGTGGTATTTCCTAGAATATCTTAACCAAATTTCTATGGGACCAATGGGAAACTGTACTCTTTTGAATGCAAAAAGAATTTTTGAAATCGAATTATAAATACCGGAGATATTCGGTAACATCTATAAAAAATATATGGTCGAATAAATAACCTTCTCCTTTTTTGAAGTCGGTTAAAACTAACATAAAACTCGATTTAAGTATTAGATATAAAGGTAATTGTCAAGGTTGGTTTGTATATCATTAGCTAAATAGATAGTTTAAACGAGTATGTCTACAGGTATAAATAAACTTTTAATTTTGTTTAAATACATCTATTTTAACTAATGCTGACAATAAAACATGTTTGAGGAAATGATACCTGTTTGGATTACTAATAAACAGATAAGTAAATGTATCTGCCAATGTGTCTATAAAAAAAAAATAGGTGAAAATAGTCTAAACGAAAGTTTGCAATCAACATTTTATTTATTTTGATAAAAAAATGTTTTTTACTTCACATTGGTAACGATTAACTGCTTTTCCATAATACCTATAAGCTTGAGACTACATTTAACAAGTTTTCTACAAATAAATCGCAATAAATTAAACATACGTTAAAGTGTATTTAGTTATTACAATAATCATCATTTGAAAAACTTTTTTATTATACTTCACTAAATAGACAACCAATTTGTTAGGATTTACGGCACGAAAAATTTGCCTTTTATTCATTTTTATGCCGGCTGTACACTCTCGCCGAGACAACACGAGACAAGGACAAGACGAGCGCGAGAGTGTATACATGGTGCTCTCGGCTCGCCTCGGCATGTCTCGGAATACCTCGCTCGCTCTCGCTCCAGAAGAGGTCTTTTGAGCCCGAGTCAAAGGGTAAAGGGTCTCGACGCCTCGACGGTATTCCAAGACTGCCCTCGAGCATTGTTGTACAATGTACACTCGCCAGTCTCGCGCTTTTCAGATAATAGTGCACTTGCAACGTAAACAACAAAGTTATATGCGATATATTGTAGTTAATTTCACCACGGCGAATTACAACAAAATAAGATGTGGAATAATGAAAGTGAATTAAATTTCATAGATATTTATCAAACAAAACCCATCCTATGGGATCCAAATCACAAAGACAAAAAAATACATGATGCTTGGATTAGGAACAAAGTGGATTCTCTGTGAAGTATGAATCCTCCTTTGTATAAAGCTCCTTCTCTTGTGGCAGAGGTCATCTCAAAATTATTACTGACTAAAGCAAATCGAGTTTCTTTTAAGAAAAAAGAAGATTTTTAATATGCCATTTTGATTTTTCCATAATAATCGCCCGAGTATCGTTCATTTGCTCCTAAGATTTGAAGAGTCTCATAAAACCCCTCTTGAAGTGCATCCGTTCCAATAATAAAAAAAAAACGAAATCGGTTGGCGTGACATTGAGTTATTCTTCTATTTGTCGTGGTCATACGAAATGTAATATTTAGACTTACCTATATAATTTTGTGATGTATTTCAATGTTAGAAATAGATCAAATTAAAATGAGACCATACGGGAATCACCACCTTTTAAATAAAAAAAAATCCACAAAATCGGTGCACCCAGCCAAAAGTTCTAAGTTAACAAATATAAAAAGATACTGTCGAAGTGAGAACCTGCTTCTTTTTTGAAGTCGGTTAAAAAAAATATTCCCAGCTTACTCGCCCTAGGTGGTAAGACATTGTTTACTCGTGCGGAGAATAGTCCATTCTATTTAATATATTTTATAAAATTTGTCGGAATACATTACATGATAATAAAATTAGTTGAATAAAATTCTAAAGTAAGGTTGGAAATTTTTCATGACGCTCAAAACAGCATCAAAAGATTTGTAAGAAAAACATAATAGATCTGATTAACAATTAAATCTGTTAATCTGTATATAAACTATCTGTTCGAGATCGTGTTCAATATAATAGTTATTATATACATATAAAATTTATTTTAGCGATTGTATACATGGTTACTAAGTTATTAAAAAAACTCACAATCTTTGTAAGATATTTATAAACACAATTTGGCAATTATTTATACAGTAGAGTAGATCTTTTGAGATGTTAATTCTTTAATTTTAGTTGTGTGTCGAATTCTCTTTATCTATGCTTCTGATATTAACTCAGACAACCTTTATCGTTACAAAAGTCGAATTTTATAAAAAAAATACAATTAAAAACGTTATCAGTTTTAAACATTTGGTTGATAAGACTTCTTTTTTAATATCAATATTTAAATAACTATTTATATCAGTTTAGACATATTTTATAGTAAAGTAATCTAGAAAAAATTCTAATAAACAAAAAAATCAAAAAACAAGTGCTCAAAAACTATAAAAAAGTGTTTATATTTAAATATTGTCCATAACTTCTTTGTGGCATCCACTACACATATTTACCTCATTAATTGGGGAGCTTTTGCCACTAAAATCCAAATAATAAAATAATAAATCAATATTTTGAAAATGACTCTTACTTATTTATCTTGATGGATATGTTAAATATGTGAAGGGTTGTTTTTTTAAACTGAAAATGCCTAACAAAATTAAATTAATTAAAAAATGTTTAAACCTATTTCTTCTTTTCTGTCGTTTTCAAAGCTAATTTTTTTTAATGCATTTCTTCTTTGTGCAATACATTAAAAAAATTATCTTTGAAAACGACAACTGATCTGGTTGTGGAAAACTCAGAGAAGAAGAAAAAACTTTAAACATTTTTTTAATAATTTTAATTTTGTTAGGCATTTTCAGTTTAAAGAAAACAACCCTTTGAATTTGACATTCATAAAGATAAATAAGCAAGTGTCATTGTCAAAATATTGACTTATTATTTGTATTTTAGTGGCAAAAGTTTCACAATAAAAGAAGTAAAAAGTTACATAAAAAAAATTCCTTTGGTAATTAATCAACAAAAAAAAAAACAGATAAAAATAGTAAGAACATGGATTGCCGACGTTTTTGTTAAGTTTTGTGAGAACTAGTGAGAAGGGATGCCAATTCTACCTATTTTTCGGTAAATCTACTGATTTAGGAAGTGATCTACAGATATATCGTTTTGTTACCTTTTCTACCAATTGTTAGATTTTTATTAAATTCTTTATTAGTTTATTAGGTACTTCAATATTTGTTATTATAACACATTATACATATATACCGATTGCTACTTACTTTTTTGTATCAATCTACCGATTTAAGGAATTTTAGGTTGGCAACCTGCTGGTGAGTAACAACGATGCGGACCGAAAGCTTTTGTGACATTAAACGAGTTTTTATGATAGTGATCCTACTACTCTTGTCTATATACAGTTACATAGATTATTTTTTTAAGATGTTACTTAATTCGCCAAGCTGATATAATTCTATTGACTACATAATTCTCCTAAACAAATGGAAAAATATATATATATTTTTTTTGTAAATAATCATTAAAACAAAATGTTAAAAAATATAGTTACTTTTTTAATCCCCAAAAAAATATCACTTATAAAAATTCAACAAAATTTTCATTAATATTAAAACCACCAGCACGGAATGTACCAAGTTTCTCATTTATATATTTTGACCGAATTGTCCAATTAAGAATGAAGAAATACTTTTAACACGCTTCAGTTTACTTTTAACACGGTTTAGTTTATTGTCATTGCAAATTCGCCCATTTAATTATCAAAATAGGGCAGTTGTACAAAAAACATTGTATGGTATTTCTGTTAAAAGTGATTTTATTTAGTTCGTGAAATTGTTCAATTCGCTCCGCTCATTTCACAAACTTTTTCACTCACAAAATAAAACATCACTTTTAACACTCATATCATAAATAACTATTTCGCATTTTGAGCAATCCGCTTTAACAACAAAGTTGCCATCTTGGTAAGTAATTAACAATGAATTAGATAAATATTTTATGATTTTTTTTATTTGTTTGTTAATTTTACGATGTTGCCCAATAGAGCTATCCTTATTAGCAAAATTTTACCAAGATCTTTGGATAAAATGTACGTATAGAAATTCTGTAATTATTTTTTATAGTTGCAGAACACATTTTACGAAATAATGAGTACCTAGTAAAATTAAGAATGGACAGTGATAGTGATTTCTATATTTAATTCTGAGATAAGGTAAATGATAACGAGGATAATCTGTAATACACTAAAAATTACGTAGATTCTGAACAAAAAATGATTCTGGACAAACGAACGGTAACTCACCTAAACGAAAATTATGGTATATGAAAAAATAAAATCACAAAATGGTATACGATGCTATCACCTAAAACAAAACCATAATATAACTACTCATTTACTAAGCTGCAAAGGACTCCGTAGTTGAATTGTTGCTTTATATATCTTTATGTACCCATACTAAAAATTGCAATGCATTTATAACAGGGATTTTTTACAAAAATAGGTCGGAAAGTAGCAGATCTCCAACGGAATATGCCTATATCTTGAAAAATTTGAAAGATTATTTTAAAGATTAAAAAGTGGTAAAAAGCCACTGATGCACCAGACGATAGAACATAAAATTTAAAAAAAAACTTGTTCAATAGTAAAAAACAAATTAATAAGGGTAACTTGCATAAAGCGCTCAAAACAAACGGTATCTGTGTGTGTATAGATTTTTAAAATAATTGAGTTTTAGTTGTATTGAAAAACAACTACCTACCTTTTTTTTAGTTAGAAAGTTTTTATATTTTCGCCGTGTTCTTTGTTCCGTGGAATTTTGTAATCGAATTTAAACCTATTTCCCGACTACCTAGAGCTCTGACATTTTCAGGATAGCTAAGAACTGGATGACAATGCATGTTTCAAGTGTGTTTACGCATATACATAGATTTCGAAATTTATACTGAATTGTTATTAAATTAAATATGTATACATATTATCATTTTGAAAGACTTCATATAAGCTTGCGGTGGCCTATTTGGATAAGCGGTTGAAGCAGTTGATTGTGACAATTCTGTTGGGTTGTCGTAATAGAATCGATCTCGCGAGAGAGAAGTTTTTTTTTTCTTTTTTTTTTGTTCTTACATGTGAAAACAGTAATTATTATTTTAACTGGTAATAAAATAAACCGTTTTAGAAAGTTTTTAGATTCAACTATCCTTGATTTTGTTAACAAGGAAACAATCTTCTCTATGATCAAGCACAGCGTTGTATGACTTAATATTTTTGCAATATCAGGGATGCTGTGCATTGTTGAGATGACACTTAAAATATGACCTATAAATCAGTAAAAAACTTTCTATTATAAAAAGTTATTTTTGTAAATTGTGCTTATTTCTATTTGTAAGTGAAATTATTTAATTTATTATTTTAAGGCACTTTTAAGTGGATTGAAAGATTAGATTTCTACAAAATTCTACAAGTTTCGCCATGTATAAATTTTGGAATTCATAGAGATTTCAATTCAAGATGACACCCTTCCTGTTTATCCAGAAATAATGCTTTTAATTTGTATTGAAACGTAAAATATTTTTATCTTGGTATTTTTTTACATATACAATTTAACTGCCAAATAACCAAATAACAGTTATTTTTGAGTTTTAATTAAAAAAAAACTTACTGTATCATTTTAACTTAAAAAATTAACTTATTATGTTATTAGTTACCGACTAATTTATTTATTTGTAAAAGGGACAAAATTTTTGGGTAGTACCGAATTCCTAACTATGGTCAGATCATTACGATCGACCCCCAGCTGAGCTACCGGTCTCAGACCCTCTCCGTTAATCCTATGTCCGAATTCCTAACTGCAATATTGTATATTATTGAATTATTATTATCTGAATTTGATAAATCTAAAATAGTCTTCAAAATTTTAAAAACGAAATCTGTTTTGGAAAATCTTACATTATTTTTTTTTATACGATTAGATTTGAGTCGTAAAAGTATCGCGCGTTAAAATCTTGAAGTGAACGTTTTTAGTGAAGATAAACTGTATAGTAGAAGGTAAACTGTTTGAAGTATTTTTAACTTCCCGCTAAAAAAAATTAAAATTTTTTTTAAAATCGGGAAGTTATTGGTTTCAAAAATCGAGTTTTCATCGGATCTCAACGTTTTGAGGTCTTAGGAAACTCCCCTGACTATTTTTACGAGGGTGTCTGTATGTCTGTATGTACGTGTGGATGTGTGTGTGTGGATGTATGTAAACCTCTTAAAACTTTTGAACGGCTTGACCGATCGGAATGAAATAAAAATCATTCCAAAGAGTTCCATCTAACTTAGATTCCCTGTAAGTTTGAACCGATTCGAGCTGGTAGATTTCGAGAAATTTTAAAATAACCGAAAAAAACAATTTGTAAAAATGATGTTTTTTGGGCATATCGTTTTGGCTATTGCATTGATCAATTTCATAACCTAATCAGCTCTCAAGCTTAAAAAGCCACGTCGAATGCCGTTTTGCAACTTAAAATCGGTTGATTCGTTCGTAAGATATCGTTGTCGAAAAATTTCAAAAAAAGTGTTTTTTTTCAATAACTTAGAGATTTTTTGACTAACCGATTTTGCACTCTCGGTAACGTTTTTAGGTCTTAAAAAACTGCGTCGAATGCCATCTTGAACATCAAAATCGAATAAGGCGTTAAAAAGTTATGGCTTTTTAAACATTTTAAAAAAGTCAAAAACATCAAAATACGTCACGTTACTATAGCTTTGCGGTTAAAACTAGCGGGAAGTTGCAAGGATGGCCTTTAAGGTCAGCCTCTTTTTGATTTTTTTTTTCTAATTTTGTGTGATTAATAAAATTAAAAAAAGTTCAAAATTGCAATTATATATTCATTTTTGTAATTTTTGTCTAACTTTGTGTGATTAATAAAATTAAAGAAATTTCAAAATTGCAAATATATATTTATTTTCATTAATTTGATAAAATATGTACATGTCAAAATATATAAAAAAAAATAGTTAAAATAAATATATACATAAATACAGTCCCATTAACAAATCTAAAGTAGTCGCCAAGATCAGGTAGAAGATGTTGAGTTAGGAATTCGGACATAGGATTACCGAATTACTTACTAATCCCCAAATTTTATGACCTCGGTAAGGAATTCGTATATCCCGAAATTTTTAAATAAAAATTATTCTTTTCTCTAAAGAGAAAAAAAAACATTTTATTTATTAAATTCATAAGATTTGCAGAAACCGGTCAAGTCTAACTAAATTTAGGTGTCAATATTACAGCGAAGAACATAATTTATAAAACAAATCAACGAATATTTTTGAAGTGATAACTTCTGATGGGAGGGTAAACCGCTACGTAAAGTAAAGCGTTAGGGTACCAGTCTTAGGTTTGTTCCAACAGAACTGACTGTCAGAAGGACGTCAGAGGCAAGCTCAGAAACTTTTGTAAAAAATATTATTTAAATGAAAAATACTGTGTATAAAAAAATTGTTTATTATCTGACATGTTTCTTCTTTTTTAAAATTTTGTATAGTCAATATAGACACCTCACACTATTGAAAACCAAAACCTATTGCGTTACTCAACAAAGAATACCTAAATTTATTATTAGTAATAAAGATAAGAGAGTAGTAGAATAGAAGCATTCCAACAAGGATCATAAACCATGAACTAATACATGTACTGGAATTGCGCATTTTGAAGTTATTGAACGTGTTCATGTACTAATCAGAATGCTAACCATATTTCGCACAGTTTAAGTTATCTGTTCTGTTGGGCGTTCCGAGACGCACACTTTTTTTTATAGAAGTGATAACTTTTTATTGGAGGGTAAACCTCTTCGTAACGTAACACATTACGACGTCAGCCTCTCTGGCTTCCTATTCTCTCACGCATAAAGCAGCGACAGCAGGCTCCTTCTCTCTCACTCTAAACCAGTATTTTGGACAGTTCAACTTAGATTAGTTTTAGTTTTCACTTTTATCGGCGTCCCCAGACGCCCAATTGTTTTTATTAAAGTGATAAATTCTTAGTGGAGGGTAAACCCCTTCGTAACGTAACGCGTTACGGCGTTAGCCTGTCTGGCTTTTCATTCTCTCACGCATACAGCAGCGGCATGCAGGCTCCTTTTTTCTCACACTAACCCACAGTGCTACCGGTATCTGACAGTTCAACATAGAATAGTTTAAACTATTACTTTTGTCTTCAACCCGAGACGAGAGAAAAATTAAAATTTGTTTGATTCTGAGAAAGGAAAAAAAATATTTTAATACATTGTTAATTTTAAAAGTGTTATTTAATACACCCTATTGCCCGTATAGTATGTTGAAAAAATAGTTAAATTTTAGTTAATAAATATTTGTGTTAAATTAAATTTTAAACTACAAATTTGGCAGTTAATACCTACGTATGTATTTTAAATATATAATGAATACGATGGGCTTTATTCAAAGTTTAAAAGTATTTTCGGCTAAATTAGAAGCATCTTAAATTGGTACCCCTCTAAATCCCAGTATTAATATATAGCGAAACGTATAAAGTTGAAGGAAATCCGTTAAGCTACTTAAAAGCTATGTTTTCATTTACAAAAATTTATCCCTAGCCTCCAACAAACAATCTATTTATAATTCTATAATATTGTTAAATATTTAGTTTAAGTTTAATTTTTATAATGGGTATTTAATACATTATTTTGTGTTTGTGTCAATTTAAAGTTATAAACGTAATTAAAATAAACGCGTTTTATCTAATCATTAACATTAGAGTTCTAGTGCAGTAATAAATAATTTTTTGAGGGTCATGATCAGTCTACTGTGAGCGAAAAATTATGACCACATCGTCATAATATTAAACGTTCTTCATAGTCAAATCCACTAAAAATGGGATAACATCATAAGCAAGACAAACTTACACTTGTAAATATATATTCGCTTTTTGATTGGTCTGTCAGAAAGTTTCTGATTGACAGTTGCATTGGTCTAAAATAGTCTTACTTTGACTGGCTACAGAGATCAAAACTCGCTTTTTCAATGCATGTGATATGAAAAATATAGTGTGTGGCACGGGATGAAACAAAGACGATTTCTGACCGGGCGATAACACAATATAGTATTAAAATTAATGTATTTTTTTAGTATAACATCTTGTTAATAGGTATCCGTAGATAAACCTTTTCTTTTTCGTTAGAGGCTAACCCTGCAATCCGTTCTATCTCACTGGTCAGTTAATTGCTTAGGTCCCTCTCGTCATAAAAATGTGTAATGGTTTTTTAATGATCGTCTTGTTAAACAGTAAGAATTTAAGTGCTGGATGAGAAAACCCTTGTTATAGTCCAGGGAAGTTAGTTTTTCTCGTGACTTCGAATAATCCAGGTATCTGACAAGTTTTTATGTTATTATAGACCTATAGGAAGAAAACCTAACGGTTTCCTGCACAGAATTCGGAGCGGTATTTTAATTATTAACAATTTAGTGCAAAAAACGCGATTTTTTCGGTTTTTGCATCCCTAGTAAAAAGGTAAATGGTTGACATACAATTACAAAATTTTATCTTTAAGAAAATTGCAAATGCTTTAAAATCGCGTTTTTTAAAAATTAGAAAATCAAATTGTTGCTCCGCAAACTGCAAAATAAAGCAAAACCGTTATTTCTTAATAACTATTATTAAAATTAATCTGGATCTTTAATATTTCACCCAAAGTTGGGTATTGGGGTACTTAATAAACCCTTAAAATTTCAGACCGATCCATTAATCAGTTTAAAAGTTATTCTATTTGTTTATCCTAGAGAACTTTTTTTTGCAATACCATAAGACAGAAAATAATAAAGATAAGGCAATTCTGCTAATGCCAAATGAAAGTAGAAGACTTATAATATTAATATGTATTAAAAAAAAATTAAAAAATTTATTTATTATAGTCCAAAATTATAATGGAAAATTATTAAAATTGTTAGTTTATAAACATTTACAATAACTTTAAAAATATTATCCGTAGAAAAAATCTTTTTACATATTCGAAAAGCTGGAATTTTTACACGAATTTTCAAAAAAAAAAATTGTTCTAGGTCAATTTGGGATATGAATATCCCCACCAACGCAATCGAAAACATTTTTAAGTAAACATCATTGAGTTGAGACGTTTTAATATTTGGATTACTCAGATTTCAATATTTGAAAATATTGTTATTTTAGGAGCAGTATTTACTTGTATATACATTTAAATCTTTATATATTTATATAAAACATACATTTTTTAGGTAAAATTTAATAATAATTAATTATTTATTAAAGATAATTTATTTATAAAAGTGTACTTTAAGTTTTTATATGATTATTAATGATAGTATGATTAAAAAAATAGATTTTTAAAAGAAAATTGTTTTTTCAAAAATTGTTTAAACAAATTAGACTGTTTAATAATTAATAAATTTATAAACAAATTGCATATTTGTAATGTACAAAAAAGATACATACAAATTAAGAAAAGAAAGATCAAAATCCATTGAGTAAATCTGGAGATATAGAAAATTGTAGTAGTTTGAAGTTGCTTTTTCAGTTTTTGAAATCGTGGATCTGTCGGTTCCCCCTCCTCTTACCACGACTAAAATTCGTAGATGGTCCTGTGAAGGTGCATTGTTTGTGCAATTTTTTTCATAAAAAATACTAACCCCATTCATTAAAATGACACCAATTATGTTCCTTAATTATTATAAACAAATTAGTTGTGAATTTAAAAAAAAAAATGACTAACTTTGGCCCAAATTGACCTAGACCATCTTTTTTTTTTTGAAAATTCGTGTAAAAATGCCAGCTTTTTAAATATGTAAAAATATTTTTTTTGCGGATAATATTTTTATGCCAAGTTATTGTAAATGTTTATAAACTAACAATTTTAATAATTTTCCATTATAATTTTGGACTATAATAAATAAATTTTTTAATTGTTTTTTAATACATATTAATATTATAAGTCTTCTACTTTCATTTGGCATTTGCAGAATTGCCTTATCTTTATTATTTTCTGTCTTATGGTATTGCAAAAAAAAGTTCTCTGGGATAAACAAATAGAATAACTTTTAAACTGATTAATGGATCGGTCTGAAATTTTAAGGGTTTATTAAGTACCCCAATACCCAACTTTGGGTGAAATATTGAAGATCCAGATTAATTTTAATAATAGTTATTAAGAAATAACGGTTTTGCTTTATTTTGCAGTTTGCGGAGCAACAATTTGATTTTCTAATTTTTAAAAAACGCCATTTTAAAGCATTTGCAATGTTCTTAAAGATAAAATTTTGTAATTGTATGTCAACCAATTACCTTTTTACTAGGGATGCAAAAACCGAAAAAATCGCGTTTTTTGCACTAAATTGTTAATAATTAAAATACCGCTCCGAATTCTGTGCAGGAAACCGGTAGGTTTTCTTCCTATAGGTCTATAATAACAAAAAAACTTGTCAGATACCTGGATTATTCGAAGTCACGAAAAGGGTTTGTTTTTGCTTATTACCCTGGTCTATTACTTGTAAATATTCATAAATCAAATTATTTTAGCAGTATTCCTTAGTTTCATTGCGTTCATTCAGAATAGTTGTTTATATAAGTTGGTGTAGAGAAAAAGTATTAAACTAAGGATATAAAAGTTATTTAAACTATTCGTGATAAACCAAATTGACTGATGAATAAATAAAAGTTTAATTTTCATAACGAATTAAAGTTAAGTGGTGAATCTTTATGAAAATGTAATGTATTAATCGGAAATGTAATATATACCTAGGTACTCTTGTACAAATAAATGTAAATTTGATTGTTACCATATCAACCACTTTTATAAATCTAACATCTTTTAATAGACAAATAATCAGAAGTGATTGTAAAAGTTTAATTTTCACACCGAATTTAAGTTAAGTGGTGAAACTTTTTAAAAATGTATTAATCGGAAATGTAAATATGTAATATATACTCTTGGACAAATAAATGTAAATTTGATTCCTACCATATCAACCACTCTTTTAACTTTGTCTGAAAAGTCTGGTAAAATTATTAGATCATAGTTGAACGATAACTTACCATCTACAATTACCACAAAAGACATCCACTCAAATAGTATCACTAGACATCTTAAAAGCATTTGATCAAGTGTGGCATGCAGCTCTTTTATACAAACTGCCTTCATACGGTCTCTCGCCAAATCTTTGCAGATGGATATTTAACTTTCTCTCCAACAGACACATCAAAGTTGCCGTAGATGGACTTTCCTCCAACCTCTACAAGATCAACGCTGGAGTTCCTCAGAGATCGGCTCTAGCTCCTACTCTATTCCTATTACACATTAATGATCTACCAAAAGCCCCTAATAACTTGATACACGGTTTTGCAGATGATAGCAACCTATACTATAGCAAAGCGCACAACCGTCCCAAAACTCTAGATATTCTGGAAGAGGACAGAAGATACACAACAGCTTCTGTCAATCAAAACTTAAGAATTGAAGATAAGTGGGGAAGAAAGAATCTTGGATATTTCAACGCTTCCAAGACAAAGACATGTTGCCTATCCAACAAGAGGCAAACATACGACTAATCCATCACAATAAAAAATCATACACCAGTATCAAGCGACTTCATGACACTGGTTGGTATAACTATCTCCCAGGACTTACTCTGGAACGATAATATTAAATTCATAGCAACTACAAGAGAAAGGAAGTTGGGCTTTCTTTTTAGAGCACGGAAATATTTCTCTTCATTCAACTTAGCTACTCTTTACAAAGCCCAAATAAGATCTAATCTTGAATACTGCTCGCATGTATGGGGATCGGCGGCTCCGTCAAGGCTCAGAGTTCTTAATGCAATACAGTTCGACTAATAAATGACATCAGTCTTACCAAAACCCTGGCCCCACTATCCCACCGAAGGGCAGTGTCAGATCTTTCCCTGTTTTACCGATTATTAAACAGATTTTGCTCAGAGGAACTCTGCTCTATAATCCCTCCTCTTTTGAGACAAGCCAGTGCAACGCGACGTGCTAACTACATGCACCCTTATACTGTTTAGTGCCAGACATCGAGAACAGAACGATTCAATCGTTCTTTCATTCCCAGTGTCTCCAGATTGTGGAACTTCTTACCTTCCCACGTCTCCCTCACTCGTCCTAACTTGCAGTCCTTTAAATACCAAATCAATAAATTGTCTCTTCAGTTTATTCTGCATAAAAGTGTACAAAATTTCACAAGTATTTAATAGATTTTTAAGTATATGTACATCTAAAGTAAAACAACAAAAATTACATATTATTGCCGCAAAATGATCCCATACTATGCTACGTAGAAGTACACCACAAAAAGAGCCCTCCTCAAGAAAATGTAACTATTAAAGAGGCAAAGAACTCGAAAGACTTGTGCATGCCTGCCTATGTACCAGAGTTGTATATAGTAAGGTATACTACGATATTAATCAGAAAGTAATAAAAAAAAAATAATAATAATAAATAATATTAAAAGGTAAAAATATCAAAACAAAATAAAGCAAAACAGTACTCGTATTATTGTTATAAATAAGCAAATAATTAAATGACATTCAGCTCCACACTCACCGCAGTAATACATTAGTGAAAGAATTTGGTTTTTTTTTATAGATTTTTCAGTTTCCACAGCAAACCGTTTTTTCTTTTTAATTTCCCTGATTGAAATCGGTAGGAGGTTATACCACTTAGGCCCAAGGTATCTGTAAGTCCTCATGGAGAGTGTGGTTCTGTAAGCAGGCACATATGAATGCTTAATAACATCAAGGTTGCTCCTATTCAAATGAACCCAAATCAAAGAAGATAGAATAAAGAGTTGTTTAATATTAAGTAATTTAGTTTTAGTAAAAAGTTTATCGCTGGGATATTTGTATGGCAGATTATGCATCACCTTAACAAGACACTTGTGGATTATATTAAGCTGGTATTTGTTCGAATTATACGTCCCACCCCAGAATAAAATTCCATAATTTATAACAGATTTTACCAAAGCGCAGTAAACTAAATTTAAATTACGTTCATCAAAAATACTTCGCAGCAAATAAAATTTAGACGTTAATTTTCTTATCCGGGCTGACAGTAACAAACAATGTTCATTCGATTTAAGACTCGAGTCAACCATTACACCCAAGTATTTTATCTTGTTAGCCTGAACTATTCTCGGACATACACAGGTATTATTCCTGAGGCAAGATTCTTTGTGAATAACAATATCATCAAAGATTGGTAATCCATTAACATTCATTGAGAAAGTGATACATTTTGTCTTTGTAAGATTTAAGGAAAGCGCAGTATATTCAAGCCAAGATATGATGACCGAAAAGTCCGCACCTGCAGCAGAACAAACATCCTCCCAGGTTTTTCCAGTTATAATTAAAGCTGTATCATCAGCATATGTTATCAGCCCACCACTTAATCTAAGAGAAAAAATGCCATTGATATATAAGATAAAAAGTAGGGGACCTAAAACAGTACCCTGGGAACGCCCACCCTTACTACCTGAGCATCACTCAAATCATCTCCAAGCCTTACTCTCTGAATTCTATTTGACAAGTAGGATCTTAACAGTGCAAGTGCATTACCTCGAATCCCACATGCATCAAGTTTATCAAGAAGTTTCCTGTGTGACAGAGTGTCAAAAGCCTTAGCTAGGGCTAAAAAAATTGTAAGGCACTTGTAACCCCCCTCAAAACTTCTTTGTACCCGACCCACCAGTTCACCAATTGCATTCTCTGTTGACATTCCCTTTCTAAAACCATACTGATTCCCGTTTAAAACGTTATTACTCTAGAAATTTAACTAACTGTTCTTTCATACATTTTTCAAAAACTTTGGAGATACTGCTCACTAGAGAAATTGGACGATAAAGCCCCAATAAATGGTCTCGGTACATTTGTATTTAGGTATATACCTACGAGGACATCCTAAACAAAACTATTTATTTTGATCGTCGGAAAGTGCTCCCAGTTTTACCAAAGAATGATAATGAAGTGCATCAAATTTTAAGTAATTTCGATATTAAAACAAACACTAGCGAATCGTTCTTATTTATTAATACCTATTAGTAGTGAAAACATTGTAGCGTTTTCGTTTCAAACGAACATTCAAATTTTAAGTAATGTGAGTCATATTTAGTTAGATGGCACATTTAATTAATGCACTTAATTTCTCTGTCAACTACTTACAATCAACGGGTTTGTAAACGGTAACTATATTGCTCTTGTATTTGGTTTATTATTTAGTAAGAAAGAATCTATTCGAGACTCTTAAGGAGATATACTCCAACATTTTGGCGCGAACCCTAGAAAGAGCAACGATACTCAAACAAACCCAGTACAGAGAATAAATGTAAAAATTTTGTCAGGTATAAATTTACCCCGATATTTAAAACAGCTACTGATTCACCGAACTGTACTCAGAGGTTCCTAGTAGAGGGCGCTTTAAATCAGCGAATAAAATATATTAAATCTGTATTGCGTTTTTCTCAAAAATTTCAAAATATTTTGATATGAAATTTTAGTCATGAATAGTTTGTTTCATTTTACGTGGTAGACGCATGTTTTTATTACACCAATTTTTTTTCCTCTCCATAAACCATCATAATTTTCTTTAAGTTATCATTTATTTAAAATGAAAGTATGCGTGTACCACGTAAAATGAAACAAACTATTCATGACTAAAATTTCATATCAAAATACTTTGAAATTTTTGAGAAAAACGCAATACAGATTTAAAATATTTTATTCGCTGATTTAAAGCGCTCTCTCCTATGAACTGGGTTTGTTTGAGTATCGTTGCTCTTTCTAGGGTTCGCGGCAAAATGTTGGAGTATATCACCATAACACCCAAAACATCATTAAAAATTACTGATATTGTTGTGGATTTAAAAAAAGACATATAAAATATCATTGTGGAAACTTGGCCAAATATAAAATGAATTGGGTGTCGGTTTCATTTAAGCCAAGTTTGGTAAGGAAATATTTAGCAGTGTGGATTAACTCACGAATACGAAGACAAAAATTATATCATTGGACTTAGGCTTCATCTAGCGTTTTTATTAGCATATTTAAACCCAGAAGAAGTACCCAATAGCTTGATAGCAAAGCAACTTCTTGCAGAAGTCTTGACTTTTATTTAAAAATTAAGTACACTATGTTATACCAGCAAACCTAAATTTTATATATATATATATATATTATTTAAGGTACTATTTTAAGACCATTTGTACGCGGCTAGACCGATCCAAAGACCCAATCATCCCCTCAGACGCCATAAAACGTTTCATGTGAGTGCGGGCGTGACGTTATTATTCATACACATGAATGTGATTGAAAACACTAAATTTCTCCAAAAGACTGTACACGAACACCCTTGTACTTATACATTTTATATTGCTCCAGATGTGTGTGACGTATTTTCTATTTTTTATTTAGTCTATTATCGTGTAACTGTTGTAACGGTGACCGAAAAATTGAAGAATTATACCAATATTAAAATATTTGGAATATGTAGGAAGATATAATGGCTACTCCATTGAATTGTGTATTTTTTTATGATAAGTTTAAAAACATTCTTTTTTGACAATACTTTGAAAAAATATACAAAAACAGATATAATAATTAACAATTCATGCGTATAAATAATGCCCTTACTCTCGAACCAACAGGTAAAGTTCGATGGCCTCTGGGGGAATGGCTCCTTGCATTGTTCTGGCTACGTACAAAGGTTCTTAAAATAGTACCTAAACTAATATATATGAAATTTAGGTTTGCAAGTATAACGTTGTTTACCTAATTTTGAAACAACCTTCAATGGCACACGGAAACTGTCTGGCATAATAGATCCTAGTGTTAGACAATATTTTTAAAAATATATTTGAATACGATTCTACGTTAACATAGGTGACTAAGGTTCTTATGTACCTGTATGGGATTCCATTTTAAAACCATAATTTAAATTGCAAAACATTGGCATAATAAAATAGAATATATAGTCCATTTCATCGTTTTTGGCCGATTTGATATTAGAAACGACTGAAATAAGATTAAACTGTCATCCAAGTTAACCAATGGCGGAGAGTTTTTTTTTCTAAATTAGGTCGTAAATTTATGAAACTATCAGTGTGGTTTGACATCTACAAAAATATGACATTAATAATTATTAAATTCAACCCTTCAACAACGAGCCGTACATGACGGTTACGAGGAATGTAAATTAAGTCAAGACTTCCGTATTGAATACTTTTTATCTACCGGTGAAACAAGATGCAGTTACGTAAGTGTTGTATTAAAAAACAAACGTCCTCATTTAAATTTCTAACTTGCCTTTATCTGAGAGAGATGTATAACTCTAAATTTACTTCGAGTATGATTTCTGTCATCGGCCAAAATCGGTGAAATGGATTATATCATAATTTTAATTAAAAGATAAACAACATTGTATATTGAAAACCTATGTTGACAATATGTTTTTTAGTGATGATATTATCTTTTTTCTCCTGAAAAACCCTGTAGAATTCAATTTGCAAATATAAGTTTAATAATTATATGATAATAGATGTTACGAAACGGTTTTAGATAAGGGAAGTTCAAATATTATAGTAAAAATGTAAACCAAAAATTATAATTTATTTACTTTTTGAATTTAGTACAGATGAAAGACAATGACAGTGTTTGATACAAAAAATGGTGATATTGAGAGACACTGGCCCCAAATACTAGCAATTTTAATTGGTGAGTAGTAATAATTCCTATGAAGTTTTAGAATTCTTTTATAATATTGCTTTGAGAATGATAAAAGTCGAAAAACATAATAAGTATATTTTAAGTGCTGTTGGAATAAAAATTTAGTGACGTTCAAAATTGAATAAATAAACTATAACAAATTATAACAAAGGTTATTTATTTACCTTGCCTAAGGTTCTATTTTATATGTAAAGCGATTACAAGAGAACCATTTTTGGAGTAGAGATGGCGTTACTTGCGACTGTGTTATAGTTTCTCAAGCTTTTACATCAAATTTTGACCATTCTATACCGGAAATGTCTTTTCATTAGTGACTGAAGAGACAAACCTGTACTTTACTGATGAGCTCTAACTAGTGCGAAACACAGTGTCTACAGTTTAGTTTTGTCCTTGTATAGACTAATCAATATTTATATCTACGTAGCAGCATCCTGTGTTCCAGAGTTAGGAATGTTGAGAATTTTAACCAGGCACAAATCCAGATAATTTATCTGGAATATACTGTCAGCATGGCACGAGATACTTTTGTATCATTTTTTATCATTCTATGTATAAGACTGTCAAAAAATGCTCCATTTCGTTTATATAAATTGTTTGTAAATAAACTCAGTCCTTACCAAAGACTATTGAAAAAAAAAACACAAGCAAAGCAATAAAAGATTATAATTATTAAACAAAATAGACACACAAATATTTTCTTGTAGTATGTTTTTTCATTCTGTTAATGCTGCGTCTGTGCAACATTTTCCTTATTGTTTCCACGAGCTCTAACCCTTCTTTTGAGATGATCTCAGTAATGTTTCCTAGGATTTAGGTCTGGTGAATGTGTAGACAAAGCTAGAAATGCAATACCTACCAATTCAAGCCATTCTTTAGTTAGTCTGATTTTATCGGAAGGTGCATAATCTAGTATGTAAATAAAATTATCCACACTTGCAGTCAAAAGACGATTGATTTAGCTACCAAATCAGCATAATTTCGATCGATTAAAATTTGTTAAAGTAGTAACAATGAAGGTTTTACTTGTTCTTATCTGATCTTGGGACCATCCTGGTCTTATCGAAAAAAAAAAACATTAAGTCAATTTTTAATTGTCTAGTTTTAGTGCTAGAGGCACCAATTTTACCACTTGCCTAAATAACTGTATAACCTGTTACACTTTCTTTCTATAGATGGCTAAGAATAATATAATTTCATTCTAAACGCTTTACAAGTTTTTGAAAATTTCAAAGACAATGACCATTCAACTAAGAAGAAACAACTACTTCCTGGGCTATATGCCCCAACGGATATTGGATTATACTTCAAAGTCAAACGGGGTTGGAATATCTACAAGATAACTTAACCCAACCCTTCCAGTTTGCAGTTAGAAGGGACAACATAACTTATAGACCGGTTTCGGTGTTTTTGCACCTCGTCAGTATAAGGTATATGTTATCCGTCAGCGAGCTGTAAAGCATAATCACTGACTAAAGACTGAACTAAAATCGTAATCCTTATATATCTTTCAATAAAGAAAGTTTAAAGGACACGATAGTAGTGACATCCTTACCTCCAACTGCAAACTAAAATTCGACTTGACACAAGACTTTCGTCGTGATCTATAAACGAATAATTACCGAAAACTGTATCATTGTCATATTTAATAAAGCGTGTTTGTCAATAGATGGCTAAGAATAATATAATTTCATTCTAAACGCTTTACAAGTTTTTGAAAATTTCAAAGACAATGACCATTCAACTAAGAAGAAACAACTACTTCCTGGGCTATATCCTTATTTTAGTGAAAACTGCAATCATTAAAATCCTTTAAGAAAATGTTAAGATAAACTGCTCCTATGCTACTAAAATTACATAAATTGTGAAAAATGAACGAGGTATAATAAATACGAACTGTGGTCAGTACATACTAATTGCGGTCAAAGGTATTTATGTAAAAATTTGGAACATCCGAACTGCGGTCACGGATGTTTAAGGTACTTGATGGTTGATAATCACTGCCCTATTATCTTAAGGGTTATAATGAAACATCAATAATAGTAAGTCGATGATAGTTTAAGTCAACGTAGGACAAGTCCGGAAAAGTCTCTGAGAAAAGTATTCGTTGTCAGTAAAATTGATTTTTATTAATGAAAAACAACATTATTAAAACTGTGAGATACACATTTAACAAAATTAATGCGCGACAGCTCTCATCTGTCTAATTTTTGGATCTTATCATTTATAAATTGTTCCGTTTGCCGGATTTTATGTTTTGGTAACATTTCTTCGTTTCTTTCAGCTGAGTTCATTTTTATATAGGTGTCAATTTGCATACTTTTTAATGTTTCCAAAAACACATATATATTAGGGTGTGGTTGTGATGTTTCCTTATTGAATTTTGAATGGAATGACTCGCAGGCATTTGTTGTTCGCAATGAACTAGAATCTTTTGCGACCCAAATGTATGGTGGGAAAAGCTCATCGTTGTCTATATAAGTTTCCACTAAACAGTCAGTAAAAGCTGAAACTCTATCAGGACTAGGTTGGATGCTTATAAAATCTTCCACCATCGAATCAACAACTTCTTCAGGAGTTAAATACGTTAATCCAAACAAATGGCGCAACCATTTTCCAATTTCTGAATTTTGGTTTTTGTAGTCAGTTACCAAGCATAGTCTCTGAATTTTTCTCCACCTGCAATTGAAGAGATATGTGTTAACTATAAAAATTTTTAAAAAATTTTTGGGTTGCTATCTTACCATGATTGACAAAGGTGAAAACGACAATCAATAATGTCTACTTCGGGAAACACTTGAATGAATTGCCTGTTCAAAATCAATGACTATATTCTTGGGTGAGAACTGGTAACCAATTTTTTCACATTTCATTTGCAGTAATTGGAATAGTGTTTTGTACGTGCTTCTTGTTTTATTTAACAGCAGGCAAAACACTAGTGGTATATAAATATTATTTAGATACCCGTGAATTGTAAATATTTGAAAAAAACATTTCAAACAAAAAGTTCCGTCCATAAAAATTGCTTCCTGGTTACTGACAGTTTTAATATTTGTGAGGCATGAAAAAACTAAAATATTTTTTTCTTCGTGGTTGATAAACAGTATAAACACGAAAGTTTCTCCTTTAGCAGTTGTCACTTCCAAATCTCTTAAAACTTGATGGATTTCCGATATGTTTTTCGGCATTTTATTAATTCGGATTGAATTTATATATTTTCGAATATAAGTTACATCTATTGATTTAATTGAACTGATCACATTTTGTTCCAGAATCTTATTGTATTAACATTACCTCATTAAACACATTTTAAAAAGTAATTAGGAATATCATTAAGATCCCTCAAGTACCTATATAATCCCTGACCGCAGTTAGTATGCACCGGTGAGATCGAAGTATTGGTTAAAAATGGGAAGTTGTTAATACCCAACCACTGTTGCTCTTTGCTTAAACAATTTATACACTCTTTTAAAATATGTTTAAACATGTCATTTTTAGGCATCAAAACATACAAAATAGTTATTTATGAAACAGTTCGTAAAGTATGCTTTTTGCGCACGCACGCGATGCTTAGAGCACGAGCGAAGCGAGTGCTATATATCGCGTAAGTGCGCAAAAAGCACTTCACGCAACATTTTATCTACGATAGTCAAATAAAAAATAATTACAATAAAGCAATTTATTTTAAATTTATATCTACATTTTTTATACATTTCAAATTTGAAAATTCAAACTACAAAACTGTCAGAATAACTTTTGTTGAAATTTAATGCTCTCATAGCAATACCATGACAACGCAAAAGCTAAGGATATTTGATAATATGAAGGTGTGCCAAAAACAGTGCGAAAAAGTAAATCCCATTTAAAATATATTGTTACTTCACGCACACTTTTAATCCTTCACGCACTCTTGTCCATAATGACAGTTTTCACGACTAAAAATTGATACGTAATATGAGGTAGAGTAGATAAATATAATTTATTAAATAGAAATTAAATTACTAACTTGATTCTACACTTAAAATTTGGGAGGAAATACATTTACCCATTTGTAATAAAAAGTTAAACATAACAAATTTCGGCATCTCATTAGATCACCCACTGCCATTGTTTAGACATTTTTTTAATATTATAATCAATTTAAG
Source organism: Altica lythri (assembly GCA_964028335.1). NCBI lineage: Eukaryota > Metazoa > Arthropoda > Insecta > Coleoptera > Chrysomelidae > Altica > Altica lythri. The sequence goes on along the minus strand of OZ034806.1, from coordinate 42,222,399 downwards.
TAAAAAAATCATATACAAAAATGTGAATTATTAAAAATAAACACATTTTTAGGTTCAATAGCAGGATTAACAGATGGATTATTATTTTCTTGGACTTCTCCGTTTGTGGTAAAAATCACACAGGACAAAGAAAATTATGACATCACTGAAGAAGAAGCTTCTTATTTTAGTACAATACAATCGTTTGCTATGTTCGTAACAGCACCATTTTTTTCTGTGTTAATGGATAAATGGGGACGGAAAAAAACCTTTCTTATAATAGCCGTTACACACAGTTTAAGTTGGTTGTTCTCTGCATTTGCTAGAAATGTTATTGCCTTTTATACTGCCAGAGTTTTTGCAGGAATATCAAATGCTTGTTTTTTTTGCATATTTCCTGTATATGTTGGTGAAATTGCTAATCCTACAGTACGGGGAGTATGGGGTAACATGACAGCAACTGCTATTTACGTTGGACAATTTCTCATAAACATAATTGGTAGTTATTTTGATATTAAGCAAACATCGTATATTTGTATAACTCTACCAATAACTTTCTTTATATTATTTGCTATGATGCCAGAATCCCCTTATTGGTACATTATGAAAGGAAAAGAAGAAGAAGCAAAAAAATCTCTTACGTTTCTTAAACGAAAAGCAAATATTGACAGTGATTATAAGCAACTAAAATCGGATGTTGAAAGACAGTTATCTGAGACTGGTACTTGGAAAGATGTTTTTGCGATTAAAAGTAATAAAAGAGGCCTACTAGCAGGATGTTTCTTAAGATTAGCGCAATTGATGTCTGGTTTGCAAATGTTTTTTATATATACGCAGTTCATTTTTCAAAAGTCTGGTGGCAATATTGGGCACGAATTAGCTTCAATTATTTACACAGCTATAAGTGTTACTTTAAACTGTATTGTATTAATATTTGTAGTTAACAAATTTGCAAGGCGAACATTATTTGTTGCTTCACTTTTGAGTACGTCTATATTGCTATTTTCATTAGCGACATATTTTTATCTGGATGAAAATGTTGATATAGATCTTACACTAGTACGGTGGTTACCTCTAGCGGGTATGATAATTTATCAAATTTGTGCTTCAATTGGTATATCTATTATTCCTTCATTGATGATGAGCGAACTGTTTTCAGCAAGTATCAAATTAAAAGCAATGATGTTACTAGTTATGCAGTATGCAGCGGGAAATCTACTTACTAATTTGATTTTTTATTACCTTAATAGTTTCGTAGGTTTTTATGCTCCATTTTATTTGTTTGCAGCATGTAATATAATTTCAATAATACTTTCATTTTATCTTATACCAGAAACTAAAGGGAAAACTCTAGAACAAATACAACAAATCTTAAAGAAAAAATAATATAGGTACTTGTTTATTGTTAAAATAAATATTTTAAACAAGCGAGAAATACAGTTTTTTTTGGGAAAGGGTCACTTTTATTTCATTGAAGTTGGTGGCAAAAATACACCAATGAAGTATTTATTTTAGTTAAATATTTCTATTCAGTAGCCTTTATAAATGTTTTGATTGCTTTGTGATTAAAGTTCACAAACGATTAATAATAAACTATATGTTTGCATAAAAAATAAATGAAATTAATTAAAATTAATAAAAAAAGGACACCGATTTGACGACAAGAAGACTGTTGAACCCAATGCAACAAATGCCCTAAAGGCGATTCCGATAACTGACTTTCAAGACTACTTTGGGAAGTGGAAGCATCAATATGAAGCATCCTTCGAAGGATGCCACCAACTAGATGACGAAGAATAAGCCAAGCGCCGAAAAATAGGGGCAGGCCGGATACTATAGTTATAGTATCCGGCCTGTTAAATCATAAGAAGATAAAAAAAACCCTACTAACCGCTAAGTACATCCATTGCCAAGCGGTTAAAGGCTCTATAAAGTATAAACAAAACTCGCAGATTTAATACCTGTCGGATGTCAATTTTTTTATTTTTTCCAAAAGTCATTTCTTATTTGTGTAATTTATAAATACAACACGTTCTATATACTGGGAAATTTTTAAACACGGTGCATTCAGATAAAAGGTTGCACAATTTCTGGATGATAGTCGCGAGCCAAAAAGATCCAGGATTACTAGAGTGTCCGCAAGGATGAGTTTATTGTGGATTTTTTTGTATAAAATAAGAACAAAATGATTATTACGTCTCATATAAAAACTAAAAAAGGCCCTCAAGGAGTCATTCTAGGAAGTATCAATTTTAAGTTAGGTAATAATAAAGGACCCAAATTTGATCCTTGAGGAACACCAGATGTCACAATGTAGTCAGATGACATAAAACTGTTTAAGGAGACATACTAAGTGCGTTTAGTGAGATAAGATTGAAATGAGCTCATTAGAGAAGGGAAGAGACTAAAATTGGTAATTTTATTTAGCAGTATACCATGGTCAAGCTTGTCAAATGCCTTGGAAAAACCTGTGTAAATTACATTAGATTGTCTTTGACAATTAATATCCTTTGCTATATATTGAGTTATAGTTAGAAAAAAAGATATTCTATTGATAATATATTAATTGGTTAACATGCGGATAAACGGTACGTTCTAAAAGTATTTCGAACACCTTTGCAAAATTGCAAAATATGGAGATCGGCCGGTAATTTTCAACTTTATTTGTGTCATGCTTTTAATAAATCGGATATTTGAGAATTTTCTAATAGTGGGAAAAGATGGTGATTTAAGGCATATATTTAAGGAAATACAGAAGCACAGTCTTTTAATAAAAATGCTGGAATGTCATCTTGACCCATGTTTATCTTTGTCTAAAATTAATTAAAAATGGCATCATATACTCTATATTTAATAACGGCATGTTATAGTTAAGACTAGGCTGGTAAGGTAAAGGTATTGATGTGGCGTATGATTTTCTAAAAAATACTGCATAGCTGTTTAAAATGAGTTTGGGACCCTCAAGTACTTGTTGGTTGAAATGAATTACCAATCCTAGAAGCGGATCCCTTATTGTTTACAAAATTCCAAAAATTATTGGATTTGAAGAAACTTTACTTCTTCAACCTATTTGTTATAAGCTATCTCAGAATCAGCTTTCATTTTTCCCTGAATAGTTGTAATCTCACCAGACTAAACATCACTCTCACGTTCACAAAGACGCCTTTCGGCGGATTTAATTTATAGTATTTAAATCTTACCAGGGTCCAGTGTGGATATTTGTAATAATATTTTAAAAAGTATTTTGGAACACAACGATCTAATATATTATATAGCTTTCTATAAACGTAGATAGATGAATCCTCTGCGTCATCAAGAACCTCCATTTAATAACTAGTATTCATTCATATAAAAAAGAAAAATTAGCCTTGCGGAAATTGTAACAGTTTTAAAACCTTGATTTTAATTTTGACTATTGTAGTTGTGAAAGGAATATAACAATTGATAACATATAGATAACTGGATCTTAGATTAATTTTAACAACTATACTAAATCGATCAAATAAAAATTAGGTAGTGTCGTCGATTTAAATACTCGTGCCCAAATTAGAGCTGTACTAACATTTAATTAGTAAAAGGCCAGTTGTCGGTCAGATATTAGTTTAGGTAAGGCACTATAGATATAGGTATTATCATCAGCCATTTTTTGTCAAATGTCAGTCAGTTCACGTGCTAGACCATAGACAAATTAAACAGACGTGCAATCGTATTTTATAGCGGTGAAAATGGAAACTAAACGAGCTGGTAGCAGAAGAGCGAAAAAGTACTTATAACGGTATAATGACAAAGTAAGTACTATTAGTGGTTTTAGTTTAAAATAAATTTCAGGTACTTAAAGCATAAAAAGGGTATAGAAGTTAAGTTTTAAAGTGCGCTGATGTCGGAACTTGTTGCCAACTTTATAATAGGCATCAACACATCTATTCTATTATCTCTGGTTTTGTGGTTGACATTGGACTAAACATGGCTGATGATAATACCTATGTTTATAGAGCCTTAGTTTAGGTGTTTAGGGGTAGTTAGTATTGTAGCATGCATAATTATTATTAATACGAATTACGTTTTATGACTGTGAGTATATAAGTTGATTTTAAGTGATTTAATAAAGTTTGTTAAAGTTACGTGCCCACATTAAGTTTTATTTTAATATTATTTCCAATCGCCGACCACCCTACAACTTCAGAAGTGGGATAAGGATAAAGATAAGGATTAATAGGAATAAAGGTAAATAAACTTAAGATCTAATAAAATGAGTGTTCACGAAGAACAAGATGGCGATCCAGTTACTATGGATAATGTGATTGAAGCATCTGTAAAAGCTATTTTACGATACCAACAAGCAAATCATAATCAAGCTCCAAGGGTAACAAATAATGAAATTTCTGCGTTGATTTCTGAATTTAGTGGAGATATAACCATATGGTTAGAAAGCATTGAAAAAATTAGAAGTGCATATACTATCTCTGAAGAATTAATACAACTTTTGGCTATAGGTAAATTAACTGGAAAAGCAAAAAATTGGTATCAAAGCAAGCCTGATTTAATAACTAAAGATTGGAATGCTTTAAAAACCGATATAAAAAATGTACGCTGTAAATGTTGATCCTGTAGCTTTGCGTAGAAAAATGGAAAGTAGAAGATGGAAAAAAGCAGAAACGTTTTCTTCGTATTTTCATGATAAATTACTATAAGGAAATAATGCTGAAGTTAGTGATGAAGATATGATTTATTATATAATAGATGGTTTAGATGACAAATTACTTCAGAATCAAGCAAGAATGATGCTACCTACAATAGACTCTACTGAAAGTCTATATAATTTAATGAATAGTGTCGTTAAAGATGATTCAGTTGCTCCGACTTCTAGATTTGTTTCTCACCGACCTTCTGGTAGTAATAATGGAACTGCTGGTTCTAGTTCTGGAGGTAATACACCTTTCAATTCAAGACTACCGATAAAATGTTTTAATTGCGGTCGAACTGGACACAGAATAAATGAATGTAGACAACCCAGACGTCAACGAGGATCCTGTTATACATGTAGAAGTACAACTCACAAAGTTCAAGAATGTCCCAAGAGAAGCCAAGGTAATTGTCCCCAGTTACCCGATTCAACTACAAGTAGTACTAATACAATGGCTATCGTTGAAGTGCAATCAAGATCCACAGAACCTTATGTTGTAGAAGTAGAATTTAGTAAAAGTAATAATATCGTTGCAGGAATATTAGAGTCCTATTTCACTTGTAAGTAAAAATTTTGTAAATAGTAAAGATATTATACAATTAAAAAATGCATTTTATCAAGTCAGTCTAAATTTAGAATCGAGAAAATATACTTCATTTATTACCCCCGCAGGTCAATATGAATTTAAGCGAATGCCTTTTGGTTTAAACTCGAGTCCGTCAACATTTGCTAGATTTATTAACAAAAAATTTTCTGAATTAACTAAACAAGGAAAAGTAGGTACTTATATATTTCGATGATATTATGATTGCGACGGAAACTATATCTGAAAATATTGAAATTTTAATAGAAGTTCTTGATTTACTCACAGATAATTTATTGGAACTCAGATTAGATAAATGCCAATTTTTATTCAACCAAATAGAGTTTTTAGGGTATATAGTATCACTTAAAGGTATCCAACTAAATCACAGCAATGTAGAATCTATTAAAAATTATCCCATCCCATGCAATGCTAAGCAAGTACATCGTTTTTTAGGAATGGCTAGTTATTTTCGAAAATTTATTAAAAATTTCTCTGTTTTCGCTAAACAACTTTATGATCTTTTAAAGAAAGATGTTAAATTTACTTTTAATGATTCTCAGATACATGCTTTTGAAATAATTAAGTCTAAATTGATATCAGAACCTATTTTAGCAATTTATAATGTAAGTAACGAAACTGTGATGCTAGTTCGATAGGATTCGGATCTATTCTTATGCAACGTCAAAGTGATAATTAATTTCACCCAGTTTTCTTCTTTAGTAAACGAACTAGTGATTGCGAATCGAAATACCATAGTTATGAGTTAGAATGCCTCTCAATTATTTATGCCTTAAAAAGATTTCATGTATATCTACATGGTATTCCTTTTAAAATAATAACAGATTGTGATAGTTTTAGATTAACATTATCAAAGAAGGGTATTGTTCCTCGAATTATGAGATGGTGTCTTTACTTGCAAAATTATAATTATTCAATTGAATACAGACCTAATACAAAGATGCTGCATGTTGATGCATTAAGTAGAGTTAATTAAGGTTTAGTTATTGAAGGAAATATTCTATATCAAACATTAGCTTTGAAAAAAACAAATGATGTAGAAATTAAGAAAATTTATGAGAAACTTGAACATAATGAACACGCTTTCTTTGAATTGAGAAATGGAATCGTTTATAGAAAATTAGGAAACAGTATTCTATTTTATGTGCCCAACGAAATGAAATTTGAATTTATGTATACCTATCATAATAATTTTGGACATTTAGGAGTTGACAAAACTGTGGAATTAATAAAACCTACATATTGGTTTCCTAACATGAAACAAAAACTATCTAATCATATTAGTAATTGTTTAAAATGTATTGAGTTCAATCCTAAAAGTGGTAAGAAAGAAGGAGTTTTACATAATATCCCTAAAGGTAATTTGCCATTTGAAAACATTCATATAGATCATTATGGACCATTAGGAAAATCTGATAAGTATAAATATATTTTTGAAATAATTGATGGTATTACTAAATTTATTAAATTTTTTCCATGTAAAAGCACTACTAGTAACGAGGTTATTAATCATTTACAAAATTATTTTGATAATTACAGTAGACCTAAAACTCTAATATCTGATAGAGGATCTTGTTTTACATCTCAAGAATTCGCAGACTTTTTATAGGAAAATAATATTAAACATATTCTTATAGCCACCGGGTCACCTAAGGCTAATGGTCAAATTGAACGGATGAATAGGATTTTAACTCCTATGTTAGCTAAATTAAGAGAAGAAAAACAAAATAATTGGCACAAAGTATTAAGTGATGTTGAATTTTACTTTAATAATACTGTTAATAGATCAACGGGAAAAACACCTTCAATGTTATTATTTGGTAGAAATCAATTAGGGAAAATTCAAGACAATCTTAGAGAAATTTTAGAACATGCAGAAAATAATAAAATAGATTTAGTTACTATTAGAGAACAAGCTTCAAATCAGAGTGAACATCAACAACAGAAAAATAAAGAAAGTTTTGATTTATGGCATAATCCCGCTAATACATATAAAATTGGAGACTATGTTATGATCGCGAATTATAATACCACACCTGGAATAAATAAAAAATTAATCCTCAAGTATAGAGGCCCTTATATTATTAAAACAGTTCTTCCTAATGATAGATATGTCGTTACTGATATTATAGGTTTTCAAAATTCACAAATACATTACGATGGTGTTATTGAAGCTGCACGACTTAAAGCTTATTCAAGGGAATAAATTAATAATTATTGTTTTATTTAAAAATAAGTTTGTTTGAATTTTTATTAAAGTATTTGTCATTATGTTAAATATAGACATTTTCAAGATTAAAATATGTATTTATTTTTAAGATCCAAATTTATGTTACTAAATTGTATTGTTATGATAAAAAAATATTATGTATAACAGATTATGTTTTATGGTTTAAAAAAAACAAACGTTTTTTATGAATTATGTTAAGATTTATGTCTTTTCTTAATTATGCTATAATATATGTCTTTTATGACTTATGTATTTTCTGAATTATGTTATGAAACAAATTATATGTGTTAAGATATTCTTTATTATAATGTGAATTAGTTAAGATATTGATCGAGGACGATCAAGTTATTATGTCAGAATGGCCGAGTTGTAGTCGATTTAAATACTCGTGCCCAAATTAGAGTTGTATTAACATTTAATTAGTAAAAGGCCAGTCGCCGGTCATGCGCAGATATTATAGTTTAGGGGTAGTTAGTATTGTAGCATGCAAAATTATTATTACTACGGATTACGTTTTATGACTTTGAGTATATAAGTTAGTTTTAAGTGATTTAATAAAGTTTGTTAAAGTTACGTGCCCACATTAAGTTTTATTTTAATATTATTATTTCCAATCGCCGACCACCCTACAGTAGTGAATAATAATCTAGAATAATTTCTATGGACTCAAAAAGTTCAAAACAACACTTCCGCCCTTGTGATAAAGATTTATATAGGTATTTGACTAGTTTTTATCTTCAGACCACGGGTATTTTGATAATAGACCAAAAAAGCAGCTTCACCTTGAGTGAGGCATGTGTCGATTTCATTTACATATATACGGGTGACGGTCGATAATTAAAGAGTGCTAATATATAAGTTCTGTTTTAGTTTATCCATCTTCTTTTTATAAACCGTACATTGATTCTTTTGCAGGTAACGTGATCCAGAGCAACACGCTTATCACTTCAATTGAATGAGTTAATGTATTTCTTTATCGATGACTTATATCATGATGATCGTCACATAACCGACAAAAGGCCATTATGAGAGGAGTGAAATTAAAAGCAATAAATTTGCAACATATAAATAATTTAATAGTATCGTATACCTTACAGCTATCATATGCAACAAATAAACTGCACACTTGCATTGAACTATTATATACACGTTTATCCATTTGTAATATATCCTACTAAGTAGACAATATTTTTATAATTTTACAGTTCCTATCATCCAGAAATATATTCTGATTACAAGCCAGTAATAGTTTTTAATGTCACCTAGAGTATGTTCTTCTCTTAATCCAACTAACCGCATCCATAGACGAAATCTGTCAATTTTCTTTTACCTTAAATGATACTTATAGTTTTTCTATATCCATTTGCTTCAACTTTTTATTTTCTGTATTATTTTTCCACTCAACCATCCTTTAGACGTAATTGAATAATTTGAATAATTTCAGTAGGTACGCGGGTTAAAATTGCGTTCTTGGTTTTTGCAACTGTTAGAATACTATATTTAGGTCAACTTTTCAACTCAATTAATTCCAAAATGTCTATGCAAACGATATATGCTGCTTGTTACCAAGAGGCAGAGATGTTGTCAAGAGTAATTTGTGAACAGTGATGAAAATCGAGATTACTTTTTTGAAAAACTTATGACTGATGAAGGAACCCTATTTAAAAATTTTAGACGTACAGAGAGACAGGAATTCGATAACCTAATTCTGGTAGCTCGTCTAATTTTGAAATTTGATACAAATTTTCGATTTTGTGTACCGGTAGTATGTAAATTGTATTGCACTTTGAGATTTTTGGCTTTCGGTGACTACTACCATGCGCTAATGTAGGTACCTATTCTTTTCTTTTGCGCGTCCAATTCTAGAAGGGACGTGAGCGGTGCAAATTGTTCCCGCTGTTCGTGTCTACCAAATTCGGACTTTTTCTTTGTATACCGATAAAATGTCGTAGCAATTTTTTTATTGGTTTCTTCCAATTTTTGACCGTAAATTCATTCTTTTTAGATATTGCCTCCAACACCTTCAATTTTTTACGATTGTCTTTATATGACCACGCAAATCTCGCAAAATGTTTTTACGGTAATCTTCTATTAAAAACTTTACCATCTCTCGATTCCAAGCAAAGAAGCCGCAGGAAAACAAGCAACTAAACTCATACGTATCGGATAGCCTGCGACCTTGAGCAACTAGGAAAGGGAAACGCCTGTGCGCCCTCTCCAATAAATAGGGCAACTTGCAGCATGCGGATTTGTTGCTATTAGCTGCCTCAATGTGAAACCTTCTTAAGACATAATATTAATTATTACAGTCTTCACTAAGAATACCAGGTCTATTTCTGCTTACCGCTATTGAGCATGCAACGCAGTTCACCATTACGCAAAACAACTAAAAACACATTCAACTTATGCAATTAAGACTCCAAATTATCGGAGCGGAAACATGACTGCTTCGTCAACTGCTGTAAATATAAACACCCTGATGAAGCTGTCAGGTATGTTAGGCACCTTCTTTTAAATTTGAAAATACGTAAGAAAATTTAAAGGTATATACAAAATATTTACTTAAGCTTGCAACAACTAGATCGGCTGCCGTTTTTAAAGATAAAATAGTATACAAAATAAAAATCAAATTATACAACCCTTCTTTCATAAATAAAAGTTAACATACAAGTATTTTATGTTAGCCTTAACGTTCACTAAAAGTTTAAAGAAATTTAAAAATTATACCGGTATACCTCATATAAAACATATATGTCAAATAATACATCAATTCAGTGACAATTTTTAGTACAGTCCCAATTGTATTGCTTGATTCGCGGATTTTTTAATAGAATTTTTGAATATATTTCTTATTAATATTAGGTATATAAAAAATGGGAACAAATTCAATTGTTTAATTAGGCTTTGAGTTGCTAGAACGTTACCAAACACTGCGAATGTTTAAACATATTTGCTGAGTATCAAAAAATAACAGAAATTTAAATATACCTACTTAGTTTAAACTGTTAAAAGTGCCAAACATGATAAAAATTATTATCTAATATAAACAATAGATAAATATACTTATTAATTTTGTTAAATTCATTCAAATTACACAACTTCTTTATAGTTGGAATGTGAGTTTTACGTATAATAAAAATAAGCAGATTTATCGCTAAAACTATAACCAACAGTTTATTAAAACCGGTGGTACTGGTTTATATACATATAATAATTTTTAATTCATACTTTTTTAAATATTAATGAAGAAACAATGAAAGTATATGACAGTTGTGACGAGGTGGAAAAACATTGGCCCCAAATTTTGGCAATTTTAATTGGTAAGTTTTTACCTTTTTTGATTTTACACCTACAAATTCATTTAAAATATTTTTAAAACTTAAGTAACAAATTGTAATATTTTTACATATTTTACTTTTTAAAATAAGAACCTAGAAACTATTAATATAGATAATAAATTATTTATGCATACGGTAATTTATAAATAAAAATAATTCAAAATAGGTATTTAGTAAAACGGTACAAATCATAGCTTCATAAAATAATTGCAAATATAATCAGATATAATCAAAAAATAAAAAATAACAGCCCTCGGTTAGTACAACAGAAGTTAATAATTGCACTGGTGTAGTTTTCTTGTATTAAAAAAAAAATTAAAAGTTTACAATTTATTATGAAACTTTTTCTAATTATATAAGATTAAGGGGAGAGTGGGCCACGATGGGTCAATTTTTACTTTTCAATTTTTATATTTTTTATGTAATGATACAGAGACACTTATGAATGGATGCAACTGAAGGTTAAATTCTTCGGGAAGGTATCTACATATTAAAAATTTTAAAATAAATTAAGGAAAAAAAAATTGCAAAATCAACATTTTAACCCATTGTAGACCATTAGTGGGGCACAATGGGTCACCACATGGTCCACTTACATTTAAATTATCTTAAAGTAATATTAGAAAAAGCAATGTCGAATTTTATTGTGCCTTGCATTCTTTTTGTACCACCAATATTTGTTGGAGGCGGCAATATCAGCTTTATATCTTGCTCTGGTATATCCGCTATATCTGGAATATTGTGAAGAAAGAATGCGTTGCCATGTTTAAAGCTTCGGCGTAGAAACTTAATTTCATACGCTCCATCTTCTGTAGTAACCCCAGTATATTGACCAACATATCACAACTTGCATTTTGTTTTATGTTTATCGCTAAATTTGACGAGTACAAATTCATCTCTCTTCATGGGTCTCTCCAAAGTACCATTCAAGAAATGTGCTGTAATATTTTCTTCATAATCATCGACATCAACCAAATCAAGACTTGAAGAACCGGAAAATTCATATTGATCATCCTCATTCTCTTCTTCATCAGATTCAATATCTGTAATGCGCGCTTTCTTCTGCTTAGATTTACGTTCTTTTTTCTTTTCAGTATTCTCTTTTTTCTTTTCAGCAATCTCTTTTTTCTTTTGGGCCTTTTCTTTTCATTTTAATTGTTCAGGAGAACTAGTCGCAATAATACTGCCTTTAAATTTGGCAGGACTTAAAAATATTTTAGTTTCGGGGGCAGTAAGAGACGTGGATGGTTTTTTGTGCTAGGTCCGGCTTCTTTAATATCATCCGCTAAGGGGGCAATGTTGCAATATTAAATAAAGCTCTCTCAGAATTTTGTATCTCTGTGGGATTATCCCTATCAGTTACAGAGCTACACAAAAAATCAGAATCAGAATTAGAAGAACTATTTTATTTCAGATAATGGTAGTTAAGTTTTGCAAAAAAATAATGTTCAGAGAGGAAGAATTACCTAATATCTTATGATTTTATTTAAAACAATAATAAATAAGGCAATAAAGAATTTTAAATGTAAATATGTGTCTGTTATATGGAGTTCTCTTCCAATCTCCTCCCAAGTTTCTTAGCGAATATGTTAATCATGATATTAAAACTCCGCCCATTTGCCTTTATTAAATGAAAGCTACTAAAACCTATGAGCGCATAAAGACAAAATATGTGCAAACGCAGAAAAGAACTTAGAGGCCAGTGATTAGAGATTAGATGTTTATTGGGTTGGCTGTTAGCCTGTATCACTGGGACCATTGCAGACCACCCATTATCTCAAGAATAGGATTAGAGAACCTTGTCCAGCCCTGCCCTCTTAATGAGACTTAATAGCCTTGACAGTGGCCACTCCGCATAACTTGGAGCAGCCGGTTTCTCCTCTCCCAGTACTAGATACCGCGTCCTTGCAAGGCCTTCGCATTGGCATAGGACATGAAATGCGTTTTCCTCCTGCTCTTGGCAGTATCGACAGATGTCTTCATCTGCTAAGTTCAACTGATTCATGTGTTTCTTGAGCCTACAATGTCCTGTCAAGAGACTGACAATCATTCTGACATCGTTTCGCCTTTGTGATAGCAGCTCTGCAGTAAACTTCGCCGAGTGTCCCTTTATGAAGAGTTTGGCTTGTCGCTTGCCTGGTGATTTTTTCCACCACTCCTGGGCCTTCTCTAGCCTCCATTTTTTAATGCCATTTTTCAATGCACACTTTTTTGCCGTAACGTGAGTCTGCGTGAGGTTACTTGCACTCACGTGACGTCTAGCATGACGTTAATAAGAGAGATTTTGCCAAATCGGCAATTGAAACATCAATCTCTAAGCCACTTTTTTGCTGCCCTATCTTATATTTTTAGTCGGTTAGGAGACCGGAACCATGTATTTTTAGTAAACGATTATTTGAGATATCTCTCATAAGATTTTTGAAACTTCTTAATTTTCTACTTGGAACAACTTCTGTGTAAAAGTTCATAATCTTCTTATGGGTTGAAAAAACTTTTTTATCAAAACTATGAGGTATTTACTATAAAAATTAATATAAGCAAAGGATTTTATTATGACTTATAACATAATAAATAAATTATAAACCAGCGGTTCTCAAACTGTGGGGCGCAGTTAATTGAAAAACAAAATTATTAAAACCGATGTACATTTTGATTTTCAAATGTTTAACAAGTTTAAAATATGCTAAGAATGTAAGGACTAACGGCTGACATGCGCTTGTGTTGTGGCACACAATCTCTATAAGTTTGGTTCCATATTGGAAATAGCGACTAGTTCTTTGTCTAGTTTCTAGTTGATGCTTTTTTTGATATTTAGATTTTAACGAAGCAACAGCAAAAAAATCCTGTTTCACAAAAATAGGACGTGGGAAAACTTACAAAATCCGTTTTGCTTTGGCTTTTTTACTGACGCTTATGATCTAGTTCCTTTAAGAATACCACTATTTTACAGTTCGTAGATACGCTTGACAACCTTCCAACGTGATAACCATCTGGATGAAGAATAAAACAACAAAGGTTTATGTTAAACTTCCACATCTGTACAAAACGCAGAGAAATTTTTTTATTTTACTGGCCTTGTTTTAATGTAAATATAGATACTTCCAAATCAATATTTAGACCAGGACATAGAGACTTGGACGCTAAAGCTTTCTGATAAATCATGCAATGCGTCCAGATAATATCTGAGGATTCCTTCTTTGCAACCACTTGCAAACTATTGTATTTACCAGACATGGCTTGGGCTCCATCAGTGCAAATCCCAACACAATTTTTCCATTGCAAATTCGCCGCAATGATGGCATTATTTGTAATCCTGAATAATTAGTTCGCTGTAGTTCTTACTTTAATAAGTGTGCATATTGTGATAGGTACATATTACAGAATTTGATTTAACAAATTAAATGGGATTTATTCTTGGAGTCAATTGCTTCATCAAGTTAAATAGCATATAAATTTTCAATTACCTGATATTTAAGCTGGTACTGAATGTCAGCAGATATATCCGAAATTCTTTGATAGATTGTATCATTTGAAAGTGTGTGGCTTTTTACAGTTAGGTACTTTGTAAGGCTCTTTGTATGAAGTTAACAAAGCTATTTTGTTCACTGCGAGCGATTTCTGAAAATTTATTGTCTGTTTTTTAAATGATCTAAGTTTTTTTTGAAAAATTCACGCAGCATATTGATACATTCCCCTGTCTCTGGGTGCCTTTTCAGTTTATTGGGTTTCAAGCTATAGGCATCTAATACTTTTAAACAAATATTGCATTGTGGTTTTTCTTCTTCACTGATTTTAATGCTTGTAGAGCCCAAATTTAGGTTAGTTTTGAGTTTTAGACTCTTAAAACAATAGGCTATGCCTTAAAGGCGCTTCTCTATTTAAAGCCGCACATCCTGCGTCGAGATAATTCGATGGCGTTCGACATCTTTGCTTAGTTTATTATAATTCCCTGGGTTGACTATTTAATTCTCGCAATAAAACGTGGGGTGAAAAATTGTTTGAAATAAAATGGTGAGGCGTTAAGTATAAGAGTTTGAGAACCGCTGTTCATTGGTTATATATTAATGTTACCAAAAATAATTTTAAAATTGTAGATAGATTATTCAAATTAAACACATTTTGTATTTTTAGGTTCAATAGCAGGATTCACAGATGGTATAATTTATTCATGGACTTCACCATATGTAGTCAAAATTACTCAAGATAAAGAAAACTATGATATCACTGAAGAGGAAGCTTCACATTTCAACACAATTCAATCAATATCTATGTTATTAACAGCACCTATTTTTGCAGTACTTATTGATAAATTTGGAAGAAAAAAAACTTACTTATTAACAGCGGTTACACAAGTTTTGTGTTGGATGTTATCAGCATTTGCTAAAAATATAACTTTATTTTACATTGCCAGATTTTGTGCAGGGATATCTAATGCAATTTTCTTTTGTGTTTTTCCAGCATATGTAGGTGAGATCGCTAATCCAAATGTGCGAGGAACATGGGGTAATCTGATATCCACATGTGTTTATGCCGGAGAGTTTCTTATAAATATAATTGGAAGCTATTTGGATGTAAAACCAACCTCGTACATCTGTGTAACACTACCAGTATTGTTCTTCATATTGTTTGCTATGATGCCTGAATCGCCATATTGGTACATCATGAAAGGAAGAAAAGAAGAAGCAAAGAATGCTCTTAAGTTCTTAAAGCGTAAAAAAAACGTTGATAAGGATTATGAACAACTAAAACATGACGTTAAAAGGCAGTTGTCTGAAACTGGTACTTGGAGCGATCTTGTAAAAATTAATAGCAACAGAAGAGCTTTAATAATAGGAGGTTTTCTACGTATAACCCAACAAACCTCAGGATTGCAGATGCTTTTAGTGTATACTCAATATATTTTTCAAAAAGCTGGAGGAAATATTAGTCATGAGTTATCTTCAATTATTTATACAGGTTTAGGCATAGTTTTAAATTTGTTTGTGCTATTATTTATAATAAACAAATTTTCTAGACGGATATTATATATTACTTCACTTTTAAGCTCTGGTTTAGTTTTATATATATTATCTGTTTATTTTTACTTAGATGAAAAATTAAATATGGATCTCACATCAATTAATTGGCTGCCAATAACTAGTATGATTGTTTATCAAATTTCTATTTCCTTTGGAATATCGGTTATTCCGTCGCTTATGATGAGTGAACTGTTTTCTGCAAGTATTAAAGCCAAAGCTTTGTTGTTACTTATTGTTTGTTTCGCTATGGGAAATCTTATCATGAATTTAATTTTTTATTATTTTAACAGTTTATTTGGGTTTTATGCTCCATTTTTGTTCTTTGCTATTTGTAATACTATTTCAATAGTTATTTCAATTTATATTATACCTGAAACTAATGGTAAAACTCTTGAAGAAATCCAACAAATGCTTAAAAAATAATTTATAGATATTTATCCGTTTATTAGAAATGTTGATTATTTTTTTATTTTTGTGGCGGATAACACAGTTTCTGTAATTATTTCATTTGTGATAAATCTTTCAAAAATCTCCAAGAAGACCTTATATGCACGATTTTTTCTGCCTAACTCGGTCGAAAATTCGACGTCCTCTTCTATATGCTTCCACCAAAAGAAATGGATATAAGGCCAAATTATCGAATTTCGATGGAAATATGTAGAGAGTAAAGTCAAATTTTCGACTAAGAAAGAAAATGAATGTCATACATTACAGAGTAAAAGGGGCAGCTGTGTTAGTATAGATCGTTGATTTTAATACAGAAAATCTTGACAGCATATTTGGCTTTTTAGTAAACTATTAATTTGAAATATCTCTCATGGGATATTTAAAATTGTTGAAAAGTATACAAACAAAAATCTATTTAATGGCGTGTTTACATTGTGCCAGTAACTGGCGCCAGTCTTACTGGCATGCGAGTGCTTAATTAGGACAGCGCTGGACTGGTACGTTTACACGTATCCAGTAGCTAGTCTCACTGGCACCCTAGTTCCTACTTGGTGAAGTTTACCCTTCACATGTGCGCCAGTCACTGGAACGCTGTGTTTACACGTGTCTACAACCACTGGCGCGTGGTTGGAGGGGACGCGGACGAGGGCCACTGGCATGCAAAATAGACCAACTTTCTATTCGAGACAGCGCTGGCAGACAGCGCTGGAGAGGCACAAGAAAGTGTTTACATGATGCCAGTACCATGCCAGCGCTGGCATGCCAGTGAGACTGGCGCCAGTCACTGGCATCATGTACACGCCTTAATGCTATTATGGCGTGTTTACATGATGCCAGTAACTGGCGCCATTCTTACTGGCATGCCAGTGCTTGATTAGGACAGAGCTGGACTAGTACGTTTACACGTATCCAGTAGCTGGCGACAGTCTCACTGGCACCCAAGTTCCTACTTGGTGAAGTTTACCGTTCACATGTACGCCAGTCACTGGAACGCTGTGTTTACACGTGTCTACAACCACTGGCGCGGGGTTGGAGGGCACGCGGACAAGGGCCACTGGCATAAAATATAGACCAACTTTCTATTCGAGACAGCGCTGGACTGGCACAAGAAAGTGTGTACATGATGTCAGTACCATGCCAGCGCGCTGGCATGCCAGTGAAACTGGCACCAGTCACTAGCATCATGTACACGCCTTAATGCTATTATGGCGTGTTTACATGATGCCAGTAACTGGCGCCATTCTTACTGGCATGCCAGTGCTTGATTAGGACAGCGCTGGACTAGTTCGTTTACACGTATCCAGTAGCTGGCGACAGTCTCACTGGCACCCTAGTTCCTACTTGGTGAAGTTTACCCTTCACATGTACGCCAGTCACTGGAACGCTGTGTTTACACGTGTCTACAACCACTGGCGCGGGGTTGGAGGGTACGCGGACGAGGGCCACTGGCATAAAATAAAGACCGACTTTCTATTTGAGACAGCGCTGGACTGGCACAAGAAAGTGTTTACATGATGTCAGTACCATGCCAGCGCTGGCATGCCAGTGAGACTGGCGCCAGTTACTGGCATCATGTAAACACGCCTTTAAGGAACAATTGAAAAAATTTCGCATCCAGCAAGATTCGAACCGACAACCTTTACCAATAGTCGCATATGTATTTAAGAAAAAATAAAGGTAAAGGTTGCGGATTCAAATTCTGCTGGATGCGACTTTTTTTAAATTTCTTCTCAATGTCATTTAATATATTCTTATTTGTACACTTTCTAGAAATTTCAAAAAAGCTTATTTGGTTATTATGCTCAATTTTATTTTTTGACGTTTATACACAATATAATTTTGATAATTATTTCAATTTATATTACACATGACTGATACTAAGCTATTATTTAAACAGTTAATTTCGATTTTAGTGAGCTTTTTTATTTTTGCAGCCAGTAAGCCGGTTTTGATACGTATTGAATTGTTTGTTGTTGCCAATTAACTCAAGAAATACCAAATGTTTTTTTCTGTATACCATAGTCGAAAGTTTGACGTCCTTTCCTGCATACTTATACTGATAGTCGATTTTTTTACGGCTTAAATATTAAAGAACTAACTATAGTAACTTTTGGGATGATTTAATCTGTTTTGTCCTTCCAAGCACATGAGGCAGAAACAACGACTTTCAGTAAATTTCTGTAGAGAGTGAAGTCAAGTTTTTATACAGGATAGACAGAAAAATAGTGTACATTACTTACTTGTAAGAAAAGTAGATCATCCATCGCGGCGGAAAAGATCGCTTACTTTCGCCCTGTGTAACGTAATCTACTTTGTATTATAAAACTATGTTGTTAATGCGCGTTTGTTCTACTATAAAAAATCTAATTATAAATTATTTTTTTAGTTATTGTAATAGGTTATTTAATTTTTGTACTTTATTTTCGTTTTTTGCACTATTTTAATTTATTTTATACCTGAAACTAATAGAAAAACTCATAAAAAATGTTACAAATACTGAAGAAATAATTTACTTAAATTGGTTTTAATTTTATTTATTACTAAATAAATTAATTTTATGATTTTTATTATATTATTATTCTAAAATAAAAAATGGTTGTAATGATTTTAAATTGTTTCTGTATTTATAAACGATAAAGTTGGTTGGTTTTTCTTTTAGAAAATTCTATTTTTCTTTTTATTTTAATAGTTTATTCGGATCTTACGGGCCTCTGTTTTTACCAGGTTATACGAATTCGATAATAAAAATTAATTTTTATATTTATTGTTATATATTTTTCACAAAATTTATTGTTAACCTAATCGAAAATTTGAGGTTCTTCTTTAAATAATTTGACCGAAAGTCTATGTTTGCGCTTCATATGCATACAAAAACTGAAACACAATAAATACTTTAAGATTTTACTCTGTTTCGTCTCTAAGGCAAAAACATCGACTTCCATTGAAAATATTTTGAAAGAAAATCGTTTTTTTTTTGACCGGGGTGTGATGAAAATTAACATGCATTAATCTAGACAAAAATGATTAGACAATTTTCGGAATATGTTGAAAAATGCTAATCACAGGACTCCAAGATTATTACCGTTATGATAGTCGCCGCAAAAAAAATAGAAATATTTAGCCAGATAAGTCACAAGTAAATAAAAGAACACCTTTTTCTGTACAAGATAATTTTTACACAAATGTCTATGACCCTATTTTAGATAGGTACTCTGAGTGCGCAATTGGCCGGGCGTAAAGTGCATATGAAAAGCTTAAGAAAAATTTCATTTTTTCAATAATTTATACAGGTATGTACTTAAAAATTGACACATCTTGCCAAAAAACTAGTTAATTAGTGTTCTGATGATTTAAAAAACCCATAAGGAATCGATCATATCCATTTACATTTACTCAAAGATTCTTCAACAAATACGGAAGATGTACACACTGCAATGCAATACATTCAGAGAGTCCTCGAGATGTTTACCTAAATGTGGGCATTGCTTTGAGTAGTTCAACTACAAAATGTTTAAGAGAAAAACATGTTTATTCTTTTGAAAAGAGTAAAAACCTATTAACGTGCAAGTAGGTAGATATGGGTCAAGATGTCCTTGCATTATCGTCTATTAAAGCTTAACTGGTCCATGTATTTGATTATGATGAAGTTAAAAATACCTGTTTTATCACGGTATGTAGTAAGAAGTAATTTTTTATTATTCATGGGTGTTACACCACTAATTAAAACAATGAATTAGAAAGTACAAAAAATAATAAGATTGGATTATTATTAATAATTCCTTTAAGATACATTAGCCGCCACTGCAAAATAATGATTGTAAAGTATATTTAAACAATATTCTATTACTTATCCTATAAAAGAAATGGTATAAAAAAGTTTATTACCTTACACTTTCATTTTACACCATCAAAGTTTTACTACAACTAGAAATACACCTCAAAATGCCATGTTCTTTAGACCAGTGTCGGAGTCAAAGGTAATAAATGTCATTAGGCATCTTAAAAATGTGGTTTCGATGAATTTCCTGTCTCATTTTAAAGGAATGCTCTCACGAAATAGCCCTCTACATCAGTAAAATATAAATTATTCAGTATGTTCTGGAAAGTTTCCGGAAGTCCTCAAAATGGCCAAGGTTGTGCCAATTCATAAAAAAGGACCTAAAGATAACATAACAAACTTCAGAGGAATATCTGTTCTTAGTGTATTTACCAAAACAGTAGAAAAATGTTTGTATACAAATATAATGGAATATCTTGACGAAAATTCTCTATTAACTAAACATCAATATGGATTTAGAAAGGGGTTCTCATGTGAAACTGCTACCATACAACTTGTTAAAAAAAAATCCGTGAAAACTTGGATTTGCGAAAATGTACTTTTGGAGTATTTTTTATCTAAACCGCGCCTTCGACTTTCTCAACGCAAATTTTTTGAAAGGTAAGCTGAATTCTATGGGTATAAGAGAACCCAGCATTGACTTATGAATCCATTCTTACATGTCAACCAATTAACCAACACACATCCAGTATTAACTACAACAACTTAGATACTCACTAAGGAGGAACAGTAGGACCTCTTCTGTTCTTACTCTATATAAATGAACTTTCGAAAACTTTCCTTAATGAAGATATTTATATATATGCAGATGATTTTAATATCATAGTGTCTGCTGAATCACTAGCTGCCGCTGAGGCAAAGGTAAAATATGTTATTGGGACATTTATAGAGTGGTGTAAGAAAAACCATTTAATTTTAAATTTAAAGAAAACAGAGTGTGTAAGTTTCTCCTATCCCAGTGTAAGTAGTAATCAGTTGTGTTTCCACGTGAATGGTTCAGAGGTAAACACTGTGTCACAGTTTCTGAGAACTGTTATAGATGAACATTTAGATTTTAAGCCTAATGTAGATGTAATATGCAGCAAACTTAATAAAACATATTTTGCAATATTTTAACTAAAAAATGACTTCACCATTAATGCTATAATGAGCTTTTATTATGCACAGGTTTACTCTCTGATCTCACAAAGTATTATCCTTTGGGGACAATCTGCCGAGAGCTCCCGAGTGTTTATTATCTAAAAGAAAATAATTCGTGTAATCTTTAATATAAATAGAAGAGATTCATGTCGTGATGTGTTCGTCGAAGCAAAAATATTAACAATGCCATCATTTTATATTTATAACACATTGCCTGCCACACGCCTGTTTATAAAAATATCATAGTAGGTCATAGCGCAAAAGTTATTGAGACACTGGTCACAATGTCAGTTAGATATGACTGACAGTCATTTTTATATTGAGGCCACGTCGGTCATATTTGACTGACACGACGACTTTTGTAGTTTTGTATATCTGTCACGTAAATTTACGTGACGGTATATGGGTTTTTATATAGTATTTTGTTAATGTGGCGCCTTGTTAAACTTCTGTAAATAAATGGTGGCTCTCCAAGTAGTAACAATGGTAATTAAAAGAAAAATAAATTTTTATTTTAATAATCCAAAAAATATAAATTTACTATGTGTGAATGTTTTTAAAACATTCGATACACATATACGGTTATCTGGACAACCACAGCAGTAAGTTGTAAATTTTTTCACCATCTTTCTGGCTTAATTTCGACCAAGAAAAGGTATTAAATTTTTATAGCATTACATGCAAATGCGACAAATTTTTTTCTCGTTTGTATTTTTCGTCAATGCGTCAATGTTTTTTGAATGGATTCCTCTTTTTCTTCTATACCTAACATTTCTTTAACTAGTTTTTTCCCTAAAACTTCGAATTTGTAAATTTTTATTATATTTGTTAGGAACCCACCAGGCCACGTCAGTTACAATTGGGTGACGAATTTAAATAAACAAAATCATGTTTTTTTTAAGAAATCATATTTTTTTGTCAACATTACAGTATATCTGTTCAAATTGCATTAAAACCTTATTATTTTAATGTGACCTCGTGCGACACTTTTATACAAAACTGGAGCGGCCTCTGGTAAAAAAAACGATGTCACGTATATCTGACCGACATGCGACATGGCCTCGTAAAAAATACTCTGTCAGTCATATTTGGGAGATATGGCAGGCAATGTGATAAAGTACTCTTATATAACGTATTGTAACGGGATAACCGTAAAGGAAGGGACCTTAATTTGAAAGATTGTTGTTGACAGTTGGTTTTAAAAGTTTGTAAAAAAATCAACTGACCATTTTAAATAATGTTTCTAGAAAATTCTAGAAACTTCTAAACACACTGACTAGATTAAATAATGTTGTATATAAGGGGATGCATGGGCAGTTAACGTCAGTTCAAGTCAAGTGTTCACAAGAGTTCATTGTATTGTCAAGTAGTTAGACGTTATCCAGCAGAGTTCAGTGTATCTTAACAATTTTGTAAATAAATTGTGTAAAAAGCCCCCATACGTGTTTCAAATTGGTGTCAGGTGTGGGGTGAAGATACAAGGAAGAAAGGAAAAGGAAGAAAAAATATAAATGAACTATTGGTGGCTGAGCTCAGAAGAGAGCTCGAAGAATTAGAGTTGGAAAATACTGGGAGCAAATCCGTATTGTTGAGAAGGCTCCGTGAATACTACCTAAATAATAATTTGGACCCTGACGCTGTGGAGTTCGAAGACCCAGTTCAAAAAGCAAATTCTGAACTTACTCAACAACTGGTCCGGCTGCAAGAAGAGCTATCAGGACGAATGACGAGCCAACAGGAAGAACAAACTCAACAACTTTCCCAACTATCACAAAGAATGACGAGCCAGCAAGAGGAACAGATGCAACAACTGTCCCAGTTGTCCAGTCAGATGAGCAGCCAGCGCGAAGATATGTCCCAGCTATCACAACGAATGACGAACCAACAAGAGGAGCTATCCAGTCAGATAAGAAGCCAGCGCGAAGAGGTGTCCCAGCTATCACAACGAATGACGAACCAACAAGAGGAGCTATCCAGTCAGATAAGAAGCCAGCGCGAAGAGGTGTCCCAGCTATCACAACGGATGTCTACCCTACCAGAAGAGTTATTCAGTTCCTTCTTCCAGCAAATATCGCATTTGCGCTCCGAAATATGCACTCTTCGTGACAAACAAAATCAGCTAGTGGCCAAATTGCGAGATGAGCAAAACCAGCAAGTGACCAACTTGAATCAGCAAGTGGACAACTTGAACCAGCAAGTGGCCAACATGCGAGACGAGCAGAATCATCAAGTGGCCAACTTGCGAGACGAGATCAACCAGCAAATGCAGTCCGAAATAAGGAAGCTTTAACGAGAACAGGAAGCTTGTCGTCGAAACCAGCCCATCCACCACGGCGACGGAGATGCAGAAACGATGGAAACCTTCCACGCAGACGTCGAACGACAAAGAAGCGAGGAGACGACCCATGTACGAACGACGATGAAACCCCCGACCTTCGACGGGAAGACTTCCTGGCCAAATTACCTGAAACAATTCGACGCAGCGGCCAGAGCTAATGGATGGTCATCCCAGGAGAAAGCATTGTCCCTAACCGTAGCTCTGCGAGGCGAAGCTTTAGACGTCTTGCAATCATTGACACCGGATGAAGCTGACAACTTCAAATTATTGGTGAATCGTCTAGAGATGCGTTATGGTCAAACTCATCTACAACCGGTGTACCGAATGCAGTTAAAGAGCCGAAAACAGAAAAATGGAGAAACTATCCAGGAATTTGAAGCGGATGTAGCAAGAATGGTACGACTTGCGTATTCAAATGCAGCGGAGGATTTCCTGGAGTGCCTAGCAGTCCAAACCTTCACCGATGGTCTTCGAGACGTCGAGTTGCAGCGCGCTGTACGGTTGGCGCGGCCGAAGACTCTTGTGGACGCCTTGACCATTGCCCTGGAGTTTGAGGCGGCGACGGAGGCCTCACGTGGAGTTGCTCGACTAAGGGAAATCACCGGTAACTATGACCATGCCGTTCATTCC
The DNA here is from genome assembly GCA_964028335.1 of Altica lythri. NCBI lineage: Eukaryota > Metazoa > Arthropoda > Insecta > Coleoptera > Chrysomelidae > Altica > Altica lythri. The sequence continues at coordinate 42,198,153 of OZ034806.1, read as the reverse complement.
GTTAGCGACGTTAAAGCGGTAGTAGAGAGATTAATGAAGTTATCTCCAAAAAGAAGGCGCCAAGTGAGATGCTGGAACTGCGGAGAACTAGGCCATATAAGAAATACTTGCCCCCAAAAAGAAAAATCTTCTGCTGAAGTACCCCAGCAGCAGGAAAACTAGAACGGGTCGACTCCTGGAGGGCGAAATCGACCCCAAACATTCCCGAAGCCCCTCACACCATTAAATTGGCAACTTTGCGACATCACGTGGACAGCTTATATGTAGATGGCCTCATTGATGGGAAGAACTTTAGCATGCTGGTAGACACCAGAGCTACAAAAACTATCGTTCGACCATCCATCATTATACGAAAGAAGATGTGGCGTACCAGTTGGAGACTGCGTACCGCTACCGGAGATTCTGCTAGAGTCTACGGTGAGATACAGGTGACGCTACAGTTTGGTTCAACCTCTCTTGTTTACTCAGTGCTGGTGGCTGACGTTGATAAAGATGTTGTTCTGGGCATGGATGTTATGCTCCACTGTCGTTTTCATTTGGATCTTCGCCAACGTTTCCTTCGTACTGGTAATGAAGAAATATTCCTGCACCGAAAACAAGTTGACAATGCCTCGATTAAGCTAATCGATGATATCAAACTTCCGGCAAGCTGCGAATGTGTCGTCACAGCGCGGTTGGATGGACTGGAGCCAGATGGTGCCCCAGCCATGATAGAGCCGAAGAACCATGACCATGAATTGGGAAAAGGACTCCTTGTGGGTAAGACTCTTGTTAGATCCGCCAAAGAGGTACCCATCCGAGTTATCAACTTGAACGATCATCCAGTTGTTCTCCGAAAGGACACGGAAATGGGAAGTTTAGAACCAGTAATGGCCATTATTCACAAGATAAATGTTACGGAAACAGATGAGACCAACGAAATTGAACAATTAATGACAAAATTAGACCCCTCTTTGTCAAAATTAGAAAAGAAACAGGTAAGAGATCTACTCTACCGTTATAAACCTGTATTTGGTTCTAAAAGTAAACTGGGAAGAACTGATGTTGTACAACATAGAATTGACACTGGTGATGCACGTCCGATTCGACAGGTACCCCGAAGGATGCCTCAAGTTAAAAAGGAAGAAGCAGACAGAGCCCTTAAAGAAATGATTCAAAATGGCATAGTCGAACCATCCAGTAGTCCGTGGGCTTCTCTTGTGGTATTAGTGAGAAAGAAAGACGGATCAATGCGGTTTTGTGTCGACTATCGAAAGCTAAATGATGTCACTAAGAAGGACAGTTATCCTCTGCCAAGGATTGATGATGCCCTCGACGCTTTGGCGGGTTCTACTCTGTTTTCTACCTTGGACCTTAAAAGCGGATACTGGCAAGTTAAAATGAATCCTGCAGACAAAGAAAAGACTGCCTTTACCAGTGGATCAGGGTTATGGCAATTCACGGTCCTTCCATTTGGCCTCTGTAATGCTCCTGCGACGTTTGAACGACTAATGGAGATCATCCTGCAGAGTTTGTCATGGGAAACTTGTCTAGTTTATCTAGACGACATCATCATAATGGGTAAGACCTTTAAGGAACATTTATCTAACCTGGAAGAAGTTTTTAAAAGATTACAGAACGCTAATCTAACATTGAATGTTAAGAAATGCCACTTGTTCCAGAGACAGGTCAACTATTTAGGACATAACGTAAGCAAGGATGGCGTTGCTGTTGACCCCGCTAAGATACAAGCCGTTCAGGAATGGCCAATCCCTATCGACAAACATCAGCTCCGGAGTTTCTTGGGTCTTTGTTCCTATTACCGACGATATGTCAAGAATTTTGGAGACATCGCCAAACCCTTGACACGTTTGACAGAACAAGATAAGTCCTTCTGTTGGGATCAGGAATGTCAAGAGGCGTTTAAAATATTGAAGAAACAGCTTACGTCAGCACCTGTTCTTGCTTATCCACTTCCTGATGGTAAGCTTATTCTGGACACCGACGCCAGCAATGTGGGAATTGGAGCCGTCTTGTCACAGCTACAAGACGGTAAGGAAAGAGTGGTTGGTTACTTCAGCAAAACTTTATCGAAAGCTGAAAAGAACTACTGTATAACTCGGAGGGAACTGTTAGCAGTTGTAAAATCCGTCGTCGAACACTTTTATAAATATCTGTATGGCAGAAAATTCCTGATCAGAACAGACCATGCTAGTTTAAAGTGGCTACTTAGCTTTAGGAACCCAGAAGGACAGATAGCAAGATGGCTCGAAAAACTGCAGGAATATGATGTTGAAATCGAACACAGACCTGGAACCAGACATCGTAATGCTGATGCACTTTCCAGAAGACCATGTCGACCTGATTGCCCCCATTGTACCCGTATGGAGCAGAACGAGGAAAAACTTGCCTTAGTTAAGGTTGTGCCAGAAGACGAGAGCTCTATGCTGGAGGAGCAACAAGAAAACGATCCCGTTCTGAGAAAGATTAGGGAGTGGAAGAGAATGGACCGTCGTCCGTTGTGGAGAGAGATATCCTCATCCTCTCCTGCCTTAAAAGCATACTGGTCCCAATGGAACTCTTTAATTTTGGACGGAGGGCTCGTTAAAAGACTTGTAGAAAATTCCGAGGGCACAGAAACAAGGAAACAAATAGTGGTCCCAAGAAATGCTGTACCGAAAATTTTAAAACAGATGCATAATGATAGTTCTGGAGGACATCTGGGTATCACGAAAACGCTGCAAAAGATCCGAGATAGATTTTACTGGGTAAATTGCACTAATGATGTTAAAGATTGGTGTCGTAAATGCACTACCTGTGCTGCCAGTAACGGTCCGCACCGAAAACCGAAGGCGGAAATGCAGCAATACCTGATTGGAAGTCCTTTTGAAAGAATTGCAGTAGATGTATTGGGGCCACTTCCACAGACCGATGTAGGAAACAAGTACATCTTTGTTGTAATGGACTACTTCACTAAATGGGTTGAAGCATATGCAGTTCCCAATCAGGAAGCTACCACTTTAGCAGATATATTGGTTGAAGAATTCGTAAGCCGATTTGGAGTACCATTAGAATTACATTCAGCCCAAGCAAGAAATTTTGAGAGCAAGCTGTTTCAAGAAGTTTGCCAAAGATTAGGCATCCACAAAACGAGAACCACAGCGATGCACCCCCAGTCTGATGGAATGGTGGAACGAATGAACCGGACTTTAACCAACTATCTGTCAAAAGTGGTGTCAGATTGTCAGAGGGATTGGGATCGACATATTCCACTATTTCTAATGGCAATTCGATCGGCCATCAACGAATCAACTGGCCAAACGCCTGCGAAGGTCCTGTTCGGTAGAGAAATGAGGCTACCATGTGACTTGGTGTTTGGTTGTAAACCTGGTGAAGAAATGGCCCGTGAACAATATGTCGCCGATCTTCAGAATCGAATGGAAATTATACACAACCTGGTGCGTGGAAAACTTCAATTATCTAGTGATCGGATGAAGAGGTACTATGACACACGGACAATGGAAAAGAGTTACCAAGTTGGAGATTTAGTCTGGCTCTATAACCCCCGACGGCGTCGAGGTATTTGTCCCAAATTACAAAAGAACTGAGAAGGTCCTTACACCATCAAGAAGAAGATTAACGATGTCATTTATCAGATCGTGAAAATTCCCAGAGGGAAACCCGTCGTGGTCCATCATGATCGTTTGGCGCCTTGCCAGGGAAACCACAGTAGAGATGCGCAGCAACTTCAAGAAGATGGTTTGGCTGACTCAGGGAGTGTGCGGGATTCTGATGTAGGAAATAACATTCCAGGAGGAATGAATCTAAGGAGGGGGCAGTGTAACGGGATAACCGTAAAGGAAGGGACCTTAATTTTAAAGATTGTTGTTGACAGTTGATTTTTAGAAGTTTGTAAAAAAAATCAACTGACCATTTTAAATAATGTTTCTAGAAAATTCTAGAAACTTCTAAACACACTGACTAGATTAAATAATGTTGTATATAAGGGGATGCATGGGCAGTTAACGTCAGTTCAAGTCAAGTGTTCACAAGAGTTCATTGTATTGTCAAGTAGTTAGACGTTATCCAGCAGAGTTCAGTGTATCTTAACAATTTTGTAAATCAATTGTGTAAAAAGCCCCCATACGTGTTTCAGTATGATATCCATCATCACAATACTAGATAGATAGAGGAATTCCTGCATTCTTTAAAATGACATTAAAATTATTATTATTTTATCATTTTTGTAATAATGTTTTTTTTTTCTATGTTATATTTTTTTTTAAATACTTTGTGATGTCTATTTCATTATTTTAAATGTAACATTTTTGACAGACCTTATCCATAAAATTTATGGCAAGAAGGCAAATAAAGAATTTGAATTGAATTTGAATTTTATTTCATTGAACAATGTTTTATTGTTTATTAGAATTCTAACCATGAAGGGGTGAAATAAGAATTGAAATTTTATATATAAAATCTTTAAATCGGTACCGATTTCTATAAAAATTGAAATTCAGACACTTAAAAAATATTTCATTGAACACGTGTTTCATAATTTATTAGAATTCACACCCTGAAGAGGTGAAATAAGGGTTAAAAGTTTATGTGGAAAAATCTTTAAATCGTCACCGATTTTTATAAAAATTGAAATTCAGACTCCTCAAATAGTACATTAAACACGTGTTTTATGGTATATAAAAAATTGTAAAAAATGGTTGGAAATCCTAAAAACAAACATGTAAAACCATAAAATATTATTAAATATCCTAAAAAATTTTAAATATGTTAAAGAAATTATTGAAAATCGTAAAATATTGTCGAAAATGTCAAAAAATAAAATAAAAAGGGGGTGAATTATAAAAACAATTAGGTACTATAAAAAATGGTGAAAAATCGAAAGAAATCGAAAAACTAGGAAAATTGGAAAAACCGAAAAACCAAAAAAATATAAAATGTAAAATGGCTTAAAATTAAAAAAACAAAAAAAAGGAAAAAAAAATTCACAACAATTGTATTTAAAAGAAAAATGTAAGAAATTGAAAAACAAATACACAAAAACAGTAATAAAATCATGGTAATCAATTGAAAAAAAAAACAAGAAAAGCGGAAGAATTTTCAGCAAATGTGAAGACAAAAACCTGATGTTTCCTCTATATAAATTTCTATCAAATAATTATTAAATTTGACCAACTTTTCATTTTCTAGTTGAATTGATATCCAAAAAATCGTAATTTTTCTAAAATATTAAGAATTGAAAAACAGTGTATAAAACTGTAAAAAAAAATAAATAAACAAAAAAATCTCAAAAAATCAGTAGACAATGTCAAATATATATTACTATATTAAAAAAAAGTATTATTAATTTAAAAGTTGTTAAAAATAGGAAAAAACCTCTTAATGCCAATCATAAATTAGAAAATGTCCTAAAAACTCAAAAAAATAGTAGGTAAATAAAATTAAAAAAAAAAACTAAAAAAGTAAAAAAGATAAAAAGTGCTTAAAATATCTTTTAGTTTCACTAGAAAAACTGAAAAAAAAAATTGTTAAAAACAAAAATGGAAAAAACTAAAAAAAGTAGTAAAAATTTCGAAAGAAATTAAAAACAAAAACGTAATCGTTTAAATTTTAAAATATAGGAAAAAACCTCTAAAAACATAAATAATTGTAAGTAATCGTAAAATTGAGAAAATATCCTATAAAAATTGAAAAAAAATAGTTGAGTTTTGGAAAAATTGCAAAATAGTTATTTATGATATGAGTGTTAAAAGTGAGGTTTTATTTTGTGAGTGAAAACGTTTGTGAAATGAGCGGAGCGAATTGAACAATTTCACGAACAAAATAAAATCACTTTTAACACAAATACCATACAATGTTTTTTGTACAACTTCCCTATTTTGATAATGAAACGAGCGAATTTGCAATGACAATAAACCAAACCGTGTTAAAAGTAAACTAAACCGTGTTAAAAGTAAACTTGTTTACATGGCAACGTGTTAAAAGTATTTTTAACACGCTGCTATGTAAACAATCGTTTTTAACATTGTTTGCTATCATTAAAAGTGTCACTTTTAATGACAGTTGTACAAAAAGACATTTATTGTAGGCGGAGTTCGGCTAGTTTTATAAGAGAGCTCTTGACAAATTCAACAAAATAACCATCAATAAAATACACAATAATCATTTTAAAATATCATTAGTTATGCCAATCTAGCAGTACATTGGATTTAGGCGTCTTAGGTGCTTAACTTTACCTACGTGGTATAAATGACTAGATAGATGGATAGATGTTTATTGGGTTCGCTATAAGCCTGTATCACTGCGACCTTTGCAGATCTTTTGTTAAAACCCATTATCTCTAGAATAGGATTAGAGCACCTTGTCCAGCCCTGCCCTCTTAATGAGACTTAATAGCCTTGATAGTGGCCTCTTCGCATAACTCATTGCCTTGAAACACTAAGTGTTCTGGTATCCATGCCAGTTTTAGAGAATTTTGATTTGCGGCATGTGTCAGGCTCCTGACGCAGTCCCACACCAGCTGTGAGCTTATATGTGCTGAGACTAGAGCTGCTTGACTGTCCGAGTATATGACTACGGTTTTACCCGTTATACCTTGACTTACGATCTCCGTTGCACGGTGTTGTATAGTCATTATTTCAACCTGAAACACTGTGGCATACGCACCTAGACTTAGTTGGTCTTTTATCCTGTGTCCTCTACTATATATACCTGACCCGGCGCCTTTCTTAGTGTTTGAGCCATCGGTATACTAGATTGACTCCACTTGGATTACAGAGCCATTTTTCATGAGTGCCTTTCCAGCATTTCTACTCAAAAGTTTCTCGCAAACTTAAAGCTAGGGACTATCCTGTCCTGAGACATGCTCATTATTTGATCCGCCTTAACCCTATCATATAGCTCTGCTTGCTTTTTTCCTTTTAATAGGGTAATGGGATAAATGACTAATATCGACTACGATTTTTTGTCAAATTTTGGCCATCTTTAACCTTCTCATTTGAACACCTTCGACTGAGAAAAGGTTAATCCTTATTATGGATGGCGAGAATTTTCCAAAAACTGAACAGTTCACCCCTTAGAGCTACCCTGTGTAGCCACTAGGGTGTTTGCCTACACATAAATTTTCCAAAAACTGAACAGTTCACCCCTTAGAGCTACCCTGTGTAGCCACTAGGGTGTTTGCCTACACATAAATTGTAACGTTCCAATTGAATTTGAAACGTTAACTTACCCTTGCTAGCTCCAGGGATCGTGGCTTCTTTCTGGTTTTTTCCTTAACTCCCCCCAAACAAATATATAAGGGCGCCAAAATACAGACAAGCAAATAAAAGATGTTAAATAAGTGTAAATTGTTTATTTCAAAAATCTGAATGAATAAAATGTTAATGAATTATTTAAAGTGAAAACTAATTTCTTATCTTTTTTTTCCTTTCTTCTGGATGTCGTAGTAGACGGAAATTTCCTGGTTTTCTCGGGTTGACGTTATCGATGGCAAGATGTTTTCTTAACATAGGATCTGAATTAATTTCTTCCAGCTATAGGCCTTGGTGACGGACTCAACAAAAGGAAAATGGCGGCTCGTGAAAAATACTGCTACACCAAACTTCTCTCCAAAAAGATTGTTTCAAATAACAATAGTCCTATCTTGGACCCTTCAAAAATTTGGCAATGGCCCAAATGAAGGGAGAAGAAATAAGAATAGAACTGCTGGCTATGAAGCACAAATTGTAAAGGAATTAAAAATACCGACTCTCTTTCCGAGTGAACAAAGATTCCCCGCTTATACGGAAATCAAGTCTGCGTCGACTCCACAGAATCGTCGCGGAATCGAAAAACTCAAACCGACGTAGGCCAGGTCAAACAAATAACGTAGTAAAATAGACGAGAAATTAATGAAATAAAATATTATTAGGCCAGGCCAAACAAATAACGATGTAATCGTTACAAAATGTATAAACTAAATGTATAAACCAGTAATGAATGATCATGTTGCAAAACAGTAATTTCCCATTACAGATTACGGTAGTTCGGCTCTAGCGCTTCTACTATTACCAACAAAGTAACGACTAATTTTTGATAAAATATTTTTGATAACTGAGATTACTTTCAAAGTAACGAATAAACAGTTTTATAAACGTTAAAAAACAGAATTATTGGGTTGTGCAATATTAATTTTAAGTAATAACCTTGAACATTTAAAGGATCAGTTTCTATAATATTTATAACAATTAACACGCTATGTATATTTAAAATAAGATTTACCAGAATTAAAAACAATAAATATATATTTGCTGACCTGGTGAGATAAGTAAATATCCCCTGCAAAGCTCTTTGTTTATTAAATTTTGATTTCGATTTTCCTACTGTGATTGCATCAGTCCGTAGCAGTTATAACATCAACCGTTGTTGTTGACTAAAAGATTTAAGGAAATCTCTTTGACGTATAACTGTCTCAAAATGAAATAGTATTATATATTTGTTTTAATTTTATTCTCCCTTTATGTAAATCAAAAAGAGAATCTCAAATAAATCTTTTTATTACAATAGCGTGCTATTTTTAGCATCTGGATATTTTTAAAAAAGTCAATACTTCCAAAAATTTTGACTACTTTATTTCGAAATTTTTGTGATCTTGCTAAAATAAATTTGTTTTGTCTTTATAAAGTAATCACTAAAAAATACACCAGTTTCCACTTTGCAGATTAAGATTGCGCAATATACCTGTAGGTACTTTTTGTGTAAATAAATTATATGGAAATATAAGGACTTTGGAAATAAATGTTAACTGCCTGACTGACTTGTTCTAAATCACAAATCACACTTACCGCTAATTTGTTTAAGGCTGGAAACAGTTTTTTGGTGGTTTTACCGAATTGAGAAAAGGATAATTGTTACTATTTCGTTTCCTGTTCTCAAAAACACTTTCGGTTACTTAATTACTTACTTTTTCTAATCAGATGCATGCATGACGTTAATGAGAAAGATTATTTGTCAAATCGACTGTTGAAACATGTTTTTTGCCCTGTCTTATATGTTTATATGATTAGGAGACCGGAACAAGAGATTTTTCGTAAACTAATTATTTTGAGATATCTCAAAGAGATTTTAAAAGACAATAAAAAAAAAGATCGGACAGGAATAAAACCTGCGATCTGTATCGTGGCTACTGATAATCCTAGCAGTCAATAGAATACATGTCATAAATAGAGATCAGGTTTGATTTCTACCCATTGTGAAATTTATTCTTAGTGTCATTTTTTGTTTATGTAATTTATGAATTTCGTATTGCAGTATTTGTAATCATAATTTTTAATTTATTGCCAAAAATTTGTTCAAAATGTATTTGCGATTTTTTTCGACCAAAACTTTGTAGAACGACGAAATAGCGCATTCACATTTAAAATTTTAATAAAAATTGTAAGCTTTGGTAACTCGATACAAAAATCAAAAATCTACAGGGATTAAGTAGCCTCTAACGTGAAAACAATTTACGGCTACTTATCATACTAAGCAAATAGATACCACCTGCGAAGTTACACAGTTTATTTAATATTGTTGGATTATTTATTTAAATATGAAATTTTTGTTTAATTTATCTAATCCATTTTGGTTGTTGACATAAAGATTTTTAAAATTGTCTACACGAGGGCGAGGGGGTCTAATGCAAAATAATATATGAGATAAAATTTTAAGTATAAATACTAAATCGTCTTGTATCTCATTCATTTATTTAGTAATAATTTTATTAAATTTGTCAAAATGGTGGTACCTAGAACAAGTTTTTCTGCTTCAAGAAAAGAATATGAAAAAAATTGGCCACAGATTCTAGCAATACTAATAAGTAAGTACAATCTGTTACAGAATAATAAAAAAGAAACCTTTAATAGTTATAGAAAATTTCTATTTCCTATTTCCTTTTTACAGATTCTAACTTAATATGTAATTTATTTTTTATTTGGTTAATTTAAAATTTTTTAAAAGCGGCAGTAGAATCATGTTTTTCAACGCTGAAGGTATGACTAGTATAATATTCCATTTGGTCTCTGTCACTGTCAATTACTTTATGGAATGTTAAATAGTTCTTGCTCTTATAGGTACATTAAGGAAATTAATATTTGAATAAAATAATATTATAAGAATTACTGGTTTAAATTTGTTATAAAATTAAATGTTTATAAGAGAATTTCAATATATGAGATGTGTCCCAACGTCCCAACGTATCTTATAAGATTTTTCAAAGTAGTCTCAAAATCCTTTTTACTTTTTAAAGCAGTCCAGTCCTAGTAGTCGCTTTTTGATATGGTATTTAAAACGTTCATTGCAGAGATTTAATCGTTTGCAGATTATGAAATCGGTATCCTATTGTGATATTTTTTATCTTGGATCTAGCTAAAAGTCGACTGTAGGAAGGTTAACGATATTGCCACATAAGGTTTAATGTATGGGCTCGTGTTTTACCGTGGTGAATCAGCAGTTGCCCAGAGTAAGTCTAGGTGCGTATGCTGCAATGTTTAAGGCTAAAGTAATGGCCATACAACACTGTGCAACGGAGATCATAAATCAGACCATAACGGGTAAAACCGTAGTTATATAATCGGACAGCCAAGCAGCTCCAAAGGCGATTGTCTTGGCACAAATAGGCTTACAGCTACTGTGGCACTCAGTTAGGGCCTTGACACATGCCAAAAGTTGGAATTCTCTGACACTGGCATGGGTACCAGGAAACTCAGGATATCGGGGCAATGAAAAAGCCGATGAATTGGCCCGAGCAGGAGCTGATATCCCAATGACTGAGCTGGAACTATTTGGCGGGGTTGCCGAGAAATAGATTCTAGAGAAGGCCCAGGAGAGGTGATAAAAATCACCGGACAAGCGACAAGCCAAAGGGTTTATAAAATGACATTCGACACAATAAATATCTTTCTTTTTATTTAAATTTAAAGTTAACCGTATATTTGCAGGTTTAAAGCAAAGTTTGATACAAATTCGTTGCTCCAATTTATTGCAATATACGACAAGATGCTTGTACGCTGTTCATGAACCAAGGTGTTTGGTCACTTAATAACGCATTCACAAAGTTTATGAAAACCTTTCGATATCGTTCTTACCACACAGAGGTCGCTCGGACGTTGTGTGGGCTTAGAACGACTCAAACACAATGAGTCCGTTTCGCCAACGTTGCAACGCTGGTTGCTAGCCGAAAACCCATTGGCACAGCTGGCCGAAAGCACAAAATGGCGATAGGACTCCTGTGTGAGCTTTCGTTGTTTTTGTGTTTTTATGTTTCTTTACACATGTTTCCCCAACATCTTTTGCTCCCAAGTACCCAACACTTTTGCTAGCCAAGTGCAATACCCTACTTGGTTATGCCGCACTGATGACGGCTAATGAGCCAGAAACATGCATGTCTGCGGTTACCATTCCTATTCGTGGCCTTATTGATCCTTTTTGCGTACATGCCCAATAATTTTCCCCTTTTGTTTATATTAATACGCATTTTCTTGGCACTTTGTTTATTTCATATCCTGGGCTTAGAACGACTCAAACACAATGAGTCCGTTTCGCCAACGTTGCGACGCTGGTTGCTAGCCGAAAACCCATTGGCACAGCTGGCCGAAAGCACAAAATGGCGATAGGACTCCTGTGTGAGCTTTCGTTGTTTTTGTGTTTTTATGTTTCTTTACACTTGTTTCCCCAACATCTTTTGCTCCCAAGTACCCAACACTTTTGCTAGCCAAGTGCAATACCCTACTTGGTTATGCCGCACTGATGACGGCTAATGAGCCAGAAACATGCATGTCTGCGGTTACCATTCCTATTCGTGGCCTTATTGATCCTTTTTGCGTACATGCCCAATAATTTTCCCCTTTTGTTTATATTAATACGCATTTTCTTGGCACTTTGTTTATTTCATATCCTGGGCTTAGAACGACTCAAACACAATGAGTCCGTTTCGCCAACGTTGCGACGCTGGTTGCTAGCCGAAAACCCATTGGCACAGCTGGCCGAAAGCACAAAATGGCGATAGGACTCCTGTGTGAGCTTTCGTTGTTTTTGTGTTTTTATGTTTCTTTACACATGTTTCCCCAACATCTTTTGCTCCCAAGTACCCAACACTTTTGCTAGCCAAGTGCAATACCCTACTTGGTTATGCCGCACTGATGACGGCTAATGAGCCAGAAACATGCATGTCTGCGGTTACCATTCCTATTCGTGGCCTTATTGATCCTTTTTGCGTACATGCCCAATAATTTTCCCCTTTTGTATATATATATATATATATATATATATATATATATATATATATATATATATATATATAAAGTACTTCTTAGTCGTTTGCTGATTATTTAAGACAAAGTGAGGTAAATAGTGGGTTTCTAGCAAAAATTAGGCGAAGTGTACTCTTTAAGATTTAATACTTCAATGTTTCGTTAAAAATATTTTAACATCTTCAGGAAGTTACTACAAATGTTACAATTCGATTAAAATAATAACTAGTTATGTTCTGATAATGTTTTACTTACTCTTGTGAGGATGAAGCCAACGATGGAATTTGAAGGACGTAGGTGTGATGAAAATAAAATATTGAAAACAATCACTATAGTTTAAACTATTAGTAAAACTTCTCAGGATAAAATACTATTACAAACACTCTACAACTGTTGAAAAACAGATTTTGGGTTAGACGTCATCGTTATGTTGGATTAACATAAATTAGAGACGTAACTACTTCGATTTTTTGAAAAAATATAAGAACAAAGCCAGGAGAGTGAGTTAATATTATTGATTGGTTAAGGTGAACTTAATAGGTCGAGGTTTATTTAGTATGGAGATAGACAGGAATAGCGAATGTTAGTTTTTGACGAAATAAATAGTATTTTTGGGTTTTAAATACATTTATTGTGTTAGTAATTACTAAGGATAAAATTATTATGAATGATTGGAGATGAAACATAGATGTAAACTTTTTTAAAGGATGAGATTATTCATTTATAGAGGAAGAACTGATATTAGATGGTAGGTGGTTATTATCTAAGTATAATAAGAAACTATAAATTTCACTGAGATGTTGTATATTAGTACGTTTGTTCATGCTGTTAGGTTCTTGTAAAATATGTGTCATCTCTAAGAAAAGTCTTTTTTTGTAGTTATTACAAGTGAAAAGAATCTTAATAGAAGAATAGTCAAAGTTATGGTTGGTTTTGTTAGCATGTTCAGCTAAAGAGCAACGTTCAGGATGGTGCCTTATATCACTTTTATGAAGGCTAATTCTTTCTTTAATAAATTTTGAAGTTTGACCAATATATTTCTGATCACATTGACAACAAGGAATGGAATATACTACATTGAAAGTTAGTTCTTTTGGAGACCTATCTTTAAGTTTGGAGAAAATAGAGTATGTTGTTAGGACTGTTTTATTAGCTATTTTTACCCGACTGCCGGAGGGTTATGTTTTCAGCGCGTATCTTGTATCTATGTAATATTCTTCCTTACCTTGTATCTCCAAAACCGCTAAACGGATTTTCACATTTGAGGTATCGTTAGATTTGTCTTAATAGCCCAAGTGTTCTTAGATAGGTGACATTTAAAAAAAATCAAAATGGCGGATGTTTGACGCCTCATTGTGAGGTAATAAAAAAATAAATTGTACCAAGCATATCGAGTGGGGTATCAAAATGAAGGATTTTAAACACAAATCCCTGAATATGTATATAACTTTTAGTTTTAATATTAAATAGAACGATATAAAAAGAAATGAATATTTTTTTCTGCAAGGCAAATCGGATTTTTTTTTGTATTTCGATCTAAGTTCCTTGGCAAAAGTTGTTTAGTTTCATGAGTAGAACACGTGGTATGAAAATGAAAAACATAATAATAGTTGGACATACAAAATGCTACAGATGTTTCTTATTACTATGGGAAATCATTTTTTTTCATATTTCAATCTATGTTTCTTAGGGAAATTTGTTTGCTAAAGGTCAAGCCTACGTTGAGAGTATAGACCCTCGCCGGACTTGCGATCAGCTCTATTGACGTTACAAAATTGCTTAAACAACCGCATGATTTAAACTCATTCAGGGAATTAATGCGGTTACGCAATCTTCCTTAAAAAAGCAGTATTAAAAGAAATTGAGTATTATAATAGTTAATTCACATCTGGAAACACAGCTCCGGTGCAAAATTATTAAAACGCTGTAAAAAGCTTTTCTTGATTTTACTCTATGGCATTATTGTTTAACAATATTTGATTTAAAAACACATAAATATTTTAAAAATCTGACACAGATGTCCTGTAGCACCATTTAGTAATTAATGATTTCTCATGGACTCTTTAGCGAGTTTAGAATAAGCACTCTAAACTAAAAAGACATAAATAAAAAAATAATTAAATAATAACAAAAAACCCACCTGCATGGATAGCTACAACTAAAAATCAACTGAAAGGACTGAAGTAAGACGAAAATTCAATGACTAGGTATTTAAAAAAAAATCAATGATTAGGTACTTAGAACCAGAAATATAAATTAAAACAGTACCACACCTACGTACCTACGTATTGTACAAATATAAGCCATTCACTTTTTATTTCCATCTCAGTAGGCTCTGTTAGTTACATGAAATTCGCCCAGTATAATACACGTCTGTTCATATTGTTCTGTGGTCTTATTAATTGTAAATACGATGTTGTCACGTCTTCAATAAAAATATGTGTATTCATTACAAATATCTTAAGTAATTAAATCTGCAAACCAAATTTAAAACTTGCCGAAAATAAGTCAATGTATTAAATTGAATAGGTACCTACTAAAGTAGATACGTCAGTTTTCGCTGCAAGTAGGTACTATTAATATCCAAGAATGGTCTATTTAAATTCACATAAATTTTGACTGATATTTAAAATAACACATTCCTTTGCACAGAACAGATCCCTGTTTATAGTCAATTATCATATTATATTATTGATCTAGAACGAAAATAGTTATTATCCTATCAAGTGCGGAAAGTTATACTTTCCCGCAAGAGTTAGGATCAATATTTTTTCTACAAGCATAAAAAAGATACTTTATTTATTTTTTAAATTTTATTTTCAACTCCTAACAATGTAACAAAATTTTAATTTGTGACAATTAAAGTTTGTTGTTGCTTTGAGTAACGTTTACAGAGGTGTTTTAATAAATTATGATTTTTTTAAGAACAAACATTTTAAAAATCTCTATTTTTATGCAAAATAATCTTTTTTTTACTATTTGTATGTAGTAGGTACAACAACATAAAAGTAATAATACAATAATAATTTTCCAAAAGGTTATTGAAGGACATATTCATTTAATAAAAAAAGAGAAAGAGATATTTTCTGAATTAAAATGCGTGCGGAAAAGTGTTGTTTTACGCATGCTTGTAGAAAAATATACTTTTATATTTACTTTTTATTACAAATAAATAATATAAGTAAAATTCAAAATGTAGCACATATACATATATTAATAAAAACGTTTAATACAACTTTTAAATTACTCAAGCAATAGTAAAAGATCCTTTTTACAAATGTATAATAAAACTTTTAAATTATTCAAGCAGTGGTAAAAAAAATTATTTCATCAGTTTTGAGTTTAACATAAAAACACAGTACTCAAAGTCTATAGGTATCCATCTTTTTTAAAGTCTTCTATTTTACATCCAAATGGCATCGTAGTGTAACATTATTGTTTTAGTGGCTGTAGGATAATAAAATTTCACATCCAATGGGTTAATTGAGGAAACTATACTCCAGTAAAAATTTGATTTTCCTGGTCCGCCCCAGGTGGTGTCGCATTTGACTTAAATATGCTGATGTTTTAATAATGTTCTTTATAACAGAAATTTTTCAGAAAAATTAAGATTTGTTAGACATTTCAAACCGATACAATGAAAAAAATATTTTAATAAATTACATAAAAGCAAATAAAAACAAATACAGATGCAGATTTAGATGTAACATGTAAATGTTGTCGGTGTATTTGTATGATCAATCCTCTTCCATTATTTCACTGGAAGAATCAGAGTCACTATCAAATCCAAAATCGGAATCGTCAGAATCTGATTCCTCCAATGAAATAATTAAAGGAGGAATATTGTCATGTGAGCAGTTTCCCATGTAAGTAGTCCAATCTGCCAAAATAAGTTCGTCTGTATGTCTACAAAAATTTTGCCACATGTCTGGTGTACATTTAGTCAATGCTTCTGTCCAAGTTTTTTTAACTCTTTCCTGGTCAAGATAAGTAGATGTAATATGTTTGTTATAATATGTCTTAGTAAACCCCCATGCTAGTTCTATTGGATTGTAGTGACAATGGTATGGTGGTAGTCGAAGTACTTCATGTCCTCGTTGTTTTAAAATTTCATCCACTACATATGTCTTTTCGTCAGTTTTATAAGGTAAGATTATAGAGTACAGTTGTTTCTTTGTCATTTTTGTGTCAAACCTAATGTTATTGTCAATCAACCATTCCTGCATCATTGCTTTTTTCGCTGAAAAAGAGGGTGGTTTGTTAATTTGAACTGAATGGTATGGCGCGTTGTCCATGACCACCACACATTTTTCTTGAAATACAGATAGACCAGGAATGAGTTGATTAACAACCCAGTTTTTAAAAAGGTCACCATTCATACTTTTGTGATAGTCAAGGTCTGTATTCGAAGAGTCTAGTAACAAGTCACATCCTTCCAAAAATCCAGTATCAGTCCCTGCGTGTAAAATAGTAAATCGCTTTCCTTCGGATTTTACACGAGCTAGATTACTTTTTGGGTCAGAATCGTGCACCCACTGACGCACTGAACTACCATTTTGATAGATCCATGTTTCATCTAGGTACACGAATCTAACTCTCTCAGCAAGACTTTTTAGTTGTTTGTATTTCCGAATGAAAGCGATCTTTCTAATTTTAACGTGTCGTTGTTCACATAAAATATGTCGTCCATTTACTTTTTTAAATTTGTATCCCATTAATTTTATAAGTTTGTATAGTGTCGTACGTCCCCCTTTAAAATCAAAATTTTGTTTAGCATCAGTCAAAAGTTTGTCTAAAGTAAAATGTTCAGTTTTAGCATGGTACATCCAAATCTGTCGCTGTAAGTCTTTTTTTAAAATAAACTTCTCAAATGTATCAGTTTTACATCCTTTATCTGCGACTTTTTCATTATTTTTCAATCCTTCTTTAATAATCTTCCGTATTTTCGATACACTGATCTAAAAAAATTAAGCATTTAGAATGTTTGTCATATTAATTAGATTCAAAAAATATACCTCAGTTACACAACGGTAGTTAAGAGATTTAAAAATATTTAACAAAATTTTGAATTAAATTATAGTTACAAAAATGTATAATTTCGAAATTTGAAATCTGACAACATTGTATATAATTTATTATGATATCTGTCAAAAAAGGTTATGTGTTCTTTTAATAATATAAATTTTATTTAAAAAAGTGATACATAAAAACCTCTCTCAATTAATCTAATGCAAAATATATAAGTTTATGTTAGCGACTAGCATTGATTTAAAAGAAATACACATAAAATCGTACTTACTTGAAAAACCTCGGCCAATTGATTTAAATAAACACTCTCACAGCTGTTAGCTTGTTTCCTAAACATACCATAACATCTTACGATGCCGTTGTGAATTTCTGTACTTATTTTTTTTGGCATTGTATATTGAATCTAAGAAAGCATCAAATATTTCGTTATTGAATCAACAATTTTACCTTTGACAATGTGCTGTCAATATTTCGACAGTAGGTACCAACTCAACAAATTGAAGTGCCAATCCAAGAAATAAAATGCATAGTCTACTGAGATTGAAATAAGAAGTGAATGAATTATAGAAATATCAGCACGGTCGTCATTCAATTTTTTGCAACATTATAAACAAAATTACAGTCGGAGGCATGAAAGTGTATGCTATGTTAAATTATTATCCTATTATTCTGTTTATAATGTTGCAAAAAATTGAATGACTACCGTGCTGATATTTCTATTTGTATAATACGTAGGTACGTAGGTGTGGTACTGTTTCAATTTATATTTCTGGTTCTAAGTACCTAATCATTGATTTTTTTTAAATACCTAGTCATTGAATTTTCGTCTTACTTCAGTCCTTTCAGTTGATTTTTAGTTGTAGCTATCCATGCAGGTGGTTTTTTTGTTATTATTTAATTATTTTTTTATTATATTTAAATATGAATTTAAGATTCTAGATAGTTTATGTGTAAGACCCTTAATAAATGGTAATCAAGCAAAAAGTATAAGTTGGTTATCATTATTAACATCTGCAACAGGTATAATTGGATGTGGTTGTAAGTTATTAACATTATCTATATGAGATAAATTTTGATTGTTATGAGGAAAAGTGTTGAATAAGATTTTCTGTACCAATCAAAGAGTATTAAGTTTCCTTGGTCTCTCGTCAACTTAGTATCTAAAAATGGTATCGATCTTTCAGCATCTTCTCTCTCTAATGTAAATTGAATGTATGTATTGTAAGAGTTGAAAATCTCTAAGATCTCATCTAATGCATGGGTAGGGAGTGCGAGAATAATGTCATCGACATATTTTTTTAAAGAAAATCAATCGAAAAGGAAGTACTTGAATAATCGTGTCCAAAATGTCATCCATAACATATGAAGCTAAGATTGGGCTTATTATAGCACCCATTGGACTACCAAAAACTTGTTTGTACATTTGGTTATTGAAGGTGAAAAAGGTAGGTACTATCAAAAAGGAAGGTTATCAAATCTAGGAAATTTTTCTTTTTAATTTTGCAGTTATTCTCAATGACATGCCATCTCTTTTCTATTGATTTAAGACAAATGTTTACATATATATTACTGAACAGAGAGACTACATCTAAACTAGCTAAAACAAAACCATCAGGTAGTTGAAATCTATTCAATTTATTTATATATTTGTAAATAGTAATATGTTGGAAACCTATTACTATTATTATAAATAATCATATTTATTCCGTGTAATTGTCTAATGTGTCATCGGGAAAAATCATCCTGTATAATTTTTGTTTGTCGGTGTTTTGTTTTATATTTGTAGTTATTACATTTGTAAAACTAAATCAGAAAAACGTGTTTGATTGCTTTGCTAACTTTCCGCACATTTGCGAAAAAGAAAGTTTTTTCACATGTGAAAAAAAAATAGCATTTTTCATCGAGGAAGAGAGTGTGATAAGTGTTACTTTCCAATGGGGTCGTAGGAAATACCTATTTGTAAATTAAGAGTAAAAAGTGCTTCTTTACCGCTTGAGATAAAAATTTGTCGCGCGACACATTTACAGAGCGCGGGAAGGAACTCTTTACTCCAATTACATACAAAAATTTTTTCAACGAGTACATTATGTTATAAAAAAATATTTTATGTGTCTTTTTCGTTACCTATATAAAGGTATAGTCACTTACCTAAGTATATTGACAGTCGAACTAAGGTAACGTTTACTAACAGATTTAATATGTTAAATTTTTTTATGCTTTATAACAATTAAATCAATGTATTTAAATTTCTTAATATAAAATATTCAAATAAAACAGAAATAATTTAAGGTTTATTTTAATACAATATAATGTCTTTTTTTTAATAAGAGTTAAAATTGGCAATCGGAAAGTTATAGGTCCCCCAACGAAAGTTTGGGACAGCCACGTGTTAGTCGGCGCAGGTAGGCGGAGTCTTTCTATCAGTGGCGGACGGAAATAAAAATATATTATACACCTTAAATTAATTTTTAATGTATGATGCTAACATAATTAAGAAAAATTTATTTTATATAAATTTGTTACTGCCCACTTTAAACTAAAAAAATACATACATTTAAAAAACAACTCAGAAACTCTCTCAGCATATTCGTAGCTAAATACAGTTTACAAAACCATTCCAGCTACCACACTGACAAGCTTTCAGAACGGTCGTTGTCATCGTAACGCTCGTAAAAAAACCACTGCGCATTGAACGAGAGGCCACGTGGCTGTCACAAACTTTCGTTGGGCGATCTATACTGAGTTTCTGCTCTAGAGCGGAAAGTGACAGATAGTGACAAATGCCTATTAGGATGTGAAAAAGCCAACTTTTAATATTGATCGTAAAAAGAAGTATAAATACTTTGGCAATTTTATTTTTCTTTTAAAAAAAATTTTACATTGACCTACAGTCTTGTTAACCAATTTTCTTCTCTCCAGAATTATTAGTTCTTTCAGTCTCAGTATTTAACCTACTATTATTTTTAACAATTTATAAATATACGATTTTCCTATTTATTAAAATGTACGAAAGCAGACCGCTGTTAATTAAAGCAAAGCATTGTCATTTTTCAGCGACGAAAAGTAAATCAAGTTGAAATAATTACGAATAAAATAGTATAAATATTATGCAAAAGTACTTTTTTTTTTCTTGAAAAATAGTTCACCACCACCCACATTGTTTTTAATGAAGTACTTTCCGCCTAGGTATGTAATTAACAATTAATTAAAAATTTACAATTTTCGAGCGTATTAACAATTAGGGAAGTGAACACATTTATTTATGATATTAAAATACATCCACATTTATTTTCAATATCTGGTAATACAAGAAACACTTTAAATATTAATGATACCTATGTCGTGTAAAGACGATAATCTAATACCCAATAATAATTACTCCTGTTTGTCTGCCCCTATTCCGTTTTTGTGGTTTTTGTCTGCCAGCTTTCTTTCCGTCTTTTGAGTGGTCTTCCTTGAGGTCTTTTGCTATATTTTCGGTAGTCTCTCCTGGTCTATTCTGTCCACGTGTTGATCCTATTGCTTTTGTATGTTTTTTGAAGTAAAACTTCTTTAGCGGCACTAGGAGTAACTCAGTAATTCTGACGGACGTGACGTCATTCTAATGTACCGCGTACCGGAAACAAAACCTGATACAAAATACCTAACACGATTCTGCCTACTATATTAAATAAAATTAAACCTGTAATTGTATGAATTGACAGCTTGTCATCTTGTCAACCAAAATACTGTTACGGGGAAAATCTGGCGTGAGAGGGCGGCATCGTTCTGACTGGCGTTAATCGGAACGATACCCGAATATCAGTTAGTACTGACGGCGACATTGAGGTGAAGAGAGCTCCTGTTGATATTAATTATTTCGTGGCGTACTTAAAAGTGAATAAACAGTTTAAATATTCGGAATTTTATTTATTTGACTAACAATACATTGGTAAATTGTTTAAATTTGTGTATAAAGTGTTTGTTTTAAATATGAATAAACAAAGTAGATTTATTAATGAAGAAAGTGATGAAAAAATATTGAATGAAAATGAGTAAGTAAGTAGGTACTCTATATGCATAAATTTTATTTTTGGTGTGTAATTACACTATTTATACCTAATTATTTATACCTATTATGTATACCTAGCTATTTTCGTTTTATAGACTTAAAGAGCTAAAAAGAAAAAGAAATTGTGAACGTCAAAGGGCCAGAAAGATTTGAAGAAAAATGAAAATGAAAAAACGGCGAGACAGCGACATTCATTATGATTTGATTAAGTAAGTTTATATACATACATACATATTATGATAGTAAATAATTATTTATAGGGAAGCTTTACGTTAAGTAAAGAAGCATGTTGCACGTTTTTGTTCATAAAATAATAATATTCGAAATGTTTTAACACTTGCTTATACTTCTTTTAGGTTTGGTTAGGTAGCCATAAAGGCCATAAAACCAGTAGTCAGGATGGCTGATCTTTTACCTGCAATAACAGATCCTTCGTAGAACTGAAGAAAACAAACTCAACTTAGGATTTTAAATTTTATGGAATATGCTATAAAATGCTACAAAATGAAATGGTTATCTAACTTTCAAAGGCTCTTGTGTTGTGTTGTATTACAATAAGGTAGATACAGCTACAAAATCACACATTCTAAACGTAATGTGTGTATATTTTTAATATTGTTTACCTATTATTGAAGCAAAACTTCTTTAGGCGCGACTAGGGGTAACTCTAACGTTAGATTCTAACGGAAGATTCTGATGGAAGTAACGGTGTGATTTATTTATGAAATTTTCAAACGGTTTCAAATACATTAATGGCATTTAGAGAGTAAAATCTATGTTTCACATTTTAGTTATCATAAACCTATTATTTCATATATAAAAAATAATGATAACTTTCAAATTCCTATTTCTAATAAATAATATAAATTTAACATATCATTTTTTGTAAAGTATATAGACAATAAATATGATTGAGTTGTAATTAAATATTTATTTTCCGATACGTACGTCAACAAGTTTTACTTTAATCGCGCGTAAAGGTTACACGCACACTCTTTTTTTTATAAATCTAGGGATGCTTTGTATCCCACATTGTTCTCGTTTAGTTTTATTTCTCTGTCTGTCCCTTTGTGATCTTAGCACTTTCATTTTAATGTTATTTATTTTTTATTTTGTTCTCTTACTTTCTGTGGTTATATGCTTTTTCTGCCATACTATTCCATAAAGACATCCGCTCACATTTGCTGCTTTGTTGGCTTGTGCTGTTACTTCTTTACACGAAATAGAGTTTTTAATTTCCATAATTCGCATACGTTGGCCGACAAAAAACATCATATCATAGTATTTTGGATCCAGGCATCAAGTACGTTTTTCGTTGAATATTTGGACAGGTATTTTGGGCGAGCGGTTACTAGGTCCGTTTGTACTACCCAACCGATTAACAGGAGCTCATTACTTACACTTTTTGCGAATACATTGTGTGATCTTTAAGATTTTCCTTTAATACGAAAAAAGTAATGTGGTTTTAGCAGGATGGTGCCCCATTTTTCAATAGCCGTAAGAGAGCATTTAGACGGATCATTTGGAAAAATATGGATAGGAACGGGCAGACCTGTACCATGGTTTGCATGATGTACTGAGTTAAATCCCCTTAACATTTTTCTTCAAAAATTTCGTATACGTCACTTCTGTGAAGAACCTCAAGCAGCTGCAGCAAAGAGTAGAGCAGGAATGTCATCGAATGATAACCAATGAAGGAGTTTTGGAAAGAGGTAGACAGTCCCTACGGCGAAGATATCGTAGCTGTATCGAAATAAAGAAGGGCACTTTGAACATCTTATTTGACTCTATGTTTCTGTGATTTGTTAATAAATATTATTATTTTGTACACATTAAAAAGCTGTTTTGAACGCAAAATGGGCAGTATCTCCGAAAACGTTAATTTGCGGACATATGTTTATTAACAATTTTTGTATTTATTTTGGGACATGCTATCAACTGTTTTATTTTTAACACTCCAAGAGTATACCACCATACGTCACGTAAAAGCATTACGTAATTCTAGGGTAAGATAGGTACTTAGAGTGATACAAAATGGAAGAGGAGAATCTACCTAACTTAAAACCCAACGATATACTAAACTTTCTAAGAAAAATAGGACTAGAAGATCTGCTATAAGTCTGAGGAAACATCGGAATTATAGCAAGAATAGGGAGACACAATAGATCTTATAGGTCGCAGGTGTATCTGTTACCCCTAATTTACTCATACATACATATATACAACATGACAGCTACTAGATACTTTAAAATGGTACTGTAAATTAAGATTTACAGCAAACAGGAAAATTGCTGTCTGTCACTGCAGCAAAAAAAACAGATTACTCTACAACGAATGAAAACTTCTTTTTTTAAACCAAATCAAATTTTTGTCGCTCTCACTTTCTTTTCATATGGAATAAAAGAAAGAGTTGTATTAAAATGATAATAATAAATCTTAAATTCAAATTAATATTCCGTGTTTATCTGTTCTCAACTAATTTTCATTGATAACTTGCCTATTAACAAAACAAAACTAAATTTATAACAACCACCCTTTTTGTTTTGTTTTTATTTTATTAACTACTTAACATTGAGAATATAAATGGTAAACAACAATTTATTCATCGATGTATAAAAACATTTTTCTTATTTATTCCATACGTTATTTAGTTTCCTTGTTGTTAGTGGTATCTTTTTTACCACATTTTTTGTGGATTCTTACTTTTTTTATTACTTTTACAAAAATGCTTTTGTATGAGAAATTTAAATACAAGATATTAAACTTAAATAAAATAATTTTAAAAGTAAGCAATTAATTTTAATAATGTTGGTAATAGGTACACCATTTGGCTTGATAATATTATATTTCAGTGTCTTTGTAGTTGTAGATATGCGAATAGCAAGTTTATTTGTTATAAGCTAGAGTGTGTGTAAAAAATAGTATTTTAAATAATACTTTTTTATGGATACAAAACAAATTACATATTTATAAAAAATCAAAATGAAAGTAACAATTCAAGCTTGTTCAAAATCACAACAAGAAAAGGAATGGCCACAGATCGTAGCTATAATTATAGGTGAGTAAGTATATTTAATATTTAGATTTAAAAGATTTGTTCTTAATTTATTTTAATATATTCAGGAGTTTATTATTATGCCATGCCTTTATTTCAAATTTTATTGTTTTACATGGAACTTTTGGTGGTGCTGCCTACCGAAATGTGTTTTTTATATTCCTATTTAATTCGATTCATTTGTAAAGCGCATTTGTTTAATTCTTAGATGGGATATAAAATTTTATATAGAGAAAACGGCACTAGTTGAAAAAATTGGTTAAAGTTTTAGGAGTTGTTTTAATTAAGTATTTGATTTAGCTTTGCACGTTGAACTTTGTCAAACGCTTTTCCGTAACCTATGAAACACATCATAACGTTCTTTCTTTTGTCATAACAGTTCTGAACCAATACTTGTGTTGCTTCTAGTGCTTCTCTCGTACCCAAACCACGTAGAAATCCAAACTGGAAGGCTCCAATATCTGTTTTGCACCGTGTACAGACTCGGTATTGAATAAACTTGAGAAATACTTTTAGTGTGTGGCTCATTAGACTTATTAGTCTTTTACGTTAATTTGTCGTCATCGATAATATGGATAAAAATTTTCCCAGTCAAAGGTGTTCATAAAATTAGGGAAAAAATCGTCATCAATAATATGTCCACCATTTCTAACTGTTGGACCCTTGAAGATCTTAAATCCAAAATGAGGGACAACTGGGTGGATACAAAAGAGGAGACATTAGGGTAAAGCGGGCCTTTGTATCCACTCAGGTGTTGGGATTTCGAATTGTCGTATTAACAACTTCGACTGTGAAAATTTTTATTCATATTATTGATAATGACAATTTTCCGTAAAAACTGGCAACATTCACCTCTTATAGCTACCCCCTGTATCGACTAAGGACTAGGGTGTTCTCCTGAGAGGGAACGTAAATATCTGTATTGAATGAACATGTTGCAAGGAGAAATGTCATATTACGGATGACGGCAAAATTTCGACTATAGTTTTCCTGCTAATATGTTGTTGAGTCCCTGCATAAAATGCATATTGTTGTGAAGCTCAAAGAAACGCTAAAAGCATTTTTAATTGCATTTTCATTAGAGAGTATTGTACTAGTAGTTATAGAACTGAACAAAAATTCCTTCTTTATGAACGAAATACAGTAAGCAACTAGTGTCACTTATTGTACCTTAAGCCTAGTTCGGACTAGGCTAGTAATTTAGTTAAGTAGCGAGTAATTTAGTAGCTTCTGCTCGGTACTGCACACAGAAATCGTTCGCACTCGGTTTCGTATACAGTACACAAGTTAAGTTGTTTCCTGATTACAGCAGAACGACATTTTTATGTGCATTAATGTACTAGACTAAATCAACAGGTTCTGATTTGTTTAGCCTGTGAACCAGTAGGCACGGACGCGTGGTGGGGGAGCTACTCGCCCGATAAAAATAGAGTAGAATGGATTGACGCGACTAAATCATTCACTAAACTACTCGACTAATTTTTTGTGGCTCGCACACATTTAGTCACTAAATTACTCGCTACTTAACTAAATTGCTAGCCTAGTCCGAACTAGGCTTTAGTATTTCTCAGTTTTTCAAAAAACAGTTGTCACCATATTACAGGTTAAATAGACAATTAAACAAGGCACTGGCAGCGTATACTTTTGAACCATCTCTTTAAACTAAAATTTGATTTAGATACACCGATAATATAAAAAAAAACAAAATAAAAAACAGAGGATCTAATTCTAGCCAATGGTAAGATAACTTCTTTTAAAAATGGTGCTACATATTTTAAATTTATAAAGTTTTTAATGACCTTTTGAATAAAAGTTCCCTACCACTCTCAAAAGTGTTGATAGACTAACCTATTTTTAGAACCAGATTCAACAGATATTTCCAGGATGGAATTGTTTTAATTAAAAGGAATTTTTTTCTATATCGGGATAAAGTTGGAAAGACCCTTCAAATTCTCTGATTTTATTATCTAAAAGTACCCTTTTACTAACAACTACTAAGTTAACACAGTTTATATGGTTTACGAGTTTCAAATCATTTGAGTTTTAGTATTGAGTATTGTGCGTAAAATATTTACAAAATATCACTTTTCCTGAGAAATTATAACCAAGAAATTTTAGTAACAAAAAACTACTTGCTCTCTCTTTTCGATTTAATAAATCTAATTGAAGAAACATCACGTCTTTAGCATATACTATTTTTGGGAAGAAACGTTCTTTAATAGACCTTTTCATCACAATTTTTTTTTGTGCGCATGCGTTTAGCATCCGCCATCTTTTTTGTACTGTTTTTTGTAAACAACTCCATAACTCCATAACAACAAAACGTTGTTGTTATGGAGTAAGTATGTAAAAGTGATACACGATACACAGTACAAATAATTTAAAACCAATACATACTATTTTATAAATTTACAAAAGCCTTCTTTGGAATATCGCAAAAACCTTTCATGTATGATAAAAACTACTTAACATTTACATTTATCTGATTAAAAATTGCATGTATAATGTATAGCATCAAAATATTAATTATAAGTTTTGTCACAGCCCTACTCCACTTAAGTGGAGAGTAGGGCTGTGGTTTTGTAAATGACTCCAATAAGTAATATTCAAAATATATTTTTAATTATTACAAATAAATTAATATTATTAATCAAAATAAAATTGTAAATATTAATTTCGTTTATAAGTTTGCAGGTAGTAAACAAATGTTGATGGCTAACCTCTCAATCAGTTGACTTTTTTCCCTTTTTGCGGACGCCTATGACATTTTAGCCACATTTTTAATTGTTCAAAATTATGAGCTTCAACTAAATTATAAATAAGTGAAGCACCGTCGATGGTTCTTTCCAGTAATTTATTTGTTTGTGGAGCTAATATTCCTTGACCAGCCATTGTTGATGAAAACAGTACCTACGAATTGTTTGAATTACCGCTGTTTTATGCTGTTTCAATATGGCGGCTGCGCCTGCGCACGTCATATGATGAAAAGGTCTATTGGACAGATTACCAGCACACTTAAAAAGTGATCAGTACTTTTGACTAGACCCAATTTTTTTAACTAATTTTTAATGCCCTAAATTCAAATCCGGTGTCCATTTTACTCCATACGGATTGAGTTTTGAGTAAACTTATGGGCCACCATGCAGAGGCTTACGTAGTATCCCTGCTTGTGATGATTATGGAACAGTCGAAATAAAGCAGAGCATTATATGAAAAAATGGGGCCAGCTCGAACAAATTTCGATCTAGATTCTAAAATGTTGATACGAACAGCATTGATTGACCCTCCTTATTATATTATCTGCTCCCACATTTTCATATTAAGCTTGTTTTAATAAAGCAGTATGTCAAATCTCTTAATGAAAATGGCACTTGTTTTAAGTATTTAGGAGAAAAGTTTATTGACACTATGAATGACCATGAAACAGCAGCTAGGCAAATTTGTTTTTTTATGACAAATGTGAATTACCAAAATTTAGTCGAGGAGGTGCGGGTAAATTTAAAAAATTTAGGTTGCTTGATGAATATTAAATTGCATTTTCTACACTCTTATCAAGGGTAATATAACAAGACCTTGATTATAGTCGGCTATTTTTGTGGTATCTAGATTTCGAGAATATTTAAGTATCAATTTGTTGAGACATAATTTGACATTATTAATTTGATTAAAGCCCGAGAGCTTTAGCTCGAGGGCTTTAATCTTTGATTATTAATGTCAAATTATGTCGAGAAATTTAGTAACAACAAAAATAGCAGACTATTAATCAAAGTCGTGTTATATTTAGGAAGATTATTTCCTGAGAAGACAAATTTTTGACATTTATATTTGACGTGACTATTTCTCTAGTGCAATAGTCAAGGGTAATATAACAAGACCTTGATTATAGTCGGCTATTTTTGTGGTATCTAGATTTTGAGAATATTTTAGTATCAATTTGTTGAGACATAATTTGACATTAATAATCTGATTAAAACCCGAGAGCTTTAGCTCGAGGGCTTTAATCTTTAATTATTAATGTCAAATTATGTCGAAACAAATTGTAAAATATTCGAGAAATTTAGCCACAACAAAAATAGCAGACTATTAATCACGGTCGCGTTATATTTAAGAAGATTATTTCCTGAGAAGACCAATTTTTGACATTTATATTTGACGTGACTATTTCTTTAGTGCAATAGTCGCTGATATTTGATTCTGATTGGTCCGATTTCAAAAAATTATGACATTCTGTTGGTTAATTTGAATCGAAGGAAATAATCGCTGATATTGTTCTAGTGCAATCACGAAGACTAGATACCAGGAGTCTACACGGTATAGGCTTTTCCATAATATTTCTGGTCTCAATAATCAACCCAGATCATAGTTCTATTTTTGCCAATGGCGGCGCGAGTAACTATAAGAACTTATAGAGCCTTATAAGAATCGATGTTTATGACATTTAAATTTCGCGAAATTAAATTCAATATATATTATTAATTTATTTATTTAAAATTAGTTGTCATAAAAGCTGTCATAGTAACAAAACTTCCTGCGTAAGGATTTAAACGAGTATCTTAGGAACACGAGCGCACTCTACCGGCAATAGTTCTGTCCCCTAAATTGAGACCATTTTTTTAACATTACGTTTAAACTCCTGGTATCTATACTTCGTGAGTGCAATAGTCGCTGATATTTGATTCTGATTGGTCCGATTTCAAAAAATTATGACATTCTATTGGTTAATTTGAATCGAAGGAAATAATCTTAACTATTTTTCTCAAAACCTTGAAACTATGGTAAAAAAAGAAGGTGACGGATTTCATCAATACCTAAGTGCCATGGAAGCTTGGTATCAAGGAGGAAGGTTAGATGTCAATCTGATTGAAAATTTTTGGTACATATCTAAAAAAAACAAATAAAGAGTGCGATACAAGTGAAAAACAGTTTCAATTGTTTTTTAATCTTTTTAGTTATTTTCAGAGTTTTATTACAAATAACTTAAAATCTTTATCTCTTCAAAATTAATAAAAATCTGCTTACATAAGTCCAAAACACTCTTGCAATTTTCAGCTATTTTTAGTATTTCTCGCAGTTCACTCAAAAATCAAGTCTGATGGAGCACAACGGACTTAAATTCAGATTATCAAAAAATATATAAAAAAGTTGGTCTAGTCAAAAGTACTGATTACTTTTTTTGTGCGCTGGTTATAATTATAACAATAATTTTGTGTTTTAGGTGGTTTAGCTGGCCTATCCAGTGGCCTCCTCTTTGCCTGGCCATCACCATTTGCAATAAAAATTGTCAATGATACAGTACATTATAATATCACAGAAGAGGAAGCTTCTTATTTTAGCACACTTCAGCCCATTGCCTTTATGGTTATAGCACCAGTCGTTCCTAAGCTTGCAGATATAATTGGTAGAAAAACAACGCTACTTTTAATATCAATTCCACATGTAGCGAGTTGGATATTATCAGTTTTTGCAAAATCGGTTTACGTATTTTATGCAGCTCGTATATGTTCTGGTTTCGCTGATACATTTTTATTTTCAGTGTTACCAGTGTATATTGGAGAAATAGCGAACCCTAAAATTCGTGGTACTTGGGGAAATGTTATTACTTTTTCATTGTATATTGGTGAACTATTAATTAATATAGTAGGAAGTTCCGTCGATGTAAAAACAACTTCGTATATTTTTATATTTCTACCGTTTTTGTTTATAATATGTTTTTCTTTGATGCCTGAAACGCCATATTTTTATGTAATGCAGGGTAATGAAGAAAAAGCTAAAGATTCTCTACGTTTTCTAAAACGTGTTGATAATATTAATAATATATATGCTCAATTGGAATCCGATGTTAGAAGACAGGTATCGGAATCGGGCACTTGGTGTGATTTATTTAAAATAAGCAGTAATAGAAAATCAATAATTGCAGCAATATTTTTAAGAATTACTCAACAATTATCAGGATTCAGTGTTTTTTTAACGTATACTCAATTTATATTCCAAAAATCAGGTGGTAATATAACTCATGAATTAGCATCCATAGTATATTTAGCAATTTGTGTTATATTTAATTTATTAGGAGCTATATTAATTGTACCTAGATTTAGTCGAAAAACTTGTTTCATGGTCTCTGCTTTTTGCTGTTCAATTGTATTATTTATTATGAGTTTGTACTACTTTATTGATGATAAATTAGATGTAAATATTCAAAACTTTAACTGGATACCTGTTACGGGTTTAGTACTGTATCAGGTATGTGCTTCTTTTGGGATTGCTGTAATTCCAGTATTAATGCTAAGTGAGCTATTCTCTGCCAGTATTAAAGACAAAGCTTTTACTGTGTTTATGATAGCTTCAGGGCTATCAACTAGTTTAGCTTCATTTATCTTTTATGAATTAAACATAACACTTGGATTTTACTCTCCGTTTTGTTTTTTTGCAATGTGTTGTGCAATTGCTACTGTATTATCTAAATATATTGTACCAGAAACAAAAGGTAAATCCCTTGAAGAAATTCAACAAGAGTTAAAAAGTACTTAATCAAACGGTAATACAAAAGCTGACTATTACCTAGTTTCTGTGTATTCATGATACAACAATATAACTTCAAATTTTTAGGTTGCTATTTAAAATTTTGAATCTCTTCTAAAATATATGTAACATTTAACCTTAAGGGCCTGCAATAGTGCTTTAAAGGGTTTCTTTTTTGGAAAGATTTAATGATTGTTTTGGATAAAAAAAACAAATGCGTAGTTTAATGCTTTATTTAAATTATATATGTTTAAGATAAGTATTTATAAAACCTGTGAAACGACTTTTAGAGGTCATTTAAGAATGTATAAATAATTAAAAATTATTTTATAACGTTAAAATTAGACGCGTTTGTGCTTATTGAATATTAAGGCTCAAAATTAGCCCGTTGCAGCTGTTTTTGAGCATTTGAATGCTACAGATACGATTTTGCAAAATTATATTTTTCTACCAAAGATTTCAAAGATTTTCAAGATTTTAAATCTAGCATTAAAAAAATCCTTTAATTGTTCATCCTAAACGGTAGGTATTTCATGTATTTATTTTAGATTAACTATACCAATTTAATATAATTGTATAAAATTAACCCAGACTCTAATATGCGTATTCAAATACACTTAAGAGAATATAGTAGGTCTAATAAAAAGATGTAATGCAGCATTGATTAGAATGTAGGAAAGAGGTGATCTAACAGTAATTAAGGAGATGTGTCAAATATTATTTTATAAAATATTTCTTTCTTTTACTTATAAGCAATAAGTTTATTTACAACAATTTTATCATTTTGGTTTTAAAATTGTTATTAGTGGATGATAACAAAGCCCATAGATAAACAGTTTGCTAGATCACCTCTTTTCTTCTCCCTGGAATAGGCAGATATAAATTTTATTATTGAAAAACTAGGTAAAAGTCATGTACTTGTAAGGTATAAAGAAATTATTATATTTTTTTCTACTAACTTATTTATTTAAATATAAACAACCTGAGATGAAAAAATCTTCTTACCAAAAACCTACTAAAATATAAATATAATTTTGGACTCAAAATACTCGAAGCCACTTTGTTTGACATAATAGTTGTTATAAAAATGTTTAATTTTTAATTTAAAATTAAGTAAATCGATACTTACAATGTCTGAAGTTTTGTTAAAGAACTCAATGCTTCACTTGGTATATTTTTCAAACCACAATTTTGTAGTAACCTGCAACAAAATATGAAATTTGTGTTTAAAAAAAACCTTACACATGCAATGGCTTTATTGATTATGAAATTCACTTTAACTGTAGAAATAGTTTATTAAAGAACAAAAGTGGTAAGTAGCGGTTTACACATCCGTGGAAAACTTAAGAACAAGCCGGGTAGCGGTGAGTGTGTAATTCTAAGAGTGTCTAAAATGCATTAATGGGTACTCAAGTTGTGTACTGTACTTTATATACGGCTACTAATATAAATTGAGAAATATAATATGTTTAGATGTTTAATATTAAATAGGAAAATTTAAATTATTTTGGGGAAAAGTAAATTAAAAGATTACTGATTTTTTCCTCAGGCACGACATATTTTTGTCTACAACACGGTTTCCTCCGTGGTCAGTCGACAGTCCCAAACCTTGTACAATGTACCGATATCTGCATGTTTAAAATAGATAACGGTTATCCTTTTGACATAATTTACCTTGATTTTCAGAAGACTTCCGATAAAGTCCCACGCGAACCTCTTTTTTATAAATTAAAACATTTTGGTTTGAGAGATTGATTGCTGTCTGGGATTCGTGCCTTTTTAACTGAGAGTGTGTCAGATTTAAAGATCAATTACCTATCGTATAAATTTCTGGTAAGTAGTGTTGTTCCGAAGAGTTCTGTGATCGGTCTCCTGCCCTGCAACTTATATATCAGCGACACGGTATCACTATTTGCAGATGACACCAAGTTCTTTCCTTATCCACTATTACATTATAAAGAATTGATTAACGATCTGAATAGAATTGAACAAAGGCTTTTAGAAGTCAATGTACAAAAATGTAACATTCTCCATCTAGGACACAACTAAGCCCATTCCTCCTTTTTAATATTATTTGATTTAACTCTGAACGTTACTTCAGGCAAGGTAAGATTACGAGGCGTATAGTTTTTATCTGCCTTTGCAATGGTGTTATGGAAGCTTGAGGTTTGAGCTTTTGTGTAGGTATTGCATGGGGTTGTAATTGCGATTGACCTAAAGTGGGCTCCTTATATTACATCAATCGTCAAGAAGATTTACCGAGTAAGGTACATGGTTGGACAATCTTTGAAAAATTTGTCCCACAACAGTTAGTTACTATTTAAAAAACCGACAGTAACGATGTGCGGAATCGTGGTCATCGAAATAAACTAGTGCAAGAAAAGTTTAAAAATCTGTGTCGACAATACTTTTTTAGAAACAGAATCTTTAGAGATTGGAACGCGCTTCCTGATTTTGTGGTCGTCGCTACTTCTGTAAATACTTCTAAAAATTCTTTAGTCAGACTTCAATACGTTCTAGCTTATATTTTATATCGACTTTTAATTGTTTGATCGGCTCCGCCGCCTTTACATAATGTAATAATAATAATCACAGCCAACAGAAACACCAGTAGTATTGTGTTCCAGCTTCTCTATATGGATAATCTAAAACTTATTATCAACAACAAATGCGACAGCTTCTCGATATTACTTAAAAATTCTCCAATCACATCCATATGGTCTTATAAAGTGTAAAATATCAAACAGTTACATTATACAGGCAATGAAAAATGGAGAAACTTACAAATACTTGGGATTCCAACAAGCCAGGCTGCTCGAAGACAATCAAGCTAAAACCAGGATAAAGAATCAGTAAACGCGACGGGTAAATCAAAACTTAACACAGGTAATTTATTTTAGGCAATCAACACATTTGCGATGCCTGTACTAGTTTACTTATTTGGCCTTTTTAAAAGGACAACAACAGAACTGGAAGAAATTCAAAAAATCACACGAACCCTGAGGATAAAACACAGCTGTCACCATCCAAAGTCATCAATGCTTCAAACGACATGGGCAAGAAGTAAGGGAAGTTGAGGTTTAATTGATATATATATATATATATATATATATATATATATTATAACATGTATGAATAATAATAATATGTTTTGATAATATCAATCACTATGTTATAAAATATTCCTTACCTTTAATTAATTTTAAATTTTAAATATAAATAGTGAATAGGTAAGAATTAACTCAGTGTAATTATTTTCCAATATGATTAATTAAATATGCTACCGGCTATTCCCTTATGTCAAGGTCAGAGTTCAAATATTCAACCAAACTAGATTCAAAATCAATTAATACACAAATTTGCAATAAAATGACTGTATAACCGCACTATCCTAGACCATTAATATTTTCCAGGCATGAATTGCATATAAATTTCTAACCTTTCTAATTCAAAATGTGTCAAACTTCAAAGATACCGTTGATAAACCCAAATATGCATCAAATATATAAAATGAAGTATTCTGACTTGAGTTACTGAGCAATTTAGATTAAACTTAACAAAAAGGTGAATAATAATAATAATAATTTAGTTAAATATATAAAACAGTGAAATAAAAATGTTCATCAAAATTTCAAAAATCAAACACATATAAAATTCTTTATTATAACGAGTGCAAAGTTGTTACCATTTGTGTGAAGCTTCACCCTCTTCTGGAATCAGGATTCTGTTCTTAGGAAAATCTACTTTCTTCCTCCAATACAGCAAAGATTTCAGGAAACTTTATGAAGATCAAATAATAAATTCCTCTTCAAAACCAAGCAATGGATGGCTACTATTTTCTTTGGTAAGTGTAATTATGACTTTCTTTCTTGTTAAATATGAATTTAATCTTCTTTAACTCAATTAAAATACAGTTATACCATAAAGTGCTCAGCCCCATAAATTGAAATATCTATTTCTTCATAAAATCATATAAATTTCTCTTACCAATTGCTCTCTCTGGTTACCTTGGGATAATCTTGATACTTTAAACTGTTTTAATACTTTCTATTCTCAATACTTTCAAAAAAAACTCAAAATTTCTACGGAGCAAATTTTTAATACAACTTCTCTTTCAACAACCAGAAAACAAGTGCCATATCTTCTACAAACTTCTTAACTAATTATTTATAATATAAATCTTACTAATCTCCTTT
Organism: Altica lythri; assembly: GCA_964028335.1. Classification (NCBI taxonomy): domain Eukaryota; kingdom Metazoa; phylum Arthropoda; class Insecta; order Coleoptera; family Chrysomelidae; genus Altica; species Altica lythri. Next base: position 42,163,035 of record OZ034806.1, on the reverse strand, counting down.
TAACTTTCTTTTAACATCATAATTTTTACAAAAAATCTTCATCGAAACTTTTTACATCCTTCCTCTTCAGAAGGTCCAAAACAAGAGAGAAATATCTTCTTTTATCTTCATATTATCTTCTTTAATATCTTTTCTCATCTTCATATTATCTTCTTTTATATGATCCAACTTTTTATTATTTTCTTCAAATTTCTTATCCATATCTTTACTCATATTCATCATGAGACTTTGTATCATCCTGAACATATCAGGTTGGGACTCCTCTCTTGGTCTTTCCTGTACTACCTGTTCTTCCTGTTCATTTTCACCTGCAGTTGCTTCTATCTCTATTTCAACCATGGTTCGATCCTGCTCTCCCCCTATCTCTATTAAATTCTCTCCTTCTTCCGTTTCTGCTTCTTCCTGTGTCTGTCCAGTTTGAATCAGCTCTTCCACTCGATAATCTCCGGCTCCTAACACTCTCTCTTCATGTACTTGTACCGCCACACTTTCCATCTCAATCTCTCCTCCATCACTACTTTCACTCTCATCTCCTACTATCTTACCATCTCTCAATCTCATTTTTCCCTCCATATTCACAATTTATTCTATCGAGATAAATATAACTAATATGAATCACAAAAAAAATTTCAAATCAAGTTTTCAAAAAAAATATTTTAAATATTAATTATTTAAATAGGCTCTAATTTTGATTGTTTAGAGCCCCACGTTGGGCGCCAAAATTTATAACATGTATTTTAACTATTTGTGATGTCTTTTTTTTTATAATTTAATTTTCTCATTTACTTACACCCCTAATTCATTTAAAATTAATGTTTGATTACTAACGTATTGGCAATTTTATAAACTTTTAATTATCTACTTTACCCATTTATCAATTTCATAATTATCAAAACTTTATATAATGTAGATTAATCATTTTTGAATCTTTAAATAAAAATCTTTGAAATGTATTTGTATATTTTTTTTCTTATTATTCTATTTTCTTTTTTCTTTTTTAGGAATTATGAAGAAGATGATGATAATCAATCCCAATGTTACTAAATTTGCGCTCTGACTCGAAATAAGAAAATCTCCTTTCTCTACTTTCCATTAGATTTTCGTTCTACATTCTTATTTAATATAACATAGTAACTAATATCATCTCAATATATATATATATATATATATATATATATGGCTTAACACCTCATGTGAGGTTGCGCCGCTTTCGCTTTCTAAATCCGTTTATCGGGGTGGATAAGTCCCCATCCTTGTTGTATTATTGTATCCGCTCGCTTATTTGCCGCCATTTCTTCCGGTCTCTTGTTTCCTGCTTCAATCTTGTCACACCTGCCCTGCTCAAGTCGTCTTCCACCTCTGCCAACCATTTCGATCTTGGTCTTCCTCGCCTTCTCCTCCCTCCCGGCTGCCATTGTAACATAGCCTTTGTTACTGCTTCCTGCCCTTGTCTCCATACATGTCCCAGCCATTTAACTCTTTGAGCTTTAATTTTCTTTAATTGATATAAAAAACCTATATTATGAACAAATAGATAAGTTACGTGAGTTTTTCTACACAAAAGCTCAAAACTCAAGCGTCCATAACACCATTGCAAAGGCAGATAAAAACTATACGCCCCTTAATTTTACCTTGCCTGAAGTAACGTTCAGAGTTAAATTAAATAATATTAAAAAGGAGGAATAAGCTTAGAAGAAATTACATGGTTGACACTATCACGACCTTAATCAGCCTCATATTGACAAGGAGTCATCCAACAGGTGGTTTAGCAGAAGCGAACTTTTTCCTAAAACTGAAGGGTTTGATATCAATTCAAGACCACGTGGTCAATATTAATAACTATAAAAAAAATATTTTTTGGAAAATACTAATTATCTCCATTGACATAATTAGATCTGCAATATTATACATCAAAGGTTAGTTAACAAATTTGGACTTATTAATACCTACACTCCATACTATAAGTATCAACCGCAAAATGTAGTTACTTGAAAATGACAACTATAAACTCTACTACATCGGTACACAGCATGGTTTTTTGCCTGGAAGGTCTGCACAAACCAATTTAATAACCTGCTTAAACTCTTGGACCAACTCTTTAGACGACAATCAACCAGTTGATGTCATTTACCTTAATTTTTCCAAGGCTTTTGACCAAGTCTCAAAAAACTGACAAATTTAAAGGACAGTTGTTATCATGGATCAAAGCTTTCCTTACCAACAGACACTTCTGTGTACGTGTGGGCAACTGAACTTCTGAGAACTTTGCAGTTTTGTCCGGTAGTTTGCAAGGTTCTGTCCTCGGACCAATCCTGTACCTGATTTATACTTTTGATTTTTTCTCCACCTTATTATCTCAGCAAGCTATTTATGTCGATGACTCCAAATTTTGTGGAATTTCACTTACGCAAAACCATATATTATGTTCTAACTTACTTAAAATCAGCGAGTGGTGCTCAATGGTTAATTCCTTTAAACCCTGAAAAATGCACTGTCTTACATATTGGCAAATCAAATCCCAACTATCAGTATAGTTTAAATGGCGTAGTTTTAAAATCCGTTAACAGTCAGATTGATTTGGAAATAACTATCAACAACAGATTGGACTGGTCAGAACATATATCCAACATTTCTAAAAAAGCTGTATCATATCTCCTTCGAAGATCTTTTCACCCAATCCTGAACTTCTTCGCCAGGTGTATAAAAAATTTGTTAGGCCGCTAATACTAGAGTACAATACAATATGCTGGTCTCTACACTATATTAAAGATATCAAGACACTCGAAAATGTACAAAGATGGTGTCCACATCTGTCCAACCTCCCTTATGAAGAAAGATTTTCTGTTCTTATACTTCCATTACTAGAGGACAGAAAAAAAAGAAGGAACCTCATACAGTGCTACCGAATTTTGAACAACAAGGTTTTTATCGAAATGAGAAACCTGTTTTAGCTCAATAGTGACCCAAGGTTAAGAGATCATGGCTTGAAGCTATCCAGGAAACGATTTTCGACAACCACGAGGCAATTTTTCTTTACGAACAGAGTATTCGACCAGTGGAATTCGCTCCCTGCTGATGTTGTGTCTACTCCTTCTATAAACATTTTTTAAAATAGGCTAGATGCATACATAAATACTATGAGACACTAACTTTTACCATTATATGATTTAAGTTTGTTTTTACTTTTAAGTTTTCAACAGCTATTGTATTTTTTTCTTGATAAGTCATTTATTGTGTTCCATTTTAAATTTTTGTACTTCCTGGGCATAATAGGCTTTGCCTCTGCCCTTATTTATATATAATAATAATAATAATAATAATAATAATAATAATAATAATAATATAGTGGTTGTGGATAAAGGAGTAAACTCTGTTTTTTTGGTATACATGGCGTTCGAGATCCGACAAATGTAGTAAGTAAAGTCAAAGAAGTTCCAGATATATTATCATTAAGAGGACTTGTATCAAAGTTACTAGAAAGTAGTCTTTTAACACTGGGACTTCACAGGAACACCTACATCAACCTTCAGAATGCGGTTATTTTAAATAGTTGCCGCACTGTAAGCCAATTTTACAGGTAGGATATTAGAGTCCAACGCCTTTGATACTTGTATCCAGGGTAGGTGAATATTATCCAGTCATTTGACTAAGATAGTGTGTATAATAATAATAATCATTCTTGTTGCCAAAATTTTAAGTACCTACTTTTAATACCTAAACACGACTAACGGTTTGCACCTACTGCGTCATTAAAACAAGTAACTAACAAGGATTCTAAATGTAATTAAGGATAGGTAATGATGATTGTATATATCTTTTAATATTAACCGTTAATGTTAATGTCGTGCTTAGTCTACTTATATATAAAACTTAGCTGAATTTTTTTTCATGATATACTATCATAGAACACCAGATGGTTCTTAATGTACGTATTTAAAGCAAACGAGGCTCAAAACCACCGACGAAGGTAAAACTAAGATATAGAAAAGACAAGAAAATGATTCTTTAACTAACTATGTTTATTAAGAAGATGCCGATGCCCTTCGGATATCGCGTGATGTATAAATTGCTTGCAAATGTCAAAACTCAGTGGGAGGGATGCGTGCGCTTTTGTACCTTACCAATACAATGCGGACAGCGCGTACCAACATTCGCAACAGTAACTGAGTGATCTTTTAGGAATAAGGAGTGTTTTCATTCGTTGTGAGTCTCTCAGACGCCACGCGGGTTTTTACGTTATTATTTTGACAAGTGATTTCTAGTAAAAAGGTACGTTTTTGAAGGTTGTTTTGCATATATATTTGATAACTTTTGCAATTTCAATTTGTAGATGAATCGAAAAACTGAAAATAAAAAGGGAAATAAAAATAGAAGGGGAAGGAAAAGTATTTACAATCTTGACGATGAAAGAAAAGTTGAAAATTTACGCCAATTTGCATTCGAGTCTGATGATGACGATTTATCGATAGCCGATGATAGTAGCGAAGGCGAATCTGATCATTTAGAAGAACAACTGGAAGCAAGCGATACGGAAGAGGATGTGTTAAGTGATGAGGATGAAGAAACTGTGGATGTAGACATCAATGAAATATTTGGAAAAGATAATATAACAAAATGGAGGTTAGAAAATCCATCTCAAACTGTAAGGACACGTTCTCATAATATAGTGCGTCAGTTATATTGACATATATATATATATATATAATACATAAAAAATTCTTTTCAAAGTCGAATTCATGCATATAATAGGTATATATAAAGAAAGGAGTCTGTCAGACGCCACGCGATCACCGATGTTGCATATTTTGACGCGGGCACCCGAGGGTTAAGGGTAAGATGAAAAAAGTTAGGCGTCGTTCCTTTTTAACACAGGAAAGACGTCGTTTTATATGGTATTTCTCCTTCGTTGTTTAAATTATAACTGAGACAAACATCCTATCCTTCGTCTAGACTCTGCCTGTGAAAAGACAGAAATGAAACACATATGAACGTTGATTTTAAAAAGACCAACAATAAAGGCAATTTAAAATTAGCAAAATGGAGTGAATGCAACTTCTACTTCAATCAGATTCTCATGGAGAAAAATCCAAGAACTAGGATTGTATAGACATATCTTGCAAAATAAGAGATACCTACGTATGCACATCAAGATGTGTGCAGCATTTATACGTATTCTCACTAAAGAAATCTAATTGGTTGGCTAAATCATTATAGATATAGGTACGAATAAGACTCAGTTGGAAAAGTTCATAAACTACTTTGTTAAATCCTGACTGAGCAATAATGTATTTAAACACGTCTACAGCTGCTTCGGCAAGAATCATTGTCGAATCAATGCCGTTGAATGCTGGAACAAGAACAAATATTTTTGAGTTCTGGCCACCTTACAAAAATGCTGAAAATTCGAAAACCCAAAATTCAAATCAAACAATAAGCCACCTTAAAATAGAGGAAAATAAAATTTACGGTTCGAGGCGAACATTTCCAGAAAATTGTGTTCGATTTAAAAAATTACTCTGCGTTTTTATATTGTATATTGTAACAATAAATTTTTGTTTCTTTACATCTGATTTTACTGTAACAGTTTTTTTTGGTTGGTGTGCAACCCAGACTGTAAGTAATTATCAATTCTGTTGAATTGTTAATTAAGTTGCTCGATGGTAAATGGGGAGGAGCCGATAAAGGAATAAATCTTTAGAAAACATGCCACTATTCAGATGTTTATTATTAAATCATTATTATTTTTTTAATGTTGTGTTTTGTTATTTTGTTATCAACTTTACTAACTCATGTATGCTAGATTCTGTTTTTACCATTTTTTATAAGATAATAAATAAAAATAAATCCTATATACCATACCATACCTTGATTTTCTGTTGACCAATATTCATTTTTCTGAATGTAATATAAAAAAATAATATTTTTATGACAATTGTTCTTATTACCAAAATACCGATATCAATAAATTTAATGTATGTTAAATTTCATCGGATGATCTTTAAGTGCATAAAATGTCGTTTTTTATTGTGTAACGATAACGCAGAAACTCCGCGTTATCGTTTGTATTTGCCAGCATTCCCACCATCCGTTCGAGGTGCGCGACCAAGATACGACACGTCGTCAAGACTCGCGCAGACCCATTCAGTAAGTGGGAGCGCCGTTCAGCGGGGATTAAAAGCCGATGCCATCGCTGCAGAAGGCGAGTTCGACTGAGAGTACTGATCTTGGAAGAACTCCAACCTGGGCTCTGGGTATTGACCAGTAGCCACCGACCTTCCCTGCCTTTGCAGCCGAGTATTGATCGGCTGCACCGTCCCGATCCTTGGGTATTGACCAAGGATTATCCTGCCCCGCAACTGAGTATTGATCAGTTGCAACGTTCCGATCCTTGGGTATTGACCAAGGGTTGTCCTACCTCGTAACCGAGTATTGATCGGTTATATCGTTCCGATCCTTGGGTATTGACCAAGGGTTGTCCCACCCCGTGACCGAGTATTGATCGGTTCGAACCTACCCTAACGATCCTATGCTAACCGGAATCTATATTGAATTTATTTATTTACAGGGAGATCCATCTGAGGGCCAAAGGGGTCGCAGATCCAATTAATTTTGTTTAATTTGTAGAGATTGTATTTTATTTTCGTTTTTCTTGTAAATAAGTTATTTTAGAAATAATCTTTATTTAAACTGAAACCGAATTTTACTGAGTCTGGTGTCTAAAAGAGCTACCCGTTACAATTGTTTAAGGCACAATATTGTTTACAATATATAGGTTAAGATGTTTTTCTAATGTAAATTTGTAAGTTAATATTACACTGTTTTAAATAAATTTTGGTAATTAGCTTAAACATAACTACAACTACCTACTGTAATTAATAGATAGACAGATATAGTCAAATATTTCTTTTTGAGTTAAGATCAAATATTTAATAAATTTTATAGAAAATCTTCAAATTAAAAACATTGTCGCGTTTTCAGACAAACTATGGGATATATAATCTCAACGTTAGTTGCATCTTGGGCAAACTCTCATCCATATAAATCTAAAATTCATAAGGAGTTGAACCTTCTAAAAGCGGAGCATGCACTATGCTTATCATAATAAATAACCAGATCAAAATGAAGTGAACGGATTGGAGCCAACGAAACGTTTTACAGAGTGCCTTCAATAATTTCAAACAGAAAACTCAGCAATAATTGAAATGTATATATATTATTATGTTAGTTTTATGAGGTGTAGGTCGACAAATATTGATATTTAAAAATTTAACCAATTAATTTAATTTTAAAATTTAGTAATTATAAACTGAATTTACTAGACACACTTTGTACAAAATTTTCGAAACTCGTGTGCATTCTGCATGTAAAGCAGAGTGAAACATATCTAACGCTATTTATTCAGAAATATTGAAAACGTCTAAAAATTTTTTACAGTTTTAATAAAACTAACGTCATAGTAGCTTACGTAACAAGTCCCGAAAGTGGTCTTTTACTGGACGAGTGGGCAAATTGCAGGGAGAGCCGCAGGCGAGTCCTGCAAGCCTGCAAGTCCAGTAAAAGCACTTTTGGGACGTATTATGTACAAAATTTTTTTTTAAAACGGGCTCTTTATTAACTAATTTTAACATTTTTTTTTAACAAACGTTGCTTGTGTGGCCGCCTTCACAATTTCATCTGGTATAATTATATCTTCCGTTAATTCACAATCAAATGCATTATTTTGAATATCCATTTTATAATAAATTTCACGTTTTCAACTAAACGTCAAAATATGTCAAGTTATTTTATAGTTTTAAATATATACAAAACTCGGTTACCATAGAAACCAATTGACCGCTATGTTACACTAACTCTTTTATTGTTTTTTTCATTAAAGATAGGCCGGAAAGTAAATAAAAATGAGTCCGGTAATAGTTATTTGTGACACAAGGACGGAAAATAACATTTTGCAAGAGCGAGTAAAGTTGTGTAGCCGAGGTGCGTAGCACCGAGGCGAAACAATACGAGCACTTGCAAAACATTTTCCGGACGTGTAACACACACTATTTTTTGGTCCGACAAATTTTTAATATTTTCAAAAGTTCTGTTATGTTCAAGACTTAACTGCTTGTGCTACCTGAACTAAGGCCACTGACTAGAAGAGAGCCGACAGATATATAATAAGCACCACATTGGATGTTTACCTATATTATAGTTGTGTTGTTGTGTATTGTGTAATAATTTATTTAATACTTAATATACGTGTTTAGCTTCAGCAGTTATTAGTGTTTTAATTAACATATGTTGCAAACACACAAGTTCAAAAACTTTTTCGTGACATACAAGATTAGATGTTTATATAAAGATGTTCATAAATTGACATAAATGTCAAATTTTAAAATACAAGTTGTAAGAGTAATTAAATGTAAATTAGAATCCTGCTTATCTTTAGAAAAAGTTATAGGTAAGTTTAGTATATTATACGCAGTTTTTAAATAAATTTAATTAAAGTTTGTAATATTCATTATGTATTTTTGATGACTTAAAATTTAAACTCATAGCGCCATCTCTTTAGATAATCTAAAAGCTACTTTGCCGGCCTAGGCCGGAAAATGCCATTTTCCGGACGATTTTGAAGTAATTAATAGTATTGTTTCTGGACGGAGGACCAAAAAAGCTTTTACCGGACTCATTTTTATTTTCTGGCCTTATCCGACAAAATGAAATTTTCTGACCTAAAAATAAACCGGAAAGTACTAATTTCTGGCCGGTTTTAAAAAAAAATATTTTTTGAGTAAACAACATATCCAACGTGCTATGATATTTAATAGTGATGATACCGGTAAAAAACAGTAACAAATTTTCCTAAAGTTTTTGCTTACAGAGAATCATAACAAATAGCACAAGTGATATAAGCTAAACAAGAAGCATTTCCAATAAAATTGTTTGTTTTTTAGAAGAAAAATAGCTAAACCGTTGACATATCAATATACAGAAACCAATGGTGTATACGCAGGAAAAACAAGAGTTTAAAACTTTAATTAAAAAGATATACTACAGTAATACCGCGTTATGGATGAAGTTCAAAATTATGAAAATGAACTAAGTGCAGCCTACTGAAAAAAACACTTTAAGCCTGACTCTAGCTAAAAGGTTAATACTGCCCCTAAATTACTCTTTGAGGTTCAGAATCCTGAACATAGAGTAATAGCAGAAATTCTTACAGGACACTGACCACTAAGGTACCATCTCTGTGAAATGGGCCAAGTGGGCAGTGATTAGCTTAAAAACATACGTCAGAAGCGAATAATAGTCTTTCTTACAAATCTACATCTACCCTTCATTCTACAATCTACACCAGAAATGATTTTAATGCAATACTATAATAAATTCTGGTAAAGTTATTGCTTAAGAAGCAAATCATATAAAACGACGAGCTTTAATATACAAAAAAATAAAATTGTTTGTCATTAATACAGTTGGTGAGTTAGCTATAGCACTCGTTTTTGTTTATAATTAACACTAGTCTAACATCGGCCATTGCTTTACCAAATAAATACCTAGATGTCAAAGATAATAATAGTATACCTAATACTATTATGACGTTTTACAGAGTCTTTGAAAATCAAAGAACATATAGACCGTTTACTAAGAACCAACAACTACTTCCCTGGCTGTATGCCACGACGGACATTGAATTACAGTTCAAAGTTAAACGGGGTTAGTATATCTGCAAGATAGAACTAACCATTTTAGTTTGCAATTCGAAAGGATATCACTTGTAGACCGGTTTCGACGTATTGCGTCTCATCAGTACAAGAAAGATATCCATCCAGAAGCTCTAAGAGCAACTAGATTGGAGATATGTCTGAAATCACACAAATACATTATCTTTAGTAAAGAAAATGTTAAAAGTGCGATAATAGCGACATCTCCATAACTAATTGCAAACTGAAATTCTATTTGACAAAAAACCTCTCGGCTTTGTAGGGTTAACTACTTGATTGCAGTTTCCTGCTAATCAATTGTCATTTCAGTAAAACGTTTATCAAATAGATGTCAAAGATAATAATAGTATACCTAATACTATTATGACGTTTTACAGAGTCTTTGAAAATCAAAGAACATATAGACCGTTTACTAAGAACCAACAACTACTTCCCTGGCTATATGCCACGACGGACATTGAATTACAGTTCAAAGTTAAACGGGGTGAGTATATCTGCATATTTATATATATATATATATATATATATATATATATATATATATATATATATACAAGGTGCCAAGAAAACGCGTATTACTAATAAACAAAGGGGGATAACGGGCATGTAACGCAACAAAGGATCATGGTTACAAGTAGGAATGGTAACCGCAGACATGCATGTTTCTGGCTCATTAGCCGTCATCAGTGCGGCATAACCAAGTAGGGTTTTGCACTTGGCTAGCAAAAGTGTTGGGTACTTGGGAGCAAAGGATGTTGGGGAAACATGTGTAAAGAAACACAAAAACACAAAAACAACGAACGCTCACACAGGAGTCCTATCGCCATTTTGTGCTTTCGGCCAGCTGTGCCAATGGGTTTTCGGCTAGCAACCAGCGTCGCCGCGTTGGCGAAACGGACTCACTGTGATTGAGTCGTTCTAAGCCCAGGAGATGAAATAAACAAGGTGCCAAGAAAACGCGTATTACTAATAAACAAAGGGGGATAACGGGCATGTAACGCAACAAAGGATCATGGTTACAAGTAGGAATGGTAACCGCAGACATGCATGTTTCTGGCTCATTAGCCGTCATCAGTGCGGCATAACCAAGTAGGGTTTTGCACTTGGCTAGCAAAAGTGTTGGGTACTTGGGAGCAAAGGATGTTGGGGAAACATGTGTAAAGAAACACAAAAACACAAAAACAACGAACGCTCACACAGGAGTCCTATCGCCATTTTGTGCTTTCGGCCAGCTGTGCCAATGGGTTTTCGGCTAGCAACCAGCGTCGCCGCGTTGGCGAAACGGACTCACTGTGATTGAGTCGTTCTAAGCCCAGGAGATGAAATAAACAAGGTGCCAAGAAAACGCGTATTACTAATAAACAAAGGGGGATAACGGGCATGTAACGCAACAAAGGATCATGGTTACAAGTAGGAATGGTAACCGCAGACATGCATGTTTCTGGCTCATTAGCCGTCATCAGTGCGGCATAACCAAGTAGGGTTTTGCACTTGGCTAGCAAAAGTGTTGGGTACTTGGGAGCAAAGGATGTTGGGGAAACATGTGTAAAGAAACACAAAAACACAAAAACAACGAACGCTCACACAGGAGTCCTATCGCCATTTTGTGCTTTCGGCCAGCTGTGCCAATGGGTTTTCGGCTAGCAACCAGCGTCGCCGCGTTGGCGAAACGGACTCACTAGTATTAGTAATACGCGTTTTCTTGGCACCTTGTTTATTTCATCTCCTGGGCTTAGAACGACTCAATCACAGTGAGTCCGTTTCGCCAACGCGGCGACGCTGGTTGCTAGCCGAAAACCCATTGGCACAGCTGACCGAAAGCACAAAATGGCGATAGGACTCCTGTGTGAGCGTTCGTTGTTTTTGTGTTTTTGTGTTTCTTTACACATGTTTCCCCAACATCCTTTGCTCCCAAGTACCCAACACTTTTGCTAGCCAAGTGCAAAACCCTACTTGGTTATGCCGCACTGATGACGGCTAATGAGCCAGAAACATGCATGTCTGCGGTTACCATTCCTACTTGTAACCATGATCCTTTGTTGCGTTACATGCCCGTTATCCCCCTTTGTTTATTAGTAATACGCGTTTTCTTGGCACCTTGTTTATTTCATCTCCTGGGCTTAGAACGACTCAATCACAGTGAGTCCGTTTCGCCAACGCGGCGACGCTGGTTGCTAGCCGAAAACCCATTGGCACAGCTGGCCGAAAGCACAAAATGGCGATAGGACTCCTGTGTGAGCGTTCGTTGTTTTTGTGTTTTTGTTGTTTCTTTACACATGTTTCCCCAACATCCTTTGCTCCCAAGTACCCAACACTTTTGCTAGCCAAGTGCAAAACCCTACTTGGTTATGCCGCACTGATGACGGCTAATGAGCCAGAAACATGCATGTCTGCGGTTACCATTCCTACTTGTAACCATGATCCTTTGTTGCGTTACATGCCCGTTATCCCCCTTTGTTTATTAGTAATACGCGTTTTCTTGGCACCTTGTTTATTTCATCTCCTGGGCTTAGAACGACTCAATCACAGTGAGTCCGTTTCGCCAACGCGGCGACGCTGGTTGCTAGCCGAAAACCCATTGGCACAGCTGGCCGAAAGCACAAAATGGCGATAGGACTCCTGTGTGAGCGTTCGTTGTTTTTGTGTTTTTGTGTTTCTTTACACATGTTTCCCCAACATCCTTTGCTCCCAAGTACCCAACACTTTTGCTAGCCAAGTGCAAAACCCTACTTGGTTATGCCGCACTGATGACGGCTAATGAGCCAGAAACATGCATGTCTGCGGTTACCATTCCTACTTGTAACCATGATCCTTTGTTGCGTTACATGCCCGTTATCCCCCTTTGTTTATTAGTAATACGCGTTTTCTTGGCACCTTGTTTATTTCATCTCCTGGGCTTAGAACGACTCAATCACAGTGAGTCCGTTTCGCCAACGCGGCGACGCTGGTTGCTAGCCGAAAACCCATTGGCACAGCTGGCCGAAAGCACAAAATGGCGATAGGACTCCTGTGTGAGCGTTCGTTGTTTTTGTGTTTTTGTGTTTCTTTACACATGTTTCCCCAACATCCTTTGCTCCCAAGTACCCAACACTTTTGCTAGCCAAGTGCAAAACCCTACTTGGTTATGCCGCACTGATGACGGCTAATGAGCCAGAAACATGCATGTCTGCGGTTACCATTCCTACTTGTAACCATGATCCTTTGTTGCGTTACATGCCCGTTATCCCCCTTTGTTTATTAGTAATACGCGTTTTCTTGGCACCTTGTTTATTTCATCTCCTGGGCTTAGAACGACTCAATCACAGTGAGTCCGTTTCGCCAACGCGGCGACGCTGGTTGCTAGCCGAAAACCCATTGGCACAGCTGGCCGAAAGCACAAAATGGCGATAGGACTCCTGTGTGAGCGTTCGTTGTTTTTGTGTTTTTGTGTTTCTTTACACATGTTTCCCCAACATCCTTTGCTCCCAAGTACCCAACACTTTTGCTAGCCAAGTGCAAAACCCTACTTGGTTATGCCGCACTGATGACGGCTAATGAGCCAGAAACATGCATGTCTGCGGTTACCATTCCTACTTGTAACCATGATCCTTTGTTGCGTTACATGCCCGTTATCCCCCTTTGTTTATATATATATATATATATATATATATATATATATATATATATATATATATATATATATATATATATATATCGAATTGCAAACTAAAATGGTTAGTTCTATCTTGCAGATATACTAACCACGTTGGATAATATGAGAGCTGTCAAACAATTACTTCCAATTTAAAGCTTTTTTAGTAAAAAAATTATATCACTATACCTTGTTTGATTGCTAAATACAAACTTAAAAAAAAAATTAACTGCCTCAAAAAAGGCACTAAAAAGCCAGAAATGAATTCATTATTTTTTAAAAAAATTGGAAGCAACTAGGAATCTGATTTTGATTCCTTGAAGTCGGCTCCAATGGCAATAATTGAGTTGTGCGCAATAAATGTTATGAAAAAAGCAAAGAAAACTGTTTTTTATAAAAAAAATTATTTTTAATGAGCACATGAATCATATTATGACTTTAAAAAGCTTTCTATGTTAGTTTTGCAAGAAGAGTTCACGTACGTACGGGAGATGACTTTGTTTACTATCCTTTCTCTCTTAATAATGTATATGTATATAGAAGGCATATGTTATAGAAAGTAAATAGCATACGCTTTATTTTAAAGTATACAACTAAATTTCTATTTTATCCCCAATCTGTAATATAGACTCTTGCTCTCTTATATGTATATTAATATATGAATATACGCACACGTGTTTATAAGCTTACGTATAGCTTAATTTCTTATTAATTTGTATGGCTGATATTTATTAGATTTAATAATTATGCATTTAATACACTTTGTTAGCAAAAAATATATAATTAAAAAAATATTTTTTGGTTCTCCGTCCAGAAACAATACTATTAATTACTTCAAAATCGTCCGGAAAATGACATTTTCCGGCCTAGGCCGGCAAAGTAGCTTTTAGATTATCTAAAGAGATGGCGCTATGAGTCATCAAAAATACATAATGAATACTACAAATTTTAATTAAATTTATTTTAAAACAGCGTATAATATACTAAACTAATAACATTTTCTAAAGGTAAGCAGGATTCAAACTTACAGTTAATTTCTCTCACAACTTTTATTTTAAATTTGATATTTATGTCAATTAACAACTACTTATCATTCGATTATGAAATTACATATCTCGATTTTATTATTGCTCATTGAACTATAATAGTTCATTGTCTCTGTTATTTTTATATAAAATTATTAGATATTAATATTAATATTATCAATATAATAATATAATATTTTTACTGTGTTGCTTCTTAGCACAGTATTCGTATGTATAAAAATAAGGGATCGTCAAATCGATTATCAGAAAATCATTCCTTATTACTAATTCTTTTAATCGTGCAATAGATGTCAATAATGTCAATATACACCTAATCTTGTATGTCACAAAGTAAACAGTTGTTGAACTTTTGAAAATATTAAAAATTGGTAGGACCAAAAAATATTGTGTGTTACCTACACGTCCGCAAAATGTTTTGCAAGTGCTCGTATTGTTTCGCCTCGGTGCTGCGCCTCTCGGCTACACAACTTTACTCGCTCTTGCAAAATGGCATTTTCCGTCCTTGTGTCACAAATAACTATTTCCGGCTTGCTTCTATGTCAAAGATAGCAAAGAGGGCGTTTTCATCGACAATTTTCTAGTTCCAGACGCCTTTTTCCCCAAATTTGTTTTAAAGTTTTAAGAAAAGGGTTTATTAAATAAATGATAATTTTTATTTTTGTTAATATAAAAGATCCAATTATATATTTATTTTTTAAATGATAAGCTAGTTAAATAATTTGATGATACCTATCTGTCATGGTATTTATAAAAATTTTAATATAAATAAATAAACATTTTTTAAAACTAAAGCCATTTCTTTTCTTCTATTATTCTATTAATTAAACATAAATTTTGTGTGTTGTCTTTACTTTATTCTTCCCGTTTGTCTTTTTTTTTTAAATTATCAACGAAATTGAAAACACTTTTTGTCATTATTCTTTATTTAGTAATTTGAAAACTAATCGTAAAAAAAACTGACAGATCTAAAAAGACCCATTAATTAATTATAGAGAATTCAGCAGAAAAAAAGTCCGCTACAAAACAGTGAATTGCAGTTCAAAATTTGACAGAAATGGCGCTTATATCAAAGAAGGGTACGGTATAAATTGATCAGTTATAAAGAACGAAAAGTACGTAGAGTTCAAATAATTTAGTAAATATAACCTAAATAGTTACTATAGAAAACATTATAGTCAAATACTCCAATTTCAAAGCATAAGTGTTTTATTCTGTACTAGCTGACCCCGCGGACTTCGTACCGCATATAACGGATGTATTTTTTGGTTTTTTCAAATTTTTACGATTTTATTTTGGGTTCAATTTTTTGATTTTATCGTTTTTATCATATTTTCTCGTAAATTTTCAGCTGTATACTATTTTTTGATTATATTTTGTAATTTATCGATTAAATATATTAGGTAGCAACTGCGGCACCTTACGTCATATTATTTAATTTAGCAAGAGTTTGTTGAAATATATGAGATATTATGCATAATAAACCTTAAGTAAGAAATGCTCGTTTAAATATATGTGATATTAACTGCGCCACCTTACGGTGGCGCCATAGTACTTTATTAAGTCGTAATTGCTACTTTAAATATATAAGATATTAACTGCGCCACCTCACGGTGGCATACTCAGGCTTTGAACTTCATTACTGAACCGCTAGATGGCGTTGAAGAAGCTAGTTTTGTGATTTTTTTAATAAAAAGTATCCCACGTTAATTCTAATACCTTCAAGAATATGTATACAAATTTTTATGGTGATCGGTTTGGTAGTTATAACATACATAATTTTTGGGTCGTATTTGAAAAATATAACAGTCTGACAATATTGAGATGTTACATTCGCACTGTAATAACGTAACAATATTGTCAACATAAGAAATACAGTAATTAAGCACTGCAAACCCCTAATCATAGGCCTATAGGTAGCTACTCAAATGATGTATTGTGAAGGACAAAATTTATCTCCTTTAAATACCAAAAGCGATAAAAGTATTCATTTTGATAAGGATCCATTTATTACTACCAAATGTGCATTAGAAATAAATTATCAATTTTTATTGTATTTATGGTTCACTATTTTGACAATAATGTCTTACTCATAAAAGATAGATATATATTGTGTCGCAGAATTTTTTGTAGGACAATTTAAGATAAATATTTTCACCATACATTATATACATGTAGCACTAACTGTTTTTGCAGCACACGCCTGAGTAGCTCGCAGATTGCAGAATTTTTTCAGACTTAAATGACATTTATCGTTATATTTTGGACAATTCACACAATATCTTTATAAATTATAGCCTATATGTTATTCTGATCTATAAGCTACATTACTGTAAAGTTTCATTAAAATCCGTTTAGTAGTTTTTGCGTGAAAGAGAAACAAACATCCATACATCCATACATCCATCCAAACAAACTTTCGCCTATATAATATTAGTAGGATATATACACCTCTTCTTATTCATTAATTTTTAGCGCTGTATTTAAAAATTATTGTCAGTGGCATTCAGATAAATCTATGAGTTTGGGCGGACACTCTTTAATACACACAGTCTACCAGATAATTAACAACAACAGAACAAAGAACAATTTATGTAGTTATCTTTCATATTGTAAAACCTACAAAAAGTTAAATGAAATTTATTGAGAACAAGGAATAGTAAAAAAGAAGTATTTTTCACAGAAGAAAAGTAATTTTTCTCGTTATCATTTTTGTCATGTAGAAAAAAAAGTGAAAAAAAAGTAAAAGAAGCATTTTTTAACAGACTAGCACCAACTTATCCCTGAATATATTTGTGGCCCCATTATAGACAAAAATTTAATTCCAGTCGGATGCAGCATTTTTTAAAATTTTTTATTAATATCCTTTCTCTACTGCATAATTTTTAAATTAAAAAAAAAACACAAGATTACCAGTAAATATCCTCTATAATATTTAGAGTATCCCTCGTATGGATCCCAAAGCTGTAAGTAGCTTCCTTATTGCTGCTGCTCCACGTAAACGGGCCAAACTATGACCTGCATTTAGAAACTATCATGCCCTATTTAGATGAATCCTGACAGCATCCGATGCAATCTATGCAATCCTAATAGGATGTGAATAACCCGTATGTAAATTTGTTATTTCAAAATTTTATCGTAAGCAAATAGGAAAGCGGATCGTCGGGTAATAGAATCACGTTTTCGAATCTTGTTTAGATTTATTAAAAGACATGTATAACGTTATTGTATGTTGTACATTTTTGTAAGTCTTTTTTAATGGGCTTACTTAATTAAATAGATTATTTTAAATTCGAGAAATATTATCAGGTATGCTAGAGGAATGAAAATACAAAAAAATATATAACGTGTAAATAGACTAGGACCGGATATATACCGTAACATCCAAAAAAATGGTCGAATCAAGAACCTCTTTTTTTTAAAGTCGATTAAAAATTCTTGAAAAAAGACCCGGTTTACAGAAGCAAACAATCATTTTTCATTAAGACAATGCACGTATTCACAGAAGTTGGCTACACCAAATATTACCTCTTCAATACAAAGATGGTGGTAAATTACTGGAGTATCATTGAAGTATGTTTAAGCTAAATAAAAAAAGAACAATTATATTAAAAAATACACATTTTTTTATTTTTGCTTTCAACTAACCTTTGTAAATTTGAACTTTTTAAAATTTTAGAATATTTAAACTAATAATTAACTTTTTAATGGGACATTTGACTCGTTCACAATTTTTAACATTTTTTTGTTATTTTTGAAGTTATAGTGCTTTTTTATTTAATTTTTTTGAGAGGTCAGGACAATATAGAATAAGAACTAACACCGGACTCTCGAGACATCGTACAAGAAATAAAAGCAAACATATTAAGGTGAGCTGGACATATACAGGGGAGTCAAGGCACCATAATTAAAAAAGCAGTATGAAAAGAGACCACTTGGGAAGCTTACATTAAAATGGCGGGATTACATTAACAAAGATCTCTTCCAACTAGACGTCGATCTTACTACATGGAAGACAACAGCGGAGAATCGCTCTGAAGCGAGCAGGCAGCGAAAACCCACACCGGGATGATGATGATAATGATCGCCAAATGAAAATACGTCAGCTTGCTGTTACAGAAAACATCTTGATAGATCGAGTCTATATACTTGATTTGTATTTAACATAAAAAATATGCTGTTTAATTTAATTTTAATAGTATAACCATCAGCAAGCTACTATGTTCATGACGTTAGCTCCTAACCATTTAAAAGGTTTTTTTGTCCAAACCTTTATGGAGCTTTAAACTTTCATCGCTTCTGCAATGCTAATGTCTGTTTAAAATGCTTTTAATAAAATCTAGCACATCATATTTATCAGAAAACTGATAGAGATTTAATGCCATTTTTAAGACAATAAATTAATAATTCATTATTTTCTTTCCAACATAATTATCGGAGTAAAAACTGGAAATTGAATTTCATATCTTTTAAACACTCTACAGGTGCTTTAATTGATATTCCCGATTCAAAAATCAGCACCAGCTACACCGGATTTGTGTTGTTTTTGAAAACAGCAAAATACTGCCTGATACTTCTTGGTTTGAGATTTTACAGTAAAGGTACGTCAGGCTAAGGATACCAGAACAATCCATTAGAATAGAGGCCTCCAGAGAGTTATGAGAAAACCAGAAAAGAAAATACTTTTTCTACAAGCATGCGTAAAACAACACTTTCCCGCACGCATTTTAATTCAGAAAACATCTCTTTCCCGCACGGAGTGCGGGAAATACTTTTTCCCGCACGGCGTGCGGGAAAGATTTTTTCCCGCACGCATTTTTTTTTATTAATTAGATATGTTTTCCGATAACCTTTTTGACAAATTATTGTATTATTATCTTTATCTTATTGGACTACATACAAATAGTAAAAAAAAATAGGATTATTTTACGTGAAAATAGGGATTTTTAAAATGTTTGGCTTTAAAAAATTTTAAAAAAATCATAATTTATTAAATCACCCCTGTAAACCTTACTCAAAGCAACAACAAACTCACCTGTTTAAGTAGGGTTGCTATAGCTACAGTCGTGTATTTATTGACACTATGAAAGATTTAATTGTCACAATCGCATCTTTTCAAATATCTAAATAATTTTCGAGGTGATTTTGCTTGTAGAAAAAATACTGATCCTAACTCTTGCGGAAATTAACTTTCCCGCACTTAACTGCTTGCCCGAACTCCGCTTCGCGTCGTTCGGGCATCGGCAGTTCGCGTGCGGGAAAGTATAACTTTCCGCACTTGTTAGGATAATAACTATTTCTCATAACTAGGTAGATCGATAGTTCCTGTAGAACTTAACGATTTACTGGAAAAAACTTTTATTTTTCTTCCAATAAAACATCACCTACATCAATAGATGAGTCCTGGAGTCCCTAGGTTTCTGTGGTTTCCTTTGTCCTTACCAAACGGGATACCTCTCAACAAGAAGCTATTTAAATTCCTATTTATACTATTTCGATTTCACAACGGTACGTAAAAAAGTTTGTAATTTACTTATCTCTGATAAATTTTATTAATATACAGAACAATTTTTTTCACTGTTCCAAAATATTAATAATGAAATCTTATTTCGGTTGACCAAGCGACGCAAACGTGTATTACAAGTTGTTCTCTCCGTGGGACCCATAAATAAAGCATTTCCGTAATATGTTGACGTTATAAAGCTCCAGGGATTCTCCTCTAAATCATACAAACAGAACATTTTTGTGTGTGAGAACAACTCTAAAGTAAAGGAAGATATTAAACCATTTTTTATTGTTATGTTACCAGAATGTCAATAGGGGTTAAAGTCAATTGAATAAATAATGTATGTTCTTAAAAGAAAATAATATATTATTTACTAAGCTATATATGTTTTTTAAGAAATATAAATCAGTAATATCAGTATCTCTTATATTTTGATTTAAAAAAATATTAAAGAATACAATATTAGTGTCAAGTTTTTTTTGCACTGTTACACCTGTTTATCATTTAATCAGCATTTGTTTTTTTTTAACTACAAATAGAAAAAAAAGTATCTAAGTCTCGGATTATATAGTTTTTTATGTAATTTACAAATGTCGTAAATACAAGTAGTAAAAACTGTGGCTTCCGGAGTAAGACAACATTATTAAGAGGTTTTTTTTAATATATATAAGACTATCTTTATATTCTTATAGTCTAGTCCAGCGGTTCTCAAGGTGTGCATATGTTGGTAAGGGGGGCGCAGTAAATTAAAAAACAAAATTATTAAAACCGATTTATAAAAATCTAATGGCTGACATGCGCTTGCTTTTTGGCCCAAAATCTCTGTAAGTTGGGTTTCACATTGAAAATGGCGACTCTGAGTTCTTTTTCTAGTTGAAGCTTATAATATCGATATTTAGATTTTAACGAAGCAACAGCACATAGATAATCATGTTTCACAAAATTAGAACGTGGGGAAAACTAACAAAATCCATATCGCTTTGGCTTTTACTCGTATTACTCGATCCAAAAATTTGTTAAGATTTGATTTACTTCAGTAAAGTGCTAGACGAAACGTCTAAAAGTTGTTCTTCTTCTTCCAGTGATACGCTATTAGGTTTACTCTCAAATGAATAACACACCCAGTTGCAATTTGATAAATTGATATCTTTTTCTGCAAAAAACTATCATCGGAAATTCCTACTAAGGTTTTCTAAATGGCCCTCCTTTTTAAGTTCTCAAGTGGAAAATTCCGGATATTTTACACAATGTGGAAAACATCTAAATCAGTTTTATATGAAATTGTTTTTCCATAAATGCATTTTTTACTAAAACATTCAATATTTTTACTCAAATCAACTATATTCAAGTTTTTTTTTCTGGAGTTGAATATTAAGAGTATTAAGGTTGTTTAACGATATCTGCCAAATAAGAAATCTTCATTAAAAATAACTTGTCGCAGAATTCTGTCAAACGCTTATCACCTTCTTTATTCAAAAATACCGTTATTTCACTTCTCAGTTCGTAGATACGTTTGACAACCTTACCAAGTGATGACCATCTGGATGAAGAATAAAACAACCAAAAATTTATGTTGAGATCCCATATCTTTATAATGCGCAGAGACAATCCTTGTTTTTATGTAGTTAACTACTGCCAAAACAATATTTAGACCAGGGCTTAGACACTAAAGCATCCCGATGAATAATACAATGTGTCCAAATAATATCTGAGGATTCCTTCTTCACAAGCGCTTGCAAACTATTGTACTTTTTCATTACAAATTTGCCGCAATGATAGCGTTATTAGGTAGTAATCTTGAATAATTCGTTGACGGTTGTTCTTCAATCAATAAGTTTGCGAAACAGTAATTTTTTACATATTGTGATACTCCTACAGACTCTCTTCAATTTTGTGAGTTTCTAGCTATCAGCAGCGAATACTTTAAAACAAATAAAGCATTGCGGTTTTTCTTCTCCACTAATTTCAATACTTGTAAAGCCCAAATTTAGGTAAGCTTGAGCATATTTTCGGATTTAAGACTTATATTCCTGTAAATCAGTCAAAGTACAAGGTTTTTCCTCGTTTAGTTTTCGTTTGGCTCCAATTAGAAATTTATTCACATTTATAGTGTAGAAAATATTACGCGTTGAAGCACTAACATTTTTTGTTTAACTTTAACTAATTTTAACTGCCTTAGAACAAAGGGCTACACCTGTAAAAGCGATTCTCATTCGTCGAGACAATTCGATGACGTTCAACATCTTTTGCAAAACATCATCGTCCGCCACGCCAAGCACATATAACTATACCAATTAAATATGCAGTGTTTTAGTTATCCCAGTGCAAAATTGTTTGAAATAAAATGGGGATGCATTAAGTGTGAGAGTTAAACCAGCGGGTCTAGTTAAAATTTTATTATAAAAACCACTGGCATTTAAGTCAAAACATAGTAAAATGAGTTTCCTCACGTTGTTCTTGACTTGTGCAATCGGAAATAAAAGTAATCAAGGATCAAGCATTACAGAAAAGATAATATAAAATAACATTTCAATCCAAGAAAATGGCGGATATTAAAAGGAAACTAAAATAAATCGAATTTACTTTTAACCGGGATTAGAAGATAAAAGAAGATTACCAAAGTTTTAAATATTATTACACAGCGAATTTAATTTATTATACCTTTTTACATTAAAAAACAGTTAGGATAAAAAGTCTAAGAGCATTTCCTTATTCAACATACTGACTATCTGTTCAATTCTCGAAAAAATAATCGGACTCGAGCAACGTCGATACATAAATAACTACGAAACAATTAATTAAGTTTTTCGGTATTGGTTTTTTAAAGCTATTTTTTGTTACCCAAAAAACATTTATTAAAAACAAACACAACATTCAATCAATCTTCTACACTCTTTTCTCATTTATCGGAATATTTGTTAAAAGGCTTAACAGAAGATTGATTTATTAAGCCTAATCTTGTCAAATCGTCCTTTACGCCACTGTTTCTGCTTTCGCGAGAAAAACGGATTACGTATTATTGAGATATTGCTGAATACGTCTATATCACGTGAAGATTTGCAGTATATCTGCATTGGATTTGAACTGGCTCGTTTAGAAGTTATTGCTCAAGAAAGCGTTCATAAATATGACGTTTGTGTTAAAACGTGCACGTCGTAAGGCAATAATTTCTGCAATTTAATGGTTTCAGCCTTCTTACATCAATTCATGCGATTCACAGATCATTTAGGCATTTAAAAAAGTTCTTATAACATATTGAAAGTGATAAGTCATTTTTTAAAAGACAGAGATAATATTTTTCGTCTATATAGGTAAGTTTTTTATTTATTATTGCAAAATGATAAAAAAACTTAAACCAGCTAATGATTTTCAATTAAATTTATAAAATCGGAATGTAAAAATAGCCTTAAGTATCAAATCTAAATCTGTTTGTATACGAACTAATAAAGAATTTAGTAGTCATGACTTTTCCCAGAAAGGATTTACTCCTAATTTTTTTAAGAATTAAAATCTTAAAAGAATATTCATTACTTATTGCTTTTATATCAATAACCATACTTGCAAAATGTGTTGTATTCTTAATTCTTAACATAATAGAATATTCTGCAAATTAGGGATAACGTGTAAAGTGCAAAGAACAACTCAGTAAGTTTATGAAACTACTAATTACAATAAGAGGCCAGGATCAAGCCATAGAAAAGCAACATCCGAACCAAATAATCGATTTATGGACTTTTGATGTTTGTAAAGTAAGGATTTTCAATTAATTTTGCAAAAAAAGTAAATATAAGCAGATAGTTTAAAAACGACTTGCTAAAGATAATTTATTATGCAGGAGAACAGCCCTATGGCCACTGCTATCTGTAGATACTGTCAAGCTCGATTTTTCTTTACAAGAGAATACAAAAATGAAAATCATGTAGCTATTATAAGTGGGCTTTCACACCAAAGTAGCATGCGACGTGCTGCCTGAAAGCAATATATTTACGCTTTATATACGCTTTAAAATAAGTAGCATGCTTTCTGCTTCCAGGCATGCTACTTTGGTAGAAGTAACACCACATATTATTTATTTCATAACAAAAACCACATTTTGTTTAAACCGTTTTTCTTCAATCAAGGTTTAATATTTTCTCTCAAAGTGACGAACTTAACTGTAAGAAATATTAAAATTTACTTCATACTTTTCTGCGTATACTGGATTAAAAATTAATCTACAAACGTTGTACTTCTTTTCTAAAACATAAAACTAGATCAATTTTTTTTTGTATGTCAGTATATAAGTACTATTTTTATTATTTGATATTTTTTTAGAGTCCTATGACCTATAGTTACCAATGGTACTAAAGCCCATTTAAGGCTATCACACTTTTTTTGTTGGTTTTTGGTACTCATTCCAGAATCTTGGTACCCTGTTTTTTTTGTAAAAAACTAAAGTTGGTTTGCGTTGTTGTTAAAATCTCCAATAATGAATTATTATCTGCTGATCCAGTGCGTTGCAATGGAACAGTTTGTGTTTTAGTTTCACTGGTGCCTCATCTGCGGTTAGGGTCTCATTAAACAGCGTCATGGCTTACACATTTTTCATTACCGGTAAATACTCTGTAAGGAATCGTGTAATTATACCTCCTTGTTTCATGCATTTTCATAGCTCTTAAAGTACACGTCTCTAGAATATCCATGTGGCTGTGAGATTAACAAGAGCTGTTTCTGGTTTTTTGTGTTGTCTAAGGATCCAGGCTTTGAACTGTATTTTTTAGCTTTGGTTCGTAGAATATTGTAGCTAATCCTTTCTTTGATAGGTTATTGGTCTGTTCGTGTATACCTCTACGTTCAGTCATCCAAAATAATTTAATACTGTTTTAATAATGTTTTGCTAGAATATCGAATTCTACTTGGCACTCGTATAATAGTTCGTAAAATAACTAGGAGTTCTTTAAGAATTCAATAGCAGCCTGACTATGTGAGTAGGTATATATTAATCCGCTTAGATTTATAAACCCACAAAAATGAAGGGTATATGAAAAACAAAAGAAAAATATATGGTCCAGTTAAAGATGAAAAAACGCTATAATAAAGAATAAAAATGACGAATTAACAGAAATATATAGAGCTCGAAATGTTGTCCAAGCAATGAGAATGAGATAGGCAGGACATGTAAGAAGACAGGATGACGATAGACTTAGGTATTAAATTAGTGTAAAAAGAAACACTAACAAGTAGAAGACCCATGGGAAGATTACGACTTATGTGCAAAGATTTAAGAGCAATGGAGAGAATGAATCCGCCAGATCTAATGCAAGATCGGACGGAGTGGAGTCGTACCTATTGCTTGGTCAGCCAGGAACCACCAGAGGTTGTAGAGCTACGGAGTAGTAGTTACCATAAAGCTTGATTTAAGTGTAAATTTACCGAAAATTTTTAGTCAATAAATTGTAAAATTTTAGAAGAAATTCTACAACAATAGTTTTTGGTCAATTTATGTTTTAAGTAAACATTTAATAAAAATAAAAGAATAAATTACTTACAATCTTTTTAAAAGTGTGTTGTTTGCAAAGGAGTATTCGTGAATCAGTTCGATATTGTTGTCGTTAAGAATCCTGAAAAAAAAACTTTATTTAACAAAAACACATAAAAATTCTTACGTGTACAATAAAATAAAAAAAAAAACGTCGACAGAAGTCATGCTTCTTCTCTGCGGATTTTTTTTAAACGATTTTTTTATTATTTTTCAATTTTTTTTTGTAATTTGCAGTTTTTAAGGTTCAGCAAGATCGCCAGACAGTCCCATAAAACAAATTAAAAAAACACAATAATAATTCTATAAAGCTATACGTATTAGTGTA
This sequence comes from Altica lythri, assembly GCA_964028335.1. NCBI lineage: Eukaryota > Metazoa > Arthropoda > Insecta > Coleoptera > Chrysomelidae > Altica > Altica lythri. Next base: position 42,137,302 of record OZ034806.1, on the reverse strand, counting down.
CATATAAAGGTACATCAATATATGTAATAATAAGCCAGGTATACGTGCACGATTTTCGCTTACTTCGTAAGTGGGATATATGTGTGTTGCTCTTTTTACGTTCAGACCATCTTTCAAAACGTGACATAAAAGCATAACTTTAAAAACAGTGGAAAAATACGATTTTCCAACATTTTAAAATTGAGTAATTCATTATTTTAATCATATGATTAATGTATTACACAATAATGTTTTCTATAAATAAGTAAATTCCTGTGTACATTTAAAGTCATGCAGATGTCGCTATAAATTTAAACAAGGTATGTAATATGCCAGTGATATCCAAATATTTTTGTTCAACTGAAACGTTGTCAGGAACAACACTAAACAGGATAAGGAGATCAATTGTTGCATAACAGGAAGAAATCTCTTATAAGTTTATCCTTTTTTTATCTATGTGTAGGTACTGTTATGAAACAATCTACGGTTTTACGTATTTATTTATTAAATTACCGAAATAACATATATTTTTTATATGAGTATATTACCTTGCAAAATTCTTAAATAAGTTTATCCTTTTTTTATCTATGTGTACTCTTAAGAAAAAATCTACGGTTTTACGTATTTATTTATTATATTGCCGAAATAATATACATTAACCTTAGCATTCGCGTTGCATGGTGTTGCTATGAGAGCATTAGTTTTGTTAGTATCTTGTAAATGAATTGAAAATAAATTGCTTTCTTGTAATTATTTTTTATTTGATTATCGTAGATAAAATATTGTATGAAACTGTGCGTGAAGTGCTTTTTGCACACTTAGGCAATATATAGCACTCGCTTCGCTCGTGCTCTAAACATCGCGTGCGTGCGCAAAAAGCATACTTCACGACCTGTTTCATAAATAACTATTATATGAGTATATCGCCTTGCCAAATGTTGACTTTAATTTTTAATAATAATATGGAGAGTTTATCGTTTAATAATGTGCAAATATAGATTATTTTAAAAATTTCACCTTTCTATGATTTATTACGTTTAGTAGATAAAAAGATAGGTAAAGATGTGAAAAATCCCATTGCTATACAAAAGAAAAAAACGAATTTTGTGGATTAATTCATATTGTAATTTTTTAAATTGAAGAATCCATGTAAGGATTTAAATTTTCTTGTTTGTTTCTGTCAAACTTGTCTAAAAATTTTAATTTTATAGACGATTATTAAAAATAACCAGTTATTAGATCTACTAAGGTTATCTACATGTTCAACCCCTTCTGTTCGGTTTTATTTACCTACTAATAGTTATTCAAATAAGCCCTGAGAAACCTTTCTCAATAAAAAATAGTCTTTATAAATATTATACAAAATAATCTATACTAATATTATAAAGCTGAAGAGTTTGTTTGTTTGTTTGAACGCGCTAATCTCAGGAACTACTGGTTCGAATTGAAAAATTCTTTTTGTGTTGAATAGACCATTTATGGAGGAAGGCTTTAGGCTGTATAACATCACGATGCAACTATTAGGAGCAAAGAAGTAATGGAAAATGTGAAAAAAACAGGGAAAATTATTGATCCTTGAGGGCTTCCATTGCGTGCGCTGCGAAAACGGTTCAAGATACCAAAACTATATGTATAAAGGAATTATTCCTCTTGAAATGATCTAAAAAAATGTCCCCGACAGTATATGTCTATCTTTTAAGATTACCTAACTCACTAGAACCGTTTTTATGGTAATCAAATTTGGTCGAAATTAATGCATTATTTGTTAAGAGTTGTATCAACGTAATAATATTAATCTTTATCCAAATAAATGTGTTGCTGATTAAGAGTATTTAATTGTGAACAAAATTGTCTTTGACATCACTTAATTTCAATGAACATCTTAGAAGATATTACAATTTAAAAATAACTACGACGCCACCGTAAGGTGGTGCAGTTATTATGTCATATATTTAAACGAGAATTTCTTACTAAATTAAGTACTATAAAGCCACCGTACGGTGATGCAGTGGATATCTTATATAAAATATCTAATATAAAAAAATCATTAAAAACAAAAAAAGCAAAATGGTAAAAATTTAAAAAAATGAAAAATGGAAGAAAAGACACGACAGTCTTATGCGGTACAAAGTCCGCCGGAACAGCTAGTTAACTTATGGGTTGGAAGTTCCGAAAAAGTTGATAAAGATTTAAAATTAACTAATCTGAACTTCCTATGCAGCATTTTTTTTTATTTTACAAATTGTTTTTTATAAAAAACAATCACTTTTATACATTCTGGGTAGTTTTACCTACTACAATTTTGTATCAGCTTTTTGATATTCCCTATACATCGTGTTATATTGATACGGATTTTTCGCAAGGACACATTTCTTTCGATACTTTTAATGTTTTTCGGTAATGTGAATCGCCCTTAAGAAAATTAGTTGCTAGCTTTAGTTTTTAGTTTGTGTTAGATAGGTTTTTGTTAAATTATGAAGATAGTTTGTAAAATGTTAGATGATTGAACGATATTAAAGTAGTTGAATTGTTAAGAATTATTTCAAATTTTGAATTAAAATAAAAATAGAAATAACCAAATAAAAAAGTTCTCTTTATCAAAACCGATGAATAAACCAATAAGCAGGAGCAAATAGTAGAACAAAAAAACCAGAACTAAAAAGTGAAGAAACTGAGAGTAGGAGACAGCAATTAGAGAAGCAGAAAGTAAAGAGACGAATCACACGAAGAAGAAATAAAATTATATTTTGTTATTTTTTGTGTATAATTATTTTCTTCGTATGTCGGGACTTATTTCTGCTCCTGTACTTTTTAATTTCTTCTTTTTGCTGTTCTACTTTCTATATTCTTCCCTCTGCTCCTTCACTTTCCAGCTTTTGTCTTTCTGCAACTTTATTTTCAATTATACCTTTTGACTAATACTCCATTATTTGTTTATTCTTTCTCTATTTTAAAATTTAAAATAATTTCTTACAATTCCTTTTTTTTTCTAATAAAATTATTGGACCCATATACTAATTTTTTTATGACACTCTAATCAATGATCAATTTACCGTTTCTATATCAACAAAAAACAATAAAAACAAAAAATTAACAAAAACAGAACCCAATATTAAACAAGCAACCGATTTCCTTAAGGGTAAATTAAATTACCACAAATCTACTGAAAGAAAAGTGTAACCGAAGAAAAATCTAAATATCAATATATAAATATAAAGCACCACACAGTTTAGAACTCATCAGGCTAGTTCTGATTCAAATTTACCTTAGGACGAACCTTTGTTGTTGTTTTTTTAAAGCAAATTAAAGAAAGAATTATCTAGGTAACCATTAAAATTTTCAAATTTCTTAATTAAAACTTAAAATTTTTAAGCATAGTTTAATTTATAACAATGTATTATTATAAAGATGGAATCATTGGATTAATCCTATTATTATTGTTATAGCTCTAATAGCACTTAAGATTGGTCAGGGTCTAATATCTTATTATTTTATTTTCAATAAAAGTTACATCCAGATTAGTTTTTGATTTGTGAAGTTTGTACTTGGTGCCTTAATTTCTTAAAACAAAGAAAATGATTAACTACAAATCAAATTATAATTCAAACCATGAAAATTAAGCTAGCATGGAAATTTCTATAGTACTATCTGTGCCCGCGACTTCGTGCGCGTTTGAAAAAGTATGATATAGGTGCTAAAAATCAATCGTTAAACGAAATCGTTGAAACACAAACGTTAGCAATAGCCCGCTTGCGGTTCTGGGTCCGCGCTACAGGAAGCCTTTTATCTTATTATAAATAAATATAATTCTTGAATAAAAGTCTAAGTTAGGTACTCTTTATTACATCAGCTTTCCGCCAGTGAAAATCTCGACTAAACCGGTCTAACCGTTCCAGAGGTTAACCGTAACAAACAGACATAAAAATTATTATTATTTTGTTTCATGTACCATGTACACGCACATATGCATTAAGTAAAATGTAATTTTACAAACAGACACTACATTACTTTTTTTAAGTAAGACACAGGTTATATTATATAATTTCTTACCGATAGTGAACAACTTAATAACAAAACCAAATCGCAAAGCAAAATTCACAGGCCGTTTCCGTATTCCGTAGTAGTACTTAAGAATTTCTTACCAAGTTAGTATTTAATGAAAGAGCTCAAAATTTTAATTCACTTGTGAAATGGCAAGTCGAAGTCATTTGTATATGTACTTGCGATAAAAAAACGATAGCGCTTTTTAATAACCTCGTAGCGCCATCTAGTTTCGAATATCAAAACTAAATTATAGCACGTATGTATACATATTGCGTATTATTTCAATAGTATTTTTAATTGATACTTTCATACAAAATCTGACCCCCTCTATTGTACCGTTAAGGAGGAGAGGGGAAATTTTTATACACCGGATGTTAAGTTGAAAAAAACACAAATAGCCAGTAGTTTTCATGTGATGCGAGCACAAACATACAGACAGACAGACAAACAGTAACACCCCTGCTAATTTTTTTTTAATATCTTTAATGTACAGACATTTTATTTCTACAATTTTATTATTATTATTATTATATGTATAGGTATATTTTAAAATGTTTTTTTGCTTTGTTTTTAATTAGATCTTAATTATCGTTTGGGTTACACTCAGAAAATTTAAATAAATTTTACAAAATAAGTAATTTCATCCATTCGAAAAAATAGTATTAAAAAAATAAAAAGATAGTAGGTATTTAAACACGGCAGTAACTTCTAAGAACAATTAAATATCTACTTAATTTTAAGTATAATATAAAGACAATTACAAATTGTATATATTTTGCTTGTATATATCCCCCTTCATACTAAAATCTTTAAAATTAAACAATATTTTCTGTACTATAAGTATTAAACTACAAACCACAATAAGAAATATCTACTTTTTATTTGAAAACAGCACCACTTTTTCTTTCGTAACCTTTTACAGTATTCCCAATTTATTATATCTTTATATCGTATTCCAATCATCCCTATACCTGATGAATGGCAAAAAGCGGTAAAAAAGAAAATGAAAAATGTTGCAGCTGGTACTAGTAAGACACTATATCCCGAAAAGAAAGACATAAATTAGAAAGAAAAGGCACAATTCTTCCAGTAGAACGACTCAATATTATTATCCAGGTTCGTCTATATATCCATCATTCAATATCCCCGAAAGTGAATCACAGTCGACATTCAATAAAATATAACGTTTTCTCTTATCGTCGAAAATCGTAGTTTGTCTATCATGTTCTTGTTTGTCAAATATCGAAAATAAAAAATTCAGGAATAGTTACACACCCCAGTGTTCTGATTTAATAACGTTTTTCTATGTTAAATTTTAATATCTTTTTTTACTTTTACCTTGTCAGTTAGTAAATATGTATATTATCTTAATATAACGACTAAAAAAAATATGTATTTTTTGTTAAATCAAAATAAAAGTAGGTAGAGATCCTCCATTCTTCTTCGACTCAGACTACTATACTGAAAGATGACATGCATTGTTAACAAACATTAAAACAGATGTGAACACGACAGTGATCAGAGTAATCAGAAAATTTATTTCTTTTGATATATCTATTTTAGCATATACCAAAATCACAAATATTCCATGTTAATATAAAGTTTTAGCAATATTTGTGAATTTAGAGAACAGTCTACACTACTATTTTTTGCTATCATCTATGTTTGCACCTCTCTCGATAATCAGTCTGTTTGGTTTAGTGGGGATGTGCATCGCACACACAAAACATATCAGAGCTTTCTTAAAATTTAGAATAAATGTGTTAAATTTAATATTTGTCTAGTTACTAACTTAACACACACAATTGCTTTAAACTTTTAACAGGAACATTTTAAAGAAGTAAATCCTTACTTTTAATATGAGCCAGTAGGTACTTTCTGAAAAATACATATCTAAGATATTTGACTAAAAATGATAGGCAACCAACAGATCCGACACAAGACAGTCCAGTCCGAAGCAGAGCGAGAAACCTTTTAATGTGACTCTCTGGTAACTTTGAAATATGGAGTCTAAATTTCTCAATTTGTTAGTAAAGATATTGTTAGGGGTGTTACTTCGTATGTAAAGTCGTCGTCGAGATGATTTTTCCACTGACCTGTTTTATGGAAATCCCTCTGTGAAAAAATCTTAATACATACCTATAGAAGCTTTTACATTTCAAGTGTAAGTCATTATTAAATCAGAATTCATTTGAATCGGACAGGTAAAACGGGAAACGTTTACATGCTTCTCTTCGTGACTCTCTCTTAAGCTCGCAGAGAATATCTATTGGAAAATACAGGATTAAACAGGATTGCTGACTGGTTTGCCATCACTTTACAAGCTAATTATACACTTATAATTTTAGAAATTTTTATTGGTACCTTTGACTGTAATTTTCAGTATTTTTAGTATCGAAAACACTGTAAAACTAGATTGCTTTAACGAAACAATTTTAATGCGTTTTGTCAGAACATATTAATAAAATTAAAAAAGTATGTTTCATTATCACCGTTTTAGTTATCAAAAAATTGAGATTCCTACGAGTGTTTTGAACACCTGTAAAAGAACCGAAACGAGACGACAGAAGATTGTGCAGGTAAGATAAAAAATTTCCACACATTCGTGGTAGTAATTCTCGTGTAGGGTAGGGTGGAGCAAAAATGTCGCGCGGAGACCTATTTTCAGCAATAAATTAAAATTATAAATAATGAAGTTACAGTTCTGGGAACTTGAAGTTTTTTATTGGAAATTGTCTCCTCTTTCAGAATATTTTTTTTTTATTTCTTAAATATTAATAGTTTATGAAATATAAATAAAGGTATCGAAATTATGTATCTTTTTCTGCTTGATGCAGAAACGTAAAATTTTGACACAAACAATAACAAAGCTGCGGGTAAAAGCTAGTATTTTGATATATTCACATAGACAGTAACGATGTTTACAAAAAGAGATGTTAACTTGTAACAAACGTTATATTTACAATCTGTAAATATGATTAAGGCCACAAGAGGCCTTTTAAAAACGGCGGTTTGCTTATCACAAAATCGGCAGTGAGACACTCTTTGTATTTACGAAACGATTTATTATACTGTTTATACTCATACTTAAGAAACGATTTATTACATTATTCTTACTCATATCTAGAAATATGTTTTTAAAAAGGGTAAAAAAAGCAACCCTAAAGCAATTAAATGTACATGCTAACCAATGTTTTTCAAGGTAATGACAGTTAAACGTTTACAAAGAAACATTATCTATATTGTTTTTAAAATTTACGATTAAAATTGCTAACACGCGAACTAAGAATTATATTGTGTGGCGTGTAAGATTATAGGTACCTAATAGATATTTATCTTAAAAGAAATGCAGTCGGCATAGTTAGGTTTTGACCCAGGCCGTCTATTTACCATTTTTCAGAATGTCAATATCACAGTGTGAACGAACTTTAACAAACGTTTTTTTTAGTAAATTAACCAATCAATGAATCAGAGATTTTATCAGTTTTAACATGTTTTATTTAACCAAGCTTAAAAAAGAAATAGGATTGATTATAAAGGTATTTATTCCTCTGAACAACGTTTATATTTAAACAGGTAGATGCAAATCTAAAATAAAATTTTATTTTCTTCACACATATTGTTATTCTAAATACTAAAACCGTTTTTTATGCAAGCTGTCTGACATATTATCACCTACTGCAGCCTAATTGGGCTTATTGTATTTATTCCAATTGTTCATGGCTCCCATTCTAGGATCTTGTACTCTGTGTGAATTTGTATAAATTTAAAGGATGGCTGTTTGAAAAATTGATTGCCTTTTGTAAATTAGTACCCTGAAATAGTATAGGTTCCTGCCGCATTATCTGCAGCTGGGGTCTCCAGTTATTCCTTGACTCATACATGGCCCCTTAGGAATTCTGTAATGACTCGCAGCTGTCTCCAGCTTAATTTATGTTTTAGCTTTTCTAGCACACATCTGTTCAATATACATTTTGTCGTGTCCTTACCCAATGTTCAATATAGTCGGGGCAAACTAACATAATTTTAATCGAAATTCGGAAAAATTAATACCTGGACTAGCCCAACGGGAAATGGTTGGGGGAGTTACTAACATCAAAAAAAAAAATGAACCCACGGCCCATGGGGGCGGGAGGTTAAGTGAAAAAAATCTGCGGGCAATAGTTTGGACGCGTTTTCTAAAAAAATTTGATGTCAGAGACAAAAATGTTCAACAGCAAAGTTGTAGGTAATAAAAAGATCTTCAATTTTTGTGAAATGTATTTTTTGACATAACCTCAAAATTATCGAGAAATTTGCAAATTTACCAAACAATAGCCAAATTTTTGTTTTTCATTTTTAATTTTTGTAAAAATAAATGAATTATTATAAAACTTAGTAAAAAGATACCTTTATATATTATAAATAACTAAAAAAAAAATTTAAAACAAAATAATAAAAAGTGTTTGAGTTTGAACTTTTTCAAAAAAAAGAACCCATTTTTCAGACGAAAATTCTCCGGTGAAAAATCATCGTAAATGGATTTTTCAAAGCTCGTTTTGTTTGTTTTTACGTTTACTTTTTGATAAAATAGAGAACCAATATGGCTTATATTTAGGAATTTGCTAAAAAATGCAATAAACGCAAAAACTCACTTTTGAAATTATTTTTTTTTCAGTAATTGTTGATAATTTTGTTTAAATTTAAATAAATTGTTATAAATAACTTCACCAATAAATTCTACGGCAAAAAATACTAAAGAAATCGCATTTTATTGTTAATAATTGCTCCAACATTTAGGGACATTAAAAGGTTGTTTTTGGGAAGTGAATAAAGTAATAATTGTTGTATGCACTTTCAGGCTAAAATTGACGTTAAACGAAAATTAGTATTCAGTAAAAGTTGTAGATTTTAACAAATTATACAAGATTTGTACAAGTCATTTTTACCATAAACTCAAAATTTCCCAAGAAAGTTTTCTAATTTAATTGTTTTTTTTTGCAGTCAAAATTTTATATCGCTTAAATATTAAATCATCGAGCGATATTGTATTCGGGGTTGTATTCGGCTCATAAAAAGGTTTTACTAACTCTGACAAGTTTGAAGTTAAAATAATTGAGTCAACTATTGTTTTTCTTCCTTTGCCTGCAAATCCAGAGGTTGTATCGCAACCAGAGAAGCGTGTAAAAAGGTCCAGGTAAAACAGTTAACTGTCACAAAAAACTTCACAGTTAAAAATATATATATATATATATATATATATATTTATACATTAAGTCTGCGCATACTCGTTCATCATACCGTATATTTTTTTCTAATTTTAAATGTTTATAATTATGACTATAATGCTTTTATTTAACCATTTTTTTTATTGAAGTAAAACTTCTTTAGCGACACTAGGAGTAAAACAGTTATTCTAACGGACGTGACGTCATTCTAATAACAGAAACCGGAAACAAAACCTAATACAAAATACCTAACACGATTCTGCATGGGCGCCGGCAGCAGGGTGCAAGAGGGTGCGCTTGCACCCACCTGCTATGAAAGAAAATACCTGAATTTACCAGAAAATTATATATTTTTTTATTAAATTATTGTTTGAATAAAAACTAAAGGCGTCGCGGTTGCTGTCCAAATCATTCTACATTCTATATATATTAGATCATAATAGTGTGTAGATGCAGATGCACCTCCCTGAAAATAATCCTGGCGGCGCTCATGCGATTCTGCCTACTATATTAAATAAAATTAAATCTGTAATTGTATGAATTGACAGCTTGTCATCTTGTCAACCAAAATACATTGCTGGTAAATAGTTTTTTGTGTATAAAGTGTTTGTATTAACTATGAATAAACAAAGTGGATTTATTAATGAAGAAAGTGATGAAAAAATATTGAATGAAAATAGTGAGTACCTACTCTATATGCATACATTTTATTTTTGGTGTGTAATTACACTATTTATACCTAATTATTTATACCTATTATTTATACCTAGCTATTTTCGTTTTATAGACTTAAAGAGCTAAAAGGAAAAAGAAATTGTGAACGTCAAAGGGCATATTATAAGCGCCAGAAAGATTTGAAAAAAAAATTAAAATTAAAAAAAGACGAGACAGCGACATTCATTATGATTTAATTAAGTAAGTTTATATACATACATACATATTATGATAGTAAATAATTGTTTATACGGAAGCTTTACGTTAAGTAAAGAAGCATGTTGCACGTTTTTGTTCATAAAATAATAATATTCGAAATGTTTTAACACCTTCTTATACTCATTTTAGGTTTGGTTAGGTAGCCATAAAGGCCATAAAACCACTAGTCAGGATGGCTGATCTTTTACCACCAATAACAGATCCTGAAGAAAACAAACTCAACTCAGGATTTTAAATTTTATGGAATAGGTATGCTTTAAAATGCTACAAAATGAAATGGTTATCTAACTATCGAAGGCTCTTGTGTTGTTCTATATTACAATAAGGTAGATACAGCTACAAAATAACACATTCTAATCGTAATGTGTGTATATTTTTAATATTGTTTACCTATTATTGAAGCAAAACTTCTTTAGGCGCGACTAGGGTTAACTCTAACGTTAGATTCTAACGGAAGATTCTGATGGAAGCAACTGTGTTATTTCAGCTATGGGAGGAGCTTAAATTTTCAAAATTTATTTATGACATTTTCAAACGGTTTCAAATACATTAATGGTATTTAGAGAGTAAAAGCTATGTTTAACATTTTAGTTATCATAAACCTATTATTTCATATATAAAAAATAATGATAACTTTCAAATTCCTATTTCTAATGAATAATATAAATATAACATCTCATTTTTTGTAAAGTATATAGATAATAAATATGATTGAATTGTAATTAAATATTTATTTTCCGATACGTACGTCAACAAGTTTTACTTCAATCGCGCGTAAAGGTTACACGCACACTCTTTTTTTTTATATACACCAAAAAAAGAAGAAAAAAAAAGAAAGTTTAAAAAAGTGAAAAATTTAAGAAAATTCGATTTTTTGCATTTTCTTGGAAAATTTTGAGTTTATGGTAAAAATGACCCGTACAAATCTTGTATAATTTTTTAAAATCTACAACTTTTTTTTAATACTGATTTTCGTTTAACGTCAATTTTAGCCGAAAAGTGCATGCAAACAATTATTACTTTATTCACTCCCCAAAAACAACCCTTTAATGTCCCTAAATGTTGGAGCAATTATTAACAATAAAATACGATTTCTTTAGTATTTTTTGGCGTAGAATTTATTGGTGAAGTTATTACTAACAATTTATTAAAATTTAAACAAAATTATCAACAATTACTGAAAAAAAATAATTTCAAAAATGAGTTTTTGCGTTTATTGCATTTTTTAGCAAATTCTTAAATATAAGCTATATTGGTTCTCTATGTTATCAAAAAGTAAACGTAAAAACAAACAAAACGAGCTTTGAAGAATCCATTTACGATGATTTTTCACCGGAAAATTTTTGTCTGAAAAATGGGTTCTTTTTTTTGAAAATGTTCAAACTCAAACATTTTTTATTATTTTGTTTTGAAATTTTTTTTAGTTATTTATAATATATAAAGGTATCTTTTTACTTAGTTTCATATTAATTCATTTATTTTTACAAAAATTAAAAATTAAAAACAAAAATTTGGCTATTGTTTTAAAAATTTGCAAATTTCTCGATAATTTTGAGGTTATGTCAAAAAGTACACTTAACAAAAATTGAAGATCTTTTTATTACCTACAACTTTGCTGTTAAACATTTTTGTTTCCGACATCAAATTTTCTCAGAAAACGCGTCCAAACTATTGCCCGCAGATTTTTTTCACTTAACCTCCCCCCCCCCCTAAGTTAGTCCCCATGGGCCGTGGGTTTATTTATTTTTTTTGTGATGTTAATAACCCCCTTAACCATTTCCCGTAGGGCTAGTCCAGGTATTAATTTTTCCGTGCTCAAAGTTAGTTTGCCTGGACTAATATACATTTTGTTCCCATTAATAATTATCTTTAGAACTGACTCTGAACCGTAGAATGTTGTGCGGTTTTTTTTAAGTTTATCAGCCTTTTATTCATGTACCTATGTCCTGATACCAAAATTAGTTTCACAGTGTTATGCTCCGTCAGAACATCGCATTCTACTAGGCTTTTATATATTAGTCTCAAGACAACCTGAAGGTTCTTTAAGATCCCAATATCTTTGCATATATTGATTCAGTTAGATTTAAAAACAATTAAATTATTTTGTTTTTTTCGTTGCAAAATTGCATAAAACTCTACCTGCAACATAAAGAAGTAGGTTTCCAAGGAGACAAAAATTAATACATATGTTTTACTGGTTTTAAAGCCTCTTTGGTCTGAGACACGTCCCTGTACAAGGTGTAAGCATTAAGCTTAAGTTAAGTTCTTCCATTTTGCCATTCCTTACGTTAAAGTATATCGACCTGAAATGTTTTCGTAGGTAGATATTTGGAAATCATTTAGTCTGATTTTATCTCTTAAATGTTTCTTAAATTTCCTGCTTTATTTTGTTGTGTCCTGATATAATAAAAAGGCTTCTTAAATTTTCTTGCAGTATTCAGAAGTATATCCTTTAAAATAATATGAAGAGAAAAAAGGTTTTACAGAATTTCATTGCCGCTGTTAAATGCCCCTGAAATCTTTAGTTATGTTAAGACAAGCAAATCTTTTAACCTAACTTTAAGATGGCATTTGTGACTTTTGTTGGTTTAACCATGTAACCATCTATCGGATCCTTTTATTTAAAGAATTCACCAGACTATTGAAACACTTATGGGGACTTTATTTACCAAAATTGTTACAGATTTACAAAAACTCTGCTGATAAACGTCTAAACAGTTTTACAGTGATGATAAACTATTTGAACCCCCCTTAACTGCTAATACATCCACTTATATAGTAAAAACGAATATTCTAGTATTATCAAGTAACATGATCTAACTTTATTGCTACATACTAGAAGAACTGAGAATATTCTCGAATACATAACCTAAAAACAGTATTTTCGCTAAAGGTTTCTTATTAGGTTATCATGTTACACTATTGTTTTCTTGCCTATATTGCTGAGATATATTTAGTTTAATAGCTGTATTTTAATATTGTGCCGTGAGCAGTGTTACTGTATAAATGTCGTCTCTTGCTCGTTGAGATTAGTTATTGTAGACTCAGTAACAATTGGTTCGTCTCAGTGTCCTCTTTGAAATACAAGTAAGTCGATTTTAATAATGTTTCTTTTAATTAATTTACTTAGTCTAAGTGTCTAAAATTGGGGTGATATTTTATTAATACTAACAACTAATATCAAGTAGTTTTACTTTCGCAAAACATCAGTTTTTGTGTTCTTGATTAAAATTTGGACCGGTTTTTTCACGTGTTTTAAGAATTAAATTACTCTAAATAAAATGAAAAAAACCGATTTGGCTAGAAACTGATTCTACTTAATTGTAATTTCGTTAAGTGATCGATTTCTAATTATTTATTTTGTTACCAAAATAGAACTAAAATTTCACCAGTGAAAATCGACATCTATACAACAGGGGCAGTTTTCCAAAAGTTAGCAAGATTAGAGAAAAATTAATTCTAAATTTAATTCAATTTATCCACGATTATTATTCAGTTCTCATTATTTTTAATATTAATTTAATTATTTATTTTTAAAAATTATATTAAAATAAATTATTTAAAACGGATGTTTGAGTATAATTTGTTTAAACTGTGAAAGGCTTTCGCGGCCATTGTCTAATGTATCAATGGTTTTTGGGCTGTTAGGCTGGCGTCGATTGTCATGTTGACTTGACGTTTCGCCAACACGAGCGGTTGGCATCTTCAGAACTACTGAGCTCTGCGTGAACGGTGTTGTTCGTTAAGGGTAGAGTTTTCGAACCCTTAATTATGGGGACCCATGTTTTGTTGATCTTGACTGCTTCCTCTTTTTTATTAAAGTTGTTCGGGTGCTTCTCTATCTCTATGGCTTCTCTATAGAGTCTGGAATGGTATGCTGATGTAGTAGCAAGGACTTGGGTCTCCTCAAACTTAATCCGATGGTCCATAGTGAGGGTATGTTCCGCTACGGCAGATTTGTCCGTCTGCCTCAGACGACAGTTGGCCTTGTGCTCTTTAATCCTGGTGTTGATCAAGCGTTTGGTAGTTCCTATGTACACGCTTCCACATGTGCACGGAATGCGGTATATTCCCGAAGCCGACAGTGGATCTCTTCTATCTTTTGCCGATCGAAGACATTCTTTGATTTTTCTCGTTGGTTTGAAAATAGTTTTCACATTTTTCTTTCTTAGCAATCGACGAATTCTGTCTGTCACTCCCGCAAAAAAAGGCAGAAATGCTTTTGCCACTGGTTGGATTTGCTCATTTTCTTTGGGTCTACGATTTGTTGGTCCAATCGATCTTTTGATTTCCCGTTCTGAATAACTATTGGCCCTTAAAGCATCATGAATATGAGTTAGCTCTGCGTTTAGTGCCTCGGGTTCGCAAATCCTTCTTGCCCTTTCTGCTAAGGTTTTGATGACTCCATATTTCTGACATGGGTGGTGGTTGGAATCCCTATGTAAATAACGATCCGTATGTGTTGGTTTTCTGTACACTGTGTGGCTCAATGATCTTCCTTTTCATGATAATAACACATTAAGGAACGCTAGCTTGTTGTTGTCTTCGATTTCCATCGTAAACTGAATATTTTCATGGGTGCTGTTAATGTGTGTCAGAAATTCTTGCAATTTATTTTGCCCACGGCTCCATATCACAAATGTGTCATCTACATATCTACACCAAACCTTTGGCTTATATGGGGCACTGTCCAAAGCTAGTTGTTTGAACTTTTTCATAAAGAAATTTGCTATTACCGGGCTGAGAGGGTTTCCCATTGCTACTCCTTCGATCTGTTCGTAAATCTTGTTGTCCCATGAAAAATAAGTGGTGGTGAGGCAATGTTTAAACAAATTGGAGATGTCCTCTGGGAATTTATCATATATATGTTTCATTGCATCGCTTAGGGGCTCTCTTTACAAAAGTGCCCTAGCTCAGACTGTTTTTTGTATATCTACTTTATTTCAATGTACTGAATATTTAAACGGTATTTAAAGGACTTATTGTTATGACTAAACATGTGGTAAATATTTATTTTTTGTTTTTACCGAACAATATACCTTATAAATGTGTGATTTATCAATTTTTGGATTAGAAATGGCTAAATTACAAATTTTTATGTTATGAGTTTTTATGTCATAAGTTTTGAACTATTACTTTGGTATCATCCTGTATACAGACCCTGTATTACAGGGTAAGAACTTTAAATAAAATAATGCGTAAGGTCTCTGGCACAAAACTTAATGTATAAAGGACAAAGCCGACTACTTTAGTACTTATTTATAAGCTACTTTTAGGTACCACGAAATTGTTTAATTTCTTTTATATGTCAAATTTTGTGTTAGAATGGTTAGGATTAAAGTAAAATGGAACAGAATTTTTAATTATTTTTTGTACACAATTATTTAGAAATCATAAAGATGGTCTAAAGACAGTACCTATTTCAATAAGCTTGTAAAACGGTCTCATAAGAAAAGTGTTATTTTCTAATTTAAAACAAAATTTGGATAAGTCTTTACACTCTCTTCCAAAAACATTATTTTTTGTTTGTTTTTACTATATCATCGACATTCATTTATGTTCAAAGAAGAAGAAGCAATACTTCCTGTTAATACAAAGAAAATAAAGGTACTGTTATCATCGTTAAAAGAAATAATTATCGAAACGTGAGACAGTACAATAATCTCGAATACCAAATTAAAAACTTGGTTGCCACTAAACAAATGGACCTGCTTTGTAAATACTTATTAAAATTCGTTTTGTTTTAATAAATAACAAGCATTTGTCACGGCATTTTTCTACAACAGCCACTGTATATGTAAATCCTTACGCTCAACAATGCAACCCATGCGACTAACTACGACGAGCTAGAGATAAAACCTCTGCAGTCAAAACACACTAGAGCCCTAGTCTATGCAAATTTATTAACATTTTCTAATCTGCGCTAAGCTGCGTGTACACCTTTCATTATTTCGTGCATCGCTTGGAGATTTGCCTCGCTGTTAATTAGTAAAAGATACTTTAATATGTTTTATCTGGTGTTTTGCGCTAACAGTGTCTAGACGGATTACCGTTTTTTAATTGGAATTTTCTCGAGTTGTTTTATGACTGAAGTAGCTTTTTGTTTACATCTACAAGGAAATTACGAAGCTTAAGATTTCTTTTAATAACCACGTTTTAGAATAGTTGTGAAAAATTAAGTAACACACAAAACAAAATTACAGAATGATAAATACACTGAAGGGTTCAGAAGAACGTAATTTTTTTTCAGAAATAATATCAAAAGGTATTAAACCTAAAAACAATTACAAATTCGTTATACAACAATCAATATAGTGAAAAAAAGTTTTATCATATTTTTAGTTATAGGTATTTCAAACTCTTAAAAAAATAATGTATTTTTATAAACATTTTTCTAGAGAATCTAAATCTGGGTTAAAAATTTTTAAATGTAATGAGAAAAACTTGTAAAAAGCGAAAAATCGAAAAAAATAGGATGTTTTTAGAATATACTTTTTCAGTAAACTATTATTTTTGAGATAACTCTCAACGTATTTTTGAAATTTAAAAATTAAACAAATAAGAAATTATTAAACTGACATTAAGGAGAAATTGAAAAAATGTCACATCCAGTGGGACTCGAACCCACCATCACTGCCTTATACGCAGGCACGCTTTAACCACTTAAGCTATTGGATGATCAAGAGGTTAGGAAGCGAAACGTTATAATGAATTTAAATCCCATTAGATATGACATTCACTCACTTCCTCCTTAAGCACATGTTACATGACGTTAATGAGAGAGAAGTTTTGTCAAATCGACAATTGATACATCAAACTCTAGTCACTTTATTTGTGCCTTGTCTTATATTTTTATTTGGTTAGGAGACCGGAACCATTGATTTTTAGTAAACTATTATTTTTGAGATAACTCTCAACGTATTTTTGAAATTTAGAAATTAAACAAATAAGAAATTATTAAACTGACATTTTTTCAATTTCTCCTTAATGTCAGTTTAATAATTTCTTATTTGTTTAATTTATAAATTTCAAAAATACGTTGAGAGTTATCTCAAAAATAATAGTTTACTAAAAATCAATGGTTCCGGTCTCCTAACCGAATAAAAATATAAGACAAGGCACAAATAAAGTGACTAGAGTTTGATGTATCAATTGCATAGAGATATATCTTATATCTCTATTATGGAGGGTAGAGGTAAGGAGAACTGACTCCGTGTATTAAATGTGTCCGTCAAAATGTGGTAAATAAGGGTGGCGCTACGATCGTAGTAGGGTAAATTTAAAAAAAAGCGCCATAATTTCTTAGAGTAGGATAGATAAATAAACAAGGAAAGACACATTTCCGCTTTATTATGACACCATTTTTAAAATAATCATAAGATACATAAGATAATCATAAAGTATAAAACGAATTTAAAATACACTAAACTGAATTCGCTGACCACGTTTTTTTATAGCACTTATATAATTTGTGACTTATATTATGAAATCATACGACATTTCAATCAATTTGTCAAAAACTGCTACATTCATTCTGTACCCTACATCTACTTTAGCGCCATTGTAGTGGCAAGTTTGAGAAGTGTTATGTTCCTCTGAAAAGTGGACACATTTTTAATCATTTCCCATTTAAGATCGTTCTCCTTACCTCTACCCTCCATAATCTCTATGATCAATTGTCGATTTGACAAAACTTCTCTCTCATTAACGTCATGTAACATGTGCTTAAGGAGGAAGTGAGTGAATGTCATATCTGATGGGATTTAAATTCATTATAACGTTTCGCTTCCTAACCACTTGATCACTCAATAGCTTAAGTGGTTAAAGCGTGCTTGCGTATAAGGCAGTGATGGTGGGTTCGAGTCCCACTGGATGTGACATTTTTTCAATTTCTCCTTAATGTCAGTTTAATAATTTCTTATTTTTTTAATTTCTAAATTTCAAAAATACTTTTTCAGTGTCATTCTTACAATTTTCAAAGTTGACTAAACTTAAGATACATATAAAAAAATATATAAGTTACTTTTAATTAGTTTTTTTGCTCATATTCTCGCAAAGTATTGCTTAAAACTAATTAAGGCTTTTTTAAATAGGTTAATTGATACACATTTGTCAGAGAAACAGATGTGGCACTCCGAAAATAATCAAGGAAGAGAAGCATTCCTTTCTTTCCGCTGTTAGGTACCTATAATTACTGATAACTGGCAATCACTTGTAATCACCTGAAATCACTTACAATCACTTCTAATCACTTGACTTGATGTCTACACCCTATTTTCTACATTTTTAAACCAATTAACAACTAAAATAAACGTTACCGTCAGTAGAATTTTGAAAATGTGATTTGGCATGTACCAATTGGTTGTCTAGATAGAGTTTTTATCTTTTGTAAAGATAAATTTTTGTTTGTATTGGTTTGTGTTGTTATGAAAACGATTTGTATTTTTTTTATTTATAGTAGTGGGCGTAGATAAAGTATAGTAAATAACACGTTTACCTACTCGTGAAATTACACACTCACCGCTTCACGGCACGTGCTTAATTTTTATACTCTTGTTTAAATCGCTACTACCATTTTTGTTATGTAATATACAATTAGTCAGTATTTAAAATAATATTAAATTAGTCATCAAAATATCTTTTTGGCCTAATTAAAAGAGTAATTAAACAACACCCAAACACTATTAAAAAGTTTTCGTAATAATCACGTTAGACTTCTTTAAGTTTAAGTAATTAAGTTTAGCAGTATATACACCGTTTTATGTACTAAAATACAAGAAAACACACACATTTCCATATAAATGTAATATAGTGACAAGATATCCATTTGGAACGTTTTAATTTAAATAGCACTGTTCTTAAAATGAAGAGTTTTAATTTTGTACTGTAACTGCGGGATTTAACAGCAAATGAGTTGCAGAAAATGACCTACTACATTTGCATTTTACTAGTGGAATTTCAACGCAGTCCCTAATTTATATACTGTACAAATGGAAGAATTAGGACAAAATCCTGCTATAAATCTGACGTTACCAATTACAGTTGTAAGTAAAGCATAGAAACGAGTAGTTTCAGAGATAAAAATAAGTAAAATTAATGCATAAAGTGAATTCGCGTCTGAAATTTAATTAAACTAGGTACTATTGTATAAACGTTATGAATTTTTCTGACATTTATATATACAAAGTGAATCTGTCATGTGTTAACTCGATTAGAGAAAGTAAAAACAATATATAGTAATAAGGAGTGTTTATATAAACAGTTTATAATACTACAGCACCTATAAAGATCGATTTTTTAACTAATATGTTGTATTTTTGAATAAAATAAAATATTAATAATAAATAAAAAATTCAATGGTTATTAGAGTGAGTTAAAAACTTATCTGCACCATTTTTTTATATCCTGATGAATTTCTAAGATCTAGGCCTTTCCAGAGCTATAAAATGCACGCGCACATAAAAAATCTCACATATTTAAATTAATTATTTTTTCAATTAATAATTTGGGACGTTCATGAAAATCTTACAAAAGCAACATAATTTAAAAAAATATGATTTTTTTTCTGAATGAATTTGCATTGTAAATTAAAAAGTATTTTTAAAAAAATAAATGATTTTAAGAACATTTAATACTTTTTTTAAATTTATTAAACAGATTATTTTAGAATTTTTATATAATATAATATATATTTATTGTATTTACTTCTTTAATAGGGGAACTTTTGTCACTAAAATTAAAATAATCAAATAATAAATCAATATTATGAAAATGACCCTTGCTTATTTCTCTTGATGGATATGTCAAATTTGTCAAGGGTCGTTTTTCAAAACTGAAAATGCCTAACAAAAATTAAAATAATTTTCTTTTCTAAGCTTTCGACAACCAGATCGGTTGTCGTTTTCAAAAATAATTTTTTTTAAAAGTACTTCTTATTTCAATGCTTTTTTATCTTTAAAAACGACAATCGTTCTGCTTGTCAAAAGCTTAAAAAAATATTTATATTTTTGTTAGGCATTTTTAGTTTTGAAAAAACGACCCTTTTCAAATTTGACATATGTATCAAAATAAATAACTAAGGGTCATTTTTAAAATATTGATTTATTATTTTAGTATTTTGATTTTGGTGACAAAAGTTCCCCTATTAAAGAAGAAAATATATGCAATTATGCCACAAATAAGTTATAGACAATATCAATCAATATACATATACATAGTATAAAACAAAGTCGCTTTTTCTGTCCCTATTTCCCTTTGTATGCTTAAATCTTTAAAACTACTCAACGGATTTTGATGCGGTTTTTTATAATAGATAGAGTGATTCAAGAGGAAGGTTTATATGTATAATAACATCCATTAAATAGTGAAGAAATACTGTTATTTTTGAGGTTTCTAATGTGATGTCGTTAATTTTCAATTTTTTTCCGCTTACATTGCAAACGCAGGCTGAACCCTACGAGATTTATCAAAATAATGTACTAATTATTTGTACACATTGAAAAGGTCTACAGAAAACTTCGCGATGGTATATGTCTATCTCTTATGGATATCCCACAATAACATTTTTTTTTTCATTTACTTTTTACGACAAATAATGGCTAATTTTCGAAGCGATTTTAACCAATACAGCATTAATCCTTTTCCAATTAAATAGCTTAAATACATTGTTGATTTAATATAGATCTATATGGTCCTTTACAGCACAAGATTTAAATGAATATTTTCGAAGATATTACAGATTTAAAATTGCGGGACGTAGGGCTTGCGGTGGTACTGGCCGGCCGCGGCTGCGGTAACGTGCCTATAAATAGCGCATCGGAGGCCGTGATTTTCCTTATAGCACTTTTTGCAGCGATTGGACGCGTTTATTACGAAATTAATCATTATGACGCTACCCTAAGGTGGCGCAGTTGAAATGTTATAAATTTACACCTGTAATTCTTACATAACTAAGTACTATGACGCCACCGTAAGGTAGCGCAGTTGATATCTCATATATTTAAAAGAGCAAAACTTACTTACCTAAGAACTATGAAGCCACCGCTAGGTGGCGCAGTTAATATATAATATACCTAACCAATAAATTACAAAGTACTATAAATAATAGTAAAAACTGGTAACTAACGAGAAAATATGATAAAAAATACAAAAAATTAGAAAAAACATTAGTGTTAGGCGGTGCGAAGTTCGCCGGGTCCACTAGTTTAAATATATATTTAATGTATTGATATAGATCTCCCTGTGGGAACACCATTTCAATCAATAGAATTTTTGGGTTCTGGATGCCGGCACTTTTAATATTGATGACTATAACAAAAATAATAGTATAAACAAAAATTATTTTCTTATTTCTTGTCCCACAACACTTCTTTTCAAATATCTCTTCAGGCTTTTTAGCTTTCTAGCTCTTGCTTCTCTTCTCTACTTTTTTCCAGCTCTGACCTCTCTGCGTTTCTATTGCGTCTTCCTTTGTATTTAATGTTATGCTTTTTGATTTTACTTTTTCTTTATTAATTGTTCTTCTACAACAATCAAACAAAACTTAACAAAAACATAAAAACAAAAAAATAACAGGCAATATGTAAATGACGGATCACATTCCCAGGATTCTACTGAGGGAACGGGTCCTCAAAAAAATCCATATCGGTATAGTCTGCACTTTATGGAAATCAGCTGCTATTATGAAAATTCTCTTTTTTAACGTCTTGCTGGTCTTATTTTAGCTTCTTTACTTGCTATTTCCTTCTTATTGTTTGTCTACTTGTTATCGCTTTTTTTCTGCTCCTCTACTTGCTAGCTTTAGCTTTTCTTTCAATTTGATCCTGCTCTCTAGTTTATTTATTTCTTCTGATTAATTCTAAATTTTTATTGTAAAATTTAAAATTTCTTAACATTTTAATTCATTTGACATTTTTTTATTTAATAAATGATATCCGTAATCTAAATAAATTAACAATAGAAAACTAACTAACAAAACTTTTAAACTCCTGTTCTTAGCAACATTATTTCCTTAAAAAATGCACTCGGAAAATCACTGAAAGTGATATGTATTAAATATAAAAGCAATAAAGGTGGAATTAGTAATTAATAAAAGCAAAACCAAAATATATGAAAGTGAACAGAGATGCTGGCAGGGGACTAATTAGTCCAAGATCCCGATATAGGACGACCTTCACCGAGCTGGTTAATGGACCAAATATATTTTTTATGTAATTTAATATATCAAAAAATATATTGCATATGAGTTGCCTATCGAATTTCAGTCAAGGATATTTTTAATTAATTTTTAAAAAAATTTTGTGCGACTGAGAGGTCCCTACCTACCGTCCCATGCGATAGAAGAGGACACAACATAACAGCGTTTGAATTCCGGCCTTTTAAAGAGAGAGCT
This sequence comes from Altica lythri, assembly GCA_964028335.1. Lineage (NCBI taxonomy): Eukaryota > Metazoa > Arthropoda > Insecta > Coleoptera > Chrysomelidae > Altica > Altica lythri. Next base: position 42,114,748 of record OZ034806.1, on the reverse strand, counting down.
CTCTGCTCTCTGGTCTTGAAAACTAGAAGGATAGCGATAGACGCGTACAGTATATATCAGTATATATCTATAGATACATTAATTATATAGAGCAAATTGCTTTAATTTATTTCAGTTAATATTTTTAAATAGGAAAAAAAAAAGAAATAAAATTTGTAAGATAAGAACTATATTGCTATAACCTTCTTATTAACTAAAGATTTATATATACTTTAATGTAACAAAATATATACACATATATATTTAATTGATTGAAAAAAAATTAAAAACTAATCCTTTATTTTAATATGAAACTACTCCAAAATAATGCTCAGAATGTACGCGTCTATCGCTATCCTTCTTGTCTTCAAGAGCAGAGAGCAGAGAGCTCTCTCTCTTTAAAAGGCCGGGATACAAACGCTGTTATGTAGTGTCCTCTTCTATCGCATGGGACGGTAGGTAGGGACTTCTCAGTCGCACAATTTTTTTTTAAAAATTAATTAAAAATATCCTTGACTGAAATTCGGTAGGCAACTCATATGCAATATATTTTTTGATATATTAAATTACATAAAAAATATGTTTGGTCCATTAACCAGCTCGGTGAAAGTCGTCCTATATCGGGATCTTAGACTAAATCAGCAAAGAGAGAATACAGGAGAGGATTCAGAAGGTTATGCAAGCTTTTGAAAGGAATAAACAACTACTCAGATCCAAAAACCTCAGCAGAAAAACAAAAATCAAAATATACATGAAGAAGATCTAAGAATAGTGGAGAGAAAAATAATGAGATCAATATTGTTACCAAAAATAACAAGTGATGGAGAAATAAGATTGATGACTAACAATGAAGTTGAATAAGAAATAAGAAGAGAGGACATAGCGACATGTGCTAACGAAATTTTATGAAAAAAAAGCGGACGAAGAAAGAACGCAATATCAAATAGAGATAATTAAATTAACCGATGTCTTCCTTTGTTACTTAACCTTCAAAATGAGAAATATTTAATCAACATTAATTTACACACAAAATAAGTTTATATAATAAATTCTTATATAGTATAAAATTTATAAAAATTTTCTTACTGAAAGTTGACTTTTATATCGACCAGTTTTATACCGTAAAAACAATAGAAAAGGAAGTGTCGGTTTATATAAGCATGGCCCTTCTCACTAAGTTAATGGACAGAAGTTACCGCCCTAAAGACCTTGATTAAGCTACAGTAAAACAATTAATCAACGACAACTGCAATGTTAAGAACTAGTTATTTAGAATGTCTTTTGGGACCAATTTTTTAGATAAAAAAGTTTATCAATTCAAAAGGGTTAAAAATGTGGCAATTTTTATTAAACAATAATCTTCATTTACAAGGATCAGCGTATGAACTGTGGACTAAATACGTTCCTTACTAAAAGGTAAATAATAATTAATTTAAGCCAAGTTAATATCAACTACCTTTCAACCTTTAAGTAAGTTAGTTTTTATTGAAAAACTTAAATATCTTTAACTGATCCTTTTTTATCATTGAACAATATCTGTAATTAATTTTTTGTTATACATCAATTTTTTGACTTGTGTTACTAGACTTTTTCACGATAAAACTTTTCCTGATTTATGACTATGCAAATTTTTATCCAAAAAGGCTCAAGATAAGTTTCCCTCTTGTGCCTAACGTATAATGATGTAGCGTAATAGTAACGATAGTATCCCTTTGCTATGAGAAAATTGCATCACAATCAAGCAATTTCATACAAAATTTTCCAATCAAATCAAGTTGAAAATATAACTGTGTATGACATTTTTAATCCGGATTGTATGTTTGGTAATTATTTACACAGCAGGCGCTAAATGGTATAAAGGGATTAATTACAATCTTAACACATATTTAGCTCAATGAACTTTTTTTCGTGTGAAGCTGGGGCTCTAAAATTTAATATTTAATAGTTTATGTGTTTTTTTTTTTTAACAAGATAACAAGTTGTGGAAATTGTTCTGTTGCGTTTAAGAAAATACTGCGGCGTAAGTGAGCAGCATGTTCCTATATTTATCTTGTAGCGAGGTATAAAAATTTAATGGTTTGAACCACTCAAATTGTTTATCTTTTCCAATATTTTTAATAGTCTGGCAGAGACATTTGGACGATTCCACGATTTCACGATAAAACTTTTCCTGATTTATGACTATGCAAATTTTTATCCAAAAAGGCTCAAGATAAGTTTCCCTCTTGTGCCTAACGTATAATGATGTAGCGTAATAGTAACGATAGTATCCCTTTGCTATGAGAAAATTGCATCACAATCAAGCAATTTCATACAAAATTTTCCAATCAAATCAAGTTGAAAATATAACTGTGTATGACATTTTTAATCCGGATTGTATGTTTGGTAATTATTTACACAGCAGGCGCTAAATGGTATAAAGGGATTAATTACAATCTTAACACATATTTAGCTCAATGAACTTTTTTTCGTGTGAAGCTGGGGCTCTAAAATTTGATATTTAATAGTTTATGTGTTTTTTTTTAACAAGATAACAAGTTGTGGAAATTGTTCTGTTGCGTTTAAGAAAATACTGCGGCGTAAGTGAGCAGCATGTTCCTATATTTATCTTGTAGCGAGGTATAAAAATTTAATGGTTTGAACCACTCAAATTGTTTATCTTTTCCAATATTTTTAATAGTCTGGCAGAGACATTTAGACGAAGACTGTCTGAAAACAATGAAGAAAAATAATAAGACAATATTCCTACGAATAGGAAAGGTTAGACCATTTTCTTAAAGCCGGTACTCATTTGTACTCTCGCTATATTAAAATAAAATATGTATATGTCGTAGGCAATCGCCGTAATCCGTCATTCCCTGAAAAGCCTAGGCATTACAGGTACTGCCGGCAATCGCCGTAATAGAATCATTATTACGGTGATTGACGGAAATTATCCGTCATTTCAGGGACTGACGCTAACGTTTTAGGCAAACGGTGTAACTTTCTGATTGATTGAAAATTACGGCGTTTGACGGTTGTATAGTCCGTCAATTCTTTAGTAAATTGCGGGGTTATAAGTCCAGTCAACCTGGAGTACAAATAATATCAAAAAGGTAGAAAAAATATTAGGATATTATTGGGTGTGAGTGTGATGTTGATGATTACGAAGAGTCTGCAAATGTTAGGGAAGGATGGAAAATTATAGTTTTTAAGTAACCGAAGACTGAAAAAGACTTATTAGGTGTGAGTGTGATGTTAATGATTATGAAGAGTCTGCAAATGTTGGGAAGCGATGAAAACTGGATTTTTAAGTAACGGAAAACTGAAAAAGACTTATTGAGTGTGAGTATGATGTTGATATTTCGAAGAGTTTGCAAATGTTGGGAAGGGATTTTCACATTTTGTGAAGTGATGGAAATGGGTAATCGAAGGCTTATTGGATATGGGTTTTGTTTGGTTACGAAAGAGTTAGAAATGTTAAACTTTTGGGAAGGGATGGAATTATCAAGTAAGTAAAAAATGCTATTGGCAAATTTTGCCAGTAGTTCGCCAACAGTTGGAATACTTCTCCAATGATGGGCCGGCTAAAGTGTGTTTGCTGGGGAGTGGAGTAATTTTTTTAGTTATTTATTGTTTATATGATAAACTTAAATAAAAAATATAATATTTTAAAGACTTGAATGGATTATAGAAAAACATGTAAATAGATTATAATTAGGAATCTTTTTTTAGCTTAACTTTAGGAACATTTTTTACCCATTTGAACACAAAAAAGTTAAACCTAAGTTTTAGCAAATTACTTTTTGGAAGTAAATTAAAGCATTTACATATAATAGTTTTTGTTTTTTTTAATTATCACCTCATCGTTGACTAGGTTGACTGGACTATATTACATCGGAATGTTCCGGCCCTACATTTGTTTATATAATGAATAGGTTGTCCTTTCCTCACTCATTTCATCGTAATGCCACATTTTTTTGGCTTCTTTATTGTCCCAAAAATATTGATTCATTTTCTCATAAAATGTACTCTTTACTGCATAAAATGATGAAAAAAACACTACTTTTAAGCCAGCACAAACAGCACTAACTTCATGATTCTGAATTGACTAAACATGCATCCGGCGGTCGCTGTAAAATTCAATTATTCGGGCGGTTACACCATTTGCCTAAATGTTTAAACGTCAGTCCCTGAAATGACGGAAAAGTTCCGTCAAACAGCGTATAGTATATAAGGCAATCCAAACCACGTGACATTGTTATTTGTTTGACCCCCGCCGCCATATTGAATTTATTTTGACACATCGTTGAATTGGCGCGAGATTGGATTCATCTTCAAAAAAATAAGGAGTGTTATTGTTATAAAACGATTTGCTTTTTATTTTGTGATGTTTAAAGGTGTTTTTTAGTGTTTAAAAAGGATAATTTTCCAATTCCAACATAGAGAGTGCTTATTTAAAATCATTATTAGCGGAAAATCCAGATGTTGGCAAAAGGTATGTATGCTAATTATCCCGTGATTTGTTTTCTTTACTTAATGCTTAGACTTTATTAATAATGCAATCAATCATGTAACAATATTATAGTGTTAAAGGTTACAATAATGTTTTTATAAGTAACATAGGGGCGCTATTAAATTGCACCACGGCTACGGGGGGTCTAAAATCCAACCTTTAAATTGCACCACGAAAATTGGGATATAGGATTAGGAACCCCTGCAGATAATATACTCTTTTTCTATTGAATAATATAAACTTACCTTTTAAGTCCATCCTATTTAAATTAAGGGACAAACCTTAATTCGTCACCAGCTACCTGCAGGTAATCCAAAATCCTTAATTCGTCACCGACCTGTGGATTATCTTGAGAGCAAACCTTAATTCGCCACTAAAGAGATAAAGTAAATAAACAAAACAAAATATTTTAAAAACATGTATTTATTTATAATAACTTCTACAATTTATTAAAATATCCTAAACACTTTATAAATTCAAATCTTCCTATCGTATTATATTGCTTTATTTTATTTTTAACAAAATCTTCTCTGGTTTTTGTTTTTTTATCTTTAATTCGAGGATGATCTTCCGATGAAGATTTAAGTTTAATATACGTCTTCGTTTAAACATTGATTTAAATATGTACAAAAATATTTAAAGGGATATAATAATCATTAACCATTATATGGACGGTAAACAGTTGTAAAAAATAATTCAAGCAGTAATCAGTAATCATCTACATAAATCTTTTCTGTGTTGCACAATGCTAAAAGATTGCTTTTGCATGAAAATATAATTATTTTTTTAACATTATCCGCTACTAGAACGAAATTCTCTTCTTTTATAGTTTTAAAAGAACTATTTTGAATAATAGAAATCTTTCTTCACAGTCTTTAGGCAGTTTCGGCTGCAAAGCTTGCCTTTGTCGATACATACTATTTCTAATATACCGTATATCTTTAAGTGTCAACGTATCCAGAATTTCTGATTTTTCTCTTATAACATTATGAATAATTTTAGCAGAACTTTCCAATAAATCATCAACTGCTTTTCTCTTAGTACTGCTAGCAGCTAAAAGAGAAGGAGAAGCAATTAGTTAGAAATATAACAGAAAAAAAGAACCAAGCACCTAATTAAATAAAAGATTTTTATTTACCAATTTTTCGGTTTAAAAGTTAAATATCTGCGTCGTGTGAATGTTCGAGTTTTTCCCTTGAAATTATCCTTTCACTTCCTATTGTCCAAACACTTGCTTTACAACTTCTATTATGACATGTTCATAAATTTTCACCGTTTTTTAAAGCTTTTACAAAAGTAAACTTCATATTTTTCACTTATACATACGTTCATCATATTGATTAGGTGTAAGTAAAACTGAATAAAATTTTATTTTATTACCCCTATTTATATGATTTAGGTAAAAATGGACAAACATTCCTTAATTTGTTTTTAAATTATTTAAAGATTTCATTAAAATTTCTAAAAAATCAAACGGATAAGATAATCCGGGTCGCAGTGCAAGGCGTTTGGGATTAACGCACCCACCGTTAATCCAGGTATCGGTGACGAATTAAGGTTTCATGCAGGTAGTGTCTGGGGCACAGCTTAAAAGATTACTTTTGGTGACGAATTGATGAACAGCCAAATTAAGTATACTTGGGAGTTCTAAATATATGTGTAGGCAGGTATGTTAAAAAATATATAATAAAAATATTTATTAAAAAATAAAATATAAACATTTACATAAAGATTATAATATACAGATATACAAAAAGATATAGAAACTTAAGAGTAAAAAAATAAAATTAAATTAATTTTTACATTCATACAGTATTTGAAGCGTTGTAGGTATGAACTTACCGAAATCCATGGTTAATTTCAGCGGTGAACAACAATGAAATGAATTCCAATTTCAAATATTTTGACTGTTTAATAACTTTCCAAACAATAAAACCAAGTTCAACTAAATTCAATAATTAATTTCAGCCGTGGACAATAGTCAAATGAATTCAAATTTCAGATATTTTCACTATTTATTCACTTTTAAAATAAAATCGTAAGTTTTCCTTGGGTTAATCCTACTCTAAAGAGGCAACTACCTGCCGACCCCCTGTAGCGGTTAGTGGTGCTATTTAAGTGTCTGCTTAATCCCTTATTTTCACGTTTTGTATAATATAAGAAATTGGTGGTGCAATTTAAAGACACCGTAACATAGTTCTCTCTTGCACCTGGTGGTAGGTACACCCGTATGTGCATGTTAGATATCTTTATATTTTTAATGTTTTTTACAACTTTTTGGTCGTTTCCGTAAAAAAATTAAACAATTTAAGTAGAAATAATTAAAAATTAAAAATAGGCTAACAGTTAAAAGTACAAAACTAAAAAATCTATTGTACAATAATAATAATAAACAGAGAAAAATATATTAATAAATTAGATGTAGCTGTTTTTTAGAAGGTTTTGGTAAAGTAGAAAGTTAAATGAAATATAGTGCAAAAGGACTTCTTTTTTATTCTACAGGTATTAACAGAAATTAAAAATAATAAATGGCTTAGATCCATAATACACTGTTGATATGGAGAGCCTTAACACTTCTATTGATGGTTTTCCTCCAATTACCAATATGGATATTGTAAGTTATCTAGTTCTAACACATAGCTTTTATACAAAAAGGATCAAATAAGAGCATACAATAGTTTACCAGCCTACAAATATTTCGAATCTGGGTTTGTTATAAAGGCAGGAAACAAAAGGATAACTGATTTGTTTGTGTTGATTGGAAAGGTATGTAATCTTTCAATATTTATTAGGTACGTTTCAGAGCTGGGTAATTACTTGTATTTACTGTTAATTAACAATTACTTTCATAATTACTTTTTGGTCTAAGAAGTTTTTTTAGTAAATTAAAATATATAAATACAACACATAATATAAAAAATATAAACAGTAAGCAGATTCTAGCCTAACGTTTGAGGAAGTGTCTGGAAGGAACTCTGCAAGGTCATGAGTCATGCAGGAATTTTCTTGTTTTTATTGGTAACAGTAATTGTAATTAGATTAATAAATATTTAATTACAAATTACAATTTCAACAAAAAAGTGCCTGGAGTGCCTGGAGCATTCAAAACGTTAAAACCTCGGATTAGAGTTACAGTCAATGAATTTATATAATCGACGTGGGGTTTTGTTTTTTATACTATAAATTACAATGTTTACCCAAAATTTTTTTGTGCTTTCAATTTTTTTATTGTTTAAACAAATTATTATGAAAAATTAATTTTTGAGCATAGAATTTTACTTTAAATAGTAATTTTTTTCATTTATACGTTAAATTTCACCTGAATAGACATAGAGAAACATCTTTCGAGAATACCTGTGTATAAAAATAGCAGTAGCGATTTCGAACAGGTAATAAAACTTGGAGGGGAGAGCAAAGCGGCAGCTGCTATGTAGCGCCTATCCGAGCGCGAGCGCCTAGATGAGAAATCCTTCAGAATTCTTTTTTAACTTCGTCGGGTCCATTTGATACTGTAATTCTTTCATATTTTGTAGATAAATTTGTGAAGCCTTCACATAGGAAAAATGTCCTGATGCATGAAATAATGGAATCATTAGCTCAATAGTATATACATGTAAATTCCTATCTCCCATACAATCCGCAGCAATGAAGTCCTTTAATATACTAACCATTCGAAAATAAGTAATCCATAGTTTTGACGCTTTATTTTTATTTTTAAGCTTCAGTAACTTATTTTTAAAAAATTTAGTAAGCGTTTGAAATCCATGGTTTCTAGTTATTTCTGTATAGTTGAACATTTCAAAAGTAATAGAGTTATCATTATCACTTATTACATTCGCCAAATCTGTTTTGTGTTCCATAAGATTTTCAAAAACCGATTGTGATAAGGCTTGCTTTAATAAAGTATGAGCACGTACTGCTCTAGCATACGCATGTCCAGAAGTTATGCGATCAATTGTATTTTCAGCATATATGGTAGAACGCGACGTGTCTACTCAATCCACCCTTATACTGTTTAATGCCCGACATCGAGAACGGATCGATTCGATCGTTCCTTCATCCCCAGGGTCTCCAGATTGTGGAACTTCTTACCTTCCCACGTCTTCCCCACTCGTCCCAACTTGCAGGCCTTTAAATGCCAAATTAATAAATTGTCTCTTCTGCCGCAATAGATGTTCTCGGTACCTTTGTATTTAGGTCTATACCTACGAAGACATCCTTAATAAAAAAAAAATACACAGCAGAAGCAATATCCCGTGCTTTCATGTATAGAAGTTGATCGAACGTTAAAATGCATGTTCTCATATCCAATTCTTTAGCATTATCTACTGAAGTTTTTATTGTTGTGTAAATTGTGTGATAATCACTTGGAGCTGCGTTAATGAAAGGCAAAAAAATTATCGATGACACATCAAAATCATGGGCATTAGTTAATAAATTCATAAATCCATTTCATCCGGAAAAGTTGTTATTATTTTTGAACTTTAAATACGTCCACAAAATATTTAATTGATCATTTGTAGTAAATTTCTTGACATCCGGTTCAACTTCTGGTAACGTGATTATTATCTTTGCAAATCCTGTACCTGTAGAAGCTGGATATATTTGCAGAGGGATATTTCCGTGTTTAAAAAATTCATATTCAGGTGGAAGTGTCTTCAAGCGCTTGATAGGTCGTCGAGGTTGTATGTTGTATACCATCACTTGGACTAACTATTTCAATGCTTCCCATATAATGAAACGTTCCTTTACAATCAATAGTGTTTATATTTAATAAACAACATCTATATTTTTATTTGATCTGTTCTCGATGTCGGGCATTAAACAGTATAAGGGTGGATTGAGTTGACACGTCGCGTTGCTCTGGTTGGTCTGACAAGTGGAGGCTAGTCTCGTTTCATACTCTAATATCTTACATGGGATCCATTGGTTATATTATGGCTGGAAGTAGGATAAAAGAAGCTCTTTCTACCATATATGCTAAAAATATAATTGATCGCATAACTTATGGACATGCGTATGCTAGATCAGTACGTGCTTATACTTTATTACAGCAAGCTTTATCACAATTGGTTTTTGAAAATCTTATGGAACACAATACAGATTTTGCAAATGTAATAAGTGATGAAGATAACTCTATGATTTTTGAAATGTTCAACTATACAGAAATAACTGGAAACCATGGATTTCAAACGCTTACTAAATTTTTTTAATATAAGTTACTGGAGCTTAAAAATAAAAATAAAAGGTCAAAACTATGGATTACTTATTTTCGAATGGTTACTATATTAAAGGACTTCATTGCTGCGGATTGTATGGGATATAGGAATTTACATTTATATAGTATTGAGCTAATGATTCCATTATTTCATGCATCAGGTCATTTTTCCTATGTGAAGGCTTCACAAATTTATCTACAAAATATGAAAGAATTACAGTATAAAATGGACCCGACGGAGTTAAAAAAATTTCGGAAGGATTTCACATCTAGGCGCTCGCGCTCGGATAGGCGCTACATAGCAGCTGCCGCTTTGCTCTCCCCTCCAAGTTTTATTACCTGTTCGAAATCGCTACTGCTATTTTTATACACAGGTATTCTCGAAAGATGTTCCTCTATGTCTATTCAGGTGAAATTTAACGTATAAATGAAAAAAAATTACTATTTAAAGTAAAATTATATGCTCAAAAATTAATTTTTCATAATAATTTGTTTAAACAATAAAAAAATTGAAAGCACAAAAAAACTTTGGGTAAACATTGTAATTTATAGTATAAAAAACAAAACCCCACGTCGATTATATAAATTCATTCACTGTAACTCTAGTCCGAGGTTAAAACCTCTAGACACTCCACTATAGTCGTAGTTTGATTAAAGTCAACAGAAGTTATTGAAGCTGCTCAATGCTGTAGTGCTAGTTGTATAAACAAATGGTTCTACTCTTTTGAAAATGATCTTTACTATTTTACATTTAAACCCTGTATAATATTTCCACTTGCTATCATCGGATTCATCATCCTTAAGTCCTAAAGGTGAATTTTCTACTTTCAACTCTAATGCTTGCATTTTTTTGGAACTAAATTCATTATGTTCCAATTTGGCTGAAAGATTAGCCATTGTAAGATCAGTTTCCATACATTCAATTTGATTATTCTGCAACTGTTGAGGCATTTCATCAATATCCATGACCTGTTGACAAAGTAATTAATTATAACAATTTTCAGCAACTATCAATACCTACATAATTTAACATTGCTATCACTAAAAACTAACATTCTTTTTATTAAAATAAAGTGCAAAACATACTCATATAGTTTTTTTCACTGACCAGGATGATCAGCTAAACATATCCCAGTCAATTGTCATCAAGCTCTTGAGACAATTTATATAAAAAAGGACTACTATTAATTATTTTTTACCTTAGTGTCAGCCAATTTTCTCCTTTTATCTGTGAGATTTACTGTGTCAGCATCTGCAACCCTTTTTTCTACTTTCTGAGACACATGTCCCATATGTTGAGATGGTACCCTGTCATGGTGGTCTTTATCTTCGAGGGCAGCAGGTTTGTCTAAAATGAGTTAATATCTACTTGAGCACCTACAAACTACGTATACTAGGAGCTAGAAGAGTTGATATACTATTCGAGATAATATTTGAAAAGAAGCCTACCTGTTATAAAGTGTCTACAGCAAACTTTCTGGTGTTTCAATATTGATTCGGTCAGATCGTCTCTCTTTATTGCCGCAATCCATGCAGCCCTGCGAAGTTTGGTAAACTCGTTTTTCTCAGTTGAAAACTGTGTTTTGCCTCTGCGGGAACGCGATAAAACGAAACTTAATCCCGATTAAAACAGCTTCCACAACCAACCACAACACATATCGAAGGCATTTCACAATACAAACACTTCACTATTTAAAATCCACAATTTACTGCCAAAAAACAGAAAGAAAACCAAAGAATCAACAAAAACTCAAACACTCTACAGTAACTTTGTTGTTGGTTTGACCCCCGCCGCCATATTGAATTTATTTTTTTGACACATCGTTGGATTGCCTAATTCTGTAACAAGGTTAGAATGAAAATTCGATACGAGTGGAGAATTCCGAAAGCGAGCGTAGCGAGCGAGAGGAACCACGAGTAATCGAATTTTCATTCTATCGGTGTAACAGACTGTATTTTCTCCACGACCATGTAATAATTCTGTTTATTTAAATTGAAATATGTAGCAAAACAATTAGAACGTCGCACTGACAAACTGAGTGACAGTTTTGAAATTCGCAGGGCAATCTATGTTTTTTGTTGAGCAATTACAGAATGTTATTCCGTCACTAGTTATACAATGGAAATACATGCAAAACACATAAGAAGCAAGTGTTTTAGAATGATTATTCTATCTCAAGAGTGAGAATCAACACTTTCTATTATTAAAAATGAAGTCGGAATTATTACATTCATTAATGGTCGTGGAGAAATAATGATTCTATAACGGCGATTGGCGGCAGTACCTGTAATGCCTAGGCTTTTCAGGGAATAACGGATTACGGCGATTGCCTACGACATATATACTGCTTTCTGCATTAACAAAACGGGTTTTACGAAAAGATCATTGGTTTTTAAAAAATTTTAAGCATATTTACAAAAAAAGTTTGCATTTTTTTGCAGAGTTGAATATAATTTTCATATTTAGTATTTTGAGATATATCTCATGGAATTTTTAAAATTTGCAAAGAATACAACAAAAAATAATATTAAGGATGAATTGAAAACATGTCTCATTTAACAGGACTCGAACCTGCAGCCATTACCTATACGACACTTCACATACAGATACATTAGTAGTTAATCAGATTTTGTCAGCTTAAATCATCGCATCTCTATAACTTACTCAATTTCTTCTTAAGAATAGAATAGAATAGAATAGAATAGTATATTTATCATTTTGATTTACATAGTAAATATAATGAACGTCATAAGTAAAAAATAATATAACAACTTCACTTTAAGTCTAAACACATAAACTCATTAACAGAATACATTGGATGTTTGAGTAGTAAACTTTTAGTGGCTTTTTTGAATGCCTCAAAATTTGTTATTTGTTTTTTGGCAATTTATTAAAAAATCTCTTCCCTGAATAAAAAGAAAAGTTCTCGTACATTGTTGAGTGGTGCTTCTCATATATAATCACATCTCTAGACGACATCTGCAAACTACCTAAACAACTTTTGGTTTGCACAATGCATTTATAAATATATGCAGAATAGAATGCATGAAGTTCATAAAAGAAAAATTATTTGTCAAATCGACAATTGAAACATCAAACTCTAAACTTTTTTTGTTTACTATATTTTTATTTTATAGGATTTATAAAATTTTTAGAAAGTATACAAACAAGAATACATTAAACGACAAATCGGGAGAAATTGAAACAATGTCGCATCCAGTAGGATTCGAACTCACAACCTCTGCTTCTACGCAGCAAGGCTCTAACCTTTAAGCTATGAATGCTTAAAAAATAGCTTTTTTGGTCGTTAAATTGATTATGTGACACTTACTCACTTTCTCCCTAAGCACATATAGTATAACGGAAATGGGAGAGAGATTTTGCTAAATTGTCAATTAAAAATATCAAACTCTTAGTCGTTTTTTTGGTTTATATTTTTATTCGATTAGGAGACCGGCACCACGGATTTTTAGTAAACGATTATTTTTTTGAGATATCTCTCATGGGATTTTTAAAATTTTGAAATTTTTAGAAAGTATACAAACAAGAATATATTAAATGATATTAAGAAGAAATGTCGACTTAGAGTTTGATATTTCATTTGTCGAATTGATAAAATCACTCTCTTATTAACGACATGCTATATGTGCTTACGGAAAAAGTAAGTAAGTGTAACATGTAAATGACCTGGATTGAATTTAACGACCAAAAAAGCTTAACAATTGCTAAGCATTTATAGCTCAGAGGTTAAAGCGTTGAGGGTTTGAATCATTTAATATATTCTTATTTGAGTCCTTTCTAAAAATTTTAAAACTTCAAAATTTCATGGAAGATATCTTAATAAAATAATGGTTTACTATGGGAGTTTTAATATTTCGAAATTATACAAACAAGAAATTGACATAAAGGAGAAATTAAAAAAATGTCACAACCATCAGCACTTGAATTTGCAACCTTTTCCTACATACTTAAGCAGGAAGTAAGTAAGTGTCACAGGTGCCATGAGTTTAATAAAGAAAATCCAAAAGAACTGAATTACTTATTCATCTGAGACTAAAGTGTTTGGAGACGTTACCGATGGGTAAAAGTTGCAGCTTTGAGTTCTACCGGATGGGACATTTTTAATTTTTTTTTAATGTTATATTCTTGTTTGTAAACTTTCTTAATTTAATTGTCATGGGTTTTATTAATTTAAAGCATTTTTGTACTTGTGTTTATTAAATAAAAGTTGTAAACAAAATAATGCTTAACGAATTAAATTCTATATTATGTATTATTAAAATAATAATAAGTTTACGTAAGCATTGGTTTTACTCAATTATTTTTTTATAATTCACGTTCACAAAGTTTCTATTTCGACACCAAAAACAGTATCGAAATAGATTCATTGTAACACTGTTTTTGGTAACTTTTTGTTTTACACAATTGGTTGCACTGCACTGATTTTCAACGAAAGAGTTCAGGTAGTAAATCAAGAAGTATGTTGTAGTAAATTATTAACTACATTATCAGCGTTATTGCTAAATTCGGAATGTTTTATACAAATTTGACAAACATTCTAATTTAAAATCATTAAAACTGACAAGTGTCAAAACTGTCAAGATTGCCAACATAAATAAATATTTCGAAAAACACTCATTTTACTTTTTTTTATACTTTTAAAAGTTCATTATAAAAAATAGTATGTAACACTCGAGTTACAATGACGGTTTGTAGTACTCGTTCTTTGCGAAACTCACCGCTTCGCGGTTCGTTTCACAAACTGAACTCGTACTACGAAACCTCTGTCATTGTAACACTTGTATTACAATATACTATTGTTGCATTTATTCTCGCATGCATTCCTAGTTCGATTTTATTCATTGCCTACTTTTTTCTTGTACATTATGTTTTTCGTTTCTGGATTTAAAAACACTTTGACCTTATTTGAGCCAATGTGGAATTTATCAATGGTTAAAATAGTATACACATTACCCTGTCAATACCAAACTAACTGGAAGTTTCTATTACATTATGGGATTATGCTAGAATATAGTAAAGTACCAAAATTTAAAAAAAATAATTATAAAAACTTAAAAAAATGTAACTGCCTTAAAAAAAGAAGAAAAACGCACTCAAAATCCAAAAAAAATCTTTATTTCCTAAAAAAGCAACTAGTCATCTGATTTCGATTTCCTTGAAGTCGGCTCCATTAGTTTATATCTTTGTAAAAATCTAGATTTAACAGTCAAAATTAAAATAGAGGGTAATTTGCCACTTCACGAAAATCGTAATTAGATGGCCTAGTTGTAATTTTTTTAAGAAATAATAATGTTATTTCTAGCTTTTTAGTCCATTTTTCTTCTTTTTTTTTTATGGCGATTTAAGTTTTTTTAAGTTTTTATTTTATTCTTTTTAGTGGCATTGTCAGATGTGGGCGCAAATATATGGTCTACCATCTTTACACCCTTCCGAATACCGTGCAAGAAGTACTGAGTTCAACTTCCACAAACCCGACATGTACCAGTGTGACTTTTTGGAGACATAAATAAACTTTTTAACACCTAGAGACGTATGGTGAAGGAAACCATCGTGATGAAACGTCTACAAATTTAAAATGCCATATTCAAGAAGTTGCATAAAGAGGTTTTAGAGAAAAGAATATTGATACTACATAGAAAAAAACGAGCTAGTGAATCTGAAATTGCTATGCCATCAACAAGTAAAAGTAACTTAAAAAAAAATGCAGAAACAGATAGAGACACAGATAGTGCCGGCATACATAATCAGGAAGAGGATAAATCAGACACATTTTCTGAATTTGAATGCAAGTTTCCAGCGCTTAAAAGACGATGTTTAATAAACGATTTCCCAATCATATACCAAATATTACGTCCATATTTTTAATTATTTAAATTAACATCGATGCTTGTTTAATATCAATGTTTTCTTATCGATGTTTTACCTACATCGATAGTTGCCTCCGATGTTAACATCGATGTTTTATTTCGATGTCCCAGCACTACTTTAGAGCGGGAAAGTAACGGGCTAATTATGATTTTTTTGTGTTATACATCCGTATTAACATCTTATTCTGATGATTTTTGTGGTATTTTCTGGAATATCTTCCACATTGATGACCAGATCTTAACCAAATTTCTTTGGGACCACACGGACGCTCTGCTCTTTTAAAAGCAATAAGATTTTTCCAAATCGGATTATAAATAATAATCGGTAACATACATAAAAAAATATGGCCGAATTGAGAACCTCATCCTTTTTTAAAGTTGGTTAAAACTTTAAAAAATAATATTGAAACACTTATGGGGACTTTTACACAACTTATTTACAAAATTGTTAAAATACACAGAACTCTGCTGGATAACGTCTAAACTGCTTGACAATACAATGAACTCTTGTGAATATTTGAACTTGAACTCACGTTAACTGCCCATACATCCCCTTATATTCAACATTATTTAATCTAGTCAGTGTGTTTAGAACTTTCTAGAATCTTCTAGAAACATTATTTAATCTAGTCGGTGTGTTTAGAATTTTCTAGAAACATTATTTAATCTAGTCAGTGTTTCCAGAATCAATCTTTCAAATTAAGGTCCTTTCCTTTACGTTTATCCCGTTACAATATAAAGATGTTTTGTCGTGATTACATTAAAAATTTTTCTCAAGTACGTTATATATTTCTGGTTTTAATATTAATCAGTTTAAAAATGCCAAGTCACAACCACTGTAAAATGAATGTAGCTCAGAATTTATAATTCTATTATTATAACTCCTTCATAATGACAGGGTTGCTGTAGAAGGGCAATATAACATAATTCTTATGCTATTTCTGTCAGCGAAACAAATTTTTCTTCATTAATCTTATCACTCTTTCTGTATTTTAGTTTTCTATTTTATTCAACCGTGTCGCGTTCAATTTGCGAAATGGTCTGAAAATTCGTGTGAGCAACGAAAACAACATGTAATGTAGCGAAACTAATGTCATGCCAAGTTCTTTTTCATCCTCGGTCATTACGGTGTAACTGATTTTGACAGTAGGATTATAATTTAATAATATCCTTTTAGTGTTATGAAACTTATGTTTTTAAATTTTTTACTAATAAGCTTATAAGGTTAGAGTAAAGATATTTTTGAAATACAAAATTAGGTTATATTACTGTTTTGTACGTTTAAAATATAACCTTTAAAATGTACAGGATCTTTCTAGAATTTTAAATATCCAATAAGAAATATCTCAAAATCCATGGTTCCGGTCTTCTAACCGAATAAAAATATAAGACAACAAAAAAATGACCTAGAGTTTTATGTTTCAGATGTGGATCTCTCTTTTATAAACGTCATACAATAACAACTAAAGAGCTACATAACTACTTATCATCTATAGATTAGTGGTTAGAGCGTTGCCGCATTAAGGCAAAGGTGGCGGGTTCATGTGTTGCTGAATGCGACATTTTTCTCAATTTCTTCTTACTGTCATTTAATATATTCTTGTATAAACTTTCTTAAATTTCCAAAATCCAATGAGAGATATCTCAAAATAATAATTGACTAAAAATCCATTGTTCCGGTAATCTAACCGAATAATAATATAAGACAAATCCTTTGATCATTTACTTGAAAGCAGATAATATTTAATTAAACTAAAAACTCCAATCTCGTAATGAAAAAACATTAGAAAATTAAATGTCTACATCTATTTTCACTTTGTATTTTGCTTGTATAAAAAAATTACTTTTATCTCAAATATAAATTAATTCAATTTAAATAACAAAGAAAAAATTCTTAAGGTATAAATCTACTCAATGACTTACTGTCACTGTTCAGAGAAAGAGCATTAAAGATCCATCTGTATTATTCACTTCTTAACTAAGATCCAATAAGACAGTTCGTATCAGAAAATTTAGTTTTAAGAAAGCTCTAATTCCATTTGGAAATGAAAGAAACATTAGAAAATTAAATATCTATTTCCATTCTGCTTTTTGTTTTTACAAATTATAATTCACTTATGACAATCTTTTGTTCTGTGTAATTCAAACTAATCAACTAAAGGGAAAAACGAGGACTTCTAAATTAATGAGGTCACCGAACAATTTTGTATCTGCAATTACAAAATTTAATTATAGTCTGGTTTTTTTTTTCTATTTTTTAATTATCAAGTTTTATACTAACGTTTCAAAAAAATACATAAAGAATTGTTTTAGCTATAATAACTACTTAGATTACTGTTATAATTTTTCCTTTGTGGATTCGGGATAAGTAATAAACAGCAGACAAACTTAACAATTTATTGGTATTCACAATAAGATAAGAGTTTCTTAAACTAATTTACATATTTTTAATACAGTCACATTAACTGAATAACATTTTTAAAATATCTAGTACAACAATCCGCACTTTATCGCCAGTCCGAGGCGGTCCCTTATATATAAAACTAAATTCTTCTCGAAGCGTCTCTGAAATGACATCTAGAACTATTTCCAAACTTAAAACGTGTAACGTTTATAACGTTGGTTTTCGAGCATTCCATCCGGACTATATATAATTTTATATTATCTATTGTTATCGCACCGATACGAGAGGGGATTGCCAGTTGGTAGGAGAGAATTTGTCTCTTCGGGAGTTTTTGATTTAAATTCGTTCATTTTATCGGTGAATCTAATTAAATTCAGAGTTATTTCTTAATACCTTCGCCCTTTATTTTGGGTTATTCCCAACTTTAAAAAGGGCCCTATTAAGGACCAGCTATAAACATATGAGAAATTACGCAGTCAGTCGACAATCAGTTGAAGCCGACGCCACTTTGCAGTTCCGTTTCCTCCATTAACGAAAATTCAATCCGATTGCAGTTCCGTTCCATGTCGTACGAAAATCCGACAGGAAGTCCCTTGAATGGTGTTCAAACCCGTTTGCAGTTCCGTTCCACATCGTACGAAAATCCGACAGGTTGTCCCTTGGAAGGAACTCCAACCATCTTACAATTCCGTTCCACAAGTTATCGAAACTCCGTCAGAAGCCATCGAAAATTCCCAAAGATAAGAGAATTAATTAATTCATTTTATTAATTTTTTTTTACTAATCATAATTAGAATAATAAACCATTTTAAAACTGATTTTTCGAATTTTATTTGTGTGTCTGTACTTGGCGCCCTTTAATTAATGTTTGGAGGAAATTAAATAAAACTCAGACGGAAGCCACGACCCTAGGGTAATTTTAAGGTTACAAACGAAAACAACCTTTTTAGAATCGAACTTTGGATTTTAAAAAATTGGTGCAAGGTACCAAGATTCTGAAATAAGTGTCGCAAACTGTATTTCAGACTGACAATTAACAATCTGTAATACCGATAGAAAAGAATCAATCCGTTAATAAATACCTATAAATAAATCCAAACCATCAGTTCTAAAAAAACTTGTTAAAACACCATTTTAAATATGGGTAATACAGCTATTAAATGATTTATAATGAAACTGGTAACATAATTAACTCGATTAGAATACAACAATATAAAGCTCAACATTAGCATATCACAGATTTTCGCAAATATTTTTTCAAATTTCAAATGTGCTTAAAGTCGTTCATGTACCTAGTCATGAATTTTTATGAGAACTTTATCAATTCTATCCAGTTGTTCATACAAACTTTGGCAGATTGGCGTAAATATTTAGTCAGTAACCGTTATATAGACTAAAAGTTTGTACAAACTTGAGCACCAGACCGAAATACGCTTTAGAATGAATTTGGTTTTCAGGAGTTTTCATTGTCAGCACAGTATATCACATAGTCTATTTACAAAGATATTATGGCTTTAAAACGTCGGTGTCGTAAAGCAAGCAAAAAAATGTTATTGGAATCCTAACATTTTTTATTATAAAATAAACAGTCAAAACGGAGATTCCTGTAAAAAAACATTATCAATTTACAGATTTATTCGTTTTTTCGTTAGTTATTGCTCATACTAATGCTAACACTCTTTTTATTAAAATCTTGGTTTCTAATTTTTTTAATTCTGTAACATTACACTGGTAGAAATTATTAAAAAGGAACAAATTAAAGACATGTAAAATAAAGTAAGGACCGTCTTTCTGTAATGTGTCTGCGATATGTTCGTAAGAAGGTGAGTGGCCCCCAAACGACAGTGCAAATTGCTATCTTTTTCGTCGTTTCCCACATTGCCACCACTATTTTGGAAACCCTACAAGCGAAAAATATGGAAAATTTAATACTTACACTTCCTCTAGGTGAGTGTAACGAGCGAAAGAAGTCTCGTCGATTGTCGTGATGTTATTACTGGTGAGATCCCTGAAAATAATAATAGAATACATCAGTCGAATATATACAAAAAATATTATATTTTCGAGGTTTACTAAATACTAACAAATTAATAACATATCTATCTATCGAAAATTTAGTTATATAAAAATTTAAATATTGACTAAGTAAAGACCACACATGGGTAAATTGTTAAAAAATGTAAAACAGATGGCGTAGACGTTCCTTCATTTATGTTTATTAAATAAATTAAAACTGTTTCTTTTTTTGTTGGTTACAAATTATTATGGTTTTTAAAAATGATATACACGGGTCAACGTTCAAGCTCAAGGGCATTTTACGTCCAAGTCGTGTCGGGCGACACATTTTTCAATTTTGGTTTCTCAGAAATGCCGCGTGCATAGACGCTTCCAGCGTACTGGTAGCACGTCAGAGATAATATATTGTTACGAGCCGGTCCGGACCTGTCGCCAACAAGGTGAGTAAGTCGCGACAGGCCGTTCTTAGAATCTTCGAATATTCTAGTGGCTTTGCGAACGTTCAGAAGATTCGGGAGTGTTGTATGTTCTGGATGTAATTTTCGAGATGCGTCTAGAAGCAATTAATTTCATATATAAGGGACCGCTTGCGACGGAGAAGAATAATTGTAATTGTAATAGTTGGCGGTAGATAGTCATTAAAGTGCGGATTGTTGTACTAGGTATTTTAAATACGGTATTCAGTAATTGTGACTGTATCAAAGTTGTGTAGATTATTTTAAGAAATTGTCATTTTTTTGTGTTTATCAATAAATTGTTAAGTTTGTCTGCTGTTTATTACTTATCCCGAATCCACGAAGGAAAAATATAACTATATAATATACAGGGCGAGGCTATGGCAACTGCTCACAGGCTGCTACAAGGCCAGGCTCCCATTACCTTATTAAAAGGAAAAAGCAAACAGAGTTATATGATAGGGTTAAGGTGGATCAAATAATGAGCATGCCTCAGGACAGGATAGTCCCCAGGTCTAACTTTGCGAGAAACTTTCGAGTAGAAATACTAAAAAGGGACTTATGGAAGAATGGCCCCCCAATCCAAGGGGAGTCCATCCGGTATACCGATGGCTTAAAGACTCAGAAGGGCACACGGTCAGGTATATATAGTAGAGGACACAGGACAAAATTCCACCTAAGTCTAGGTGCGTATGCCACAGTGTTTCAGACTGAAGTAATGGCCATACAACACTGTGCAACGGAGATCGTAAATCAGGGTATAACGGGTGAAACCGTAATCATATACTCGGACAGCCAAGCAGCTCAAAAGGCGATAGTCTCACAGCTGGTGTGGGACTGCGTTGGGGCCCTGACACATGCCACAAGTCAAAATTCTCTGACATTGGCATGGATACCAGGACACTCAGGGTTTCGGGGCAATGAGAAGGCTGATCAATTGGCCCGTGCGGGAGCTAATACTCCAATGATTGGCCCGGAACCATTCGGCGAAATTTCTAATACATTCAGAAAGGCAGCCATTGAGAAATGGATGCTAGAGAAGGCCCAGGAGTGGTGGGAAAAATCACCGGGCAAGCGACAAGCCAAAGTCTTCATAAAGGGACACTCGGTGAATTTTACTGCAGAGTTGCTATCACAAAGGCGAAATGATGTCAGAATAATTGTCAGTCTCTTGACAGGACATTGTAGGCTCAGAAAACACATGAGTCAGCTGAACTTAGCAGATGAAGACATTTGTTGATACTTTGATACTGCTAAGAGGAAGAGGAAACCGCATTTCATGTCCTATGTCAATGTGAAGGCCTTGCAAGGACGCGGTATCTATTACTGGGAGTGGAGAAACCGGCTGCTTCAAGTTATGCGGAGTGGCCACTGTCAAGGCTACTAAGTCTCATTTAGAGGGCAGAGCTGGACAAGGTGCTCTAATCCTATTCCACAGATAATGGGTGTTCACAATAGATCTGCAAAGGTCGCAGTGATATAGGCTAACAGCCAACCCAAAAAATATCTATCTATCTATCTAACTATATAATAATGTCTCTGTAGTACCTACTTCAAAGCAATTGAGTGGTGCGCACGAGTAAATTTTTAACGATTGCAGACGACTCGCTTGATACCGAGTTATTTATGTAAAGTTCGTAAAAAAATTTTATACTCATTGAAGAACTTTGTTTCATCACTTCTGATCATAAATAACTTTTCAAAATTGCCTGTTAGGTAATTTATACTAACAAATGAATGCACCCAATAGTATCTTTTTGTCTTCTGGCAATAATATTTATACATCAACCCAACACAAACTTTTTTTTTTTGGTCATTTCCGTCACTTCCATGTCAACCTCTCCGGTTTAAAACCAATATGTTTTATTGTTCATAGTGCCCAGCGAAAGTAGGGTACACGCAACGTAATTTTACGTCCGTGGGCCTTGGCGCTAGCTCTTACTGAAAATTTAAAGTACAAGAACTGAAAAGATATTGGTTACAATTTCTAAACAACAGATTTTAAATTAAAATAGTGTGTTATTTTATTGTCCGGCATTGTAGTAACCAGCATTATGTAAAACATTTATAAGTCTTTAACAGGAAAAGAATATTCTATTTTTGCTAAAATACTAATTTATTTAAAACATTATAATTAAAACCTAAAAACTTACCTAAAATATAAAAATCAAGAATTAAAGTTCTTTAACTGCTAATGAAATTTGAAGTATCAAATTAGAAAAATATGACAAATACTTACATAAACAAGCCTTATAATTAAATCTAAATCTATAAGTAATAAACAACTATATACTTAGCCTTATAAAGGGAAGAGTTTAAAACATTACATCCCCCCCACCACTAGTGATCGGCTACATAAGGACGAAGTTTGCTGATATGGAAAATGTTCGATTCTTTTTTCTTGTGTCCACAATCTATTTCAAACAGCGAGTTTGATCTTTTATTCAGTATTTTAAAAGGTCCAATTCTGATTTCTTCAAGTTTCCCTCGTTTAATATTGTAACGGGATAACCGTAACGGAAGGGACCTTAGTTTGAAAGATTGTTGTTGACAGTTGATTTTTAGAAGTTTGTAAAAAAAATCAACTGACCATTTTAAATAATGTTTCTAGAAAATTCTAGAAACTTCTAAACACACTAACTAGATTAAATAATGTTGTATATAAGGGGATGCACGGACAGTTAACGTCAGTTCGAGTCAAGTGTTCAGAAGAGTTCATTGTATTGTCAAGTAGTTAGACGTTATCCAGCAGAGTTCAGTGTATCTTAACAATTTTGTAAATAAATTGTGTAAAAAGCCCCCATACGTGTTTCAAATTGGTGTCAGGTGTGGGGTGAAGATACAAGAATGCCTGGAAAAAAAATAAATGAACTATTGGTGGCTGAGCTCAGAAGAGAGCTCGAAGAATTAGAGATGGAAACTACTGGGAACAAATCCGTATTGATGAAAAGGCTCCGTGAATACTACCTAAATAATAATTTGGACCCTGACGCTGTGGAGTTCGAAGACCCAGTTCAAAAAGCAAATTCTGAACTAGCACAACAACTTTCACTGCAACACGAGGAGCTATCACAAAGACTGACGAGCCAGCAAGAGGAGCTATCACAAAGACTGACGAGCCAGCAAGAGGAGCTATCCAGTCAAATGAAGAGCCAGCGTGAAGATATGTCCCAGCTGTCGCAACGAATGACGAACCAACAAGAGGAGCTATCCCGTCAGATAAGAAGCCAGCGCGAAGAGGTGTCCCAGCTATCAGGACGAATGACGAGCCAGCAAGAGGAGCTATCCAGTCAGATAAGAAGCCAGCGCGAAGAGGTGTCCCAGCTATCACAACGGATGTCCACCCTACCAGAAGAGTTATCCAGTTCCTTCTCCCAGCAAATATCGCATTTGCGCTCCGAAATATGCAACTTGCGAGACGAGCAAAACCAGCAAGTGAGTAACTTGAACCAGCAAGTGGCCAACATGCGAGACGAGCAGGATCACCAAGTGGCCAACTTCAGAGACGAGATCAACCAGCAAGTGCAGTCCGAGATAGAAAAGCTTAAACGCGAACTGGAAGCTTGTCTACAAAACCAAACCATCCACCACGGCGACGGAGATGCAGGAAGGATGGAAACCTGCCCCGCAGACGTCGAACGACAAAGAAGCGAGGAGACGACCCATGTACGAACAACGATGAAACCCCCGACCTTCGACGGGAAGACTTCCTGGCCAAATTACCTGAAACAATTCGACGCAGCGGCCAGAGCTAATGGATGGTCATCCCAGGAGAAAGCATTGTCCCTAACCGTAGCTCTGCGAGGCGAAGCTTTAGACGTCTTGCAATCATTGACACCGGATGAAGCTGACAACTTCGAGTTATTGGTCAATCGTCTAGAGATGCGTTATGGTCAAACTCATCTACAACCGGTGTACCGAATGCAGTTAAAGAGCCGAAAACAGAAAAATGGTGAAACTATCCAGGAATTTGAAGCGGATGTAGCAAGAATGGTACGACTTGCGTATTCCAATGCAGCGGAGGATTTCCTGGAGTGCCTAGCAGTTCAAACCTTCACCGATGGTCTTCGAGACGTCGAGTTGCAGCGCGCTGTACGGCTGGCGCGGCCGAAGACCCTTGTGGACGCCTTGACCATTGCCCTGGAGTTTGAGGCGGCGACGGAGGCCTCACGTGGAGTTGCTCGACTGAGGGAAATCACCGGTAACTACGACCATGCCGTTCATTCCGTTAGCGACGTTGAAGCGGTAGTAGAGAGGTTTATGAAGTTATCTCCAAAAAGAAGGCGCCCAGTGAGATGCTGGAACTGCGGAGAACTAGGCCATATAAGAAATACTTGCCCCCATAAAGAAAAATCTCCTGCTGAAGTACCCATGCAGCAGGAAAACTTTAAACGGGTCGACTCCTGGAGGGCGCCTTCGACCCCAAACATTCCCGTAGTCCCTCACACCATTAAATTGGCAACTCTGCGACATCACGTGGACAGCTTATATGTAGATGGCCTCCTTGATGGGAAGAATATTAGCATGCTGGTAGACACTGGAGCTACAAAAACTATCGTCCGACCAACCATCATTATGCGAAATAAGATGTTGCCTACCAGTTGGAGACTGCGTACCGCTACCGGAGATTCTGCTAGAGTCTACGGTGAGATACAGGTGACGCTACAGTTTGGTTCAACCTCTCTTGTTCACTCAGTGCTGGTGGCTGACGTTGATGAAGATGTTGTTCTGGGCATGGATGTTATGCTCCACTGTGGTTTCCATTTGGATCTTCGCCAACGTATCCTTCGTACTGGTAATGAAGAAATCTTCCTGCACCGAAAACAAGTTGACAATGCCTCGATTAGGCTAATCGATGATATCGAACTTCCGGCAAGCTGCGAATGTGTCGTCACAGCGCGGTTGGATGGACTGGAGCCAGATGGTGCCCCAGCCATGATAGAGCCGAAGAACCATGACCATGAATTGGGAAAAGGACTCCTTGTGGGTAAGACTCTTGTTAGATCCGCCAAAGAGGTACCCATCCGAGTTATCAACTTGAACGATCATCCAGTTCTTCTCCGAAAGGACACGGAAATGGGAAGTTTAGAACCAGTAATGGCCATAATTCACAAGATAAATGGTACGGAAACAGATGAGACCAACGAAATAGAACAATTAATGACAAAATTAGACCCCTCTTTGTCAAAATTAGAAAAGAAACAGGTAAGAGATCTACTTTACCGTTATAAACCTGTATTTGGTTCTAAAAGTAAACTGGGAAGAACTGATGTTGTACAACATAGAATTGACACTGGTGATGCACGTCCGATTCGACAGGTACCCCGAAGGATGCCTCAAGTTAAAAAGGAAGAAGCAGACAGAGCCCTTAAAGAAATGATTCAAAATGGCATAGTCGAACCATCCAGTAGTCCGTGGGCTTCTCCTGTGGTATTAGTGAGAAAGAAAGACGGATCAATGCGGTTTTGTGTCGACTATCGAAAGCTAAATGATGTCACTAAGAAGGACAGTTATCCTCTGCCAAGGATTGATGATGCCCTCGACGCTTTGGCGGGTTCTACTCTGTTTTCTACCTTGGACCTTAAAAGCGGATACTGGCAAGTTAAAATGAATCCTGCAGACAAAGAAAAGACTGCCTTTACCAGTGGATCAGGGTTATGGCAATTCACGGTCCTTCCATTTGGCCTCTGTAATGCTCCTGCGACGTTTGAACGACTAATGGAGAACATCCTGCGGGGTTTGTCATGGGAAACTTGTCTAGTTTATCTAGACGACATCATCATAATGGGTAAGACCTTTAAGGAACATTTATCTAACCTGGAAGAAGTTTTTAAAAGATTACAGAACGCTAATCTAACATTGAATGTTAAGAAATGCCACTTGTTCCAGAGACAGGTCAACTATTTAGGACATAACGTAAGCAAGGATGGCGTTGCTGTTGATCCCGCTAAGATACAAGCCGTTCAGGAATGGCCAATCCCTACCGACAAACATCAGCTCCGGAGTTTCTTGGGTCTTTGTTCCTATTACCGACGATATGTCAAGAATTTTGGAGACATCGCCAAACCCTTGACACGTTTGACAGAACAAGATAAGTCCTTCTGTTGGGATCAGGAATGTCAAAAGGCGTTTGAAATATTGAAGAAACAGCTTACGTCAGCACCTGTTCTTGCTTATCCACTTCCTGATGGTAAGCTTATTTTGGACACCGACGCCAGCAATGTGGGAATTGGAGCCGTCTTGTCACAGCTACAAGACGGTAAGGAAAGAGTGGTTGGTTACTTCAGCAAAACTTTATCGAAAGCTGAAAAGAACTACTGTGTAACTCGGAGGGAACTGTTAGCAGTTGTAAAATCCGTCGAACACTTTTATAAATATCTGTATGGCAGAAAATTCCTGATCAGAACAGACCATGCTAGTTTAAAGTGGCTACTTAGCTTTAGGAACCCAGAAGGACAGATAGCAAGATGGCTCGAAAAACTGCAGGAATATGATGTTGAAATCGAGCACAGACCTGGAACCAGACATCGTAATGTTGATGCACTTTCCAGAAGACCATGTCGACCTGATTGCCCCCATTGTACCCGTATGGAGCAGAACGAGGAAAAACTTGCCTTAGTTAAGGTTGTGCCAGAAGACGAGAGCTCTATGCTGGAGGAGCAACAAGAAAACGATCCCGTTTTGAGAAAGATTAGGAAGTGGAAGAGAATGGACCGTCGTCCGTTGTGGAGAGAGATATCCTCATCCTCTCCTGCTTTAAAAGCATACTGGTCCCAATGGAACTCTTTAATTTTGGACGGTGGGCTCGTTAAAAGACTGGTAGAAAACTCCGAGGGAACAGAAACAAGGAAACAAATAGTGGTCCCAAGAAATGCTGTACCAGAAATTTTAAAGCAGATGCATAATGATAGTTCTGGAGGACATCTGGGTATCACGAAAACGCTGCAAAAGATCCGAGATAGATTTTACTGGGTAAATTGCACTAATGATGTTAAAGATTGGTGTCGTAAATGCACTACCTGTGCTGCCAGTAACGGTCCGCACCGAAAACCGAAGGCGGAAATGCAGCAATACGTGGTTGGAAGTCCTTTTGAAAGAATCGCGGTAGATGTATTGGGGCCACTTCCACAGACCGATGAAGGAAACAAGTACATCTTTGTTGTAATGGACTACTTCACTAAATGGGTTGAAGCATATGCAGTTCCCAATCAGGAAGCTACCACTTTAGCAGATATATTGGTTGAAGAATTCGTAAGCCGATTTGGGGTACCATTAGAATTACATTCAGACCAAGAAAGAAATTTTGAGAGCAAGCTGTTTCAAGAAGTTTGCCAAAGATTAGGCATCCACAAAACGAGAACCACAGCGATGCATCCCCAGTCTGATGGAATGGTGGAACGAATGAACCGGACTATAACCAACTATCTGTCAAAAGTGGTGTCAGATTGTCAGAGGGATTGGGATCGACATATTCCACTATTTCTAATGGCAATTCGATCGGCCATCAACGAATCAACTGGCCAAACGCCTGCGAAGGTCCTGTTCGGTAGAGAAATGAGGCTACCATGTGACTTGGTGTTTGGTTGTAAACCTGGTGAAGAAATGGCACGTGAACAATATGTCGCCGACCTTCAGAATCGATTGGAAAATATACACAACCTGGTGCGTGGAAAACTACAGTTATCTAGTGATCGGATGAAGAGGTATGACACACGGACAATGGAAAAGAGTTACCAAGTTGGAGATTTAGTCTGGCTCTATAACCCCCGACGGCGTCGAGGTATTTGTCCCAAATTACAAAAGAACTGGGAAGGTCCTTACACCATCAAGAAGAAGATTAACGATGTCATTTATCGGATCGTGAAAATTCCCAGAGGGAAACCCGTCGTGGTCCATCACGATCGTTTGGCGCCTTACCAGGGAAACCACAGTGGAGATGCGCAGCAACTCCAAGAAGATGGTTTGGCTGGCTCAGGGAGTGTGCGGGATTCCGATGTAGGAAATAACATTCCAGGAGGAATGAACCTAAGGAGGGGGCAGTGTAACGGGATAACCGTAACGGAAGGGACCTTAGTTTGAAAGATTGTTGTTGACAGTTGATTTTTAGAAGTTTGTAAAAAAAATCAACTGACCATTTTAAATAATGTTTCTAGAAAATTCTAGAAACTTCTAAACACACTAACTAGATTAAATAATGTTGTATATAAGGGGATGCACGGACAGTTAACGTCAGTTCGAGTCAAGTGTTCAGAAGAGTTCATTGTATTGTCAAGTAGTTAGACGTTATCCAGCAGAGTTCAGTGTATCTTAACAATTTTGTAAATAAATTGTGTAAAAAGCCCCCATACGTGTTTCAATATGATTACTATTTTCTACGTATACTATTTATCATTTATATTAAATTTATAGTCCTTTCTATTTTTATCTATAATTTTTTTATTTTTTTCGTTATTTTCTATTGTATTTTTTAGTGCAGTATTTCTATATCTTTCTAGATTATTATAATTATTATCTTTTATAAATTGTTTGAGTCTTTTCCAAACATAAGATAAATTGGAGAAAATTTTGTCACACTGTGTATTGTATTATTATATTCCCTAACACATTCCTCTGCTAGTTTTGGCCATGCTATCTTTTGATCTCTTTCATTTATTTTACATCTAATTCTGTTAACTAGTGTTTGGTTTAACCTTTCATTTAATCCGTTGGAAAAAGCGCAGTTAACTGCAGTAAATATTACATCTATTTTTTGATCTTTTAAAAATCGTTTGAATCGTGTTGAGTTTATACCGCTATATTGGTCCGTGAGCAAGGTTTTAATTTTTCCATCCTTTAAGACATTTCTAATTAACCTAATAAAATCATCGGCTGTTTGGCTTTTTGATGTTAAGATAAAAGCAAACCTTGTAAAATGATCCACTAATAAATGTAAATATTTTTTTGGTGATTTATTTCCTCCAAAACCACCAATGGTATCTAATGACATAATTTGAAATGGTCCTGTGGCAGGACCTAATTGTGACAAAAGTCCGTATCGTTTTCCTTGTCTTAACTCATTTTTTATGCATACCTCACATTTATTGCATATCTTTTTTATTAACAGGTGCATTTTTGGAATATAATAAGAAGGCCTAATTTTCAGTTCAATTTGCTTTGTTCCGATATGTCCATATTTTAAATGAATCAGTTCAATAATTTTTTCCCAAAATTTTCTGAAATAATAATTTTATTTTGATTTCGAATTTTCTTGTAAAATATATTCTGTCTTTTAAAAATATTTTTGCTTTTTTGTATTTGGAGTTGTTCTTGATCATTAATAATTTCTTGTAATTCTAATAAATTTACTACTTTTAAACAATCATTATTTTCAAAATGTTCTAAAACTGGATTTCTTGACAAACAATCTGCTTCTTGATTTCTAATTCCAGGGTTACATTTAATAGTAAAATCAAATTGAGATAAATAAAATACCATTTTAACTAATTCTTCATCGGTCCTTGATTTAATTTTTAAATTTTCTAATGGTTTATGATCTGATAAAACAGTAAATTTATTTCCTATCAACCAGTATTGCCAATATGTGATTGCTTCTTTAATAGCTAAACATTCCAAGTATATTGCTTTTTTTCTCTTTTGTGTTTGGTTTAACTTCTTTGAAAAGTATGCTACTGGTTTCATCTCTCCATTTTCTTGTGGTTGTTTTAACACTGCACCAATACCATCCAAACTTGCATCAGTTTGAATTATAATAGGTGCGTTTGGATCAAAAATCGCTAAAGATGGTGCTTTACTTAAATACTCATTAATCAAGGCAAACGACTTTTCACAATTCTCTGTCCACACGAACTTTACATTTTTCCTTAATAAATTATGGAAGGGTTCTAAAATTTTGCTTTGATTCGGTATATATTTGTAATGAAAATTTATTTTCCCCAAGAACTGGCGTATGTTTTTTTGATTTTTTGGACGAGGAAAATCTCGTATATCTTTTAAATTGTCATAAATCGGACGTACTGTATTTTCTTCTATAATATGACCAAGATATTTAATAGATTTTTTTGCAAAATGGCATTTTAAAAATTTCAATCTGAATCCTTCTTTCATTATTGATTCGAAAAGTCTTTCTAAATGTTTTATATGTTCTTGAAATGTTTTTGAAAATATCAAAATATCATCAATGTAAACAACACAAAAGTCATTTAGCCTGTTTTGACGAATAATATTTGATAATATCCTCTGAAATATTGCGGATGCAGTCTTTATGCCAAACGGTAAACATTTCCATTGCCAATGTCCATCTTGCGTAACAAACGCCGTTTTGTATCGGTCCTTTTCTCTTACAGGAATAGACGAAAATGCGGAATTAATGTCCAATGCAGAAAACCATTTACATCCTCGCGTCTTCCTTAACATTTCATCAATTAATGGGAAAGGTTGAGGTTCAGGAACCACTATTTTATTCAAATCTCTGAAATCAATACACATTCGCGATTTTCTATTTTCTTCCTTTTTGAATGCCAGTGTTACGGGTGCTGCAAATGGAGAAGTCGATTCCTCAATTAAATCGGCTTTAAGCAGCTCCTAAATCTGATATTCTATTTCTTTTTGATCAAGAATAGAACAACGATATGTTTTTTTTGCTATAAATTTATTTTCAAGCAAATTTATATAAGCTTCATGGTTTTTTATTCTTCCAATATCAAATTTATTCCTTGCAAAAATTGATTCATATTGGTCCATAAGATCAATAATTTTCCTTTTGTTAACTACATCTAAGTGATCTATTTTAGCATTAAAATTTTCTACCTCTATATGTTCATTAAAATTTATTTCCGTTTCAGAGTTCCAAAATGTTTCCTCTTTTCTCTGTTCCAAATCAGTATGTTCATGTAATTCTTTGGTTTTTTGAGTAATCCTTAAATTTTCATCTTGACATAATCTAACTTTCTTTATACTATCCAAACCTGAAAGTAAATTATACTTAAACTTTTTTTTTATTAGATTTTTTTATGAGGAAAACAAGAAGAATAGAGAGACTGGATTTTTTGAGAAAAACCAGATTTAGGATTAACAGAGGCATTTAAAAATTAACATCATTGTATATAATTTTTTTAGTTTCACTTTTGCCAAATCTACGTGATTGAAAATTGTTGGCTTGCTGAACTATAACGGCCAATAGAAAACATTTTTCTGCTGGAACTTTTGGTGCAGTAACAACTCTAGGACGCGGAGAATTCGTTTCATAGTTACCAAATAAAAGGACAATCTGCCAACGAACGCACTGAAAATGGTGAAAGATACAGTAATAAGCCAGAAGCTCTTAGTAACATATCAACAAACAAACAAATATATAAAAGGGTAATCAAATAATTAAAGAATTTACAATCAAACAAGTACTAAAACAAATATATAATTAAAAACAATAGACATCTACACTTAAATCACTGTAAATACAAGCAATACATACAAAAATATTTATAAAATCGGTATATTAATTAAATATACATTAGGGAGTAGGCGTATCTGCTTTAAAATTTTTGTGTACTTAAATATAATTTAAGCTTTTTTGACTGGACTAATAAAAATTTACACTGTGCAAAATAAAATTACCTCATTATGCTTGATAATGAAGACCATGGAGGTACTGAACATCTTAATTAAATATATCTACATTAGGAAGTAGTACTGTAAGGCTTATCTGCTTTAATATTTTTGTGTACTTAAATAATTTAAGCTTTTTTGACTGGACTAATAAAAATTTACACTGTACAAAATGAAATTACCTTATTATGCTTAATAATGAAGACCAAGGCAGGTACCTACTGATTACGTTTAATCTACCTAAATTTGCGGTCGTGATATTCGCTTTTTCTGACATAATTACACCTATAAATTATCAAATTACCCTCTATGGGAACAGTTTTGACGTGGTACTACTAGAATTTACGGATAATTGTGGTATTCGTGAAAATATTGTCTCGAGGTACAATTTCGAAGATTTAAGATTAATTTTGGGAATCACGTTGAGAGCATATTTCAATCAGATTGTTTTTAATTTGTACAGTTATAAATGGTATATTTCAATAAGAAACTCTTAATTGAAGATTTCATTTAAAGATAGGTATATACAACATTGTTTAGTTTAAAAAAATTTATCTCTTTCTCTAAGAAAGTCGTGATAGTTACACTCTTCATGACTTAAGAACGGCTGAACCGATTTGGCTGAGAATGGTTATGGAGGTAGCTCAGACGTAATAGACGGACATAGGATGCTTTTTATCCCGTTCGATCTTGTTTCCGTAAAGTTATTATAAAATGTAGGTTAACGAAAACGCATCTAACATCGAATAATAAAACGCAAATGACCACTAAAAAAATACTTATTAAATTAAGTACTATGATGCCACAATAGGATGGCGCAGTCAATATCTAATATAATAAAACAAGCAATTTTAACTCAATTACTGCAACGACACCGTAAGCGGGCTGAATTTGCTATCTAATATATTTAATTGAAAAATTTCAAAATACAAACAGAAAAAGAGTAACAACAAGGAAACTAAGGAAAAAATAACAAAACAAAAAAAACAATTGACAACGAGATAAAATCGTAAACATTTAAAAAACAAAAAATGAGCAAAATATATCAGTGTTAGGCGCTAGGAAGTTCGCAAGATCAGCTAGTTTTAGTTTAATTTGGCTAATTTTACTATAAAAATAACTTATACAACGGCAATATGATATTGGAAATATAGAAGAAATTAGACAAACAAAATTTTACATCTGATAAGAATTGAACCCGTGGTCTGAGTGTTTACGCGACAGCATCTTAACACCTAATATGAGGTCATCCGTAAATACCGAAACTTTCAGAGAACAAAAAAATCAACAGGTGGAGGTGTTCTTCTTCCCTATAAAAGTGGATTGCTAAAATTATAAATATAAATCAATTATCTGATCAATTCATTAACATAGATGTTAGAAATCTTAGTATTGGAATATTACCGATTGGCATAATGACCGGCCCTGGTGATGAATCAACCGATGAATGTGTTGTCGATGAATCGAACTCGGGAAGATGAATCACAGCTCTTACGTTTGTGAATAATTGAAATATTAGTTAGTGGAATTGTAATCGTGTGAGAAGCTAGTTGCAATAAAGTGTTCAGTAGATTTCGTGTTTCATTATTTAAAAATCATATAGAAATTATTTAAATAATATAAAAACTATCATCAGAAGTGGGATAAAAGTTGAAAAATAAAAACTGTAAGTAGCCTTTAAATAGTTGATATTATTCAATATTTTAAAAGCAGATATAAAATAAAATTCTGAAAGCACAAAACAATAAAAAATGGTAACCAATTTTTTTTCTTGGTGAAAATTTAAAATTAATTCGTAAAACTGATAACAGAGAATAAATTAGTACAGGACCGAACTTTGTATCACAAAAAAAATTAAAGAATATGTTCAAAACTTTTTGGTCAGTTCGTAGTGTGGGGTGGAGACCGAACTAAGTAGGTTTGCACCAACAAACTACATACGAAACACCAGAACGATTGAATGAGCCACAAAAGGGATAGGCAACCGTGTACCTACCATTGTTTTCAAAAAAAAAAAAAAAAAAATGGCCGACTCAGCCGACAATCGCAATGTTAGTGAAGTGGAAAGTGAAAACATTTTACTAGAAGAAACAATTCGATCTGAACAAGTTCCAATCAACCAAAGTCAGGTCATGTTGGGTTTGATGGTACAGCAACAAGAGACCAATAAGGCACTTATAGAACTTGTAAGAAAAATTCATGCCAAGGAGGATACGCAAACAGTTACATCAATAGTTGATCAAAACACTGCGAGTAGCTTGAAATTAATTAAATTTGATCCAGACGATTCTCCATATTCTATGAAAGAATGGATTAATAAAGCAGACAAACTGAAATCGCAATTCAATATATCGGATGAATGGATGTTACTTAAAGTAGGTGATGCTTTACGCGGTAGGGCCGCTAAACACTTACAACAGTGGCGTCCACGTTCTCAAGATTGGGAAACATTTAAAATTTCGTTTGAAACTGCTTTTCCTGAAATTGGAAATCATTTTACGAGAGCTCAAAATATGATTAATATACGGAGCGATGAATTTAAAAGTCTCAGTGAATTTGGCAATAGAAAATTAACAGACATTCGAAGATTTTATGATGACTTTCCGTGGGAAATGGTATTAAGTATTG
This sequence comes from Altica lythri, assembly GCA_964028335.1. Lineage (NCBI taxonomy): Eukaryota > Metazoa > Arthropoda > Insecta > Coleoptera > Chrysomelidae > Altica > Altica lythri. The sequence goes on along the minus strand of OZ034806.1, from coordinate 42,080,063 downwards.
TTGAAGGATGTGTGGATGATCCAGAAGCACAGGCAGCGATACGTGTATTACAACCACCGAATGAAGCAGAGTTATTGAAATTGTTGGCTCGTTGTGATGCATCAAATAACGTTCGGAAACGACATAATCGATCTTACGATTTCGAAAAGAAACCACATAAAAATCGACATCACACTACCAGGTATGAGCCGTATACGAAAGGTGGTTTTCCGAAGAAATCGGAGTTCACTGGATCATGTAGAAACTGCAATCAAATAGGACATAAACAGTATGAGTGTCCTGTGAATCAAACAAAGAAACCACAATCACAATCAGTCGTGCCTCCAGTTACTGAGAAAACATCCCAAGCCCAAGACGTGAGTAAAAATAAAGGTAACGCGACCTGCACTCACTGTAAGAAATTTGGGCATACTGAAAGTGACTGCTTCTTCAAAAAGGGATTTCCCAAAAGAGTTGCAATGATTAAAAAGAGTAGAGCTTTAAGTAAATGTTGTTCAACGCTTGCATCAGCGAATAAACAATTATTCTCCTACATCCTAGACACAGGGTCAGAAATTTCATTAATGCACTTGAGCGCAGCAAGAAAATTGGAAGCTGTAATATTGCCTGGTAAATATCCTCTACAGGGTGTCGGTAAACAAGTTATTCACAGCATAGGTACAAGTTCTATCCTGGTCATGTTGCCAAGCATGACGATAGAAGTTAATTTTTTCGTTGTTCCTGATCAAACCATTCCAGGATCGCTAGACGCTATTATTGGTTGGGATGTGATTAGTAGACCTGGTACAACACTGAAAGTCACCGAAAATGGTCTAGAAATACAATATGAAAATCAGATCAAGAAAATGGTTTTGAACATGACTATGGTCGATGAAACTGCTTTGAATGTGTCAGGATTGGACGAGCGTGTTGTACAGAAAATAAAAACTATAATTGAACAGACAACCAAAATGATCCCTGAAGCTGTTACCACAGGAAAATTGTCTATAAAGCTACTCAGTGAGAAAATAGTAGCATTCAAACCTCGCCCTTTATCTTACTCAGAACGAGAAAAACTGAAAAGAATAATTCAAGAGCAATTAGAAAAAGGTATCATAAGAGAAAGTTCATCATCTTATGCCAGCCCTGTCGTACTCGTCCAAAAGAAAAATGGCGAGACTAGAGTATGCGTTGATTTTAGAGAGCTCAATAAAGTCGTAATAAAAGAGAGATATCCGCTGCCAAGAATACAAGATCAAATAGACGCCTTGAGTAAAGCAATCTACTTTTGCACTCTAGATATGAAATCAGGATTCCATCAAGTATTAGTTGAAGAAGAGTCGAAACATTTATTGGCTTTCATCACTCCAGATGGCCAATACGAATACAATAGAGTACCATTTGGATTTGTTAACTCACCTTCGTGTTATCAGAGAGCAATAGATCGAGCTCTGGGCCCCCTAAAAGACAAGGTTGCCTACGTTTATCTGGACGATGTACTGATTCCTAGCATTACTATTGAAGAGGGACTGACTAAGTTGGAAATGGTTATGACAGCACTTGCGAAGGCTGGTTTTGCAGTTAACTTAAGCAAATGTAAATTTTTTTAAACAACAATAGAATATTTGGGAGTGATAATTAAACAAGGAACAATATCACCCAATCCAAATAAAGTAGAGGCTCTCAAACAAGCACCAGCACCTACCGACATCAAAGGTGTTCGTCAGTTTCTAGGATTAGCATCCTACTTTCGTCGCTTTATACAAAATTTTTCAATAATAACTGCTCCTATATCAGCTCTTCTCAAGAAAGACAGAAAATTCCAATGGTCAGCGGAGTGCGAAGAAATAAGAAAACAACTGATTGAAAAACTTGTGACTGGGCCTATTCTTCACATTTTCGATCCAGATTTGGAAACGCAATTACATACTGATGCCAGCTCAGTGGGACTTGGTGCAATACTTCTACAGAAAAACGAGAAAAACATTTGTCATCCGATAGCTTACTTCAGTCGAAAAACGAATGACTGTGAATCTCGTTATCATTCGTACGACCTCGAAACTCTAGCCATTGTATCATCTGTAGAATATTTCCGAAATTACCTTTATGGAAGGAAATTCACCATATACACCGACTGCAACTCCGTTAGGGCAACAGCTCTTAAAAAAGATTTGCACCCTCGAGTAGCCCGTTGGTGGATCAGACTCCAAGATTTTGATTTTAATATCGAATACAGACCAGGAGAAAAGATGAAACACGTAGATTATCTAAGTAGGAATATACAAACTTCCTTGATCTCTTTACCGGTTAAACGATTGGAAAAGAACCCTTATAATTCAGATCATTTGAAGTCTCTAAACGAATACCAAGCAGAAGATCAGTTTTGTCAACAAGTAAAGTCGAATCCAGAAAATTATGAAAACTATACAGTAAAAAATGGAAGAGTATACTACAAGGGAAAATGTTTTATACCACAAGCTGCGCGACTAAATGTCATGAAGCTTTTTCACGACCAATCATCTCATATTGGGTTTGAGAGAAGCCTTTTCAAGATGAAAGAAGATGTTAACTGGCCAAGAATGAGCAAATGCCTAAAAAAATATATTCAGAATTGTAGATCGTGCATAACTGGGAAATCACACAGTGGCAAGAAGAAAGGTCTGCTTCAGCAAGGAATAAAGCCTACAGAAAAACTGCACACATGGCATGTCGATCACGCCGGCCCTCTTGTGTCATCAAGAGGATGTACGCAAATTCTTGTTGTAATAGACGCTTTCACCAAATATGTCAAATTCTGTCCTATCAAAAATAAAACAACAGAAGCTTCTATTCAAGCTCTTGTAAAGGTTTTCGATGAAATTGGGACCCCTCAAAGGATTGTGGCTGACAGGGGAACAGCATTTACAGCTACTTAATTCAAGAAATTCATGGAAGAACATGGTATTACTTTACACTTCATCGCTACTGGCGTACCTAGGGGCAATGGACAGGTGGAAAGAATTATGCGGTCCTTGTTTAATTCAATGAGAGCAGTTCTCAATGAACAAGACGAAAAGAAATGGACAACCGTATTGCCTCAAATTGAAGATGATTTTAATTCAGTACCCAATAAAACTACAGGAGTGTGTCCTCATGTTTTGATGTTTGGTAAAAATAAAAGGCTCTCTTCAACAGAAAAATTTCTAGATGAAATTCCTTATACCGAGGAAATGAATCAGACAGTGCTAGACGAAATGAAAAACAAGATGAAACAGAAAATTGATTATATGGTAAAACGCTTCAATGATAAAAGAGTGGAAGCAAAATTGTTTCAACAGGGTGACCAAGTTGTGGTTCAAGAATCACAGTTGGCTGGCCCTAATAAAGGGAAGCTCAAGGCTAAATATAAAGGCCCTTTCGTGATCGAAGCATTGCTACCGAATGAAAGATATGCACTAAAAAGAATAAACGGCAGAAGACAGGTGGTTACAGTAGCTGCACATGAGCAGTTGAGACTATGGCCGAGTTTGGAAAGTCAGGTGAATGCAGCTCAAGAGTAAACAAAAAAAAAAAAAAAAATCTTTTTGTCATTTGATGGGATATTTAATACTGCGGTATTAAAGTATCAAAATGTAAAATTCAAAAATCTGAAGTTAATTGGACGGGCTGCGGCCAGTAATATAAAACTTGATACTGCGGTATCTAACTACATATACAGGCTGCGGTCTGGTGAGACTAATACTGCGGTATTAGAATGTGAAATTGAATGTACAGGCTGCGGTCTGGTGAGACTAATACTGCGGTATTAGAATGTGAAATATGAAGAAGAAAGAAAAGATTACTGCGGTAGTCAAATGGGCTGAGGTCTAGAAAAATGAATTAAATGTGTACAAAAAAAAAAGAAAAAAAAAAAAAAATTTAAATGAAGAAGTTAATTCTTTTCTGTTTTAGCTAAATTTGGGCGAGGACGCCAATTTTCAGGATGACCGTGTTAGAAATCTTAGTATTGGAATATTACCGATTGGCATAATGACCGGCCCTGGTGATGAATCAACCGATGAATGTGTTGTCGATGAATCGAACTCGTGAAGATGAATCACAGCTCTTACGTTTGTGAATAATTGAAATATTAGTTAGTGGAATTGTAATCGTGTGAGAAGCTAGTTGCAATAAAGTGTTCAGTAGATTTCGTGTTTCATTATTTAAAAATCATATAGAAATTATTTAAATAATATAAAAACTATCATAGATATACTGGGTGTTATGTTGCATATCTTTAATAGTTAATTTTTGTATGCTATTTATATTCCTTCGTACATTTTAACTACTGAATATTAATCATTTGTAAAAAAAAAATTTGAACCAGTCAAATGAATTAATAATAGGTGATTTCAATGCAGTCAAACACATTACAGCTAATTCCCTCTTGTACTATACCCAACTTCTTAGATATTACTAATACAGTCAAATACATTACTAATTCTTAGAAAGGGATGTTAGATCTTGTTAATATCAAGAATTTATTATGTGTGAATATGCTTGATAATTTATCGTGACTTAGGAAAGATATATTACTTCAGCCACAAACATTTCATTTCCAGAAATAGGTTTAAAAAAACATACAGTTTAATTTTAAAAAGGCTTTTTTCCCAGATTATACAAGCTTTAACGTACATTGATTGGTCTTTCCCTAAAAACTACCCAATTATAAATGATATGTGTAAAGTTTTTTATAAAAATTGTACTCTATCTAAAATATGTTCCAAGAAATCAAAAATGCAGTTAAAAATTATCTCCGTGCTATAGATGCAGTTGATGTACATAATATTAGAAACAATGTTTAGGTTTAGGAAATATGGATATGAATATTTTTATCATTAGTTTTCCAGGTTACGTAACATTATCAAAGAACAAATTCAAATAGAATACAGAGTTGATCTTTAGTCTGTTAAGAATTGTCTTATAACGGATTCAAAATAGTTTTAGTTATTTATACAAAACAAAAGAGGAATTACTAGAATTCCTGAAACAAACTTTTATAATAACATTTCTTTAGATAATCCAACCGCGACTGTTGATGGATTTGCAAACCATTTTAAAAGTGTATATGTAAATCACGTAGAGAGACCTTTGAATAAAAGTTTTGACAGTATTTCAGGTGATATTGGTCCTATATCTGAGAAAGTAATTTTAAATCCAATTCGTGAACTCTCAAATAAGTTTATTTCGGGAAAGGACATGATCCCTCCCTTCCTTATCAAATACTGTGCTAATGCTTTTATGCATCCCCTAACCAAAATTTATAATCGTGTTTTAAAAGAATCTGTATTTCCAGATAGCCAAAATTCCCAAATCTTCTTCGTATCTTTTAAATGGTTATAATTATAATAGTGAAATTTGAAGTAAGGAAATAAACGGACATAGGCTTCTCAACTAGTCATAACAGTTGACGTTATAGTCATAGATGACGTTACAGAGTCACTGTGACCAATAATTTTAAACGGGAAGTTATGGCAAGTGATATCTAGTTTGACAGGTATTGAAAATACCTATTAAATCATACTAATTTTGTTTGGGTTGGAGCTGATTTCGATAAATAAATTTAATAAATACTAAAATTGTAGTTTCGCATTTAATCTATACTTATAATAAAACTGTAGAGAGGTCAATTCTGTACATGAAATATGTTTTCAAAATAACTGTCAGGGGGTTATAGGGAATCGATACTGATTCCAAAAATGCAATCAGTAAAATTTTTGTCTGTCTGTCTGTCTGTATAACCACTATAGAAACAAAAACTACTCGACGGATTTTAACGAAATTTGGTACAATTATTTTTTTCATACTCCTGTGCTGGTTATAGTATACTTTTTATCACGCTACAATTAATGGGAGCAGAGCAGTGAAGGAAAATGTTGGGAAAACGGGAGAAGTTACTCCATTTTTTAAGCTTCCGTCGCTTGTGCATGTTAATGGTTAAAGCTATACAGAAATCATCTTATTTTTATAATTTGGAGGTTAACTGTGAACGGATTTTACAAAATTTTACCCACAGGGGGTGTTGCGGGGGCGTGAAAAATAAAAAAAATAAAAATTGAAATCTATGAGTCCTACAGGTTTGAAACATTGCAAAATAGTTTTTTTTATAATTTTGAGGTCAATTGTGAATGGATTTTACGAAATTCCACCCACAAGAGAGGATGCGGGGGCATGAAAAAAATAAAATCAAGTTTAAAATCTATAAGTCCTAAAGGTTTAAAACTTTGCAAAATAGTTAGTTTTTAAAGTTTGAGGTCAATTGTAAACTGATTTTACGAAATTTCACCCACAGGGGTGTTGCGGGTGCGTGAAAAATAAAAATTTAAAATCTATAAGTCCTACAGGTTTGAAACTTTGCACAATATTTATTCTTATAATTTTAAGGTTAATTGTGAACGGATTTTATAGAAAATTCCACCCACAAGGGGCCATGCGAGGGCGTGAAAAATAATCTATTCATATAATAAATCTGTAGAAATGAAAATTCTGTACATTAAAGATATTTAAAAAATAATTAGAACCCAAAAATGTAGTTAGATTTTTTTGTCTGTCTGTTTGTGCGCGCATCACATTAAAACTACCGATCCGATTTGAATGCGGTTTTCACAGATGTATTTATTTGTCTTTTTTCAACTTAACATCTGGTATATAAAAATTTCTTACCCCATCCCTTTAACGAATTCGGGGGAGAAATTTTTATATAACAATCAACACGCCACGCGAACTAAGTCGCGGGTACAGCTAGTTAATAATAATTTTAACGTTCGCCTCTGGTTATTTGTGAAAAGTAAAACCGTTCAAAAAATACAAGGGGAAGGACTTTTGGCTAGCACGGTATGAATAATAGCGAGAGTTCTACAAAAAAAAAAAGAAAAAAACTGCATTAAAAACTATAAACCAATCTCAATTTTAAATTAAATGTTAAAGATATCTTAGAGATATCTATATAATGTCATATACGTTTAAATCAACTGTTGCTGCATTTTATCCAATCAGATAGTTTATGCATCAGAAAACAGTTTCTAAATTGGTTGAATTCACACAATATCTTGTTGAAGCTATTGATTGTAAGCAACAAGTAGATTTTATATATTATTATACCAATTTTTCTAAGGCCTTTAATAAAACAGACCATAAATGCTAATAAATAAATTATGTAACTTTGTTTTAATGACTCGCTTATATAGCTATTCAAGTCACACCTATTTAATAGAGTGCAGTACATATGTTGTATATAATAGTTATCGCTCTAGAACTTATACTCCAACGTCTGGTGTTCCGCAAGGTTCAAATTTGGGTCCACTGTTATTTTTACTGTTTATTAAGGATTTGGCTATCTCGTATGAATGTATCAAATTAATTTTTGCAGACGATTTTAAAATTTTATTAAAAATAACTTGCTACTGTATTTGATTACCATATAAGTCGCTAATCTCTGATAAGATGTACTTCTGTAAAAAATTTAGGGTGTAACTTTTGAAAGTAATTTAGAATTTGTTAATCACGTTATAAATATTACCTAGTTTTATTTTTAAAAACTGTAGATGTTTTACTAATATTGAAGCATTAAGAACGCTTCATTTTCCTTTGGCTAGATCGAAACTTGAATATGCCTCTGTTGTGTGGAGTCAGTTTTTCCAGTCATATTTAATTGCCAGAGAATATTCAGAAAAACACTAATATTATTCTTTCTTTGATATCTGTTGATAACACGCTTTATTAAATACGACAATGTTACAGTTTTCTGTAATTATACTTTATAGTTTTAAGACCAGCGTCTTGTTGTCAAAATCCGAATTTTGGTTTGCGATTACACTTTCGTTATTGTGTATAGGTACATATATCGAGCGTGATTTTAGTTGGATCTTCAGTCAGCGATTATGCTTTAAGCTCGCTGACGGATAACATATACCTTGTACTGACGAGGCCCAATAGGCCAAAACCGGTCTACAAGTTATGTTGTCCCTTCTAACTGCAAACCAGAATGGTTGGTTTAAATTATCTATTAGATATGCCAACCCCGTTTGACTTTGAAGTGTAATCCAATATCCGTCAGGGCATATAGCTCGGGAAGTAGTTGTTTCTTCTTAGCTGAACGGTCATTGTCTTTGAAATTGTTTTTCAAAGCTTGTAAAGCGTTAGAATAATATTGTTCTTTCTTTGATATCTATTGTTTTTCTAATTTATGAATGTCAAATATCTGATAATAAATATTTGCTTGATCATTAAATTACTAAAAAAGGTAGTAAAACTAATCATTTGCAGTGCAACCAGTTTTTTGCAGTCCTATTTTCAGTAATAACCGTGAAATATTGTTTTGATTTTTTTTTATTGTCTAACATTAGATAATTCCTACTTGCTTAATACATTTAGAAAAATTATATCCAAACTAATAACTCCACTGACCAATTGTTATTCCAGTATTTATGTATATTTTTATATTTTCCAAATCAAATTTAACATTTTTTAATACAATTCTCAGTTTTAAACAAAAATTGATATATTTAAGATAAATAGTACATTTAAGACCATTAACTAAATTTCGACCTTAGTTAGCACAAACTTTATATTATACTAACAATAATAAAATGAAAGCTTAAAAATTAACACTTGTATTAACTGGTTACTTGTGTTTATCTAACGATATTGTTATTGAAAGAGTGTTGACAAGAGAGGGTAAAATATAATCTGAGATAAATTATTTTTAGCCATTTATGTCAAATAAAGGAAACGTAAAACACAATGAAACCAATATCAGAATGTGCTTCTGGCTACGGTCAATATATTTTACAGCGCGATTTGGCGTGGTAAAACATCCATTTCGAAAATTTATAGACTTCAGAACATTATTAGCGGCATTTTCAAGTTTATGGGAAATAAATATAAATCGGTACAATATACCGTAATAATAATATAGGTATCTAACAACCTAAAGGACACAAGCATTCAAAGTTTTTTTTTTGAAGTTTCAACAACAATTTTGGGTACCTACGTGCAAAAAGTTGATGGTGCCAAATTGGCGGAATTCGCATTTTTATTTTCATTTTCATCTAATTTATGACTACTTTCGTAAATTTAATGTTTTTCTCATTAATAAGGAAATTGTATCAATGCTTACTTCAACGAAAACTAACACTGAATGAATCGAATTTAATGGTATGAATTAACTGATAAAAATACCTGTTAACCTTCTTTGAAGTTTTTTTCTTTCATTTTTGCAATTGCAATTAGTTAATTTTGATTTCTACAATGTCAGCTTACGTTAAAGTTACCATTGCTTTAATTTTCTTATTAATAAGAAGTATCGAATTCGCGAATGCGGTACTAATCCTTAGATATTATAAAAAGAAGTCCCCTGGTCTCGTTTTTCTATCCTCCTGTCTGTCAGAACGAAATAAACTCGAAAACAACCAACATTTTTATACGGTTTTCAATAATAATAGAAAGAGTGATTTTTGAGAAAGATTAAGGTATATAATTTATTATGCTTTTATGTAAATTAGCAAAAATATGGCGATAAAGGTTGAAAAGGTCACAAAAAAATCTCGCCAACTGGGTGCTTTCCATGCGAACTCTGTGTAAACTGGCAAAGATATAGTTAAGTAATGTAGTAGCAAATTCAAAATCTATGAAATTACTATAAAAAGTCCACGATAGCATATCTCTATCTCTAAGAATAACCACTTTCATGTTCAAATCTTTAATGAAAAACATTACGTTATTTTCAGAGCTATTTTCTTTAGTTCATTACTAATCCATAATCCAAATGAATATGTTAGTTACTTAATGCAAAATAAAATTGCCGTTTACACTTTATTAATCAGATGAAAAGCTTTTGAGATATCTTCGTTAGAAGTAAATAGCAGCTCGGCGAACCAGCGTTCTTTGCTTGCGATGCCTACGGCGAGTGAGTCTAAAAATAGTGGGAATAGTGGGAAATAGAGAAAACTACTGTAGCGTCACCGACAGGTAGCGGAGTTGATAACTTATACAATTAAACGAGAAATTCTTACTTAATAAAGTACTATGACAGGTCCATATGGTGGCGCAGTTAATATCTGATAAATAGGAACCAGCAATTTTTACTAAATTATGCAACAAAAAGTTGAATATATATATATATATATATATATATATATATATATATATATATATAGCAATTCTTTCTAAACTAAGAACTATGACGTTAGGTGACGCAGTTGATTTCTCATATATTTAATCAAACAAAACTTATTTAATTAAACTCGATAAAAAATGCCCCAAAAAAAACGAAAACTAAAGAGAAAATATAATAAAACCAAAAAAAATATTCAAACCAAAAAAAAAGGACCAAAACGTAAAAGTTTAAGAAAACGTAAATACGAAAAAGACACAAGTGTTAAGCGGTACGAAATTCGCTGGGTCGCTAGTTTAGTACTAAATTAGAAATAAATTTAATCAAATGTGGAGTCCATCAATTTCACAATGTCAACTTGTAAGACGTATCTAAGGAATGTTTTTTGACAGTTATGTTTTGCGATTCAGGCATATATCAACTGGAGGCAACCTTCACTGCTGTGGGAAAAGTAACGACAGAGAGGATGCTTAGGCACAGGCACTCTACAAGTCGAGGTGTAAGAAAGATATCAAACAGTTTCTTTTTTATCTCTCTGCTGCTACTACTTGTCTCACACTCAGAGCATTGAAGGATGTCTTTAGTTAGTATCTGCGTGAAGGTTAAAACTGGTCCCCTCAATAAATCACACAAATAGAGTTTAATATCGCTCTATAAAAGCTCGTCCACATTTAAGTTGAAAAAATAATTTTAATCTGAAATCAATTATTATTCAAATTATTTTAAAATTTTAAACAAGAAGAATACATGAAACTAATATTTTAGACAAATAGAGTTAAAATTATTTTTAATAAAAATTTTCTGGCTTATAATAAAGTAAATTTTTACATTATGCATTATTCAAAAATTACGTAAACCATATTAAAGTTTGACCTAATTTAACACTTTATTATACAACTTTTTAGTTTCATTTAAATTCTACACTTCCTAAAGTTCAGTAAATTGAATTTTGAAGAAATTCCGTCAGTTTTTCCGAGCATCCGGTAACTTTTAGAAGTGAAATTTGTCTCACCTAATAGTCAGGAAAGATGCTAAAATTTAATTTACCAGGCCGGAAAAGATATAATTTTACTTTTCCAATAAGCATTTATATCTTACAAACCTTATGATATTAATCTGGCCCCTTTAAGGGTAGAAAAACTGATTGTGTACGTCCTTAGAAAGATATATTGTTTCGTAGTAACAAAAAATGTCAATCCTTCGATATAGGAACTGAAAAATTCTTGCTTGAGCTGGCGGGTACAGATTAAAGTTTAGTGTATATCAATTTGACAGTTTTTATCTTTATAGGTCATATTGATAGCTATAAGTTATATAATAAATTATAGTCGGATACAAGATACATATTTGTTGTCCCAAAATATCAATATACCAAAAAAATATTGTATACCGGTAAGTATACAGTACTTATATAGTTTTAATGTTAAGCAACATTATATTGATCTGATCTGAAATTATAGTTGCAAATATTATTTTAGAAATAAATATTATTATTATTATATTTAATTAAATGGGCTGTTACTTGGTGGATGTTCATAACTAAATGTTAATTAAAAAACACAAATGTTTTCACGATATCCACAATATGTTACTTTCTAATATGTGAAGCGTTTCGCTATGATATAGCTTTGTAAAGCATCCAAAGTGAACAAGGTAAGAAGGTATAAAATTGCAATAAAATGGTATTTTCTCGTGTAAATCCAAATAATGACGAATTCACTTCACGCTGCTGATTAGCCAAGAATTTTGTAGGAATTTCCTGCTTGTTTCTTTTAATGGTGCCAACATATTTCAATTTATGTTTTTTCAGGTCTTGTAGGAGCGCTATCGATGTGAATCAATTGTCGCCTGTGACGTTTCTATTGCTTCCAGCTATAGGTGTAATCAGCGTAGGCATAAAAAGATCTCTAAGATTTACAACATTTCAATTATTACCGGTATAGACAAAGGCGTTTACGAGATAGTTTGTTCTTGAATCACAGAGACAAACACTTTTTAGACCATATCGTTGTGGCTTGTTTTTTATATATAAGCGGAAGCCACAGTTGCCTGTGAATCCCACTAACAATTCATCAATAGTCACGTATCTATAGCTATTATAATTACTTTTGCAGTTTTCTATAAAGCTTTAGAAAATTTCTAATATTGTAGTTAACCCATCACCACCAGCTTTTCTTGTATCAGAATCATCGAAACGTATTAAGTAAGTAGGAAAAGGAATCTTTTTAAAGGCACCGTAAGTCTAAGGATGTCTCGTTCCGAGCAGTCGTAGCGCATAAATTTTCTGCATCTTTGTGGGTTGATTTAAAAAGCTCATATTGATACAACTAGCCCAACAAAGCCTTCTAACTTTGTCTGTATGATTTAGACAAGTAGAAGTATCTCCATACTTGTGAGATTCGATGGATATTTTAAGATTAGTGTGCTCTAAAATTGTATCAAGTATATTATGAATCACCAACAGAGACCATGCTTCATAAGATGTAGTATGTCCTTTTAGCTACGGAAAATAAAGAATCATATTGTTTGTTCTAGAACTTGCATGAGGATTCTTGGACCACTTAGGTATACCTATTTTTTTCGTAAAAATATGCTAGATCTTCGTCGCCGCCGGGTAATTGATCATTATCCTCATCATCATCGCGTTCTGAATCAGTTCAGTCTTTCAATAATTTTATCACCAAAATCACTGTCACTCTCTTAAAACTCGTTTTGTAGCGTTACTACAATAAAACTGAAGACAGATAAATTATTTATAAATTCTTCTTCCAACTCGGCTTTAATTACTGGACGTTTTATACAATTCATTTTAAACACGAGTCACTATTTTAAATCAGCCTCCACACAACTGGTATCGTTGGGTCAGATTTGACACGAACGGTGTGTACTGGGTAGAAATCAAAAAGCAAATCACCACTATACTTTTAAGTACGTTAGGTTCCTAAGGAATACATACAATCTCAAAAATATACTGCTTTTGGTTACCTTAGTATATGCACTCAAACACGCTTCGAATTAGAATTGACTCAACAATATCAGTTGAGGGATAAATAATTCAGTAACTTCTTTTTTTTTGCGATCTTCACATTTGCCTCTTTAGATCAGACAGTTTTACAGCATTGATTTTTGGTCCTATCACCAAAGTCATCGTTTCTTTTCTTATTTTCTCTTTCGTTTCTTATTTTCTCTTTCTTTTCTGTACGCTTTTTTTTGACTTGAGGAAGAAACCACCCGGTTTTGTTTATTTTATTATTGTTGTTTTTGTAACCTGTTCTGGTACCAAGAACTTCTCTTGTAGCATCGCAGCATTGTTAATGTTCTTCTTTATTTTATTTGAGCTAAGATCAATTCCGCCTTTTTTTAATGTTAACTTGAAGCATTATTTGCTATTATTGGAACGAAGTTCCCTTTCGGGCGTTACGAACAGTTACGACTGACGCTAGGAGCTAGCCAAAAAAAATTCATACCAAAAGTTGTCACGACACGACACGACACCCGCATGTTTCTCTCTCTCACAGACCAAAAAATAAATAACTGTCTCTCCCTCTCACTCATAGATAGGTATATTACAATGGACTACAAAAGTGTGACGTCAGCTATGGGAGGAGCTTAAAAATCTTTCCAAACAAAACATATTTGCATTGAAAAAGCCATAAACATAAAAGATTTTTCTATTACTTGTAGTTTGTAGTGGTTTCTAATCAAAAATCTTAGCGTTTTCCGGACACTTTTTATACGACCTATTGTATCCAATTTGTGATAGTGAATAAACATTGAAAGTTAGTGTAAGTGTTCAAATTTTATATGCATTTTAGTGGAATTGAGGTTATGTTTTGTTTACAAGTTTATAAATTTTATTTCTATTTTGCTTTGATAGTGTAGTGTCGTGACTTTGTTAAGTTTATACAGGTTTTTTGGAGATAATAAATAATAAAATAATACAAAATAATGTGTTTCTGTTCTGCAAAAGTTCCGGACATTGCTGATGGATTTAGGTAAGAAGAGATTTAATACAGACAATAATAAATGCTTATGTATGTATAAACATTCTGTTGTGTTTACAAATTACTAATTCCTTCACTAATTAATCGAAAGGAACTTCGTTCCATCCGGGTGTCCCTTGACACCTCTCACTTTTTTTTTACATTTTGTAGGTATTCCGCAGAATCCCTAGATAAAAAATATTTGACCAAACTCGAGTATCCATTTTTGATTCTGAAAATATTGTAAACCAAATTCATTAAAAAAACAGATCAAATATATAAGAATAACTTATACATTTTAACAATAATAACTTCAATTATATAAATTTATTTATTTATATATATTGTGACTTAATATGCCGATTACTCTTAATAGCTATAGTATTTTATAATCAATAATAACCATACTTAAGTTAATTTCTCTACATCACTTTAAAAATTGAATATGTATACAAATAAACTACCTGTGTCGTAATAATTACATGGCGCATTTTTTATTGAAGTCAATTCACATCTGGGCTACCTATAATTATTTCCAGTTAAGGCGATTTATAAATATTTTAGCCAATTTTGTTTTTGTCAGGCCAATTCAACGGGTTCTCAGAGTGCAGAAAATCGCAAGTAATTGATGTAATTATTATTCTCCCTCGGTGCTACATTTACATGATGTTTCGGACATGTTCGGTTTTAATTTATCTACAAAAAAATCAGGTTAGCAGTCTTTTAGTGATTGATTGCATAATAGTATTTTTGTCCAAACTGAAAATATTCAAAGGCAATTGGTAAAAGTATACCTAATTGATTGACCAAGAGGTTGTAGTTTTTGTAAAAAGAACTTTATTGAGATACATTTATATTTTAATAAATCTTTACATGCGATATAAGTATGTATAAAATAAACAATAGATTGTAGTATTGTGAATATTTAATATTATTTGTTAAAGTGATAGAAGGTAAGGTCGAAGAGAACCTTGTAGAGACAATAAGCAAAAATAAAAATTAATAATGAGGAATGAAAAAAATTTGACAATTTAATCGACTTACCAAACAGACCAAAAGGAAGACCACAGAAAACATGAGTCAATAATGCATACGTATATATATCTAGCATATCTTTTTCCATTTTATTCGAGAATAGTTTGGATATATGCTCTTAAGTGTAATATACTTAATTTTTTACATTTTTTTCAGGTAAATAAGAGAATTGCCTATCGATTTCTCGAAGGTGACTTTACACTTTTGAAATGAGTTTTGTAATATCTTTTTTTAGATTGGAGAAAGGAGCATATAATAACAGTATGTAAAAATGTAAATCCAATAAGCACCAATAGCAACAGATGAATCACACTGTTAAACAGTACCTACAAAATATTAACGAGCATCTTGAGTAACAGAATAATTAAATACACCGAAAATATATGAGGATCATACCAACAAAACAAAACAAAATTCAGAAAGGTAAATCCGCAATAGACGCCATAGATTTACTAACTCAGTCAATACAAAAGTATTATGAATAGGGCATAAACCTGTATATTTTGTACTACCAAAAAGTTTTTGACTGACTCCATAAATAGACAACTGTACAGAGTAATCGTACGCATGAATATTCCAGCAAAGCTCACTAGGTTAACAAAAATGACAATGGACAACAGTGTAGCAGAAGTGGTGACAGGCGAAGGAAATACGGCAAGCATCGATATATACAGGATTACGACAAGGAGACTTTTAGATATAAATCTTGTTGGTGCAATTAAAAATTAGGTATTAAAAAACTGATTACACATAGCTCCACGCAAATTGTAGGCTACGCACACGATTTGGCTTTGAGAGAGATGCAAAAATAGCAATGCAGATCCTAACAAAAGAATAAAAAATTAGAGGATCAAAAATAAATGAGGAAAAAACGAAAAACGTGCTAATCTCTAGGAAAAACCATTGCTACTAAGTATAAAGATATAATATATTTAAGAGTATTGGTAGACAGTTCAAAGATGGTCTGGGAATGCCTAGGCAAATTAAATGAACTAGGACAGAATAACAGTGTTACCCTCCTATGGGTTCCAGGACACGTAGGAATAGAAGGAAATGAAACAGCAGACAAGCTGGCAAAAAAAGGAGCTGAAACCCCATACATGGGACTAGAACAATCCTGTGGAATCAGCAGTAGAAAAACTAAGGAAAAAAATGGATAGCGAAAAATCCAAGTACTGGAACGATCTAGAATGATTAAGATAGCCGAAGACGCTCCTGGGAAACTATAACCAGAAGAGATCTCGCAGCTGTCTTAACCTGAGTAAGAAAAACCTTCAAATTATAACAGGAATACTAACCGGTCACTGTCGATTAAGAGGACACATGAAGAAACTAGGATTAGTAGATGAAGCAAACTGCAGATTCTGTGATGTAGAGGATGAAACCTCAATACACATACTGTCAGAATGAATAGCATTAAGTACTTCTAGGGTCAAATACCAAGGTTCATACGAAATAGAAAGGGAAGAATTACCTAATTTAAAACCCAATGATATCCTAAACTTTCTAAGGAAGATAGGACTAGAAGAGCTGCTATAAGTCTGAGAAATCATCAGAAATATAGCAAGAAAAGGGGGACACAATAGATCTTATAGGTCGCAGATGTATCTTTTACCCCTAACTACATACATACATACATACATACATTGGTAGACAGTTTTAATAATAGAAGCGCAGAAATAAATGAAAGAGTCAGTGCAAGCAAAAAACTTCCGAGAGATGAAAATATTAGTAAAAACACTAAGTTTAAAATCTATAAGGAAACAATCAAACCCGTAATAATATATGAGTTCAGAAGACGTTTAAACTTTTAAATAATAGCGTAAATGATGAGAGAAGAAATTGTCCGAAATATAAAGGCTCAAAGGATGAAATGAACACGGAACACGGAAAAAAGATGAATTAAAAAAAATTATTAAAGGAAACCAGTAAATACTAGACCAAGTGGAAAACCACAGTGTAGATAGGAAAAATAAGTAAGAGAAGATATAAGGGGCATTTGTGACTGAAGAACCCAGGTAGGGAACAGAAGAGAATGGAATTCAATATCACATTGAGCGAGGTCACACAGCGACCTGTGAGGATAAAAACAAACGCTTTTTTGGACCTGTGAGTTTTTTAACTAATTATAAAAAGGATTTTTATGTTATTTTTTATTACTTTTTAACGTTTTTATCCAGTTTTCTATGACATTAATTGTTATAGGTTTTGTTGCACTTAGTCACATCGTTATTTATGGTACTGCCTGATACTGTATTTCTATTGTTTTTCCTTCTTTGTTCGCAAAAGATTATCGGAAACTATATTTCCTAGTTAATAATTTTTTAGTCTTTTTCAGGTATGCCCTTCAGTCCTTCCGCTACTGTGTCTCGTTTTGTATCTTTTATTTGCGTGGTTTATTGTTTTTTTATGGTCCAATTGAGTTATCTATTTCTATTATTTTTGATAGTTCTTATATTTAGTCTTAGCATCTTTTTCAGTTTTTCTTTTGATTTTCCTTCACATTCTGTAATTTTTCTGATCTGTGCGTTATGTTTTCCTTTATTCATTAACTAGTTGTACTCGCAACGACGTTCGCGTGGAGTGTGATTGTTGTATAAAAATTTCTTACCCCACCCCATTTAAGGAATGGGAGAGAAATTTTTATACACCGGATGTTAAGTTGAAAGAAGACAAATACATCTGTGAAAACCTCATTCGAATCGGATCAGTAGTTTTCATGTGATGCGCGCACAAACATACAGACAGACAGACAAAAAATCTAAACACATCTTTGGGTTCTATTTCGATGTACCCGCGACGTCGTTCGCGTGGCGTTTGTACTCGCAACGTCGTTCGAGTGGCGTTTGATTGTTGTATAAAAATTTCTTACCCACCCCTTTTAAGGAATGGGAGAGAAATTTTTATACATCTGTGAAAACCGCATTCGAATCGGATCAGTAGTTTTCATGTGATGCGCGCACAAATATACAGACAGACAAAAAATCTAAACACATTTTTGGGTTCTATTTCGATGTACCCGCGACGTCGTTCGCATGGCGTGTTGATTTTTGTATAAAAATTTCTTTCCTCATCCCGTTAAAGGGGTAGGGGGCAAAAAGTTTTATACACCAGATGTTAAGTTGAAAGAAGACAAATACGTCTCTGAAAACCGCATTCGAATCGGATCAGTAGTTTTCATGTAATGCGCGCACAAACATATACATTTCTACAGTTTTATTATATGTATAGATAGATTAATTAAAACCTTCTTTTAAACAATTTATCTTCATTATATATTTTTTAAATATTTGATCCACTTTTCTATTGTCAGTTATTTAAAGTTTTCTATTTAATCTGAGCGTATTTTTTATCTAAGTATTTTGATATTTAGTTTGATTTGTATTTGTTTGACAAAAAGTTAAAAGAAAGGACTAAAGGCTGATATTAAAAAACACAAATATTCGGGCCTTTCAGTAAAAAAAATATATTTGATTTGTAAGGACAAAGTTTAAAACTCCTGTATTAAAAGTTATTATTATTAAATTCTTTTATCACATTTGTAAGCTTAAAATAAAATGACAATTAGGAGTTAAAGTAAAAACAAGAAAGCTGTATAAATATACTTTTTTATGTCCTTCAAAATCTTTTTAAAACACCGTTATAGAATTTTTTAACGTTCTTTGATATACAAATACAAAAACATCTTAAAGATAATACCAAACTCCAAAGTCTAAAATTTTACGAGCAAAAAGTCCCTTAACTATTTTTTGTTCATCTCAACACTTCCGTCCTTTTCAAGCGTTTTCCAACTGGTATACGGTAAAAAATGTTTTATTTTCAGGAAATACTGTTGTGTTACGTTACGATATAATACGTATCACAAGGTATTTATTTTCACTTTTTTTTTCCTTATTTCTTAGATGCAGGAATCATTAATCATCCATTTCATGGCAAGGACGATGCTTTTGTCCTGACCAAGGACGGTAATCAAAACAAGAAAAAGAAAACAGGAGCAGTTTGTTAACGTCATAGAAAATCTCAATCTAAAAGTTTATTAAAAATGCATACCTACTGTTTAGGTATTTTGATTATAATATGTTAATTTTTAATACCAAACCTTATTAGGTCATTAGCATAATAGACTTTGCTGTATATATGGTAATTGTGACTTACTTTTTAAACATATAATTATTTTCATAAATGGAACGATTATATTAATATTTTTTGTACTTATATGTTGCCTATTATTTTTTATTCATTATTTTATTTTATTCTCTGCTTTATCTAGTAACCTATTTAAATAAGGTACGCACGTAAGCGACTTATTAAAAGCAAGAATATTGATTTATTATTTATAATATTCAAATCTGTAATTCTGTAACCATACAATACTTTTATAAGGTAACATTAAAAATTGTCCCTATATTTTCTATTTATTTTATTTATAAAAGAAAGCGTATAAGTTAAAATAAAAATAATGTTACTAAAAATGCTTTGGGTATTAATTCAGGTTTTGACAGAAAAAAAAATAGAAACGACGTAAAAAAGAGCCTCTAGATGGGATCCAGATGGGCTTTTTATTATTTCAACTATGCAATTGTTTTCACATACAATAATAAAATGTTTTTGTCCATACATATAAAAAATGGAAAAGTGGAAATATATAGAAACTGTTTTTTTGTCGTGGTATAACAAAAATCTACTTTTTAGTTAATTACTACGCTAAAATGTTCGTAGGTTCACAGATCGATAACGTTACTTTCATTTAATCCATATGATTGTTTGAGAGTCCCACAAAACTAGGTTCTAAATATGACTGAGACAAAGATACCATATTAGGAGTTAAACAAAAATGCTATAAAATGGTATGTGGACGGTTCCAAGGCAGATGAAGAAACAGGGGCAGGGGTTTTCGGACCTAAAGCCAAATACTTAAAAACCTTGGTTTATACACAAGCGTTTTTTAAGCGGAAATCCGTGCCATTGAGAGATATGTAGAATTTAATATTGAAAGGAAGCCTCATAGACAAAATATTGTTATTACGTTAGATAGTTAAGCTGCCATCAAACACAATCAGTTCAAAAATGGTCTGGGAATGCCTGGACCTAGAAGGAAACGAAACAGCAGATAAACTGACAAAAAAACGAAGAGACGCCATATTTGGAAACAGATTCATCTTGTGGAATCATCAGTAGTAAAGTCTTAAAAAATCCAATGAAAGAAGTGAATAGAGAAAAATCCAAGTACTGGAACTATCTAGAAGGACTAAGACAACCGAAGACGCTCCTGGAAAAATATAACCAGAAGAGATCTTTCAGCTCTCTAAACCTCAGTAAAAACAACCTCCGTATCGTAACGAGAATATTAACAGGGCACTGCCGATTAACACTACGCATGAAAACACTGGGATTGCTAGATGAAGCAAAGTGCAGATCCTAGGAGGTAGAGGACAAAACCTCAATACACATACTCTCAGAATGCATTGCATTACGTAATTTAAGGGTCAAATACCTGGGATTATACAAAATAAAAGAGAGATCTACCTAAATTGAAGCCCAGCGATATTCTAAATTTTCTAAGACAGATAGGACTAAAAGAGTAAGTCTGAGTAAACTTTAAAATTATAGCAAGAAAAGAGGGACATAATAAACGTTACAGATAGCAGGCGTATCTGTCCACCCTTATTACACTCATACATACGTAGTACCTACCAATCTGCAGAAGAAACGTTTTTAAATTTGATAACTGTTGGACAATGAGTTCGTAAGAAAAAGTATTGTTATTGAGCAACTTTTGTTATTGTGTAAAGTAAACAGTGTTAGGACGCAGCGTCATTAAATCCAACCGTTGAGAAAAGGTCTGCTAACCTTAGATGAGAAAAAATGTGAATCAGAAAACGATCACAAAAAAAAACAAATGATTTTAAATAATTGTAAAATACTGTTAACCAAAATAGCTAAGACTCGAAAAATATTAAAGGAATGTGCATAATTTATATTAAACATGCGAAAGTTGTGTACCTACAGACAGAGTGCGTGTCGCGCGTGTTCAAAAGCAACCTGTTGATGATTCGTAGCATTATTAAGCGATACTTAAACGTAATAAATAGAATTTTTTTCATCGATATATTATGAATTATGTAAAATGGATCCATTACTACATTCTAGACTCTAACGCAAAGAAACGACTTTAAAGCGTAGAAAGACGCAAACGTCTGCTGGCAAGGTTGTAGCATTAGTATTTTGTGATATCTTCTGGCTCCTCTACACAATTGGCGATAATGGTTAATTGTGTGATGATTTATGATTGGCACAATAGTCATTCGAGTATCTACATAATCGTTCTGTAATCAGCTGCTTAGTTTGCGGCATCCGAGTACATAAGTACATATTATTAAATAATATGTATTTATTTTGTTAATTATAAACGCTATCTTCCAAATAAGTTGTTAAATGAATAATGAAACCACATTGTAGTTAATAAATGACGTACCTTTATAAGTTTTATGTTTTGAATTCCTAATTTCTGAATTACTTTAATAAAGTTTAATGAACTTAAAAGTTTTATTATTTGACCACCTAGAAATTATTATATGGGTATTTACAAAAACAATAATAATTTCATATAAACACATAATTTATTTACCTGAACTTTTTTTTCGTTTTAACTCTTCTTTCCTGCTTTCACTGCATTTCTGCGACTTTAAAGAAAATAACACTGGGTGACTTGTTATCACACTACACATTTACAAAACATTTATATGGATTATTTGTCATTTTTATCATTGTGCAATTTTATTTGTACTGTTTTAATTGAGCAAGTAGTTGTGTGTCAACCCGCTACATGCCACCACTCGCTTAACAGGGCTAATTCCCTTTGATGTGTATAAAAAAAAACCGATAACTTACCAATCGTCGCTATCATAGCCAATAAGATCGACTACTAGAGACGATTAGCCTTCTTTATAATCACGGTAGCCGGTATTTGTCTCTAATCGCCGATTGTGTAGAGATAAGGTATAATCTTTATCGATTACTTTGTAAATGGTCAGATCATCAACAGCAATTATTACCTAATGTTTGTCGGATTATTTAAACGATAAAAAACGGCATTTTATATTGTTACAAAGTAATGAAAATTATATCAAAATTGTTTGACTTAGGTAAGCTACGAATTACTTCACAAACATCTTTTGTTTAGATCTGTCCCTTAGCAACTTTTTGCTGTTTGCAAACCTTTAACGAATAGTTGCTGTAAAGAGACTTAATACTGATAAAGAGAATTTCGCAAACTAAAGATTATTTAGATGCTTAGGAAAATTGGTCCTATAAAAATGGCATCGGAAAATATAATCACCGCTATAATTGCTCTATCGCCGTCGAAGTCAACTATATACAGCTTTTTCTGTAAAAGCTCTCTTAGCGACCACCTCTATAAAGTGACCACTTTTAATTTTCCCGAAATTTTTATTGGAAATTCACATGATTTATAATCCTCCTTAACGACCATTTCCTTACCCGACCGCGGGCACTACCTGTTGTTTTTTATTACCTACTTAACGTGCTAAAAGTCCTCTCTTTAAGACCGGAGTAAAACCCAATTTTATAATTTTTAGGTAATAATACCTGATTTTATTTCAGTAAGTTTAGTTAAAGAAAATAAATTTATTTGTGTTAAGTGATTCTTACAGTTAAGTTGTCTGTATTTTCAAAACACAATGTCAGCTAAAAGAAAATGTCTTTCGTTTTCCCAATTCATGGTCATGGTTCTTTGGCTCCATCATGGCTGGGGCTCCATCTGCCTCCAGTCCATCCAACCGCACTCTTACGACACATTCGCAGCTCGCCGGAAGTTCGATGTCATTAATTAGCTTAATCGAAGCATCGTCGACTTGTTTTCGATTTCCTTATTACCAGTACAAAGGATACGTTGTTAAAGATCCAAATAACAACCACAGTGGAGCATAATGTCTATGCCCAGAACAACATCTTCATCAACTTCAGCCACCAGCACCGAGTGAACAAGAGAGGTTGAACCAAACTGTAGTGTCACCTGCATCCCACCGTAGGCTCTAGCAGATTCCCCCGTAGCGGTACGCAGTCTCCAACTGGTAGGCAACATTTTTTTCCGCATAATAATGGTTGGTCGGATAATAGTTTTCGTAACTCCAGTATCTACCAGCATGCTGAAGTTCTTTCCTTCAATGAGGCCATCTACATATAAGCTGCCCACGTGTTGTCGCAGAGTTGCCAATTTGATGGTGTGAGGGGCTTTGGAATTGTTTGGGGTCGATGTCGCCCTCCAGAAGTCGACCTTCTTTTTGGAGATAACTTCATTAACCTCTCCACTACCGCCTCGACGTCGCTAACGGAATGAACGACATGGTCGCAGTTACCGGTGACATCCCTTAGTCGAGCAACTCCACGTAAGGCTTCCGTCACCGCATCAAACTCCAGGGCAATGGTCAAGGCGTCCACAAAGGCGTCCACAAGGCCGCGTCAACTGTACAGCCCTCTGCAACTCGACGTCTCGAAGACCATTGGTAAAGGTTTGGACCGCCAGTTGTAGCATGTTTAAAAAACTCGAAAATTAAGAATCGTCATTTTAATCATTAAATCTTCCTTAGTACCGCCCTGTACCCTCAACTTAAAACACATCATGACAAGGGTTAAGATTTTAACGGCTTTTGGTTGCTAGGCAATCAAATCCTTGAGCAGTACCATAATAACGAGGCGTCCGCGGCTAAAAAATAGATCCTTATGTCATAATCGTCGAATCAAAATTCACGCTCCCCCCGAGAGTGACCACTGAAGTGGCTTGTCCTTAGGAGAGGGTAAACTACAAAAACGGGTAGGAATCATTTTTTGCGGCAGAGACAGGGTGGAAGCTTTGAGATTAAGAAGTGTTCTGTTAATGTTAATTACCGTTTTGGCGGTTTTTTTTTATCTGTAACCGCTTAAAAAGTCTCTTAAACGTTTTTAATTAAGCTAAAATCAGTTACTAGTGATAGTTAATAGTGCAGATGGAAAGATGTCGATGAATTTCTAATGAGAATCTTGATTTTACCGTATCGTATAAATTGGGTGTGGCCCCATTAATTCTACTATCTAGGAATCAAACTGTAAGTTTTTTAATATCATTATTATTGCTTAACTACCAGAAAAGAAGGGTTACCATTTATTTCTTTGGAACAAAAATTTAATTGTAATCCGCATGAATAATATCCAAGTGTGGGTAATTAACGTAAGAAGTGCTCATAAAATTCATAGTGCTACCGGCTTTTATAAAAAACCCGGCACCTTTTCTACAGACTCCAAAAGTGTGAAAATTCAGAAAAGTTCACCGAATATATGTTTCAGTTATCAGTGAAAGCGTTGCGCAGAGCCTGATTAAATATTTTTGTAACACATTTATGGTAAATTTTTGGTTTCTTAATGTTTCTCTTAATTTAATTGTTTTAATTTAAACTATTATATGGTACCCCCATCTTTTACTCGAGTAAAAAATCTTTTAAGCTAAAAGTGATTTATTATTTTTTATTAAATTTTGATACTTTTAAAATTCCTTTCACATCACATTCTGCTTAAATGGGTACACAAAAATAACGATATAAAAATACTTAGCTGTTATTGAATGTGTAATATTGTTTCTATATGTGATTAAACACTAGTGTGTTTTACTGTATTTTACCTTATTTGATTTGTTGATATTTTATATGTCTATTGTTTCGTTCATATGCTTGACTTATTACTACACACAGTAATAAATATTGTTTATTGTTTATTTATATGTTTTATTTTCTGACCTGGTGTAAGTTATTCTGATCTAATCTCATCAACAACACGAATGAGACGTATTTAACTCATAAATCTTAACTTTTGAACTCATTTATATCTCATTAATATATATGGAGCTGTTGTGATAAGTAAGAACAAAAAGTAAGTATAACTTTCTCTTTCTAGCTTTGCTAATAAAAGTGTTTAATTTAAAGTTTTAACCAGAACATCTACCGGTTTACTCAATCTTACCGTATCTTATCTTATATTTCCTATATCTTTCTAATTTTAACTTGATCTACCACAACTTATTAATTATTCTATCCTATTCCCCATAATCGAATCTTTTTTCCATCTGGGTTTCTTATATTTCCCCGTCCATATGATAAAAAAATAAGTGGCGCCCATTTACCTTCCCCTATTTCATCATTTCTCTCATTTTCTCTTTAGTCCCCTTAAAATTCATTTATTTTTTTCTAGTAAATATATCCCCTTATATCTTTTTAATACAATATCATCGAGCTCGTTCGAATCCACGCTCGCTCTCCTCCTACCCCCTAAATGCCGTTCGCATTTGTTAACCTCGATAAAACGAGCCTTTAACATCTTGAAAAAAAAGAGGTTACACAGTCACTTCAGGAAATCCTCCGCTGCATTTGAATACGCAAGCCGTACCATTCTTGCCACTTCCGCCTCAAACTCCTGGATAGTCTCTCCATTTTTCTGCTTCCGGCTCTTCAACTGTATGCAATATACCGGTTGTAGATGAGTTTGGCCATAACGCATCTCCAGACTATTCACCAATACCTTAAAATTGTCAGCTTTATCCGGTGTCAATGATTGTAGGACGTCTAAAGCTTCGCCTCGCAGAGATATGGTTAGGGACAATGCCTTCTCCTGGGATGACCATCCATTTGCTCTGGCCGCTGCGTCGAATTGTTTTAGGTAATTTGGCCAGGAAGTCTTCCTGTCGAAGGTCGGGGGTTTCATCGTCGTACATACCTGGGTCGCCTCCCCGTTTCCTCGTCGTTCGACGTCTACGTGGCAGGTTTCCGTCCTCTCTGCATCTCCGTCGCCGTGGTGGATGGTTTGGTTTCGACGACAAGCTTCCTGTTCCTGTTGAAGCTTTCCTATTTCGCACTGTATTTGCTGGTTGATCTTCTCTCGCAAATTAGCTACTTGTTGATTTTTCTCTTCTCACATGTTAGCCATTTGCTGATTTGCTGATTTTGTTCATCACGAAGAGTGGACATTTCGGAGCGCAGATGCGATATTTGTTGGATAAAGGAACTGGATAATTCTTCTGGTAGGGTAGACATCCGTTGTGAGAGCTGCTCTTGTTGGCTCGTGATTCGTTGCGACATTTGGGATATATCTTTGCGCTGACTTCTTATCTCACTGGATAGCTCATCTTGTTGGTTCGTCATTCGTTGTGAAAGTACCTCTTGTAGCCGGGACAGTTGTTAAGTTTGTTCTTCTTGTTGGCTCGTCATTCGTTGTAAAAGCTGGGAAAGTTGTTGAGTTTGTTCTTCTTGTTGGCTCGTCATTCGTTGTGATAGTTTAGAAATTGCTTTTTGAACCGGGTCAACGAATTCCACAACGTCAGGGTCCAAATAATTACCTAGGTAGTATTCACGGAGCCTATTCAACAATACAGATTTGGTCCCATTGGTTTCCAACTATATTTCTTCGAGCTCTCTTCTGAGCTTAGCCACCAGTAGTTCATTTATCGTCTTTTCGGGCATTCTTGTATCTTCACCTCACGCCTGACTCCAATTTGAAACACTTATGCGGACTTTAACACAATTTATTCACAAAATTGTTAAAATACACAGAACTCTGCTGGATAACGTTTAAACTGATTGACAATACAATGAACTATTCAAATTATTTGAACTTCCCTTAACTGTCCATACATCCCCTTATATGCAACAAATGAATATTCTAGAATGTACGCGAAACATAAATCGAACCTAATCAATACACACTAGAAAGAGAGAGAACATTTTTAAATAACCTAGAAACAGTATTTTAGGAAAAGGTCCTTTCCTTAGTCGGGTATTTCGTTACAATATTATGCTTTATTACCCTTTAACGAGCGACCAGCTTTCTAGCTTTCTTAAGCGAGCAACATCTGATTCCCCTAAGGTGGTCGTTTTGGACAGGTTTTACTGTAGAATAATAACATGGAACTTTACGAAAAAAATATGTTTTACTATTTAAACTCACGAACTGTTATGTCAAGAAACAAATTTTTTAACTCAGTCCGATCGATTTTGAATTTTGTTAATAAAACAAACCATATGAATGATGATATTTATTAATAAAATTTTGTAATTAATCCAGAAAGTCTCCTAATCTACACAAATTGTTTTACTTCTACAAAAAAAAACTATTAAACACCTTCTTATTAAAAAACTAGTTGTACTCGCAACGTCGTTCGCGTGGTGTGTAATTGTTGTATAAAAATTTCTTGCCCCACCCCATTTAAGGAATGGGAGAGAAATTTTTATACACCAGATGTTAAGTAGAAAGAAGACAAATACATCTGTAAAAACAGCATTCGAATCGGATCAGTAATTTTCATGTGATGCGCGCACAAACATACAGACAGACAGACAAAAAAATCTAACCACATTTGTGGGTTCTATTTCGATGTACCCGCGAAGTCGTTCGCGTGGCGTGTTGATTTTTGTCTAAAAATTTCCTCACCCCGTTAATGGGGTGGGGGTAGAAAGTTTTATACACCAGATGTTAAATTGAAAGAAGACAAATACGTCTTTGAAAACCGCATTCGAATAGGATCAGTAGTTTTCATTTGATGCGCGCACAAACATATACATCTACAGTTTTATTATATGTATAGATGTATCTCTTACTTGTACAGATTTTGTAATCTACACAAAAATCCAATAGGCCTTTAAAAAACACAACAAAACCACATTATGTTTATTAATCTTGTTATGTTCTTGCCTAAAAACTTCATAATTTGCTTATTTTTTTAAATTTGGAAAAAACAAGATATAGAAATGAAAAAGTTTGACACAGTTAAGATCGTTTAAACCGCTGTCGTTAATAAATAGAGATCGCAAGTTCAATTCACGTCGTATGGAACGTTTTTAAATTTCTCCTTCATGTCTTTTCATGTTTTTCATGTTTTTTAAATTTTAAAAATCCCAAAAGAGATATATCAAATAATTTTAAAAAATACTAAATTTACAAAAGATTCAATTTTAAATGTAAATTATCTGAATATATATAGTAATCAAAAAGAAATATTGTATTTTAATTTTTTTTTTATAATCTAGATAAGTATCAATAAATATTCACATTACGTACTTTTAATACAGCAAATTTTAATTATAATAAAGTTTTAATGCACTTCAATAATAATTATGATATTTAATTAAAGGGTATCTGGTGTCTGGAAAATCCACTGCCAGCAACTTAAGACCAGCAATTCCTCGCCATCTATTAACCGCCAGCAATTTACCACCTGAGTATTTTACCACTTCTACGATTCACCGCTAGGAATTCTCTGTCAGCTATTCACCGCCGAAATTCAACAAAAAAATATATAAAATTAAATATATAATTTTAATCTCATCATATTTTTCTATTTGTCGATTACAAAGTGTCAAAGACTGTTTAGTAAATTCTTAGTTTTAAATGGCAGAAAATGGAAAAATGAAATTGTGCAAAGTATAGACTAATGCTTTTTTAATGATAAAACAGCAAAGGACGAAACTCACTGGAAGTGTGAAACTACCAGAAAACAAAGCGATCAGTCCGCGTGACAACGGTAGAAGATAAAATAGTGAATCGGTGGTAAGAACATTATCGCGCTGGTGATGCAGCTTCAACTGAAGCTTACAAGATTTTGGATGTAAATCGAAATTCGGCAAAAACTGCAAAAGATCTGCGCATAAAATTTTATCCAGTGCTTCAGTGGGATGTAGCCAAGCAGCTGCTACAAAACTACCAAGTATAAATACAATCAAACAATCTGATAGAACTTTAAAACAAAGAAGTGATAACGGTCCTGCTATAGTTGATACTGTTAAAATAAATATAAAAAATATTTCAAATTTTTTTGTGTATTTATCGGTATTTTTTTGGGCGATGAATTGCTAAGACAAAAAATGGTTTAGGCGCTGAATTCCTGGCGATAAACTGTTGGAGATGAAATGCTGGCGATGAATTGTTTTCAGTGTTTTTTCCCCATTCAAATGTATCCGATTGCCACTTCTGAAATTCCCGACTTCTGTGTAGACACCAATAATAGAAGTCCACTCTGTAAAAGTTTAGTGTTTAAAAATATGTCGTTATCCCTAAAAGTTCAAAAAAAAAATAACCTTAAATCTATTTGCTGACAATATTCACAGACAATTTTGTGCCCGCGTATACAAAGGTAAAATGTTATAGTTTTTCTTAATGATCTTTTAAGTTAAAACCACACCTCAATTTGCTCAAGCGAAATTGAGAACGATAGGAAGAGAGTAAAAGACGAAGATATATTGCGGGCATAATTTTATGCGATATCAGCCTATAGGGATAAAACTGAAAGTTTTTTATGGTAGATCAGTCTATTGCAGATACATTTTAATTTTTAAAAGATCAACTTATAACGTTTTCCTTAGCGGTCGTGTCTATAATTTTTTGTTGCAGGATATATTTTTTAAACAAAAATACAAGGCACTAGCTGACCCGTCGGACTTTAGTAACAATTGCTCGTTTAAATCGGAAGCAGCAAGTAAGGTTTAATGGCTCATGTTCCTCAAAGATCTCTGTTGATTCAGGAGTTCCTCAAGGGAGTGTTCTAGGGCCTCTCTTGTTTATTCTATATCTTAATGATATACAATTATATGTAGATATAGAGTTTATAAATTTGTTTGCAGATGATATGCTTATAATATGCTCAGATACGGATTTGCAAACAGCAGTTAGGAATACTAATTTAATACTAAGTAGAATTAGTTTATATTTACAAAATAATAAACTAAAACTCAATGTTGCTAAAACCAAAGCTATGATCTGTACAAGTAAATACAAATATAGCAAAATTAAATTAAATGATATAACTCTAATGGTGAGCAATGAAAATATTGAAATAGTTTCAAATTTTAAATATCTTGGTTTTTACATTGATAATATTTTATCCTTTGACTCTCATTTTAATTATATTTATAATAAAATTTCTAAAAAGTTATTCTTTTTTAGTAGAATTTCTCAACACCTGTCAACTGAAACTAAGTTAACTGTTTATAACACGATAATACAGCCTCATTTTGACTACTGTGCATCAATCTTATTTCTGTTTAATGATAATAAAACCAGCCAATTACAAAAGCTCCAAAACAGAGGTATGAGAACTATTTTAAAAACTAATCGTTACACACCTATCGTTTTAATGTTAACCTCACTGCAGTGGTTAAATGTTAAGCAGCGGATCTTTCTGCGCACGATGGTGTTGGTATACAAAATTCTAAATAATCTTGCACCACCCTACTTTAGTAATTACATTGTTCATCATCGTGATATCCATGAGTACCCAACTAGAAACAACAATCTTTTATATCTCTGTAGAACCAATAGAGCTGGTACTAGAAACTCTCTCTTTTTTAGAGGTTTTCATAGTTTTAATCAACTTCCTGATAATATTAAAAATAGTAACTCTGTAAATAGCTTTAAAACCTGTCTTGTTAAATTCATTTATGAACAGCAGATGCAACGTTTATTTTTTATTTTATATGTTGTAATTTTATGTATTTTATATGTTAAGGTTAATTTTCTTTTATCTTTTAAAGTATTAGGTACTGTTTATTTTAAATTCTATTATAATTATCATTTATTGTAATTTTTAAATTAATATTTGTTATATTAGGGTTTCCTATTTCAAATAAATTTCTATTATTATTATTATTATATATGTGATATTTTTAAATATATGTGATATTAACTGCGCTACGTTACAGTGGCGTCATAGTACTTGATTAGGTAGTAATTGTTTGTTTAAACATATGAGATATTGACTACACCACCCTACGGTTGAGTTATATTACTTAATTTTGAAAGGTATTTTTTTACTATTTTTTCCGGATCTTTTTCTGTTTTATAACTATTTTACAGTTTATTTTACTTTCTCGTTTGTCTATTTATTTATTTATTAATCAAAACTTAACACCATCTAAAGAATTTTTGAATTTTTTTAAATTTTAGAAAGTATACAAACAATAAGGCATTAATTGATATTAGGAAGAAATTGAAAAAATGACGCATCTTGCGGGACTCGAACCCACAACCTTTGCCTCTATGCAGCAAAGCGTTAACATTTAAGCTATGAATGCTTAGTAATTATTTTACTTTTTGATTGTTAAATACAACCCATATCATATATGACACTTACTCACTTTCTCCTTAAGAACATATAGCATGACTTTAATTACAATTGAAATTTCAAATTCTAATTCACTTTTGTGCGCCCTGTCTTATATTTTTATTCGGCCAGGATGCCGCAACAATAGATTTTTTCAATTTTTCCTTAATATCATTTACCATAATTTTGTTTGTATACTTTCCAAAATTCAAAAAATTCAAAAATTCCATGAGAGATATCTCAAATAATCGTTTACTACCATCTACTGTATTTTTTTACAACTTAGATAATAAGTAATTTGAAAATTAAAAAAAAATCATCTCCCGTTTATCTATCCAACCTAGATGTCAAAAGTTTAAAGAGTTACATCAATAAACTTAAACTGTCATCTATTTGTAGTGCGTAGAACCAAACAATTAATGACACCTAGTTAAAAAAAATATTTATATATCGAAATACAACACCATCTACTGGGTTTTACCACAACCTAAATGTCACATAATCTAGAAATCAAAACACAATGCCATCTACCGGATATCTATCCAACCTACCTACATGTAAAAGGTTTATAGAGTTACATCAATTAACTTAAAGTAGGTATATCAATTAGGAATTCGTAGAACTAGATACTAAATGTCACTTAAAATAGTTAATCTAAACCATTCTCGAATCCAGTTGAAAACTTAATGAAATTCGGTCCAGCCGTTTAGAAGAAGGATAGTGACATACACACATACAGAAGAAAAATATATATAAAGATTTACAAACCGAACAAGCAACACAAAACTTGATAAACCATTTAAGTTTTCTGTTTTATGCCTAAGTATTATTTTAACAGATTATAATTTGGTTTACAAAAAAATCGCATCTTGAATCTTGAAAATGTTTGTAAATTTCCACAGTAAACAGCCAATAATAGCCAATAATAAGAAATCCCATTGAGATTAAATTTATCAATTTGTATACAAATTTTGACATAACGTTTATTATTAAAACATTATACTAATAAAATTGTGCATTTACTAGTGCTATAAATAATTGCAACTACCTATCACAACACATTACAGTTAAAATATTATTTATAGAGATAAATACTAAACAATTTTTAAAATTATGATCTTGCTCCTATCCAGTTAAACGAAACAAAACATAAAGTGTGAGTGTAAATGGGACTTAATGTTCAATAAATTTAAATAAGTTACT
Source organism: Altica lythri (assembly GCA_964028335.1). Lineage (NCBI taxonomy): Eukaryota > Metazoa > Arthropoda > Insecta > Coleoptera > Chrysomelidae > Altica > Altica lythri. Next base: position 42,047,596 of record OZ034806.1, on the reverse strand, counting down.
GCAAGTCAATTAAAGACCACCCAAAACACACACATACATACATATATATATATATATATATATATATATATATATATATATATATATATATATATATATATACTGTTATCGTACTTCCAATTAAAAAAATATTGAATATAAATGGGGCTTGCTAAAAATTTTGTCAACCAAAAAGGAGTCCATTGCGAAGAGATATGATAACTTAATTGGATAAACCAGTTTAATATTTTAAGAAAATAACATTACAAATAAAATGCATTCACAATTAAGGTATCTACAAAATTAAAATTTTAAGATGTTAAGATCCCAAAATAAAACTATATGCACAACTCACTACTAAAATAGGAGCGTCTTAATATTCCGATACATTTATCGATAATCTGATAGAAGAAAATTGATAATTAATTGAACCGCAACAAAACTTTATATTATGTAAAAGAAAGTCCTGTTAGATACACCATTTATAACTCAAGAGCGGCTGATTCGATTTGGCTGAAAATTGGGAGAGAGAGGTAGCTCAGAACCAGGAGATGGACAAACGATACTTTTTATCCCGTTCGACGGCGTTCCCGTGAAGTCACTATAAAACAAAGTATAATAAAAACGCATATGACATAAAATAACAAAATGCAAATGACAATTAAGAAAATACTTTCTAAATTAAGTACTATAACGCCACCGTAAGATGGCGCAGTTAATATCTCATATATTAAAACGAGCAATCAATTTTGACCTAATTAAGCACTATATATGACCCTACCGTAAGGTAGCGCAGTTGATATCTTATATATTTACACATCATTTTACGGTGGCGCGAATTGATATCTAATACATTGATTCAAAAAATACAAAATACAACGAAAAAATAGTAAAAACGCGGAAACTAAGGAGCAAATATGATAAAGCGACAAACCCAAAAAAAATCGAGACATCTATCTATACATATAATAAAACTGTAGAAATGTATATGTTTGTGCGCGCATCACATGAAAACTACTGATCCTATTCGAATGCGGTTTTCACAGCTGTATTTGTCTTCTTTCAACTTAACATCTGGTGTATAAAAATTTCTCTCCCATTCCTTAAATGGGGTGGGGTAAGAAATTTTTATACAACAATCACACGCCACGCGAACGACGTTGCGGGTACAACTAGTAATCGTATAAATTTGAAAAAAGGGAAAATGAGAATAATATATTAGTGTTAATCGGTTTGGAGTTTGCCAGATTAGGTAGTAAACAATATATTCAAAATAACCAAACTTGATCGTTTTACACGTAGTGTAAATTTATAAAGCATTACTAATTGTAATAAAATTAAATACAAATGAGACTGCGTTAATGTCTTAACCATTAGGGAGAATCAGTCTGAACTAAAATGTATTAAAATGAGGGTCATTCATTTCAGTGTTAAAACAGATTTCTCAAACGACTTTCCTTCCCTATTTTGTTGCCACGTGAATAACCTACTTCTTCAGAATTCAACACAATTCTACAGAAAATTGGGAAATCTATTTATTAATTCATGTCAGAATTAGTAGTGCGACTAAAAAACAGACCAACATCTTACAGAAAAACACTACAAAAACACTATAAAAAATGGAAGAAAATAAAAAAGTTTTTAACATGTATACGAAATGTAGTATTAAAAAATTCCCATTTTCTCCTAAAAATCGATCAAACAAGGCTCCTAATATTGATCTTAAATGACCAAATCTGTAGCAATACCTATATGAATATTTATTTTAATATTAGGACTACAAAGCTTATAAGAACATTTCGTAGACTACAAAAAAAAAGATCACTTAAAGGGCTATATTGGCACAAAATTATTATTATGATAATTATTATTTCAAAATTTATAAAAACAGATCACAGATCTTCTAAAACGCCCCTATGTATAAAATTAGAACAATGTAAGGCCTGTTGACGAAGATTAAACATAACTTAAAATATAATTTTATTCCTGGTAAATATATGAATGCCAATTTGATTTTTAGATGATTGTATTACTAGTTCATTAGTTATTTCAAGAAAAAAATGTTAAATACATCAAATTCCTTTTTACTAAAAATTGCTGTACATTTCACATTTTCAAGCTTTCTTTCCCCAACTTCAGAGAGTGGCCTGTCAGTAGTGAGATAATAAGATCACCAAAATTGTAATTCACTATACCAAAGGGGTAAATTAAATCTTCTTACATTTATAGATGTTGTAACGTACTAGGATTTGCCATAGTCAAACCTTCTTTGTAAGCGTGGCTTAAACGACCTAAGGAAACCATAGTAGCTTTTGGTTAAGGGCAGCATTTCTAAGTCGCGTGTACAATCATGATGTGAAATGGGTGCTTTATATTGAAAAAGAGGTTAAACATATGTTTTATAAGGTTTACAGTACCAAATAAGACTCTAGAAACACTTTTATCTATTAGATCCATATTAAGTTAATTAAAATAGCTTTTAAGTCAATATAGGTAGACTGTTTATAAACGGCAAACTAGTATTATTTTAATTAGGGATTCGTATTATAGAAAAACACTGGCATATAAAACGAATAAAAGAGGACTCGGTGTAACTGATCTTTCTTTAAAAACAAACGGGTGTGGTAGTCAGTGGTACTGCCGGTAGAAGTTATACTTCTATGCACGCGCCTGGATTCAGAAATTTATATGGGTAACATATAGGAAGTTCATTATGTGATATTCGTGTTCAGCGACCCCAAAAACCTCCTAGTACCGAGTGTACATTCATTTTGTTTCGAATTTGCATAAAACTTTTGGAGACGAGATCGGTCCTAAGCACTAGGTGTAGCGAAAACCATCCCCATCATGATATTCGTATTCAGCGACCCACAAAAACCCGAGTACCAAGTGTGCACTGATTATGTATAAAATTTGCAAAAAACCCAGAAGAAGAGGTAAATACCATGCATGATGGGCACCAAGTGCCGCGGAGAGTTTCGGCATCATGATATTCGTGTTCAGCGATACCAAAAACCCCGAGTACAAAAATTAAACCAATTTCCAGCAATACTTACCGAGTTCTAATTTTTCTATTTATTCCGATCCATCTTACTTTACAAATTTCGGAGGTTTTGCTGAGTGCTTTATTTCCTAGATTATTCTTTAAAACTCTGTTTATGTGTAGTCAACAACCTCAAAAGCATAGTGCAGGTTATACTTCAACCATGTGAAGGTACGTTAGACTACAATACAATATTCATTACTGAATATTATTATTAATATAAAACACTAAACTTTATTTGTATACTTACGTGACAGAATTATAAAATTATAAAATTCATACATTAGCTCAGACTGTTTTTTGTATATCTATCTCTTTTCAATGTACTGAATGTTGAAACGGTATTCAAAGGACTTATAGTTATGACTTATAACATGTAGTAAATATTTCATCTTTGTTTTTACCGACCAATATACCTTATGTTTCTGTCTCTCTCTGACTCACACCATTACATATGTAATGATTTTTCCCATTTAACTCCACACAAATTTCTTCCGCCGAGTGCACGAATAGAAGTATAACTTCAAAACTCGTGATCAATCTTTGCCTTAAAACTTACAGGACTGTGATACGCATATAAAGTTTTCTGCGGGCCTGGTAGTTAGTTAAATTTAAAAATATTTTTGTTGTTGTCAGTATAAGCCTAAAAAGAGGTCCAACTAAAGTCTATTAGTGTTGGATCCTTTAAAATATAATGATTAAAAGGGGTTTGAGAAAAAACCGTGTGGTAACTGATTCTTCCTTAAAAAGAACTCGTGACTAACTTAGTGTCAAAAACGTATTTTTAATAAAATTTAGGGAACCATATAGTATTAAGGCATCTAACTCTAACCATTATAGGTATATAGTGGGAGAAAACATTCTCATATCGTATTGGAACCGCAATTTCGTCTCGTTATGCTTCCTCCGCTCTCGGTAGCGATATTTACTATATAGTTTGTTCATAAAGTTTAACAGAACATTTTCGTTTCATTCTTTTAAGATATTTGACGAGAAGCCTCATCGAGTGTTTAGATCATTTTTTAGATAATAACGTGTTAAGGTTAAAGTTAAAACCGGTGTGCGGTTTTAATAGGCAGCAAAATTGTGGAACTAAGATCTAGAGATCTAGATAAATTAATAAAATTTTCCATTAAGAATAATATTAACGATTCAACGTTTATTTATATCTAGCAGGCTATCTATTTATTTTTTCACGTTGGTATTGGTTTTTGTCATGTTGGCGTTTGAAAGTAACCAAGTCACTGCAAGTCACAAGCTGACAAGCTTGACAACAGATATCGTAAATATAATGGTTAAATGCATTAAAAAAATTAATATGCCGAAAAAAAGTTGTGTAGAGACAAAAAAATGAATACAAAGATGATATTACATGTTTAGAAAAGACCAGAAAGTTTCAGAAGAGAGATCTCTTAGGTTTTTAATGTAAGTAGTAATTGTGTTTGTATCCAAGATTATTTCAATATTTTCATCAGCAAATAGCTCTAAACATTTTTAATTTCATTAATAGTTGTATATGAAGTTATTTGTTACATTAAATACACTTTTACATTCTTATTACATTCAAATTACTTATAATTTATTAAGCATACCTAACACCACATTTCTTCTGTCAGTCATTATTTTACAATGTTGCCAGATTACACACTATAGTAAAAGTTAAAAATGTTCCAGAATAAAATATTTTCATTAACTTCTTTAATAACAATGATCCATAATGATGATTAAAATGTAATTTGATAGGACATGGACGAATCGATATTTCATTCATTAATCTATGACCAATCAAATATCATTTAAATTTTTATTTCATACATTTTTTAAATATTTCGTGTTTCTTTTTTAGGTTAGTGTTAAATATAATCGAAAAATCTTAAAAAAAGATTTAGTTAATGGTAAAGAAGCGGCAAATAAAAGGAAGAAAAATAAAGCAGATACATTTAAGAACTTCATCTAAAACAAATTGCAGCGGCAGATTTGGACGTACAATTATAAAAACGAATATTTTACTTCAGATAAACTTTTGACTGACGCAAAGCAAAACTGAGATTTAAACGGTAAACGAACTTATTAATACAAAATTAATGATATATAAACTTAAAAACGTGAACTGACGACAAATTTTAAGTGAGCGAAGACATAGCAAAATCTCTTTCCTTCAGAAATTTATGACATTAAAAAGCGCAATGAAATCATCAGATTCGTGTACATAGACATGGATATAAAAAAATGATACTCCAACGCGTCGATGGAAACAGTAATCTGATTTAAAAAGTAATCCATTGCATGTGTAATCCGAAGAAAAGCGATTTACAATTTTACTTGCAGGAGCAAATGGTGGGTCAATAGAGGGATGTGATTTGTTATTCGACTCTTCAAATACTGACATTGACTATCAGAAAACTATAAATGGTGATATTTTTAAAAACTGGATTGTTAATTAACTTATTCCTGCTTTATTTAATTTTCCAGAGAAATGTCTAGTAAACATGGATAATGCTTTATTTCATTCTGTACAACAAAACAGACCACCTACATTTTCAGCAACAAAATAGATATTACAGAGATGGTTAAGCAGCAGTACATCGTATTTGATAAAAAAATGAAAAAAAAAGACAATTATACTTACACAATACAGAAGCAACGATAAGACATATGTAGTAGATGAAATATTAAACTAACATAGGCATAATTTACCTCGATTACCTCTATTTTGCATTTTTATATTCGGACAAAACTTGGACAGAAGCTTTAAGACAATGTAAACCAGACATGTAAAAAAAAATTTTGTAGACACAGAAGAAATTATTTTGACGGATTGGACTTATTACATGAAAAACTGTTTACTTGACAACATTTTACTTTTGATACTGGAAGTGAATTGAAAATAAATAACGAATAGATGAACGTGACAATAGTTTTAACCAAATCTGTTACTCCAATTTTTGTTGTTTATATGTTTTTTTTAATGTTGTATGTTTCATTTTTTTTACTTTGCTTATTTTACCATTAGTGTATCTGATTTTCTGCTGAATTATTGCACTGTAGCTATTGAACACATATTAAACGGATTTCCATTATTTGAAGCATAACATTTTGTGGGAATATTTATCTTTGTTCTACTTATCAAAATAGCTGAAACCAATTGGTATGTCATAATACCGCACTACCTGGAAAGCTCCACGAAAAATTCTTTAATATATATCTGCTGTAATACTTATCGAAAAAATGAAATATTTTGTATTTTCTCATTTATAGCTGGTCCAATTTAAATGTTTGTTGTAAAACTTATTTTATAATATCGTTATATAGACATAGAAAATTTGTTCCTAATTGTAAATAAAGACTTTTTTGTAAATGTTTTTATTGTTTGCTTTCATTTAATTAAGTACTATTATTTTGTAAATGCATTCATTATATCTAAAAATATATTTTTAAATTGACGATTTTCGTTTTTTGTGAAAGTACTAATTTTTAATGATTTGATGGCGCTGAAATGGAGAACACAATTGTTATTTTATTTATTGTCACTAACACTATGATTTTATTGAGGACGTGACAACAGCGCATTTACAACTGAGAATAAGATTAAATATACAGGGCGAAATTCATCACCCTAACAAGGCCTACTTTAATAAAAATAAGCTTTGAATGATGTATAATACAATAAATATGACAACTCTTTTAAACTTCTTCAAAGTTTAAAGTAGTAACAAATCATAAAAAAATGCATATACCCAATTTATTTTTTTTAAATAATTAAGTCTACCTTTTGTTTCATTGTAATAATTAAGTGATTAAACGCACTTAGTTAAGTACATGTTCCAAACTTTGAGTTAATATGGATAAAACGTTGGCTAAGGTGTAATTTGTTCCCATTAGTGAGTTTGTTCAGACAGAAAATTTGTTTTGTGAGTTGATGATGGGAGATGTGTTTTAGTTGGTAAATATACGAACTCAATTAACTAAATTTTTGTTTGTTGGTAGTAAAATGCGTCACTGTAATTGTGATTTATGAAGAGTCTAAATAAATAAACAAAAGGTAGATTTAGAAAAGCAAATTTTATTGATTTACGTATATTGATTAAATTCTTGTGAATATATATTTTTATTAATTTATTTGCGTATGCATACCTTTCTAAACAATGTCAAAGGTTACACATGGATTTGAAATTTCGTAAACTGTATTTTTTACTCATGATGTATTAATCGTAAAATTAACTGTAAATTGAAATAAGTAATGTATTTTTGAAAGTTGTTTCTACCCTGCAATCCCTCGAAATCTGGATCATAACAATTAAACCATAAAAATTAAATTTATGGTTATATTACGGCATTTTTTTTTTTTACTTTTTAGCTCATAAACCCTAATGAATTTTCCATTTTGGCAATTATTCCTGCAATGCTTGATATTTGCACGAATCGTTTTGGCCTGAAAATTACCTTTAATAGCTTCGGTTGCTTGTTGAAATCTTAATGGCTGTCAATAAATCACGATCATCCGACAATTAACCAAGTTTTTCTGGTATTGTTAAAAGGCATGTGCAATTAAGTAGAAAAGTAATAGTAGGCGCTAAAATACTATAAAATTAAAAGGTAATTAAATCTACACTTTAAGGATTATTTTGTAAAATTTTAAAATATAGTAAAGTATATTTCTGCAAAAAAATAAAGTTTATAGTTCAAAAAATTATTAACATCACTTTTATGTACTAGGTGTCGAAGAGGCAATAGAATGATTTATATTTTATTGGCACTAATCACGTGTAGGTACAGTATATATACAGTACACAAAAAAATACAGAATGCTTTGGTAAAACTTTTTTTACTATGAAATAACTAGAAAATCTTTTAGAAATTTAGTAGATCAGCAGTAACTTACCACAATTGAGAGGTTTATAATAACTTCGAAATGACTAATTTTTCTTATGCTTATTTTTTTCCCTTTTTTATTTACTTTTAAAATAAAATTTATCGATAAGTCATTCATTATAAGTACCTATATATTTTTTACATCTTATAAATTAATTTTTGAAAAAAATCAAATCCATTCAAGCAAACATTAACATGACAACATAAACTTTTCTATTTACAATAATGTTAATAATTATTTCTTCAAGAAGGATTTATACACGAAGTTTTTGTCAACGTAGTGCACCCTCCAGAGGTTAATATTAATATATACGAGGTCTGTCGCAAAGTAAACAGAAATGTCCGATACTAGTAGTGGCATATGGTATTGGAGCTAGCTTTCGATAGGTACATCTTTCATTGATGTTCTGTCCAAATTTTATGACAATCGAACCACTTCATGCCGAGTTATCACACTTAAAAGTAACAGTGCTTTTTTAACATCGGTCGAAAAATGAGCATCGAACAAACAGCTAATAGTAAGTTCTGTTTTAAACTTCGTAAAACATTTACTAAAACGCATCGATTGTTGAAACAGGTTTATGGTGATGATTGTTTATCTCGTTGTCGAGTGATTTACATGGTTCAAAGAGAGTCGCTGGAAGACGATGGACATGTTGGACAGCCAAAATTTTTTATTATAACAGAAACTGTCGAAGAAGTGCGACTGTTTATTAAAAATAACCAAGAACTTCATTGATGTACATGCAAACGGACTTAAATTTTTCCAAAGATTCGATATATCGCATTTTAAATGGGAATTTGGGCATAATAAAGGTTTGTTCACGGTTTGTTCCGCACAAGTTCACGGATCACCAAACAATGCTTCGAATTCAACATTCCGAAATAAATCCGTTTGGAAAAGTCGAAAGTGAAGACAATGTTAATTTTTTTACGATTCAAAGGGAATTTTTCACAAAGAATTTATTCCAGTGAGCCAAACGGTAAATGCTGTACATTATCTTGGTGTTATGAGGCTGTTGCTTGTTGCACGATAATGCACCATCACGTCTATCGACACTTGTATTTGATTTTTTGACAAAAAATGGCGTTTTAACCATCAACCACTCACCATAGTCTTCGGATTTGACACCGTGCGATTTTTTTCTGTTTTTCTGGACTACATTGTTCCGTAAAGGAGCAGCGGAATACCGACGTAGAGGTTATCCAAAAGGCGTCGAAGACCATTTTAAAGAACATCAATGAGCTGAAATTCTGATTCGAAAAACTTGTGAACCGTGCAAATCGCTGCATTAATTCTGAAGGGGACTACTTTTACATTTGCCAAAAACATGTTGTTAATTTTTTTCTTTGTTCTGTTTAATTTGCGACAGATAATTCGAAAATAAAAAAATATGAAACCATTTTATTTAAAAAAATTATTGTAGGTAAGAAAATTTTGGTTGGTGTATTGAGACAGATAATTAATATAATGTGTTTTCTCTTCGGGTTCTCATAAAAGCCTAAAAACGTCTTGTCATAAATGAAATTAACCTCTTAATATTAAATTGGTCCAATTCGTTCATATTGCCTTATGAGCCGCACCAAGTTCAGCCAAGTTGTTTAAAATAAGTATTAGTGCTCGAATCCGTCTTTCCATTGTATTCCATAGACTCTTAACTCGATTAAAATCAAGCCATTAAGTAGCTTAGCGTTTAAAAACAATCGTTTTTTTTATATTCATTAATAATCTTAACCTGGTGGTGAGGACATGCATTATTGTTAAAAAAATAATATTGGGTCCTATAAAGGGTCATAAAAAAAACGTGAGCATCTCGGGACGCGCGGCAGAAGTAATAACTTCAACTAATCCAAGTTCAACTATCTCATATTGAAATTGTTTAACTTGGTAAAACTTATTACTTAAATTTTATGTACATTAATATGATAATAAAACTTTTATTGAGTATAAAATATATTTTATCCTATTCTTGAATATGTACATTGGAATTTTGTGTAGGTATGTACATTATTAGTATCTATTATGATTTAATCCTATAAAAGTAACAATTGGCTTACGGTAGCTATAATAAGCAACGAAATTTTTACATTGTGTCATCTAAAAATCTTGCAAATACTGCATCAAGAACAGTTCAAGACTTGTTGTGGCTTCTTCTGACTTATTTATCATTTTTAATTGTTATTTTGATTTCTATATAAATATTGAACGTAGAGCTCTGTAGAGCCAATGCGAGTTTTTGTTTTGAATATAAATTTAAGCTGTTTTTAATCTATATTGTTTACAATGTTATTGAGAAATCGAATTATATTATATTATTCAACTTACCTTTCGTTAGGAGATTCTGCTTGTTTCATTATATTATATTTTTTATAATCACTTTCAAGACAGTTTCGGTGACAGTTAAAAATTATATTATCACTGTCAACATTATGTCTATCGCATACTGAACACTGAGTAGAGGCTAGCGGTAACCTGCCTATTAGATATAGTGGCACTGTGACGCGCGTTACGTTACAAATCAGTTTACCCTCCCATAAGAAGTTATCACTTCAAAAAGACATGTTAATCTGGTCCTATCAATGAGGATACTTGGCTCCGAATTCCGTCCTAATGCATCAATTTACTTGAAATTTTTATAGTAGGTAGGGAATAGCTCAAAAAACAAGTTCTATCCTATACCAAAATATGCTTTTATCTTGGGGGTGGTTCCCATCCCTTCACGGCGATAGCCATTTTTTTGATCGGAATAATCCCAGAGTCGCACAGTGCGGCCAACGGCCGCACTTTGCGGCCAAAATTCGGAAACTTTAACGATCGACCTGAAATCTTATACTCGGGGGTTTTTGGGGTCGCTGATTACGAATCCATTATCAGAATTACGAAATTCAACTGTATGGTTTATAAGGGTGAAATTATTCAGCCATCCAAAAATAATGTAGTATAAGTATAAAAAGACCTTTATTTAACTTTCTCACATGCGACTAAAGCATACGAAGTACTTTGATTTACGTTACAACCATTTTTATCAAATTTTGGCAATAAGGGGTAGTTTTCACCCCTAAAAAATGAGCACATAGCGGCATAATGGAGACTTTAAATTAAAAAGTAATTACAGCCTATTTCCAAAATTTCATTAAAATCAATGCGTTAGGATAGAAATCGAAGGTAATATCCTATTTTTGCTCTCATTGCATGACTGGAATAATCTAAGATTATTGTTAAATATCTTTTAGTGATAATAAAACGTATATTCACACAAACTGACTTTGGCACTTATACCAGCTTAAATCATAACTAAGCCTCCTTGGTAGCTTATTATTTGCGCATTGCATTACATATTATTGCATTGAGTAAATCACTCTTCCTTGTTTTCTCCAAAACTTAGACTCATATTAGAACAATACATTGATTCAATCTGCTTTATTTTAGTTTTCCCAGCCAATCTCTGCAAGTGGAGATAAGGCTGATTTTCTAGATAGTGTTAGCAAGTCAAAGTTTCTATTTGCTTACATTTACATTTCTTACTTCGATTTCCTGGATTCCGAGTGAATTGTTGGTTACATTAAATTGTTGAATTGCTAATTAAACGGCAAAATGATAAATATCTTAGATGCTTACTTTTAGCTACATTTATCTTCAATAAAGTCACCACTCTTGCACTATCCGTCGGTGTTAAAGATATTTTATTGCATTAAGAATTAAGAACAGGTTCTTATCGTAAACTAACAGCAATATATTTTTGCTTGTTAGAAATATTTTATATTAAGTGCAAAAATAATTTAAACATACTGATTTATTATACAGATACAAAGGTATAATTTTAAAATTTACCATAAATAAGAAATGAGCAATGTACCGCACTAATTTTTATTTGTGTTATGTTTTGTTTCATAAAAATTACAGTAAAATAGTATTTTATAATCGTAAAAGTCAGAATATATTATTCTCTTAACATTCTTCTATTGATAAAGATTCACGAACAATTGAACATAAATAATTCTGTATGCGTGAACTTTTTTCGACACATTCAAATTCAAATTTACGATTAAACGAACAAAAGATATAAATTCCATCCTATAGGGGAAGTTATCAAAAAGTTTTAACAGGCAAAATATGGTTTTATGGCAATTTGTAGTAGAAATGTTTGTAGGAGGTAAATTCCGATTTAGATTTAACTATACATATGTTTATGGATGCGGATAGATCATTATTTTATGGGTCACTGAGTTTTAATAACCATTATCAACAATTGTCAAGTCGATTATGAGTTTGATCTATAAATCATCAATTCATTTAGCAGCATAAACATATAACAAAAATATTTAATATAATTTTTTCTTATATTATCTATTGACTAATTATAAGTGTTGCTGCGCTCACCATTGGCGCGTATTGTATTGGGTAATGATAGGGAGTTATTAAATTAATCAAAATTAACATAAATCTATATTTTATATGAAGTAAACGGTTAAACTTATTTTAATTTTTTTTTGTATATACTTATTCAATTTCTACAATTTTTTAGTTTATCTATACTTATAATAAATCTGTAGAGAGGTCAATTCTGTACATGAAATATATTTACAAAATAACTATCAGGGGGTGATTAGGGATCAATACTGATGCCAAAAATAAAATTAGTAAAATTTTTGTCTGTCTGTCTGTCTGTCTGTCTGTCTGTCTGTATAACCGTTATAGAAACAAAAACTACTCGACGGATTTTAACGAAACTTGGTACAATTATTTTTCACACTCCTGAGCTGGTTATAGGGTACTTTACATCACGCTACAATCAATACGAGCAGAGCAGTGAAGGAAAATGTTGGGAAAAAACACTTTAACGGTGTGGGAGGGAGAAATTTTTATACAACAATCTATACGTCACGCGAACGACGTCGCGGGTACATCGATATAAAACGCAAAAATGTGGTTAGATGTTTTGTTGTACGTCTGTCTATCTATATGTTTGTGCGCGCATCACATGAAAACTACTGATCCGATTTGAATGCGGTTTTTACATATGTATTTGTCTTCTTTTAACTTAACATCTGGTGTATAAAAATTTATCCTTCACCTCTTTTACGGTGTGGGGGGAGAAATTTTTATACAATAATCTATACATCACGCGAACGACGTCGCGGGTACATCGATATAGAACCCAAAAATGAGGTTATTTTTTTTTGTACGTCTGTCTGTCTATCTATATGTTTGTACGCGCATCACATGAAAACTACTGATCCGATTCGAATGCGGTTTTCACAGATGTATTTGTCTTCTTTTACCTTAACATATGGTGTATAAATATTTCTCCTCCCACACCTTTAACGGGGTGAGGGGAGAAATTTGTAAACAACAATTAACACGCCACGCGAACGACGTCGTGGGTAGGTACACCTAGTAAATATTAAATTTATAATGTAACTTCTCTAGTTTTGTTATCGTAATTTGTTATGTACACAATTCCCTGTCGTTACCCTGATAATGTTAATTTTTCATATAACTTACTAAAAAAGGTTTTAAAAGGTAAACTTTTAGTTGGACGAAGAAGTACAAAATAACTAAAAATTCTTCAAGCAGCAGTTACAACAATGCTTCAGGCAGAGTATACATCGGTTGGTAAATAAAATGGATATGTGCCTTAATAATAGTAGCAGTTCTTTATAAATATATTCGCCTATAATTTTTTTCTGGACAAAAGATGGGTTTTGAGTTAAACAAGTCCCGTGTAATATATTTTTTTGTTATGTTAGCTACTCAGTTATCGTAACTAAAATGCGTTTTTAAAGATTTGTTGACTACAAATTCAAAAAAGCAGATGGAATAAATTTTTAAAGTTTCTGAGTTGGAAGCTACAAAAGTAATGGCATTAAAATTTCTATACTTTTATTATATTTACAAATATAAATACAACATTTTAATACAAGTTTCAATAAATCTATTTATATTTATTGCTATTGGGTATTTTTTTATCTAACAAAAAACGATTTAATTCTATTATAAAAAATGTTAAAGAAATGCTTTCCCATGATTTCGAACTGTTTGTAAATAGTATATTCTGTAACGAGGTTAAATGAAAATTCTATCTGCGATTCTGAACATAAAGAACAACGAGTATATGGTTAAATTTTTATTGTAGTAGAACATGAGACTAGTTGTTTTAAGTTAAACCTTTTCTTAAAACCACATTTTCATGTAACAGTGCAATAGATATAAATGTGCCAAAATAAATATTTTTCTTGAAAATAAGTTTAAATTGAATTTTGGAAAAAGTTTTTTCAATGACGAAACAACAATAAAAAAATATGTTCGGTCTTAAAACAAATAGATACGTAAACGATATGAACATGTGAAACAATAGGCGAATGCATTGAAAAATTAACCAAATAAAGGTGAATTTTATCCAATACTAGCGGACCCGGCGAACTTCGCACCGTACCCGAGCCGTATGTCGGCCGAGTGTTGACCATCACTCGGTGGAAGAGTTACGCAATGGTATGTTATAAAAATAGTTCACACATCACCGTATTACGGCCGAGCGTTATCAACGCACCGAGACCGGACCGAGCACGATTAAAATATTTTATATTTTAACGGTGACGGTGCGGTACCATAAGCTCTTGGTAAACAGTTTTGTGTATGCTCTCAAAATATAATATATTAAAAACATATTATTCTTGTGTTTTTTATTTTATATTATATTTTACTTAACCAGTCATGGTAGATGTTAAAAAGTTGATGGAGGAAGTACGGAAGTATCCGGTCCTCTATGATCAAACTAGTGATAAGTACAGAAATTCGGAGTATAAAGACAGAATCTGGAATAATATTTCAACTACTTTGCCAATAAAAGGTAAGTATCTACCAACCTTCGACAGTTCTTGATTTCCAAGCATTATGTACCCATTTTCGTTTGTTTACTTGTTGATTTCTCCAAATCCTGTCTTCTTCTTCTAACGCTAGAGCAATAACTCCCAAATCACTGTTACTAAAATTTTTAAACATTGTTTCCGCAACTTACGTACTCAAAATATTAAAAGAGACTGAAACAGTTTTCAAACGTCAGTAGAAAAACGGATAGGCTACGGACAAGTGTGGTGTCTACACCGACGGGCCGTGACACTGCCAAGTTACGGCCGACACACGGATCGGGTACGGTTCGGTTATGTGTGTCCCGACCTCAACACTAATGTTTTTTCCATTTTTTTTTTATTTTTACGATTATTTTTTTGTATTTTTTATCATATTTTCTCGTTAGTTACCAGTTTTTACTACTATTTATAGTACTTTGCAATTTATCGGTTAGGTATATTATATATTAACTGCGCCACCTAACGGTGGCGTCATAGTTCTTAGGTAAGTAAGTTTTGCTCTTTTAAATATATGAGATATCAACTGCGCCACCTTAGGGTAGCGTCATAATGATTAATTTCGTAATAAACGCGTCCGATCGTTGCAAAATTCAAAGTGCTATAGGGAAAATCGCGGCCTCCGACGCGCTATTTATAGGCACGCTGCCGCCGCAACGGCCGGCCAGTACCACCGCAAGCGCTACGTCCCGCAATTTTAAATCTGTGATATCTTCGAAAATATTCATTTAAATCTTGTGCTGTAAAAGACCATATAAATCAACAATGTATTTAAGCTATATAATTGGATAAGGATTAATGCTGTATTGGTGAAAATCGCTTCGAAAATTAGCCATTATTTGTCGTAAAAAGTAAATGACAAAAAAAAGTGAGAGGTGTCAAGGGACACCCGGATGGAACGAAGTTCCTTTCGATTAATTAGTAAAGGAATTGTAATTTGTAAACAAAACAGAGAGTTTATACATACATAAGCATTTATTATCGTCTGTATAAAATCTCTACTTACCTAACTCTATCACCAATATCCGGAACTTGTGCAAAAACACTGTCAGGATACATTATTGTTTTTATTTTCTATTATTTTAATATTTATTATCTACAAAAAACCTGTATAAACTTAACAAAGTCGCGACACTACTACACTGTTCAAAGCAAAATAGAAAAAAAAAAAATAGTAAATCCATTATTTTCAACAGTTCGTTTCTTTTAACAAAAGTGTCCATTTATACAATACCAGAGAATTAGAGGATATACATCTACCTAGAATTACTTTATATTTCAATTTAATTTAAAACAGGAATTAACAATTTAATACAAAATTTTAAAATTAAAATATTTGACAGTAACTGACAGTTAATGTAATTTGACGTAGGTACCTAACTAGTCAAGTTAAGAACTATTTTTGAAATGTTTATGAATTTATTGATTTATAAAAACAGGATAAAATAAAATATAATACTATTATAAGTAATTATTTTTTTCTACAGTATTTTCTTTTAATTTAAATTAGTGGCTTTTTAATTGTACTTTTATTAGTACTTATTATATTAAGGTTTCCTATTTAAATAAAGATAGGTATATCTATCAATGAGAGAGAGAGAGAGACAACATGCGTATGTCGTGTCGTGTCGTGACAAATTTTGGTATGAATTTTTTTTGGCTAGCTCCTAGCGTCATTTGTAACATATACCATCGCGGAGTTTTCTGTAAATCTTTTCAATGTGTACAAATAATTACTACATTATTATGATAAATCTCATAGGGTTCAGCCTGCGTTTGCAATGTAAGCGGAAAAAATTGATAATTAACGACATCACATTAGAAACCTCAAAAATATCAGTATTTCTCCACTATATAATGGATGTTATTATACATATAAACCTTTCTCTTGAATCACTCTATCTATCAAAAAAAAACACATCAAAATCCGTTGCGTAGTTTTAATGATTTAAGCATACAAAGGGACATAGGGACAGAGAAAGCGACTTTGTTTTATACTGTGTAGTGATATTTAAAACATTAAAGATATATATAGTTAATCTATGTTATTCAAGTTTTGAAAATGACATTTCTTTATTAACCGGAAGGAATAAAGCAACCAGTGATATCAAATCTATTTCAGACATGCAAGGCCACCATAAAAACCATCCACAGCATATTCACCCAAATTAGTTTTTCCTCTGAATCGTTTGTATAAATGTACAATACCAAACTAAAGTTATTGATTTAAAAATAGGTGTAAAATAAATAAAAACTAAAATTCTTTGTAGATAAAATTAGATCATATTTGATTCTTGCCGCCATAAAAGTTGTTTGCAGTGTTTTAATTTTTTAGGATCTTTTTAGGAATTACACGATAATTTGTTTATTTAAACTTAAATATATAAGCTTTAGTCGACAAGTTAGTTTAAAAAAAATCAGTACGCTTGAGTGTTTGATTATTTTTTAAGCTAGTAGGTACATATGTTCTATGTAACACCAACTTATTATTTTTTAGCGTAATATACAATTATTATTTGAATAACAGACAAATTTTGCTACGAGAATTGCCTTTTCAGTTATTACAAATAACAATTAGATAGCGGCGATAGCGCTACTAAAAGATTTTATCACGATATTCGTAAAAGTCCCTTTTTTTCTTGGAATCTGTAGCACCATAGAATTTGACAGCGTAATTTGTTGACAGAGAATGTTTAAAGAGGCAAGTTTGTGAGAAAATGGTAGTCACTCGTAGAGGATTTCTTTGAATGATTTTTTACGGTTGAAAGGAACAATCGCTTCGTTTAACTTTCAGTAATAACGCACCATCTAAAAAGACTTTAAAATTGGTTTGCAGAATTTCCGGCGTACGGAAGTAATGAATCTCGTGAAGGCCGACTACAATAGCTTGCGATTTTACAAAACACCGATGCTAAGTGGAAGATGATTAAACAAGATCAACATGTGAGATAGAAGCGTCATTTGCCAGATTGCAATACATTCGATTTTGTATTAACATTTAATTATGAAAAAGATCTGTTCCAGATGAATTCCGCACAATTTGTCAGAAGCTCAAAAATGCTTGTTTGAATTATTAACGCACACAAAATTTAATTTGGAAAATTTAAAATGTGTATGAACTGAAAACTTAGTAAAAATCCACTATTTTGGTGTTTAACGCTGAACGGTACATATCAATTTGTTTCCCAAGTCATCGAAGAAATTAGGAAAAACAACCAACGTCACGCTGTTACGATTTGGGTTATTTAGTTGAATTATATTTTATGTTTACGCGACCTTCGCACCGCTAAAAGTTCGCAGTAACAGAAGTCCTGTCTCTGACAAAAATTACTGCTTTTGACAGCTATGTAACTGAGCGGTCCAAAAACAATTAGTTTTATTTATCAAACTGACCATGCAAAAAACAAAGTTTACCCACGACTCATAAGTAAATTGCGTATTTTTTAACCTATAACTCTCTCAGTAAGTGTCAAATTATTGAGGAGTTCTGTTATAGTTTAATTTACTTAACTAGTGGAGTAAGTAAATAGAAACCTGTATTATTTTGTTGGTCACCTACAGTTTTCATTAAATTAAACTAACATTTGACATTTATCAGACAGAACTGTCTGCGAAATCGAATATTTTTGACAACTTATGCCAAAATTTAAATTTTATATTTGTTAATTTTAGTTTTATACCAACTCAGTTGGTAAGTCGTAGGTAAAGCATAGTACTGCACTCGAGGAACAAATTGCATATTTTTATTAATTAGTTTAGCTTTTTTTATTTGTTTATACAATTTATATTCTTTCTTCTTAAAAACAGTTTTTTTAAGCCATCTGACATAGTCACCGGTCGTACTTATTCTTCATTTAGAATACTGGTCGGTACTCTTAACTAAGGTGTAGACACCATATGCTGGTTACTCTGGAGTCTCAAAAAATTCACTGTTTCTTGTGATGTAGTAACTCGCAATGACACAGTCTATGTTTGAGTATTTTAGCTTTTCTGCTGCAACGATCTTCATTTAGCACCCCATTGGTATAGAAGAGTTACTTTACCGGTGTATGCCTTTTGAGGATTCGTGTACCGATTCTTAGTTGATTTTTTTATGTTTCATGCAGTGTTTAAGCTCTTCTAGCACAAGTTCGTTCATTAACAAATTTTGCCATGTGCTGTGCTATAAATATAATAATTGTGTTTTCGAAGCATCAATTTTTCTCCGAACGTACCTTTTGATACCTACAGGCTTTGAAGCGTGAAATATAAAAGCTCATAGTTCCTGGCAAGTCTATCAACATGTTCGTTGTCTTGTATATTATAGCACTCACATCAGTTTGACAATGTTGTATTCCATAAGAACATCCTGTTTTCTCGCTACTTCTACACTAATCTATAGATTACTTTGGGGTCCTTTAATACCGCTTAACCAGTAATTGCGCGTGTTGCTTATTGAGTTTTTGTAAAGGTAAACTATATATTTATATATATCTAACAAAAAATAAACAGTGGTTTGTAAAACCTCTCAATTTGTTAATTTTTCCCTTCTTATATTATTTAAATATTTTATTAACCAAATCTTACTGTAAAAAAATCATTAAATCATTTTATAAAGTCAGTTTGGTCCAATTGTTATTGCAAAAAAGTAAAAAAAAACTCAAAATGGTCGTTTTTTCAATGCTCTTTATTTTTTTTAACATTTTTATTACTTTTATAGCCTTAAAATGAAGCCTTTGCAATTCTAAAAAAATGAGATGTTGTAAAAGTCAATCGGATAATTTGTTGCTGAGATATTGTTAATTGTTTCCACAAGGTCTCATTTTCTTTTTGAAGGTCCAAATTTTCATATTATGTAAGAGGTTTAGTCAAAGATTAATTTAGGTACATTCCCTTAAATTTCGCTTTCAGAAAAGGTTTTTTTTATAAACATTTAAAGCTACAGCGCTCTTTGTAAATTTTACAAATTTTTAATGTTAAGATTCGGATATCTGACTTCAAAACAAAGAGTTTAAAAAAAAATACGTTTTTGGACCAATAGGAGCCAAGTTAGGATTTTTTTAAATTATATTTCTTTGTTTATAATCATTAAGAAAACATCCAGCGGCTTTTTGTAGTTACCTTTACGTTGCATATAACGTTATAAATAACGTAAAACAAGTAAAAATATTAAAAAAGAAATATTTTTATGAATTTATAATGAGGAAGATCTCAATAATGCTTGTGAAGGCCACGTCTGAATACGACTAAACTTATACCTAACCGTGACTTGAATTTTGCCTTTCCTTATATACCTACTCGTTTTTTATATTCTAGCTCTTTTTTTTAAAAGCCGCTGGATTTGTTTCCTAATTATTATAAACAAAAGAAAAAAAGATATAGTATTATACATTAAGTTACTTTGGATAAACATTTAAACTTATCTCAGCAACAAATTATCCGATTGACTTTTACAATATATCTTTTTTTTTTTAGATTTACAAAGGCTTCATTTTAAAGCCATAAAATAATAAAAAAATCGTTTAAAAAAAATAAAAAGCATTGAAAAAACGACCATTTTGAGGGGTTTTTGATTTTTTGCAAAAACAATTGGATCAAATTGACTTTAAAGTCTTAAATTGTAGAATATTTCATTTCCTACAACTTTTATTTTAAACTGTTTTTCATAAAATGCATACTTTTTAGTAAATTGCATATTACAGCGAGTGTGTTTGGCCCATGAGCGAGCTTGCGAGCGAATGGGCTAAAGAAACGAGCTAAATATGCAATTTGTTCCTCGAGTAAAGTACTATGCCTTACCCACGACTTACCAAATGGTTTTGTGTAAAACTAAAAATAACAAACATAAAATTAAAATTTTGGCATAGGTTGTCAAAAATATTCGAATTCGCAGACAGTTCTGTCTGAGAAATGTCAAATGTTAGTTTAATTTAATGTATAAAATAGGCAACCAACATAATAATACAGGTTTCTATCTACTTACTCCACTAGTGCAGTAAATAAAACTATAACACAACTCCTCAATAATTTGACACTTACTGACAGAGATATAGGTTAAAAAATAGGCAATTTACTTACGAGTCGTGGGTAAACATTTTTACGCCGCTCTTAACACGACAAATCAACTAAACGTACTGTAACGGAATAACCGTGAAGGGACCTTAATTTGAAAGATTGTTATTGACAGTTGATTTTTAGAAACTTCTAAAAATAACACTGACTAGATTAAATAATGTTTCTAGAAAATTCTAGAAAGTTCCAGAATGTTCATTTGTTTAATTTATTGTATATAAGGGGATGTATGGGCAGTTAACGTCAGTTCGAGTCAAGTGTTCACAAGAGTTTATTGCATTGTCAAGTAGTTAGACGCTATCCAGCAGAGTTCAGTGTATCTTAACAATTTTGTAAATAAATTGTGTAAAAAGCCCCCATACGTGTTTCAAATTGGTGTCAGGTGTGGGGTGAAGATACAAGAATGCCTGGAAAAAAGATAACTGATTTATTGGTGGCTGAGCTCAGACGAGAGCTCGAGGAATTAGAATTGGAAACTACTGGAAGCAAATCCGTATTGTTGAGAAGGCTCCGTGAATACTACGTAAATAATTATTTGGACCCTGACGCTGTGGAGTTTGATGACCCAGTTCAAAAAGCAATTTCCCGACTACAAGAAGAACAAACTCAACAACTTTCCCGGCTGTAAGAAGAACAAACTCAACAACTTTCCCGGCTGCAAGAGGAGCTATCAGGACGAATGACGACTATGACGAGCCAGCAAGAGGAGCTATCTAGTCAGATGAAGAGCCAGCAAGAGGAGCTATCCAGTCAGATGAAGAGCCAGCGCGAAGATATGTCCCAGCTGTCACAAAGAATGACGAGCCAGCAAGAAGAACAGACGCAACAATTTTCCCAGCTATCACAACGGATGTCTAGCCTATCAGATGAGTTATCCAGTTCGTTCTTCCAGCAAATATCACATCTAAGAGACGAACAAAATCAGCTAGTGGCCGATTTGCGAAACGAGCAAAACCAGCAAGTGGACAACTTGAATCAGCAAGTGGACAACATGAATCAGCCAGTTGCCAACTTCAGAGACGAGATCAACCAGCTAATGCAATCCAAAATAGAAAAACTAAAACGAGAACTGGAAGCTTGTCTATAAAACCAAACCATCCATCACGGCGACGGAGATGCAGGAAGGATGGAAACCTGCCACGCAGACGTCGAACGACAAAGAAGCGAGGAGACGACCCATGTACGAACGACGATGAAACCCCCGACCTTCGACGGTAAGACTTCCTGGCCAAATTACCTGAAACAATTCGACGCAGCGGCCAGAGCTAATGGATGGTCATCCCAGGAGATGGCATTGTCCCTAACCGTAGCTCTGCGAGGCGAAGCTTTAGACGTCTTGCAATCATTGACACCGGATGAAGCTGACAACTTCGAGTTATTGGTGAATCGTCTAGAGACGCGTTATGGTCAAACTCATCTACAACCGGTGTACCGAATGCAGTTAAAGAGCCGAAAACAGAAAAATGGAAAAACTATCCAGGAATTTGAAGCGAATGTAGCAAGAATGGTTCGACTTGCGTATTCAAATGCAGCGGAGGATTTCCTGGAGTGCCTAGCAGTCCAAACCTTCACCGATGGTCTTCGAGACGTCGAGTTGCAGCGCGCTGTACGGTTGGCGCGGCCGAAAACTCTTGTGGACGCCTTGACCATTGCCCTGGAGTTTGAGGCGGCGACGGAGGCCTCACGTGGAGTTGCTCGACTAAGGGAAATCACTGGTAACTACGACCATGCCGTTCATTCCGTTAGCGACGTTGAAGCGGTAGTAGAGAGATTAATGAAGTTATCTCCAAAAAGAAGGCGCCCAGTGAGATGCTGGAACTGCGGAGAACTAGGCCATATAAGAAATACTTGCCCCCAAAAAGAAAATTCTTCTGCTGAAGTACCCCAGCAGCAGGAAAACTAGAACGGGTCGACTCCTGGAGGGCGAAATCGACCCCAAACATTCCCGAAGCCCCTCACACCATAAAATTGGCAACTCTGCGACATCACGTGGACAGCTTATATGTGGAGGGCCTCATTGATGGGAAGAACTTTAGCATGCTGGTAGACACTGGAGCTACGAAAACTATCGTTCGACCATCCATCATTATGCGAAAGAAGATGTGGTCTACCAGTTGGAGACTGCGTACCGCTACCGGAGATTCTGCTAGAGTCTACGGTGAGATACAGGTGACGCTACAGTTTGGTTCAACCTCCCTTGTTCACTCAGTGCTGGTGGCTGACGTTGATGAAGATGTTGTTCTGGGCATGGATGTTATGCTCCACTGTGGTTTTCATTTGGATCTTCGCCAACGTATCCTTCGTACTGGTAATGAAGAAATATTCCTGCACCGAAAACAAGTTGACAATGCCTCGATCAAGCTAATCGATGATATCGAACTTCCGGCGAGCTGCGAATGTGTCGTCACAGCGCGGTTGGATGGCCCGGAGCCAGATGGTGCCCCAGCCATGATAGAGCCGAAGAACCATGACCATGAATTGGAAAAAGGACTCTTTGTGGGTAAGACTCTTGTTAGATCCGCCAAAGAGGTACCCATCCGAGTTATCAACTTGAACGATCATCCAGTTTTTCTCCGAAAGGACACGGAAATGGGAAGTTTAGAACCAGTAACGGCCATAATTCACAAGGTAAACGTTACGGAAACAGATGAGACCAACGAAATTGAACAATTAATGACAAAATTAGATCCCTCTTTGTCAAAATTAGAAAAGAAACAGGTAAGAGATCTACTTTATCGTTATAAACCTGTATTTGGTTCGAAAAGTAAACTGGGAAGAACTGATGTTGTACAACATAGAATTGACACTGGTGATGCACGTCCGATTCGACAGGTACCCCGAAGGATGCCTCAAGTTAAGAAGGAAGAAGCAGACAGAGCCCTTAAAGAAATGATCCAAATTGGCATAGTCGAACCATCCAGTAGTCCGTGGGCTTCTCCTGTGGTATTAGTGAGAAAGAAAGACGGATCAATGCGGTTTTGTGTCGACTATCGAAAGCTAAATGATGTCACTAAGAAGGACAGTTATCGTCTACCAAGGATTGATGATGCCCTCGACGCTTTGGCGGGTTCTACTTTGTTTTCTACCTTAGACCTTAAAAGCGGATACTGGCAAGTTAAAATGAATCCTGCAGACAAAGAAAAGATTGCCTTTACCAGTGGATCAGGGTTATGGCAATTTACGGTCCTTCCATTTGGCCTCTGTAATGCTCCTGCGACGTTTGAACGACTAATGGAGAACATCTTGCGGGGTTTGTCATGGGAAACTTGTCTAGTTTATCTAGACGACATCATCATAATGGGTAAGACCTTTAAGGAACATTTATCTAACCTGGAAGAAGTTTTTAAAAGATTACAGAACGCTAATCTAACATTGAATGTTAAGAAATGCCACTTGTTCCAGAGACAGGTCAACCATTTAGGACATAACGTAAGCAAGGATGGCGTTGCTGTTGACCCCGCTAAGATACAAGCCGTTCAGGAATGGCCAATCCCTATCGACAAACATCAGCTTCGGAGTTTCTTGGGTCTTTGTTCCTATTACCGACGATATGTCAAGAATTTTGGAGACATTGCCAAACCCTTGACACGTTTGACAAAACAAGATAAGTCCTTCTGTTGGGATCAGGAATGTCAAAAGGCGTTTGAAATATTGAAGAAACAGCTTACGTCAGCACCTGTTCTTGCTTATCCACTTCCTGATGGTAAGCTTATTCTGGACACCGACGCCAGCAATGTGGGCATTGGAGCCGTCTTGTCACAGCTGCAAGACGGTAAGGAAAGAGTGGTTGGTTACTTTAGCAAAACTTTATCGAAAGCTGAAAAGAACTACTGTGTAACTCGGAGGGAACTGTTAGCAGTTGTAAAATCCGTCGAACACTTTTATAAATATCTGTATGGCAGAAAATTCCTGATCAGAACAGACCATGCCAGTTTAAAGTGGCTACTTAGCTTTAGGAACCCAGAAGGACAGATAGCAAGATGGCTCGAAAAACTGCAAGAATATGATGTTGAAATCGAGCACAGACCTGGAACCAGACATCGTAATGCTGATGCACTTTCCAGAAGATCATGTCGACCTGATTGCCCCCATTGTACCCGTATGGAGCAGAACGAGGAAAAACTTGCCTTGGTTAAGGTTGTGCCAGAAGACGAGAGCTCTATGCTGGAGGAGCAACAAGAAAACGATCCCGTTCTAAGAAAGATTCGGGAGTGGAAGAGAATGGACCGTCGTCCGTTGTGGAGAGAGATATCCTCATCCTCTCCTGCTTTAAAAGCATACAGGTCCCAATGGAACTCTTTAATTTTGGACGGAGGGCTCGTTAAAAGACTTGTAGAAAATTCCGAGGGCACAGAAACAAGGAAACAAATAGTGGTCCCAAGGAATGCTGTACCGGAAATTTTAAAACAGATGCATAATGATAGTTCTGAAGGACATCTGGGTATCACGAAAACGCTGCAAAAGATCCGAGATAGATTTTACTGGGTAAATTGCACTAATAATGTTAAAGATTGGTGTCGTAAATGCACTACATGTGCTGCCAGTAACGGTCCGCACCGAAAACCGAAGGCGGAAATGCAGCAATACCTGGTTGGAAGTCCTTTTGAAAGAATCGCAGTAGATGTATTGGGGCCACTTCCACAGACCGATGTAGGAAACAAGTACATCTTTGTTGTAATGGACTACTTCACTAAATGGGTTGAAGCATATGCAGTTCCCAATCAGGAAGCCACCGCTTTAGCAAATATATTGGTTGAAGAATTCGTAAGCCGATTTGGGGTACCACTAGAATTACATTCAGACCAAGGAAGAAATTTTGAGAGCAAGCTGTTTCAAGAAGTTTGCCAAAGATTAGGCATCCACAAAACGAGAACCACAGCGATGCACCCTCAGTCTGATGGAATGGTGGAACGAATAAACCGGACTATAACCAACTATCTGTCAAAAGTGGTGTCAGATTGTCAGAGGGATTGGGATCGACATATTCCACTATTTCTAATGGCAATTCGATCGGCCATCAACGAATCAACTGGCCAAACGCCTGCGAAGGTCCTGTTCGATAGAGAAATGAGGCTACCATGTGACTTGGTGTTTGGTTGTAAACCTGGTGAAGAAATGGCCCATGAACAATATGTCGCCGACCTTCAGAATCGAATGAAGAATATACACAACCTGGTGCGTGGAAAACTACAATTATCTAGTGATCGGATGAAGAGGTACTATGACACGCGAACAATGGAAAAGAGTTACCAAGTTGGAGATTTAGTCTGGCTCTATAACCCCCGACGGGGTCGAGGTATTTGTCCCAAATTACAGAAGAACTGGGAAGGTCCTTACACCATCAAAAAGAAGATTAACGATGTAATTTATCGGATCGTGAAAATTCCCAGAGGGAAACCCGTTGTGGTCCATCATGATCGTTTGGCGCCTTACCAGGAAAACCACAGTGGAGATGCGCAGCAACTCCAAGAATATGTTTTGGCTGGCTCAGGGAGTGTGCGGGATTCTGATGTAGGAAATAACATTCCAGGAGGAATGAATCTAAGGAGGGGGCAGTGTAACGGAATAACCGTGAAGGGACCTTAATTTGAAAGATTGTTATTGACAGTTGATTTTTAGAAACTTCTAAAAATAACACTGACTAGATTAAATAATGTTTCTAGAAAATTCTAGAAAGTTCCAGAATGTTCATTTGTTTAATTTATTGTATATAAGGGGATGTATGGGCAGTTAACGTCAGTTCAAGTCAAGTGTTCACAAGAGTTCATTGCATTGTCAAGTAGTTAGACGTTATCCAGCAGAGTTCAGTGTATCTTAACAATTTTGTAAATAAATTGTGTAAAAAGCCCCCATACGTGTTTCAGTACTTTCCACACTAGTTCTGTAATATTCTGCTGCATTTAGCATGACGTTAAATGCAAAAGTCTCTTGCAAACTATTCATAACCTGATCAACCATTTAGTTTTAGTACTATTTATTAATAAACATATTGTTAAAAACATTTTTTTAAATTACAAGCAATTTTTTTCTAAATATTTAATTCAAATTAATTGGAAGAATGAAAACTGGTAATATAAAGAGTAATTAATATTCCTATTGCTTTATTAATATTCATATTACTTTATCAGAAAAACGATCAAAGAGAACAAAACAGACCGATTTCCAGAATCACTAATATTGTTTCTGGGATTTCAGACTGGACAGGAAGATTGAGAATGAGGTTTAACGTTATCCGGGTGGAACTAAAACGGAAGCATGTCTATTTTCAGGGTAAAGGTCGCGGTAATTATATGGCGAAGATGTCTGCAACGATAAGCTAGCAATTTTCTCAATAGAAATAAACTTATAGAAATTATGTATGTAGTTAAGCGCAATTAGCTTTTATGTTAAATACAATAACTTTATTTAAAAGAAACGTAACTTAAAATGTAAATGATAAAACAATGCAATGTGTATTTATATATACAGAAAGTCAGTAATTATTGCTTATCTAATTCAAATAGTCACAATCATAACAAAGATTTACAGAGTGTTATAAAAATGTGTCACAAAATATGCAGGAAAGACTTAACAAACATATGTCCGCAAATTAACGGTTTCGGAAAAACATAGTGTTGTGTTTTTGTATCATATTTAGATTATCTCTTTTTTCAATCTCAAAAACTTGCTTTTCTTATCAAATTCGACCGATGTTTTATCTAGATATTGTAACTATTATTTTAGTTGTTGGTCAATAATTTTACAAATTTTCGCTATGACTGATTACAGTAAAATTAAATTAACTCGGGGATACGGGGATACTCTACGTCTGTATATAGACGCTTTTCCTAATCGCCACATGCTTTCAGTTCGTGTGTCTGGAAGACTGCACCAAAGGTTGCGTGGTACAGGTACATTTAAGAAATAGTTCCATAATTCCGGGATATCAAGCTCGGTGTCCACCCTAAACACAGAAGGAGCAATGTTGGTACGAGTAGAGGAGAATCCAAAAACTAGTTTGCTCAGAATATCAGTGGAGGTAGGAATTGGGGCTATTCTGGTTTGGAGAATACTTCAAGAACAGCAGCTATCAATTTGATTTTCACTATTTACAAACTGAAAAAGTAATAATTGAAATTATTCCTATGAACACATTGCTTTTTATGGCAAAGTACGCAGCTGGAAACGCTATGAGACGTATGCACATCGAACATGTAAAATCATCACTATCACAATACGTCATACATATCTTCTCTTAAATAATACTGCAGAGTGTAATTACAAATAATCGCACGCGATTTCAAGTGATTACATGTGATCACAAACGATTTCTTCTTTTTATAAGTATGTTCGGTCTAATAATACTTGTTACCTTTTTTTTTTGTTAAATACTAAAAATTTTACTTAGGTACATCTGTTTTTTGTGTTATGTAATCATTATGTACTTAAATAGTATCTTTTTTATGGATTTTAATACTTTATTTATAATATAAGACGTAAAGTTATTTAATTCTTCAGTAAATGAAGCATCTGCAAACACATATTAAAACTGTGTAAAAGTAAGGGGAAAGAGTATTATTTATGTAGTCTTAATAAATCTAGCCGCACAATTTATTTACTTTATTAACATTTAAAATAGATACAAAAGGAAACCGATAGGCCAATATGCGTCTTAACACTAGTTAATTTGAAAATCAAGTCCCTAATCAGGCCTCCACTTAAGGGTTCGTTACTTGACCTTTCCTTACGGCACTATCTATTTTTTACACAAAACCCAACGTTGCCAAATATATACGTTGTGTCCAGATGGACAATTTCTAGCTTATTGAGCGAAACTGATTATTTTTTTTTAACAAAACCCACTTAACAGCATTCCAGATTGACTCCCCTTGAATTGGAGGGCCATTGTTCCATGAATCCCTTTCCAGTAATTTAATTTGAAAGTTTTCCAAAAAGTTATACCTGGGAACTATCCTGTCCTGAGGCATGCTCATTTAATCCGCCTTAACCCTATCATATAACTCTGCTTGCTCTTTTCAACTTAAAAAAGTAATGTGAGTCTTGCCTTGTAGCAGCCTGAAACCTCCCCTGAACGATTATGGCCAGATCATCTGCGAAATCTAGGCAGTGAAAGCCTTCGTTGAAAAGTTTCTTAAGAGGGACACTACGATCCTATGGTTTAGGTTGGCATAGACCCATTCACATTTTAGAATAGGGACTCCTCTCCTTGAGAGTGCGTCGGTAACGACCTCAGGTCCCACATTGCTGAAGGCTTCTTCTATGTCAATGAACGCCGTTAGGGCTACTTCTTTGTCTTCTTGTTCAACATTTGACTTATTTTACAACTAACTGAGAGTAAAAACCTTTGTTTAGGTTGACATTGACTTAAAAAAGTGACAATGTAACAAAACGAGATTCTTTAACGCCAGATCTTATCAAACATAGCACAAAATATGTGTTACTTCTTGTTCTGTAGCATGTAATGTATGGAATATATTCATGTTTTTGTTTACGTTTCATCATGTTGTGAAACTCTATGTCAGTGCAGTAAAGTTTAGCTTATAACTCATGCCCGTTTTAGTGTTTATTGATTAAGTGTTTATTCTTAGTATTTAATGTGTTTAGATTATTATAAACAGTTTTCATTGATTTTTATTGAGATTCTGACCGTCGTTTACTATTTTGTGGAAAATAAGCACACATTGCGTATTTTTTACACCAGTTGTAACAGAACTGTTAGTTTCTCATTGTGGGTAAAGCAAAAGACCAAGTAAAACTGCGGAAATAAAAACTTTGTTAGTAAAAACTAATTACTTTAACAAAAAAAAAGCACCAATTTCTAAAGTTTCTAAGGGCAACAATGGACCGCTTAAGAAAAAAAAACTTTATAAAAATTTGGAATTGATCCCACGGCGCAAACAAAAATGTGGTCAAAACAAAAATATAACAGCACGGAATAAAAGGAAAATTCGCGATATTCTTAAAAAAGGATAGCTCGTCGGCGAATAAAGAATCTGGAATTTTCAACATGTCTGAAAAAATAATAATTATAATTATAATCAGTTTAATAACATAACAATGTTCTAATTAATTAATTAAACCGTCTAGAATTTTAATACAATAACATTTTAGGTTGGTTTTTTGAACCAATTAATCCTGCAAATTCTTATTGATAGAACTTAATTTGTAAGGAGAAATCAGAGCAAAAATAAAAAGAGAAACACCTTTTGATTGTTTGATTTGATTGTTATTGTGTGCAGAAAGTTTCGCCGTCGTCCGTAATATGATATTTTTCCTTTGCAACATGTTCAGTGAATACAGGTATTTACGTTCCCGCTCAGGTGTGAAAGATGTCAATTTGTCGAAAAATTGTCGTCATCAAAAATAAGGTTCTAACATTACGTGATAGAAATGGAGAACATATTATCGATGATGATTTTTTGTCGAAACTTTGGTCCCGTTTCCCCTTATCCGTCACCATCTTTGCATCTTTCAAGCTGTCTGCCATTTAGAATTTAGGTTTCATGAGTCTAACATTACGTGCTAGAAATGGCGGAGATATATCGATGATGATCTTTTGCCCAAATTTTGGCCCTTTTACCCTTGTCCGCCACCTCTTTTGTATCCACTCAGGTATCCGTCCGTGGGGATTCCGAATTGTCGTATCAACACCTTTAACTGAGGAAATTTTTATCCATATTATCGATGACGACCGTAAAAATTGGCAACTTTTACCCCATCTAGCTACCCCTTGTATCAACTAGGGTGTCCACCTGAGCGGAAACGTAAAAATCTGTATTGCTTTAAGACTATAAGCAGTAAATAAACTCGTAGACTCTACATTGTCATAGAAACATTGCGACTGAACCAGATATACCTAGTAGTGCAAACAAAAATAATTCCCTACGTCCAGGAATAATTCTCGAATAAGTGTTTTACGATTATCCATTGCGTGGGATCTTGTCAAAAGACAATAATCTTTTGCTGAAACCAGATAAAGGTGTCCGACTAATATGGCGAGTCGAAAGACTTTGAATCGATATAAAATCTGTTGGGAGCTACAAAAAATAGAATATTCCAATGAAATTATAACAAAAAATGCCGGATGATCGAGCGCTTCATAGAAGTTTTGCACAGCAAATATCAGAGGTTTTTATAAGGGTTTCACAAAAAAATATTAGGCAAAAGCTATAATTTAAAGTGTTTTTATGTTATTACTTTTTTCTTGTTTTTAATACTTTATTTAAAATTTATAAACTGCTAAATCACAGTAAAATCTGCTTTACGCTGTACATTTGTGTCTGTAATGTTCCTATTGGTCAGTTGTTTTGAAGCTATACTTGTTAGTTCAGACTAAATTAAGTATATAATCAAATTGAATTGTTAGTTCAGTGATCTGGATTATTTGACAAATTCCATAGGTACCTTTGCAGTTTTTATGCAAATCAGTGGCAATCCTCTTTTTAAGGATTGGTTTGGTATGAGCAATTGTAAAAGTATAAAGCGATTCTTGATTAAACGTTATGTTTATGTGCCTCTGTAATATATCATTATATTTTTTTAATATAATTATTAGTAACAGTAAAAATGAAGAAATGGTTAAAATTTACTAGATCCGACACTGCATATTAATCTAAATATTAAACTATAAAATATACAATCTGCGTCTAATTATATAATAATCAAATACTCAAAATCTATTATTGTGAATGAACGTAAAGAACACATATTTACAGCAAGTAGGCCATGCGTCTCGTTATAATAGCGAAAGAGAAAGTAGTTTTTCAAGATCAAACCGACACCGAATAATCATCGATCGTCGTTCCCAGCCATTTTTACCGTTTTGGGAGCATTGTTGAGCGATTGCAACCATTAGCGATTCAAAAAGTAGATCAAAGCAGTCATTGGGATTACCAAAGAAACTAAAGTGTTTGTTTTAATGAATTAAATTAGACATACCTACAACATTCAATATTTATCCAATATTCAGATATATATCAATGATATAATTTTTTATTGAAAGCCAAAAAAAATTACATAATAATTTATATTCATCATCTTAGATATCAATTTAAAATAGTTGTTAGTATTTTATAATGATTTGTATCCATTTTTATTACCGGGCATATTACGTATTGTAGATAAACAGCATGGATTTGTCTATATCTACGTTTAAAACATAATTTTTCGGTTATTTCGAATTGTTTTTTGATTATCATGCAAATAACCTATGATAAACTGTATAACTATTACCGGTGTGAACTTAGCAGTAACTTCTAGCAGTAAATTTTACCGAAGATACCCGAATCCTATAGTCAGAGACGTGCACAATAACATACAGCGGGTCTATATTACCTCTATTTTTTCAACAGTAACTGAATTATAGAAATAAATTAATGTAATAAAAAATACAAAATTAATTTATAAAGTAATATATATTAAAATTAATTGATTATTATCGTTTCTGCCAATCAAAGAACCAAAAAAAAATTGTGAAAAATACATACAGCGTCAATAAATTCCACAATTTTCTTCCGACCCTTCAAAGGGGTCCAAAATAATATTTTAAATATAAACAAATTAAAAAAATATAGAGCGCGATTAGATTCCAGATTCAAAATATCATTAAACAAATCATAATAATATAAGACAACTTTGGTATAAACGAAATTTTCTTCCGACCCGTCAAAGGGGTCCAAAGTAATAATATAAACAAATTAAAAAAATATAGAGCGCGATTAGATTCCAGATTCAAAATATTATTAAACAAATCATAATAATATAAGACAACTTTGGTATAAACGAAATTTTCTTCCGACCCGTTAAAGGGGTCCAAAGTAACATTTTAAATATAAACAAATTAAAAAAATATAGAGCGCGATTAGATTCCAGAATCAAAATATCATTAAAAAAATCATAATAATATAAGACAACTTTGGTATAAACGAAATTTTCTTCCGACTTTATAAATTAATTTTGTATTTTTTATTACATTAATTTATTTCTATAATTCAGTTACTGTTGAAAAGATAGAGTTAATATAGACCCGCTGTATGTTATTGTGCACGTCTCTGACTATAGGATTCGGGTATCTTCGGTAAAATTTACTGCTAGAAGTTACTGCTAAGTTCACACCGGTATAACTATTACATATTGTTAATAAACAAAATGGATTTGTATATATTTACGTTTAAATAGTTCTATCTTGGTTATTATGACTTGTTTACATTTTTATGCAAATAACTTCTTGCAAAATAAATAAATTACATATTATATATAACGAGCATAGATTTGTCTATATTTACATTTTGGGAGTATTGTTGAGCGATTGCAACCATTAACGATTCAAAAAGTAGATCAAAGCAGTCATTGGGATTACCAAAGAAACTAAAGTGTTTGTTTTAATGAATTAAATTAGGCAACATTCGATATTTATCCAATATTCCGATTTATATCAATGATACAATTTTATATTGAAAGCAAAATGAAATTACATAATAATTTATATTCATCATCTTAGATATCAATTTAAAATAGTTAGGTATTAGTATTTTATATTGATTTGTATCCATTTTTAATATCATGCATATTACATATTGTACATCAACAATATGGATTTGTTTATATTTACGTTTAAAACGTTCTATTACGATTATTTCGATTGCTTTCACATTTTTATAAGGTATAAATAGGTAACGTATTGTAACAGAATAACCGAATAAGGAAAGGTCCTTGATTTAAAAGGCTGTTTTTAGGTTATGTTTTAGTGATTGTTTTCCAGAGTATTCTAAATTCTTCTAGAATGTAGCAATTAGGTTAGATCATTTTTCTCGGAAATACTAGAATATTCGTTTGTACTATATAAGGGCATGTATTAGCAGTTAAGGGGAGTTCAAATAGTTCATTATCATTGTAAAACTGTTTAGACGTTTTCCAGAAGTTTTTTAATATACTTTATTAACAGACTTTATATCTCTTTTGTTTAAATATATGTAAAAATGTTGTAAATATTTAAAAATGTCATATATAATTTAAAACTGGAAAACTGCTTTACACGCAAAAGGTCCGCTGTTAATTCCCGATTTGATGATTTTGTCATAGACTAAAAAATGGAAAATAAATAATAGTTTAAAAAAACTAAAAAAAATTTTTAATGACAAAAAGTTCATATTACAGTAGTAGAATATTAAACAAACAATCATAATGAATCGCCTCGAAATAAAATTTAAGTCATTAACAGAATAATTTAATTCAGAGTAAAAAGAATTGATAAAAAATGTCTTGCATATTTCTGTTCCAATTTTTTAGAATGGTTTAGACATTTTATATTGTTTTATAATTTTCTTCTGTTTTTTTTCTAAATTTACCAATTTCATATGGTTTTATAATTTTCTTCCGTATTTTCGTTTTATTTTTTGAACTCGCCAATTTATATAAAATATTCTACATAAATACGCTTCATATTTTCAAAATATACTGGGTGTTCAACATATTGAGCATTAAAGTTAGAACTTTTGGCGTGATTAATAGAGACTGGAAAATAAAAAAAAAACGGAAAAAGTTGCCGTCTACAGAGTAAAACTGAAAAAATATTGCAAGACATTTGAAACCTATCTGTTATATACTAAGATATATTGGTCTTAATACTGAATAGATATATTTTTTACATTAAAGATTAGTATAATACTATGCAAATGTTTGTTTTATACGATAAACTAGCGGATGCCTGCGACTTTATTCGCGTGAACTTTTTTGCCATCGAATTTCATACAAATTTTCAACCACTATTTTAAATCCTTAGGAGTAAAATTTAAAAAAGTCATATCTTAGTACACCGCTACGTAATAAAAAAAATATTCTTAAATTTTCAAGACTCTACGCGTCTATCGACAGTGTCATGTCGGTCAGCAGCAGCGTGCTATCGCCTCACCGCTCCACACAACCCGCACATTAAAGCGCGACAAACTTTTATACAAATTTTCATTTCCTATTTTATCCCCTTAGGGGTGGAAATAATCAAAATCCTTTCCTGAGGCGTACTTACGTCATAGTAGCTATATGCATGCAAAATCTCAGTCCGATCGGTTTAAAATTGACAAAGTTTTATACAAACTTTCATTCCCTATTTTATCCCCTTAGGCGTGGAATTTATCAAAATAATTTCTTAAAGGATGTCTGCGTCATAGTAGCTATATGCATGCAAAATCTCAACCCGATCGGTTTAAAATTGACAAAATTTTATACAAACTTTCATCCCCCATTTTATCCCCTTAGGGGTGGAATTAATCAAAATTCTTTCTTAAGGCATACTTACGTCATAGTAGCTATATGCACGCAAAATCTCAGCCCGATCGGTTTAAAATTGACAAAGTTTCATACAAACTTTCATTCCTATTTTATCCCCTTGGGGGTGGAATATACAAAATCCTTTCTTAGCGGATGCCTACGTTATAACATCTACCTGCATGCCAAATTTTAGTCCCATCCGTCCAGCGGTTTGGGCTGTGCGTTGGTAGATCCCTATAAACCCAGTAGATATCTTATATGCTATATGCTATATACTAAAAGGACGTACGTACGCTTATAGATATGTTTACTTGTATGCATCAGCTTTTAGTGATCGATGTTAATCGAACCTTTAATTGTGTGTGGAAAATCATTAAAATTTTCAAGTAATCATGAAATATTTTCCAATGAGTAAGACCAGCTTTAAAATAGCTTATTGTTATTATAAGGTGCACAGTAAATCGTGTTTGTGCAAGTCTTTTTTATCTAATAGTGTACATAAATTCTAATGATTTCCAAGTTTTAATATCTGTCGGCACTTCTTAAGTGCTTTTTTTCTTAAAATGTTTTAACGATCGTAAGATTTTTAGAATAATATTTAAATTACCAAATAAACTTTAATTAGCTTCTAACTAAAGAACTAATTTCGGTATATTTTATACATATTTTTAAACAATGTTAAAAACATTGTTCTGTTTGTTTGTTAAATATATTCCGATCTCTACTTATTGGATTATATCTAGAACACTGTTATACTTTAAATATTTGAACTTAAAACCTAATCAAGGGCCATTAACGTTTAATCCATTCTGTATGAGATAATCTGAAAATTATATTTAGCATGCCGAAATCTATTCAAGGCCGTCCTTTGTTGTCTCTAACAGTTCAAAAGCAAACTAGCAACTGCGGTGGCGGTAGACAAGCTATGGCCCTTTTATTGAGCGATTTACATATTGGATTCTAATCCTCAAATAAACTCCTTTTAAGTATTCTAGGATCGATTCAAAGCAAATGTTTTCTTGATTGTGGAGGTGAATACTGATTTTGGGTATATGTCTCCCTTCGTGGAAGATAAGAATTAGATTATTTTCGAATCAAATACCACTAGATTTCAATATTGTACAGGAACAATTTCAAATTATGTAACATAGAAAATCAATTTCTAGGCAAAATTTATTTTTATATAATCAAAATTAAAATAAAACTTAACAGTTCCTTAAAGAATGTTTTATATATACGAGTAAGTATACGAGGTCTGACTATTTAATAACGGGAGTTCACATTAAAATTTTGTATTAAAATTATTTCGAATGCGCCTCTTCAATGTTCTGCCCATTCTCCGCAGCCCATCGTTTCATTTGTTTTTTTAATGACCAAAGCAATGTTGGAATTATGTTTTGCAAAGCATATAGAAGCTCCGCTGTTTTTATTTTCACATTTACTGTCCACTCGAACTGAGCTGAGCTACTTGTTTTGACACATCTACAGCCCTTTCTTACAAACTTGATCTCACAGTATTTGGTTTGATTTACAGTTTGGCCCTCTACTACATGCCATTGATTTCGAAAAAATCAAAAAGAATGACTTTAAATTTTGTCTAATGATATCCTTTTTAAGTCCATGGATTGCCGTATTGGAATATTTACGGTTCATTGCAAGTCCAGATGTTGTTTATCAATTTCGTTTTAAAAAATCTAAAAAGATAGGGCATAAAAAAGTTACTTAGATTTTGATGTTTCAATTGTCGATTTGATTTAAGGAGAAAGTCAGTACGTGTCACATGTGACATGAGTTGAATTTAACGATCAAAAAGCGAAATTATCACTAAGCATTAACAGCTTAGTTGTTAGTGCGTTGCCACCTAGAGGCAAAGGTTGCGGTTTTGAGTCTGCTGGATGCGACATTTTTTCAATTTTTCCTTAAGGTCATTTAATATATTCTTGTTTGTATACTTTGTAAAAATTTCACAATTTTAAAAATCCCATGAGAGATATCTCAAAAAGTAATCGTTTATTGGAAAAATAGCAACTTGTTTTTTACACATTATTTTATTTTCTGTAGTTTGTATTATTATTAGATCAGTGCACAGTACGTGGATAACGTTGTCGATTGCAGTGAGCACCACAGTTTCTGTACACAAAATGGGCCACAACTGTTCATTTTAATAGAATACAGCTTTTAAGGAAACATGTTTGAAAATTTGTTTCACTATCTAGTCTAAGGTGATGTTCTTCGCAATTTTACCAAAAAATATTAAAACTATGCTTATGATTATTTATTTGTATAAAATATTGTTCTCGATGTGTAGCTGTTTTTTTTAACTCTTAAACTAAGAATAGAATATTACTCTAGTCAACATCTTCAAAAACGTGAAAAATTAAAATAAAGGTCCTAAAAATATAAGCGATAGCTCATTGGATTCGAAATCACCTGTAGAAAAATGTTTTTGAAGGAAAAGTGTGCAGACAAAAAATTGCAATTGTTATTAACAAAATAAGATGAAAAACTGTTAATAACTCGAAAAATATTAATATTTAAGCAATTTTGAAAAAGCTAGTTAAAGAGGAGGAAATTTCCGAAAAAAAAGTCTGTCCTCCCGGAACTTTATCTCCATTATTTATAATTTTAATTTGACGTTGAAAATAGGGCTTTGAGCGGCTTTTACGGCATACGCGCGCTACCGCTAAACGGTGTTTATCGGATAAAATATTATTTTTATGACATAAAATGTTATTTTAAAAATTTTAAAAAATCCAGTATTTTCCTAACACTTAAAAGAATCTAAATTAGTTGAAAAAAACATTTTATCACTGTTTTTCAAAAAGTTATTCAATTGTTAACCAACAAATTTTTTCCTAATCTCTGTTG
Organism: Altica lythri; assembly: GCA_964028335.1. Classification (NCBI taxonomy): domain Eukaryota; kingdom Metazoa; phylum Arthropoda; class Insecta; order Coleoptera; family Chrysomelidae; genus Altica; species Altica lythri. The sequence continues at coordinate 42,009,651 of OZ034806.1, read as the reverse complement.
ATATAAACAATGGATAAAAGGTATAAATAATTGGCCTAAAAATTTGAAACTTCGTGGAGCCCTTTTCATATGTATACTTTACAAGATCCTGAGATAAATCTTCATAAAAGTTTATTAATTTGTTAATAATACTTTCTAATATCATACGTCACGTTAACTGTAGCGTCAAATAACTTGCCAATTAAAAAAATGATATATCTTTTAAACTATTGGAGATATGATATAGGATATTCAGGAGTTTTTTATAGAAAATAAATTTCTCTTTTAAATAATTCTAAGAACAAATTTGTATTTATTGTTTATAGATACTACATGCATTTATTTGAAAAAATTCTGTATTTTTTTTACTTTTTCGCAATATTTTGCAATAGTTATGAAAAATCATAATTAACAAATTAATAAACTTTTATAAACATTTATTACAGAATCTTGTAAAGCATACATATAAAAAGGGCTCCACAAAGTTTCAAATTTTTAGGCCAATTATTTATACCTTTTATCCCATTGTTTATGTCAACAGATATTAGGAAAAAATTTGTTAGTTAACAATTGAATAACTTTTTGAAAAACAGTGATAAAATGTTTTTTTCCAACTGATTTAGATTCTTTTAAGTGTTAGGAAAATACTGGAATTTTTCAAATTTTTAAAATAACATTTTATGTCATAAAAAAAATATTTTATCTGATAAACACCGTTTAGCGGTAGCGCGTGTATGCCGTAAAAGCCGCTCAAAGCCCCATTTTCAACGTCAATTTAAAATTATAAATAATGAAGATAGAGTTCCGGGAGGACAGACTTTTTTTTCGGAAATTTCCTCCTCTTTAACGAGCTTTTTCAAAATTGCTTAAATATTAATATTTTTCGAGTTATTAACAAAAACATAAACATCTGTTTTTTTTTATCTTATTTTGTTAATAACAATTGCAATTTTTTGCCTGCACACTTTTCCTTCAAAAACATTTTTCTAGAGGTGATTCCGAATCTAATGATCTAGCGCTCATATTATTTGGACCTTTATTTTAATTTTTCACGTTTTTGAACATGTTGACTAGAGTTTATTTAAATGTTTTGTGTAGAATAAAACAAAAAAATAAACAATAAAAGGTTTTGAACGATTTTTATTGAAATTTTCTTACCTTTATAGGCGAATTAAATGATACGAATAGTTCAAGTCTTCACAGTTAATTTTAAGTAGGTAATAATAAGTGATTATAACTGATTACAAGTAATCAAAAAGTATTGCAAGTAATCCGAAATGAGTAATTGCAAGTGAAGACAATTGATATTAAGTGACTACAAAAGAATACAAGTGATTACAAAAGATTACAAGCAATCACAAATGATTTTAAATGCTCGTATTTGCTAGTGATCAAGTAATTTCAAGTGATTATAAGTGATTTCAATTAATTACAAGTAATCTCCAGTAATTTCTAACAATTCTTCTATCATTTGGGAAAGTTTTTGCTACTAAACTAAAAACATAAATCAATATATTTATAAAATTTAACATATAAATCAAAATTTATAAAATAATTAATAATTATTTAAAATATTGTTTTTTTTTGTAGCAAAAAGTTTCCCAAATACTAGAAGAAAATATAGATATGATGCCACGCAAAACATATTTTAGAGAATATTTAGTTATTCGTTATATGTAAGTATGTTTCGTTCGAATTTCTAGAACCTAGGATTAAAACATTTACCAATAACCATAAAATATGAACACCTGGATTAATATCTTTACTAACAACGTAAAATAGGTTTACCTTTCATTGGAGAAACATGTTTATGTGACGTTGATATAATATTGATACTAACAACATATTAAATAAATTCAGAATAATAATTTAATAGGAAAATGCTATCCCGAAAATGAAAATATAATGTAAATAACAGTAAATTGTATTAACAACCCAACTACCACAAATAAAAAGATTCGTCGTCGAGACCAAAACAACAGAGAAAGCCTAATTTCACATTCGATTTGGTGAACACAACATTTAAAACTATTTCCAAACCACGATCCCGCAAGTAAATTGCCCAGCATAAAAGACAATCTCAGCGGGAAAAGCAGTAGCAGAGAAAGGAAACGAAAGGTCCCTTGCCATTTAAATTCTTCTTCTCTGGAACAAACTAGGCCAAGAGAGATATAAGCTAATATATACTGCTGCAAGTGATGCCGAATATTAGCAGGATTAATAGTTGTTGACACGACAGGGAGTTTGTTGTAACTCTACAAGTGCACTATGGAGAATGAGTGCGGTTTGGATAAGGGTATGTTTCGGACATATGAAAATACATATTAACAAAAATTAGCCGAACCGTTATCTTAAGTAAGATTTAGTTTTTGTATTTAAAAATTGTATACCAGGCAGGTCAATTTAATAACTCATATTTGATATTCACTTTCTTAATAAACAATTGGAAATCTTTTAACAGCTGATACCATGCACAGGTCCAATAATGGCAATTTACCTTAAATCGCCTTATTCGTAGGTTGGTAGTTTAAAAGCGACAGTTTCTTGAAAGTTAAAATTATGAACTATTTATGTAAATATTTTAAAATCCTAAAAAATATTTTTATCTATCGCATTTAGTACTTATTCAAGAAAATTTATGTAATTTTAATTATGTTAAAATTAAAAAATAAACATATCTATTAGGTTTTAGCTACATGAAATTTGTATTAGCTTCAAGAATAATAAAATTAAATATAAGATTTCATATCTTCTTCTTCTTCTTCTAGTACCGTCTCCGTTAGCGAAGGTTGGTAACAATATTGGCATACATCTGTCGGTCTTGAGTAGCTCGGAGCAATGCAGTTGTGCTCATAAGGGTCCAATCGCGAATGTTTTTCAGCCATGAGTGTTGTCGTCTGCCTGGACCTCTCTTTCCATCTATTTTACCCTCTATTATTAATTTTAGAATATCGTACTTAGGATTACGATATACATGTCCCAGATAGGCTGTTTTTCTTCGTTTTATTGTTAATAGTAGTTCCCTGTCTCTTCGCATTTTCCTAAGAACCTCTTCATTTGTTATGTGTTGGGTCCATGGAATTTTAAGCATTCTTCTAAACGTCCACATTTCGAATGCCTCAAGTCTGTTCATGGTACCGAGTTTTAAGGTCCACGTTTCAGCTCCGTACAGTAGAATTGAATGTACATATGCTTAAACAAATCTGTATCTTATATTTATGTCAAGTGATGAATTACATAGTAAGCTCTGCATTTTTCTGAATATTGCTCTGGACTGTTCAATTCGTGTTCTAACTTCAACATCGGGATCAACATTTTTTGTAATCCAACAGCCGAGGTATTTAAATTTTTCAACGCACTCTAGTACCGATCCATATACCTATAGTTATATGGGGTCGAACCTGTGGTGTTTTTGTTATGATCATAATTTTTGTTTTTGCAACGTTAATTTTCATGCCAAATTCATCACCTGTTTCTACAATTTTATCAAGTAGGCACTGAAGACCTTCTGGACTGTCTGCTATAACAACCGTATCATCCGCATAACGTATGTTATTTAATATGGTACCGTTGATTTTTATCCCATCTTGGACGTCGGATAATGCAGTGTTGAATATGTGTTCCGAGTATATGTTAAACAGTATTGGTGATAAAATACAGCCTTGTCGTACACCTTTTTCAATGGATACTAGTTTTGATGTTGTCTGCCCTATTCTTATTGAAGCTTCTTGGTTCCAGTACAATTTTTTTATAAACTCTATATCTTGTCTATCTAATATCTTATATTTAAGGAATTCCTTAAAGTGACCATTATTCTATTGCATACATGTTTGAGTTATTTAGCCGAGAATTTTTTGTATGTTAAACATTGAACAGAGATTCCCATTAAGTCAATACACACCCGCTTATATTATTATAAAAAAAAATTCTTAATGACCAAACCGAAAACTTCAGAAGATTTAAGTCTTGACTTCTTGGTGGCCAGGTACCTACATTCACTTGTACGACCAACTCACTGCTGAAAAGTTTCGAAATACACGTCAAATACATATACATATTTGCTGTTATTTTAAGTAGTACATTTGGCGCAATAAAATTCGCGCAATAAAATTCTTCAAAGTGAAGAGGCTTATAAACCATCATAGTATTTAAAACAGAATTTACTTTGTTTAGGTTTTGAAGAATACTATTTGTCAGTACTGTAATTATATAATTGTCTAGTTTATCGTTAAATAAAGCTTTTAGGTTAAAAGTTACAGAGGTACTTACGATTACCATAATCACACGAAGAGTAGGTACTCACACCTGAATTTTTAGCTCCTTTAACAAAAACTTTTATTTCTTCCTCAACCCCAAAAAAAAATTAGGATTAGTATTTTTTTAATGAAAATGTCCTTTTTGGCCTAAGTGAACATAAACAGCGTTTAGGTACTCTAGGTAAAACTCGATGTTGTGTACAGTTTTCGTAATATTTTGATGTGAAAATTATGAAGTAATAACCGCTCCTGATATAAGCTAATGGTTAAGTAAAGTTTTGTAACCTTCTTATTTGTAAAATTAGATATTGTTAATAAAAATGTACTCTAATATTGAATACACCGACACGTTGTTAACTTTAACCGAGTGTTTAGGAAACTCTAGTGCAGCTGTTAGACTAAGAATAAAAAGAACAATTAATAAAGAAAATATTATTTTAAATTTAGTTGATCAATATTCAACAGTTGGTATAAGGAAAATGGCAAGACTAACAAATTCGTCTTCTTCAAGTACTTGGCGGATACTTAAAAAGCAGCAGCTCAAACATCACGAAATCTTGCTAGACGATAATACCGGTAATAGTCGATGTTCGTGAAACATTGCAAGAAAGGACAGCCCTTAATCCAAATTTTTTTAAATGCATTCTTTCTACGGAAGAGGCCACCTTTACGCGACAAGGTATGTTTAACTCCCATAACGCACACTACTGGTGTGATGAGAATTCACAAGTCAAAAGAGTATCGTATTACCAACACACATTTAAAGTAAAAATTATCGATAAATTAGTGAACATCTTTATTTTTTATGCCCGATGGAGCTCCACCGCCCTTTGATAGAAAGTGTCGTAATTGGTTGAGTAACAATTTTCGGAATCGATGGATTAGTAGAGGTGTAAGACTAATGGATTCTTTAGAAAAAAGGATAGACATTTCGAACACTTACTCTAATTGAATTTTATTTTTTATTTGTTCTTTATTTTAATTTTCTTTCTGTGATTTTTTTAAGTATAAATTCATCATAAGTTTATACCAGGCGCGGTTATTACTTCATAATTTTCAAATCAAAATATTCCGAAAACTGTACGCAGTATCGAGTTTTACCAAGAGAACATTTTTGGTGTAATTTTGAACGATGGTATTATGATTAATAATTCTGCCCTTAAAAAAATTATGTTGAATAATACGTTGTACGAATCGTGTAACTAGCACCCTCTATGAGAGTTAGAAAAACAAATTCATGGAATATATCCAACTTTCAAAACATATTCCCATAAGATTTCATAACAATGTGGCACTTTATCTTGAAAACAGATTGCGTTACAAAATTTTTTTACTAAGCAAAGTCCATTTATTTTTCAGTTTTTTACCTATCCTAGAGATGGTGTTACCTTTTTTTTTAATACTCAAATTGAAGTTTAAAAGCTACTTTAATAATTATAACTCATAACAATCTTCATATGTTCTGTTTGTAGAAAAGATTTTTTAGATATCCTTGTAAATACAATAAACGAATAAACCCTTATAAACACAATAAATGCCATTGTTCAGTTCCTGACATGAGTGCCATGAATGAATTGAAGAAGTACAATACACATAATTAAGCTGCAGTACACCAGTAACTTTATATCAGATAGGTTTCACAAGAGCACTACAATTAAATTCCAGTCTGATTATAAACTTTGGATTGTAAGACTGGTGTATGTAGGAGAGTAAATTAGGTATAAAAGACATATGTGGCTAGACGCGTTACTGGCTACAGCTAAAGATTGCAGGTTCGAGTCCTGCCGGATGCGAAATTTTCTCAATTTTTAATTAATGCCATTTTCTAGTTTCTTAATTTTAAAAATATCATAAAAGATACGTAAGTACACCATATGGTTATAAAATTAATAAACAGATTCAGATATGTACTTGCCCATGGGGTTTTTTATAGATAAATATATTCATAAAAATCGTACTCCACGAAATCACCTTTTTTTGGTTTCTTTCGATTTCTTTATTTGGTGAAGATTCTTTTATACATTTCTTGTTGGAATTTTTCTTATGTTTTCTTATTAACAAGACAATAAGTACTTTTTTGTATGGGTAGCTACATTCGTTTTCAGTACCTATAAAAAATACAAATATATTTCCCAAATTATTCTTTTTAACAAGCTGCGCAGTAATAACTTCTATTTTCTGTTTATAATATAATTTACAAAAACTATAAAATTCTGTAATTTTACTACCCTGAAATCTGAATAAAGTAGCACTATTAGCATTGTGGTTAATCTACATGGTAATGTACCTACAAAATTATTAGACAGAAAGCGTATGGTTCAGCACGATTACTTTATTAGTTGTAAAATCCAATAGCACGAATCTCATTCATTGCTTTATTTAATTGTTTGGAGATAACAAAGAATATTATTGGGATCTGTCGATTTGTCGATTTTAGCTTTACACCAAACATTACAGGAAGGCACTTTTATACTACAAGTAAACAATATATAATGCTTTTTCTAAAATCGATATTGTTTATATTAATAAGTTACATTAACGAACTATCCTAGTGTGAAATTATGAAATTGGTATACTTTTTCGGGACTTTTTAAAATAAATAATACTTCACCTACTGTTTTTTTAAATGTAAAAAATAAAAAAAAATAATCAATTTATGCGCCATCTGCTGTTACCGTGAAAATAAGCTATAGCTCCACTTTTGCCGAAATATTGACTAAAAGAATAGCAGACACATGAAAATTTAGAATGATTATTAAAATATAAGTCATTTTCATTTTTACAAAATATTGAAATATTAAACAACCCTTAGTTGACTGTATAGCTGACTATATACTGACTCTAAGATGGTGTTAAAAATTTTAATTTGATTAAATGATTTAATTTTTAGTTAGAGCTGTTTGTAGCAAATTCAAAAAATACTGTTTTAAGAAAAACGCGTTTAAAGCTAAAACTAAGTATTTGATGTAGTATAATGCGATATTTTACCACTAATAGTTATAGCTATTATAGTGTGCTATCCTTGCCAAACAATTTACCTTTCTCTTTTTTAAAACCAGTTTGCTGCTCACTTAAAGCTTTTTTTTCTTGCTGAGCGGGCCACTTTTGTTGTATCAATGCTTTGACTGTTTTATCATATACATGTACAAAAGAACCAATAGTGAATGCCATTATTCGTAGATTTCCTAAAATACTTTTATAGCTATTATTAAAACAGCAGAAGAATTAACAAGTTGAACAGTTTTTGCTGCATTATGAGAATGTTTAGCAGCAAAGTGCCAGAGTAAACCATTACAACTTTCATTTTTCTTTTGAGTTTAACCTTCCTCAAATGTTTTCAATAATCTTCACTACAAAAACGCAATCTGTTTCTTTAATGTAGTATTAGTATCACATTTAGAGATTACACTAAGGCATTCAAATTTTAATCCATTTTTCTACGTGGTATAAGATATTAAAAAAATAGTCCAAGACACTATCTCCATCAATAAGACCAGTGGTTGGCAGTAGGGAGGAGTTGCATCCCCACTTATGTGAAGTCTTGCAGCTAATTCTGGGAATTGACTGAACTAGGTATACTTTTTCAAGGGTATTCCGATAATCCTCGCAAGAGTAAAGTTTGAAATTTTTCTCTGTGACATAGTAGAGGGAAGACTGAACAATGCAAAGCAATGGTGTTATTTGGGGAACTTAATATCAACTATACTCAGACCACTTTACACGGAAAAGAAATCTCACTTAAAAACCGTCATAGATAAAAAGAAGCTAAAACCCAATATTTGGGACCAGAACCATCTCATTAAAACAACAGTAGTACAGTCATAAAAAAGAAAGAAATAAATAGGGAAAACTCCAAGTACTGGAACCATCCAGAAGGACAAGACGCTCCTGGGAAACTATAATCAAAAGAGATCTTTCAACTGTCTAAATCTCTGTATTATCACGGGAATATTAACAGGGCACTGCCGATTAAAAGCACACATGAAAAAATTACGATTGGTATATGAAGCAAAGTGCCAATTCTGTGAGGAAGAGGACGAAACATCGATACACATACTCTCAGAATGTATATACCTAGGATCATAAGAAATAGAAGAGAAAGATCTACCTAACTTGAATCCCAACGATTTCTTTCTAAGAAAAATAGGACTAGAAGAGGTGGTATATGTCTAAGGAAACATCAGAATTATAGCAAGAAAATAGGGACATTATAGATCTTATAGGTAGTAGGTGTATCTGTCACCCCTGATTACGCACATACATTCAAAATCTTTAGCTGTCACAACTCGGCACTCCACGTACCGATACCTTTGGTGGACAATGTGGCTTCTCAGGTCACTGGGATTTTCTACAAGCGGGTCAAGGTCGTGGTATAGTATTGGTGTTAATTTCCAGTTGGCAATCTAAAAATTTGATGAAGTAGTCTTGTTGTGAAGATCTGCTGGTGTAATGATCACCAAACACCTCAATTTCCTTCGTGGAACATAACTTCTGCGAAGTTCATGGCTGTCGTAAGATGGCTCTTGGTGTCGTTGGTCGTTAAAAGAAGTTACCAACCGATTTATCCAATGACGAGCCGTAGAACTGCGGATCGTGGCATTTGTGCTTTAATCAAGCTACGCCAATAATTAGTTTAGAATAATCTTTTATTGTCTTAATAGACATCTTTCTTTTAAATTTTTTATTTAAACAAAAATAGAGGATTTTCCAAATGTTAATCAGTACGTTTTATTCAACTGCATTATTTTTTTGAATAAATATATCCTGTTATCATTTACTCTTTAATATTATTTAACTAAAACAATGTTACAAACTTTTTTCTCGATATCTTAATTTGTTTTGCAAGAAGACCAATAAAAACTGTTAATAGAAAGAAAGTAATTTTGTTTAAGCTTTTTACAGTTGCACATTTTTCATACAAACCTTATTAAAACAAACTGTCGCTAATTCTGAATCTGACATTTGTTTTTTATTTTTTTTTTTCGGTACAGTGAACTGCAAATGAAATTTTAAGCTTTAAGTGTTATTGCACGGGAAAACCTAAACTGGCAACAAACCGCAACTTCAAAGCAGAAAGTTTCGTTTATTTTTTATTCGGATCATCGAGTTACAAAGTAAACTTTTGTGAAATTTCTATTCTCTTATACAAATAATAGTATATTACATAAAAAGACTCGTAAGCAGCGATTTACACAATTATAAAAAAAAGGAATAAATTTTGGGTATTTGGTCCGTAAACTAGTAGGTACTCTTCTCATAAGGTACTTTATACTTTATAGCTTCATTAGAAGTAAAAATACTAAAACAAATAATTACAATGAACACAATTTGCGATTTTTATACCCACAACAGCAGTAAATAAAAACATAAAACACATTAAAACTTACATAAAAAACACAAAATGTATAATCTGCGTACATAAACACATTAAAACTTAATAAAAGATATTAAACACTCGTAATGTCGTATCGTTAGATGTTACTCATTAAACTTTATTTTCTTGTAATTAAAAAAGAAGAACTTTAAGGACGATTTAATAATAATAATTTAAGTATAATACAGGAGAAATTTATTGGCACTTTGTAAATTAATAGTGCGGTTAAATTCGGTTAAATACTCGTATACCCTACAAAATATTGCTTAATTGACTGGTATCGGTTTTCTTATTGAAACAGTTCTTGTTTTTATAGATATGATCAATTTTCAGAACTTTCTGCTTTTATAATTGTGAACAATAACTTTAGTTTAATTATAATCAAAATAATGAGATGTGCTCTGGTGATTCTGAATAATGTGCTGTGCGTACGACAAAAGCCGCCAATGCCGTGAGAAACCGAATTTTAAGAAATTCGCTCCAAAAACATAAAATAACACACATGTTATACAAAAAAATCTTTTTAGGCAAAAGAATAATGCACTAATCCTAGCAATTTTTTAAAGTTAATCGGATCTTAATGCAACTTTTTGCGTTCGATTCGGAAGACCTTTAGGAAACCTTTAGTTCCCATGCTATAATGGAAAAATAAAAACTGCATTATTGTAGTTTAAAAATCTAAAATTAATAAAAAAAGAAAAACTTACAACTCGGAAAACATTCATGAATATAAGTTCAGTTTTTAAACTCTTGTGTTTTTGAAGTTTCTGAACACAAAGAACACATTGACGATCCTGTACAAGGTATCTAGTGAATGGCATCTACGAATTTTCATAAAACTACAGAAGACGTAGATAATATAGTTAAAAATCCGGGATAACAGTTTTAACGAATTTTAGTATGAATTTTTCTAAAACTCTAGGAGAAGACAAAGATGCGAGGCACCACGTACCTATTGGATGATTGCCGACGTGATATTTGTGTTCGGCGACCTCAAAAATAATCAAGAATTTATTTTGAACCTGCAATAATGTAATTTTTATTTGTCCCTTATGGGATAGAGCCAAAAAGTTTCCTGAAGCTCTCCTAAATCGAATGTAAAAAGTTGCATTAAGATCCGACTTACTTTAAAAAATTTGTAGGTTTAGACCATTTTAATACTTTATTTCCTAGTCTATTTAACCAATGAAAATAATTTGACGGTGCAAGAGAAATTTAACAAACAGAATGACACAGTGTGTGCATGGTCATCATTAGAAGCCGCGCAAGTCATACCGAGAGTTGAGAAAATCACCACCTGGTGTCAGTGATGACTTGGTGGGGCGTTGATTTGATGGCACTACTGAGTTATTTTTCTGCGAAAAAGGTGTGAAAATGTTTGCTAAAGTTCTGAATTGTGTTAAAAAACCTCTTAATCAAACAATGTTTTAAAGCCAGCATTGGATATTTTAGCAATAATCGGCTTAAGGGGCAACTATAAATAGTTGCAAAGGGCAAGGTAAGCCCTAAAAGATACAGCAATAAGGATTCTCGTAAAGTTGTCCTGGTGGATGCAATAAATAATTTTCCTCTATTTGAGGTACGTGATGCAATCGACGACTGGCCGAAGAGCCTTCGAGTCTGCGTCAAGGACAAAGGTAGTCATTCCGAATAAAATTATTATTATTATTATTTTGAATTAACAACATATTTGGTAATTACCAATAACAATTTTAAAAAGAAATTGCATCTGTTTGTTTGTGAATTTGAAAAAACCGTGTACCATGTAATATTATACTTAAAAACAAGCCTTTACCCGCTACATAGTTGCGTCAAAATTTGGATGAGAATATTACCTGATCTTACCGCTATCGCATATTATATTCGAACTAATTATGTAAATCATGCATTTAAATATCAAATTTTATATTTCTGCATCAAGCAGAGAAAGATCCGAACATTAGATACGTTCAACAATAAAGTCCTTCGAATCCCTTTTAACTTATGCGTTTTTAGACCAATCTGAACCATGTTTAATATAATTGATCATATAGATTTAAGATGTATTTGACTTGGTATTTATTACGTAATTGACATTATTAACATACCCTCTATATTTGATTAAAATAAAAGAAAAACAATATTAAGTAAAGTTCATTACAATATACTGCTGAAATCTACAACCAAATCGGTTAAGCCATTTCTAAGATATGAGTTAAAAAACATACAGACCTACCCACAAACAGACATAACAAACATACAGACGAAATGAAAAAAAAATGTTTTGGGTTGGTTCTCTTGGATATATACAGGCCCCCTATTACGTTTTTTAAATATATTGGTCGATAATTACAGTTTAATTATATTTATAGATAAAGCATATATTTAGATAAACTAAGATTGCATGAATAGAAAATTACATACGAATAACATAAGTAAGATTTATTGTTATATCACATCTCTTTAAAAAATCGTACAACATAACAGCAAACATAAATTAGTAAAGTAAGTTATAGAAAAATAAGACAAAATAATTAAAAAACAAATAAGTTTTAATACATTAATTTTATAAGCAGAATGAATAACCAGAAGTAGAAATGTATATATTTTTAAAAGAACACTCCCATTTTTGGAACGAGTTTCCTTTCGCGCGTTACGACTAAGACTAGCCGAAAAAAATTCAGACCAAAAAATGTCACGGCACGACACGACCGACACGACACACGCATGTTTCTCTGTCTGTCTGTCTCTCTCTCTCTCTGATAGATAGATATATCTTTATTTAAATAGGAAACACTAATATACATAAATACTAATAAAAGTACAATTAAAAAGACACTAATTTAAATTAAAAGAAAATTTACATTAAAAAGAAAATACTGTAGAAAAAAAATAAGTAGGTACCTATAATAGTATTATATTTTATTTCATCCTGTTTTTATAAATTAATAAATTCATAAACATTTTAAAAATAGTTCGTAACTTGACTAGTTAGGTACGTTAAATTACCTTAACTGTCAGTTACTGTCAAATATTTTAAAATTTTGTATTAAATTGTTAATTCCTGTTTTAAATTAAATTAAAATAAAAAGTTATTTTTGGTATATGTATGTCATCTAAACCTCTGGTATTGTATGAATGGACACTTTTTTTAAAAGAAACGAACTGTTGAAAATATTTAGGTAATAATGGATTTACTATTTTCTATTTTGCTTTGAACAGTGTAGTGTCCCGAATTTGTTAAAAGTTTATACAGGTTTTTTGTAGATAATAAATAATAAAATAATAACAATAATGTATCCTGACAGTGTATCTCCAAAAATTCCGGATATTGCTGATGGAGTTAGGTAAGTAGAGATTTTATACAGACAATAATAAATGTATAAACACTGTGTTGTGTTTACAAGTTACAATTCCTTCACTAATTAATCGAAAGGAACTTCGTTCCATCCGGGTGTCCCTTGACACCTCCCCCTTTTTTATTTTAAAATTACCTATAGGCCTTTAAATACGACAGGTAATCAACTTGGACGCTTGGAAACAAATGAAATCCAGACTCTCTATTAAAAAAGGTTTGCCAATATCAGACACAAATTTTTAATATATTGTTATCAAAATGAAAAAAAAAACTCTGAGTCAAAATTTATTTCAGTGTGGACTATATTTTTATATAATATAAAATTCTCAGCTTCCCGAATCTGCCTTGTGGCAAACAAGTAAAAATTCATCTTTTTATAGCTTTTGTATAATTCATAAGAAGTCGCATACAAGTTGAAATAGTACTATGTAAATTTCTAATTTTAAAGCATGTAAATGGAGTGCATTCGGTTGAGTTGAATTTTTGTTTAAGTCGCCTAGAGCCTGTTCAAAGTATGTTGTCCTCATTTTCAAAATGTGTTGTTATTCTAGTGAATAAAATTTGCAGGACGGATTTGCATTTCTTTTCAGTTTATTTCCAACGAAATATAATAGAGTTTGATGGCTGGACAAAAAATAAAATTCTTGAGATTAAGATTTTTGGAATCAAGGGTCGAAAAATAAAATTTTACTACTTAATAAAACTTGTTTTGAAATATAATACGTTCACTTTCTAAGAAATTGTACATTATACGTGAAATGTAAATTTTGTTACACACATACATTTTTAATTGAATAATTAAAATAATAATAAATCAAAACATCGCCTACTGATATTTTGATTTAGCAGTAAATATTAGCAAAAAAATAGACTCCATTAAAGCTATTTAACAAATTTTCTACTAGATTTATAAAACTACTTGTTAAAACCATATAAGTTGGAGCATACAAAAAAAAACTGACAATTTCTTTTAAATAATTTCGTTTCTATAAATAATACGGCCTTGTTCCTAAAAATATTCCAGAACTGCTTAAAACAACGAAGTAACTAGATGGCCTACATGTGAAAAGACAGATCTTCATTATGACGTACTTTTCAGGTAAAACTCTATAAATTTCAAATTATAGTCATTTTTCGCGGCGTCATTACCCCTATAAAGTAAGTAATAATACCTCAACCACCAATTTTTTGTTTTTTCCGTTTGGTCTGGTCATAAGTCATTTTTTTCCGTTTTACCGACTTTTTTAACTTACGTTATAGTTGTGCTCCGAGTGTTACATTAAAGGGGTTGTAATTGTCTGATGTTGTTATAACTATAACCTCCTTTAAATACCTGTTAATTGTGACTAGTGATTAGTCAAATTATCATTCCATCTTTACATTTTATCTCCGTGAGGAGGAGTTGTAATACCTTATTCTCGCCTATCTAAAGAACACTTTGGAAGCCAACAAGGGTAAGTTTTTATCTTTATTACTTCCTACCTACCTACCTATTTTTGATAGAAAATACGACTAATGAAAATGCCCCTTTCGTTATGCATTTCAGAAAAGAAAGAAGAACCTATTTATTTCTTTGGAAATTTTGGATTTTGTTTTATTTCATACTAGCTGTACCCGCGACGTAGTTCGCGTGGCGTGTCGATTTTTATATAAAAATTTCTCCCTCGAATTCGTTAAAGGAGTGGGGGAGAAATTTTTATATACCAGATGTTAAGTTGAAAGAAAACCGCATTCGAATCGGATCAGTAGTTTTAATGTGATGCGCGCACAAACATACAGACAGACAGACAAAAAAATCTAACCACATTTTTGGGTTCTATATCGATGTAGTAACACCCCCCGCTAATTATTTTTTTAATATCTTTAATGTACAGAATTTTTATTTCTACAGGTTTATTATAACTATAGATTATTTTTCACGCCCTCGCATGGCCCCTTGTGGGTGGAATTTTCTAAAATCCGTTCACAATTGACCTCAAACTTATAAAAATAACTATTTTGTTAAGTTTTAAACCTGTAGGAATTATAGATTTTAATTTATTTTCACGCCCCCGCATCCCCCATGTGCGTGGAATTTCGAAAAAACCGTTCACAATTGACCTCAAAATTATAAAAATAACTATTTTGCAAAGTGTCAAACCTGTAGGACTTATAGATTTTAATTTTTATTATTTTTTATTTGTCACGCCCCCGCAATCCCCCCTGTGGGTGAAATTTTGTAAAATCCGTTCACAGTTGACCTCCAAATTATAACAATAAGATGATTTCTGTGTAGCTTTAACAATTAAGGTTGCACACGCGACGCAAGCTTAAAAAATGGAGTAACTTCCCCCTTTTTCCCAACATTTCCCTTCACCCCAAGTAACATTTTCTGGCTCTTTTTGGTAAAAGTGTCGACTCTTTATGGAAACTGTATTTTGGGCACGATACATTTTTAAGACACAATGTCCACTTTTAGACCGCTATAAGCGGGAAATGAGTCCAAAATGGTGATTAAAATGTGTTCTAAAATTTCCAAAAATGTGTCTCTATGTGAGTCCAAAATATTCCTATAATGTTCCTAAAATATGCCTCGATTGTGACTTTTGTTTCCAATCGGTTCCTAAAATAAAACACTAATGTGTCCAAATTGTGTCTATTTTCTTTCCAATTTGATCAAAAAATGTACAGACTATGTGTCCAAATCTAAACTGTAATGTGCCCTGTATTGTGGTCGCATTGTTTCCAGAATGTTTTATTGCTTTTATTTAATGATATAGTCACAAAATTGGCGCGCAGTGTTCTACATTTCACCTAAATTAATATTTCGCATCCATTGTGTATCAAAATATATCCAATTAGACACAAATACGTCTGAATATATTCTGGAATACCTATATCATGAAGGCAAAATAGTAATTGCTGAAATTTTTAAATATTTAGCACATCATTACCTTATAATAGGCAAAAAATTAATTCTAACACATGAAAAAACCCTTGCGAAGTAAACTTTACTGATAATAGTTGACATTGTACTTCTAATAATTAAATACGCCTTAACATTATAGAGTTATTATAAATTAAATGAATTTATTATTTTTTTTTTTCAAATTTTTTATTTTTTATTTTTCCATGTGGTTGATATTTTATAATTCAAGGCATAATGTTTATTAACACTTGTACTTAAAATAATGCAAAACTCGTTAGTTTGAAATAATAATAAAAAAAAATCCTTTTTGTTGAATTACTTATTAAAATATGGCGTACCTATAGTGGGCGTCCAAAAAGAAACATGGTTCTGTAATGTTGACAATATTTTCCCATAAAGTGTCTATCATGACACATTTGTTAAGAGAAGAAACAATTCAGAATTATTTTTCTAAATATAGTCCAAAAATGGTCTGAAATATTCCTATAAGGGCGCAGAGACACATTTCAGAGTAACCTGCGCCTACAAAAAACGCTCTAATGAATAACGGACACATATCGGAAAATTTGTGTCAGAAATGCGCCTAGTGTGTACCGAACAGTGTCCGTTTTTATTTGTGTAGATTAGATTCAATCGCTTTTCTAACCTCACTTTTTACGTTTTTTAAGAGCAAATCGACCAAACAACGTAAAACGAGCCCTTTTCTGTCGAGTTAGAGCATTCTGAGTCGATTCTACGGTTAGTTTTGAAAATATCACTTTAATGTTGAAATTTTGATAATTGGTGGTCATTTTGTGTGTAAAACGACCAAACAACGTAAAACAAGCCCTTTTCTGTCGATTTAGAGCATTCTGAGTCGATTCTACGGTTAGTTTTGAAAATATCACTTAAATGTCGAAATTTTAATAATTGGTGGTCATTTTAAGTGTAAAACGACCAAACAACGTAAAACGAGCCCTTTTCTGTCGATTTAGAGCTTTCTGAGTCGATTCTAGGGTTAGTTTTTAAAATATCACTTTAATGTCGAAATTTTGATAATTGGTGGTCATTTTGAGTGTAAAACGACCAAACAATTTAAAGAATTCAGACAATTTCCTATTGGTACTGTTAATCTCTTTTTTGACATGTCTATAGTAAGTGCTATTGTGAACAAGTCGACCAGTATTTCTGTTTATTTTAGGCATATTTCATAAATATTTTTGAGCTGTTGTGTTGTGTATTTTCACTTTATCAATAATCCTGTTTTCAACGGGATGAACTAAACTTAAACACATTGCAGAATCAAATTGGAAATAATGTGTGTAAAATGTTTCTAGATGGAACTCTATGTGCCCGAGCAACACACAATGGAAACAATAAAGAAACTTTATGTTGAAGAGTTTCCTATATGGGAACTCTTGTGACCAGTCAACTCATTTCAGAAACAAATTGGAAACATTTAACTAAGAAACAAATCAGAAAATCTGGAGTTTACTTAGTGTCGACACATCGTGTGTAAATATTGTTGATGTGTTCAAACTGACACAACGTAGAAATAATTTGAACACATGTGTATAAAATGTTGCTATTTAGACATGGACTTTCTTTTGACACAATTAGGTTGAAAATATGTCGACACAAACTTAAATATTTTGGTCACAATTTGCATTGAGGCAGAAGTGCTACATAAAGGGTCGACACAGTCCAGGCACAAGAAAACTGTGCCCGAGTTCTGCCTCAAATTGCTACTTGGGACTGCTCTGCTCCTATTGATTGTAGCGTAATAAAAAGTATACTATAACCAGCACAGGAGTATAAAAAATAATTTCGTTAAAATCCGTCGAGTAGTTTTTGTTTCTATAGCGGTTACACAGACAGACAAACAGACAAAAATTTTACTGATTGCATTTTTGGAATCAGTATTGATCCCCAATGACCCCCTAATAGTTATTTTGAAAATATATTTCATGTACAGAATTGACCTCTCTACAGATTTATTATAAGTATAGATAACGAACTACAGTGTTTTTACCAGTGTGCTTGCTGGAAATAATCTTGTACAGTTCCGTGTCTATCTTTAATTAGTCGTTTTTTTTATTGTACCAGTAATTGTATTTATTTTTTGTATTTTTAAAATAGGCCCCAATTAACTCAAGTTAATAGCATAAGCTATTAGGTGAAACCAACAAAATTTTTGCAAATGTTTTTTTTTAAACTTCCATTTTTTTTTTAAAGTATATATCTTTTTGGAGTACACATAAATAGCAATATTTTATACTCTGTTATCTTTAAATGTGTCTGATACTGTATTTTGAGATTCATTTAATGTGAATATATTATGTATTTTTTTTATAGTGAAATCTGATTTAGTGTTTTATTTATTTACTGACATTGTTAAGTTTTACTAGATAATTTTATTTTTGACTAGTGTCTGTTGTTTCGATCAATATTTTCTTTTAACTGCTAGTCAAAAAAAAATTAACTAAATTTTGATTGATCATAAACTTTCTTGTGAAACAAGTTTTGCTCAAACCACAAAGGATAAGTTAAAGATTGTAAGTACTTATTATCTTTATTTGTTTTATTTTTCGGTCACTGGGTTAAATGTAGAATTTCAAATTTCTTAATAATAATCTACCGACATATTGTCACGCCTGGGGGGATAGGAAGATGTGCCATAGTGTTTTGGGATAAGGTGTAGCTTACTGAAAGCACTTCCCACCCAGGTCGTGGTTATCTACGCCCTGGTTAGGTATCCTGCTGAAGGCAGAAAACTAACCAAGGGGAAGATGAGATAAACAACAGGAAACAAACAACAAATATATTAACAAAGAAACAATAACAATGAATAATTAAATATGACTAACGAATAACAAAATACAAATCTTAACTAATCTTACCAAATAAAACTATATGGTGGCATGTCACACTTACTCACGAAAATACGTCAAGAGTCACAACGGCCCAGACTCAAGGGTTTGTTTTAGGGACACCACAAAGGGTAACCCTTACAGACAACCTTAGACTCCGAACTCCTCGAGTGCGACCTCAACGACGCTCTTTTATAGCCAATTCTTACGCTACGTGAGAATAAGAATTAAACTATATGAGGTCGCCTTGAAATCTAACGTACTGACTTTGGCCTGGATAATTACAATACAAAATAATACAATGAAATCTAAAACAATTAAACTACCCTATTATCGTCTGTGACAATATTTTCAACTAAATTATATATTTCCTTTTTATCTTTGGTTTGGGTTTCTTATTTTTTCCATCCATTGGCAAACATTTTTATTTTTCTTTCATTTTTATTGTTACTTTAAATATTTTGACGCTAGAACACTTTTAAAAATTTCGCTCGAACGAGTTCACGACTCGCTCTCCACCAAACAATTTGGTGCCGTTCGCAAAAGTGAATCTTAAAACAACATTTATACAAAAAGTTACAAAGTGATAAGAATATTAAGTAAAAAATATAAACATACGTCTATGTTTACACATTTGTGTTGAAAGCAACAGGTATCGCTTAAGCCAGGCTTTTTAAGACTTATCAGCTTTATTGCAAGGAAACATCCAATTATAAAGCTTCTACCACAGCAACAGAAAAAAGCTTAATTAAGTCTGTCTTAAGGAGCAAGAGATATGTAAATTTTTTCAAACGATTTAAACAGAAATTATGAATCTAATCGAGCAAGAGATTGGATAAAGAAATTGTGGATTACAAATATCTGATATCAAGAAGAGTAAATCCTCAATATAAACAGTAAAAACCCTATTATAAAGTTGTTACTAAAAATCTTCATTAATAATGTAAAGTGAATAAATTTCGATTCTATAACCAGTTACGTATATATCAAATTTACATACATATGCAGTCTCATATCACGTATCGCATATGTGGGCAGTACAAATAATTACATTTGCCGCTAAACCTATAATTTATTGCAAGTCAACTTATTTTTAAATTGTGAAGCATTTCGATTTAACCAATTTTCTTGAATAATGGCATAAAATGCGTTTCCGATGTGTGGCTGTTAAAAATGATGGAACGCCAAGAAACCAGGTCAAACGAGAAACGGATAAGATTTGTGATCGCTTGTTTTATGGTAGTTATATAAAACACAAAAATTTAACAAGTAAACTTACGATATAAAAGTTTTAAGGTGTATTTTCTTTCGTTTGTTTTTATTTAATTTGATTTTATTTACCATGGCTTACCGCTTTAATACTATTTTCTAAGCCTTTGTTTAGCTGACAGCGGGTTTCCACTTTTTCTTCATTACAGGATATGGTTGTCTTATACTGAAGATCGTAATATACATTTTATTCTGTTACCGTATAGTTTGTCCCTAACGTAAATCTTTTGTCCCACCAGTTTTGTCCCATAATATAAATTATAAAGAATAAAAAAGGAGGTATAAAAAGATATTGGTACGATTTATTAGTCTACAATTTTGCTTTTAAAGCTCTAGAGCGGAAAGTGACAGATAGTAGTAAACGCCAAATTTCTATTAGGGATTTGGATGTGAAAAAGTCAAATTTCAATAGTGATCGTAGAAAAAAATAATATCCTAAAAAATATGTAGGCACTAAGTCATTTTCTTCTTCTTTTTTTAGCTACTATCTGCACTAGCGGAGGCTACCGATCAAAACAGCAAACTTATCACTGTCTTTAGCCAATCTTTTACGGGGTTATAACGTCTGTAAAGCTAGAAAGGTCAAGTCGGCAGAATCACTCGTATTATATCTCAAAATGTAGTGCTCATTTAGTGCTAATTTAGTGCTGATAACAGATATTTGGTGGTGTGATAGGGGGACTAAAAATGAGAACACTGCTAACTTTTCATTAAACTAGCAATGTACCATTCGTGACCGCGCTAAAACGGAAACTAATGGAATTAAAAGACGTCACTATTTAGTGCTCAACTAGTGCTGCCAGTACAGCAAAAGATTTTTGAAAAATATTTTTTTTTTATTTTATTTTTCAAATCAACTACTGCTAATATAACGGCGCCAGCAGTCTTGAGAGCTAGAATAAGACTCTAAAACGGAAACTAATGGAATTAAAAGACGTCACCATTTAGTGCTCAATTGGTGCTGTCAGTACAGGAAACGATTTTTAAAAAATAATTTTTTTATTTTTTTTTCAAATCAACTACTGCTAGTATAACGACTCCAGCAGTCTCAAAATTATTACTTGATTTATATAAAACTTCAATGTTGTATGAAAAAACTATTATTTTCAATGATAAAAATAATATTTACTAAGCTAACGACTCACCGAATTTTATTTTAAGATTTGTAATTAGAAAACATTAAGATAATTTATATTTAACGATGAGTAAAAATAATTAAGGCTGATAGCGTAGTTACACTAGCAGGAGTTGATTTGAAAACAAAAAATTTTTCAAAAATCTTTTGCTGTACTGGCAGCACTAATTGAGCACTAAATTGTGACGTCTTTGAATTCCATTCGTTTCCGTTTTAAAGTCTTCTCCTCGCTCTTGAGACTGCTGGAGTAGTTATACTAGCAGTAGTTGATTTGAAAAGAAATATATTGTTTAAAACTCCTTTACTACAACGACAGCACTATTTCAGCACTAAATAGTGAAGTCTTTCAATTCCATTAGTTTCCTTTTTAGAGTCTCTCTCTAGCTCCTAAGGCTGCTAGCGTCGTTATACTAGCAGTAGTCGATTTGAATAAAAAGTAAAAAAAAAAAATATTTTTCAAAAATCTTTTGCTGTACTGGCAGCACTAATTAAGCACTAAATGGTGACGTCTTTTAATTCCATTAGTTTCTGTTTTAGAGTCTTCTTCTAGCTCTCAAGACTGCTGGCGTCGTTATATTAGCAGTAGTTGATTTAAAAAAAATAAATAAAAAAAATATTTTTCAAAAATCTTTTGCTGTACTGGCAGCACTAATTGAGCACTAAATAGTGACGTCTTTTAATTCCATTAGTTTCCGTTTTAGCGCGGTCACAAATGGTACACTGCTAGCTTAATGAAAAGTTAGCAGTGGTCTCATTTTTAGTCCTTCTATCACAGCACCAAATATCTGTTATCAGCACTAAATTAGCACTAAATTATCACTAAATTTTGAGATATAATACGAGTGATTCCACCGACTTGACCTTTCTAGCTTTACAGACGTTGGGTTATAATAAATTAAAACGTGTCTTAATAATGTGAACTAGCATAAACATAAAATTGTAAAAGTTTTTTAAATTAATCGCTTTGTGTTCTACAATAATCTTTAATCTTTATTTCGACAATAGGACAATACACAGTGGTTTATTTAATTTTATTTGCAAAAAATGGCTAAGAAATCAACCATACATACTTTTTAAGTTCACAAGCTCGTGAAATTGTATATTTGATATTAATATTGACTTAACAGTAAGCAAAACGAAGACAATTTTAATTAATTAAAAAAAATGTGGCAGCATTAATAGGTACATATGTTTTATTAAGTTTTAAATATAATATTTAATTTTATATCAATGCAAAAACATTTTTGAACTGATATATTCTTTTAGGTAAAGTCAATAAGTTTATTTTTCTGTAAATTAATGATATGGTGCTAAGGAAAGTTTTCCAATAAAACTAGAAACTTTCACAACTTATTTTTCAATACTTTAAATTTCCTAACTGTGTATCAATTCGTTCATACTTCGATCAGCATAACAGCAACTGTACGAGGTTATTTAAAGTAAATTCGATTGAAAACTTATCCAATAAACTGAAAACTAAAGTCGAGATCCACTAATAAAGTAAAAGATGACGGGCAATAATCATATCGGAAAATGGCACTTTGGATTTCAGTCTAATAAAATTTGATTAACGCGAGTTACTCGAGAAATTTTGCGGCGACATATTTTGAATCGTTATTCGTCTAAGTGCTTACGAAAGCTCTCCCACAGCGGGATTCCACCGCTCCTGGCCAAGATTAGTAAAATTTGATTCGTGACTCCCACTTTTCAGGCGACTCTAACAAATTATACGATTACGTTGTTTTAAAACTCCATATAAATTCGGAATATCAAGTAATAGATTTGGCTTTTAATACAATAACCTGTGTGTTTTGCACTACAAAAAGGTATCAAGAATTTATTAATGAAAATTTCAATGTTATGATTTTTTATATACATTTTATTATTTTTCCTAGGTTAAGAAATTTTATTAAACGCTTGTGTTTAACAGTACATTAAAATTAATAAACCAAAAGCACCTACACATATAAAAAAGCTTTTACCAATAAGTATCAGTAATCTGTTTTTTTTTCGTATTTCTTTTTAAAATTTTTATCAAAATCATTCTAATTTTAAATTAAAATTATTCTCATTTTAAATTAGTGCTAGACATATGATGTTTTCTGTTTGCCACACAAAAGTTCTTTCTGATGCAGTTTCATATATTTACTTGCTGCTCTGCAGTCTGCAGTCTTGTTGCGCTAATAATTGTACTCCTTCCAATTATTCTGAACTTATTTGCACAGGTCAAGATTTAGGTGTCATATGCTTGCAGAATCATTCTAAAGTCTCCTGTATAATTTGCGTTTGACTGTTCCATAACATGCAGCTAGAATTTTCATTAAATAGCATCATGGTTTATAGAAGTTCTTTTACCGTTGCTTAGTCCTAAAAAGAATTCAATAACGACTGATTCCAGCTTGTTCGCTGCAGATGTTCAGCTCTTCTAGCAGTCTTCTGTTTAACATTATTTTACCTTGCTATTCATATTATTAGTTTATTAATTCACCTTCCTTGTGAAGGACGTTTTTATTTAATCTAATAAGCTAAATCAGATTTCTGGCGTGGTGACGGTGACGTATGAATGTATGACGTAATAAAAACCTAACGCATCGATAATATATAATAAAGAGATGTACCTACTGATATCTTATATGAAATTGGTCTCATGTTTTGAGCGACGGTGGCGCGCGAACAATAGGGGGAAGAAGCTCATCGATTCAAAAATTTGGCGGGACAGGGTATGAATTGTTTCATATAGAAATACACTTTTAAAGCTCATATTTTAATTTTTAATATTTTTACTGATGTGTAAAAATATTAAAAATTGAAATATAGACATAAAAGTGCATATTATCTTATAATATTTAGGTAAATAAATATAAAAACTAAATAATAAACAAATTTTGGATTTCTGGCATGGCGACGGTGACGCAAAAACCTAACACCACTCCGCATACTATCTATTCTATAAAAATGAATGTTTGTCTGTATGTTATCGATGAACTCAAATACTACTGGACCGATTATTATGAAAATTGGTATATATATATATATATATATGTATTTTTCCACGGAAAAGGTATTTTCAAAATTTTAAAATTTTCAAAATTTTTAGAATTTTCAAAATTTTTAAAATTTACAAAATTTTCAAAATTTTCAAATTTTTAAAATTTTTTAAAATATTTTAAAATTTTCAAAATTGTGAAGATTTTTAGAATTTTTGAATTTTCAAAAATTTGAAAATCATGATAATTTTCAAAACTTTCAGAATTTTTCAAATTTTCAAAATTTTCAAAGTTTTTAAATTTTTCAATGTTTACTTTAATCGCGTGTAAAGGTTACACGCACATTCTTATTTTTATTGAATACAGCATATACTTTTACAAAATAATGTTGATGTTTCACATCTGCCAGGCGTCCCGTGACGGCTCACTTTTTTTATTTACTCTTAGCTTTAAAGCATTTTTTCCTTAATGATAAAATTTTTTGTGTACCATTAGCATTATTGGTATCACATTTCTATAGAAACGTCGGTTATTATTATTATATGTTCTTCTAAAATTCTCTTTTATTTGATAATTCTTGCAAACTTGTTTTATTTTGCAGTTCTGATATGTTCTAAACTAAAACAATTATTTATTATTAGGTTTGTCATGAATTTTATGTTATTAAAAGTGATTTCATTACATGGTGTGTTTAGAAAAGCCTGGATTCCTGGATGACCTCTTTCTGTATCTAGTTTCATCGACGACTTAATGACTTAATGGGCTGCTAAGTAGTTTCCCTACATCGTTTTTTGTAAAGCTAAACAGTTACGACATTAGTAAACTATTATTTTTGAAACTCTCAACGTATTTTTGAAATTTAGAAATTGTTTGTTTAATTTCTAAATTTCAAAGTTACGACATTATTCCATTTCCCTGCTTTTTTTGTAGACATAAATTAAAGTAAAATATTAGTGTTGTGTTTATTCACATATAAATACGAATTAAAAAAATGGCCCTTGGTAAGCCAGGCGCATCAGTAGATTTATATTAATTAATTATATTAAAAGTATACGTTTTAGAAAAAAATGTTTTAGATAAAAGTTGTAGGTCTCTTCAAGACAAACAAAAAAGTTCCCTAACATTTTTTTGTACAGGGTGAAGTAAAAAAGTTACGAATTTTTTTCCATTTTGATTTGATGTCACGCCCAAACGGCCTTACCGATTTGGCCCATTAACGAACTCGACCGAGATTTTGGGACGATTGATTTTTGTACGAAATTTCATTTTGATCCGTTAAAAAATGCGACCGCTATCGTGTCCACAGATTTCGTTATATCGGAACTATACATACATACATACATACATACATACATACATACATACATACATACATATATATATATACATATATATATATATATATATATATATATATATATATATATATATATATAAACTTTTGAACGGAAGGTGTTTTTGAGGTCAGGGGGACCTAAAACGAAAAACTGTAGTGAAATTTTCCCGAAGTCGTGACCTGCGAACCAGCTGAATAGTAGATATAAATCTACTAAAAACAAAAAAAAATTTTTGCTAGATACTTGTATAACCAAGTCTTTAATGGTAAGCTCACACTTCAATAACTTAAGAGAAATTCTAAGGGAACCATAAAACTATTTGTCTGTAATATCGAAAAGTGAAGAGTTCGGAAGAGGTGTTGCGACAGAGAAATGATAACCAATTTAAGTAACAGAACTTTTTCTATCACTTTTAAGTAAGTCAAGCTTTTGTTTCTCCTTGCCTTTTTATACTGTACTTCCACTTTCGAGTACCTACATCAAACATGCGCTAACTCTGACTAATAATACTTATAATACTAAGGGTATCTTTCTATTAAAAAACAGGTGCTTATTATATTATATATATTATATTTGTTAAAAAAAACACATAAAAGGTTTTTTCATCACTCCGTGCGGAAAGCACTGCTTTCGACCATGCAGGACCGTGCGGAAAGCAATGCTTCCTTCAACGTTACGAAATATAAAACTTTTCATCACTGCGTGCTTTTGACCATGCAGGACCGTGAGAAAAAGCAATAAATGACCGAAACAGAGTTGCTAAGTGTTTCCCAGTCAAAAATAAATGAGATAGAAAGTGAATTAAGAGAAATTAAGGATGAATTTTCTTATAGTTTTGCATCTGATAACGCGGTAGTAAATGCACCACGATATAATCAATCAAACGTTTCATTACTAAATAAAGATTTTGTTGATTCTCAATTATTATCTAATATGCTTAAGTTGAATAAAAAAAATATGTCTATAGAATTAAGCAACTGTTCAAATATTACATTTAACATATTTAACAAAGATTCATAACTATACATAATTTTGTGTTTTTTTTAATAAAAATGTAATAATTTTTTAACTATAAATTTTTTTGTTTTAATGGGGAGGATCCGCCTCCCCCAACCCTCCTTCAGCGCCTTCGCGGCGCAGGCGGATCAGACGTAATACTACTTTTATTATCTTCTTTCCTTTTATTTTAGACAAATTCAAGAGCTTTCCTCACGGAGTGATGAAAAATAGAATACGCAACTCGTGCGGTGCGCAGGTAATCCCATCACTCGTGCTTTTTATCGCGTTCGCCTTTCTCACGCGACAAACGCAATCATGATGGGATCACCTGCTTTCCGCACTCGTTACGTAATGTATTATTTCAATTTACTATTCTGTGACAGAAATGTAATTAAAAGCTTTAACTTTTATCGGAATTCACTGACTTCCACACGTTTTTATTTCTTAAATTAGAATTAAAGCTTACTCAGAGACCGTTTTAAACGAAAATAGTTAATGTGGGTTTTTGATAAATAAGCTTTGAGAAAGGAATTGCAAATATTCTTTTAAATTTGATAGTAAGTCGTGTTATAGGAGTATAATTAGACTAAAATAAACACTTTTTCTATCCTAAAATTATCAACATCAAAGATTTCATTTATCTTTAAAAACTAATAATAACAAATAATCCTTTCAATTAAAGTTAATATCAGAGCCAATTTAAACATCATTGGGTTTACGGCTAATTTTAGGTTCGCATAATAATAAAAATTCGTTTAATGATCGTATACGTTAATAATCAGATAAAAAATGCATTAAATCCAAGAACAACTATCAGTCTACACATTAATTGATTATAAAAACGTCTTATCTCATAATTTGGAGGAAGGATGCTATAAACATCTAATAAAAATAATATATAACCCTTTGTGAAAGTTGAGTAACTTTAACAGAAATTTACCAAATTTTTAAAGAAAACTTAAATTATTTAGTAAAACAGTAAATAATAAATGTATCATATTCTAAAAATAAATTAAACAAATGAACTTATTTGAGACATCCCTCATTGGAACGTCGTTACATCCGGCAGGGTCCGAACTTGAGATCCCTCTCTACTACTGATAGCGTCTTAAACTGTTTGGCCACAGACTATTATGATAGTTACTCGGCGTTTTTGATTATATCTTAATTTAATTTATGTCGCAACATGAAGTTAAGAACAGAGATTATTCTCAAATTGACAAATACAACAAGAAACTTTAAGTCGCTTTTAAAATTTTGTTTACAGATAATTTGATCATTTCAGACATAGAATTTTTAAAATTTAAAAGTTAGACAAACAAAAATTACAAATTTTACATTCGGCAAGACTTAAAACTACAATCTCTTTCTACAACCGACAGCGCCAATTCGGACACGGAAAATTCTAACAATTAGTCGTCGTTTTTAATCATATCTTGATTTAACTCGTGTAGGTGTCATAGATGCTATGAGATAGAGATCGTAGCTTCGACTCCCGTCAGGTGTGAAATTTTTTTGTAATTTCCTTCTTAATGTCAATTGCGACAACATCTAGGATGAAATTAACAGAATCGCCGCTATGCAGAGGCTGCGAACAGGAAGAGGAAACAGTAGAACACATTATGTATGACTGCTCTGCTTTTTCTGAAATCAGAAGATCCGTATTGGGCAAGTACTGGCTTACACAAGCCGATGTCAGAGAGATCCCCCTCGGGAGCCTCATCACCTATTTTAAATCACTAGGCCTGGTGACAGCCTGAGGTGAGGATATCCCTACATACAGGAGGATGCACAATGGGTCATATGTGGCATCAGTGCTGGCTGAGCACTAGCTCGCCCCTCCCCAAATTTCCAGAGATCCAGAATGTTAATTCTTTTGTAAAAATTTTAAATTTTCAAGATGATACTACTGTTATAAACTTTGTTTAAATTTTCTAGAATGTTCTGCCGATTTTCTAGAATCTTCTTTCAATGTACTATAATTTGCTTCGGAAAGTGTCTCAATTTTTTCTTCTAAGTGGCGTATCATAACTTACTTCTCTGCCTAGTAAAATTCAAACATTTCTGAAACTTCTTTATGATTAATTAAATCTTCCTTAAATTGTTTTAAAAGAACAGCTTTAATACCATCCGTCTGTATATCACGGTCTTAAAGCTATCGTGATGAAACGCGGACGTCTGAAATCACCAACACGCAGTAAGCAAGCGTGTTAATTAAATGCTCATTCCTTCTCCTTGTGAAAAGAGGCCTTTGGCTTTAGAGTGGGACGGTAACGGTCTAATTATTATGT
Organism: Altica lythri; assembly: GCA_964028335.1. Lineage (NCBI taxonomy): Eukaryota > Metazoa > Arthropoda > Insecta > Coleoptera > Chrysomelidae > Altica > Altica lythri. Next base: position 41,980,930 of record OZ034806.1, on the reverse strand, counting down.
TTTTATGTTATACATCATTATTAACATATTGTAACGGGATAACCGTAAAGGAAGGGACCTTAATTTGCAAGATTGTTGTTGACAGTTGATTTTTTAGAAGTTTGTAAAAAAATCAACTGACCATTTTAAATAATGTTTCTAGAAAATTCTAGAAACTTCTAAACACACTGACTAGATTAAATAATGTTATATATAAGGGGATGCATGGGCAGTTAACGTCAGTTCGAGTCAAGTGTTCACAAGAGTTCATTGTATTGTCAAGTAGTTAGACGTTATCCAGTAGAGTTCAGTGTATCTTAACAATTTTGTAAATAAATTGTGTAAAAAGCCCCCATACGTGTTTCAAATTGGTGTCAGGTGTGGGGTGAAGATACAAGAATGCCTGGAAAAAAAGATAAATGAACTATTGGTGGCTGAGCTCAGAAGAGAGCTTGAAGAATTAGAGTTGGAAACTACTGGAAGCAAATCCGTATTGTTGAGAAGGCTCCGTGAGTACTACGTAAATAATAATTTGGACCCTGACGCTGTGGAGTTCGAAGACCCAGTTCAAAAAGCCAATTCTGAACTAACCCAACAACTTTCCCGGTTGCAAGAAGAACAAACTCAACAACTTTCCCAGCTGCAAAAGGAACTATCAGAACGAATGACGAGCCAACAAGAAGAACAATCACAACAACTGACCCAGTTGTCCACTCAGATAAACAGCCAGTGCAAAGATATGTCCCAGCTGAAAGAGGAGCTATCAGGACGAATGACGAGCCAGCAAGAGAAGCTATCCAGTCAGATGAGAAGCCAGCGCGAAGATATGTCTCAGCTGAAAGAGGAGCTATCAGGACGAATGACGAGACAGCAAGAGGACCTATCCAGTCAGATGAGAAGCCAGCGCGAAGATATGTCCCAGCTATCACAACGGATGTCTACCCTACCAGAAGAGTTATCCAGTTCCTTCTCCCAGCAAATATCGCATTTGCGTTCCGAAATATGCAACTTGCGAGACGAGCAAAACCAGCAAGTAACCAACTTGAATCAGCAAGTGACCAATTTGCGAGACGAGCAGAATCACCAAGTGGCCAAGTTGCGAGACGAGATCAACCAGCAAATGCAGTCCGAAATAAGAAAGCTTCAACAAGAACAGGAAGCTGGTCGTCGAAACCAGCCCATCCACCACGGCGACGGAGATGCAGAAACGATGGAAACCTGCCACGTAGACATCGACCGACGAGGAAACGTGGAGGCGACCCAGGTACGAACTACGATGAAACCCCCGACCTTCGATGGAAAGACTGCCTGGCCAAATTACCTGAAACAATTCGACGCAGCGGCCAGAGCTAATGGATGGTCATCCCAGGAGAAGGCATTGTCCCTAACCGTAGCTCTGCGAGGCGAAGCTTTAGACGTCTTGCAATCATTGACACCGGATGAAGCTGACAACTTCGAGTTATTGGTGAATCGTCTAGAGATGCGTTATGGTCAAACTCATCTACAACCGGTGTACCGAATGCAGTTAAAGAGCCGAAAACAGAAAAATGGAGAAACTATCCAGGAATTTGAGGCGGATGTAGCAAGAATGGTACGACTTGCGTATTCAAATGCAGCGGAGGATTTCCTGGAGTGCCTAGCAGTCCAAACCTTCACCGATGGTCTTCGAGACGTCGAGTTGCAGCGCGCTGTACGGTTGGCGCGGCCGAAGACTCTTGTGGACGCCTTGACCATTGCCCTGGAGTTTGAGGCGGCGACGGAGGCCTCACGTGGAGTTGCTCGACTAAGGGAAGTCACCGGTAACTACGACCATGCTGTTCATTCCGTTAGCGACGTTGAAGCGGTAGTAGAGAGGTTAATAAAGTTATCTCCAAAAAGAAGGCACCCAGTGAGATGCTGGAACTGCGGAGAACTAGGCCATATAAGAAATACTTGCCCCCAAAAAGAAAATTCTTCTGCTGAAGTACCCCAGCAGCAGGAAAACTAGAACAGGTCGACTCCTGGAGGGCGAAATCGACCCCAAACATTCCCGAAGCCCCTCACACCATTAAATTGGCAACTCTGCGACATCACGTGGACAGCTTATATGTAGATGGCCTCATTGATGGGAAGAACTTTAGCATGCTGGTAGACACTGGAGCTACGAAAACTATCGTTCGACCATCCATCATTATGCGAAAGAAGATGTGACCTACCAGTTGGAGACTGCGTACCGCTACCGGAGATTCTGCTAGAGTCTACGGTGAGATACAGGTGACGCTACAGTTTGGTTCAACCTCTCTTGTTTACTCAGTGCTGGTGGCTGACGTTGATGAAGATGTTATTCTGTGCATGGATGTTATGCTCCACTGTGGTTTTCATTTGGATCTTCGCCAACGTATCCTTCGTACTGGTAATGAAGAAATATTCCTGCACCGAAAACAAGTTGACAATGCCTCGATCAAGCTAATCGATGATATCGAACTTCCGGCGAGCTGCGAATGTGTCGTCACAGCGCGGTTGGATGGACCGGAGCCAGATGGTGCCCCAGCCATGATAGAGCCGAAGAACCATGACCATGAATTGGGAAAAGGACTCCTTGTGGGTAAGACTCTTGTTAGATCCGCCAAAGAGGTACCCATCCGAGTTATCAACTTAAACGATCATCCAGTTTTTCTCCGAAAGGACACGGAAATGGGAAGTTTAGAACCAGTAACGGCCATAATTCACAAGGTAAACGTTACGGAAACAGATGAGACCAACGAAATTGAACAATTAATGACAAAATTAGATCCCTCTTTGTCAAAATTAGAAAAGAAACAGGTAAGAGATCTACTTTATCGTTATAAACCTGTATTTGGCTCTAAAAGTAAACTGGGAAGAACTGATGTTGTACAACATAGAATTGACACTGGTGATGCACGTCCGATTCGACAGGTACCCCGAAGGTTGCCTCAAGTTAAAAAGGAAGAAGCAGACAGAGCCCTTAAAGAAATGATTCAAAATGGCATAGTCGAACCATCCAGTAGTCCGTGGGCTTCTCCTGTGGTATTAGTGAGAAAGAAAGACGGATCAATGCGGTTTTGTGTCGACTATCGAAAGCTAAATGATGTCACTAAGAAGGACAGTTATCCTCTGCCAAGGATTGATGATGCCCTCGACGCTTTGGCGGGTTCTACTCTGGAGAACATCCTGCGGGGTTTGTCATGGGAAACTTGTCTAGTTTATCTAGACGACATCATCATAATGGGTAAGACCTTTAAGGAACATTTATCTAACCTGGAAGAAGTTTTTAAAAGATTACAGAACGCTAATCTAACATTGAATGTTAAGAAATGCCACTTGTTCCAGAGACAGGTCAACTATTTAGGACATAACGTAAGCAAGGATGGCGTTGCTGTTGACCCCGCTAAGATACAAGCCGTTCAGGAATGGCCAATCCCTATCGACAAACAACAGCTCCGGAGTTTCTTGGGTCTTTGTTCCTATTACCGACGATATGTCAAGAATTTTGGAGACATCGCCAAACCCTTGACACGTTTGACAGAACAAGATAAGTCCTTCTGTTGGGATCAGGAATGTCAAAAGGCGTTTGAAATATTGAAGAAACAGCTTACGTCAGCACCTGTTCTTGCTTATCCACTTCCTGATGGTAAGCTTATTCTGGACACCGACGCCAGCAATGTGGGAATTGGAGCCGTCTTGTCACAGCTGCAAGACGGTAAGGAAAGAGTGGTTGGTTACTTCAGCAAAACTTTATCGGAAGCTGAAAAGAACTACTGTGTAACTCGGAGGGAACTGTTAGCAGTTGTAAAATCCGTCGAACACTTTTATAAATATCTGTATGGCAGAAAATTCCTGATCAGAACAGACCATGCTAGTTTAAAGTGGCTACTTAGCTTTAGGAACCCAGAAGGACAGATAGCAAGATGGCTCGAAAAACTGCAGGAATATGATGTTGAAATCGAGCACAGACGTGGAACCAGACATCGTAATGCTGATGCACTTTCCAGAAGACCATGTCGACCTGATTGCCCCCATTGTACCCGTATGGAGCAGAACGAGGAAAAACTTGCCTTAGTTAAGGTTGTGCCAGAAGACGAGAGCTCTATGCTGGAGGAGCAACAAGAAAACGATCCCGTTCTGAGAAAGATTAGGGAGTCGAAGAGAATGGACCGTCGTCCGTTGTGGAGAGAGATATCCTCATCCTCTCCTGCTTTAAAAGCATACTGGTCCCAATGGAACTCTTTAATTTTGGACGGAGGGCTCGTTAAAAGACTTGTAAAAAATTCCGAGGGCACGGAAACAAGGAAACAAATAGTGGTCCCAAGAAATGCTGTACCGGAAATTTTAAAACAGATGCATAATGATAGTTCTGGAGGACATCTGGGTATCACGAAAACGCTGCAAAAGATCCGAGATAGATTTTACTGGGTAAATTGCACTAATGATGTTAAAGATTGGTGTCGTAAATGCACTACATGTGCTGCCAGTAACGGTCCGCACCGAAAACCGAAGGCGGAGATGCAGCAATACCTGGTTGGAAGTCCTTTTGAAAGAATCGCAGTAGATGTATTGGGGCCACTTCCACAGACCGATGTAGGAAACAAGTACATCTTTGTTGTAATGGACTACTTCACTAAATGGGTTGAAGCATATGCAGTTCCCAATCAGGAAGCTACCACTTTAGCAGATATATTGGTTGAAGAATTCGTAAGCCGATTTGGGGTACCATTAGAATTACATTCAGTCCAAGGAAGAAATTTTGAGAGCAAGCTGTTTCAAGAAGTTTGCCAAAGATTAGGCATCCACAAAACGAGAACCACAGCGATGCACCCTCAGTCTGATGGAATGGTGGAACGAATGAATCGGACTATAACCAACTATCTGTCAAAAGTGGTATCAGATTGTCAGAGGGATTGGGATCGACATATTCCACTATTTCTAATGGCAATTCGATCGGCCATCAACGAATCAACTGGCCAAACGCCTGCGAAGGTCCTGTTCGGTAGAGAAATGAGGCTACCATGTGACTTGGTGTTTGGTTGTAAACCTGGTGAAGAAATGGCACGTGAACAATATGTCGCCGACCTTCAGAATCGAATGGAAAATATACACAACCTGGTGCGTGGAAAACTACAATTATCTAGTGATCAGATGAAGAGGTACTATGACACACGGACAATGGAAAAGAGTTACCAAGTTGGAGATTTAGTCTGGCTCTATAACCCCCGACGGCGTCGAGGTATTTGTCCCAAATTACAAAAGAACTGGGAAGGTCCTTACACCATCAAGAAGAAGATTAACGATGTCATTTATCGGATCGTGAAAATTCCCAGAGGGAAACCCGTCGTGGTCCATCATGATCGTTTGGCGCCTTACCAGGGAAACCACAGTGGAGATGCGCAGCAACTCCAAGAAGATGGTTTGGCTGGCTCAGGGAGTGTGCGGGATTCCGATGTAGGAAATAACATTCCAGGAGGAATGAATCTAAGGAGGGGGCAGTGTAACGGGATAACCGTAAAGGAAGGGACCTTAATTTGAAAGATTGTTGTTGACAGTTGATTTTTTAGAAGTTTGTAAAAAAATCAACTGACCATTTAAAATAATGTTTCTAGAAAATTCTAGAAACTTCTAAACACACTGACTAGATTAAATAATGTTGTATATAAGGGGATGCATGGGCAGTTAACGTCAGTTCGAGTCAAGTGTTCACAATTGTTCATTGTATTGTCAAGTAGTTAGACGTTATCCAGCAGAGTTCAGTGTATCTTAACAATTTTGTAAATAAATTGTGTAAAAAGCCCCCATACGTGTTTCAATATTAACTTAACTGTAGAGTTTATTCTGTTGATTTTTGTGATATTTCCTTGAATAGCTTCCACACTGATGACCAAACTTTAACCAAATTTTAAATGGGACCACACGGACACTCTACTCTTTTAAATGCAAAAATTTTTTTTCGAATCGGTCTATAAATACCGGAGATATTCGGTAACGTTCATAAAAATGTGTTTGAATTAAGAACCTCATCTTTTTTTGAAGTCGGTTAAAAAGGAAAACAATCTGATAGTGGAGGATCTCAGGAATTCTTTGCACGTATAAAACGGTAAGGAGTAACTTTTAACGTAGCGTTAGATAAATTTGGCTGATGTGTTTAACGTGGTATTATTATAAATTTTCATGTAATTAAAAAACATTTAAAGTTACTTGTATGCTATGAATACCATATTTTATTCTTTTTTATCATGACTGTTTTTTGTTTTGTCCTTAAGATATAAATTTTTACTTGCTTCCTGCTTTATCCTTTTTTACTTCCTTGTATAAGACGTATATTTTTTAAGGTTTCAGTACATATATTGTCTATTTTATTGTAATTAAAATAAGGTTTAAACCGTTATTTGTGTTAATTACTGAAATTCCGCGTTTGCAATTCAAACAATTAAAAGAACGTATTAAATGGGTCACTTAAGGTGTTTTTTTTTCTCTTATACGATACAATTGAACACTGGTTCATGTGTTGTTAAGTTTTATTTTATTTACTTTTGTATCGTAAATGTACAAATAAAGTACCTAGTTCTTTTGCGAGAACTAAAACACATAACAGTTACAGTTACACACAAATTCTAAAAGAGGTTATTCGTCCCTAACAAAACATTCATTCTCTTACAGCGCCAAAGCCATTTTCTCCACATAAATCTGGAAAATCCGAGCGCTTAACTTTGACTCCCAACTTCCGTGAGCCTTTAAATCAGATCAAATTATTATACGAAAACAGGAAATCTAGGTAACTGTTTCACAGCTAGAGGAGTACCTAAGTTACATGAAAATAAATTCAATTTTATTCGGCTCACATAATTTTACATCTCATTATTGTTGTTATTTATTAAAGCGGCTAGAAATTATTTAGTAATTTTAGCTCAACTATTACGAAACTTGACGTTATTGTTTTTTAAAATATATATTTGAAAAAGGTGAAGTTACATTTGAACTATTTTTTTTTATTTTGGTAGTTTAATCGAATTATTGCGACAAGAGAATAATTATTTAGTATAGTATGATTAAAATACTTTCGTAACAGCTATTTGCTAAATCAATATGTAATATTTGATCCTAGGAAATATTTCGACAAGCATTCAACGTGTTTTCGTAAGGTTCCAAAGAAAAAAAGAGGTTCCAGAAATAGACATTAAAGTTAACGGTACTAAGGAACAGAATCAGAAGAATTATTTTAGGTTTGTTTCAAGCGGGAAGTTTGTACTGTTTAAGTACGATTCCTAAACACATATTTAGTTTCGTACGCCATGAGACACAACCTTTTAAGTGACAAGCCATATGGTTTTCGCCAACAAAGGTCAACAGCCAATCTACTAGCATATGTAACTTATGCATGCAGCTCTCTTGAACAAACGGCCTTCATCCGGACTCTTGCCAAACCTTTGCAGATAGATATCCAACTTTCTCTCCAACAGGCACATCCAAGTTGTCGTAGATGAGTATTCCTCCAACATCTACAAGATCAACGCTGGAATTCCCCAAGGATCGACTCTAGCTCCTACTCTATTCCTTTTACACAATAGTGATATAATAGAAGCCACTCATAACCCGATACACGGTTTTGCAGATGATAACAATTGGCACTGTAGCAAAGCGCACAACCATCACATATACCTCGATATTTTGGAAGAGGACAGAAGATCCACAACGGCTTCTCGCAATCAAGATTCTTGTTAATTTCCACACTTCCAAGATAAAGACATGTTGCCTATCCAACAAGAGGCAAACATACGACTCATCCATGACAATGGAACGATCAGACACTAGTAGCAAGCGAGTCCATTACGCTGGTTGGTAGAACGATCTCTCAGGACTTACTCTGGAACGAACATATTGCATCCATAGCAACTGCAGCAGGAAAAAAGTTAGGCTTTCTATTTAGAGTATGGAAATATTTCTCTCCATCCAACTTAGCTACTCTTTACGAAAGACCTTATCATGAATATTGCTCGCATGTATGGGGATCAGCGGCTCCGTAAAGAGTCAGAGTTCTTGATGCAATACAGAGAAGAGCAGTTCAACTAATAAACGACAACAGTATCACCAAAAACCTACCCCCATTGTCTCACTGAAAAGCATTGACTGATCTTTCCTTCTTTTACCGATACTTAAACGGATTTTGCTCAGAAGAACTCCGCTTTATAGTGGACAGCTGTGAGATCTCTTCTGGTTATAGTTTTCCACGAGCGTCTTCGATTGTTTTAGTGCTTCTAGATCATTTCAGTACTTGGATTTTTGGCTATCCATTTTTTTTAAGTTTTTTAAAGGTTATACTACTGCTGATTCCACAGGATGGTTCTGGTCTCAGGTATGGTGTTTCAGCTCCTTTTTTGCCAGCTTGTCCGCTGTTTCGTTTCCTTTTATGTGTCTGTGTGTCCTGAAATCCTAGTTCATTTAATTTGCCTAGGCATTCCCTAGGCTCTGAGTTCAGAGCTTTGATGGCTGCTTAACTATCGACATGATTACAATCTTCTGTCTAAGATAGTTCCTTTCAATATTAAATTCTATACATCTTTCGATGGCACGGATTTCCACTCGAAAGATGTAGTATTTGGTTCTAGGTCTAGGTCCAAAAACCCCTGCTCCTGTTCCTTTATCTGTCTTGGAGCCGTCCATATACCATTTTATGGCGTTATGGCTTAGCTCCAATATGGTGTTTTTGTCCCATTCAGATTTACTTCCCAGTTTTGTGGTAAATTTTATAACAAAGTTAAATTTCTTTGGCATGTCATCTTAGGACATTTCCCAAGTTTGATCAAGTTAAAGTGATCAAGGACGTTCCTTGATTATTCCTGCTTTGATATATTGTTTTCTTCCTAGAATTTTCCACTTGAATATGCAGAGTCTATAGATTTAGGATTACTTTCGTTGCAGCAGTAGGGCATGTTCTCATTGCTCCAGTGATACATACACAGGCTAGTCTCTGAATCTTCAAGAGGTTTGTCCTCGTAGTGATCAGATAAGTTTTCGTACCCCAAGCTACTGCCCCATTGGTGATTAAAGTTTTCACTATTGCAGAGTCATTACAGTCCCAATTTTACCCAGCAATGTTTCTGCACACCACGAGGGCTTTTGTAGCTTTGTGCATTATTTCGTTTTCGTGTTTGTTCCAGAGTAACTTGTTATCTAGGGTTAGCCCTAGGTATTTGACCTCTGTCTTTCACTCAACGATATTTCCACCTATTTTAAATAAAATAAATAAATATGATTTTATTGGCATTGAAAAGTAATTAATAATAAATATAATTATGTACATTATATAGATTATTATGCCAAAAGGCAGAGTTCAGCTTTCATGTTTGCAGGAGCAAACCATAAAAGCTGCTCTTCCACTCAACCCTTGACGATTTTTAAGTCAGGTTTCTTTTTCCTTGTAAAGGCTACTAACGTGGTCTTGGTGGTGTTAATATTGAGGCTCCCTGAATTGCTTTGCTTTGTTTAGTCCTCGTTGTACTACGTACCTTTATAAACACGGCCGCAATCTTAAAACTACAAAAAATTTATAAAATTTACTCTATAACAAAAACACCTTTTCGAACCTGACTGCGAAACAAACTGGTCATTGTTACATGTTATTAGCTCCCGTGGGCTACCAATGTCCTATTTAACGTTCCGTTAGCACGAAATTTCAGTTGAGTTTTAAAAGTTGGTTTAACTCTCCCACCCGAGCAAGTCTTCCGGACTTCCCCTAATTAAAAAAAAGGAACAAAAATTCTAAAATCGGCATACAAACAACAAATAGAAAACACTCAAAACATCATAAAAAAGTAAGGAAAAATAGTATTCGTGTCAAAAAACACAATTAATAAACATTAATACAATGTCATAAATAAAAAAGAAAAAAATGTTATAAACGGAGGTATTTGTGTTAAAATATTTTCTATTTATAAATATAACTATTCCTTTCTTTCTAATTTTAAAATTTAGGCAATATCGGGACGGTTTAATTTAACACATTGAAGCCTTAGAAGTGTGCAGCATAGTGCTATTTTATTTGTGTATATTGGATTCTTGTAGGAAAACTGAAACTTAAACAGTTCTGTAACGTTGACACAGAATGGCAATATAACTCGTTCTCGCAACTTATTGCACACCATTTACTTTCCTCTTGCCTAGCATACACAATTTAGTTTAGTATCATTAGCCTGGAACGATATTATGAAAATAGAGGAAACTAAGTCACATTTCCAAAGCGGTTGTTTGGGTCGAGTTTGAATATTCAGTTTGTAACATTTTCTCTGTGGCTTCATGTAATCATCATTTATCTCCAAACATATAATACTGTTTCGTTGTCTCATAAATTTATTATATGTTTCAAATAATTTAAATAAACGCGAGTTTATTTTATTAAGTTATGACTTACTCCGCAACAGAAACAAGAAGATTTACGAGCTGTTGAAATTTTTAGTTGGGTGATTAAATTCTACATAACTAATAATTTTTAGAAAAATGTTCGAGTTTATTAAATTTTATATTTTTAATATCGAGATAAAGTAGTTTAATTATTAAAATCTAAAATGTTACTATAAATTCTTTTAGTTCTTGTATAATTGTTAAAAATTTGGAACAAATTGTTTTAGTATTAAAGAAATATGATTTGTTTAAGAATAATACAGACAATTAATTTTTTTAAAACGAAGGAATTCCACATACTTTACGATTTTTTACACAACGAAAGATATTACAGTCAGTATTGTAGACTAGCGTAAAGCTTCTTACCATTTTTTCTTAAAATACCACCGTATATAGACAAGAACAGTAGGATCAATCTGCTCGCCGTCTTTGAAGTTCTTTGAACGGCATTTCGATCTAGTTTGCAGACGTTTTTTGTGAAATTTTGTTAGAACTGGTGATTAGCTATGCCAATTCTACCGATTTTTTGGTAGATATATCGATTTAGAAAGTTATCTACAGATACACGGTTATAATTATTTCGTAGTTATTTTTTTTTGTAAATGAATTTTCAGTCATTTTTTTAAATTTACGGATTTCTACTAATTTTTTGTATTAATCTGCCAATTTCTGAAATTTTAGGTTGGCAACACTGCTGGTAAGTGACAACGATGCAGACCGAAATGCATACGAGGCGGCATTGAACCAGTTTTAGCGAAAGTGATCCTACGATTTGTCTATATCTGGTAAAGAAACAATATTTTTTTCATTAAAAAAATCAAATTAGAAATTGGATCCTTTTTGAGCCAAATAATTTGTTGATCGATCAACTTAGAAAATTGACAAGTATTACAGGCTCACCAAGAACATTACTTAACACAATAACACGTTAAATTGAACACTGTTTGAGGAGGCTTTTAATTATGATAACCCACGATATCATCGAACGTGTAAACACTCTTGTGATATAAGAACGTCTTTTAACATTCAAAGAGAACAATTAAATTTACAAAGATTTACTGTTTACGTCATTTTAGAACATTAGAAAATATTAAAAAAAAATATAGTGAACATGCTGTAGACTGTAGACCTTTCCAGTTATGCTACCAAAACTGAGAACAAAGTTTCCATCGGTGTGTAGCTGCCCATGGAAACTATTTTCTAGGAATAACATAATGTTGAAAAAATAAAATAAATAAAATACAAAAAAGTCAATCTTATTACTTTTCTGCTGCACCTCGTACAGCTACAGTGTTAACCAATTTCGAAACAGTCGCTGCAGTAATTAATTCTACAAAGAATATAAATTAATGCGAGTATAAAAGCTTCGCTTCAAAAGAATTTGTTTGATGAAACAGATTGTTGGCATTTATTTAATTTTTAAAGTTCCACATAAAACAAATTTAACGAACGTTGCATTTCTTAATAATAAAGTTGTTAGACTCAATTTTGCTCGTTCAAAATACTTCTTTAATTAGAAATAAAACCTGAAACCTGCTCTAGTTATTTAAGAAAAAAGCTGCTGTGATAAACTAAGATATATAATTTAAAACTATAGAACAGACAATGTTTAATAATCTTATTTCTCAGACCGAAAAAACACTTAATAATTATAATATAATATTTATAAACATGTTTTTTAAATCACTTGTAATACCTACTGGCACAAAAAATAAACAAAAGTCCTATAGTGTAGACAATAAATATTATTTATCAATAACCTGCGTTAAAAAAAATAATACACAATTTCGAATATAAAAAACTTTTAAACTAATACAAGAAAAATGGGATTTTAAACAAAACTTTTCTACACCAAATAACTATGTTGACGTTCAATCAGAAATATACGACACGGTTTTGGGAAACTCAAACATTTTTAGTTTTGAAATTTTGAAAGTTTTTATAAAGTTTACAAACAAGAATATATTAAAGGACATTAAGGAGAAATTGAAAAAATGTCGCACCCATCGAAACTCGAACTCGCAACTTTCAGCTCTACGCGCTGACGCTCTAACAACTAAGCTATAGGTGCTTAGCTATCAAATCGCCGAACGGTAGTTAAATTCAACTCATGCCACATGTGACACTTATTCTCTTTCTCCTTAAGCACATATAGTATGACATTAATGAGAAAGAGACTTTGTTAACGTACTAAAATGCATCTTAAACTTTCTTGAAACTAACAAATTTCAGGTAAGAATCGGCGGAAAATTTTCTTAATTAAAAACCAAGGAAAATAAAATATCGCAAGTATAAAATATTACTAGAACACTTTACTTAACAGCAATAGTTCCATTCTAGAAAATAATAAAACATTCTATAAAGCCAGATAATATGCAGGAAAAAAATATAAAACCATTTCCATAAATCAACAACTTAAAGAAGGAGCATTAGCATCTACAAATGATTTTCAAACCAGTACCTACATTTTACAAAAAATACTGCAAATGGCATAAAAGTTACAAGCTATTAGTTTGCTCGAATCTAGATTACGTTTCTTACATAAGTCTTTTAGAAATAATGGACAGCATTTCCTAAACACAGCCCATTTACTAGTTAATACTGGAAGACAGAAAATTCCATTATTATACAAAAGGAAATATCTTAGCATCCCTCCGCTGTTGGAGTTTCATCAAACCAAATAAATCTTGTTTTTCACAATACATTTTTTAAACGATTAAAATGTAAATTCAACAAATACCAACTATTAAATCTAATCGATTATCTTCTTTACTACCGCTTATCAGAACTTGATATTACTTTTCACTCACCTTCAATATCCAAATTCCGCCTCCATATACAATAGCTTGAGGCACGAGTCTAACGCGCTTTGTTAAAACTAGATATTACAGAAAACAAGAATTTCATAAATTATTTAACAAATACGCAAAAGTTGAACAATATACAAAACAGTTTTAAAAAATAAAAACCAAATAGCAGCAGAAAACTACTAATAAGACAACATACAAATTACTATCGTAATTATTATATAACAATTTTTCTTCAGAACTTTGAGGGCATGAAAGAAGTAAACAGAGAAATCTAATAAATGTAGATTTAGTCTAAATTTATAGTAGTAATCCAATCCTGCTTCTTATTAAAATTAAAATAAAAATTTGTTAAGAAAATGTAAAAATATACAAGAAAAAAAAAAGACATTAAATATTTAGAAATATTACAAACAAGAAATTATTAAAATGACATTAAGAAGAAATTGAAAAAATGTCACATCCAGTGGGAATCGAACCCACCATCACTGCCTTATACGCAGGCATGCTTTAACCACATAAGCTATTGGATGCTCAAGTGGTTAGGAAGCGAAACGTTATAATGAACTCAAATCCCGTCAGATATGACATTCACTCACTTTCTCCTTAAGCACATGTTAGGTACATTTCTTCTTAATGTCATTTTAATAATTTCTTGTTTGTATAATTTCTAAACTTTAAAAATTAAAAAAAAAAATCCGTTGAGAGTTATCTCAAAAATAATAGTTTACTAAGACATTAAATAGTTAAAAATACTAGAAAGAAGTATAGGTTCTCTTTTCTCGTCTACGTAAACGTATAAAGTTAAAAGAAAAACAAGAGATCAAACCGATTTTATGCTTAGAAAGGGGCAGTTTTTTTCTCGCCTAGGTTTTTGTCATTCACGATTTAAACATGATTAACAAAATAAAAAAAAAACAATTTGCTTGAGGTAACTTTGAGCTACCGGTAAAATATTATTTGCTTCAAAATAAAACGACCGAAATATAACAATGAATGTAAAAATATTTAACATTCCACAAAATTTAAAAAAACGTTTAAATAGACAAACTCTTTTCATTTTTTAAGAATGACGTTTTTAAATCTGGTTCGTGATATGTATCTTAGGGGAACAAGAGAATAACTTATAAGTATAAGCCATTCACTTTTTATTTCCATCTCAGTAGGCTCTGTTAGTTACATGAAATTCGCCCAGTATAACACACGTCTGTTCATATTGTTCTGTGGTCTTATTAATTGTAAATACGATGTTGTCACGTCTTCACTAAAAATATGTGTATTCATTACAAATATCTTAAGTAATTAAATCTGCAAACCAAATTTAAAACTTGCCGAAAATAAGTCAATGTATTTAATATTAAATTGAATAGGTACTAAAGTAGATACGTCAGTTTTCGCTGCAAGTAGGTACTATTAATATCCAAGAATGGTCTATTTAAATTCACATGAATTTTGACTGATATTCAAAATAACACATTCCTTTGCACAGAACAGATCCCTGTTTATAGTCAATTATCATATTATATTATTGATCTAGAACGAAAATAGTTATTATCCTATCAAGTGCGGAAAGTTATACTTTCCCGCAAGAGTTAGGATCAACATTTTTTCAACAAGCATAAAAAATATACTTTATTCATTTTTAAAATTTTATTTTCAACTCCTAACAATGTAACAAAATTTTAATTTGTGACAATTAAAGTTTGTTGTTGCTTTGAGTAACGTTTACAGAGGTGTTTTAATAAATTATGATTTTTTTAAGAACAAACATTTTAAAAATCTCTATTTTTATGCAAAATAATCTTTTTTTTACTATTTGTATGTAGTAGGTACAACAACATAAAAGTAATAATGCAATAATTTTCCAAAAGGTTATTGAAGGACATATTCATTTAATAAAAAAAGAGAAAGAGATATTTTCTGAATTAAAATGCGTGCGGAAAAGTGTTGTTTTACGCATGCTTGTAGAAAAATATACTTTTAAATTTACATTTTATTACAAATAAATAATATACGTAAAATTCAAAATGTAGCACATATACATATATTAATAAAAACGTTTAATACAACTTTTAAATTACTCAAGCAATAGTAAAAGAACCTTTATACAAATGTATAATAAAACTTTTAAATTATTCAAGCAGTGGTAAAAAAAATTATTTCATCAGTTTTGAGTTTAACATAAAAACACAGTACTCAAAGTCTATAGGTATCCATCTTTTTTAAAGTCTTCTATTTTACATCCAAATGGCATCGTAGTGTAACATTATTGTATTAGTGGCTGTAGGATAATAAAATTTTACATCCAATGGGTTAATTGAGGAAACTATACTCCAGTAAAAATTTGATTTTCCTTGTCCGCCCCAGGTGGTGTCGCATTTGACTTAAATATGCTGATGTTTTAATAATGTTCTTTATAACAGAAATTTTTCAGAAAAATTAAGATTTGTTAGACATTTCAAACCGATACAATGAAAAAAATATTTTAATAAATTACATAAAAGCAAATACAGATGCAGATTTAGATGTAACATGTAAATGTTGTCGGTGTATTTGTATGATCAATCCTCTTCCATTATTTCACTGGAAGAATCAGAGTCACTATCAAATCCAAAATCGGAATCGTCAGAATCTGATTCCTCCAATGAAATAATTAAAGAAGGAATATTGTCATGTGAGCAGTTTCCCATGTAAGTAGTCCAATCTGCCAAAATAAGTTCGTCTGTATGTCTACAAAAATTTTGCCACATGTCTGGTGTACATTTAGTCAATGCTTCTGTCCAAGTTTTTTTAACTCTTTCCTGGTCAAGATAAGTAGATGTAATATGTTTGTTATAATATGTCTTAGTAAACCCCCATGCTAGTTCTATTGGATTGTAGTGACAATGGTATGGTGGTAGTCGAAGTACTTCATGTCCTCGTTGTTTTAAAATTTCATCCACTACATATGTCTTTTCGTCAGTTTTATAAGGTAAGATTATAGAGTACAGTTGTTTCTTTGTCATTTTTGTGTCAAACCTAATGTTATTGTTAATCAACCATTCCTGCATCATTGCTTTTTTCGCTGAAAAAGAGGGTGGTTTGTTAATTTGAACTGAATGGTATGGCGCGTTGTCCATGACCACCACACATTTTTCTTGAAATACAGATAGAGCAGGAATGAGTTGATTAACAACCCAGTTTTTAAAAAGGTCACCATTCATACTTTTGTGATAGTCAAGGTCTGTATTCGAAGAGTCTAGTAACAAGTCACATCCTTTCAAAAATCCAGTATCAGTCCCTGCGTGTAAAATAGTAAATCGCTTTCCTTCGGATTTTACACGAGCTGGATTACTTTTTAGGTCAGAATCGTGCACCCACTGACGCACTGAACTACCATTTTGATAGATCCATGTTTCATCTAGGTACACGAATCTAACTCTCTCAGCAAGACTTTTTAGTTGTTTATATTTCCGAATGAAAGCGATCTTTCTAATTTTAACGTGTCGTTGTTCACATAAAATATGTCGTACGTCCCCCTTTAAAATCAATATATATATTGTGGTGTAGATTGTGGAAACAGTGCTTTTAAAGTAGTTAATAAATTTCTATAGTTTTGTTCGAAATATTAACTTTTAAATATTGATTTTGATATCATTTTAAAGCTCTAGTGACCACTGTTATAAATGTACAAATAACATCGTGCAGTAATTTGGTTTCATTGGAATTTTTGCAATTATAGTGCAGGCTTCTGATAAATTCTAACTTTTTTGTTAAAACAAAAACGATACTTATCTTATCATTTACTGATAAGGCATTTATAAAGTTTACAGAAAGGAACCAACAATAAGCAGGACCGGCTTTTACATTTTAAACTTCTTACATTTTGTGATCCAACCTGGAAGATTAAAAGAGATGGGGTCTGACTCAGTGTGCGGAAAGTGTTGCAAGGCAATTCTTCCGAAATCGCGCGCAATACAATGCAGTTTGTGTACCAACTGGTCTCATATAAACTGTACAAATCTGTCTGCTTCGGATTTTAATAAAATCTGTGCTGAGGCGAGGAAGAAAAAAAGTCACGAATGGATTTGTGATAAATGTAGTGAAATCAGGGTTAGGTGTCGTGCATCACTCGACTTGCCGGAAGTTGATCATCAAATTAGGCCGTCACAAAAAATTACTAAGGCTACGCATGACTCTGTTTCATCTTTTGCTTCTAAATCTACTGGTTCTGACACTCGGACGGAGCCGTCATTGTTCGACTTGGGAACTAAAATTCAGGATAAGCTGGTTAATAAACAAAATATTGATATGGGAGATGTTGCTTTGGTAATTTTACAAATATTTAATGCCATAACTGAGCAAAATCATATGATTACTGGCCTGATCGCGGAAATGCAACAATTAAAATCTTCAATTACATATGAAGAAGAAATTTATCAATTACGAGAGGAAATTGATGCATTAAAAAAATCTGTTCATGATCGCCCTGATCCCACCATGAATTCCCAAAGTAATGAAGCCGGCGATGTTTATTCCGAAATCCAGGATCGTAATTCTAGATCCAAAAATGTACTACTGTTCAACGTCCCGGAAAGTAATGCCGCTGATTCCAAAACAAGAATAGATCATGACAGGAAAAAGATTGAGGAATGTTTTACCAAAATTAACGTACAGTGCAACAAATTTAAAGCATTTCGGTTGGGTAGGCCAGCTAATAATAAAGTAAGACCTCTTAAGGTTTTGCTATTCGATCCAACTGTTGCATCTCTCTGCTTAAAAAATAGGAGTCTTTTAAAAAACTCCAAAATTCGTATTAAAGCAGATTTGACTGTTCTGCAGCGTCATGAGATTAAAAAAGCTTATGAGGAACTTGAAACTAGATCTGCTACTGAAGATAACCTGTGCATTCGTTATGTGAATGGTATGCCAAAGGTCCTGAGGAAGGATAGACACAAAGAAGAAAAAAAATCAAAAAACTAAATATTTATTTTCATAATGCTGGTGGTGTTCGCACAAAAATTGAGCAATTGAGGCATAATGTTAACTCTTGCGTTTATGATATTTTAGTAGTTGTTGAGTCCTGGCTTAGTCCTGATTTTACAGATGACGAGTTAGGATTACGGGACTTTAATGTTTTTAGGAATGATCGTAATCCAGACACAACAGGAAAGGCCAGAGGTGGCGGTACAATGGTGGCGTTGAGAAAGTGTATTAAGGCTAGTGAAATTAAAGTAAATAATTCATCAGTTGAACAACTATTTGTTCATATATCTTATTGTGGAATAATGGTCATTCTAGCTGCAGTTTATATTAAACCGGCGTCTCCTATCTCTGTGTATGAAGATTTTGCTCAAGCTTTGTTCGAGGTAGTCTGTACTTATCCGGAGAGTGAAATGTTGGTTTGTGGTGACTTTAATTTACCGGACGCTAAATGGTACAGTGCTGAGAGCAAGTTATGTGTGGACAGTTCGCAGTCAGCAACCTCGGCTAATCATCTATGCTTAGCCTGCAATTATGCTAACTTGTTACAAATAAATAACATTCCTAACGCATATGGTAACTTTCTTGATCTCGTTTTCACAAATATTGTGGGTGTGAAAATTTCAACTGCTAGTGAAGCTCTTACGAATATTACACAGCGTCACCTAGCTTATGAATTATCAGTTCCAGTTAGTAACATGAGTAGTCTTAAGTATGATTTTTGTTATTTAGATTTTAAAAATTGTGATTATTATTCCATGAATAATTTTTTTGCTTCCATTCCTTGGGAACAGGAGTTTGATTCTACAGATGTTAATAAGTGCGTTGAATATTTTTACAGTGTTCTGTATTATGCACTTGAAATGTTTGTTCCGACTAAGCACTTTAAATCTTCTAATTTTCCTTCTTGGTTCTCTCGTGAATTGCAAAAATTAATTGTGGAGAAAAAGGCAGCACATGCAAAATATAAAGCTTCCAACCTTGAAATTGATTATATTGAGTTTTCCTCTTTAAGAAATAGATGCAAGGTTCTACGGGAAAATTGCTATAAATCGTACATTGCTAAAATTAATCATGATGTAGCACAAAACTCAAATAATTTCTGGAAACATGTAAACAACTTGCGTAGATCAGGCTCCTATCCCAATTGCATGCAGCTAAATGGTAACTTTGCTGAAAGTGGTCAGGATATAGTTAATTTGTTTGCTCATCATTTTTCAGGAACTTACAAAAGTCATGAAGGTACAATTCCTAATTATAATTTCAATTACAGTCTTAATTTTAATACGGTTCATATATCTGTAACCGACGTTTATGATGCTATTGGCAGCCTCAAAACTAAATATTCCCATGGGCCTGATGGTATACCATCAGTTTTATTAAAAAATTGTGTGTGTTCCCTTACCAAACCCCTGCATTATTTATTTAGTCTCTCCTTTGCTTCTGGGTGCTTTCCATATTTTTGGAAAACGAGTTTCTTGACACCCATTTATAAAAGTGGTAATAGGGATGACATTACTAACTATAGAGGTGTAAGCATACAATCTGAAATTCCCAAGCTTATTGACTGTCTTTTTGCACAGGAGCTTTCATGGCATAGTCGAAGTGTAATTATACAACAGCAGCACGGTTTTTCAGAAGGTAAATCTACCGTAACTAATCTACTTACATATCAGCAGTACTTGTTGAATGCCTTTGAGGGGCATAATCAGGTGGATTGTGTTTATACTGACTTCTCCAAGGCGTTTGATAGAGTGAGTCATGAACATCTAATTCGGAAATTACTTGCAATGGGCCTGGGTGAGGGTCTTGTAAAGTGGATTGAAAGTTTTTTATCTAATCGAACTCAACTGGTGCGTATAAATAGCCTGATTTCTGATGAAATTCAGATCTTTTCTGGTGTGCCACAGGGCTCCCACACGGAACCAATTTTGTTTAATTTATTTATCAACGATCTTTGTCGTGTTGTTCGTCACTCTGAGTTTTTATTGTTTGCAGACGACCTAAAGTTGTACAGGGGAATAAAATGTTCAAATGATGCTCAACTCTTACAATCTGATGTTGATAGCGTTTTTTTATGGTGGATAAATAATGGTTTAGAGCTTAATATTAAAAAATGCTTAAGTATTTCATTTGGCCGTTCTCTGAACTTGGTTGCAAATCATTATACTATAAATGGTCAAATGCTTGAATCTGTTACTACAATCAGAGATCTTGGTGTTTTACTAGACAATAAATTAACATTTGTGCCTCACTATAATGAGATTGTTAATCGAGCAATGCGTAATCTGGGTTTTGTTGTGCGTAACTCTGGTAAATTGTCTGTCTTTTGTTTCAAGATGCTTTACTTTTCTCTGGTTCGTTCTGGGCTTGAATACGCCTCGCCAGTGTGGTCACCTTATTATTCTAACCATGTGGAATCAATTGAAACAGTTCAGAAGGCTTTTCTTCGTTCCCTAGCTTTTAGGGCTAACATTGACATTTATCAGGGCTTCCATATCGACTATAATAAAATAAAAGACGTGTTTAAGATCGACAGTCTTAAAGTAAGGAGAACTCGCTCAGAGTTAGTAACATTTTATAAAATATTGAATGGAATTTATCATTGCCCTGCGATTTTGGAGAGTGTACCATTCCATATTGGTATTAATCATAGATCTCAAAATCCTCCTATGTTTCGTTTGCCGTTTCATCATGCTAATTACGGTTTCTTCTCACCAATCACTAGAATGATGAAGGCATACAATAAGCTTAATCTTGACCCTTTCATATCCAACTCTTTAAATTTATTTAAACAGCAACTTAGGGAACTAAGCGACTGACATTGGTTTTATTTGTTATAATTTTGAGTTTTTTGTTATAATTTTGTATATTTTATGGTATTGTTTATTTTAATTCTTTATATTTGCCACTATAATATGTATAGTTAAATAGCATAGTCTATTTTGTTTTTTGTAAACTGGCTCTGCCGTTGAAATCAATAAATAAATAAATAAATATCCGATACTAAAAAAAATCAAAATTTTGTTTAGCATCAGTCAAAAGTTTGTCTAAAGTAAAATGTTCAGTTTTAGCATGGTACATCCAAATCTGTCGCTGTAAGTCTTTTTTTAAAATAAACTTCTCAAATGTATCAGTTTTACATCCTTTATCTGCGACTTTCTCATTATTTTTCAATCCTTCTTTAATAATCTTCCGTATATTCGATACACTGATCTAAAAAAATTAAGCATTTAGAATGTTTGTCATATTAATTAGATTCAAAAAATATACCTCAGTTACACAACGGTAGTTAAGAGATTTAAAAATATTTAACAAAATTTTGAATTAAATTATAGTTACAAAAATGTATAATTTCGAAATTTGAAATCTGACAACATTGTATATAATTTATTATGATATCTGTCAAAAAAGGTTATGTGTTCTTTTAATAATATAAATTTTATTTAAAAAAGTGATAGATATTTATAAATTCATTACAAAAACCTCTCTCAATTAATCTAATGCAAAATATATAAGTTTATGTTAGCGACTAGCATTGATTTAAAAGAAATACACATAAAATCGTACTTACTTGAAAAACCTCGGCCAATTGATTTAAATAAACACTCTCACAGCTGTTAGCTTGTTTCCTAAACATACCATAACATCTAACGATGCTGTTGTGAATTTCTGTACTTATTTTTTTTGGCATTGTATATTGAATCTAAGAAAGCATCAAATATTTCGTTATTGAATCTTCAACAATTTTACCTTTGACAATGTGCTGTCAATATTTCGACAGTAGGTACCAACCCAACAAATTGAAGTGCCAATCCAAGAAATAAAATGCATAGTCTACTGAGATTGAAATAAGAAGTGAATGAATTATACCTAACTGTTTTGTTCACTAAACAAATTTTTCGCAATCCCCTGGCAAGCCTGTGATTAACTGTTTCTTACTTATATGAACATTTTCAGCTAATTATAGACTAAGAAATTTCGGCGAATGATTTTCTTATTATTTTTAAACGATATCGGAAAAACGTAAAAATTACAACATATGGAAAACGCAGAATTACATGTCATAATCAAGATAAGACTGATTTTGGTTTTAGACAGTAATCTAAAAAATCTAGAAATCTAAAGCTATATTTTATACACGCATGTTTGTAGGAACAAATTAACATGTTCTACCTCTACATTTTTGAGAAGTTGAATGCATCAGAGACCCGTAAGCGGCTTGTCAAAGAAGGTCGTGAGTTGCTGGATAGATAGATAGATATTTTTTGGGTTGGCTGTTAGCCTGTATCACTTCGACCTTTGCAGATCTATTGTGAACACCCATTATCTGTGGAATAGGATTAGAGTACCTTGTCCAGCTCTGCCCTCTTAATGAGACTTAATAGCCTTGACAGTGGCCACTCCGCATAACTTGGAGCAGCCGGTTTCTCCTCTCCAAGTACTAGATACCGCGTCCTTGCAAGGCCTTCACATTGGCATAGAAATGCGGTTTCCTCTTCCTCTTGGCATTATCGACAAATGTCTTCATCTGCTAAGTTCAGCTGACTCATGTGTTTTCTTAGCCTACAATGTCCTGTCAAGAGACTGACAATCAATCTGACATCATTTCGCCTTTGTGATAGCAGCCCTGCAGTAAACTTTGCCGAGTGTCCCTTTATGAAGACTTTGGCTTGTCGCTTGCCCGGTGATTTTTCCCACCACTCCTGGGCCTTCTCTAGCCTCCATTTCTTAAAGGCTGCCTTTCTGAATGTATTTGAGTTGCTGGAAGACGACGAACATGTTATTCAGTCAAATTTGTCATTACGCCAGAAACTTACAAAAAATGTAGCCCGTTTATTAAAAATGAGCCAGATCTTCATTAAGATACATACAAATTGAATTAAATATATCCAAAGATTCGATCTATCGAAATTTGACCAGGAATTTGAGCATGTGCAAAGTTTGTTCACAGTTTGTTTCGCATAAGCTCAAGGATAACCAAAAAATTCTTGGGATTCAACAGTCGATAGACATTATTATAGAGGCCAAAAAAAAACTTTTTGTACAACATTGTGATTGGTAACGAAACGTACCTATTGTTTTAAATACGATCCCGAAACCAAGCATCAAAGTTCCGTATGCTGAGTTATTAGATAAAGTTTTTTGAAAACGTATCCGGTATACGATGATAACATAAAACTAGGAAAATTAGCTCTATAATATTTTGAACTTAAAAAATTAAATTTTTTTATCGAAGTTTTGTTTTTAGGATATATAAGTTTGATTAAAAATACGAAATATAGTACTCTGAGAATGATAAAAAAGTGGAAGCACGACCTTATTAACGCTTGTGATTATTTGCAATCACTTGCAATTATTTAAAATTAGTGGTGATTATTTGCAATTATTTGTGATCACTTTCAGTTACTTGTGATCACTTGAAATCTGTTGTCATTAGTTGAGATCACTTGAAATCAGTTGTAATCACTTATGATCACCTGCAATCACTTATGATCACCTGTAATTACTTATGCTCACCTGCAATCACTTTAGATTGCTTGCAATCCTTTGCGTTTACTTAAAATCACCTGAAATCACTTGCGATTACCTGCGAAAACTTGTAATTATGCGTTAAAGTATCAATTAATTGACTAACTACATGTATGCATCGTGAAGTCACGTTTTCTGAGTTCACACGTCTCAGAGATTTAGCGCCGTACTCCGATATAAAAAAAATCATGCTAATTTTGTATAGACACATAATCGATAATATTGTAAAAATTATCTGATGTTTAAAGATTTAAAATCACAAAATTTTAATAAGATATTATTGAAAAAAGTAAATATTTTCTGTTTATCATGACAGTCTAAGTAATGTATTTTACAAAATAATAAGAAGCGCAAAATAATCTACAGACAAATATAACATTACAAATTAAATAAGTTAAGCTTAGCAGTGATGCTAGAAAACAAACAAAACTAGTGAATATAAAACACATTTCACACAAAATTATTCAACAACAAATAGGTATGTTATAAGTTCCTGAGTCCACTGAGACTAAACGATTTTATCTTAACCCGCATTACACTTAGAAAGTTCAACTCAACATCATTTCGAATAATAAGATCAGAGAAATCGTTACTTGGGAAGCATAGATGTTGCCGGAAAGCTCTCCTCTCCAAAGGAATTGGAAATTGCATTCATTGCATACTTAGATATTATTTTTTTAAAAATATTCATGATTCGCAAGTGTCTAGAAGTGCACAAATACAAACAAATTAACACTTTTTTGTCTCTACATTCAATTAATAAAAAAATTGAAGGTGTATTTCATTTTTTATATTTTTTTTCTGGTAAAAATTTAATCGAACCCAGAAATGGTTTATGAAGTGTTAAGAGAGATTTGTTTCGTCTAAATTTAGCATTTTTTGATAGTTTAGTACAAAAAAATTTGGTCGTATCAGTACTAAAGACGTAGATAAATAAATAAACAAAAAAAATTAAATATAAATACTACGTTACATATACAACTTTAAACTTTTATTTGATTACTATTAAGGCGTGTTTACCTACATGATGCCAGTGACTGGCGCCAGTCCTACTGGCATGCCAGCGCTGGCATGGTACTGGCATCATGTAAACACTTTCTTGTGTCAGTGCAGCGCTGTCTGCCAGCGCTGTCTCGAATGGAAAGTTGGTCTATTTTTCATGCCAGTGGCCCTCGTCCGCGTGCCCTCCAACCCCGCGCAATTGGTTATAGACACGTGTAAACACAGGGTTCCAGTGACTGGCGTACATGTGAAGGGTAAACTTCACCAAGTAGGAACTAGGGTGCGAGTGAGACTGTCGCCAGCTACTGGATACGTGTAACGTACCAGTCCAGCGCTGTCCTCATCAAGCACTGGCATGCCAGTAAGACTGGCGCCAGTTACTGACATCATGTAAACACGCCATTATTCTTCAATCGTTGCAATTGTGGCTTATCCAATTTCTAGTTTATATATTACAGATCAACACTTTTCCTCCTTACAGTATTTTAACATAAACTTAAGTTTTATAACAGCAAATTACAATTGGTTTGAACTCTTTGATGTTTGGTATAAAGTTAGGGAAAAAGTTTGGTAAAAACCAATTAGAATTTGATGATTCTTCTACTACTTTTCAAAATTTGAAAAAACCCAATTACATCTTAATCGCATAAATTTACCTACTAGAATTGTTGTTTTATAATTACTACAGAATTTCAACCTCAACACCCTTACTGAATATCGTTCATTAAACAAATTTGTTGATTTGCTGAAACAACAGATAAGGACGTTGCTCAATTTCAAAGCTTCTCATAACGATTTATTTTGCCTTTTGTTACTAAATTATTTTACAAATTAAACGCCGGTTTATTTCGAAAGAGAACCCTTCATTTGTGATGACTATTGTTCAAATCAAAAAGGGTTAACGATAACTCGTTCTATTGTGTTGTAAAATGGAAATTTCTGCATTGCCGATACGGAATGTTCAGGTAAACTGCTAAAAAGAGATTTTAATTAAAAAAATTATAACTTTATTAATTATACTCGTATATGCTAATTACTAAACTTTTTGAAAAGATATCGAAAAGGTGAAGATTTTAATACTTTCATTTTGGTCTCTCACCGTTTTTCGTTCCTTTTTTTTCGTACATATTAAAATAATTAAATTAACGTCACTTAAAAGATTTCATATATATTATGTAACAGTGATATTCACTCACACAACACAAAAAATAAGAGACAGTTTGTAGTACCCTACAACCCTACCGACATTTAGAAATAAGTGGGAAGTCATCTTCTGTCGTTGGTTTACAACCGTATAATAAACTTCCTCAAAAATTTAAAAACATCAACTCAACTACAGTCTTTAAAAATCAAGTTAAAGAGTACCTAGTGACCATGTGTCCTTATATACACTTCATGAATATTACGAGAGTGCATCTGTGGATGCCCAAGCTGCAACACACTAATTAAAATTAATTGTTTTTTATTGTACTACGTTTGTTGTTAACATTGTATCTTTTGTATGAATATTAATATTTTTAAGATATTGTTCTATGTAATACTGTATACTTTTTATTTGTACTTTAACTTGCTATATACCATGTGTAATTTATAGTGAAATAAACTATCTATCTATCTATCTTCTGCTGTTATATGTATTTGTTTTTCTTTTTTGTAAGTTTCTTTGTGCATATCCTTTTCTTTCTTTAACTCACGATTTTCCTGATTGTTTTTCTTCTTTTTTAATCTACTAGCATTCACTAAAGATAACATAAGATATTCCTTCGAGAACAATATTAAATCTGACTAACAAATACATGATAACGAAGATACTAACAAACAAGAAGATTATAAAAATAAAAGTTGTCAACAAATCTTCCTTCACCTTCATTTATACATAACAATATTACTTTTTTATTTACCTACATTTATGCTTTAATAAATTTCAGATTGTAATTATCTTTATGTTAGGAATTCTGGAATTCGTTGGTATTTTGATTAATTTTCCGCTGCTAGTGAATATTAGCCGTTCAATAAAATTTTCAGTAAATCTGTACTCAGTGAAATTATCATTGATAGCAGACTCTTTAAATTATTCCGAGTCCTTATTTAAACCTTTTATTTTACTCTGGTTCTGGGCTTAATCGATTTTCGAGGGGCTACAGCCAATGAAGCAGAATTTCAATTGAATTTCCAATAGAATAACATTTGACACTATGAGTTCAGTTTATCATGTCGGTTAAAGATTCTGTTTCCTAAAATTTTAATCTTAAAGAAAGTGAATTAAAATAGGTATAATTTCCAGTAATAAACTTTGAATCATTAACAGAAAAGCAAAACTAAAGATAAATAAGAATGATTAAAATTTTTAAACTAGAAAAAAAGTTAAACTAGTACGAAACATGTATCGTAATACAACAACTTCGTATTTTATAGCAAAAATCAGCTACGTATAGAAAAAAACCTTTCGCTTAAAAATTTTTAAATTATACAAGAAATAAGTTTATTCTTTTTATCAAATTTAACCAGAAAGTTGTTATTCATACACTCTAGAGATAGTCCAGGGTAATAAGCAAAATAAAACCCTTTTCGTGACTTCACATAATCCAGGTATCTGACAAGTTTTTTTGTTATTATAGACCTGTAGGAAGAAAACCTACCGGTTTCCTGCACAGATTTCGGAGCGGTATTATAATTATTAACAATTTAGTGCAAAAAACGCGATTTTTTCGGTTTTTGCATCGCTAGTAAAAAGGTAAATGGTTGACATACAATTACAAAATTTTATCTTTAAGAACATTGCAAATGCTTTAAAATGACGTTTTTTAAAAATTAAAAAAATTATTTGTTGCTGCGCAAACTGCAAAATAAAGCGAAACTGTTATTTCTTAATAACTGTTATTAAAATTAATCTGGACCTTTAATATTTCACCCAAAGTTGGGCATTGGGGTACTTAATAAACTCTTAGAATTTCACACCGATCCATCAATCAGTTTAAAAGTTATTCCATTTGTTTATCCCAGAGAACTTTTTTTTGCAGTAACATTAGACAGAAAATAATAAAGATAGGGCAATTCTGCGACTGCCAAATGAAAGTAGAAGACTTATAATATTACTATATATTAAAAAAAAATTAAAAAAATTATTTATTATAGTCCAAAATTATAATGCAAAATTATTAAAATTGTTAGTTTATAAACATTTACAATAACTTTAAAAACATTATTTTTAGAAAAAATCTTTTTACATATTCGAAAAGCTGGCATTTTTACACGAATTTTCAAAAAAAAATATGGTCTAGGTCAATTTGGGCCAAAGTTAGTCATTTTTTTAAAAAAATTCACAACTAATTTGTTTATAATAATTAAGGAACGTAATTGGTGCCATTTTAATGAATGGGGTTGATATTTTTTATGAAAAAAATTGCACAAACAATGCACTTTTACAGGACCATCTACGAATTTTAATCGTGGTAAGTGGAGGGGGAACCGACAGATCCACGATTTCAAAAACTGAAAAACCAACTTCAAACTGCTACAATTTTCTATATCTCCAGATAACTCAATGGATTTTGATCTTCCTTTTTTTAATTTGTCTGTATCTTTTTCGTACATTATAAATATGCAATTTGTTTATAAATTTATTAACTAATAAACAGTCTAATTTGTTTAAACAATTTTTGAAAAAACAATTTTCTTCTAAAAATCTATTTTTTTAATCATACTATCATTAATAATCATATAAAAACTTAAAGTACACTTTTATAAATGAATTATCTTTAATAAATAATAAATTATTATAAAATTTTACCTAAAAAATGTATGTTTTATATAAAGATTTAAATGTATATACAAATAAATACTGCTCCGAAAATAATAATATTTTCAAATATTGAAATCTGAGTAATCCAAATATTAAAACGTCTCAACTCAATGATGTACTTAAAAATGTTTTCGATTGCGTTGGTGGGGATATTCATATCCCAAATTGACCTAGACCAATTTTTTTTTTTTTTTGATAATTTGTGTATAAAAATGCCAGCTTTTCGAATATGTAAAAAGATTTTTTCTTTAAATAATATTTTTAAAGTTATTGTAAATGTTTATAAACTAAAATTTTTTATATTTTTGCATTATAATTTTGGACTATAATAAATAGTTTTTTAATTTTTTTTTTAATATATGTTAATATTATAAGTCTTTTACTTTCATTTGGCATTCGCAGAATTTCCCTATCTTTATTATTTTCTGTCTAATGTTATTGCAAAAAAAAGTTCTCTGGAATAAACAAATAGAATAACTTTTAAACTGATTAATGGATCGGTCTGAAATTTTGAGGCTTTAATAAGTATCCCAATGCCCAACTTTGGGTGAAATATTAAAGGTCCAGATTAATTTTAATAACAGTTATTAAGAAATAACGGTTTCGCTTTATTTTGCAGTTTGCGGAGCAACAAATAATTTTTTTAATTTTTAAAAAACGTCATTTTAAAGCATTTGCAATGTTCTTAAAGATAAAATTTTGTAATTGTATGTCAACCATTTACCTTTTTACTAGGGATGCATAAACCGAAAAAATCGCGTTTTTTGCACTAAATTGTTAATAATTAAAATACCGCTCCGAAATCTGTGCAGGAAACCGGTAGGTTTTCTTCCTACAGGTCTATAATAACAAAAAAACTTGTCAGATACCTGGATTATTTGAAGTCGCGAGAAAAACTAACTTCCCTGGACTAAGATGTTAGTACTTTATAATAAAACACAAATTATATAAAAATTACTGCAGAAATAGCATAGAGGCGCAGTTTACTAACAGTTTCTTAAATAAGAAGCTGATAGTTATCGAAAAATATTAAAATTGTTGACTATCTTCTAAATTTCAAAAATCGTATGGACGAGGATTGTGGTCTTCTGTCACAGTAAAAGAAAAAATAAAGCATAAAAAATTGACTTTAGGGTTTCAATTGTTGATTTGACAATAATTTTTGTTTTACTTATATTAGGTGTTCTAGACGAATTCGGTTAAATCAAGAGATGACCAAAAATGCCAACTAATTGTAAGGAACATTTTTTTTATATAGTTTCTATTTATAGAATTTCTACGATCTAAATATCTATTTTGATTTGTTAAAGGCATTCGATATGGTTAACCATACATTGCTTCTAGTTAAACTTAGCGACTTTGAGTTAAGGGGTGAGCCACTTAAATTAATAAAATCCTACCTTAAAAATCGATTTTAGTAAGTGTAGGTATATTACTTACGAAACAAAAACATACATTTCTACGCAGAAAAAGATTTTTCAGTTATTCTCTTTGCAGATGATACTACCGTTATTGTTAAAGGAGAAAATGTTAAGGCTGGAAATGCACACGTATTCCAAACTTATTGCTATTAAATGCACATAAAACAGGGTTAATGACATTTAATAGGATGGGTAATAGTATTCAATCACCATATGGGAAATTCGATCAGAGATCAATAGGTACCTACCGATGGTGCCAACTCTTAAGTTTATTGAATTGAATTTAGATTCTCAATTGAATTGTTATAAACACATTTATTTTAAGTCATCTAGACTTGCATCTATTTGTGGTGTTATAAGAAACATAAGAATATCAGTAAATTATTTAAAAATATATTATTCGGCTCAAGTGCAATCGCTAATTTCTTAGGGTATAAGATTTTGTGGATTAAGCACAAATAAAATCTTTATAATGCAAAAATGTGGTGCATTTTTGGGTTAGACTAGCGAATTTTTTGTATACAATATTTTCGGCAGCGTGAAATTTTTGCTGGTACCTTTCTTCTATTTTTTGACTCCAATAAATTTTGTAAAGAAGTATAATAAAATATTTACTATAAAGGAGGCAGATTCAACTGATATGAAATTGTTTCACGTGGAAGAGATATTGTGAAAGTTCCTCAACATACCACCACCTTGTTCGAAAAATGTACAAAGTAACAAGGCTATCAAAGCATATAATAAATTTTCTCAAAATATTAAACACTAGCAGCCCGTGAGGAAAACCAATCCCGACTATTTAAAAGGTTTGAACTTGAGACTTATTATTAGTAAAAGCGAAAGATGTTTTGATACGAAATTGAAGCGGTTTAAATGAATTTGGTAGATCAATTGGGATCATCGGTATCCTCAGTGTTTGAGCTAGTTGACCAGCTGGTGGTTCAGTTATATTGGTTGCTACAACTTATTTGTCCTTTAATTCCTTTATAAGTAGCCTCGTCTCATTGCACATGCTAAATTTGTGATATCTGTCGTAATTATGAAATAAGTTATTTTGATAAGGAATAATACCAAGATAAAAACTTTTAAAAAATTAAAAATTAGTTATTGTGACGTAACTATAACAGTTAGACATATGCTGTCGCGGCATTTTCTGTAGATATTTGTATATTCTTCAAAAGCGTAGTACATTATTTTATTCTATAATCAATAGTATTCTCAGCGCACACGATGTAAGGATTTTAAGGTCATTTTTGGTTACATTAATGGCATTTTAGTAAGGATCCTTTTTTTTAAATGAAACATAGCCCATGTCACTCGGGAATAGTGTAGCTTGCCAACGGTGAAAGAATTTTTAAAGTCGGTCCAGTAGTTTCGGAGCCTATTCATTTCAAACAAACAAACAAAAAATCAAACCTTTCCTCTTTATAATATTCGTATAGATATTAAGGACATAGTGAAGTTAAGGACCTCAGGCAGTGAATATTTTAAATGAATGACACTGATGATTTTAACTTATTGCAATAATTAGGGAATTATTAAATGTCTAATAAATTTAAAAAAAATTATTGATTTAGGTAATGTAGATTTTTTTAACTAATATTTAGTAATTTTATAAATGTAAATGTTGTGCATAAACGTTTTATTGACGTTCTTATGTATTCTGTAGACTTTACAGCAATAAAGATATTATTATTATATATGAGTGTTCACAACAAATAAGAAACCAACAATAAAGTAATTATATAGAACTTAAACAACTGCATTTTATGGACAATTAAATAAAATTTAACGTTTTACATTTATTTTTTTTAGTAAAAGTGTACTATCATAGCAAATCGATGATTATTATTTGTCTCATCAATACAATTCATAAAACCCTGTATTCAAAATGTTACGTTTAAACTTGCCCGATGAGTGTTTGTTTATTTTAGGCTCAACGCCATTCAGGCTTTGATAGAAATGTGACTGCCGCAACAAATCCAACACATTGTAAATAGAAGATTATTTTAGAATGTATGGTGACACTTATTTGTTATTTTCCGGCGTTATTGGGAACACCGCACAATTGACTATTTTTATATTATAATAAAAACCACGTTTTGATATATTTTTGAATTGGAATGATGGAAATTTTTAATTAAAATTTTAAATGTAGGTGATAATAAATTAGAAATTTTTCGTTATATCACATTTAATTTAAGTTTATAACACTTAGATGAATAAATAGTACACACATATATTGAAATATATCGCACATAAAGACTTTTAAAGATTTTATGAAAAGACAACAAACCAAGAGTTAAGCTGAACAGGCAGAATATGAAATTTACCTAAACAAGCAATATTATAAAAACGAGGAATTGTGTTGCAACCAAATGATAAGAAGTAATTTGATTTGATTCTCAAAAAACCTAAGAAAACCTTCATTGCCTGGAGCACCAGAGCAAACCCTACCAATTTGGTAAAACTCTAATGCCCTCGTAGCAGATTGGGTTAAAGAGTCTAAGGATTGTCACTCTTGAGCTAGTCAAACACAGATAAGAGCATAAAT
The DNA here is from genome assembly GCA_964028335.1 of Altica lythri. Lineage (NCBI taxonomy): Eukaryota > Metazoa > Arthropoda > Insecta > Coleoptera > Chrysomelidae > Altica > Altica lythri. The sequence goes on along the minus strand of OZ034806.1, from coordinate 41,948,482 downwards.
CACAACCAATAAACTTTTTGTAAGGAAAAAATTTGATACATAGATTTAACTCTAAAACCACTAACCATTGGTTCTAGACAGCTGTGATTTACTATCCTGTGCTCATTAGGAAACTAAGACTATCTAGTAATTGTATATCGAGCAGAAAAAACAAAAAAAATACTTTATGTTGAACTAACAAAAAGAAAGAATTATTCCTTCAAAAAATGTAGCAAACCTACTACGCGTTACGCAGGGATTTGTATTAAAAACATATCGAAGGTTTTTGGACTTAGAACTCTCAAGAACTGGCTACGACAACTTTTGGAAACTACTTGTGTAAACCTTCTAGCTAAAACCATAAGAAACTTACTTGGTGCTTGGGTGTTGTACAGTTGGAAAGAGTTACGGGTCTCACGGTTGTCCATTTGCTAATTTGATGAATTGAACACTAGACAAATAACAATTGGAAAAAGTTTTTTTTTTCGGATAAGATCAAAACTGGCCTAAATTCAGATGACCATCGAATTTAGATTTTAAGAGCTCTTGGGAGACGAGCGAGGCTCGTCACTAGCAGATCTGCCTGATGATATAAAGAAGGAAGTGGATGTTTTGGAAGGGTGTCATACTGAAGCAAAAACTTCATTGTTACTACCACTTCAACAAATTTGAAACTGTCGGAGATACATAGATTTAACTCTAGAATCAATGGTTAGGCTTTGCAAAGCAGGAATTGACAATTATTTTATCTTTATGTACAATAATGCACCACTTTATAAAAGAAAAAGGTCAGACAATCTCTTGGAAAGTAAAGTGGTTTTTATGTTTAATAGATTTCACATTTACTACCAACTCAATTAAAAGGTTGAAGCTTATCGAAACAATACAAGAAATGTTAAACAGCTTATTGATGCAGTATTAGCAGAATTCGAAAACACACCCAAAACATTATTGACAGAAGCATGCCAACACATTTCGAAGACTTGCATCAGGTTCAGAAGTCGCAACACAGATTATTAAATTTAACAATTTTATTTTTGTTTTTAGATAAATAAAACTTTACATTTTATTTCGTTACAGAAATAAAAAAATAGCGTTGTGGCCATTTCGCCAACATATTTTTTTATTGTTTTGTAGGTTATTTTCATAAAAACTCTAATACATCTCAAAAATTATCTAAAATGTATAAGTTTGATTGTGAGCAGGCCTGGACCTATCAATTTTTCTAGGGGGGGGCAAGCTTTACATTTGGCGCTCCCTTGCCGACTGTCCCGACCGATTTACGAAAAAGCAAAGGCTTATTACTACACGAGTCGTATACGAGGTTGAATTATAAGGCATATTTAATGATACACAAGTTGTGCCGTTGTACTTTACATACATAATGGAAAACAATGCAAACAATTTAAAGCCTCAACTCAAAGATTATATCCATAAGACCCTGGATTACATAATTCTTATTTTTCGGGATTTCTTTGCTGAAAAGTGTTGATTATTTTATCAGAAGAAAGCAAAGAAGGCCCTTCATGTTCAATCTTTATAATGCTTAAATTTGTTAGTCTTTGCTGTGTCATAGCATTTATTCTTATGTAGGTTTTTATAAGTTTTAATTTACTGAAACTTTTCTCATCAGATGCAACAGAAACTGGAAGCGTTACGAATATTTTTGGAGCAACACATAAGTTAGGATAACCCTCTTCCAACTTGCTCTTGTGCAATATTCTGAGCATAGATGCTGCTGTTGCGTCTTCCAGTCCATCTTCTAAAGTAAAGGCATGAAACTTAAAACTTTCTATTTCATTTGCTAGTTCTTCTTCGTTCAAATCACTTGCATAGGTTTTAGCCAATTCTTAAGCCTTACTTTTCAAAGTCTTAACGTTCAGTGTTTTAATTTAAGTCTCACACAAAAAACTGAACTTGTTGGCAACCTCAACCCTTAATTTGGCGCCCTCCCTAACTTAGCGCCCGGGGCACACGCCCCCGCTGCCCTCCCTGGATCCGGCCCTGATTGTGTGTGCATAATAATCTTTTTTTAGATTTATTTCTTATGCATGCTTTAGTGAATGGTTACATATAATAATAATAATAATAATAATAATAATAAACACATTTATTATCCCAAATATTTACAACAGCTGTTTGTAATACAATATTTCTTCTAGAAAATTTATTTGGCATAAAAGGCCACCTATGCAGCTTTCCTCGCGATGGAGGGTGCTGTTGAAGCCAAATCAATTTAAGCATCGTATAGTAAAATATGGCTTAACCTAGAGAGTCTTTTTACTTAATTCTATATATCAAACATAAAAATAATAAATTTAATATACTATTAAAAATAGAAAATTAAAACATTGAAAGGAAAAGGAGAAGGAAAAGGGGAAGGAAGGTTATGCTGTAAGGTCGCACATTATGACGATGGTAATAATAATATGATGGTATATAATAATGAGGTCATCATAATTAGGTCTGGAGAAATTTACTTTTAAATTGTTTCTTAAAGGATGTAACACTAAGAGAAAAGTCTATGATTTTATATTTATTTATTAAAAAGGCAGCTTGATATGTAAAACACTTTTTAAAAAACTCTTTTTTTATGTGCCGGTACAGTTAATAAATGCTGTCGACGTATGTTAATATTATGTACATCAGTACGGTAGCTGAGTTTTTGATGAAGATAAGGTGGAGATTTAAATTTTATTATTTTATAAAAAAAACATGCCGAATGTAGTATTCGTCGTTGAATCATAGAGAGCCAGTTCAATTCGGAAAGTTTGTGAGAGACCGGTTGTCTGCGTCTAATTCCATAAATTAATCTTATACAGCAGTTTTGAATTTTTTGAATTCGTTTAACATCACAAGAATCCAAAAAAGGGCCATATACACTATCGGCAAAGGTGAAATGAGATAAATAAATAATAATAAATAATATAATAATAAAAATGTTTATTCAAAGAAAAGATACAATACATACAATGGAAATACATTAAGATCATTAAAATTTCCTATAAATAAACACAAATACCACTTGAAGCAGAAAATGCTTGTGCAGTGGTTAATTGGTTTAATGTATAATGCAGAAAATAACCTAAGTATACACTATCCTTTCACAATCAATACAAATTTTTATTACTTATGAATAATAAGACAACAAAAAAGAAAAAAAAAACAATGAATATTCCATTTTTATATTATTAGAAAGAAAAAACGGAATTTCAAAAACTAGAAGAAAATTTTATCATCCCTACATTCTGTTTATCAAAAAATAACATACCAACAAATGAGAAAAAAAAAAAACACAATTACTACTATGAGTCCAATTATTTAACACTTATTTTATTTTCTAATGTCAGTTAAATCATGAATTACTCCAAGAGGCGTTTCTGTAATATATTTTTTTATTTTGATTTTGAATTGTTTTATATTTTCAACATTCTGAATATAAAACGGTAAAATATTAAATAACCTAGGTCCTAGGTATGTGAAGCAACGCTGTCCAATTGTTTTTTCACTTTTCGGGGGTATTGCTTTATTCCTGTTTCTAGTGGAATATTCATGTAAAGGAAACTGTAGTGTATGACTATTTTTATATTGGTATACGGTAACCGCTTTAAAATAGAGCTGCCTAATATCAAAAATATTAGTTTCCTTGTAAAGTAATTCCGAAGAGTAAAGCTTGGGTTTGCGATAAATTGATTTTAAAATTTTTCTTTGGACGACATTTAGTTGTTCCAAATGATTGCCATACGCCCCACCCCACCCAAGAATCCCATAGGATAATCTGGATTCTACTAAGGCAAAGTACAAAGTTTTTAAGAGGGGCTGTTCTAGTATATTGCTTAAGTATTTAAATTTATATAGTAAACTCCGAAGGTTTTTTGTCACATTCGCAATATGTAGGTTCCATTTTAAATGCCTATCAATTGTAATTCCCAAATACTTTACAGAATGAGCAGACAGAATATGTTGATCGGTACGTCCTTCATTGGATATTGTTAGTGCTTCGTAGTTAGGCAGACTGGTTTTGTAAGATCCAAAAGGCAGAAAGAACGTTTTTGTAAAATTAACAGTTAGTTGTTTGTGTGCAAACCAATCAAAACAATTTTTTAAATCATCTTCAGCCAATAATTTTAGGTTCTCCCAATTATCTGCAGTATACAGAACAGCTGTGTCATCTGCGTAACTAATAATTTTACCTTTTAATTTCAAAGACAGTAAATTATTAACATAAATTATAAACAATAATGGGCCAAGAATCGTTCCTTGCGGAACACCGTACTTCATCACCTTACCCTCACTAATACTTTCATTTATTTTTACCCTTTGTACCCTATTGTCTAGGTAACTTTCGAAAAATCTTAAAACGTTGCCTCTGAAACCTACATCAGCTAAAGTTTCCAACAGTTGCTTATGGCTAACTGTGTCGAAAGCTTTGGCCAAGTCTAAAAATACACATAATGTGGGCTTTCCTCTATCGACTAAATCATAAATGCGACCCATTAGTGAAGCAATGGCATCATCTGTACCTCTGCCTTCAACAAAGCCAAATTGATTACAAGAGATGATTTTATGTAGGTCTAAAAATTTTACCATCCGAGTTCTAATCGCTTTTTCCATGATTTTTGCAATGCTTGAGATTAGTGAAATTGGACGGTAATTTTGACTTAATTCCCTATTTCCTGATTTATATACAGGTTTGATAATTGCGTCTTTGAATTCTGTTGGACATTTTCCATTTTCAATAATTTTATTTAATAAATATGTTAAAGGAGATACAATTTCTTCTGACACTTCTTTTAATATTTCAGCCTTTAATAAATCAGGTCCGGGTGCTTTATTTAACTTAAGGGATTGAATAATCGCTATAACTTCACCTTCAGTTATTGGATCGAAAAAAGCACTTTGAGCAACTGACATTCTAGTCTGATTATCATTGGATTGCGGTTTTTTTATATTGTTAGCCAGTGTTTCACCAATAGTTGAAAAATAATTATTAAAGGTATTAGCGATATCCAACTCGGAGTTTATAATCCGATTACCCTCTACTAACTGTTTAACACCAACAGAATTAACCTCGGTTTGAGTTAGTTCCCGAATAACCTTCCACGTATTTTTACTGTCAGGTTTATTAGTAATTTTGTTTTTAAAATATTCTGCTTTAGCATTTCTTATTAAATTTGTCAGAAAATTTTTGTAATTTTTATATTCTTGTTTAAGAAGTTCATCATGTGGTTTTTGAATCATTTCTTTATATAATTTATTTTTTGTATTTATTGATTTTATTAAGCCAGACGTTATCCAGTTTTTCCGTTTAAATTCATTTCGTCTTATTTTTTTTACATAAGTGGATTCTTTTATTTTATTTTGAAGTGTTGTTATAATTTTAGTTGCAATATCTTGCACATCACTTAAAAGGCCTACTTCGTTCCAATCAATAATAGAATAAGACTTTCACAAAGTAAAGATTTAGTTTTTTGGGATAACGAATGGCGGTGTAAATATATTTATTTTAACATTGAAAATGCTCTCCCCATACATAAAGTAATATGTTCTTTAAATTTTAGTTTCACGTCAATAACTAGACCTAAATTTTTATAGGAATTTTTAAAAGAAATTTGATTATTGCCCAGCTTTGGGTTTATAAATTGCATTAGCTGTCCACGGATATTTTCACTACAGAATAGCATTGCAATGGATTTACTTGGATTTACCTGAAGAGAATGGTCATTAGAGGTTTTCAAAAGTCTATCAAGATCAGAGTTTAAAAGAGTATTAACAGTTTCGACTTGGTTAGGAGAAAAAGATTTGTATATCTGAGTGTCGTCTGCGTATAGGTGATGTTTGCAATGCTTAAGTGAATTGATAAAATTAAATGTGTAAATACTGTAAAGAAGAGGACCTAAAATGCTACCCTGAGGTACCCCTGTCGTGACCAGAAGCATATCTGAGTAATTTCCATCACAGACTACCCTCTGGTACCTATCAGTTAAAAAGGATAATACAAGAGAGAGTGCAGTCTCCCTGAAGCCAAGATACTTTAAAATTGACAATAACAGTTGATGATTAATCATGTCAAAGGCTTTTGTATAATCAATCATAATCAACAAGGTGGCCTCACTCTCATCCTGTGCTCTCACAATATCATCGATGACATCAGATAGAGCTGTAGTGCAACTGTAACCCGCTCTAAACCCGGATTGTTTAAAGGGAATTATATTATTTGTTGTCACATACGATAAAATTTGTTGTTGCATGACCTTTTCTAAAAGCTTAGAGAGGGTTGGCAGAATTGAAATAGACCTCAAATGTCCGAACTCGGAGGGATTATTAATTTTTGGCAATGGAACCACATTTGCGAGCTTCCAGTCTTTTGGAAAGTACGATTCTTGAAGGCAACAATTAATTATATAAGTAATGTAAGGGACGATAAAGGGACAACACAAAATAATTAGAGTTATGTTCAAACTATCTGCTCCAAAAGCCTTGGATTTGATATTTAAGAGAAGTTTTAAAATAGTCTCCTCTGACACTATGTTAAATTTAAATTGTTTATCAGGTAACAGCAAATGATTATTATAAAAATCTACTAAGTCATTATTAGGCACGGCTGCTGGTAATCTATGAAAAAAAGAGTTTATTTCATTGACATTTTTTAGATTATCAGGGAGACAATTTCGTTTTTTATTTATAATTTTTAACTTTCTTAGCTCATTCCACTGTTCTTTGGAAGAGGAGTTTTGAAATTTGTAATTGAGGTAAGCTTTTTTTTCATTTCTAATTGAAGAAGTTACTAGGTTTCTAAGTTGTTTATAGTATCTCCATTGTTCAGGATCTCTAGTGCGATGAAACCTATTAAGAGCTTGATTTTTTATTCTTTTCATAAATTTAATGTTGTCTGTCATCCAGGGGGTGTAGGGTCTAATTACACCTTTTTTAACCTGTACAGGGGCATGCATATCGAATATGGATAAAATTGTATTAGTTAAAAAATCAACCTTCGTATCTATATCATTTAAAAAGAATATGTTATGCCATGGTGCACTTTCCAAATCTAACTGAAAATCGACAAGGTTTATATCTTTTAGTGCTCTGTAAGCATATTGAGTTTCCTTTGGCTCGATGTGGTTCATGGTTAAGGATATGTAGATTAGAAAGTGATCAGAAATACCGACATCTCTCACACCCGAGTCAAGTACACTCTCCGGATTGCAACAAGCAAGATCAATAAGTGTAGTACTATTGGTTGAAACCCTAGTCGGCCTAGAAATAATTTGTTCAAGACTAAAAGTTGCCAAAATATGGTTAAATTGGACAGCATGTGGGGCATCAAGATCAAGCATGTTAATGTCACCTACCTGGTCTCTCCTTAAGTTTATACCATTAACCAAATATTTTCTTTTTTTATTTAATACCATAAATTTCTAACAACTATTTTTAAGGAAATGTAAATCCTTTTCGTCATCCATTTTAAACTGAAACTGTAAATGCAACGAATCACAAACAATGTAACCACACAATCGTACGACAAATAGTCTTACGGCATCGCACGATTAAAAAATCGTACGTATCCGCATCCAATGTAACCATTCACTTACACTTACTGCTGAATCTTCAACTAAAACATTTACTCTGTGGTTCACAAAGCTTGTGAAAAACTTTGTACGTCGAGAACCAAAAAATGCCAAGAAAATCACGCAAAAATACTAAAACTCACATTTGTTTTGTTGTGCTTGGCCATTAAAAGGTCAATTTTCAAAATATATTTTATTTTATAGTTTTCTCTTAAACTTTATCTGATTTAAGTTTATTTTTATCTTAAAATTTTATGTATAAGAGACAATTTTTCTAATTACATCAATACTTCAATCTAATTTTCTACATTTTAGTTGTCATAAACTTTATCTACTGCAAGCGAAGATTTGTCACTGACTATAAAATTGGACAGTTAATGGTCAAAGTGAGTAATAGCATCTTAGGGATCCAATAAAGACAATATCAACAACCCAGACACATTTTTCTTTATTTAATAGTGGTTTTAAAGTAATGTTCATGAAAGAATGGGTCTGCTTTTTAATTTTGATTTTTAAAAAATACATATTATTGGACCGTTTTAACCTTTAGCTTATATTGCTTCCTAAGGACAACTTATATAACAGTTTCTAAGTGAATAGAATAGTGTTATCAAATGCAAGACGTTAAGATACAAAGTAAAAAATATCTGTCTGCATCCAGATCCCAACTTCATTCGTTATTAGGTACAAAAATATGATTTAAAAAATAAAGTGCTTTATCTAGATTAACTATCTCCATTTGAGATGACCATTAAAAACTTCTTATTCAAATTGATCTCTAACAAACATAATCTTTGTTATAGTATTTTTTATATTTAAAAAAATAACATTTCGTTTAAATATTTAATAATAAAAAAAAGTTAAATTCATAATAAATATTAAATTGACAAGTTCTTCGTGGGAACATTTTTATAAAATACCGACTTTATACAAACGAAACAAAGCAAAAATAACTGTCGCCAGCCACCTCGACACATACGGAAAATCCAATAAAATAAATAAACAACCAGTTCTCTTTAACGAGCTTCTGTTAAAAGAAAAAAACATAAAGAAATCGTATAAAGGGTTGGTCATTCGAGACATTATAGAGCAAATGGATCGTCTAAGCTGTCAGAAAAATAGACCAGGCCTATTCAGTGAATGTTTATTTGTCTCAGGAGGAAGATTCTTGAGTACAATAAGTCACTTGATAGATGCAAAAATAAGATTACGAAAACAGTAATTCAGTTATTTCCTTATTTGCTAGTATATAACGATTCTACACTTTATAAAATAACTGTGTTTATCAACACTACAGTATCATGAGAATAACATCAGACAGTTCTCAAATAGATAAATGTTAGTCGAATGAAAAATATATATTTATCAGCAACGACGTTTATTATAGTTTGTTATCTTTTTATGTTTTTTAATACTTATGTCCACTTCTTTAAATACAGCAAGGAATTCTCTTATGAACATTAAAATAACCAAGCATTCGCTTGCGCCTATAAAGCCTTTTTAATATGACTCCATTAATTAATAACTTTTCTTAACGGATTGGGCACCTTAAAACCTAGGTAATTCTTTAAAGTAGTTGAAACCTTTAATTTCTTAGATATTTCAACTAAAGTAGGGTAAGGTGCTACATGTTAGGACAGGTCTTTTTAAGTATTGATACCTCAAAGACGACATCAAATTTGTGAACTAATTTAATTGCTACTGATACTTTAATGTGTTACCAATGATTTATTATTATCTTCAGAAAGAATAAGAAACTGCTTTTCCTATACTTTTTTCCCAAGCAAAAGCATTAGTCGGATTCTGCCACGTAGTGGGGTACATTCGGACAAGTCGTGAGGTACATTTGGACAGTCTAATAAAGTTAAGAAATTATTTACATTTAAAAGCAATAAGGGACAGTACAATACAAAAAATTTATAATAATCAGAATGAACATTAAATGTGGTGCCGCCGCAGGAGTAATTATTTTCGATACTCGGGTTACAATTAAAATATCTTGAGTTCGGAGATCGGAAACCACTTTTATACCTTCTGCCAACGTTATAAACGGATTTGACAAGCACGTATCATTATCATGGATTATGTCGTAATCCAATAACATGAGCATATTATTGTTTTGAAACTCGTCTGAAGAATCGGAGAGATCTTCAAACTCTTTTGACTCGTGAACAAAATTCTAAGGAGTCCCATTCTACTTTTTATATTTCTTCTTTGGTGGCTGCTCTTTACTTTTTTCTCTATCATTTTTTTTTTTCTTTACTTCACCTTTGTTTTGATGTAGTATACTTTTTTTCATGGTTTTCCTGTTCTTTAAGTTTTGTTTCCTGATTATTTTAAAGTTTTGAATTTTTTTTTTCGCTGGTGTGTTTGTGTAAATTCTAGATTTACCTATTCCAGACTTTCCATTTGTTTTCCTTGGAAATGCCTTTGACAACGGCTTGATGGTTTGGACGAATAATATTTCAATTTTTGGTTTTGTAACTTTATTCAATTCATCATTTAACATGGTTCCTACCATCATGACCACTTTGTCAATTTCAGAATCGGCTACATTACTAGTACTCATGCTGATGGATGGGATAAAAGAATAGTTGGGAGCAATAGAAGTTAATGGCAGTTCAAGGTCTTTAATTTTAAATTCGGAATCTGGCCCATCCGTAGCAAATGAGCTCATGAAATCTTGATATTAAAAAATCACGGCAAAGGAGTAGCTGCTTATAAAAATTTTCGGCGTAAAGCTTTGAAAATAAGGATCTACGGTGAGTTTAGCGATATCATCAATTCCAATTGGTTTTCGAGAGTTTGAGATCATAAAATCGTTAAAGTCAAACTTACACCTTATTTTAAATTGCCCATAAATGTCAAGAAGTTGCATCTTGTTGGTGCAGTGAGATGGATATGATAACAGAACTATACAATTGTCACGAGAATATTTTATGTCTTCAAGTGAAGTATGAGTTTCATGGTTATCGAGCAATAAAAGAAATAGATTTTCTTGAATATAACCAGTATTATTATTAATATGCCTTATTAATTCGAGAAAAATGTTTGAAATCATCCAACCTGACTTCTCGGCAAAGCCTATGGCCACAGGGAAAGCCCCATATAAAAACTGCTCTTTCATAAGGATACGAGGAAATATGTATGCAGGAAGAATTGTATTTCCTACAGCAGTAATAAAGCCACAGATTCTAACTAGTACGCCCCTTTCAGCTGAAACACATTGTCCCACTCCTTTTGCCCCTTTTTTCGGCAATAACTTGAGGAGCCTGAAGAACATTTGTAATTCCAGTTTCTATGATGTTCCAAATGCGATTTGGACGAAAATTATATTTTTAAGAACTTCTCCGTAAATCTTAAAAAACAAACCAACACCACATTGCTGAAGGCTGCTGCTCGTGCATTGCTGAACGCTATTAATTGATAACATTAAACCTTATAACCTTGGTGATTCTTCAGGGTATCAGTTAAACATTTACATTTCTTAAATATTTTAACGAAAGTAACTGTTGGTTTTGTTCCCAAACCTTAGTGGTACTAATAAGAGAAAACATCCAGAAAACTTCGCAAATGATGCTTTTAGAAAGAAATTGGCGATTGATAGCCGCCAATTAGTTATCTTTGTTGGATTTACAAAATAAAAATAACATAAATAATTATATTTAACAATAAATGTAAATCTATTGATATACAAATTGTAAATCTTGAGTTAGACAACAAAAAATGGAACTTTTTTAAGAGATTTCTAAAAAACCTGGTTAAATTTAGTAATAATTATTAAATGTTTGGAGAGATTTAATGATTAAACCTTCTAAGGATAATTTCCAATGACCGAAACGATCATCACCCCATGCACTGAGTAAACACTTTGAGATAATTTACGCCCGAGTAACACCGACAGATCCACAAGCTATTGGAATCCGTCTGTCCTTATATTACGGAAAACCCATTCAAAATCAAAGATTTTTTAAAATGTTTGTATTAATTTAAGGCAATAATGCGGAAAATCACGAGTTTACAATAAATTTCTTTGTAACAAAAATATAGATAGGTATGATGAATAGAAAAACTTACGATATTAGACATATATACAGGTTTTACTTTTTCATAGTTTATAGCAGTGCTATCTATTGAGAAAATTTAAACTAATATACCGAATAAAATTGAAAATTAGACCGCTGGGTGCGCGATGACAGCGGCACCTTGCGTTTACAATTACGGCGGACTTTGAAATATCAAATGGCTAACTGTCATTACGAAAAGTAAGTAAACAAATAATTATTTTATAATTTTGACAAGTAAAGTGACATTTTTCAAAACTGCTGTCAGTTTTGAAAGTCATTACTTTTCATAACTAGTTTTGAAAAGTAAAACTTTACGTAACTAGTTTTGAAAAGTTCATTTCAAAACAAGTTACGAAAAATATAAAGCAAATATAAACAACTAAGAACTATTTTATACTAACTTTATTAAAGAAATATGTAAAAGCAGACATTTTTAAACAAAAAATTAATTAAGTATACTTAATATTTAAATCAGAAACTTACCTTTTAATTATATCTGTATTAAATAGAATTGTTATTAGAAAGGTGTCAATGCAAAATAAACACGAGAACTAGATGTATTGTTTTTAATTATGATTAGATAATTATGATTTTTTTTAATTATGGAATTTCGTCAAAATTATAAAAAATCTTGTACGGAACTCGTTATAAAACGCCATTTTGTTTAACTCGTGTTCATTTGCAGCACTCGCTACGCTCTTGCTGCAACATCACACTCGTTAAACAAAATTGGACTTTTCATAACTCGTTACGTAAATAACTATTTCCAATGAAACATCGTAATTTATTAGTTTTCTACCCAAATGTATTGATCATGTAAATCTATAGCGTCGATAATAATATTTATCTTTTTTATTTTTCGTCTAAAATGTCAAAATCATTAAATTTTAGGTAGTATAGATGGGCTTTATCACGGCGGACTTCACGTGAAGTAATTAAAAAAAAAATGTAATCGATTATGGCATTATAGATGATAATAATATGATTATAATGCCGTTAATAATGCAGACGTTTTGTGTATTTTCAGTTAAACATGGCCAAATTAATAATTAAAACTGTTTTTCAAGCAATAACTCACGACATAATTTTCCAACCTCAAACAACCAACAAAGGTAAAGAATTAGTTTTGGCTTAACATGTGCAAGACGTAAAAATAAAACGTGATGCTTCCTACAACATAGGTATCTACTAAATATAGCAAATATTTAAAATGTTGCTTATTAGCTTTTTCCTCTTGATAGCGATTATCCACTACTTCACACGTTGTTCTCGTTTCCAACTTTTTGTGGAAATGTTGCAGTTGACTATACAGCAGGTTTCGTGACAAAGGTTTATTTACTTTTTAAATCGACGCATGGATAATGGATAAGTGAAATCCATGTAAAATCCTTAGTAAAGAGTGATTAATCGTCCGCCGTAAGTTCCTTTTTTAGCCACGGTGAGCGCTGCGATAGATTCGTGGTTCTCCCAACCTATCCTTCGCACCCAGCGGTTTTTGGCCGATTTGATATTAGAAACCACTGAAATAAGTTACCACTGTCATCCAAGTTACCAATGGCGGAGAGTTTTTTTTTCTAAAATAGGTCGTAAGTTTCTGAAACTATCAGTGTGGTTTGGCATCTACAAAAATATGACATTAATAATTATTAAATTCAACCCTTCAACAACGATCCGTACATGACGGTTACTAGGAATGTGAATTAAGTCAAGACTTTCGTATTGAAGACTTTTTATCTACCGGTGAAACAAGATGTAGTTCGTAAGTGTTGTAAAAAAAACAAATGTCCTCATTTAAATTTCTAACTTGTATCTGAGAGAGATGTTACTCTAAATTTACTTCGAGTATGATTTCTGTCATCGGCCAAAATCGGTGAAATGGACTATAGAAATTGTAATAAAACGTCAATACCTCTATCTAAAAACACTTAAATCATGTATTGTCACTGAGTTCTGAGCGATCATGAAAGTTTCAGATCTCTACTTAGTCGGAAAGTAAGCTTAATGTCCATTAGGAAACTCCACTCTGACAGACAAAGAGACAAAAAACCAAACGGAGAATGTAAAAATAACCCTAAAATAGTAATATAAATAAAATTTAAAGCAAACATCTTTGTAAAAATTAGAACTAAAAATATATTGTAATACAAATATGCTGAAAAAAAAAGAAGGAAGCACGTCTTATTAAAATTTACTACCAAAGATTTATTAATTATATCTGTATTTTTTTATTGAATATAAAGTAGAATTTATGCATATACTAAAGACTGCTTATATTTATTTTTCAAAATGATTAAATTTTTCTTCGTCGATAGCAGATTCCTCTCTTTCCTACAGGTCTTTTGTTGTCCTTCGTATGTTTTATAAAATTGAGTAAACCAGTCAATGCACCCAAATATTTCTTTTGTTAACTTTTGTTTATTTTACGATCATTGTGGCGCATACGTATCAATTTCTTTAGTATGGAACGTTTATTAGTTCGTTGCAAAAATATAATTCAATAAAATGATATTAAATATTTTTGGACGTATACCAAATGAGCGGCAATTAAGAATAAGAGCAAAATTATAATACCTTATTTACATTTTATTGAGTCTCATTTTTCTTTATAATTTAATTAGGTACAGTTTTTATGTCTTTATATACATCCCAGAAAAAATTTACCCGTCGTAAAATGTGTAAAGAAAACTTGAACAGAAGCAGACATTTTCATTAGTCTTCATGATTGCAATAAACATAAATCAGTATAACCGGGTGCGAAAATTATACTTTGTGGGAACTTGCAAATCTTATTAAAATTTTTATAGTAGTGTTTTATCTCCGCGACCGAGATTAAGAAGTGGTAGTTTCAAAAGTTAGAAAGTCATAAATTATTCTCTCACTTAGAAAACATTGTTAAATGCTCCTACGCAAAATGTTGGTATTAAGGGTAAAAGGATAATGTATGCCAAGGGACTATTTTACGGTTATATGTGGTATTCTTTATGCGAAACAAAATAACAGATTAAGTATGTTCTGTGGGGTGAAGGGTCGCAATAGATACGCCCCAAAACAATGTCAACTTTGACCATTAAATTTTATACAACTGCATTACAACCACAATATTAGATTGTAAAACAATAATGAAACCAATTAGTGCATATTAATTTTTAATATTATTTAAAAATTGGTTTTTGGACACCCTTTAAGATTATTAAATTCACAACATAAAATTTTACAGAATTTTGTATAATTACAAATATTTTTAAAATATTTTTACGTCGTACCCTAAATTTTATTTTATGTTTTACCTGATTTTTATGTTTTATTTTTTTTGTAAATATAGGTACTCATTTCTATATGTATATAAATTTAAAAAAAAATCGATATCTTAAAATATTTTTATTTACCGACATTTTCCTGACAAAATTCCTATGAAAAACAAAATTTATGTTTTTTAAAAAAGTTAAAATAAAGTGTGGAATTAACTGCTCCTTCTCTACATGTTTAAATCCGTTAAAAGACCACTCATTGATTTTTTGGGTTTTATAACAATACTAGCGGCCGCCCGCGACTACATCCGCGTGGACTTTAGTTTCTGCCACCGAGTTTCATACAAATTTGCAACCTCTATTTTAATTCCTTAGGAATGAATTTAAAAAAATCATTTCTTGGTACACCACTACGTAATAAAACAAATTTATTTTCAAATTTTCAAGACTCTACGCGTCTATCGACAGTGTCATGTCGGCCAGCAGCAGCGTGCTACCGCCTCACCGCTCCACACGCGCCGCAATTTAATGCGCGAGTGGTATTAGATCATTATTATTTTAAAACTATACAAACTTCTTACATTTTGGTTGAAAAAAATACTGTTAAGGGTATTTTTGTTCAAAAAGATCTGTCTGTGTTAAATAACTTATTTATTTGGATAAGGATTAAGAAGAAAGTTAAGAAGTATTATTATTAATTAGGTATAGTTTTTGCGGCTTTACTTTTGTTTAGCGTGTGTAAAAAATTAGGGCCTACAAAACTTTTTTGTACATAATGTTCTTAACTAATATGTCATTAAGCGCTAAAACTATCAAGCTACTATGTGAACTTATTCGTGAGCAAGCAACATAAAACTGTCCATGAGAGAAGCAATGTTCTCTCAAGTTAATACCCGCAAATTTGAAAGTTTGGCACTGAGACTTGTTTATTGCCATGGCAAAGCAGACTTTTAGGGAAAACTGTAACAAAACAAATGACAAATACAAAATATGGCAAAAAAAGGACAGCCGAATACGTCAAATATAATCCGCTAGAAATATTTAGGTATGGTATGTACTATAAGATACGGCGGCCACTCATCATTGGGTATATGTAACTCAGTGAAAACACAACGAGAGCGCGTTTTAAAATACTACTAACGCCATCTATTGTCAATATTAAGAACTAAAAATTATTTTGTTTGTGTTTATTTACTCGTTCCATTAGGTAGTGATAGGTTTAAACTAATACATTTACATCCTCCATCAACCCTTATTTTATCCCCATGGGGTTCAATTTATCAAAATCCCATTTAAGCGGACGTCTTAGTAGCTCCAATCTTTAATTTTATACAAACTTTTATCCCTTATTTTATCCCCTTTCTTAGGGATGCCTACGTCATAGTAGCTATATGCATGCAAAATCTCAGCCCGATCGGTTTAAAATTGACAAAGTTTTATACAAACTTTTATCCCCTTAGGGATGAAATTTATCAAAATCCTTTCTTAGGGGATGCCTACGTCATAGCAGCTATATGCATGCAAAATCTCAGCTCGATCGGTTTAAAATTGACAAAGTTTCATACAAACTTTCATCCCCTATTTTATCCTCTTAGGGGTGGAATTAATCAAAATCCTTTTTTAGGGGATGCCTACGTTATAGTAACTATATGCATGCAAAATCTCAGCCTGATCGGTTTAAAATTGACAAAGTTTAATACAAACTTTCATTTCCTATTTTATCCCCTTGCCTACGTCATAACATCTACGTACATGCCAAATTTCAGCCCCATCCGGCGGTTTGGGCTGTGCCTTGATAGATCACTATATCAGTCAGTCAGTCACCTTTGAGTTTTATGTATATATATATATATATATATATATATATACAGATGATTATATGGATATCAATTTTTCACGATTTACGATAGCTGGATGTAAAGAAAAAGAAGAGGGTAAAAAACTTAAAAATGAAAGTACTCTCCACCACATGCGTTTCGATTCTACAGTCGTTAAAACAAAGACACAGAACTTAGCGAATCAGATTCGAATACTGTTGTCATCTTCAACAATTCTTTTTTGGCGAAGGTGTTTTCATCCATGCTTAGGTAGGTACAGTAAATTAAACTCTTTTCTCTCTGTCTCCATAATGAGACTATATACCTAACTGGGAAATGATTGTATCAAAGTACCTCATTAGCGTAGAACAAGTGTATTGTCACGCTTATCTCTCTGGTCAGTCGTGGGTATTAAGAAGATAGCTTAAGAAAAACTGTAGACTAAGAAATATATTAACTTTTAAAATATAGAGGGTGGTTGAAGATTCAAAAGACTCTTCACAAACAGTAGGTCCTAAAATTATTACAACTGATAAGTTAGTGGGTTAAAATTGTGTAAAAGGGCAGTTAGTATGGATCAGACAAGGCTCTAAATAGGTCAATGGATAGGCAGGAACAAAATCTACAAATGGAATTGATGCTAACACAACAATAATAAATACAATAAACACAATTCAATAAATAACAAATACAATGGCATTATCAGCACTCAGCACACATCACATTTTCCTACCGTGATTTTATTAACTTTTACTTTAAAACAATTACTGGCGGAGAGGCGTTTTCCGTTGGCTATTTATTACTTTGTTTATACAACGGACGTGTACTGAAATACTAAATATTTAGAAACAACACTGTGTATACCGTGTGTTCAGAAAAGTAAATTTAAATTTCTATTAAGTATCTGACAGTAAGATTGCAGACAACCACAGATACACAAGTTTGCGTAGACAACCCAGCCACAACATCTGTTACCCCTGGACGACTCCATCCCTAAGGAAAAACACAAAAATTGCCAGAAAAAAGACTGATAAATACATTTTAAAATTGTACACTTTTTCCCTTTCTTTAAAATCCGCTTAAAAAAATAACTTGATTACTTACTTATATTTTTTACATATTTTGGAGGTTAATTTTTTTAATATTAAATAAAATAACAAATATTAACAAAAAAGTTTTATCGCTTATCTGTTACTAAGTTATTGCTTGGTTTGGATAGTTATAAAATTTTATAACGATGAATAACGTATCGATGAATTTTGCAACCACAAAAATGTCTGTAAATAATAATATTGCAACTAGGTGCCTTTTAATATTTTGGCTTTCGTTTTCGGATTTTCCTGAAATTTTTCACTTCACCCATTTATTTTCCACTTGAATATAACTTAGCTATAATTTATTATAAGAAAACTATAAGATGTTTTTCGGATTTATACGCAAGATACACCTGTATTAGAAATTGTGAGATTTAAGGCATATTTTGTGAAGTTACTCGGCAGCAGGAAAGATGGGGTAAAGCTAAAGTATTGTTGACTGAATAGAAAGTTGAAGTAACGAGCCAGCGGAAGTTCCGTTATTCATATTTTTGACGATTCTTCTTAAGCAGCACCTGTTCCAAACTTAATAAGAAAAACTGTAATTTAATAAGTAAGAAGTAAAGGTAACGTGTTATTTAATTATTGTTAAATTAACAAAACATTTCAATCTATACTTATAATAAATCTGTAGAGAGGTCAATTCTGTACATGAAATATATTTCCAAAATAACTATCAGGGGGTGATTAGGGATCGATACTGATGCCAAGAATGCAATCAGTAAAATTTTTGTCTGTCTGTCTGTCTCGACGGATTATAACGAAACTTGGTACAATTATTTTTCATACTCCTGTGCTGGTTATAGTATACTTTTTATCACGCTACAATCAATAGGAGCAGAGCAGTGAAGGGAAATGTTGGAAAAACGGGAGAAGTTACTCAATTTTTTAAGCTTCCGTCGCGTGTGCAACCTTGATGGTTAAAGCTATACAGAAATCATCTTATTTTTATAATTTGGAGGTCAACTGTGAACGGATTCTACAAAATTTCACCCACAAGGGGAGTTGCGGGGGCGTAAAAAATAAAAAAATAAAAATTTTAAATCTTTAAGTCCTACAGGTTTAAAACTTCGCAAAATAGTTATTTTTATAATTTGGAGGTCAACTGTTAACGGATTTTACAAAATTTCACCTACAGGGGGCGGAGTTGCGGGAACGTGAAAAATAAAAAAAAATAAAAATTAAAATCTATGAGTGCCACAGGTTTGAAACTTTGCAAAATAGTTAGTTTTATAACTTTGAGGTCAATTCTGAACGGATTTTACGAAATTCCACCCACAAGGGGGCTTGCGGGGGCGTGAAACTGTAACGATTACATCGTTATTTGTTTGGCCTGGCCTATTAATATTTAATTTCTTTAATATCTCGTCTATTTTGCTTCGATATTTTTGGCCTGGCCTACGAAGGTTTGATTTTTAATTTACCGAGTTTTGTTGCGTCGTCGCAGACTTGATTTCAGTAGAAGAAGGGAACTTTTGTTCTCTCGGAAATTGTGTCGCTACCTTAATTTTCTTTACAATTTGTGCTTCAAAGTCTGCAGAACTATCTTAAACCTTCTCCCTTCGGGTGAGTAAAAATTAATTTGTTTTAAATTTTTTAGTAATAGTCAAAGACTTGGTGAATGTATTTTATTGATTATAATAATTATATTATTCTAACTTTTAAATTATTTCGATTACAATCATTGTTTAAATCAGTTTTTATTGTGTTAAAAATATGTAAACAGATAAAGTGATTAACTTTTTTCTTTTCTCGAACTTGGAGAAACTTTGGATGATTGTAATCGAAATTAAGGTTTAGTGAGATGGAATTTTGACGGTCAGAATTTTTATTCATAGGGCCATTGCCAAATTTTGAAGGGTCCAAAGATAGGACTATTCTTATACGAAACCATTTTTTTTGGAGAGAAGTTTGGTTAAGCAGAATTCTACTGGTCGATATATTCCGATTGCTTCCGCCACCGGGGACTATTCTCGGAAGAACCTAGCAGCGAACTTTACTGAAAGAAAACATCTGTAGTCCATTTGATTTATAGAAAACATCTTGCCTTCCGCATCTGTAGTCCATTTGTTGTAAAGAAAACATCTTGCCTTCCGCATCTGTAGTCCATCAGATTTAAAGAAAACATCTATAGTCCATTTGTTGTAAAGAAAACATCTTGCCTTCCGCATCTGTCGTCCATTTGATGTAAAGAAAACATCTTGCCTTCCGCATCTGTAGTCCATTAGATTTAAAGAAAACATCTGTAGTCCATTTGATTTATATAAAACATCTTGCCATCCGCATCTGTATTCCTGTGTTGATTTGGTCCGAAATTCCATCATTCCCGACGTATTCCGAAGATGGATACAGAAAAAAAGATAAGAAATTAGTTATTCACTATAAATTCATTACTAATTTTAATTACTAATTTTGGCAATAAACAATTTACACTGATTTAACCTCTTTTATTTGCTTGTCTGTATTTTGGCGCCCTTATATTTTTGTTTGGGGGGAGTTAAGGAAAAAACCAGAAAGAAGCCACGATCCCTGGAGCTAGCAAGGGTAAATAAACGTTACAAATTGACTTTGTACGTTACAGTTTGGCGCCCAACGTGGTTGAACAATTTCCTTGAGAATTATCTTTACCTTTATCTTTATCTTTTTCTCAAGGGGATTGTTTTGGCCGCTTGGGTTACAAATTGGTATGTTGTACGTTACAAAACATAAAAATTAAAATTTAAAATCTATAAGTCCTACAGGTTTGAAACTTTGCACAATAGTTATTTTTATAATTATGAGGTCAATTATTGTGAACGGATTTTAGAAAATTCCTCCCACAATGGGGCATGCGGGGGCGTTAAAAATAATCTATACATATAATAAATCTGTAGAAATGAAAATTCTGTACATTAAAGATATTCAAAAAATAATTAGCGGAAAGTGTTACTACATCGATGATGAACCCAAAAATGTGGTTAGATTTTTTTGTCTGTATGTTTGTGCGCGCATCACACTAAAACTACTGATCCGATTGGGATGCGGTTTTCACAGATGTATTTGTCTTCTGTCAACTTAACATCTGGTATACAAAAATTTCTCCACCCACCCCTTTAACGAATTCGGGGGAGAAATTTTTATAGAACAATCAACAACTAGCGGGTACAGCTAGTAGTTAATAAATTAAACGGCAGGTTATTTTTACATTCTTATTTAAAAATCCAATTTTATCTGATAAAACAGAACTTTTTTATGGTAGAGACTTTTTCAATAATTTTTTTGATGTTAAATAAATTATAAGTGTGCCTACCAGTTTATTAAAATTTTTTTTTTCTAATTTAATTTCTTTTGTCATCAAAAAAACCTAATAATTTTTTAAAAATTTAATATATCTTAATTAATTCCGCTAACAGCTTCTGGTAGCATATCGGTTTCTGTAAAACTTTTCTATCACCATATTAATCTTAAGTGATGTCACGTGCTTGTGTTACACTTTTTCGTTATGGGATATAAATCAAACTCGCTTGACGTGTCTTCCATAAATTTTGGCAACGAAAAAAAATATTAATATGAAAGTAACCATGAAAATATATAACTATGTTAGCTTGTTATGTATTCAATGTTACAAATCTACTGTACTGTGATGTAACGATTGTGGATCCAAATAATATATTAATATTAGACTAATATAAGAAATATATAGGACCAATAAAAAACTAAACAAGTTGGTACTTATGGATGTTGGGTCATATATTTTTAGTTAAAAAAACATTTTTGCGTTATTACCAACAACAAAAAATTACAGTTAATGTTGTTTGTGTATTTTCTTAAAATAAATTAACATTTTTTGCCATTTAATTTAAAAAGAATTTTTATGGAGTTAATGTAGTCTATAAACGAGATTTCAAAATTTTAATAAATTTTTTAAAATATTATACAATATTTGAGACTAAACAGACCCAATAACCAAGTGTATGAGTACCGGATAATTAACCTTTTTCCCTCTATTTTTAAAACAAATATAATTTTGTTTAAACAAAATTAATATGTTTCAAATCCTTATTTGAATATAAAAATGTAATTAGTTATTTGGTAAAAATCCTTAACACACCAGACATTTTACCTTTTAGGTAGTGTGAAAATAAATGAATTTTATGTTTGTTATGTATTATTTATGTTTTCAAAATATTAATGCCCCTTAGAAATATTATTGGAAGCATAACAAGGGATATTATTTTTCTAATTTAATCAAAAAAGAGTTTTAATAATTTTGCTACAATTTAAGCCATTATTGCACTAATTACTAAGATATGTCGACATTAGCACAACTTTTGGTACAATTACACTGAAACTAACTAAAAAAATTATAAAGACACACCGTCAAAAATGTTTGACCATCCGTCAACTATATTTTACCAAAATTTAAACTTTTTTTTACCAAATTATTTTTTGTAGGCCGATTAATCCATGTAATACACTTAACCAATAGACTATTTTATCTCAAAAATAACAGGGTTGTTAGGAACTCCAGATCTAAGAGGGATTTATGATTAATTGACCCCTAAATATGAAAGGAGGGCTACTATTCTATTCCTTGCGTTTTGAGAGCTATGTTCAAACAGCCACTTTGAAATTTGCCCGAAAAGAAAGATTGTAAACATTTATATTTCCAATCCAAATGGCACCTTCTAAAGTTTAAAAGAGGTTTATTTATAAAAAAAAACTCAGAAAAGCGAATAAAAAACTTCGTTCTACATGTGATTAGGTATAGGCATTGCTTAACAAAAAAAACTAGTGTGGCAGTCAGTGGCACTGCCGGCAGAAGTTATACTTCTATGCACGCGCATGGATTCATAAATTTGTAGGCGAATGATTTAGCACAATCATTATATGATATTTGTGGTAAGCGACCCCAAAAACCTCCTAGTACCGTGTGCACACTCTTTTTGTATCGAATTTGCATAAAATTCCTGGAGACGAGGTCCGTCTTAAGCACCAGGTGTTTCAAACACCATCGCCATTATTATAATCGTATTTAGCAACTCAAAAAACCACCGAGTACCAAGTGTGCACTGATTTCGTACAGAATTTACATAAAACCCCAGGAGAAGAGGTAAATACCCTAGACACCAAGTGCCGCGGAGACTTTCGGAATCGTGATATTCGTGTTCAGCGACTCCAAAAACCCCGAGTATATAAATTGAACCCATTTTCAGCAATACTTACCGAGTAAGTTTTCTCTCTATTGTCTGTTCGGAATGTACTTTTCGAATGCAGAAATGCAATTTCCATTTTTACATTATAAAATATAGCGACAAATTTCCTGATACTTTAACGAATCCAATGCAAAAAAACGCATTTCGATCAATCTTACGTTTTATTTCCTCGACTATTCGTAAAAACTCTGTTTACGTAGCCAACAACCTCAAAAGCATAGTGCAGGATATACTGCAACCATGTGACGGTATTTTAGACTACAATACAATACTCATTACTGAATATTATAATTAATATAAAATACTAAACTTAATATGTTAACTTACGTGACAGAAATTTAACATAATCTGTCAAATAATCATGTGGTCCGTCAACTATGATATTCATACATTAGTTCAGACTGTTTTTTGTATACCTATCCCTTTTTAATGTACTGAATGTTGAAACGGTATTCAAAGGACTTATAGTTATGAGTTATGACTAATAATATGTGGTAAATATTTCATCTCTGTTTTTACCGACCAATATACCTTATAAGTGTGTCTGTCTCTCTCTTACTCACACCATTACATATGTAATGATTTTTCCCATTTAACTGTACACAAATCGTTTCCACCGAGTACACGAATAGCTGACCTTTAACTTGACAAAATGCAGACATGTTAACACTTCTGCGATTCATAGGAATGGAGATTATACATTTTTAAATTTCGCTAATTTAAGCTTTTTTACATTTTTTTTTTAATTTTGTTCTGTAAGTTTTTCTGACTGATTTTAGGTATATACAAACACCCAAATCAAAGCTTCTTCTATTCCCTTTAAAATACTGGTATAAGTATGTGCTATCAGTACAAATAAAGTTTCGGCATTTTATAATTTTTTATTTTACTGAATGTATTGCATTTTTTCATGTCTTACAGAGCTAAATTAAAAAAAAAAAATAATGTAAAAATTAGCAAAAAAGAAAACTAAAAGTAGCAATCTGAAAATTTATACTATTTATACGGTAAGGTACTATAAACAGTAGAAGCTTTTACAAAATGTCATTTTGTCGGGATACACGTCAGCATTTTTTTTTTGTAAAGCAATGCCTATACCTAAGTACCCGTAGACAAAAGTCACAGACTTGATATTACGTATCAAGAGTGGTAAGTAGGACATTACGTACGAGTGGAAAAGTTACGCACGTAGCCGCGTAGCGGAGAGTGCGTAATTATACGAGTACGTAATACCTCTTACCACTCGAGTTACGTACTATGCTTTATCTACGACTCAATATTTTAATTTTAATTCTAAATATTTGACATCTCTAAAAAATATATGACGTACGTACTGTACTACTGTTATCTACTCCTTTGACAGTAAATGTCATTTATACTCATTGTCACCATGCAGGGTAAGTAAGCTATAACGCACAGTTGTGCGTAATGTTGGAATGACGTTTCATTACGCACAACTGTGCGTTATAGCTTACTTACCCTGCATGGTGACAATGAGTATAAATGACATTTACTGTCAAAGGAGTAGATAAAAATCTAAAATCATCAATGATTTTTTGCGTTTTTTTTTGAGATATTTTCATGAAAAATATTTCTTTTTAACTTTAGAAGGTGCCATTTCGATTAGAAATTTAACTGTCTACAATCTTTCTGTTGGACTGTATGAACAAAAAATTCATAGTTTTTGAACAATTTTAACAAAATTGTAAAGTGGATGTTTTCTAATAGCTCTCAAAAAGCAAGGATTAAAATAGATTTTTCATATTTATGGGTCAGTTGAATATATTCAATCATAAATCCCCTTTAACGCTGGAGTTCCAAACAATAGGACATAATTAATAGCCTACAAACTCTTTTTCATATCACATGCATTGAAATAGCTAGTTTCGATCCCTGTTTTGCCAGTCGAAACAAGACAATTTCAGACCAATGCAACTGTCAGTCAAAAACTGACAGTTTTTTCTGCCCTAGGGAAGAAACAATGTTGTTTCTCCCCTAGGGCAGAAACAATTATCATTATTCCAAGTCTGTCAGAATGGTTCTGACTGACAGTTGCATTGGTCTGAAAGAGTCTTACTTCGACTGGCTACAGAGATCAAAACTCGCTGTTTCAATGCATGTGATATGAAAAATATAAGGTGTGTAGAAAATCATATGCTATTTAAAATAAGCATTTTTGTTATGAACAAACATGATAATCCAAATAAAACGACTGCTAAGGTTTATTATATTGTAAATTTGGTGTTTAGTAGCAACATCACGATTCTCCGGTACTTTTATTTCGGTTCAATACAATAACAAATATTAGACTAACAAAGAAGATTAATTATTACTTTTATTAAATAGGAAATCGTTCAAATAGATATAGCTGAGGCAGAAGACGTTACCCAGAATGTATCAAAAATATATGAAAGGTATTTAGATACAGTCGTCAGTAGAAAGTCACAACAGAACAACATGCTTGCTTTATGAGCAAAATTGCTCAAAATATATCATTTTTTTGTAATAAAGTACTACAAAGTCAATTATCTCCAAAGATCTTACAAGAAAGAATTTGTTCAAAAACACCAGAATAATTCGTTTTAACAAAATTTCTGAACAACGCATTTGTGGTGTTGATTATGTATCATAACAGAGATAATACTTCGCTTTCATTTTTATTCGGTGTGGTTTCCAGTTTATATACTAATATATAAATTAAAAATATGTAACAGAATTTATATGAAAACAGTATTGAATTAAAAATGTTATTTAAAATTACTTACTTCTTTTTGGTGTTAGTAAAATGTTGTTTAGTGAAGTGAACTGTCAACCTAATTGTTCAAATTCCATAACAATAAATACAATGAGTTTAACTACATTTAAAAAGTGTATTGAACAAAATGTTGATAATTACAACGAAATTTTATATAAAATGAGAAATACAGGTGGACATCCAGAGAACTCCTTATATTCCATAGAACTAGGTTATACAAACAACAACGGGGACATGATTTGAATATTAATACCAGGGTGCAAAGAAGTTTATTAACAAGACGGGTGTTGTGGTAGATATCGTAATTATTTAATTTGGATTACAATGACACCACAAATAAATCAAATATACACCGCTCCTCTTAATCAACAACAAGGAAAAGTTGAAGAAAATTCCCGTTCATTGTATCAACAATCAGAAAAAGATTCTAGTGAAGAGATTTTTTCGGAGCATCAAAGATTTAACGATACATCTAAAGAGCGGGCAGAAAAAAATGGAGAATGTGACTCTTAACGAAGATATCTTTTGTTATATAGTGTTAAGTTTTTATGTGTATTATTAGTTCTAAATATAATTATCATTATCTTTGTATTTAAAAAACAAAAGGTTAGTGTAATAGAAAAAGATATTGCTTTGAAACAAAAGGATGTAACCCTAATAATCGATTAAAAATTAAATTGGCAGGTTGGGTGCGAATTTGTAATTGTATAGATTCCCACTGAAGGGATTATATCCCCTAGCTAGCTCAATTGAGTCGTGGCTTCTTTTCTGAGTTTTACCAGTCCTTCCCAAACATAAAATAATAGAGTACAAACAAGCAAATAACACTCAAACACCAGTTTAAATGATTTATTTAAAAAAAAATGTCAGTAAAAATAACAAAGTTAAATTTAAGTTCGTAAATTAATTTAAACTCTTATCTTTTTTGTTGATTCTTCGGAAAGGATTCCCTTGGACAAATTTTTTCCTGGAATGAACTGTATAATCTTCGGTAAATTCAAATTAAATTTCTTCCTGGGATAAACTGGGATCTAATTCGAAATTCGGCTTTCTTTTCTCAAAATGGCAGATGGCTCGAACTCGCCTCCAAATAAAACTATTAGCTCCTACGTAGGTCTCCTCACAAATGTGGCAATAACCTTGTATTGAGGAGAAGTTACCACGAGGAAAACAGATATGAAAATGAACGTAAAAATCTGTCGTAGCGAAAAAGAAGACTCCGAATATCGGTCAAACCTGTCTCCAAGTTATAATCACGGCGATAACATTAAAATAAATCTCACCGAATATAGTCTGGTGGATTTCAATCCGATAGATCGTTACAAGGAGAATAAAGTGTTTCCTCAGGAAGTACAGCATAAAAGAGTTGATAATGATTTGTATTGAATTGTGTTTGTACCATAAAAATATTTTTAATTATAAGTCATCTAGTAGAAAAGTTTAACAGTTATAGCAACAATGATACTAAAGATCTGTTGGTTTTTATTTTGTTCATAATCTCATTCTAAAAAAAATAAAAATAAAGATCAGGTTTGGTATATTATATAAATAGTGAAGATTTTATTAGTGAAGAATATATTTATGATGATACCTTTTAATGGCTATTACGAAACAGTTTAAAAAAATATAATTAGTTTTCCCTTAGTAATCCCTTCCTAATTCATTTTCCGTTTTTTTCCAATTTTTACGGGTTTTTCCTGGTTTTTAGATTAATTTCCATGATCTTATTACTGTTTTTGTCGATTTTTGTTTCGTTGTAGGTTGTAACTTTTACGCTTTTGTCCCTTTTTTTAAATGTTCTTTTTTTTCGATTTTCTACCTTTTTCTTTTATTTACAATTTTTGTGGTATTGTTTGTATTTTTTTCTTTTTTCCATTTTTTAAAATTTCATCCATTTTAATTTTTTTATTTATTTTTTGTGATTTTTTTCGATTGTTTTTTTAATTTTGTTAGTTCATCTTTATTTTTTCCATTTTTTTATACCTACTTATTTTTTTAATTAACCAACATTTTTATTTTCATAAACTTTTCACGATTTGCAAAGTTTTTTTTTTAATTTTTAACATAATTTTTCACTATTTTTAATGTAATATCGATATTTTTAAACAATTTTCATAATTCTCATCAATTTTTTAATTTTGACAACCTAAGATAAGTAACTCCCTAAGATTCAAAATGTGTCCAAATCAGAACGGTGCAAGATATATTTTTGGTAAAGCTGACTTAAGATTAAGAATAAGTTTAAATAATTCCGATAGAACTAGCCATTATAGTCACATTTAAAGTAGATTAAAAAATTAAAATTGTGAAATACATGTTATTCTGAAATAAAAAAAAAAGTTTTTAGTTATTGTTCTATTCCCTTAAATTAACGATTTCGTGACGCAAAAAATGTATTTTTATTTGTCGTTGCTCCTTTTATAGTTTTATTTGAAAGGAAATTTTATACGAATGGAGGGCCTCCTTGATAGTCAAAAATCGGTTTACTATTACATCTTTCAAACATGGTTCATTACGTTTTATGTCGTTTGATATTTTCTTTTTTTTAGATTTCGAAGGGAAATGTTCAGGAATATTTTTTTAAACCTGAAAGAAAAAGTATCCTATGTATGGGAAAATTTGATTTACGTCTTTACAACATCCGAGGTAAGTAAACAAATAGCCTGATCAGTGACGGAGATAAATAAATGCAACAAATTTGAAATTTAGTAATTAAATTAATATATTTAAAATCCTTACGAAATATGACAATATAATTGTTAAAATAATACAGAAACAAGTAAAAAGTAAGTCCATCTGGACGAGAAGAGATGTTAAAATTTAAAACACTAAACTACAAAATAATAAGAAGAAAATTAATCATCTTTTTCACTAGACCAGCATTCATCATCCAAGTCTTCTGCTAAGTTAATAATTATATTAGTGTCTTCTCTGGCATATCGTATATACCTATGTTTCCCAGTTCCGATGAATGAAATCTTCTACGTAGGTAAAGTTAGCAGTGGAAGTATAGCAGTTTTAAAATTTGACTAGATAATTTCAAAAGGCTCATTAAAGGCTAATTTGGTACCCCATTGCGAAATTAAGTGCTCCAATGGTTTTCGAAAAAATAAGGAAACTGCTAACTTTACGTAAAGTTAGCAGTGGATTCTAGAAACTGCTATAAAAATAGATTTTCAGAATTCAAAAATGGATAGATAATTAAAGGCTAATTAAAGGCTCTAAGAAAATGCAAAAATATTTATAACTTTTTGTGTATAAATGGTATTTTTAGCAAAAAATGAAAAACTGCTGACTTAACCCTATATGACAATTGCCAAACTGCATTAAAGCTTATCTTTTCTAGTTACACATGTAGTAAATAATTAAAGGCTAATTAAAGGCTCTACGAAAATGTAAAAATATTTATAATTTGCTAATTATTAATATAATTATTTAACAAAAACTATTCTAGCACCAACTTCAGACTGCTGCTGTATTTATTCAAATAAAATAAAAAATGATATTTTTTGTAAAATAACTGTCAAATAATTAAAGGCTAATTAAAAGCTCTATGAAAATGGAAATATATTTATAGTTTTCTAATTATTAATATAATAATTTAACAAAAACTATTTTAGCGCCAACTTCAGACCGCTGTTGTAGTTATTCAAGTAAAAGAAAAAATGATATTTGTTATAAAATAACTGTCAAATAATTAAAGGCTAATTAAAGGCTCTATGAAAAGGTAAAAGCATTTATAATTATCTAATTATTAATATACTAATTCAACAAAAACTATTTTAGCGCCAAATTCAAACCGCTGCTGTATTTAATTAAATAAAATAAAAAAAAGATATTGAAACACTTATGGGGACTTTTACACAATTTATTAACAAAATTGTTAAGATACAAAGACTCTGCTGGATAACATTTAAACTGATTAAAAATACAATGAACTATTCAAATTATTTGAACTCCCCTTAACTGCCCAGACACCCCCTTATATAAAACAAAATAACATTCTTGAATGAACGCGAAACATAAATCAAACTTAAATAGTACACACTAGAAAGAGAGAAAACATTCTCGAATAACCTAGAAATAGTCTTTCATCTAAAGGTCCTTTCCTTATTCGGATATCCCGTTACATTGTAAAATAACTGTCAAATAATTAAAGGCTAATTAAAGGCTCTATGAAAATGTAAATATATTAATAGTTTTCTAATTATTAATAAAATAATTTAACAAAAACTATTTTAGCGCCAACTTCAGACCGCTGTTGTAATTATTCAAATAAAATAAAAAATCATAGGTAATTGTTATAAAATAACTGTCAAATAATTAAAGGCTAATTAAAGGCTCTATAAAAATGTAAAAGCATTTATCATTATCTAATTATTAATATATTAATTCAACAAAAACTATTTTAGCGCCAAATTCAAACCGCTGCTGTATTTATTTTATTTGAATAACTACAACAGCGGTCTGAAGTTGGCGCTAAAATAGTTTTTGTTAAATAATTATATTAATAATTAGCAAATTATGAATATTTTTACATTTTCGTAGAGCCTTTAATTAGCCTTTAATTATTTGACAAGTATTTTACAAAAAACATTATGTTTTATTTTATTTGAATAAATACAGCAGCAGTCTGAAGTTGGTGCTAGAATAGTTTTTGTTAAATAATTATATTAATAATTAGCAAATTATAAATATTTTTACATTTTCGTAGAGCCTTTAATTAGCCTTTAATTATTTACTACATGTGTAACTAGAAAAGATAAGCTTTAATGCAGTTTGGCAATTGTCATATAGGGTTAAGTCAGCAGTTTTTCATTTTTTGCTAAAAATACCATTTATACACAAAAAGTTATAAATATTTTTGCATTTTCTTAGAGCCTTTAATTAGCCTTTAATTATCTATCCATTTTTGAATTCTGAAAATCTATTTTTATAGCAGTTTCTAGAATCCACTGCTAACTTTACGTAAAGTTATCAGTTTCCTTATTTTTTCGAAAACCATTGGAGCACTTAATTTCGCAATTGGGTACCAAATTAGCCTTTAATGAGCCTTTTGAAATTATCTAGTCAAATTTTAAAACTGCTATACTTCCACTGCTAACTTTACCTACGTAAATCTTCTGAGGGTTTTATACAGTTGGCCCAAACAGTAGGTGTTATTTGACCTAGAGCCTAGAGCATCGTTCCAAAATTTAAAACTTCTGTATGTCTATATCCGTTTTCTTCAATATGGCAATGATAAGAAGGGAGTTGCAATATGTGATGTCAATTTTCATACAACAATTCATCTATAACATACCGAAGATGAACTGGCTTATTCAGAATACAAAGATTCAAGATCTCTATTTTTAAAGCATCACTTTTAAAATTTTTATTTCTGTCGTGTAGCCATTCTTGTAACTGTAATTTATTCCAAGAAGAATTTGGTAATTTTTCTATCATATAACTGTGACAGGAAGCGTTATCGATAATAATTAACGATGTTTCCTCTAACACTGGTATTAGCTTTTTACTTATTCATTTTTTAAAAGCTTCTTTATCCATAGAATCATGATAGTACGCACTTTTAGATTTAGTGGCAAATAACAATCCAGCACCTTTTAAAAACCCATCTTTGCTCCCAGCATGTAAAACAAGGAAGCGTTTCCCAGCATTTTGGTGACCTTTTCTTACACTTTTTATATTAGTATCTTTCCATACTCATGTTTCGTCTAAGAAAACTCACGGAAGTGTGTTATCGCATCTTAAATTTCTAATATAATTTCTTAAAAAGTATAACCTCTTCGATAAAACATGAGGCATTTTAAGTTTGTGAGAAAAACCACATGTTTTTAAAAGGCTACATAAACTTGTTTCTGATGCATTGTATATATATATCCATTCTTTAGCTCTTCATAAAGCAAGTATTTTTATTGTAACATGCTGGCCTTTTGCTTTCATTTCATACACTATATTTCTAATTGCTGCTTTAATACAATCACGTTAATCCTCAGTCTTTTTCGTGAGTACTGTATGCAACTGTCCAGGAGTGGTACTTGGTACTTTCATTTTGCATTCTATTTTAATTCTTGTCACACTACTTAAACTCGTTCATTTACAGCTGACAAAGGTAATAAGGATCCGTTCTTTTCCTTTTCTTTATTGAAATATTCCAACAAACTAAGTACAAACTGTCGACGTTGTCCATTTATTACATTACCAGGCATTTTAGGAACTGGTATTAAGTGCAGATTTACAGAAAATAACTTCTAAAGCACGTCTTGGCAAGTAACTTTTAAATCTGACTCTGACAGCACATATGAATATTTTAAATAAAAACTAGGAAAGTAGGTCTGACCGCATAAATGATAGTAGTTCACGTAACAAGTCCTGGAAGTGGTCTTTTACCGGACAAGTAGGCAAATTGCAGACTTGCAAGCCTGCGAGTCCAGTAAAAGCACTTTTGGGACGTATCACGTACAATATTTTTTTTAAAACGGGCATTGTTGTACCATAAACTTCATATTATTCAGTTCACATTTTTATAACAAGAACTCTTTATTAACTAATTTTAACATTTTTTTAACAAACCTTGCTTGGGTGGCCGCCTTAACAATTTCATCTGGTATAATTTCATCTTCCATTAATTCACAATTAAATGCATCATTTTAAATATCCATTTTATAATAAATTTCATGTTTTCAACTAAACGTCAAAATATGTCAAGTTATTTTATAGTTTTAAATAGATACAAATTTGGTTACCATAGAAACCAATTGACCGCTATCTTAGACTAAATATTTTATTGTTTTTTTCATTAAAGATAGGCCGGAAACTAAATAAAAATGAGTCCGGTAAAAGCTTTTACCGGACTCAATTTTATTTTCTGGCCTTGTCCGACAAAATGAGATTTTCTGACCTAAAAATAAACCGGAAAGTACTAATTTCTGGCCGGTTTAAAAAAAACATTTTTGGACACAACTAGAAAATCTCTCTAAGTATGATGAGAGATGGTATTATGAAATTGAGTTGTGTAGTATTGCGTGTACACGTCAACAATCATGAAATGAATTATAATCATTGTTTAATGCTACACATAAAATTCGGACAAATAAGTTTTGTAGCATATAGTAATTGCTAATAAAATATATTTATTACTTAGTAATTTATGTTATAGTAATTGTTGTAATCATAATAAAGATAGTAGAGTTTTCATAAAATACATCTAACATCTTAATAAAAATTTATTTACTGCACTGTTAAAATAAATTTTTAATTTATTATCAATTAAAAACAAAATAGCAAATAATAAATATCCAAGAAATTTTAAAAATCTATACAGAAACAAGTTACCTTAAAGTATACGATTATTTTGAGATTTTTGAAATTTTAGATAGCATACAAACAAGAATATATAAAATGACATTAGGGACAAATTGAAAAATTGTCGCATCCAGTATGACTTAAACCCGCAACCTTTGCCTCTACGCGGCAACGTTACAACCACTTATCTATAAATGCTCAGTAATTATTTAGCTTTTTGGTCGTTAAATTCTCCTTATGTCACAAGTTACACTTACGTTTTCCTTAAGCAGATATAACATGACGTTAATGAGAGAGAGAGAGAGAGATTTTTTATCAAATATTTTTATTCGGTTAGGACCCTGGAACCATGGATGTTTAGTGGAGGCAAAGGTTGCGGGTTAAAGTCCTGCTGGATGCGATTTTTTTTCTCCTTAATTTTATTTAATATATTGTTGTTTGTATTCTTTTTAAAATTGCAAAAATCCCATGAGAAATATCTCAAAATAATCGTTTACCAAAAATTTATTGTTCTGGTATCCTAACCGAATAAAAATATAAGACAGGTCACAAAAAAAGTGAGTTTGATATTTTCGTTGACAAAAATATCTCTCCCATTATGGTCATGCTATATGTGCTTAAGGAGAAGGTGAGAAATTGACCCATGTGACATGAATTAAATTAAACGACCAAAAAGCTAAATAATTACTAAGCATTCATAGCTTAGTGGTTAGAGCGTTAAGGCAAAGGATGCGGGTTGGAGTCCTGCTGAATGCGAAATTTTTTTAATTTATCATTATTGTACCTAAATATATTCATGTTTGTTCACTCTTTAATATTTCCAAAGTTACCTTTTACTTTTAAACATTCCTTAGATACATTTTTATAAGGATATTTCATATATTAAGTAACATACTTTGTACATATTATAAAATACAAATTCCATAAAAATATTTTACCGCTAATAATTTTGCCACCCACCCAAGAGCGATTAAAATCTTAAGATCTCACATCGTCAGAAGATTTTCAGAGAAAGACTTAAAACTGTTAGGATTTATTATACTGTGTTATTGGACAGTTCTTACTTTATTGTAGACATATTTTTATTGGTTTATAAGATAGATATGTCACCATAAGTTTATAAACACCGTTATTTATAATCTATCTCGTGAGATTGTAAACTATAAAAAACTGTGAACTATACTAAACGATTTACAATTTAATACATTATACTTCTATAGTTTATAATCCAACCGTAGAAACCGTCAAATAGTAAACAAAAACGACAAAGTTGAAATCTCTCCTATTTTGATTACCCGTAAAATTGCGAACTATCCCTGATTGGTCGGTAGTGGCAATACTTCAAGCTGTGGCATAGAGTTAGAAAACAAATAAAGGAGTTTAATAAAGAAAACGCACATAAATTGTTTGAGATCCAGTACGTACGTCTTTTATTTTAATATAGTATCGCTTCGTTTGATAATAAAATGAAAATAAAGAAATTGGAAAAATTAAAAAATATTTATTTATAAGGAAATTAAACAAAACTCACTAACAAAGAAAAAAAAATAAAACAAAATCTTGTAAAGAAACAAAACAAAGAAAATGAAATAAAATATAAAAAAATAACAATTTCACCTATAAAAAATAAAATCTTCAGTTATAAAAGCACCATGAAATAAAATCTTTCGTTTTAACTTATACACAATTAAAAAACAATAAATAAAATATCGTTTGTATACGTACACAAGCTAACACAGGACGCGACTTATTAAATTAAACCAAGGTGTGTTGCTTCACTTAGCTACATGTTTAATGACACTTTTCAATTTGACGATTTAATACCTACAGATAATAAGATATCGAAAAATAGATCTTTGAACTGTTAATGGTATGTTATAGTTCACAATTTTTTCCTCATGCATTCACTTCAGCAATCTAATTTGATCTTACAATGCAGCTGAGTTCCTCACGGGGTCATCTCAGCGAGTGGTTAATAATCTACTATAATAATACCATTAATAAAATCGTTAGAATATTTTCTTACTAGGAAAGGGTTTTATTTTTGGTTTAAAATTGCAGAACAATTTCTAACGTCATATCCTGTGTGTCATTCCGTTTTGTCATTTTTTGACGAAACAATAATTTGCATCATTGATTATAATAAGCGCTTGATCTTTTTTTACTACACATACACGAAACTTTGAAGTCAATGAATTCAAATTTAAACAAATTATATATGAAATAGCAAATGCACGTAGCTCGATCGCCAAGGTGCTAAAACAAAACAGTAATAAGATTTCTCAAAATAGGCGTTTGATAAATTGGCCCTTTTTCTTCATTTCCACGCCAATGGTCGGCACTGGCCTTGATAAGATTAAAAAGCCGACGATGGTAAAGTGATATCAAAAGGTTTATACTTACCTTCAGCCAAAGTATACCCAATTTTTCGATTGTACACAATATCGCAAGATAGATCATAAACTAACCATATTTAAAAAGTAGTATTGACTATAAATATGGAAGATAATTTTAAATGTTTTTAACACATCACCCTTATTTTCCCTAGATACACTCAAGAGTGTCAAAAAATCTAACAAGCCGCAAATATTTACGTAAGGGGATAAATTGTAAGATTCTAACAAAGAGACGGTCTTCAGTTTCCATTATGAAAAGTAAACACCGATAAAAGGTTTTCTAAATTTATGTGTACGTGTATTTAAGTTGAAGGTTTAACAAAATGACTTTCAAACTTCATATTTATATTCACTTTGATGATGAATGTTTAGACAAAATTCTTAAGTATGTTTATATCTCTGATGAAAATCGATATTTTCTTTTTATATCTTGAAAGATATGAAGACACTTTTTATGTATATTTGCTGCTGTACTAAATATTTTTATAAAGAATGTTGTGAAAGAAATTTAACCAAAGAAATGAAAATACTATTTATATAAAACGATCAATAATATTCAGGAAGTTCAGTTCAGGAGATTATTAAACAATTTATTTTGTGGTATTTATTAGCTTTTCTTAGAAAATTGGTGTCGTTCGCAAAATATTTTTACAAAATTTGACGAATAAATATACTAAATTAGAAACTAGGAACTCTTTTAAATTAAAACAGCCTTACGAAAGCTTTAATATTTCTTAAAATACATCATTGACAACTGGTGGTTAGTAAAAAAGTTTATTGAAAATTTGTAGCAAGTAAATTTTTTAGTTCCATAAATTAAACATAATATCAGAATTGAAAAATAAATCAATCCAACTAAATCTGCAATAAATGTCTTTTGTCTAGATAAGTTTATTTACTTGATGCCTTCTACCATTTTTATGTCTTCGTGAGAGAAAGTGGAATCTCTAGTAATAACATATCTGGTTTCCAAAATATTTGTTATCTGGGATATTTGTCTGGGAAACTTAGTTAAAGAAAGTAATCTTTGGATGTATCCGTATGGTTTGTAAAGTGAATGATTAAATTGATGCATTGAAATGCGCGTCTAGACGTTCAAACTTTTTTCGTATGTTTTGGTATTGAAAATATTGTCGGTAGAACACGTTATTAAATGTTATTAGTTGAAAGTATGGAATTACATGTAAGAAAAAGTAACAAAATTTTAATTTAATAAAAAAAATTCTTTTTCTTTATATGGAAGCGTAAATCTTAGATAGTCATTTATACCTGTGGTTTCCTTAACATTTTAACGAGAATTTTGCATATAGTCGCTTAGAAAGCGCCATCTATAGAACCTTCAGACAAAAATCTAACTTCAATCTTTTGTTGACATAAATCCAGAGTTTCATTGCGATACAACTTGAAATTAGAAAGTCGGTTGAAAAATGGACCTTGGCCGAGAACAATTTCAAACAATATTTTTTTTACAATTTTCGCAGAGGATTATTCTAACAGCAATGTCTCACTAAAATGGTTTCTGTGTTTGGGAATAAAGCACCACACTAGTCAGTGATTTCCCGCTGGTATTGCAAATTTCAACGTGCTCGCTCCAGTCTCAGTTACGAATACAGGCTAGGTCCACCCAAAAGCGCAGTCACACAGCCTAACGTTAATGCAGTTCGTGAGCTAATTAAGCATGACCGCTGTGTAACATACCGAGATAGAGGCATCTTTGGGCATTTCAAAGAGCATGATCCAAAAGATCCTACATAAAGAACTGGGTGACACGAAGTTGGTCTCCGGTTGGATTTCTCATTTGCTCACAGAAGAGCAAAAAGCTATTCGCTTCAATTGGTATTAAAAAACATTGGAACGGATCAACAAAGAAAGCTCAAAAAACATTTATAGACTGTAAGTGGCGATGAATCTTGGAGTTACTCCTTGGAAATGGAAAATAAACGCCAATGGGATGTGTGTTAGTTTCACGATGCGGTAAAACCATCAAAAGTGTCCGTTCTCGAAGTGTGTCAAAGAAAATGGTCGCAACTTATGTGTCAAAAACGCAAAATATCGTTTGGTATAGTTTATCCAAAACCACTTGAATGGGCGTGGTCAACGCGCTTTTCGAATTTCCGAGAATTCTCTTTATGGGCGTACAGGTGTGAGTCGGGAAGTTAAAAGCAACATTAAATAGAAATTTTACTAGGTTCGTTCATATAATGACGTTCTTTTGTGTGTCCCCTGGTAAAATCGTATTAATAATTCCTATCCAAGTGGGTCTAGTTATACATTAACAATTTCTTTAGAAGATCGAAAAACGATTACTTACTAGAAGTTATCGCAGAACTTCGAAAAAGCAACACAGAACTGGAAATTATTCTACATAAGGACGATGCAATTGCTCACACTGCTCAAAAGACAATCGAGTTTTTGGAACTTCAAAGCATCGAATTGTAAGACCATCCATCGTCCCGATCTAAGTCCTAACGACTTTTTCACATTCCCAATAATCAAGAATTCCATGCGCGGAAAGCGATTCTAGACTCCATAACAAGCCATCCAATGCCTTTAAAACGCGATATTGCAGATGTCAACTGAAGACTGGAATCAATGTTTCACCCATTGGTTTGAACGTATTTTAACATTATAACTAATTTAGTTAACAAAAAAAAATATCTTAAACTTTATTTATAACGGTATGATATTTCAGTTTGTACATATTTTTAGGTATGTATGTTTTGTAGAACGGGTGTTTATTGCTTTGCTTTAATGTTATTAAATTGATAAAATTTAATATTGCATCATGTATAGTTCTGGTTATATAATGAAAGGAATCCGTTTCATGTCAAAACAGATAAAAATAATAAATGCATTACTTATTATAGTTTTACAATCTATTGGTCTTAATCCGAAAATTAATTACCTTGTTTTTTAGTGTTTACCAGTAAATAAAGAGTAAACCACAAACTTTTAAGACTATAAAAGTTCCAAGTTAATAAACGTATCGATATGTCTCTCTAAAAAAGTTATCTTTTTGTTTTAATACTAATCCCTCTTTCCAAGTTATCTAGTCGAACAAACCATATTGGATTGAACTTGACAAGTCCACAAGTATAGTTTCTTTGCAACAAACTTAAGATTAATCCTTGCAGCATGGAGTGAATTTACTTCCAGTTTACACAAACTAACATGATTAATAGCTCTTCTTTTGCCAACTAATTGACCCCGATTCAGTTTTCAATGAAAACACTAAAGTACTAGAAGTTCAACTCAAGTTCAAATTTGTTGTATCAACTTTATAATTTTTAATAAAGAATGGGTGTTAAATAAAGTTCTTCAAAGATTTTTCATCGTGTTATTCTGAGCTTATACTCTTTATCCTCGTTTTTATAACGAATGTTTTGTTTTAAAATATTTGTTAGTTATAATTTTTTAAGGAAATAAAGTATTTTAAAGTTTTTTTTGAACGATTGGTTAAGTTTAAAATTTTAGTTGTCTAAAAAAGATGCAGATATTATGTTGTAAAAAGTTGCACGAAATGCAAGCAATTTACAAAGAATAAATCAGGGTTTTATGACTTTATTGGAGTTAACCTCATTGAAAACTGCAACCTTATCGATGTATTATACATATGGAATTCGGTTATTTCGGAAATGTTTCTGGTTGCGCAAAATCAAATTTATCTCCTTATACCACCTAGTAATAACCTGGGAGTCTCCAAACTGTCATAAAATTGTTGTAAATATGTATTGAAAGGAGATTTATGAGTGGCAATGCTGCCAAAACCAGAGTGTAAAGTTTTTGTTAGTTGAATTCGCATTGCTGATGCAGAATATGTTACCGAGACATTTACTTTATCAGGACTGGAGTTGAAACTTTCTAACACTGTAGTTTAACTTTTTTGTATGTGGAATAACCAGAAGTTTTTTGGTGCTTTATTACTCTATAAAGAATTTAGATCTCAAACAGCCAATTTATGATATATATGTGTTCCTGACGAAGATCCGCTTTTGTTGGAAAGTGTGACTAACTCAATTATAGAATCGTTTCATTTTCATAGAATACTCTTATTTTCATTTCATTATTTTCCAAATATTTTATTAAAATTATTATAAAATGTATTAGTTAATAAGTATTAATGGATTTAATAATGACAGCAGACTGTAAACGAAAACATTAAATAAATAGGCAGACCCTAAGTTAAATGTTACTAACTCTTTCATATTTTTGATGTCAGCAACAACCTGCTGATAATTCTCTTTTTCTATGTCTTTATCACCCTATTTTTTCATGTCTTGATTTTTATAACCCGTTATATCTCTTCAAATATCTTCATCTTCCTCTATCTTTGTATCTTTTTCTGCCTATCTCGTTATTTCTCTCTATCTCTCTTTTTTCTCTGTCCTATCTGACTTTCTATATTTTTCTTTGTGTTTCTTAATTTTTGTCTTTTCCTATTACTGTTTATATATTTCTTCATCTTGTAGCATTTAAAAAAAAATACATTAATTTCTTTTCTATACATACTAATACGGCTCTGTCTTTAAAAATTTTCCATAATGTTAAAAGTTTAGTGTCCTTATTTTATTAATTTTGAATGTTTTTAGTGGATTTGAGGACAGGCAAAGGAATAATGAAAGCTTTTACTAAATTGCCAACGTTTTGACTTTTATTTTTGTCTTTTTCAAGGCTAAAATATGGTACATAGATGCTTATATATCAATAATAATAATAAAAAAAAAAAATTGTTTAAATAAATACATATCAAAAAAATTACATTATAAATTACATAATACCTTTTTAATTAGATATGCTTCTTGCCATTGATGTTAAAATATAAATATAAATAAATACGTGTATATAATAAATTTTTAATTAATTGTATTCAAATTGAATGATGTTCGGTATTTGAAATTTTTGACATTTGACATTTTATATTTGATAGTCCGGTTTATGGTTATAAATTATCTAGTACGGTTATAATTTTCACTGTATTTTTTTAAAATGTATGTATATATGTTACTTAAATTTTCAGTATCTGTTCTTAGATTTATTGTGTTATTTATATTAATATATATCATTTCGCTTATGGATCTCTTATAATAATTTGATTCTTTGTCCAATATTGTAGGATGATCAAAATTAAAATTATGACCAATATCAAAATGATGTTTTGCTAGAGCCGTTTTATCAGTTTTTTCTTTATTTCTTTCTCTACAGTCATATTGGTGTTGATATAAACGATTTTTTAGTAATTGCTTTGTCATACCTATGTAACATTTGTCACAGTCTTTACAATCTATTTTATAAATTAACTCTGAAAGGTTTTCAATTGGTGTGATGTCCTTTAATTTACTGAATTATTAATAATACAAACCTTACTACAAATAAAAACAAAATATTTTTTAAATTTCCATATATTAAAGGATTAGCTGAAAAAATCAATAATTGTATTAAAAATAATAACGGAACTGAAAATATACAACTTGCTTTTTATCCTATTAATACAATAGAAAAAATATTCAGTAAATTAAAGGACATCACACCAATTGAAAACCTTTCAGAGTTAATTTATAAAATAGATTGTAAAGACTGTGACAAATGTTACATAGGTATGACAAAGCAATTACTAAAAAATCGTTTATATCAACACCAATATGACTGTAGAGAAAGAAATAATAAAAAAAAAAAGAAAAAACTGATAAAACGGCTCTAGCAAAACATCATTTTGATATTGGTCATAATTTTAATTTTGATCATCCTACAATATTGGACAAAGAATCAAATTATTATAAAAGATCCATAAGCGAAATGATATATATTAATATAAATAACACAATAAATCTAAGAACAGATACTGAAAATTTAAGTAACATATATACATACATTTTAAAAAAATACAGTGAAAATTATAACCGTACTAGATAATTTATAACCATAAACCGGACTATCAAATATAAAATGTCAAATATCAAAAATTTCAAATACCTAACATCATTCAATTTGAATACAATTAGTTAAAAATTTATTATATACACGTATTTATTTATATTTATATTTTAACATCAATGGCAAGAAGCATATCTAATTAAAAAGGTATTATGTAATTTATAATGTAATTTTTTTGATATGTATTTATTTAAACAATTTTTTTTTATTATTATTATTATTGATATATAAGCATCTATGTACCATATTTTAGCCTTGAAAAAGACAAAAATAAAAGTCGAAACGTTGGCAATTTAGTAAAAGCTTTCATTATTCCTTTGCCTGTCCTCAAATCCACTAAGAACATTCAAAATTTTCCATAATTTCTTATATTTACGCCACACTATTATGCATATGTGCGAAAAGACACACCAGCATTATCACGTGTTATTCGGGTGAAACACTATGATTGACCAATCACAGTCATTTTCTTGTGTGGTCAGTATCCCTGTTAGGTACACGATAATTTCGAGTATAAATACCCCTTTTAAAGTATTTTGCTTCACTTATGATTCAGTTTTGTGAAAAATCTATAATCAACTGATTGTTTATTTTACCCGCTTTTTTTACTTACGAGATAGTTGTATGCTCCTAGTGTTACATTAAAGGGTTGGGATATTTCTCCGATATGGTGTTTACTATTATGTCTTTCAAATTGCTGTTAATTGGGACCAGTGATTAATCGAATTATCATAACATCTTTACTTTTATCTCCGAGAGCTGGGTTTTGATACCTTATTCTTGGGTTATTTAAAAAGCACTTCGGAAGCCAAGAGTAAGTTTTTCTCTTTATGTCATGTTAAACATTTAAAAAATGTCCCTGTTAATTACAAGCTTTTATTTAACTTTTTTTCGTTAGTTTCTACGGGTGAAATCTTGGCAATAACATTTGGGCCACTTATCGACTTCCGATTAATCTGAAATTTTGCAGAGACATGTAAATTATGGACAACGCAATCTTATTATGTTAGAAAGCTGATATGATGATGTAGCCGAAAGGTGGCCATAGCATCTTAGAGGTGAAACTACGTGAAGCAGTTGAAAATATCATGGGCTATAAGTCACCCTTGCGCAGTCTACACGATTCTGTTACTAATAAACCCTATTAACTATTGTGAAAACATTAGTAGATAAATTTTAGTCTAAACTGAATTGCCAGTGGTTGAACATCTTGTCACATACGGAGTACCTGGGCTATTGAATTTAACGTGCAATTGAGTCAACGTTTTCAGATTTCATTTTAATAATTTTGACCATTGTTGCCATTACGTTCGGCGCATACATTTTCAAGGTCATAGCCCACGAGATTTTCAACTACCCTACCCCTATTAAGTTTGAGCTCGTTGGAATCGTCTTGCCAAGCACTTTATGATAATATCTTCAAAAACAAAAAAAAACATGAAAATCAATCGAAAAAAAAGAGAAGAAAACGTAAAAATTGAAAAAAAAACTGTAATAATAAAAGCTTGCTTTTAAATTTTTTTTTGGTATTTAAATCTATTTCTTGGAAAATGTTAAAATTTGTTATATTTTATACAAAACAATACAGTGGTTTTAACAGTGTGCTTGCTGGAGCCGTGCTATATCTATCTTTAAAAAACCTGAGTAATTTTATTCTAAACAGTAATTGTATTTAGTCTTTGTATGTTTAATAATAATAATTATAAAAATAGGTATTATTTTTAGGCTGAAAACTTAAAGTTTTCTTGTATCTTAGATGTTTAAAGTTGCTTCGTACAGAATAATTAACATCAAAAATCCACTAGATTTTATACATATAAAAACTACACGTCCATGAAAACGCGATTCCAGAAAAGAATTTTATTGAAATCTTTATTTTATAAGAAACTGAACATAGTGAACCAAATATTCAGAATAAATTGAAAATTTGCATTAATAGAAAATATGATAATTGTGATCCATTTAAATGGAGCTTTCAGTAGTCTGAAATAGAAAGAATCTTATTCTGGCCACTTTCATGTGGACTGTGCATATTGATATCGATTTCTATACTTTTCCAACTTGCATTTTGCTTTTTTCTATTTTTATCGGCATTTTATGAAACTCTCATTCGATTTTATTGGAATTGTAGTTACGGAACAACATTGAATGCAACGATATAAATATTCAAGCTCGACAGGAAGTGAATAACAAGAGATCATTGAGAACAAAGGAAGATACACTGCAAACACAAGATGTTTGTTGTCATAAAATGAGATATGATTCTTTATTCATTTGACAAATGTGTTTCTGTTTCCATTCAACCACTTCTCATTTTGTAACAATTTATTAGAAAACGTTCTGATTTTTTATTTACAATAGCTTTGTACAATTATTTTTCACGTCAAAGACTGTAAATCTATGTCCAAGTTATTACTTTTAACCCTATTCACATTCCTGAAGAAATATACTCGTCTGTTTATAGCACCGAATCGCCTGTTTTATACAAAAGGGCCTTTCTGAACTTGGAAAGCTCTTAGAAATAATATGTATCTCGGGTATACTTTTTCAGGCGCTGGGCCTGGTAGATATCTGATAATAAGACCCCATTTACAAAACTGTAAAACAAAAGTTTTTTTAAAAGATCAAATTTTATAAGTTGATAAGATATATAAGAGTGTAATAAAAAAGTTTAAGATATTGAGTT
This sequence comes from Altica lythri, assembly GCA_964028335.1. Taxonomy (NCBI): domain Eukaryota; kingdom Metazoa; phylum Arthropoda; class Insecta; order Coleoptera; family Chrysomelidae; genus Altica; species Altica lythri. The sequence continues at coordinate 41,904,441 of OZ034806.1, read as the reverse complement.
TTTAAGTTAAAACTAGATCGGCTTAAACAAGAAACAAAAAACAAAGTTTACTGAGATTTAAATAACAGAAAAAGAATTATCTATTTTTTTATTACTTCTATTTGTTATTTAAAGTTTTAATTTTTTTTAATGATTACACTATTTATACCACTGTTCTTAATAATAAATTAAAAAAATATATTATTTAGTCAATCTTATATACTACGTCCTAATAAGGAATAAAAAGCGTATTTAAATACCAAAGCCAGTGTTTAGGAAGGAATTTATTTTACCTATTGCAGATTTGTAGATTAAAGATTATAAGTAGGGTAGATTGACCCAAGTGATCTTACTACCTAACATATTTTGTGTACACCCTACATTTAATTATGAGCGCATAAGGTCTTTATTTTTAATAATGTCTAATATCCGCTTAGGATGTACATTTTGAACCTGATTAGTCTCAAATAAGGTCTGTTCTAGATATTTATATCGTTGACAAACAATAACTCTGCAATTACAAATAATATGTTTAGGCATTTCATCTAAATACTCACAGAATCTGCTTGTTCCACTATTCTATTTGTCCATTTTACAAAGATGGTAGGTACCTACCTCAGTGAACAGTGTCCTCAGTGACCTGTGTTTGTCCTGAGTGCATGTTTCTAAAGCTCTAAGAGTATAAGAGTAATACAGTGAAGGCCTTATTAATCTTTTTGTTTGTCGTTTACCTAAAATCTTTTTCCAGTAGGGATATTGTTTTGATAATTATAAATACTGTCAAAATTTGTTAGAAATCTGTCTACAGAAAGTAACAATACAAAAAGTAGGATACAAAACTGGCACGATAAAACAACAGAACGTCAAAATTATTATAGACGGAGAGCTCGCAACATTTTCGCTAAGTCATTTTATCATGTTTTGTATTTGTACTAAAACTGATTTACTTATACCATTGTGAATAATAGTGGGACTAGTATCTTACCTTTGGGTATTCGACGTCTCACCTGACAGGTAAACTAAATAGGTTTATACTAAAGTATCAGGCCTGAGATTTTTTTGCAGATAATATATTATTTCTTAACTACACTTACAAAAAACCAAACAAAAATATTATTAATAACACCTTCAAAAAAATTATTGAAAATTCTTTATTTTCATGTAAAGTATTGGACAGAACGGGCAAGTGAGGTGTGAAGGGTAGGTAACGTAAGCAAAATAGAATGTGCGACAACACTGGCAATCCCCCGTAAATTACTAACTGACGATAGAATTCTGAGACGTCGAATACCCGCAGGTAAGATACTAGTCCCACTATTATTCACAATGGTATAAGTAAATCGGTATTTGTACAAATACAATACATGATAAAATGACTTAGCGAAAATGTTGCGAGCACTTAGACTATTACCAAGGGATGTGGACTTAAGATGTTGTATTTTCACAGGTTTAAAATGTGAATTGGTCATTTTAAACTATCAATCTCTAACAAAATTGTAAGGGTAAAGGGAAATTTTAAAGTTTGCTGATAATTCGAATTCACTGCTCTTTATTGACTTTTTTAATTGTCCTCTATATATTTATAATAAATATTAGGTCAGGCTGCGAAAAAATAAATTAGTTTTTTATTATAAGACGTGTAAACTACCATTAACCCTTAGTCTGTTTAGGGATGTAAGAACTTAACATTATCACACCATCGAGAACAGTTTTAGCAAGATAATTCTTGAATTAGATTATTAATCAGAAACTTCTTATTTTAGGTTAGGCAATAAGTAGTGAAATGCTTTATTACCAGCAAAGGTTGCCATTTTTTATATTGCTTCTGGATATCAATTTACTCTCTCTTCTTTAGTATATATGCTTTTCTCTTGCATCTCGATATTCCTATTTTTTGTATAATATGCACAAACACGCGCTATTTAACATGTGATATACAGTGGGTTAAAAGTATGGTTGTCAGTTGTCAGCATATGTTAGGTTGTTGATGTTATCAATTTCAGGCAGTTGTTTAGTAGTACTAATTCGCACACGTCTAATAGAAGAATGCCGTATGCCTAAAGAGTCACTTTTTAATGTCCAAAAATTGACTCCTGAAATCTAGTGCGTGGCAATGGTACAAAAAGTATTTCACTGTTTGAGGTTCCCTGTTGCATACCGGACAAGCGACAAGCCAAAGTCTTCATAAAGGGACACTCGGCGAAGTTTGCTTAATTAAACTAATAAAAAATTGAAGGAAAAAGACGCGTGTTGATTGCTGTTCTTAGGTAATAAAAGCGTATCATTTAGAACAACTACGAAACATTATATATAATCCTACTTTACGTAGCATTCAAATGGAATTAAATTTGAAAAAAATAGTCAATACTTACTGCTATAATATAGATCCTATTACGGCTCTAACCTTAGGTAGCAGTTAAGATTAGTCAGTCCGCACGAATTTGAAACGAATAATAGAGGTGTCCTTTAACAAGGGAATGCTAAGAAATTTTGTAATAACTCTTAGTTGATTTCTGCTTATTTCGCACAGTTCTTTAGATAAAAGTAAAGGACAAAAGTAACATTATGAAACAACAATTACGTTTGAAACTCAGTTGTACGAATACGTACAGATTTGTACGAACATTCCCAAAACTCAGAGTAACATGAGAGCTCTCCTAGTGTATACGAATTGGCCGTACGTACACGTACGCATTATTTGGACATTAGACACGATCCCAATTTGTTTGGATTTTAAGTGTTTACGTACGAATAATTCCAATGGTAGTTAAAACATTAATTAATTTGATTTATGAATAAAAATGTTTTGGGATCAAAGTGAGTTGAATTGTCACTGGAATGGCTATTGACGCAAAACAACGTAGGATTTTGTAAAAAAAAAAGTTTCATATTAGACAAATGTCATAAAGCGAACTGCAAAAAATACGACTGATATACCTACTTATTGGAAAAACGCGCAACTAGTATGCGTGTTCAATTCGTACGACATGAGCGATGCGAACACGTACGACATGAGCCGTGCGAACACGTACGATACAAAATTCGTATCCAAACTGAGGCTGGCCTAACGAAAAATGTGCTGTTACGACAATGTATCTGAAAAGATTCGATAGATTTTAGAACATAAAAATATGCTTGGAACGCGAAAATTTTCCCTTTGAATCAAAAGATTTGAACGTCTTTTGAATTGAGTATACATATTCTGTGAGTATTATTTTTAAGTGTAGAACATCAATTTAATTGACTTATGTTACGACCCGTGATAATAGTTTTTATAAAATTAATAGAACGATATCTTTTAACAGACTTTTATTATAATACTTGTTAAACTATTCGAGAACGAAGTAAAAGTAAACAGTAAAAGTGGCCTGGCTGACCTGGCTCTCATAAAAGTACCCTTTTCATGGTGTGCACCACGTGACACCCTTCCCAGAATCCCATCAGGTCACATTCCACTGTAAACGGGTCGACCAGGAACGGTGTTAGGTTTTAGTCGGCCATGCTGCCCATTTTTCCGTCCCGGAAAACCCTGTGTAAGTCAGAACAATAAATTAATGTAAACATACTTAAACCGGTGTCAACAAAAATCAATCAGACTTGGATGCTGCGCACACATCTTTGTCATGAATAATTTCTCTCTTTTACAAAAATTAAAAACAAACAAATAACAACAATAAAATGTGTATAAAGAGTAAAACAATATGAACAAGCTACTTTTTAGCCTTCTTCGTTTTCAGATTCCGTTTTGCTATCGCTTTCATAAGCAGCCGTAAACGGTTTCATTCTTTCAGCGCAGCTGACACCTAGGTACTTTTTACGTGCACGCGTTGAACCTGGCACATCTTCAACCACGTATCGGTCAAGATCCAGGACTTTCTTTATTACGTAGGGACCGTTATATTTTGGCACCAGTTTTTGGCTTTTACCATCGTTTGCCAAATTTGCCTTGCGTAACAAGACTAAATCACCTACTCTATACCTGTGACATTGCTTTCTTTTAGCATCAAAGTAAGCCTTTTGCTTCACTTGCTTTTGTTGTATCTTCATTTCAGCATCTTTTGTGGTTTTTATTATATCCTTATCTACTTCATCCTGGACTACAGGCATACTTAGGAATGAATCTTTCATTCCCCTGGGGTTGTAGCCAAGGAGTAATTGATAAGGGCTCTTCCCTGTCGTTTCATTTGGTGCTGAATTAATGGCGAACGTAATAGAACCTAACGATTGATCCCATTTTCTCTCATCGTCATGACTAGTTGAAATGGAATTTAGTAAAGTTCTATTAAAACGTTCCACTTGTCCATTTGCTCGTGGTGTAGCCGTTGAGTTATATACGACTTGTATCGATAGGTCCTTGGTAAACCTGATAAAGGCATCACTCGTAAAGCTTGATCCTCTATCACATATTATTCGTCTTGATACACGAAAAGTTTCAAATACACTTTCTAAAAAGTTTATTACTGGCTTGGTTTTTGTACTATTTACTGCTTTTGCCCAGAGAAATTTCGTGAAGGCATCGACTGCCACAATCAAATAGGAGTTTCCCTTCGTACTTTTAACAAAGGGCCCTACATGGTCAATATGCATAGTGTCCATTGGTACCGGAGTCTTTTCAATTGGATGAAGGAATCCTTCCTTCTTACCCGTTGGCGCTTTATTATATGCACATTCTAAACATGATGAAATGTATCTTTTCACATACTTTTTCATGCGTGGAAACCAATATTTGTTACTTATTGATTTCATTGTCTTCTCAATTGCAAAATGACCATTGTTGTCGTGGTAATACATGGTAACTACCCGCCTAGCTGCTTTAGGGACGTACCATCTCAGTCCGTTTGCTGTTTTTTTATATAACTTATTATTGTTAACCTCATAGTCAATGTGAATTTGTTTTTCCTCTGGATTGTTTGCTTTATTTTGAAGTATATTAAAAATATTTTTACATTGATCGTCTTTCATTTGTACGGCTAAAACCCAGTCATCCTTGCTGATGTCCACTTGTAGCACATCCATAATATTAGGCTTTTTATTGTTTCTATCAGGCATGTCGACAGGATTTCGACTCAATGCGTCAACGTGTCCCATCCTCGTCCCCGCACGGTATTCTACACAAAAATCGAACTCTTGTGCAATTAACCACCACCTTGCGATCCTAGAAATCAGGTCACGCTTACTCATGGCTGTTCTAAGGGCATTAGAATCCGTAACCACTGTGAATTTTATTCCAATCAAATATATTTGGAACCGTTGTAAACTATTAATCACAGCTAGAGTCTCTAGTTCATAAGAATGAAATCTTTGCTCCTCTTTTGATGTCTGACGACTAAAATATAAAACGGGTTTTAATGATCCATTTTCTTGTTTCTGCAATAATATACCACCAAGTCCTAGTTTTGAGGCATCTGTATGTACCTCTGTCTCAAATTTGGGGTCATATATTGCTAAAACCGGCCTTTCAACTAATGCTTTTTTTAATTTTTCCAATGATTCTTGCTGTTCTGTTCCCCACTCAAAACGAACATCTTTCTTTGTTAAGGATGTCAATGGTCGTGCTATTTGGGCAAAACATTTAACATATTTTCTGAAATAGCTACAGAAACCAACAAACTGACGTATTTGATGTACATTCTTTGGCACAGGGAAATTTTTAACAGCAGCAATTTTTGTAGTACCGGGCCTTATACCCTCGATACTAATTTCATGACCAAGGTAGTCTATAGTTGTCTGGAAAAATTGACATTGACATGAATGCAGTGACACTTCTGCATTCCGGAATGTTTCTAGCACATTTTCCAAGGCAATTAGTCAATCTGGTATACTCGAAGAGGGTACAAGTACATCATCCATAGATGCCAAAGCTGTTTTAAACCTCATGGATCCCAGTATTTGGTTAATTGTTCTTTGAAAAACAGCAGGGGCGTTTACCAATCCGAATGGCATTCTCAGATATTCATATTGACCGTCAGGTGTTACAAATGCAGTCTTCTGTCTAGATTCTTCTGCCATTTTAATTTGGTGATAGCCACTAGTCGTATCAAGTGTAGTAAAGTACCTGCATTCTTTCAATCTTTCCAAGTGTTCGTCAATCCTGGGAAGTGGATAACAGTCTCTAATTGTCTTAGCGTTCAAGGCACGATAATCGACGCACATTCTTGTTTCGCCATTTTTCTTTTTAACCAGGACGATTGGACTCGCATATGGTGAATTAGATTCTTGAATAATTTCAGCACTTAACAACCCGTTGACAATTTCTCGTACCTTTTCTTTTTCGCTAAAAGACAGACGATAAAGCCTGTACGTTATAGGTTTATCATCCATAAGATTGATAGTCATTTCAGAATTTTTAATTCTACTCAACTCACTGACATTTTGTGCAAAGCAATCTCTATATTTATTAATTAATATCAAAAGCTTATTTAAGTCATTAACCGATAAATTTTCAGATACATAGCATTTTAATTCGTTTAAAGAAAATTTCGGCGGATAAATATTATCAACTTTATTGACACTTAGGTACCCCTAAATTTTCTTCAATGCATGGGACACCACGCGCTACGATCTGTCCTCGCTTCACAGTTAGGATATTTTCTGTTAAGTTGAGCACAGGGAGTTTAGCATCCAAGGAGAATGTCACGCAGCTAGGTACTACGCACCCTCTTGTTGGTTCGTACCACTTACGGATATTTACAAAAATATCTCCAGTATAGTCCGTGTTAGAATTACACTGAATGACACCCACATGATTTGGCGGTATTTTCACATTTTCTTTTGCTCTCAAACATAATTTTTGTGGGGGTAATTTGTCTACTTCAGGTAATTGCACCATTTCGGAGTTAAACAATCGTACACTATCATTCCGAACAACAGTTACAGCATCCGTTTTGTCAAGTACAGATCTACCTATTAGCAAGGGCATTGATTGTAGATGGTCCCTTACTACGAAAATGGGAACCTCAGCTTCCAACAAATCTAGCTTTAATTTTACCTGTGACCGTCCCAAGGCTTTTGTCATACATCAGTTTGTTCCCAAGTGATTCCAACGTATTTGGCATCACTTTCACGGATTATAACCACTTCACTCCCTGAGTCAATAAATCCTTGAATATTATGTTCGTTTATTAAACAATTGACAAAATATCTGTTGTGCTCCGGTGGTTTCGTGTGGCATAGCATAGCACTACGTGTTTGTGATGGCTTATTTTTATTTCTATAGCAACTTTCTGCCTTATGCCCCAACTTTTTGCAAATCGAACATTCCATCTTAGGTGCTGGACAGTCCTTATAAATGTGTCCATACTGTTTACAGTTAAAACATTTTCCCTTTGGCAAAATCTTCCTAACCCCAGATTTAATTTCGGCTAGATTCTGGTCAGTTTTCTTAGTCGGCCTCTTGTTGCTATAATACTGCGGCTTTGGGTCATTCGTTGTAGTTGACAAGTAATCAGAATACAGGTTTTCTGGAGTAGTGTATCTTCCAACTTTTGCTCCTGATTGTATCGTACTATCGTGTATCCCATCAATGATCATCGCTGCAGCATTTTTGCCTGTAATATCGCATTGTCGAAGCAATCGGGTTTTGGCAAAATAATATTCAGTCCACGTTTCGTTAGGTCGCTTTAATCTATGTATGAGGTTTTTAAGAGCTGTTGGGTAATCCTGATGATCAGGGAACGCTTGAGTTAATAAACTCTTCCATTCAGCCCAAGAATGCATATAATTCTCAAGGCTATTGTACCAGGTCTTCGCCAGTCCCCCTAGTCTGGACTGCACGTGATAAATAGTAGTCCTTTCGTCCCACCTATTTATATCAGCTAACTGATCTATTTTGTCCAGCCATTTCCGACAGTTTTCATTTTCTTTACATGAAAACTCCGGAATGCAGTCTGGCCTTATAGACACTCTTGTTGCGTTATTGTTTTCTAAAAGCTGATTTACCAAATCTTCTAGTTCTTTAATTCTTTGCTGTGTATCCTGTGTTTCTTGTACCATAGAAGCACGACTGGAATTGTCTACAATTTCAGCAGTATTCGATAAACTATTTCGATTCTTATTAGCATGCCTGTTTGTAGTCTCCTTGGGTGGTGTATAACTCTTTGTATGTGCCTTATATGCTGTTCTATTCCTGTGCTTTCTGTGTTTTCGTTTATAACGACCGGCACAGTCAGTACTAGAAGACGAAGAACTCGATCTACTAGATGTAGAACTAGTAGAGCTATCTCGCCTTCTTTTACACATATTTACAATTGTCCACAAATAAAACAAACAACCGAACAAATTAAAACTAATATGTTCAAAATGCTAACAAACTAAACTTAAACACTATAAAACTAACTTTTACTAACTGGACTTTTCGGATAGAGCGTGATATATCCCGCCGCTGCACTGTTACGACCCGTGATAACAGTTTTTATAAAATTAATAGAACGATATCTTTTAACAGACTTTTATTATAATACTTGTTAAACTATTCGAGAACGAAGTAAAAGTAAAAAGTAAAAGTGGCCTGGCTGACCTGGCTCTCATAAAAGTACCCTTTTCATGGTGTGCACCACGTGACACCCTTCCCAGAATCCCATCAGGTCACATTCCACTGTAAACGGGTCGACCAGGAACGGTGTTAGGTTTTACTTAAATGGCAAAGAAAACGTTTTAATGTAAAGTCAAGACTGGAAACCACTAAATACTCTTGAGTGACTTAATTGTATAATTACATAATCGTGAGATCAGGGACTTGACAAAGTAGTTTTAATATTAAGGCATGTGTATTACCTGTATCTATAGGACACTACCATTACCACACATTTGAGTGCAGCTTCAGCAAAATAAAATTGGAAGCAGATTATTGTGAATTTGTTAAATAAGTCTATTTAAACCTCCGACATCTCCTGTTTTAAATTCTAACTAATATATTTGAGGAAGTTTTGTTAAAATAGCATGTCAGCCCCAAATTTTAACAATGTTCAGTTTCATTTTTAATAGTGTAGCACTCTACTTTAAGAATTACTATTAAAAGCGGAAGCTTACTAAGATTACTAAGATTACGGATGTAGAAATGTGGTGCTAAATATATTTAAAAAATATAATACGGTACCTTCTTAGTGCATAGTTAATTAGAACGTGCAGCTATTACGTAAGATTACAATTACGTGCCGTATTGGTGGTATGCAAAACTAACCAAATTATTTTTCCAGTTCGTAAAAATATTGAGGTTATCACCATGACTTCGAGCAATTAACAGAATCTAAGGTTGAGAACACTATGAATGCGAAAATGGTTTTTATCAAATGTAGGACAACAAATGCAACATTCAATGCGTAAACACATGCCATAAATATTAAATAAGTGTTTTGTTGACGAATGTTGCGGTAGGTAATTGTTGCAGTTAGTAAATAGTTGTTGAATTACTTATCGCGGATTAGGAACCTCCATAAAATGTTTGCATAACATTGAAACAAAAATTTTTTAAATAGTAGCTGAGAAAGCAAAATGCGTTCAATGAAAAAGTTATGCAACACAAATAAAAGAGCGCATCTATTTTGTTTATTGGTGCACCAAATAGAGTCAAAATAGCCAAAGAGAGAGAGTGCAAATATGACAATGTGCAAAATATATTCTTTCTATGCCTATTAAATACCTCTTCATAAAGTTAATTCAACGTCACGTAAAAGACGAAAAAGAAACAATCAGGACATAAAAGCAACTTTGCTTAAATTTTGTGACAAAAATATATATTCATAGGCCTAGAAACAAACAAAAATCTTTTTTTTGTGTTTCAATAGGTCATGGTTAATTTTGCATTTAAAATATTAATCATAAAAATCATAAAAAGATAATGAAGAAATGGTAACACTAACGCTGGACAGAAGCGGGTTCTGAGAGAACACTTTATGTTAAAATCGATAATGAATTATTTGTATATTGTCCAATTAGGATGGTGGTCTTCAAAGTAATATTCTTTTTCTTTCTCTTAACCTTATTCGAAATCTACTTAGAGTCAACGTTAGCCTTCCGTATACCATTTGTTTCCACCTGTCTCTTTTGTATCCTCAATTGTTCATGTTGTCTTTTTCATATACCTCAACTTCGGTCTTCCCCTTTTCCTCTTACCAACAATCTCACATTTATCTACTCTATTATTTACATAATTCTTATCCCTGCTTCCTACATAGCTATACCATCCCAACCTATTTCCTTGGATTTTCGTGCTCAGCTGTTCCATTTCCATTGTACACACTCTGCGCAACATCTTCATCTTCGCCACTTCTAATTTTTTCTCTTGCTCTTTCGTTATTAACCAGATTTATACATCAACGCTGGTCTAATAACTCTCTTGTACAGACTATCTTTTATTTGTGCAATCTCATTTCTGTCACACAACACTTATTTTTTCCAGTTCATCCATACACACAGTTTTTCACACTTGGTCCTGAATATTAATTTTATGTCCATTCATCCGGTCTATTGTCATATATATTAATCTTCGTGCTTCACACTCTAAAAATTTACAATCTCAATATCCGCACATATTATATCCCAAGTGGCTTTAACCCTTCCTTTCAGTCATAACATCCGTCACCATACTTAATAGATAGTGGCTCAGCACCGACCCCTGTTGAACCACCATTTTATCTTTTTATGGTCGTGCACCTAAGGATTTAATATTCTACTTAATATAAATTAAACAATAAGCAGTTTAAATGTTTTACATAACTAATATCTTTAGCAAATACGTTGATTTGATACTGTAACAATTCTGCTTTTGACTTAAAATATGTGCGTGACGTCTATGTATGCAGCTTGATTCCGTAAATTGATTAACATAGGAATTTAATAGCTTAGTAACGGACTCAAAAACAAATATGTAGTTTTTGTTTGTAGATGTTCATAATCTCTATCCCTACTTCCCTACTAATATTATAAATGTGAATGTAAGTTTGTTTGTTACGCTTTCACGCGAAAACTACTCAACCGATCATCATGAAACTTTGTACACATATTCTTGGAGGTATTAGAAGTAACATAGGATACTTTTTATTAATTTTTTTTTTTATTTTTTACGAAAAATAAAAAAATTGTTTATCAAAAATTCTCAAAAAGAAAATGGAAAATACTAAAAACACAGAAAAAATGCAGAAAAAATATAGGCAAAAAATACCTTTCTAAATTAAATAATATAAGGTGGCGTAGTTAATATCTCATATATTTAAACGAGCAATTACTACTAAATCTACTACTATGACGCCCAAGTAAAAGAAAATGAAAAAAACAAAAAAAGCAGAAAAAATGCAGAAAAAATAAAGCCAGAAAATACCGAAAAAGTGGCGTAGTTAATATCTCATATTTTTAAACGAGCAATTACTACTATGACGCCACCGTAAGATGTATATATCTAATATATTTAATAGATAAATTATAAAATACAACGAAAAAATAGTATAAACCTGATAACGAGAAAATATGATATAATAAAAAAATTATTGAAAACAAAATAATAAAAATTCGAAAAAACGAAAAATGAAAAAAAGTCACGACAGTGTTATGCGGTACGAAGTCCACCGGAACAGCTAGTTTTTGATAAAGTATTTACAATTGTAGGAGAGAGTATGGATGAAAGAGCCGTTTTTTTTAATATTTAAAATTGTCTGTATATTAATTACAATAAATTACTTTAACTTATTTATTAGACCTAATATATTAGAAATAGGAATATAAAAAACTTATCTGTAACAAAGATAAATCATAGTTTTAAAAAAATGTAACAATCAGCTCTTTCAAAACATAATGTGATTGAAGGAGCCATCGAATGTCATGAAAAAGCCTTATACGCACAAGTGTATGAGCCAGGATTTGATTTCCTAGTCCAATTAACATTTAAGATAGAAAGAAACAAACTGTAATAATGTTTTAACCTTAATTCAATATTTAGCCAGACTTAAAGCTTGTCTAAATCAATATTTTAAAACTGGATAATCTTTTATCACTCTCAACTTACTATCAATATTTAACACAAAATGAAGATAAAATCAGTTTTAAAAAAATTGTCCACATAGGTCATCCGCACACTTTTCATAGATTTTACATTTTAACCATTCTTTCTTAGCATTTAAAAACACACCAGTACAAACAACCCACCAATTTTTATGTGCATTTGTATGTTTATTCACTTTTCTCATTGATGATAAAGGAACATCATTACTATCATGAATTGAGACTCTACTGGTTCTCTTCTTCTCGATGGGTTACTAAAAGTTGTAATGTTAGTTTAGTTTTCTTGTTAATTAGTGTTTTTTAATACCTTTTTATATTCTTCACTTGTTTTTTCTTTGTCTATCAGGGTGGAATTTTGTAATCGCTTTAAACTTAAGTACTTTCCGACTAAGTACAAATCTGAAACTTTAAGAGGCGCTCGAACTCGATGATAATGCATCATTTAAGTGTGTTAAATTTTATTTTAATGGTAATTGTAGTGCTTGCATTAAATTACAATTTTGATTAATTTTTAGTGGCAAAACTCGCTACTTATTTTCTAAGGATCAACCATTTTCCTCTCTTACTTTTATCTTTTATTTCCGCTATCTGTTCCATCTTTAAAAAACTTATTAACTTTACTTACTTTTAGATGAAAATGTAACCTGACGCATTTCCTCTTCCCAAATTATACCACCCCTAGCTCGTTTTAACCTTCGAGCCGCTATCCTTCAAAAAACTCAGTGCCACCGGAATCTTATGATGTACCTTTTCCTTCTCACTATCTTAAACGAGTATTTGCCATCAAACACTTATAGTAGCTATCCTTCAACACAATCACTCGTTACGCTCCTGTATACCTTTTAACTACTTAATATCTAATTTACAAAGTTGGTTATTCAAGTTTTTAAAAAGCTTTGTATTATAAACCCATTTAATGATCTTTTGTTTATGTTAAGCTAAGTTAAAATTCTCCCTCAAAAATTTAAATTAATTACCATACAATAATAATTAATGATAAGAAGGAGATCTTGACATATTAAAAATATATGAGTAAACAATTTCGTTCCAAAATTCCGCGAAGGATAATCAATTTGCTAATATCGAGGTAGCTGCTACTCTCCATTAAATTTATTCATCGGAGTGTTCGCGTTTTCGAGAATGAAAACATCTTGCACGGATCACGACACCCCTGATAACCAACTTAACAAAAGAAAGCGGTAATGTCACTCTGAGAGATTAGCGCCATTCATTACTGAAAATGATGACGACGAGATATATTTCTCGCTGTCGTGCTTTCTGTCTATCCTGCTACCGCACATCTTTTATGGGGAATTTAAGATTGAAGGAAAAACCGAATTTGGAAATTAATCAATAACAACAATATAATCAGGACCGGTTTTTCAGGTCTGAATTCCTGCGGCAACAGAAAAGTGGAGGTTCGGAATTTTTCTTTCACAAAAGATTTAGTTGGTACAGATAAGTGCCTGGTTAAAATTCATATGTATAAAATGAAACGCTGTTCGTTTGTTTTACTAAAACTGGAGGTCGGCTGGATCAATAGAATAATCGCCGAATCTAAAAATTATTAACTGAATGAAAAGAAGTCCTGTATGGTTCGTATTATGGTCTGTTGGTGTGATAGGGTTATTTTTTCCGAAAACGATAAGAGGAGAACCACTAGTGTGAATTTTAAGGGATATTGCCAAATGATTTTTAGCCTTTAGAGATAAAGACTTACACGATATGTGGTTTTAAGAGGTCACCATGTTCGCTGTATGACTTTTTTAAAAATTTACATTCTCCATTTCTGGCCGAGGTACCAGCCGAAATGTACCTAAAAGGTATTGAATATTATTTCAAAATGATTGACTGTTGTTATTTATACTAAGGCTTCCATATAAACGATATTGTGTTACATATAACGATAAAGCACAAATCTTCTCAAGGGTCCAACATTACGTTGTTAAAATTTCGGACATATTATTGTCGATGAGGATTTTTTGCCCAAATTCTGACCTTCTTTACCCTTGTCCGCCACCTAATTTGTATCCACAAAGCTAAAAGAGCCATTTCGGATTCTGGCTCTTCAAGGGTCCAACATTACGTAGAAATTGTGGACGATTTTTTGCTTGAATTTTCGCCCTCCTTATTCTTGTCCGCCACCAAATCTGTATCCAACCAGCTGTCTGCCATTTCGAATGTAGGTTCCTATAGGGTCCAACGTTACGTGGTAAAGATATTTTGGTTGACGATTTTTTGCCCAAATTTTGGCCAACTTTACCCTTGTCCGTACCTACTTTGTATCCACTCAGGTGTCCACTTGTTAGTATATTTCAAATTGTCGACTGAGAAAATTGTTAACCATATTATCTATTACGACAATTTCCCATTTGTCGACTTTCACCCGTTCTAGCTACTCCCTGTATCTACTAGTGTGTCTGCCTGAGTGGAAACGTTGTTGCCAAGGAAAATTACACAAATTAAGAATCAAAAGTGGTTCCAGATATTAAACAAGAAATGAATAAATTACAAAATTTAATTTTTTCTTTCCAATTTGCACTGTTTTATCTTAACAGAAATTTAAGATAGAGAATAATTTGAAGCCGAGTTTTGAAAGTCATGCAAGATAATTGATGAGTTTTCTTATATTTCTGTATGTATGGACTTGTAACGCTTAGCAACCAAAAGTCGATGAACTTTTTGATTTTAATACTTACTGTACACTTATATAGGCACCATCAACACCTATTGAATTTTCAATTTGATCAGAAACGAAAGGTGTATTAACATTCATCTCATATAGGCAGTTCACTAATAGTTTTTTTTAAACAGAAATAAGCCATGTTTATTGCCAAATGGTTTAATCGTTAGTACGAAATTGTCTATAAAATGTAATTTAGTAACTGTCTTTATCTTAATTTTCTATTCTGTAAATACACATTTAGATTGTTCTATTTAATTACCTTCTTTTATACTTTAGTTGCTTTTTAATTTAATTTAATTAATATCAACAACCAACCCAATTACACTGGTTTCTAGTCATATCTAAATACCGAAATTTTTTGTATAAAAAAAAGTTATTTTGCCGGTTTCTACCCAAAATCATACTTTTATGTCCGATTTAATAGCCCTAGTATTGGAATCTGGACAGGTATTTTATTATCCTCTTGTGCTTTGTTGGAATATCCTGTTATTATAAATGTTATTAACTTAAAAAAAAGAAACTACGCCACCTCCAATAAACGGAGAAATAAATAGTTAATAAAATTCAAAGATAAATAAACTATCTTAAGTTTCTACAAGTACAAAGAAATTTTTGTATGATTTAGACCCAACAAATGAAGTATTGAAAATATGCGAAAAATAAAATAGGTAGGAATGATAAAATTTAAAACCCAACACAAGTTTAAATTTACGCAGTGATGAAAATGTGAAAATTTAACCTTCTAGAAACAAACAACTCGGTGTATCAGGCAGAGGTGTATAATCTTGCAATGTGCAAAACTTCGTTCAGGCAGAACTAAACAGTGTACCTAAACCTAGTTTAAGTACTAACATAAAAAGGATTACAAAGCGAGTAAATGATTAGCTACAATATTCTACGATTCAGAGCCCGTTCTAGAGATACAAAAAAGTGCATTTCTGAGCCAGATTAAAGCCAGGATCCATCCTATCACTGAAACATATCCCTGCATGGTAAAGCATACGGCGGAATGTATTGCTATGGATTCTTTCTCTGGGAGAAGTTCCCCAGTAGAATTCTGGGAAAGTAATCCTAAATTTAGATATTGATTGTCTAGATAAAGTTTTTTTTTTGTAGAGATATGTTTTTCGTGAAGCTTTTGTTTTGGGTTGTTATATTTTTGTCAATTGTTGAGAATTGTCACTAATTAAGTGAATTCAAAAAGAGATGTCATGAAAAGACTGATTTTGAATAAAAATAGTAAAAAGTTTTTAAATTTTATGTAACAATAAAAAGAAAAACAGTAAAATAGATAATCAGAACGGCTATTTATAAAAAAAAAGATAAAAAGTAGTAAATAGACCACAGACACCAGAGGAATCCAGATAGGAAAAAGGTAGAGCAGTAGAAAGAAGAAGTTAACAGATATAGTAGGGCTAAGAAGTGGTAGTGCAGAGAAAGCAAGAGTTAGACAGTTAAACAGTAGGAAGAAGGAGTTGGAAAGAAGTAAAGTAGTATGAAAAATAAGAAAATATTTTTTTATATTATTTTATTTTTGTTAAAGCAATCAATATTAGTAAGTATCAGAAACCATAACCCTTTAATTGTATTGATAGGAGGGTGTTCTTGTAGGGAGATCTACCAGTATATTAAACAAACTGTACTTAAAGAACTGCTTAGAACAAATGAGAATTAATGAATTATTAAAGGTTTTCCTAAAGACCATGGATAGGTTAAGTAACATGGGGCTGTGGGTGATTCTATGACAATCGGATGCCATAAAAAAAGGTTCCTTTTTTTATTAATGTTCTTCAGCTACTATCCACAACCAAGTTCATTACAAACTTCACTTTTTTTCTATGATTAGTAACATCTCTAAACCCTCAAAGTATGTTATAATTTTTTATATAAATTATAACATATTTATAGATTTCCCTTAGCACCATGATCAATCTAGGATAATGTTAAGCATATTTTGGTATTCCTAGATCTAAAAGCCGAAACCCAGTGTTTAAATACTTATATCTCCACTACCTAGGTACATACTACTAAATATAAATAACAATGAACTAACCCAAACTTTGTTTTTATTATCGAAAAGAGTTTGGCTTTTTAACCATATTCGTGTTCAGGTCTAATAGCCCGACATTGGAAGCTGATCAAGTATTTTATTTTATTATCATCTTGAATATAGTTAAATCATCTTTTTTGTCATTAATTATTCCTTCTTTACTAAATAAATAAATAGTTGTATTAATAAATAAATAAAAAAGAAGTGAGTATAGAAAAAAAAATTCGAAAAGAGGTTGACCTTAAAGGCGATCCTTGCAACTTCCCGCTAGTTTTAACCGCAAAGCTATCGTAACGTGACGTATTTTGACGTTTTTGACGTTTTTGACTTTTTTTGAAATGTTTAAAAAGCCATAAGTTTTTAACGCCTTATTCGATTTTGATGTTCAAGATGGCATTCGACGCAGTTTTTTGAGACCTAAAAACTTTACCGGGAGTGCAAAATCGGTTAGTCAAAAAATCTCTAAGTTATTGAAAAAAAAACACTTTTTTTGAAATTTTTCGACAACGATATCTCACGAACCAATCAACCGATTTTAATTTGCAAAACGGCATTCGACGTGGCTTTTTAAGCTTGAGAGCTGATTAGGTTATGAAATTGATCGATGCAATAGCCAAAAAGATATGCCCAAAAAACATCATTTTTACCAATTGTTTTTTTCGGTTATTTTGAAATTTCTCGAAATCTACCGGCTCGAATCGGTTCAAACTTACAGGTAATCTAAGTTAGATGGAACTCTTTGGAATGCTTTTTATTTCATTCCGATCGGTCAAGCCGTTCAAAAGTTATAAAAGGTTTACATACATCCACACACACACACACACATCCACACGTACATACAGACATACAGACACCCTCGTAAAAATAGTCAGGGGAGGTTCCTAAGACCTCAAAACGTTGAGATCCGATGAAAACTCGATTTTCGAAAAACGGGGTGAAACCAATAACTTCCCGATTTTAAAAAAAAAATTAATTTTTTTTTAGCGGGAAGTTAAAAAGAGTCAAGTCATATGGTAGAAATGTATCGCTTATGAGTTATAACACATACCTATAAGACATCACACATTACACAAAGAAAGTTAAACATGATATTTGTGCGTCAAAATATACTCCTTAAACTATTTTGGAATGTATAAAATTGTTAAAATGGTAAAGGAAAACATAATGATTAGATTTAACATTAACCATGCTTGTTGATGTAAAGCGTTGTTATTAATATCTTTAATCTATAAGTCAGGACTTCATAGCATTGGAAATTGCTCCAACATCCTGGTCTTCCATCAATATAAAAATCACCGTCAGTTGTTAAGTCCACTAAATATTTTACGGGCATTGCGAAACTCCATCATAAATCTCAATAACAACTTCTCCGCTTCTTCGACGAAATGTCCAAATGGATTTTACTGCCTAATTTTTTTGGGATATATTTTCGTCGACAGCATATATTTGAATAATTTGTTGGTAAACACCTTATATATTTTCCTTCTTCTTTTGTTCTTTGTGATTTATGTTTTAAGATCTTTTTAGTACGGTTGATGCAAAAAAATGTTTTAGAAGTCTTTAGGAAATAAACTCCTTTTCGAAGGATAAAAAATTGCTGACACTTCCGTACTGTGCTTTACTAGACCTATTTTAACATTAGGTGTTTTTTTATGATTTTGTCGTTACGATATACCTACATATATTTTTTTAAATTTATTATATTTGTTAAACTTTGTAGAGAAACAAGTCATAATATGCTAGATATTTGTTTTACTATAGTCAATAGATCAAATAAAAGCAAACATCTAACAGTATTTAAAACAAATCATAATTACTTACCAAATTACATATTTAAATAACAGGAACCTGTTCTTACGGCTATTTTCGTGACAGTAGTAAAAAGTACTTACCTGAAAGAAAATAATTTTATTAAAATTTTGTTATTTTTTGTTGAACAACAGACATAGATAGGTACTTTAATTATTTAGATTTTTCAAAAATAATAAATACATTTTGTGCAAGTCTAATTAATTACATTAGATACGATTAAAAATATATGAATCAGGTATAATACAATTTTTTTCTACTATCTATTAATACATATAATAAAACTGTAGAAATGTATATGTTTGTGCGCGCATCACATGAAAACTACTGATCCTATTCGAATGCGGTTTTCAAAGACGTATTTGTCTTCTTTCAACTTAACATCTGGTGTATAAAACTTTCTCCCCTTACCCCTTTAACGAGGTGAGGAAAGAAATTTTTATACAAAAATTAAGACGCCACGCGAACGACGTCGCGGTTACATCGAAACAGAACCCAAAAATGTGGTTAGATTTTTTTGTCTCTCTGTCTGTATGTTTGTGCGCGCATCACATGAAAACTATTTATCCGATTCGAATGCGGTTTTCACAGATGTATTTGTCTTCTTTCAACTTAACATCTGGTGTATAAAAATTTCTCTCCCATTCCTTAAATGGGGTGGGGTAAGAAATTTTCATACAACAATCACACGCCACGCGAACGACGATGCGAGTACAACTAGTAAACAGTATAAGTCTTAGAAGGCAAATGTTAAGATTCTGTCAAATTGGGATAGCAGTATGTTCATAAAGAATATTTAAACACTAGGATGGATTTAACAATTTATTTAACCAAATAACAAAAATACAGAGACTAAACAAGCGAAGTATCAATGGTTACTTGGTTCTAGGCACGACAACGTGATAACACAGCCAAAATAAAACTAAACTCAGCCTATTAGTTTTATTGGTATGAGTTATGTTATGTTCAAACTGTCTAGACCTTTTAAATTGTTTGAGAATTAACGAGAAGCAAAGAACTGTTTGCCTAGTATGCAGCATAGCTTTGGGTAAATGCTTAAACACTAGTGTTTGAATTTAAAGAAGCAACCAAAGCGTCACGTGGCACGTCCGTGTCTTATCTATTACCACTGAAAATAACGAAGAGGTGCAACAAGTTGTATCGGATTAACAAAGTTTACAAAAATCGGTTAAAATTGGTTAATCAATTACGATGTTGGCGACGTAATATACGTGGTCATGTAAAAAGAATCTGTCGCGACTAGGAAAATAGTGCACCATAGACCACAGGAAACAAAATAGCAGGAGAATCATAAAAGGGTCGGTTGCAGTAGGGAAACTAATACCAAGTAAAGTAGCTATCATAGTTCATCTGAACAGCACCACTCCAGATTCAGTTCCAGCTATATTGGAACCTAAAATTAACGATCAGGAAGTGGAAGAAGGTGTTCTTGTTGAAAAAGAAATTATATTGACTGTTGCCTGTTTGTCTAGTCAACATTAATGACATTCAATAACTACTTAGAAAAAAACTTAATTGGAGTTTAAGAAATTAGTGTTTGCTGTGATCCATCAGGTAACTAGATAAGCAAAACTAAATAGGAAACCTATCGATAAGCTGAAGAGGTTTTTTAAGATACAGTAAACCTTGTTCATTTCGAGCAGAAAAAAACAAATGAAGTCCAACAATAGCCAATTACTAAAGACTGCTTTTACTTCTTTCTATTTGTTAAGATGTTTAAAGCTATTGCTTAGGCACTAACTAGATTAATCGAAGATGGCGAAAGCTTTAATTGGGATATAGAGTATTAAAATTGCTTTGACATATGGTTTGTTCCAACAGAGCCTCTCTGACTAGTACATGAACACGTTTATGAACTATTAAATGCGCAAGTCCAGTACATGTATTAGTTAATGGTTTATGGTCCTTGTTGGAACGCTTCTATTCTTCTAATCTCTTTAATCTTTATTACTAATAATAATTTTACTCTTTGTTAAGTAACACAATAGTTTTTGGTTCTGAATAGTGTGAGGATTACTATAACATAATTTTAAAAAAAAATAAATATTTCAGATAATAAACAAATCTGTTATACACAGTATTTTTAATTTAAATAATATTTTTTACAGAAGTTTCTGAGCTTGCAGAATTTATCATTATAAAGCAAAGTTTAATTTAATCTGAGTTATAAAGAGTACAGAGTACAAAGTACCTAAAGCGCATGTCCTGACAAATTATCCATGCATCGAACCAAGGATAGATTTGACCGTACATAAACGCGTTCATGTACGAGTCAGAAACTTTGTTGGAAGAGCATTTTGACACTACATGGGATTATTCGGTGTTCTGTTGGAACGGTCTTATCTTACTGCGCATGCGTCTGACGTCCTTCTGACTGTCAGGAGCTCTGTTGGAACAAACCTATAGTAAAAAAACAACTGCCATCAATTCTCATTCTATGCTATCTATTATCCGAAAAAGAGTTCAATTCAAGCTGTGCTGTAGTTGTTGCAGAATAAATAAGAATGGGTACTTGAGTATTTCAATAAAACCCTATGAAACCAAAGCACATGTACTGAGTCACTAGGCGAGAACTAGCAGCCATAAAATTTATACAAGTACTGTCGAAGTCTAAAGTTTCTTCTTAACTTCATAAATCCTGAAGGTTAAGATGCGAAATGAAATATGACTTTGAGATTAAACATCTACCTGGTTTAAAATACCTTAATATCGACGCACTTTCTATGAGACTATATGCTCGTTTTATTGCTTCCACTGTAGTCGCTTGGAACAGAAAAACTAGTTGTTGCCAGATCGAATTCCTCAGTGACAAGTGGACTAAAACAAATCCGGAAATGAAAATAGTCTTCCCAAAACTTGAAGTCGTATTGGACGCGGTCAAGTTCCTTGGTGATTCAAGTGAGTCATAGTTTGCCTGTTTAAGTTTTGCATTATTGTTAGGTAAATTTTTAAAACACCCTTGTGTAATAATTTCGATTTCTCCTAAATAAAGTCTCTATTCGGCTGTACTAATTAAGTTTGTAGAGACGGATTTTTATTAGTAATATACGGACTAATTATAATAACTTAAATCGTATTGTTTTTTATAAATAAACCATACAAGAAACGTATTAGTGATGAGCAAATGCAAGACCAAGACCAAGACCGGGTTAGTCTTGGTCTTGGTCTTGATCTTGCATACAAGGTCTTGGTCTTGGTCTTGCAGTCAAAGAAGCGGTCTTGGTCTTGGTCTTGTTCTTGCAGGGTCCAGTCTTGGTCTTGGTCTTGGTCTTGCACCAAGACTCTTGCAAGTCTTGAACTTTTTTTAAAGATTTATTGGGGTCCATTTTTACAAAAAAAAAAAAAAATAGGAAAAATGGTTTTTAAAATCATTACAAGTAAAGAAAGATTAAATGAAAGGGATAGTATTTTGCATTATAAAAGTTTTGTTTTTTTTATATTAAATTGTAGCGATAAATCAAGTATGAAAGTACAAATCCCATGCGCAGTTCCTTTCTCATTACTCGGAATAATATTAAAAAATTCACTAAATTTGCTCTTCATATTCGGCGTAGGCGTTGGTATTTGTGTATCCCGTGTATCCGGAATTTTTGTTTTTTTTTTTTTGATCTTTTATGAGGCAAATATCTTTTTAATTTTTGAGAGGTCGACGATGTAACATCTTCATTACGTTCTGAATCACTTGAAGTGTCACTAACACACGACGATTCCAGGTCACTGATTGTTTTCTTCTTTTTTTTTTAATTTACCGATCCTATTCCTACGAAGGACAGTTTATTTTAGGCGCCTTAATACTAAACTGATTCCAAAATAATAATTTAACAAAAAAATGTTGGTATGTTTATTTACAACCCCAACATTCAACACTCTTTGCAAAGTCTAATAAAATACCAATAATATAAATTATTTCTTTTGCCTAACCGGCCGGCGCGCCGGCCGCTTTTCTATTGTTTGGTGATTTATGGATCTGCTTAAGGGAATCGTAATTATTAATATTATTATTTGTTCTAAAAACATTGTGCCATTTGAAAGGTTTGTAGAAATTTAAAGTGCCCAAAATCGTCGCAGATAAACTCTTTTAAAATACATATTCTAAATTAAAATAAAGCGATATGATTTTATTAGTATTGGACGAAAAAAAAAGATTTTTGAATATTATTATGGCCATAGGTATGCCCTTTAGATATTGTAATAAGATGCATATTCTGATAATATAAAGCGTCATCCTAGGTTCTTTATAATATACACAGTGATTTATAAGTATTGCACAAAAACTTGAGGTCGGATTCCTTAGGTTAAAATATACATATATGAACAAAAAAATACTTCGTTAAAACAGGTTGTGGTTAGTAAATGAGTTGGGGTTAAAAATATCCGCGGCAGTTTTATTTTGTTTTTAGATCGTTAGCACAAGTTGTGCTTAGTAAAAAGGTTAGAGTTTAAAATAATCCGTGGCTGCTTTATTCTTCGGTTTATATGTTTAAAAAACGCAAGACCGCAAGAGTCTTGCAGGCTTGGTCTTGGTCTTGCGTAAGTCTTGCAATGCTAAGTCTTGGTCTTGCATAAGTCTTGCACTGCTCGGTCTTGGTCTTGATCTTGCAGATTGAAGTTGGTCTTGGTCTTGGTCTTGGTCTTGCATTTTCTGCAAGACCAAGACCAAGACCGCAAGACCAAGACCAGTCTCGCTCATCACTAAAACGTATTTGAGATTACGCAACATTAACTCCTAAACTTCATGCATAATCTTTGGTTTAATGCATTCCAATCGAGAGAAGTACGCGTTTCTTAACAGCTCGTTCTGTATTCCAACTAGGTACTTTCGTTATTATTTTTGAACATTTCTGATCCGTAACTAGAAGCCATGGTATCGGTATGCGCATTTTAGTAAAATACGTTCTCACAAAAAAAAGTTTGGCTTACTATAAACCATTTTAAAGTAAGCATGTTGATGTTTTGAAGAAATTTTTGGCTCTCTTGCACTAAAACAGCGTTTTTCTATAAAATATACATTTCCTTAAATTAGACTGCAAAAATTGGTTTTCTTTAGAAATAAATGTATTAAATTAACAATACCAAGTTTATCTGCATCTAGAGAGTTCCCTTAACCTTAATAAATTATTGTCAAATGGTCTGCTTTAGATTTAAATGTGGCATTAGGGATTAAGAAACATTAACTTTTAAAATACTTTAAAACGAATTAGGTAAAGTTTCACCATTTAGCAACCTGGACCGTTTTACATATCTATCATTCGGGTATACTTTTTATTTAAAATGAGCTACATTTGAGGGATGCACAGTATTAAAATGCTTTAATCAGTACTTTATATACTGTTAATGTAATTTTATCATGATTCTTTATATACCTATAGGTAGAATCTATAAAACCAGCAAGCGCAATTGATTTGAATTCGGAGTAGCAAAGAAAAGTTTGTTTTAGCATAAACCATATCAAAATTATAAAAGTATAGTTTGGGAATAATTTTAATTTTTTCATTATTAAAATAACATTATTTTCAAAAAGATTGCAGTCTTTTAAAGAAACTCTCTACCTGCTTATTAAAAATTACAGTTTTGAAAACAAGGTTTTTATATATTAGAACTAGCGGCCGCCCGCGACTTCATCTGCGTGGACTTTAGTTTTTTGCCACCGAGTTTCATACAAATTTGCAACCCCCATTTTAAATCCTTAGGGGTGGAATTTAAAAAAGTCATTTCTTTGTACACCACTACGTAATAAAACAAATTTATTCTCCAATTTTCAAGACCCTACGCGTCTATCGACAGTGTCATGTCGGCCAGCAGCAGCGTGCTACCGCCTCACCGCTCCACACATCCTGCACATTAATGCGCGAGTGGTATTAGACTATTATTATTTTAAAAGTATAAAAACTTCTTACATTTTGGTTGAAAAAAATACTGTAAAGGGTAATTTTGTTCAAAAAGATGTGTCTGTGTTAAATAAATTTAATCAATCATTCCTGCAACATCGCTTTTTTCGCTGAAAAAGAGGGTGGTTTGTTAAGTTGAACTGAATGGTATGGCGCATTGTCCATGACCACCACACATTCTTGAAATACAGATAGAGCAAGAAGGAGTTGATTAACAACCCAGTTTTTAAAAAGGTCACCATTCACACTTTTGTGATAGTCAAGGTCTGTATTTGAAGACTCTAGTAACAAGTCACATCCACTTTTAAGAAAACTGTCAACGCTATTGTCGCTTAACATTTTTCGTAAAAGTATCTCTTTCTATTGCGCGTTAATAAGAGAAAGATAGTAAGTCTTTCTAAGTTAAACATGACAACTAGCATTTATTCGAACCTCGCATTGGTTCCACTTGCATTTACGTCACTGCCAGACAATTGGGACTCGAGGTATAGTTTGGATTTTAGGAAAACTGTTTTTATAACATTGTGAATCTGCCACAATAATTTCTGGGTTCAAATTTAATCCCAAACCAAAGCATTTTATCTGCAAATAGTTTTTGGTAAGAATATTCCTTCTTATTTGGTGGTAAACAAAACGCAAGTGGAATACAATTTTTATTTTCCAATATATGCAGCGTGAACAACTGCAAGAAATGATCTGGACAGTAGCTGACATATAATTGACATATAATTTGCTACTTTTACAAAGAGGGGTAATATTTGTTAGATACAAAAATACAATAATTTCTTTAATATCGTCGGTAATAAAGACAAAGATTTCATCTTTTACTGTCTTAATAGTAATTGTTTTTATAGACGCGATAACGCTGTTCTACTTTTTTAAGTAAAACTGGTAAATTTTTTCTTCTGTTCGTATAAATAATGAATGTCTTTGATTGTTAAAGTACCTACTTAACTGGCCAGGATTTTCTCTAAAAACAGAACTTATTTCCTCAGAAGGCTGTTTAGTTTTTCACATTTTTTTCAGGGTTATAACTTAGTTCACTGCACAATGACATATATAAATTTTTAGCATTCATATTATAAATTTAATCTTTACTGGAGCAAATCACATATCTCCAATACACTTTACTACTTTTTAACTCTTTATGTCTTGTAAATTTCTGAGATTTTACTATTAATGCAGGTTTACCACATTTACTAAAATTTTTACAGCATTCCATAATTATTAAAAAATAAAAGCGGAAATAAATGTAAATTATCTTAAACTCAAGTTGGTTTTCCCAGAAATTATAAACCCCTGCTCTGGGACCAGTTGAGTGGTGTTATTAAAGTGCTGTAATTAGCATAGGTACAAATTAAGAAAAGGATTACCTTCTCGTACCTGCTCGAGGACGAATTAAGGGCGGTCCCGTACAGGATATAACTTACGCGTAATAAAAATTAGAAAACCCACAGCACCCCTATAAAAATTAAATCAGTAAAACGTTATACCAACTGCAGTTAGGTTAAGATATGATTAGTTTTCAGTCCAAATCTAAATCAAAATAATTTTTTGAAATCCTGTTTTAACAACAAAAACCATAAAAACGCAGGAAAATATAAAATTAACATAAATATCAACTTTAAAAATAAAACGAAACCTAATATTATATGTTCAAAATTTTGATTATTCCCAAATTTATATTTATAAATTAAAAGTTTAATAATTCCAATATTTTCAATACGGATGTACGATCAAAGAATTTTAAATATAAAATAAATATAGTTTAAATTTATAACATTTTGAACTATCGCCGCTACTCATCAGTCAAAAAAATAAAACTAGAAAATATCACCGTCACTCATAAGATACATTTGCTGTTTATTTAACAAATTCATTCAGATTTTGTTGATTTTATAAAATCTTTCGATATAAAATTTCCAAAAACTAGGCTGCTACTTTAGCTATTTATAAACAACAAAAATATTTTATAAAATTACGCAAAATCAGATGTATCGAAATATATTAGAACTAGGTGTTTATTAAATAAACGAAGACTTAAAAATAAAATGAAATTAGTTAACTTGTCATTAAAGTAATTTCAGAAACAGTTATTATCTTTATAACAGAATTTCAATAAATTTTATTATATAGTTACATGCAAATATATGCAAATTAATACGAATCTCAGATAAAAGGTAGACTTTGATAATGTTAGATTGTATATAAAGTTAATTAACGTATCAACATATTCAGCTTTTAAATTATAAATTCATTTTTGTCAGATGTGCAAATATATCGCAATTTTCACGGTTAATATATACATAGGGTTAAAGAACTCTGATTTTGATTTGTATTTTAAAGAGATCAATAGAAATTTTCCGTTTACTGTTACTTTTATATTTTATTAAGAAAAAAAATTATAGCACTCAGGGAGTGCCGAAGGAAGTCATCTATCTTTACTCTTCTTTGTCTTACCTTTTATCTCCAGTCTAGTTGGGGTCGGTCATAGATCTTTACTATTAATAAGTATATAAAATATAATGTAATAAAAAACAGTTTTTAAATCAACATTATAAAAGTTCTAGGTCCTTATGTGTAATCACTGGAAGAAAACTTAACTAGAAATAAAATAAAACTTCGTCTATTATTCTGGATAGATTTATTGGCAACATTTATAAAGAAGTTTATCTTCCTTTATAAATTCACCAGTTTTTATTGCCTTAATTTCTAATAGTGTGTAAGAAAATTAATTAAAAAACGTAAAAGTAATAATCTTGATATATTTTTTTGGTTCTTCGTTATTTAACTTTAACATTTTATAATAACTACAAACTATATCGAATATTGTCTCGCATTTCATGATAAGAGTTGGTTAAAAAGTTTTAAACACGACACCTATTAACCAGTAGTGAAACGCTTTTCTAATATTTTATCATCCATTTAAATACAAAAAAACTATTTTAATTTGTCAATTCATTCTTTGTTTACAAGTCATTTAAAATTGAGTGAGTCAATGTAAAAATATCGTGCAGTGAAAAAATTCTTTGTTTTGGAAGGTTTATTAGCAACAGAAAATCATACAAAATGGTAAAATTATTAAAGAAATTTGCTTCTTTATTTCCAACTGTGCATCGATGGGTTTTAAAGTTAAAACGTTATCGTACAAGCGTCGAAGATAAACCACTTAGTGGACATCCAAAAAGTGAAACAACACCAGAAATCATTGAGCAAGTCTATAATAATCTTTGTAAATTTCCAAGTTTGACTAAGTATGAAATTGCTGATAACATAGGCATCACAGATAAAGAAGTACATTATACATTCCACGTTTAAAAATATCTTGGTATTGGTCACGTTGGTGTTTGAAAGTTACCACGTCACAAACTGACAAACTTGACAACAAAATATAATTGCTTGGTACATTCAAAAATTCAATATGCCCAAAAAACTTTGGTTGGACACAAGAAAATCTATACAGAGATGCTACTACATGTTTACAAAAGGCCAGAAAATTTCAGAAGATGAATATTGTCAATAAATCTCTAAGGTTTTTAATGTGTTCTATGGAAGATTATTCCAATGTTTTCATTAAGAAATAGCTTCATTAATAGTTTTATACGTTTCAACTACTTTTTATTTATTTAAAAAAAAAAAAATAACCCACAAAATCAATGTCACTTAATATTTTACAATGTTGCCAGTAGAAAGGAAGCCACTGTAGCACACTTTTTGACCTTTGAACCTATGACGTAATCTGACAGCTTTAGCGTCAAAAAATGTTATTTTATCGTTACAGAATTCATGAACGTCACAGTACCAAAATGTGAAACGCCAAAACGTCAAAATAGCGCTAAAATTTGTCGCAATAACGGTTTAAAAAATTGGTAAGGAGAAACTTTCGATTTACATGTATTTCTTATGGAAAAATGTCGTTTCAAAGTGACAAATTTTAGCGCTATTTTGACGTTTTGGCGTTTCACATTTGGAACTGTGACGTTCAAGAATTTAGTAACGTTAAAATAACGTAATAAAGCTGTCAGATTACGTCATAGGTTCAAAGGTCAAAAAGTGTGCTACAGTGGCTTCCTTTCTACTGTTGCCAGATTATATAAGATAATCAAGAAGTAAATATGCTTTGAGAATAAAAAAAATTTTAATTAATAAAGTTGTAATGATCCTTTTAATAATTAAAATGTAATTTGATGGGACATAGATGAATAAATAAAACTTGTGGTTGAAATTGCCCTGATGAAGCCTGCCACCCCAGGCGAAACGTTGAATTTTTTATATTGAATTGATATTTCATTCATTGATCCATGTCCCATCAAAATACGTTAATGCATCAGTTTTTCGACATGCAAAACGGATTTTGTTGATTGAATATCTTAAAAAAGGTAAAATAATTAATTGTTAATATTATTGCAACTTTTGAACTACTTAGTTAAATAAAAAATCGTAAAAAAGTCCCGGTTTACTGAAGAAACCAATCATTTTTCATCAAGACACTACACGTGTTCACACAAGTTTGTTGACGATGGTGTATTTGCCAGATTTGGCTCACTCTGACTATTACCTCTTAAGAAACTTGAAACAATTTCTTCGTGGACAGCGTTTTTCGTTGATTGACAAAGCTATTGCAGCCGTGGAAATATATTTTACAAAGCTTCCGGAAAAACATTACAGACATGGTATAAAATTAATTGAGGATAATTTGAATAAGTGTGTTCAAGTTGAGGGAGATTGAATAAAAAAAACAGTTTCATTAAAAAATACACATTCGTTTATTTTTGGTTTTACATAAAACAACTTAAAATTTTTAAGAATTTTTTATATAAATCTCTTCTGGATTTATATCAAACTATTAATATCTTACAAATAAAGCTTCTATGAGTGTACGGCCTTTTACTCCATAGAACATAGTTAAGTAATTTAGTTTGTGTTTATTATAGTATAGAGATAAAGTAAACATACTATACAGTGTGTATTGGTTGAAGTATAAAAATTGTATTGATTAAGCAGAATAACAGCAACCAAGGGAGAGGCGAATTGAGGGACCGATAGCGATATAGTACTTATTATGTAATTCTTATCAAAGTTTTAAAATTCTTATTCTGAATTCTAAATTATTTCATGATAGTATTTCCATAAATAGCTCTGTATGAGTATTTATATAGTTTCTTACATTTTTCTTAAATTTATAAAGTTTTGGTTCTTGTTTAATATTTATGGGGATCAAATTATAAAATTTTGGACCAAAGAAAAATAAAGATCTTTGAGTTACAGATTTTTTGAAGTGTCTGATGTTCAAATCCATATTTGCTAAAGATCGCGTTAATCTGTTATTTTTATAATCAAATTTGCTGGAGTTGTTGTATATGTATAAAATGCAGCTATAGATATAAAGTGTTTTAATATTAAATATACTAGTTTCTTTATAGAGTTTTTTTCTTGAATACAATTTAACTTTATTGAAAATAATTCGAAGTAGGGTGTTTTGTGCTGTCTCTAGAATCTTGATGGTAGAATTAAAAGTCCCACCCCAGACAACTATGCAATATCTTAAAACAGATTCTGCAAGTGAGTAGTAAACAATTTTTAATTTTGTCTCTGGAAGGATATTTCTTAGTGTATAAAATATGTTCATTAAGGCTCTTACTCGCTGGCTGACATGAGTAATGTGTTCTGACCATCGCAAATGCTGATCAATAATAACGCCCAGGTATTTTATAGATGAAATTTTATCAATGATTGGACAGTTGCAATTTTCTGTGAGACATTGTGGTTCATGTATTTTTATTATACAGTTCTTTGGTTGATCAACGATTGTAGGACTGAAAGCGATATATTTTGTTTTACTGACATTTAGTGTCAGTTTATTAAAATTTAGCCATATGACTATTTCTTTAAGGTTAATTTCGGTATTAGTTTTGACCTCTTCCCAGTCTTTACCAACAAAAAATAACGCAGTATCATCCGCATAACTGATTAAGTGTCCATTAAAGTTATTTATTTTTGTAATACTGTTTAAATATATAATAAACAGTAAGGGACCTAGAACTGTACCTTGTGGAACACCAATTTTTATTATGGATTCTGAGCTTACTTCAAAGCATATTTTTACTCTCTGGACTCTATTTAGTAAGTAATCTGTTATTAGCTTGCAATGCCTCTAACACCATAATTACTCAACTTATTTAAAAGCATTTCATGAGATACCGTATCGAAAGCCTTGGCTAAATCCAGAAAAACTGCAATGCATTTTAATGACTCATCCAAAGCTCCCACTGCGTTTCCCACAAAATCAATCACAGCTTTTTCTGTATTTGAGTTTTTAATGAACCCATACTGTTTATTTGTAATTACATTATTAACATTGAAAAAATTTAGTAATCTCTCTTTTAAAGCCATTTTAAATATTTTAGCAAAGTTGTTGATTAAAGATATTGGCCTGTAATTGTTGACTTTACTTGCATCTTCCGATTTAAAAATAGGGGTCACTAACGATTCTTTCCATTGAAAGGGGATTTTCCCTTTCCGGAAACATAGAATAATTATGTGAGCTAAGGGCTGCGCGATTAATTGATGAATACATTTTATTGTTCTTACCTGTATTTTATCTACACCAGGTGCACTATTATTTTTTAATTTTGATATTAATATAATTATTTCATTATTATTTACTGGCTTCAAGAAAAAATTTGATACGACATTATCATTGGATATAAAATCATCAGATAGGTTAATTGGAGCTATTTTATTTGCCATTTTAATACCTATGTTAGAAAAAAAATTATTAAATAAATTAGCCTTTTCTTTATTATACTCTAGTCAACATCTTCAAAAACGTGAAAAATTAAAATAAAGGTCCTAAAAATATGAGCGATAGCTCATTGGATTCGGAATGACCTCTAGAAAAAGGTTTTTGAAGGAAAAGTGTGCAGGCAAAAAATTGCAATTGTTATTAACAAAATAAGATGAAAAAAAACAGATGTTTATGTTTTTGTTAATAACTCGAAAAATATTAATATTTAAGCAATTTTGAAAAAAGCTCGTTAAAGAGGAGGAAATTTCCGAAAAAAAAGTCCGTCCTCCCGTAACTCTATCTCCATTATTTATAATTTTAATTTGACGTTGAAAATGGGGCTTTGAGCGGCTTTTACGGCATGCGCGCGCTACCGCTAAACGGTGTTTATCAGATTAAATATTTTTTTTATGACATAAAATGTTATTTTAAAAATTTGAAAAAAATCCAGTATTTTCCTAACACTTGAAAGAATCTAAATCAGTTGGAAAAAACATTTTATCACTGTTTTTCAAAAAGTTATTCAATTGTTAACTAACAAATTTTTTCCTAATCTCTGTTGACATAAACAATGGGATAAAAGGTATAAATAATTGGCCTAAAAATTTGAAACTTCGTAGAGCCCTTTTTATATGTACCTATACTTTACAAGATCCTGCGATAAATCTTTATAAAAGTTTATTAATTTGTTAATAATACTTTCTAATATCATACGTCACGTTAACTGTAGCGCCAAATAACTTGCCAATTAAAAAAAATGATATATCTTTTAAACTATTGGAGATATGATAAAGCATATTCAGGAGTTTTTTATAGAAAATAAATTTTTTTTTCAAATAATTCTAAGACCAATTCCTATTTATTGTTTATTAGATACTAGCTGCATTTATTTGGAAAAATTCTGTATTTTTTTTACTTTTTCGCAATATTTTGCAATAGTTATGAAAAATCATAATTAACAAATTAATAAACTTTTATAAACATTTATCACATAATATTGTAAAGTATACATATGAAAAGGGCTCCACAAAGTTTCAAATTTTTAGGCCAATTATTTATACCTTTTATCCCATTGTTTATGTCAACAGATATTAGGAAAAAATTTGTTAGTTAACAATTGAATAACTTTTTAAAAAACAGCGATAAAATGTTTTTTCCAATTGATTTAGATTCTTTTAAGTGTTAGTAAAATACTGGAATTTTTTCAAATTTTTAAAATAACATTTTATGTCATAAAAAAATATTTTATCTGATAAACACCGTTTAGCGGTAGCGCGCGTATGCCGTAAAAGCCGCTCAAAGCACCATTTTCAACGTCAAATTAAAATTATAAATAATGAAGATAGAGTTCCGGGAGAATGGACTTTTTTTTCGGAAATTTTTTCCTCTTTAACGAGCTTTTTTCAAAATTGCTTAAATATTAATATTTTTCGAGTTATTAACAAAAACATCAACATTTGTTTTTTTTTCATCTTATTTTGTTAATAACCTTTGCAATTTTTTGCCTGCACACTTTTCCTTCAAAAACATTTTTCTACAGGTGATTCCGAATCCAATGAGGTATCGCTCATATTTTGAGGAGCTTTATTTTAATTTTTCACGTTTTTGAAGATGTTGACTAGAGTATTATTATTTACGGGATTTTTGTTGCCATTTAAAATTGTTGTGTGTTCAATGTTATCCAAGGTTAAATTTTTTTTATTTTCTTAACATAGGTTTTAATCTTAGTACAGGCGTCTATGTAATTGTTTAGTTTTTTTTATAAATATATCATATGCTACTTGTGAATCTGTATGGTTATCCATAACTTCATTCCATTTTTCATTTTTTACTAGATTTAGCAATTGATCAGTATTAAGTATTTGTGTAGTTACTATGGACTCAGATTTAATGCTTTTTTGATTTGGAAAATTTATAAAGACAGCTGGAGCAAAGTGATCAGTTATATCCGTGCGGCAGACAAATGGAGCAATTTCAATTTGGTTTTAAAGATTATTTTCAGTTCTTATGAAAATATGATCAATAATTTATTTTCTATCATTTGTTACTCTAGTGGGCTTATTTATAATAGAAGTGAAACCATTTGAGTTTAGTAAATTAAGATAATTATTAGTTACATTTTCATTTTTCTTTATTAAGTCAATGTTTATGTCCTCAGCAAAAATAAATATAAGTTAAATTCTTATTTTCCGTATATCATGCTAAAAACTGTTCCCGCTTTGTTTATAGGCACTATTCACAGCAACTTTATCCCGTATAAGATAAATTATTATCATTTTAAAAGTTTTTCCATAAACAGTTTGTTTCCAGTCTTAACTTTCGTAAACCCTTTTTCAAGGTAGTAAGTGTTAAAAAATAATTTGTTCGGTTTTGTTTATTGGAACTATTTATAGGTAATTTATTTCGTTTAAAATAGATTTTCAGGTATTTTTTACGTGAAACAAATTGTGTCCAGATTGAGACAGGTCCAACGTGGATCACAAATCACAGAGAAACATTATCTGATCTTACACGGGGTGCTGATAGATGAAAGATATACATTATCAAAGTAAGTTGACTCCAAGACTATTTTGTCTTTTTTCATTGTATTCTTTAATATTTTTGATTAAGACTGTTGGTATTTTGTCTTTTTTTATTGTTTTCTTTAATATTTTTGATTAATAAATTTTATCTATTTCGCCTAACCGATTAATAATCATTGGTAATTCGGTTTTACTGTTCATTATACCGTTATGCAGGCAAATTCAACTGTGTTTTCTATTATGTACAGTACAACTGTAACATGTTTAATGTTAAGTACCTACCTATGTTATCTATTTTTATTTCTTCTTTTTTATTTTGCTTTTTGTTTTATTCTTAGATAATTTTCCATTCTTGTTAAAACTACATGTTCAACATTTATTTGTTTAATTAAATCATTTCTTGCTTTGTTTTATAAACTTTTATAGTTTCCCTTTATTTTTCTTAAGGATTGAATCAGAGGCTCTTTATTTTTCTGTATTTTTTTTATTTTGCTTTGCTTGATGTTTAAATATCTTGGTAGTTTCTTTTACCAAAATCGGTAAATTTTATAAATTTTGTTAAATGTTCATCTTATATTTCTTTTTATTTACTTGTACTGGTTTTTTGATGATAACACAAGACTGCTAAAATTCATGAAAAATAAACGTAGATGACAAATCACATAGGTAGATCTATAGTAGGTTAGTTATTAATGTAATTAATTTCTGATAGCAAAATAAACTTCATATATTTTATTATAGCATTTATATATTATTATTTTTTTTAATCCGGTTCTGCTAGTAGGTCATCGGAAACAAATCTGTAGGTTGTTGAACGAGTAAAAGAATTTAACGAAATATTTATAATAATTAAAAATTAAGTCTCAAAATACAAACAATTTGGTGGCTTCTCAAATTAGGTTAGAATTAATTGCTCCCAGTATATCTTCAAAAGGAAATAATGCCCATTGGCAAGGTTTTTCGGCCACTGTTTAATGGAAATATCTGCTGGGAAAGTTTGTAAGGCTTAAATACTTAAACATTGAGAAATGAAATGTTAAGAAAAGACATCTGTTTTTATATCAAGATTTTGTTATGAAATTATTCCTTTGTTCTGACAAGTTACAATGAATATGATAAATGCGAATGTTACTAATTAAATTTTAACATTATATATGCACGGAATTGAACATTTTTAAATAACTTGGAGGAAAATTCCAAGTCAAATATATTTTTTATTTATAAGTACAGAAAAAATTATGATTCTACACTAGAAGGAAATTTAAAGAATGTTTAACGAATAAAATAAAACGATTTTTATTAGATGCTAATAGGGAAAACGATGAGTTATATTTTTTGGTAATGTATTATGCAACAGTAAAATCCAGCAAAAAGATTCTTAATTATTTCAAAAATATTTTTAAGATTAAAATAGATATAGAAACTTTATTTTAAAAACTAGCGGCCGCCCGCGAATTTGTCCGCGTGAACTTTGTTTTTTTGCCACCGAATTTCATACAAATTTTCAACCCCTATTTTAAATCCTTAGAAGTGAAATTTAAAAAAGTAATTTCTTAGTACACCACTACGTAATAAAAAAATATTCTCGAATTTTCAAGACTCTACGCGTCTATCGACAGTGTCATGTCGGCCAGCAGCAGCGTGCTACCGCCTCACCGCTCCACACACCCCGCACATTAAAGCGCGAGTGGTATTGGACTATTATTATTTTAAAACTATAAAAACTGGCATGCTATATGCATGCAAAATCTCAGCCCGATCGGTTTAAAATTGACAAACTTTCATACAAACTTTCATCCCATATTTTATCCCTTAGTGGTGGAATTTATTAAAATCCTTTCTTTAGGGATGTCTACGTCATAGTAGCTATATGCATGCAAAATCTCAGCCCGATCGGTTTAAAATTGACAAAGTTTCATACAAACTTTTATCCCCTTAGGGGTGGAAATAATCAAAATCCTTTCTTAGGGGATGCCTACGCTATAGTAGCTATATGCATGCAAAAGCCCAACCCGATCGGTTTAAAATTGACAAACTTTTATACAAACTTTCATCGCCTATTTTATACCCTTAGGTGTGGAATTAATCAAAATCCTTTCTTAGGAGATGTCTACGTCATAGTAGCTATATGCATGCAAAATCTCGGCCTGATCGGTTTAAAATTGACAAAGTTTTATACAAACTTTCATCCCCTATTTTGTCCCCTTAGGGGTGGAATTAATCAAAATTCTTTCTTAGGGAATGCCTACGTCATAGTAGCTATATGCATGCAAAATCTCAGCCCGATCGGTTTAAAATTGCCAAAGTTTTATACAAACTTTCATCGTCTATTTTTTTCCCCGTAGGGATGGAATTTATCAAAATCCTTTTTTAGGTGATGCCTACGTTATTGAAGCTATATGCACGCTAAATCTCAGCCCAATCGGTTTAAAACTGACAAAGTTTCATACAAACTTTCATCCCCTATTTTAACCCCTTGGGGTGGAATTAATCAAAATCCTTTCTTAGCGGATGCCTACGTTCTAATAAATACCTGCTTGCCAAACTTCAGCCCCATCCGTCCAGCGGTTTGGGCTGTGCGTTGATAGATCATTATGTCAGTCAGTCAGTCAGTCACCTTGGTGTTTTATATATATAGATTTACTAGCGGCCGCCCGCGACTTCATCCGCGTGGACTTTAGTTTTTTGCCACCGAGTTTTATACAAATTTGCAACCCCTATTTTAAATCCTTGGGGATGGAATTTAAAAAAGTAATTTCCTAGTACACCACTACGTAATAAAACAAATTTATTCTCGAATTTTCAAGACTCTACGCGTCTATCGACAGTGTCATGTCTGTTAGTAGCAGCGTGCTATCGTCTAACCGCTCCACACACCCTGCTCAGTAAAGCGCGAGTGGTATTAGACTTTTATTATTTTAAAACTTTAAAAACTTGCATGCTATATGCATGCAAAATCTCAGCTCGATCGGTTTAAAACTGACACAGTTTCATACCAACTTTCATCCCCTATTTTGTCCCCATATGGCCATGGGTAAAATTTATCAAAATCCTTTCTTAAGGGATGCCTACGTCATAGTAGCTACATTCATGCAAAATCTCATCCCGATCAGTTTAAAATTGACAAAATTTCATACAAACTTTTATCCCCTATTTTATCCCCTTAGGGGTGGAATTAATCAAAATTCTTTATTAGGGGATGCCTACGTCATAGTAGCTATATGCATGCAAAATCTCAGCCTGATCGGTTTAAAATTGACAAAGTTTCTTACAAACTTTTACCCCTATTTTATCCCCTTAGGGGTGTAATTTATTAAAATCCTTTCTTAGGGGATTCCTACGTCATAACATCTACTTGCATGCCAAATTTCAACCCCATCCGTCAAACGGTTTGAGCTGTGCGTTGATAGATCATACAAACTTTCATCCCCTATTTTATTCCGTTGGAGGTGGAATTAATCAAAATCCTTTCTTAGCGGATGCCTACGTTATAACATCTACCTGCATGCCAAATTTCAGCCCCATCCGTCCAGCGGTATGAACTCTGCGTTGATAGATCACTATATCAGTCAGTCAGTCAATCAATCAGTCAGTCAGTCAGTCACCTTTGAGTTTTATATATATAGATTTGTCGTCATATGACGTATTATTTGTAACGCCGACTGATTTGCCATCGCATTTGTAGTTACGGTATCAATAAACACATTAATTTACTTTTAGAATATAAAGCCTATTTTTTCTAAATCGTTACCCAAAACTAAAAAGTGATTAATTAATAAGTAATAAAAATAGTTTTTAAATCAACATTAAAAAAGTTCTAGGTACTTTGTGTAATCACTGGAAGAAAACTTAACTAGAAATAAAATAAAACTTTGTCTATTATTTTTGATAGATTTATTGACAACATTTATTAAGAAGTTTATCTCCCTTCAAACATTCACCTTTTTTCTTTCAATTTATTGCCATAATTTCTTATAGTGTGTAAAAAGTTGTAGATAACAGATGAGCGACCTTTTCTCGTGACTAAAAGTAGATTCCTTTGAATAATACTTGATATATGTTTTTCTGTCAAGTTTCGTCAATTTATATGTAATCAAAAATGTTATTTTTTTAATCTATCAATAAAATACAAAGTTGTTTGTTTTTTTTAACCATTTGCTAAACAGATCAACAATTACCTTTTTTATTAAATTAAATTTTCTTATAACTTGTTATATTTAAACTAACATTACAAATACAAATATACGATATTTTTTCTTTATTTGACCAATGTTTTTAGTGTCTAATTTTTAATATTTGGTAATAGGTATAATAGAGTATTATTATTAGTTAACATGGTGGAAAGCGGTAATTAATGTCAAGAAAATTTACTAAAGAGTGCACCTTTAATTAACGTCTATTTTAATATCTCCTGAGAAAACACACCTTACTAATTATCACTTAGTACACAGCGGCGAACTACTAAGAAGAAAAGTATTTCTTTGAACATCCCATTTACTAGTTATGATGTATGATACACCATTTGGCTTAAAGACGAACCTCGTTACCACTCTAATTCAATGTGTAATAGAAAATGAACTGAACTGCTAACATTGCGATGAGAAAATGCAGTGGCAGTGACTAATAGCACGAGATAAACGAATCTATTTAGTTTTACGAATAAATAAAATAAAAGAAAATTGTAATTGCATTTCTTAATTTGAATGTAAAACTACAAAATGATTTAAACGAATCTTCAATCATTTATCTCTGAAACCGTAATGTATTCTTTTGTTTTAACAAAATTGAGATCACCACTAAATGTGATCTTTATAGTCTTTCCAATGTCAGTTTATCATCGTCGATTTTTTAATCTCATGCCAACCGTAACTATAGAAATCAGTAAAAAGGGCCAGTTCATCAATCGCATATTTCGAGAAAAATCATATCATTGTTAAATTTTATTAATTGTTGTTTTAAATTATGCATCTTTAAAACTCGTTTCAAATGGTCGCCAAAACAGCATACTATTATAATTAATTATTTAGCAGCAAAAATATATAAGCTTTACAAGTTACTGTGTTATACCTGTCATTGTAAAAATAAAAGATAATGCCAGGTGTTGAAATCAAGTGACTGCTAGCATTCGCAGTGTTGCCATCATCAAAAACGATATCGGACGCTCCAGGTTTAACAGGTTATTTTTTCTTTTTTTTTTCTTTTTTTTTACCAACTTATTTTAAGTATTTACGAATCTAAAAAGAAGAGAACTAACAAAAAACATTTCCATACATTTTTTAATTTCACCGATAATCTCAATACTCTCACTAGAAAGAATCGAATGAAAAATTATATTCAAGAGTATTAACGCTTCCATCAATATGACAACGTCAATTTAAAACTTCTGGGTTAATTGACACCAGATTACAATTATACTAAAAAATGTCTTTAATTATAAGTAGTATATAGAAAGTTATTTTTTTTTATTATTAAAAAGAGAGGTGTCGCATCCACCAACAGGTTATTAGCGACATTACATAGTACAGTTTGCAGTTTACACTACTAGTTTAACAAAATAAGCTAAAATATATTTAAATTATAGAAAATATTAATTGATTTTAAATAGTTTATTAGGTTTTCCACTGGACAGTTTTCTCCTAGTAAGCCTGAAAGTGTGTTATATAGGTAGATTGTTTATTAAGCGTTTTCTTTGATATTTTGGGCATTGTATAAGCAGATGGATGACGGTTAAAGGTGTATTACATAGGTCGCACATAGGCCGTTCACTATTTGATACCAGGTACGAATGTGTGATCCTGGTGTGACCTAAGCGTAGGCGAGTTAAAATAGATTGTATTTGACGAGAACTAGCACTAGACTTCCACAATCGTGTATTGGCTTTTAGCGTTCTTAATTTCGATTGCGATAAATACCACTCGCGTTGCCATTGACCGAGAACTTTTTCTTTAAAAAATATTTTGACGTCACTTGAGATACTCTCGCGCACTGGTTCTGCTTTCGTGCTCGTTGAAGCTTCACGCGCACGTCTGTCTTCTTCTTCGTTGCCATAAAGACCGATGTGGGATGGGGTCCATATAAACTTGGGAGCAACATTGTTTTCTTCGGCAATCTGAAGTTCGGTTTTTATCAGCTCCTCGATGGGGTGATTAGGATAAAGGTGTTGTATTGCAAGAATGAAACTAAGAGAATCAGTTAGAAAGAGAGGATTTGAAATATTAGTTAAGTTTGCATGCTTCAGGGCAAGATAGAGTGCAAAGAGTTCCGCTGTGAAAACACTTGAACTAGAAGGTAGTTTGAATTGAAATACGGATGTAGGGGTTACGAATGCACAACCTATGCCTTCCGGGGATCTTGAAGCATCAGTATAGATCTTTATACCATGGTTCCGGGTGTTGCATATTCGTATAAAATATTTCTGGCATTGTTGTTCCTAAGCTATTTAAAATATTTCTCACTCGGATGTAATAAGGTTTTGCAGAGCGGGGTTTATTAGCGAAAAGATTAACATGCTTGTTGGAAAATGTGTTTTTAAAAAGGGGATGATCCTTATTGGCATCTATTTCATTAGTGAAGACTTTATTGAAATATTAAATACCGAGTTAATTAATTTATATATTTTTTAAGAATATTTTCATATTATTTTTCTAAGAGATTCATTGACTAGCTATTATATATTAAAGTGGAAAAAATATTTTCATAATATATAATCTAAGGAATTTTAGGAAATATATCTGTCAACCTTGATTGAACATCCAATCTCATTGATGGGATTAGGAGGCGTGATAATGTTGGTAAATTGTGCTTAGATAAATTATATTTATAACCGATAGCGTAAGTCGGCGTTTTTGATCATATCTTGATTCAATTTATAGGACATTTAGGACATTTATTTAAATTTAATTTATATATATTTCTCCTTAATGTCAATTATTGTTTGTCTAATTTCTAAATTTTAAAAATCTCATAATAGATATCTCCTAATAACAATTTTAATAAAAATAATTAAATTATGTTGCATGCAACTTTTTTAAACCTGGTAATATTTTGAAAGGAAAAAACGACTGTTTCTATGATGTCCATTATATCTGGTAACATCGGCTGACTACATTTGGAATCCTGACCTATTCCAGAAATACTAAAGTAAGCTAACAAAATTTAGGTTTTTGTTGACGAGAAAGAAGAAAAAGAACTTGTCCAGTACAATTTGATTGAAAGATGTCACCAAAGTCACAGTTTTTATTATATTTATGAAGAAAATACCTTCAGTTAAAGGCTTCCAGCTAAAAGTTATTCAAACATTTCAGCAAATATTAATATTGGTTCGAATTAGTTTATGATATCAAGAGACACTTCTTATTTAGGTTATTTTTGAATACAGTTCATTAACTGAACCGACTCTGTATAAATATCTAACCAGTAAAAGCAAAACAAAGATTGCACAAGAAATGGGATTTTGTACACAAATTAAATCATAACACAGCTGCTACAACATCTCAGGGTTTGAATTAATTTTGAAGACGTTGAATGTGTACTGACCAACATTAATATAATTAAACTAGATGTATAAAATGACATTAATGTGTTTTAAGCTTTTTTATAATTATTTATATGACTGCAACTAAAACTTGTTTTAAATAATAATCCTAAGAAATTTATGTTTCCATTTCATGCGTTAATTTTTAAATGTGAGTACCTACCTATTTTAGATAGGTACTAGTTGATAGAAAGATAATTGTTCGTATTGGTAACTCTTTAGTGAAGTGTTATATCTCTATATTTTTACCGAAATCGTAATTCATTCAAAGGCTAGTTATTTTAGTATATTCGATCAATTTAAATGGTTCCTTGATGGTGTAAAATACATTAGTAATGAATTCTTGATCAACCTTTCAAGTATACTAACTGTTTCTTTTAAAAAATTCATTCATTTATGGTAAGATTATCCGGTGCAAGAATAGTATATTCTGTAACAAGGTTAGAATGAAAATTCGATACGAGTGGAGAATTCCGAACGCGAGTGTAGCGAGCGAGAGGAACCACGAGTTATCGAATTTTCATTCTAACCGTGTAACAGACTGTATTTTCTCCACGACCATGTAATAATTCTGTTTATTTAAATTGAAATATGTAGCAAAACAATTAGAACGTCGCACTGACAAACTGAGTGACAGTTTTGAAATTCGCAGGGCAATCTATGTTTTTTGTTGAGCAATTACAGAATGTTATTCCGTCACTAGTTATAGAATGGAAATACATGCAAAACACATAAGAAGCAAGTGTTTCAGAATGAATATTTTATCTCAAGAGTGAGAATGAACACTTTCTATTATTAAAAATGAAGTCGGAATTATTACATTCATTAATGGTCGTGGAGAATAGTATATTCTGTAACAAGGTTAGAATGAAAATTCGATACGAGTGGAGAATTCCGAAGGCGAGCGTAGCAAGCGAGAGGATCCACGAGTACGAATTTTCATTCTAACCGTGTAACAGACTGTATTTTCTCCACGACCATGTAATAATTCTGTTTATTTAAATTGAATATATAGCAAAACAATAAGAACGTCGCACTGACAAACTGAGTGACAGTTTTGAAATTCGCATGGAAATCTATGTTTTTTGTTGAGAAATTACAGAATGTTATTCCGTCACTAGTTATAGAATGGAAATACATGCAAAACACATAAGAAGCAAGTGTTTCGGAATGAATATTCTATCTCAAGAGTGAGAATGAACACTTTCTATTATTAAAAATGAAGTCGGAATTATTACATTAATTAATGGTCGTGGAGAAAAATAAGTTCCTTTTCTGGGTCAGTTAGTACTTATTTCTTATCTATTTATTGGATCTCTTCATGTCTATCTCAAATACTTTTTCAACAATTGGGATCTGTTGCGACTTCTATTAGGTTTGTGGTGTGCCTTTTCAGCGGTGTATAGTATAGCCCGTGAGGAATTCTGTGATGACTCTTATCTGATTTTGCTTATTTTATGCACTGCTGAAGCTCCTAGCAAACATCCTTTTAATATATATTTTGCTGCGCGCTTCATATGTGCGCAGTGATGTTGTGTTATATGCAGATCCACGCTTTCATTGACTCCGGGCCGCATTTTTTCATACATCTTATTAGTCTGCTTAGTATCTTGTATGTCTCTATATTAAAACTAGTTTGACATTGTTCTGTTCCACCAGAAAATCGGGTTTTTCTCGGCACACGCATACAAGTCTATAGGTCACCTAGGGTTTTTAAAAGTCCCAATTGCTGCCTGCCTATTTATGTATATATCTAAATTGTTTTCTTCTGCAGATTGTAAGATTGCATAAAGCTTCACCTTAAACAGATATGTTTCTAGTGCTTCAGATTTTTTATGTTTCCGTCACTGCTGTAAATATCTGCTTACTTATAAATCCATGTAACCAAAAGCTTGGGTTACTTGCTCGCATAATGCCCATTCCCAATGACGATGAGTAACTACCTGAAATGTTATTTTAGACAGGTATTTGAAAACCTTATTTTATTAGATCCCCATATGGTTTCTATACTTTTCTGATTTTTTTTCATCTATAAAAAAATGTTGCCTGTAGAACCTCAGACCAATCTTACGCTTCAAAATAGTATGAAGAGGAGAAAGTTCCAAGAGAACTTTTATTGCTGCCGTTGAGTATCTCTAAGAGTCCCTGTTATGCCAAGGCATGCAAATTAAACCTTGCATTTTTTGTTGAATTTTTAATCACAATACTAAAGACGCATAGGTGACTGTTTATACAACCACCAAGTTATAGATCCAAAATAGCATGTCGGGTTTTCAACCACACGTGAGTACGTGTAAACACATTTTTTTAACTCTTTATAGGGCAGATTACGACAGACGATCAAAAAGTGATTTCCTCATATTAAGTGTTGAGATATTTAAAGTGTTTGGTGGTTTTTATATCAATCACATTTTAATTTAAATATCAGATTAAAAAATTACTTTATTTTCGAATTATTATAACAAATAACTTATCATTTATTATGAAATGCAAATCACTCAATATGTGACCTCTTTGTTTTTTCCTTTGTGCTGTAGTGGGCTTTCCCTGGTAGGTGAAAACCAACGCCTGATAACCTGAAGGAATTTTCGACAGTAACCAAACGTCCATAAGTTTTTTTAATTTGTTTTTTCTGATTACATGCCACCTTGTATTTTTTTAAGGTGTTGTTACGTATTGGCCAGAATTTTTCTAATAGTTTTATTTTTGGCTTACTCCGAGGATTTTCTCTCTGGAGATTCCATTTGTATATTATATAGGAATTTACGATATACGCATTCAGCATGTAGTAAAAAATTTTTAGCCATAACCGCCAAGATTTTCAATTGAAATTGTATGATGAGTAAGGCTGATCAAATAAATCAACTTTGTATTGTAACCTTTTCGTTGACTGTGTATCGTGCTTGCAACAAGAACGCATTTTTTCCATTGTGGTTTCATCATTTGCTTACTGAAATATTTGTTGTTCTAACGCCTAGGGTCTTATCTAAAGGCAGAAACTCCGACAGTGTTGCCAACCGAAATGTTCGGAAAATTGCCAATTGCGACAACGTCTTTTTGGCATGAAATTAGCAGGAATCGCCCCTACGCAGAGGTTACTATTAAGAAGAGGAAACAGTAGAGCATATACTGTATGACTGCTTTGCTTTTTCTAAAATCAGATAATCCATGTCGGGCGAGCACTGGCTACTTTAAATCTTTAGGCCTGATGGCAGCCTGATGTGTGGATACCCCTACACACGAGAGGATATGGGGCCTTAGTTCCGGAAGATCACTTGCTCGCCCCTCCAATTTTCCAGATCCAGATCCAGGGTGTGTAGG
The DNA here is from genome assembly GCA_964028335.1 of Altica lythri. Classification (NCBI taxonomy): domain Eukaryota; kingdom Metazoa; phylum Arthropoda; class Insecta; order Coleoptera; family Chrysomelidae; genus Altica; species Altica lythri. The sequence goes on along the minus strand of OZ034806.1, from coordinate 41,859,853 downwards.
TACCAATTAAAATGGGTAGAAAGGGCTCTCTACATTGAAGATAAAAAAGTGTATCTACCAAACAATCTCTAATGAACAAATTGTTATGTTAATTAAAGTGGTATACGATAAATCTTATTTTACAATAGTTAAGCCCGATTGCGAGTATTATCAGAACACTACTAACAGATACACGATAGCTATTTAAAAAATATGTATACCAAAATAACGTATTCAAATTTTTCACAAGTAATTGTATTACTACTTAATTAATTATTTTTAAAATACTTTTTTTTGTTTATATTAAATTGCTAACGATAAACCACAAGATAACATGAATAAACTTATGTTTAGTAGGAAGCATTTATCTTGACGTACATTAATTTTTCCAAACATACTTGAACTAAATTTAACGAAAGTTGCTTATACAACCAGATATATTTTTTTTTAAATTATTTTATATTCCATACAATACGACCTAGGTATATTAACATTTTAATGAATCATTTTCTTAAATCCAGGTGAAATGTTGGTCAGCTGGCAATGAACCTTGTTGAACCTTGCATTTTTATAGCAAAAATAAGACGAGTATCGTATTACATGGATGCATTTTTTTTTAGTTACCAGTTCTTTACTTCACTAGCAAGTAATAAAACCTACACTTTTTAAATCAAAAAGTTATATGTATTCGATGGCAAATACATGAAACCAGCAAATAAATTTGTCGTGAGATAAATCTGAAAGTAAAGTATCTTTCGTAATAACTCGTATCGCTGAGTGATTACAGGACGGTATTGATAGGAATCAAGTATTTGTATACAAGAGTTCTTAGTGTATCTATTGCATAGAATGTACATTTGGAAGAAATTAATTTAAACACGTTATAAAAATTGAATAAAACCACAGTAAGGTGAAATAGTCGGAGGTCATACTGCTGTATATTTATTACCTATTTTTTATTTTGTGCAGGTAACGTCATACAAATTTTAAAGTATAATTATCCAAACTCCCACGTTGAGCGCCAAATTGTTTTGGTTTTAATAAACCTATTTATAATTATTAAAATTACAAAATTATCTTTTAAATATATTCTCTGGTAGAGTTTAAACTGAGTTTAATGTAAAATTTCTTTAACAAGAGGCAGTAAAATATAAATTCACATATACTCTTAATAAGTCTTGTTATTAATATTATTTGCATAATATCTTTTAAATTTGTTGATTTCAATTTAAATTTATTCGTCAGCATTACATTATCCATATTCTTGTAATAAAATATTTTTTATCGTTCTTTTAAATATCTTCAAACTGTTTCAATATGCATCTAACAATTTTCCTGGTAAAATATAATTAAATGAAATTCAATACAAAGTGATGTAGCTGGAGGGCAAAATGTCTTTGTTTGTTAATCAAACACGGTATCTTTTTAAAATCTAAATTCTAAATGATAAATAGCTTTTTGTTTATAGATTGTCTTCCTATTTATACACATTTAGAAACAAAAAAAAATATTTTAACAGAATATAAATATTAAATTTTTATGGCTCATTAAATCATTAAATACATCAGAGAACGAAACCAATACGAAGATTGCTAGTTAATATAAGTTCTGGCAAGATTATGAAATCTGCGATAGTTCGTAAAGTGTGATATTTTTAATATTTTCGTACAAATATTATTTGTATTGTTTACGTCATGTACCCAGTCAAAAATTTGATTTATATCGTAAATATTTCCGTGCAGTGGTTTTTGATGACGTTTGACATTGGTAAAATCTATAAAAGTAAGTCGATTAACTCGCTGTGACTGATGGTGATTAAGGATTATTTCGTGCCAGTGTATTTTGATGTTACTCAAAATTAAATCGTGGTCGCACTTGGCTACACAAAATCGATGCTGTGCGTGAACTGATATCAAAAGATTGTTATTTACCATACTTTGAGATTAAGAAGTGGGTGGGTATTAGTTCAATTCCCATATATTTAACATTTGACGTCAAAAAAGCTAATGTTGATTTGGCCAAAGAATATTAATTGCAGTGCTTTTAATGACATCTGTATGAGCGTAACAGACGAAAAATTATAAATCTATACATTAAAGCAAGAACTAAACATCATTTGACTATATGGGTGTCTTTATAGACGAGTGCAATTTTGCAAATAATGTGCGCGCATAATGCACTTCGAAGCCAATGGTTGCCTGTAAGGACATTTTATTTTATTAGTTAAGGTGTTGTTTGCCATATAAATACCTACATAAAACTCAAAGGTGACTGACTGACATAGTAATCTATCAACACATAGCCCAAACCACTGGACGGATTGGGCTGAAATTTGGCCTGCAGGTAGATGTTATGACGTTGACATTCCCGAAAAAAAGATTTTAATAAATCCCACTCCTAAGGAGACTAAATAGAGGATGAAAATTTGTATAAATCTTCTTTCGACTAATTGAACTGAAATTAAAGATTGGAGCTACTATGATGAAGACGTCCGCCTAAATAGGAGTTTGATAAATTAAACCCCCATCGGGATAGAATAAGGAATGATGGAGGATGTAAATCAATTAGTTTAAACCTATCAGTACCTAATGGGACGAATAAATTAAGACGAACAAAATAATTTTTAGTTCTAAATGTTGACAATAGATGGCGTTAGTAGTATTTTAAAACTCGCTATCGTTTTGTTTTTACTAAGTTACATATATCAATCTATATAAATATATAAAATTTAAAGGTGACATAGTGATTTCTCAACGCACAGCCCAAAGCACTGGACGGATCGGTCTGAAATTTGGCATGCAGGTAGATGTTAGCGGATTTTATTTGACGATTTTGGTTGTTCTTTTCTTGGCATATTTTGGATTGCATTTGCTCTGTTTTGGTTTAGTAGCCACTATCTTAACAGTGAGTGCGAAAAGAGAAACTGTATTTATACCACGAATCCCATTAATGCTGAATTATATCCCGTTCGAATTTAAACGATTACAGTTTCCCCTAAAAGTCTTCTTTGTCATGACAATAAACAAGATTTAGGGGCAAACTCTCCAATTTGCGGGTATTGACTTAAGAGAACATTGCTTCTCTCATGGAGAGTTTTATGTTGCTAGCTCACGAGTAAGTTCACCCAGTAGCTTGATAGCTTTAGCGCATAATGACAGATAGTTAAGAATATTGTGTACAAAGAAGTTTTGTAGGCCCTAATGTTTTACACACGCTAAACAAAAGTAAGCCGCAAAAACTATACCTAATTAATAATAATACTTCTTAACTTTCTTCTTAATCCTTATCCAAATAAATAAGTTATTTAACACAGACACATCTTTTTGAACAAAATTACCCTTCACAGTATTGTTTTCAACCAAAATGTATTAAGTTTTTATAGTTTTAAAATAATAATAGTCTATTACCACTCGCGTATTAATGTGCGGGGTGTGTGTAGCGGTGAGGCGGTAGCACGCTGCTGCTGGCCGACATGACACTGTGGATAGACGCGGAGAGTCTTGAAAATTGGAGGATTAATTTGTTTTATTACGTAATTGTGTACTAAGAAAGGATTTTTTAAATTCCACCCCTAAGGGTTTAAAATAGGGGTTGCAAGTTTGTATGAAACTTGGTGGCAAAAAACTAAAGTCCAGGCGGACGAAGTCGCGGGCGGCCGCTAGTTCATAATAAAAATAATAAAATATGTGTCATAATGGCATTTATTCATTTTGACAACATTCCATGTTTAATTCTAAACGGTACACTAACACTTGTCGATCAGAAGTAGACGAACTAATAAGTAATACAATTAATTCTCCACTACAACAATGTTAATTTTAAACGATTGATGCGAACATATCGGTTTTGTCGTCCAACGATATCTTCATATTCCTGCCGATTATAAATAAAATTAAAAAACATTTTTGATGCCTAAAGAAATAGTTAATGCGATCAAATTACTACATGTTTCAGGCGTTATTCAAAAAGAGTAAAAAAAACTTCTTTGAAAATTGGTGTAATCGCATGCAAAAATATATTGATTTTAAAAGAGAAAATTTTAGAAAATAATAAGACTATTTTTAATTATAAATAGTTATTTCTATTTACCTTTCCTAAAAGTTACGTGAAACCTTCGGATATACCGAGATAAACGACGAAGTAAACATCAAAATTTAAAATAAACAGCGAGATGCATGGCGAAATAAACGGCTATGTAAACAAGGAGATTATGAATACCAAGATCAATGACATTATAAAAACCGATATAAACGGCAAAATAAACAAGAAAAAAACAGCAAAACAAAAGGCTATATGAAATGCGATATGAAAAGCAATGTAAGCGGCGAGATAAACAGCTACTTGAATGGCGAAGTTAATAGCTTTACAAAAAGTGAGATAATAGCTGAGATGAGATGCAAGAAGAAGATCCCAACGAAATTTGTTTCCCAATTTAAAAAATTAATGCCTCCAAGTGACATAAACAAATTTAAATATCTAAGGATCTAAATGTTTAACATGAATTTAAAATAAATTATACTTTCATATTTGGCATTCTAGTTGCTAATTGGACTAAATTTGGACAAACATACTTTAGTGGATCTATTAGTGGAGTGTACTATAATTATAATATTATCAATGCAATCCAAAACTGTGTATCTGTGTAGGTATAGACCAAAACACACATCTCCATCACTGCGACCAGAGAATGCCCACAGGGGGAAGTTGCATCCCCACTAATGTGTAGTCTTTCTGTGGACAGCTTACTCTGGCAATTGACCAAGCTAGGTATACTTTGCCAAGGGTATTCCTATAACGTGGTTATCCTCGCAAAGAGGAAGCATAAAAATGCCCTCTGCGACATAGTACAGACAAGACTGAACAAAGTAAAACAAAGGTTTAATTCGGTTGGAGTTAATATCAACCTCACAAAGACCACTTTAGTAGCATTTACAAGAAAAAAGAATGGCCCTTGGTAAGCCAGGCGCACCAGTAGATTTATATTAATTGAATATATAAAAAGTATACGTTTCAGAAAAAAATGTTTTAGATAAAAGTTGTAGGTCTCTTTAAGACAAACAAAAAATTTCCCTAAATTTTTTTTGTAGGTACAGGGTGAAGTAAAAAAGTTACGAAATTTTTTCCAATTTGATTTGATGTCACGCCAAAACGGCAATACCGATTTGGCCCATTAACGAACTCGACCGAGATTTTGGGATCATTGATTTTTGTGCCAAATTTCATTTCGATCCGTTAAGAAATGCGACCGCTCTCGTGTCCACAGATTTCGTTATATCGGAACTATAATACATACATATATATACATATATATATATATATATATATATATTGATATGGATCCTCCGTCTGGGAACACCCTTTTCCAATGAATATAGGTCGTGGATCCAAGATTTTTAAATGGATTGTCTTCACAAATCAATTTAAAAATTGTATAATAAAATCTTCTTCTTTATAATTTCCAAAATCAATTTTCTTACTGCAATCTTTAATGAAAAACCTTCTTCCTATTGTTCCATTTGTCTCACGATATTATTTCTATTCTTGGACTGCACTGCTTCCATATTTCTAATTTCAGGTTTCTTTTTATTTTTGTTGCTTGTCTCTTTTGTTGTTTTATATTTCTACTTCTATTTATGGTTTTAATTAATTATTTGTTATAAATTTAAATTTCTATATTCAGTTTTTATAAAAAAATTATTTTTTATATCAATTTTGACAATACAATGTTCTTCTATCAAAATTCAAAAATCTAATAATCATCTCCATATAAAACAATCTATCAACTAAACAAAAACAATACAATATCAAACAAAATTACTTAATCTAGACAACCGATTTAAAAATCCCAGACCAGGTTCCCACAACTCAATGAAAGAACCCGTTCCAAGAAGAAAAATCCATATCAATATATATTGTAATGGTTACTCTTCTTAACTCCGGCTTTCTGGGATGGGTTCCTTCTAATTTCTTTTATTCTTTTTTAGTTTTATTTAAAAAAAATTCACTATTCAATTAATTATAACTCTATATTAAGATCAACTTTAAATACAAAATGACAAGTTCAAATTATCAATCAAAAATCAGAAATCAATCCTCGTTTCCATCGCATTTCACCGCTTATATACATAAAAAAATTAATAGTCACTGGTCTATGTCGTCACACTATACAGTAAGATATTCTTATTTACACAATAGACACAGTGATACCATAACAAATCCCCACAATTAAAAAAAATTAAAATTTTCTTCAAAGACATATTTTAATTTTTTAAAATTTATTTTTAATTTTTTTTTTTTTTATTATTATTATTTTTATAACTTTTTTATTCAGTGTTCCTTTACATTTTGTTTTAAACATTTTATAAAGCTTTATTTATTTATTTTTATCCATATTTTTAATTTTAATCTTAATTTTAATTTAGTTTTAATCTTATTTACTTTTATTTAACTATTTTATTTTTTTCTCGTTTTATAATTATATACAATGCTCATCCAAATCTTCCTTAATCTTCTATTAATGTTATCTATTTTAAAATAATTTATATCATCTTCTTTATATGTTTTATGTTTAAACTTCTTTTTATTCTTATAATTGTAATTCAAATTAGTTTTATGTTTAATTTTATTGTCATTATCATAATCTAATCTATTTTTATATTTATTATCACCCTCATATACTTTATTTTCACATTTTGCTTCTTCATTTGTATAATAATTATCTTTATCTTTCTTCTTATCATCATCATATTCATAATTTAATTTTAATTTCATAATTTCATATTCTTGTTTCATATTGTTTTTATATGTAACATGTTCTTTATAATAGTTATTTTTACTTTTTCCATTCTGTAAAATGTCTTCGTAAATATATTCTTCTTTATATCTTCTCATAGGTTTATTTTTATTTATTTTTGTTTCATACATTTCTATTAATTCAGATTTATCTTCATTTTTAAGTTTATTTTCCCACATATCTTTTTCTTCAGGAGCTTTAATTTCATAGTCCTTATTAATTACTGATTTGTTATAAATTATTTACATAAAAAAATTAATAGTCACTGGTCTATGTGGTCACACTATACAGTAAGATATTCTAATTTACACAATAGACACAGTGATACCATAACAATATATATATATATATTGTTATGATCTCTATACTCATATAATTGTATTCTTGTGACTCTTCAAGGTTGGGTTCTTCGATAATATTAAACTAAAAAGTCCATCTCAATTTTAACATCATTTAATATATATAAATATATTAATTCTTTACAACACTTTAAAAAACAATATAACATTCATCATTTATCCTGTCATAAACTTAACACTAATTAATTTTAAATGAAATTTTGCCCTCTTTTCCTAAAATCCCCGAATAACTATTTCTAATATACCTCTATTACCAGCTGATAACAAATCATACCAGAAATACTTATCTTTATAAACTATGCTTATTTTATTTTGAAAATCCAATCTATGCAAATATCCAATTAATCTTCTCTATATATATCCATTTTATTCCATATTTACCTCTACCATATAGTTATTATAACATTCTATTCATACATTAATCTTCTTTTATAATTTTTATATTTATATTCATTAACATTCAGTATTTATCTTCATTTTCAATTTCTATTATTATTATATTTACTTTATAATGGTTTTTTAAATTTTTAAAATTCTATATAATTCCTAAACTTTTTCTCTGACTTTTCTCTCCAAAATTCTATGACATTCTATCAATAATTTTTTTTTTTTTTTTTTATCCCCCTAGAAACCTCGCAACCCAAATTTTTTTTTATTTATGATTCCTTGATAATTTGCATAAATTGATTATTCAATTCTAATATCTAGTTAGTCTTAATTACACTTATATTACATATAAAGACCAACTATTGAATACCATAACAATTTCCCAAATTTAAAATTTTATAAATTTTAGAAAAAAAATTTTAATAATTTAAAATTTAAAGTATATAACAATTAACATATTAACACAAATTCTGAATACTCTAAGTTTCTTCAAAATACCTATATAGGCTTTCAATATTAAATACTCCTCTAACATTTCTTGTTATCGGATCTTCAACAATATAACTATTAACACCTTCCTCATTTACTATTCTATATGGTCCTTCAAATATAGCTTTTAATTTCCCTGATTCATTTTTCTTTAAATTTCCACTTATATATGCTTTTATTATTACCAAATCTCCTTTCTTAAACCTTACAGGATATTTCACTTTTTTCTTAATTTTTTTATAATATTTTTCCCACGCATCCATTAACCTTTTTCTTACTTTTTCTATAATTTCATCATATTTTTTTCTTTCTTCTTCTTCTTCCCAATTTCGTTTTGGTTTTTGACCTAACATTAAATATGTTGGTGTTTCTTCTGTTATTACATTTGGAATATCATTGATATACATTTCTACTTTATTAATATAATTTTCCCTACTCACCCCTTGTTTTGATTCACCCCAGAAATATTTAAGAAATTCCCTTTCAAAATCATTAAAGGTTAATATTTCATTTTCCTGTGTTGCATACCATAATGCAGCATTATCTTTCAAAGAACTTCTTATAATTTCTTTCCAATCTCTTTTGTTCCTAGTCTTAGTTTTAATCATATTCATATACGTGCATGGATGTAATATACTGATATTCCCTGTAAATTTTACTGCTCCTTCTCCTCCATGTATTATCATATAGGAACCATCCTCAGTTCTTTCATTTTGCATTTCTTGTAATTTTTTTGTTTCATCTTCAAATTTCTTTGCTACTTCCATTACATTCCTTTCCATAGTTTGTAGTATTCTTTCATTTTCTTTCTTATTTTCATTTTTCTGCTCCTTCACATTTTTTTCTATATTATTAATCTTCTCCTGGTGTATATTACCCATTTCCTCCATCGCCTTAATTCCATCTTTCAATTGATCGACTTCTTTTTGTATTTTGATATTTTCTTCTTTAATAATATTTTTCATTTCATCTTTAAATGTTTCCATATTCTTGTTCATATCTTTTATTTCTTTTTTTATATCTTCTCTTATTTCTTTTTTCATAGAATCCATTTTTCTATTATTTTCATCAAATTTATTTTCCAAAAATTTAAACATTTTCTCCATCTCTGTTTCTTGATGTGGTTTTGAACTAGTCGCATCTCCTATCACATCAGCTTGTACCACTTGAAACATTGTTTTTTCTTCTCCTTCCGACGATCCATCATTACTTTCTGTTTCATGCATATTTTCATTAGATTCCTGTATTCCATCTTCTCTCCTTCTATTTCTTCTATTTTGTCTTGTATTCATTTTATTCAAATCTTTTAATTATTTTATATATTTATTTAATTTATAATGTTAACTTATTATATTACTTTATTATATTTATTCGATTTGTATTTAGTTTTAAAATTTTCAAAATTTTATGGTCTTTATATATAAATATAAATATACTTAAAACTCTCACCTAATCCTCTTATTTCTATTATAATGTATTTATGTTTTATTTCAATTCTTCACTGTTCTAATTTTCTAATCACTTCAATTGTCTATATCACCCTCTCAATTTCAATATACTGTTCTATTTTAAACTGGATTCTTGTTTTATTCACGCCACACGTTGGCTCGCCATAATTGTTATGATCTCTATACTCATATAATTGTATTCTTGTGACTCTTCAAGGTTGGGTTCTTCGATAATATTAAACTAAAAAGTCCATCTCAATTTTAACATCATTTAATATATATAAATATATTAATTCTTTACAACACTTTAAAAAACAATATAACATTCATCATTTATCCTGTCATAAACTTAACACTAATTAATTTTAAATGAAATTTTGCCCTCTTTTCCTAAAATCCCCGAATAACTATTTCTAATATACCTCTATTACCAGCTGATAACAAATCATACCAGAAATACTTATCTTTATAAACTATGCTTATTTTATTTTGAAAATCCAATCTATGCAAATATCCAATTAATCTTCTCTATATATATCCATTTTATTCCATATTTACCTCTACCATATAGTTATTATAACATTCTATTCATACATTAATCTTCTTTTATAATTTTTATATTTATATTCATTAACATTCAGTATTTATCTTCATTTTCAATTTCTATTATTATTATATTTACTTTATAATGGTTTTTTAAATTTTTAAAATTCTATATAATTCCTAAACTTTTTCTCTGACTTTTCTCTCCAAAATTCTATGACATTCTATCAATAATTTTTTTTTTTTTTTTTTATCCCCCTAGAAACCTCGCAACCCAAATTTTTTTTTATTTATGATTCCTTGATAATTTGCATAAATTGATTATTCAATTCTAATATCTAGTTAGTCTTAATTACACTTATATTACATATGTAAATATAATGTACTATATATTTTTGATACGTTGCCTGTCTGGCGGTAAAATATATAGAAACTATATAAAAAAAAACGTCGGACTGATTCAATAATATGACTTTATTATTTCTTTTTTTTATTGACACTGACAACTATATAATTATTATCTCACAATTGTCTTTTTAGTGTACTAAGTTTTTAACATTCTTCCCCGCAAAAATAAAAAAAAAACAATTTAACTACAGGAAATAACTAAGTGAAAATTTAACAAGTATAACAATAAAATAAACAACATTTAACAATAAATACAACAACATTTAACACTGTCTGACGACAATCATTTTATTGTTCTTCGTAATATCCTTTTTTTTTGGCTTCTCCTATTTTATATCTACTCAGTGATTTTCGCCAGTCTACTGGTAGGTCTTTTAAATAATCCGTTTTTTGTTTGCACCTCTGCTACCCTGACTCTACCGTCTGGTCCGGGAAAAACATTTATTATTCGACCTAATTTCCACTCATTTCTAACCATGTTGTTATCTAAAATTAATACAACGTCATTAACCTTTATGTTCTCTTCATCTTTAGTCCATTTATTTCTTCTTGTCAGAGTTGGTAAGTACTCTTTTGTCCATCTCTTCCAGTAATCTTTTACAATTTGTTGCGATTTTCTCCATTCTTTTCGAAGGTTGTAATTTGTTCCCAACTGTTCCATGCAATTATTTGCCCCAACTAAAAAATGGTTCGGTGTGAGAGGTTCGAAATCATTTGGGTCGGTAGACATTTTTGTGAGAGGACGTGAATTTATGATGTTTTCTATCTCTGCAAATGCTGTTAATAAGGTTTCGTCTTTGAGTCTTGTATTCCTGAAAATTACATAAAAGCATTTTTTTACGCTTTGGATTAAACGTTCCCATACTCCACCCATAAACGGAGCTGCTGGAGGTATAAATTTCCATTCTATACCTCTTTGGGTCATTTGTCGATCAATTTCATCAAATTTTATTTCTTGTAATGCTTTTTTCATTTCTTCGGAGGCTCCTCTTAAGTTAGTTCCGTTATCAGAAAAAATACATTTTGGGGTTCCTCTTAAGCTCATCATTCTTCTTAAAGCCATGATAGCCGAATCAGTACTTAAAGAATGAGCAACTTCGAGATGTATTGCTCTAATACTAAAGCATGTAAACAATACACCCCATCTTTTCTCCGTTCTTCTTCCGATAGCAACTGCGAAAGGACCAAAAAAGTCTACACCAGTATGTGTAAATGGTCTTACATTAGGTGTTAACCGTTCTTCAGGCAACTGTCCCATTAACGGTGTCACTGTTGTCGGCTTCAGAAGTTTACAAACTTGACATTGCCGGAAGACCTTCTTAACTGCTGCCCTGCCGTCTATAATCCAAAACTTTTGTCTAGATTCATTAAGAACAAGTTCGACACCTTGATGACCAAGTTTATCATGTAAGAAATCCAAATAAAGTTCAGTAAATCGATGACTATTGGGTAATATCGCTGGACTTTTTGCTGCAAATGACATATTTGGAGCAAGATCAGTTCTTCCCTGTAAAACTAAAATTCCGAATTCGTTTAAAGCCGGTGTTAATCTCCTGATTTTACTTTGTCTTAAAATTTCTTGTCCTTTTTTTAAGGCATCAATTTCCGACTTAAAACTATCCTCTTGAGTTTTAATAACCCATAATTTTTCGGCTTCCTTAAATTCTTGTACGGAAATTTTTAGAGAATAATCATTTCTCTTTAATTTGGCAATAAAAATGTTTTTTGCTTTTACTATTGTTGCTGTTACTGACATCAATTTCGAAAATTTTGAATATTTGTTGATATCTGGCAGGACATTGTTTGATGTGACGATATTCGTTAAAAATGCAACTTCTTTCCGTGTAGATTTGGAATCCCGTTCTTTGATTTCGTGGATACTTTTTATTGGCCACGTACTTTCGTCAAAATTATTTAAAAATTTAGGACCTGAGAACCACTCTTCAAAGCTTAGTAAATTGTTTCCATCCTCAGTATATGATCTAGTGGCTAAATCAGCTGGATTACATTTTGAAGGAACCCATTTCCAATCTAAAACTTCAGTTAATTCCTGTATTTCACCTACTCTATGTCCTTCAAACTGTCCTAATCTTTTTCCATCTCCTTGTAGCCAATAAAGTACTGTAGTAGAGTCCGTCCAATAGTATTCCTTGTCTATTTTCAGTTTCATTGAATCTTTAACGTGTTTCATTAATCTACTCCCTATTAAGGCTGATTGCAATTCTAAACGTGGTATTGAGATTGGTTTAGTTGGAGTTACTCTTGATTTTGCAGTCACTAAACACACATCAATAGCATGAGCTGAAACTACTCGTAGATAAACGAGTGCAGCGTATGCTTGCTTGCTACTGTCACAAAACAGGTGCAACTCTAATCTCTTAGCAATCGGTATATTTATTGACAAACATCTAGGAATTTCCAATTCAATAATTCTTTTAAAATCATTTAACCAAGTTAGCCAGTTTTTAAAAATTTCGTCATTAATAAAATCATCCCAGGAAATTCCAGTTCGCCATATGTCTTGAACTATTAAGCGTCCTCTAATAGTGAAATTAGCAATTAGTCCAATTGGATCATAAATAGACATAACAATCCGTAGGACTTCTCTTTTTGTAGGCCTTTTTAAGATTCCTTCGTTAATTACATTTTTATTAGATTTAAAAATAAAGGTATCTTTCAGTGAGTCCCAATATAATCCTAAGACACGTTGCAGTGTACTGTCTATTAAATTTAGGTCTTTGCCAATATCTTCGTTTGAACTCGAAATTAAATTTCTAAGTTCCTGTGAATTTGTAGACCAACCAACTAGTTCATATCCCGCTACTTTGTGAACATCTTTAACTTGTTTTACAATTTCGAAAGCCTCAAGTGGTGTGTCAAAGGAGTCTAGATAGTCATCCACATAATGACGTTTAGTTATGGCTTCTATTACTCTTGGACTTCCAAATTTTTGAGCATTGTAATTTTTGACAAATTGTGCACACGAAGGTGAACAGGTTGCTCCAAATGTCATTACTAACATTTCATATATGTCGGGTGCCTTTCTTGTATCTCCATCTCTCCATAAAAACCTTTGAGAATGCCTGTCTTCCTTCCGTATTCTAACTTGACAAAACATTTCTCGAATGTCACTTGATACTGCAATTTTCCCAGTTCTAAAATTTAATAAAACAGATGTAAGAGGCGGTACAAGATCAGGACCAGATAAAAGATTAAGATTCAAACTAGTACCGTTTGATTTTGCAGCAGCATCAAAGACCGTTCTGGTCTTACCTGGTTTATTCGGATTTGTTACACCAAAATGACTAAGATACCAAGTTAGAGGCTCTTCTTTGATGGCTTCTTCTTCTGTTAATTTTCTTGCATAATTTTTGTTCAAATTTTTCCTCATGTTTTCACAATATTTTTCTTTAAAATCTGAATCTTTCTCCATTTGTCTTTCTACATACTGTAATCTTCTTAATGCTAATAACTTACTTTCCGGTAATTTACTAACATTTTCTTTCCATAATAGTCCAATTTCATATCTGTCTCCTACATATTTAATTGTATTGCACATTATTTCCATAGCCCGTTTATTGTCTTTGTCTTCAGTTGAATAATCTTTTGCAGCTATTCCCTGAGCTTCTAAGGAAAATGTTTCCTTCATTAACTGATGAAGATCTTCGTTTGAAATTCCATCAGATTGTTCTGTCTTACAAATGTGAAACGAAAAATTTTTATGAATAGTACTACTAGAGCTTCCACTAAGGATCCATCCTAAGTAGGTTTTTGTAGCTATAGGGTAATTGACTGGACCCTCAACAACTTTCCTAGGTACCGTCAGTCTTATGTTGTCTTGTCCAATTAAAAGTAAAGGTCTGGTTTTAATTTCTTTAATTGGTAGTCCTTCGAGATAAGGTAACTTTTTAATTTCGTCAAAATTACATTGTTGGTTAGGCAACCCTAAATTCCTTACTGACCTAACATTCCTCAATTTTAGCATTCTTGCATTTTTAAAGTTACCACAAATTGGTAAATCAAACCGGACTGAGTCATTATCAGTCATTTTAATGTCATTAGCCCACTGTATACACAGTGGTTCCCTAACTCCATCAATTTGCAGGTGATCTATTACTGATTTGTCTATCAGTGTCACAGTAGACCCTTCGTCGCAAAGTGCAACGATTTCTATTTCTTTATCTGAACCAAAAACTTTAACATGGACCATTCGAAGTAAGGTGTTAGTTCCTTTACTTCCTGCTGTCATTGTTAGTTCACTTACATCGTCACTTTTAATATCAGTGCAGTTAACAATTGAGTTAGTTTGTTCAGGTCTTTGTTTAACATTTTCCTTATGCAGCAGATGATGATGTGGACGGCGACAGCTGTTAATTCCGCATTCTTTTTTGCTTCTGCATTTAGTAACACCGTGATAACCTTTTAGACAAGAAAAACAAAGCTTTTTATTAGTAACGATCTTCCATCTTGTATCTACGTCATCCTTTTGAATTTTACTACAATTTTCGATTTTATGATCTTTGTCATTACAGTATGGACACTCGTGACTTTTTTGTATTGTTGAACTAGTGGTATTTACAAAAGATCTTTCATACCTATGATTGCTTCTAGAAATACTCTTTGTTGGTAACACGTAGCAGGCTGCATGAGAAATTTTGTTAAGCCATTTTTCAAAGTCTTCTAAATTTACAGCACCATCTTTTGATAAAGTTTCTTCCCCCCATCGAAGTTTAATTGTATCGGGAAGTTTTTGGACAGCTTCTTTCAATAAAATTGGATTTTTTAAATGATTATTAAAGTTTAGGGTTTGTATGGTCGATACTAAACTCGTAATTTGAGTCCCAAACTGAATAAGGTTTTCAAAGTCGTTTTCTTTAATATGAGGAAAATGTCTTACCTTTCCTAACATAGCATCAATAATTTGGTCTGGCTTCCCAAACCGTAATTCTAAAGTCTTCATTACCTGACTAATATTTCTTGGGCTGATCAACATTCCTGATACTGCGGATCGAGCATTCCCTCGAAGACATTTTTGAAGCTTAATCAACTTTTCCTCATCTGATAAATTACAAATATCTGAAATTTTGTTAAAAGTGTAAATAAAAGTTGGGTATTCTTCAGATTTTCCGTCAAATATTGGGAAGTCTTTATGTAAAAATGATTTATATTGAACAGATTCATTTAATTTTGGATTTTGAGGAATATTGGTTAATAGATTACTGAGAGTATTACATAACTGACTAATAGCTTGATTCGAATCATTATTTTGAACATGGTTTTCTTGACTAAATTTTTGTGGAATATTTGAATTTACCATGTTATAATTTTCTGGCAAAGGAAAATGCTTGTCATGCTGATGTTCATCATTAAAGGCAAATTCACTATTTAACTCTATGGCTTCAATACATGGTTGCTCAGCAGATTGGACCCAGTTGAATACATAATCATAATTATTTTTATTAGAACTGATATGAGATTTTGTGTCGGGTATTGACAGGGTAGCTGGTTGCAATTGCACAGAAGAAGGAATAGCAGAGTTTAAGGGTAGCGTACCTGATTTTTCCGGTTGCACTGGTTCTGACATATTAGAATTTCTACTTACAAGGGATCTTCTAGATCTAACTTCTTCCATAAGGCTTAGCTTTTCCTCCATTTCTATGAGTTTTAATTGCTGACCATACTTTCGTTTTTCTAGTTCCATTCGTTTTTCTAGTTCTATTAACTTATTCTCAAATTCTTGTCTTCTTTTTTCTTTTAAAATCTCTCTTCTCATTCTGAGTACTTCCACGCTAGAGTTACTGTTTGATGCTAAAGATTGTGGGTGATTGACTGTTTTGGTTGAACCTTCTGTGTCGTCATGTAATCCAAGGTGATCGACTGTTTTCGTTGAACCTTCTGTTTCATCATGTAGTCCAAATCCATCCGGCCAAGCAAAATCAGGATCCAAGTGTTGGTGTCTACCAGCAGTCGTTCTTTTGGGTCTAATGTTTGCTCGAACAGTTTTATCCATGGTTTATTTTTCTGGCTCTTGAAAACGGTCGAAGGACCAATGTAAATATAATGTACTATATATTTTTGATACGTTGCCTGTCTGGCGGTAAAATATATAGAAACTATATAAAAAAAAACGTCGGACTGATTCAATAATATGACTTTATTATTTCTTTTTTTTATTGACACTGACAACTATATAATTATTATCTCACAATTGTCTTTTTAGTGTACTAAGTTTTTAACAACATATAAAGACCAACTATTGAATACCATAACAATATATATATATATATATAAACTTTTGAACGGAAGGTGTTTTTGAGGTCAGGGGGGCCCAAAACGAAAAACTGTAGTCAAATTTTTCCGAAGTCGTGACCTGCGAACCAGCTTAATAGTAGATATAAATCTACTAAAAACCTAACATAGAAACCGTCAAAGTAGGTGAAAATATCATAAGATAGTCAATCAGTCCTCAAAGCACTAAACTCACACACAATAGGTCAAAGATGGCCAGGATATGCCTAAGCAAACTAAATGAAGTAAAACAAAATAACACTATTACCCTCTTATGGGTTGCAGAACACATAGGAACAGAAGGAGTTTAGTTAGTTTAAGCTATATATGGTACGCTTCACATATTTATAGAATTAATAATGACCTGCCACTTAAAAATTGCGAGTTATTACTTTGTTATTAAATTAAATTTTTTTTATTATTTTTTTACCTAACGAAACAGCAATTTGGTACATTAAAACATCAAAAAATCAATTTTAACAATTTCCTGTTATCGAATTAGCTTTATATTTCAAAATTTAGATTAAGATTAGATTCAAAATGTTATATTAAGTGTTAGTTTTTTCTCATTGTAATTTCGAAAATTTTGGTGTCATATCTGTAAACTTCAAAATTTTGTATAAGTATTATATATGGTTGAAATACAACCACATGCTGTTAGTGTCAAAAAAAAGTCTCATTTATGGGCCTTCCGCTGGGCCCAGTTAAGGGGTGACTTCACAGACTCTTTAACCAAATATTATACTTTATTTGTTTATTAAAACTCCATTTCCATAACTGTTAAAATATAAAATAAATTAGGTATATCATTTTTTAAATTGTAGGTGTTACTTATATGAAAGGACAATATAACTATTAACAGAAAAGGAAGTGCAGAATACAGTACAATTAGTACAAATAAGATTATAGATTAACGACTTCCGACTGTTATTTTATTAGCTACTGAGCCAAGCTATAAATTAGTAATAGCTTATTTTTTTATAAAATAGTTAACACGGACAACTTATATAACGTTCGTATTTAACAAATCAACAGTGATCTTCGAAACGTAAAAACAGATGTTTCCAGCAATTTATGTTTAGCTGAAAATTGCCTATTGCAAATAAAATGGTGGCTGACCTGCAAATTAATGCCATTTATATTTTATAGAGAATGCCAATTCTCTTCATTGGTATTCAATATAATGCCCACTTGTCGATTACAAAACAAGTTAAAGTATTTACTCATACAAATGTCGCATTTTTTTTCATTGAACTAATCCGATTTTTTAATGAGGTTTGTTTATCGTATGTAAGTAAGATGTAATTGTGATTACAGCAATATTATTTGATTATAGACATACAAGCAGTCACGTAAAAGTTTTTCCTAAGATTAGTATTATTTTAAAGTAAATAAATAAACGTAATAGCGGTTAACCGTATTCTAAGATTGATGGCCCACTTGTTTTTATTCCAAAAATTGGTATAAAAAAGTATTATATTCAATAATTTTTAAAATAAACTTAGAACAATTTAGGTCGATGTGCTTTAAAAGCGTGTTTTGTGGTTTTTCGAACTATATTGATTTTTTTCTTTTTAGTTCAATTTATTGTAATAAAATAATGACGATGTTTTTTTTTGCCTTGGGTGGAATAAGCACTCTTGACCGGTGATTCCGGCGGTCGCCGTCAACGAATACCTGCGCCTTAGCTTTCTTGGCCAACAAAAGTACTGAAAGTGATGGGCTATACCTACTTACAGTAATAAGCAAACGGAGAGTTACATAGCTTTAAACAAACAAACAAACAAACATACATACAATTAAAGTTAATAAAAGTTTGTTAAAAATATGTTTATTTTATTCCAGAAAACTTAAAACATAGGTTTTATCTTTCGCCATTTTGTGTCCATTGTTAAAAAAAATTGTTTTAGAGTTTTAGACGAACGGAATAACACGAAGCTGTAACGTTAATAAATAATAATAATTATAATGGATCGTAGAGGAGGAGCCGACACGACTTCATTTATTCAGTGTAACCTTCAGCACAGCAGAGTGGCCACGGCAACCATCAGCCGCCACCTTGCTGAGCAACAGGACACTATTGCATTAATCCAAGAACCGTGGATAAGGAAAACCAGAATCATTGGTTTAAGTACTTTAACTTGTAAAACTTTTTATTTTCCCAGCAATGACCAGCCAAGGACTGCTATATACGTACCTAGGCAAATTAAAGTTCATCCTCAGGCACATCTCTCCTGCTCAGACTTGACTGCAGTATGGATGGAATGTGCTAGTTGTGACGGACAACCAAATACCGTAGTCCAAGCATCAGTCTACCTCCCCTCTGATGCAGCCGCACCACCACCTAGTAGGGAACTGGAGGAACTGGTGAAGTACTGCCAGCACCAGAAATTGGAGCTCATAATCGGCTGCAACTCCAATGGACATCACGTCAACTGGGGCAGTAAGGACAAAAACGCCAGAGGTAAGTCACTTTATGACTATATAATAGGGAATAACCTCTGCATCATGAACAGAGGTACCACTCCCACCTTTGTAAACTCTCGAAGTCAAACCATAGTAGATATAACGTTGTGTACAACTAAAATATAAAAACAAATCCGATGCTGGCAGGTGTCTGACGAAGTATCAATGTCAGATCACTGGTGGTTAGCATTTAAGATAGATCTGGGTGGTGTGCCCTTAACTCTATCCCGCGACCCTAGAAAGACCGACAGAGCAGCTTACGCTTCTCGGTTGGAAAGGGCTCTGCGGGAGTGTGAGGTCACCACACCCGGAAATAATAGTGATCTGGAACGGTATACAACAACGATAC
This sequence comes from Altica lythri, assembly GCA_964028335.1. Taxonomy (NCBI): domain Eukaryota; kingdom Metazoa; phylum Arthropoda; class Insecta; order Coleoptera; family Chrysomelidae; genus Altica; species Altica lythri. The sequence goes on along the minus strand of OZ034806.1, from coordinate 41,840,344 downwards.
AGAACACAATCATCAAGTCTTACAAAAGCTCTTGCCCCCTAAGGCTGACTAATAATGAAGGCAACTTCACCCCTTGGTGGTGCCCAGAATTAGAACGCCTAAGGAAGATGGCGAGAAAGGCTTTTAACAAGGCAAGTAGTTCAAAACTCCTCGAGGATTGGAACTTATACAAGCTCCACCTTAAGGAATACAAGAAAGTCGTTAGGCAAAAACAGAGAACGGCAATTTTGTATTTCCCCCGTATATTGAAAACTATAAAAGATATGAAACAAATAATTGGAAATTTGGATTTTTGAGAAAATTTCCTATCTTTTGATAGGTTACAACTTTCTGTACGTTATATAATAGAAAAGTTACGAGGGATTTACAAATTTTAACAAAAATTTGGTATTTCCTCCGTATATTGAAAACTACTGTGAAGAAATCGAAGATTTTTCACAGACAGCGAGACTCCAAAGTGCCTTAACAAAAGATCCATACAGAGATATTGGTATACTTAAGAAACAGGATAGTAGTCAAACTACCAACCTGGAAGAAAGTTTACATCTCTTGCGAGAAATACACTTCCCCGATTCTGTTGCCACAGTAGAGCTTACCGGCCTATTAGCCTTACATCGTTCTTATTAAAAACGCTAGAGAGGCTAAATGAAAGGTACATAAGGGATACACTGATTAACACCAAACCACTGCATCCCAACCAACATGCATACACAACAGGGAAATCCACCGATACGGCCCTACATCATGTGGTTGGTCAGATCGAGCGATTATTGGACAAGAAAGAGTCCACCCTGGGCGTATTCATAGATATCGAGGGAGCTTTCGATAAAACCATGTTCCCTAAAATAATGCACTCGCTTACTGATCGAAATGTACCTACAACAGTAAGTGGATGGATTCTCAGCATGCTCTCTATGCGTGCAATAGAAATAACTGTAAATGATGTCAAGATACGTGGCAAGGTTACGAGGGGCTGTCCACAGGGAAGGGTTTTATCACCCCTACTGTGGAACATTGTTCTGGACAGCCTAATTCACCGCCTCAATGAACATGACAAAATCTATACAGTAGGCTACGCAGACGACATTGTAATTCTGCCAACAGGAAAGTTTGAAAGCACCCTTTGCGACAGAATGCAAGTGGCTTTCAGAACTTTAGAGACGTGGTGTAAAGAGCAATCGCTGTCTATTAACCCCAAAAAAACAGAAATGGTTCTCCTCACGGGGAAAAAGAAACCTAGGGGCTTAAACGCACCCAGTCTTTTCAACGTTAAATTAAGCTTTGCTACAGAAGTGAAATACTTAGGTGTTATCCTTGACAGCAAGCTAACGTGGAACTCACACATAGAAAGCAGAGTTAAAAAAGCATTTATATCTTATGAGCAATGCCGCCGAACCATAGGACAGACCTGGGGATTATCCCCCAAGGTCACCATGTGGATCTACACGGCAATCATAAGACCTATGCTTGAAATCAGAAGATCCGTGTTGGGCGAGTATTGGCTTACACCAGCCGATGTCAGGGAGATCCCCCTCGGGAGCCTCATCACCTATTTTAAATCAATAGGCCTGGTGACATCCTGAGGTGAGGATATCCCTACATACGGGAGGATGCACAATGGGTCATTTGTGGCCTTAGTGCTGGCTGAGCACTGGCTCGCCCCTCCCAAATTTCCAGATCCAGATCCAGAACGTTACTACTGTTTAACTTATATTCTCGAATAAAACGTTTCTTGTCTGACATAAAACAGATACATACCTATTATTTTTAATGGTTTTGTCACAAAAATAATAAACTTGTTAAATTTAACACAAAATAAAAGTTTACTTTACGGTCACAAATAACAATGCTGATTAGGCGTTGATAATGACAATTACTAAAAGTGGATATAAATGGCTGTTGATAATAGTTCTGTGTTTAAGCTTTAAGTTTCCTGGCAATATTGGCAAAAATAACACCTTGAATTATTCAGTCTCTAATACTGGATACAATATGTCAGATGCTAAAAATTATAGCTTTTTATTTTTATTATTTTAAAATAATTTTTATAAACAAAAATAAGCATTTATTTGATGCCAAAATTAACTTTATTTACCAATTAATTTTGCTTTACAGCTTTTGTTTTAAGTTCCATGTTTCCAAATGATTTCAATTTAATTATTGCCTTGAGTTATAAAAACATTTACTGGCCCATAATTAACTGTCTCTTTTAAAAGGTCATATTTTAAAATTACCGGAAACACATTTTAAGATTTTATGAATTAACAAGTATATATAGAATAATTTTTATTACGATGAAGTGATTTTTTAGCGATTAATTTGAAGCGACTTTCATCTGTCCTTTTAAACCATCTTTTAGGCAATATTCCATTATTTTTAAGAGAATTTAATTCCGAGTTTAATGCTTCCATTTAAATCCAATTACTTTCGGGTAGGTACCTACTTATTTTTAACACCTACCTATGATAGAGTTTGGAAGAAAAAGAAATTGCATATTTAGCATTGTGATTTTTAAAGATATAAGAAATTTGTAGCTGAATTGTCTGTATAGATAGTTCCGTTGATGAAAACCAACCAGAATAAAATAATTTTGTAAGCTATCATTGTTTGTCAATCTGCAACGATGGATGGAATAAATAAATATTTTTTTTATATATAATTAAGAAATCTGATTTTCTTGCCTTGCAAACTTCCAAACATGATATAATTCAGAAGTAATATTTTATACTGTAAGCAAAAGGATTCTTAAGGAATTATGATAGATTTCTACGTGTTCTGCTATAATAGCAACTAATATAGAGCAGCTCACAAATTATCTGGTAATACAGAAGCAGCTCTTGTAAAGACAACAGCATTTACAAGAATATATATATATTTTTTACTAAAAATCCCATGATGCTGCTGTAGCGTTTTAAAAAACCCGGTTAATTAAACTTCCTTTTCTTAACAATCTGTTTGTATTTAAGCCTACCCTGTATGTGTAACATATTAAATAGAACATTCGAGAACTTGAAATCTAACGAACTTTTCAAAGTGAAGTTATCGATTTTTTTTCTTGACCAATCAAGGATTGCGTTACAAATCAGGTGATTTTTGCGGGGGTATCTTAGGCGGCTTTTGGTTTCTAACGGATTCATTCGTAGGGCGGTGGTCGTGCTGAGAACAGTTTAAAAACTAGTTAAGCAGGTAAAAAAATAATAAAAATGAGCAATATGGTAAAAGAAATTAAGGATATACTGTAAATTATTAAAAATCTCCGATAGAAATAAACTGGCGAGTATAAAAACTTTGCAGTTTTTCTATACTAAATACACACGCATTTTCTTTTTAGATTTAATACAGAAAGGTCCTTAGTGACATGTTTGTGAATTTTGTCACAAATGTCTATGTACAATATACACCACAATACAATCTTGCATTGTGCAGGAGGAAACAATTTTATAAACGTCAATGGATTGCGCAGGAGGAAATAATTTTAAAAAACACTAAGGTGTTCATTAGACTAGTATACGAGTGCCGAGAAAAACTCAATGTTCTGATAAAATATAACAGTGTCAAACTAGTTTGAATTCCAGTACATGAAAAATTGAAAATCAAGGAGCAAGTTCAAAAACTTAAAACCGAAGAATAAGCCACAATATTCTAGAATCATAAGCCAGTTCTACAGGTATTAAAAATTACAAACAAAAGCTGGTTAAATGCCTGTATCCGTAAACAACACAACCAGCACTGGAACATATTCCTGGTCAAGCACATAGCAAAAGTTGTATGGAATAGATATGTGCTAAAAAGCTAAAAGACTTCGTAGAATCAATTAGGAGTCATTAAAATATTACTCACAGACCATACACAGGTGGTATATTCCTATTTTGTGAATTCCCGTTTTGTGACTAGACCTTTTTGGATTAAATTTTTTCCGATTTTGTGCCTAGAGAATTTTTTACCAGTTAAAGACCCCTAATGGATTCCCATTTTGTGACTAGAATAAAATGTGATTTTATGAACTCTTAAATGTTGGGTTTTCCTAAATACTGAAACGTATTAAGATAATGATAATCCCTTTAAAGATGCTTTTTTTTTCGGATAAGTTTTGCATATTGTACTTTCTATTTATGGACGAAGAAGGGATAAATTGATAATATAAGTAGCAACTTTCTGTTGTCTGAAGATGGCGAAGAGAACAAAATATTGGTTTTTACTTCGCTAAAAGCGCGACAGACACTCGTAGAAACCAATAATTTTTTCGGTCATGGGACATTTAAAAACTGTTGTAAACATTTTCAGCAGCTTTATACAACCCACGACGATGTTGGCAGCACGGGCACTAAAACCAATATTATTTCTGTTATTTTCGCCTTGATGCCAGTCTTTTTTCTTTAATTGAAAAACATAAACCACAGTGGACACCAAAAAACTTTAAAATTGATTTTGAATATCAACATTACTGGTTGCAATTTTCATTTTAACCTATGTTTATGGCGAAAAGTGCAAGAAATTGGGTTAACTTATTTATACAAGGAAAACGAAATACTTCGTACACACATAAGGAAGTGTGCAGCACTTTCCTCCTGAAAAAGTGGACGACAGTTGGATGTGGATTATGAAGAAATTTGAAAATCATCCACTTCTGGAAATATTTAATGATTATTTTGTGGAAGAGTGGCTTGACAACAATATTTTAGGACTGATGTGGGTGTGCTATATGCAATTACACTGCACTACAAATTCCTTAGAAGGCTGGCACAACCGGCTAAATACAACAATTGTCAACGGTAATATAACAAGACCTTGATTATAGTCGGCTATTTTTATGGTATCTAGATTTCGAAAATATTTTAGTATCAATTTGTTGAGACATAATTTGACGTTAATAATCTGATTAATGCCCGAGAGCTTTAGCTCGAGGGCTTTAATCTTTGATTATTAATGTCAAATTATGTCGAAACAAATTGTAAAATGTTCCAGAAATTTAGCAACAACAAAAATAGCAAACTATTAATCAAGGTTGTGCTATATTTAGGACGATTATTCCCTGAGAACAGCTTTTTCGATGGCATTAGAATCTAATGCACCAAATCTTTCCATTGTGGAAAATTATAACAATAATTAATAATGCCGTTGTTAAACTGACAAATATTTGACATTTATATTTGACGTGACTATTTCTCTAGTGTAATAGTCGCTGATATTTGATTCTGATTGGTCCAATTTCAAAAAATTACGACATTCTATTGGTTACTTTGAATCGAAGGAAATAATCAGGGTAAATCCAAACATTTTCGAGCTTACACAAGCAATTAAAGAAGAAGCATTGTATTACGACCATATAAAACTACAAGTTGAGTTACATATGACACCGAAACGGACAAAAACCAAGTATGTACAGCTGGATGAAAGAATTTGCCGTACAGTTACAGACTTCGTTGAAGATTGGACGTCGGCAATTGCTTAATAAATTTGGCATTCACAATAAATGTGCGATAACAATTTTCCTTTAGCAATTATTTTACTGACTAAAAATGTATATAAGTTTCTTTGATTATTATTTAAAGTTATATTATTATGTAATATTCCATATTACTATTATTTAAATCATGGGTGAAATGAGAAAAGACGATAAACAAAAATGATTTTTAAGTTAAATTGATTAAATCAGGTAGGTATTAAAATATGTGGCTTTATTTTACGCTAGTCACAAAACGGGAAATTCATCTTGGGTCTTTTCAGGTAAAAATTTGGCTAGGCACAAAATGGGAAAAATTTTACCTGCAAAAGGTCTAGTCACAAAACGGGAATTCACAAAATAGGAAGACACCACACATGTTAGGGAACAACTGCAATCGATGGGGCTGTTTAATGTAAACCCTAGCTGCAGATAATGCACCTGAAACGACTGCGAGGCATTGGATTACAAGGAGAAGTCATTTTTTCAACACTTCAGAGTTAGCTCACAAACATATAACACTCATTCTTTAGACCTTACAGGGTACCAAGAATGGGTGCCATGAACCAATAAAAAAATTAAAGTAACCCTAATTAGGCAACAGACCATATGTCAGACAGCTTTAAAAAATGCACTACAATTATTTGATAGTGCTAATTAATTGGTTACTTAAGAAAGTGTTAGGTATTAGAAAGCATCTACATTTTAAAAATTTGTGAAAGAAGAAAAGTCAACATGGGTAGTAAAAACGAAACAAAACTGATTTTGGTACTTGGTTGAAATAAAAAAAGTATCGAAATCCGTTTCTATAATAAAATAATTATTATATTTTAAATTTAGAAACAAAAGATGGTTCAAGAATCGGTAAGTTTTCGTTACCAATAAAGATATTTTTGAGGTGTCATAAACTTTTTTATAATTCACGTTCACAAAGTTTCTATTTCGACACTAAAAACAGTATCGAAATAGATTCATTGTAACACTGTTTTTGGTAACTTTTTGTTTTACACAATTGGTTGCACTGCACTGATTTTCAACGAAAGAGTTCAGGTAGTAAATCAAGAAGTATGTTGTAGTAAATTATTAACTACATTATCAGCGTTATTGCTAAATTCGGAATATTTTATACAAATTTGACAAACATTCTAATTTAAAATCATTAAAACTGACAAGTGTCAAAACTGTCAAGATTGCCAACATAAATAAATATTTCGAAAAACTCTCATTTTATTTTTTTTATACTTTTTAAAGTTCATTATAAATAATAGTATGTAACACTCGAATTATAATGACGGTTTGTAGTACTCGTTCTTTGCGAAACTCACCGCTTCGCGGTTCGTTTCACAAACTGAACTCGTACTACGAAACCTTTGTCATTGTAACAATTGTATTACAATATACTATTGTAGAGTAGGTAGGTACGTAAAAAAACAAAAGAACGGTGAAGGCGTGTAACTAAAATATAAAAATAAAAATTGTAATCAGTATAAAAGATTAAGTTATGATTTAAAAACCTTGCACAAATCCAAAAAAAATGGTTTGTAAAACTATACCTAAAGAGTCCTCCCAAAAGTTCTGGAATATATTTTCTTTCTAGTACAGTACCTATATACTCGTACACCTCTGAAACGATTTAAACGATTTTTCGGAATCGTGTTGAAGGTAACGATTCAATCCTTCTAAATAACATTTTTATTTACGACCAGATGTAACTTTTTGAACAGATATAAGTCGTACGATGCGAATATGGTTAGAGAAAATTAATATGGTAAAGAGAACTAAGCAATTACTGTTTGGCTCACTGGAACCATTTTCTTGTGCAAAACACTGTGGAATCATAAAAACAAATTAGATTGTTTTAATTCTTTTTTAAAGTCCCTAAACGATATTTTTGAAAACGGTTGATTTAAATGATTAGTTTCGGGGTAAAACAACTTAAGATCAGCAGTTAGGATTTATTATTAATGTCTGCTTAATTTGAATGTTCCAACAGTAATGCTATGCTGATGAAGTTATTGTGGTAGATGTAAACTACTGCACTTGTTTGGTAAAAACAACCCAATGAAATGCCAAAAAAGAGTTGCAAAAAGTATATAGACTCGCTTGTATAGGGATCACTGGCGCAATGAGATCGTATCCTAGTGTAGCCATGGAGGTAAGTCTAGATCTTCCCCGCTTGAATTTGCATATAAAGGATATTGCTCCGGATAGTCCCTATAGGTTAACAAGGACGTAATCTCTAACACTTGGTGATGTTACTGGACATTCTTGTATTCTAACAGTCGGAGCAACCCAATACATAATGTCTACAGCCATTATATCCATAAAGATGCCTACAGACATTATATCTTAAAAGCAGAATTTTGAACTACATATTAATGTTAATTATTGCACCGATAGGTTAAATTCACGAAAGGTATAGATATAGGTGTTACAGGTACTCATATTATGCTCTCAATAATTCTGGGAAATACTCATACGATGATTAAAAAGTACTTTTTGCCAAAATATGTTTTGTCTCCGATAGCCAAGCTGCTTTGAAGGCTTTACAATCTACCACGTTTGAGTCCAAAAGAGTCTGGAACTACAAACAGCTTTTTTAAGCAACTGGTTTAACAAAGTAACTTTACTGTGGGAACCAGGCCAAAAAGGGATTGTCGGAAGGAGGAGCTAGTACTCCTATTTATAGGACCTGAACATTTCTGTGGCATCTTGAAATGTCGCATTATGGTTCGAAAATTGGAAAGTACAACCTACTGAAAAACACTGCATTCAAAGACGAGTAAACTAGTATTATACGTTACAAGGTCGGTAGGTGACTTATTACAGTACGAGTTAGTTTACGGACGAGGCGACGTAGGAGCCGAGTTTGGAAATGCAAACGAGGACTGTAATAACACCTAACGACCATGTATCGTATTATATTTTATTTCATCCTGTTTTTATAAATTAATAAATTCATAAAAATGTTAACAGTAGTTCGTAACTTGACTAAAAATAGTTCGTAACTTGATTAGTTATGTCAAATTACCTTGAAAGCCATCTGTCACTGTCAAATATTTTTTTTTTATTAAGGTTTAATTGTTAATATAAAATTGAATAACATTGACTTCCTTTTAAATATGGATGTAAATGTAAGTAATTAATTATTTTATTTTTATTTTATAGTCATTATAGTGTTTTTAAATGTCAAAAATTAAAAGTAACTGTCTTCCCTTAAGCAATCAGAACAGAGTTGCTAGGCAACACATTACAGTACCTGATACCGTAATGTTTTACTTACCGGCGCCAAATTGATTATAGGGAAGTGTATTTACTGGACAGGATGAAATAAAGGTTAATTTAGTTATTACTATTACTGCGCTATTCTAAATTACTCTCACAACTTCAGTACCCTGAACTCTCACAGGAAACTTTGCTACATACATATTTGTAAAATGGGTTAAGTGAACAGTGCTGTTTTATCTGCCCAGATTTTGTGGGTAATAAAACAGCTGAGCATACCATCTTTAAGTGCAGAGTAATTTTTTGCCACCAACATAAATATCTGGGACAGGCCTTCTCAGAGCTTGATCAGGTTACATCGTACATCCTCATTCCTAAGCGAATTATGAAGTTTCTAAAAATCTCGACCTTAAGGACTCATAATTAAATGTAGGGTATACACAGAAGATTTTTTAGATCGCAGTGTAGTCAAGTGATGTGAGCCAATCGACTTCACCAATAATCTACAATCTACCATCTAAAACATTATTCATCAAAACTTTACCGATATTAAAACTCATTTCCATGAAATGCAGTAAGGATTTTGACTTACGTCGACTTTGTATTTACTACTTTACCCCAATTTAATTCAATTTTTTTGTTAACGGCTTATGTAACTCATCAACAGCGTTAAGAAAAAGACAATCATCACCATAAACTTGTTATAACATCTGAGTTGTTGCGGTGAAATTGGAATAAATACCTTGTTTAATACTCATTTTTCCAATGTTTACGCAAACATATTGTCACATTACGCGCAAAATCACAACTTCTGTAATTTTGAATAAAAAGTCCACTGACTTTTCAGATAATCCTTGTATAACCTCATTTGAATCACAGTCAATAACCAATATCAATAAAAAACATTAAACAGCAATTCGATTTGTTAAATGTATTTATGATTAAAAATAACTTAATAACTACTTAAGAATATGAGAAATTTTGGCCCAATTTCTTGATGTTCCTACCTATTTAATAGTTTCATAAATAAATTAACACTTAATTCTAACAATTTAAACACATGTAACAGGTTACACTTGAGTGATCAAAAGGAACATTTTTTGGTTGTTTGGATTTGGAGTCTGCCATAACAGTGTACAGTCTGAAAGCCGTTTAAATTGTCGCCAGTTATTCTTAGTTCTGAAATTTTTACCTGATTCACGCGAGTGCTATATTATACGTACATTCTTAAAATACCACTTGTCATATCAATTAGCAAAAAAAATATGCATTCTTTTTTAGAATCAAATACAAATTTAAACTTTTGCACTAAAAAAGCGTAGTTACCGATATAGAAATTCTGTTTAGTGAGGTATAGGTACACTATTTTTGTATCAAACTTTCTCTTTTATAATTCTTGTATAATGTAGTTTATTAAAATAGTTAAAAATATTCCTACATATTGTTTTCTGTTTAAGGTGTTGTTACACACCTACATTTTAGTCATATCACGTATTTCATAATGTGATGAATCCGAATCGAACCTACAAATTCTATTTGAGTAAGGTGTAGTCATAAGATATTCGCCTTTATTTTAATAGCATATTTAGTCGTTTTGTCGTGTCTCGTACGTTTAAAATTCATTACATTTGCATCACAAGTAATTGGGATAAATTTTACAAATATCTTTATGTTTGCCATGAATTTTATAATACACATTATTATAAACATTGTTGCGATTCCATCTGATAAGGAACATTTCTCCGTGGCCGTTTCGCAGTAGTCAATTCGTCAGCAAGACATTTAGTTGCGGCCAATTCAAGAAACTATAAAAAACTATATACACAGTTCGCTGCGATTAATTTGTCAGTAAGACAGTTCACTGCATTAGGTCTTAGACGAGACAGTTCGCTGTGGGAGCAATTCGTCTTGGTACAATTTACGGCCAGGTATTGTACCGCTGTGAAACACTGCACTCTGTATATGACTCAGAATTGAACCTACAAATTCTAGTTGAGGAAGGTGTAATCGTAAGATATTCGACTTTATTTTAGTAGCATATTTAGTCCTTTTATCGTGTCTCGTTTAAAATCAATTACATTTGCATCACGAGTAGTTAGGATAAATTTTACAAACATTAATCTTTGTCATACATATACATAAATACACGCGGATATTGTAAAAAACACATATATTAAATAAGCTACAAAAAGAAATGTTGTGATTCCACCTAGTAAGGAATATTTCGCCGTGACCGTTTCGTAATGGTCAATTCGTCAGCAAGATACAGTTCACAGCAACCAATCCATCAACGACACAGTTCGCCGCGTTTAATTTGTAAGTAACTTAATCCATGAAAATGCCTGTTATATATATATACATATATTTCGTGGATTCGGGATAAGTGATAAACAGCAGAGAAACTTAACAATTTATTGATAAACACAAATAAATAACAATTTCTTAAAATAATCTTTGATACAGTCACAATTACTGAATAACGTCTAACAATTCGCACTTATTTCACAATAGCAGTCAATCGCATTACTATTACTCCTCTCCGTCCAAAGCGGTCCCTTATATATGAAATTAAATCCTTCTAGAAGTATCTCCAAAGTTACAACGAAAAACAACCTTCTAGAATCCAACGTTCCAACAGCCACTCGAATATTCCCAGATTCTAAGAACGGCGACTCACTCACACTACTTTCTGGGCGACAGGTCCGGACCGGCTTGTAACATTCCTATAGATATTAAGTTTTAAAAACATAATTTTAGACTACATGTTAGTATTAACGAATGCGAGTTAACACAAAACGACTTTGCTTAACTAATAAAAAGGCTCTCATTAATAACACTAATTGGTCTTAAACAACAAAGGTATAGGTATAAGTGTTACAGGTCCTAATGTTATGTTCTCAGTAACTCTGGCAAAAGACAAGCTGCTTTGAAGGCGTTACAATCTACCACGTTCGAGTCCAATATAGTCTGGAACTACAAACAGTCTCTTAAGCAACTGGCTAAACAAACAAAGCGGGAACCAGGGCATAAAGGGATTGTAGGATAGAGATTGATGATAGTCTTGCAGAAGAAGGAGTTAGTACTCTTTTTTATAGGACCTAAACCTTTTTGTGGCATCTCAAAATGTCACATTATGGTTTATTAATGACGTTCAAAATTTGGAAAAAGAACTCTGTACAAACAAACCATGCAAAAGCACTGAAGCCAAAGACAAGTAAAAAAGTTAAATTCTTGTTGAGAAAGGTGCAGTCAAAAGATATTCGATACCATTTTAGTAGCATATTTGGTCGTTTTGTCGTGTCTGGTACGAGTATTTAGGATAAATTTTACAATAATCTTAAGGTTTGCCATATATTTTTAAATACACATTACAAAAGCAACTACTCGAAGACATTGTAAAAAACTAATGAATTAAATAAACTAGAAAACAATTGTTGGTAAGGAATATTTCGCCGTGTCCGTTTCGTAGAGGTCAATTCGTCAACGAGACAATTGGTTGCGGTCAATTCGTCAGCGACCTAATTCACAGCTGCTAACTCATCAACAATACAGTTTGCCTCAATTAATTTGTTTGTGAGACAGTTCACAGCAGTCAGTTCTTACCCGAGACAGTTCTCTGTGGGAACAATTCGTCTTGGTACACTTTTTGGTCAGTCATTGTACCTCTTTGAAACACAGGACTCTGTATATGATAAAAATATTACCTTGGGTCTTTTAACATAAACATTTATAAGATAAATAAAATAGTTTGGTCGGAAGTTAAAATCTAATTCAGATTTCACGTTTTGAAAATACAAGTTGGATGAAAAGTTTTGAAAGAAAAATGAAGGATTGTGTAATTTTTAATGAAATTGGCTTTTTTATTTAATATTATCTTCCTCAGCTTAAACACACTCATTCCAATGATACACCAGTAATTTTATACAATCTCTGTAATTTTTTGCAGGAAGCTTTGCAAAATATTGTTCCACAGCTGCAATAGCTTCTTCTTTCGACAAAAAACGCTTTCCACGAAGAAATTGTTTAAATTTTCTGAAAAGGAAATGGTCGGAGGGAGCCAAATCTTCTGGATACGGTGGGTGTTTAAGCAACTCGTACTTTAATTCGTTTAATTTAGCCTTCGTCAACATACTTGTGTGCACACGTGCAATGTCTTGATAAAAAAAATGATGTAAACCGGGTTTTTTTCACGAAGTTTTTTTATCCAAATGGTTCAAAAGATTGCAATTATATTCAGAGTTAATTGTTTTCCCGTTTTCAACATAATTCATCAACAAAACAATTTTTGCATCTTAATGTCATAACTTTTTTTGCCGATCGGTCTGACTTTACCTGTTTTGGAGCTAAAGAACCAGCTGCAGAACACTGTAAACTTTTTTGCTTCAGTGTAGGATCATAATAGTAGATCCAAGTAGTTATAAAACAACCCACAAAATAGGTTTTATTCTGCTGAAAATGCTCCAAATTATTTCAAACTTGTTGGTTTCTAAGATATATTTAAAATTTTGATGTTTTTTTTTTTATTTTAAACGCGTTTTCTAAAATTCTAAAATTTATTTTAAATTTAAAGAGTTCAGTTTTTGATATATTTTTTGTTTTTCAGATATTGAATTTTTTTTGTAAGAACCGCTTTTGAGATAAAAAAAAACAAATAAGATACCTACCCGAAATTAAAAAAGGAATCATGCTTAGTTTTTACAATGCTGACAATAAAAACAACGTCTCTGTGGAATCTTAGTTATTAAAAATAAAATCTAGGCAATCTTAAAAAAATTAAGACAGTTAAATAAATACAGCAATTAAGTTCAAAGTCAGTATAAATCCTACGGGAGAACTCCATCTTGATTTAATCAACGTTGGGGTAGCACTTGGAATTAACCCGATCCTTACCGATATGCAAATGAAGTAAACGATTTGCGATAGAATTTATTGGGTAGTTAACCCGATAATAATCTTTTTAGAACAAATTGGGAGTTGCATACTATCTTTAAGGCATACAATAAAAATTTATTACTCAATTCAATACTGACGGAAATACAATAAAAACATTTTTTGCAAGAAGAATGTAAAAGAGAAATTTTAAGATAAAAACAGTTCAAGCTCAAAATAATAATCTAAAATCAATCATTACCTAATTGTAATATACGATTGCAGTATGGTGGCTTAGACTCCCATGTGCAAGATTTAATGGGACTTAACTTGGCGCAATCACCTTTAAATAAATTTTGATTTGTTATTTGTACTGCTTAATGATTAAAAGATTAAGGGCATTTAGAAGTTATTGTCCAGGAGCCTTTCTAGTTTTTTTTTTATACACGGTAAGATTTTGGTCGCTGAATACCCTAGGAGCTTAGCTGGTAGACTTTTTTTGATAGACTCTGCAATTTCGTTCGCTGATTCCTCCATTGGATTTCTAGTACAATTATTTTAACAAATACAGTAAAATTTTATTATCAGAATCCCCTAGTTGCGTTCTGGTTCCATTTTGTTAATGAAAACAGTAAATAAAATTTTTTTTAGTGGAATCCTTTGGTAGCTTTCTAGTATACTTGTTTGTATGGATACAGTAGGATTTCCTTAGCAGATTAACACTGGATTCTTTCAGGTACTATTGTTTAAATGAACAAATTAAAATTTGATTTTTTGAATTCTGTAGAAGCCTTTCTGGTTAATTAGTTTGATGAATACGTATACAGTGTTAGTAAAGTAAACTTACTTATAATAATCACCCTATGGATCCAGAAGATTATGAAGAGTGACGAAGATGATTCAATAAGTTAGTTTAAAAATAATAAATTGTAGCCCATAAATTTGTAGGTTAAGAATCACTACCATCACCGGTGTGGAAAGGAAGCAAAAAAACTAGTATAAAAATGAACGATGTAAAGAATGAAAGCTCATTCAGGACCAACATTAGAAAATATAGATTAATTCTAAAGATGATTAAAAAGACTAGATAACATGATGCGAAGCATTATGCACACAGTTATTTATAGTTTGTTCCAAAATCGCTCTATTTGTTGGGTTGAATCCTATATGCCAAAATTATTTCTGATTATTCATTTAATAATGTGATCATCAATAATATAATATTTAAAATATTAAACTGGATTCTAAAGAAATGAATAAAACAAATTTTCATCACATATTGCACCATCTCTGTTCAATAACTTTTCACAACAGTTGGTTGCAGTATGTTTTCGAGTAACGACTCCTAACTGAAATATAGACGTGAATTAAAAGCAAGCCAAATATTCTACTTAGCAAATTTATTATTTTAGGAATACGAATTCCTCTTAATTTATTTGCAAAATATACAGCGTAAAATCGGTAAAATTGTACGGTGGTCTGTTATTTAGACGAATTTAACAATTACAACGAACGCCTATATGTGGAAAGTGGGAATGACAAATGACAGCAAACAAAAGTTTAAAATTTTATATAGCGGAGGAGAAGAAGCATAGTTTTTTATCTGACTGAATTTACGAATGAAAAACATGACGCAATAAAATAATTAATTTTATTTTCTTCTAGTATTCGGACATTTTTGTCAAAGTGATGTTGTTAAATGGGCTTTGTGTATTTAATTGATCTTCATATTAAAAGATTTGCAAAAGGGGAATCTTTGAAATCAGAAAATGCCTTAAAAAAAACTCCGATTAAATGCAAATGACTTGCCTACGCTTTCGAAAATCAGATCGGTTTTGTTTCCAAAGATACCTTTCTTCTTCATCAAATGACTATTCCTTACGAATAATGGAGATCATCCTGGATATGATAACTTTGTTCAAGGCTGCTTTAAGTTCTTCTTCATTCTCTGCACCCCTACCTTGCTAGTCAATCTGTCCAAATTCTTAATATATCCTTCTGTAAAGCCACATTTCGAAGGCCTCAAGTTTTGTTTCTAAAATGAGGTTTTCTTTGTTTTCTCTGGATTATTTGCAATTCAAACTTCTGTTTTCAAAACATAAGTAAAGTATATATGCAGAATTAGAAACAATAATTAAACATAAATATCAGAAAAACATTCTTTAGTTGAGTTATATGTTCTGTTTGGTAATAAGAAGTAAAAATATTTTACTTTTTACCTAACTTACTCTTTATACATTTCTTATTTTAAAAATTTTCGACTACATCTTCGAATTCATATATATTATATTCTTCTGTACCTGTTTATGTCACTGAACTCCTTCTAAACGGCTGGACCGAATTTCATAAAATGTTTTGTATATGTTCAAATGTGGTGTATGAATTAGATAAGGTAAGGTGGCACAATTAATATCTTATATATTTTAACGAGCAATTACTACTTAATTAAGCACTTTGACGACATCGTAACGTGGCGCACTTAATATCACATATATTTAAATGAGCAATTCGTGTTTAAATATTATGACGCTACCGGAGGGTGGCGCAGTTAATATCCCATATATTTAAACGAGAAATTCTCACTAAATGAAGTACTATGACGTCACCGTAAGGTGGCGCAATTGATATCTATCTATTTAATCGATAAATTACAACGAAAAAATAGTATAAACCTGATAACTAACGAGAAGATATAATGAAATCGATAAAATAAAAAAAAACATTGAAAACAATAAAAAAAATCGTAATAATTTGAAAAAAACGAAAAGTGGAAAGTGTTTTGCGGTACAAAGTCCGCTGGGTCAGCTAGTCCTTTCTTAAATTGCTTCCAAAATGATTTATGCAATCAAATATTAGATAACAACATAGTATATAAATGCCAAGTATAATTCGTTCGGATATAATACTGTAACGGGATAACCGTAAAGGAACGGACCTTAATTTGAAAGATTGTTGTTGACAGTTGATTTTTAGAAGTTTGTAAAAAAATCAACTGACCATTTTAAATAATGTTTCTAGAAAATTCTAGAAACTTCTAAACACACTGACTAGATTAAATAATGTTGTATATAAGGGGATGCATGGGCCGTTAACGTCAGTTCGAGTCAAGTGTTCAGAAGAGTTCATTGTATTGTCAAGTAGTTAGACGTTATCCAGCAGAGTTCAGTGTATCTTAACAATTTTGTAAATAAATTGTGTAAAAAGCCCCCATACGTGTTTCAATACTGTCAAACTAATTTGGGTGTAGGACATAAAGAAATACAAAGCAAAGAACAGACGGATAGTCTTGAAAAAAATAAGATCAACTACAATATTTTTAAACCAAGATCAATTCTATGGATATTAAAAAGTACGATCCGGAGCCGGATGAAAGTTGGATCTGCAGACAAAAAGATTCACTCATCACTGTCAGCACAGCACATCTCTATTCAAATACACAGCAAAATAAATATTGAACAGACGAAGGCTAGAATAACTGAATCACATACTGTGCCACTGCAAGGCATTGAATCGCAGGTGATATTCAATTTTTGCAGACTTTAAAGTAACTCCTCAAATATGTATATGGTGCACAAAATCTATAGGCCTGTATAAATTAGTACAGGGAAGTTAATGGAATAGGTGCCATGAACCAATGACAGTAGTACAATAAGCCTAATTTCGCTTAAGTACAACCAATGAATATATGCCAGACGGACCTTAAAAAAAACTGTAATACCTAAATAACGAAAGTTTTTTTTTTGTGATCCAATATGATCTCGCTCCAAACCTTTATATTCACCAACAGAATCATATATAATTCAAAAAATAAAAGGAAAAAAACATAAGTATTTAAGATTTACAGCCCTGCTTATATCAAAATACACTAAAAGTCTTCAAATATAAAAAATCAAAACGTACTAACAAGGACTTTAAGCAGAAAAATAATTATTACCTTTCGTTGGTATATTCATGCAAGGACAAAAAAGTAAATGCTAAAATTAGAAACGGGCATTGACTGTGGATCTTTATCCGGATAGTAAGAAAAATCTTATACAGAACTCGGAGCGAAAGTCGATCTCACTCTGAAGGATTGCACTTTTAGTTTCGCCGTCTGGAGTAAAACAATTATTTTTGGTTTTTAGTAAATATTAATATAAATGTTTGAATATATTAATTTGATTTTTGTTCGGGGACACGTTTTCTCAGTAGAATGAATACTTAGTAATTGTTTCGCTTTTTGGTCGTTAAATACAACTCATGTCACATGTGACACGTACTCACTTTCTCCCTAAGCGCATATAGCGACATTTTTTTCAATTTCTCCTTAATGTCATTTAATATATTCCTCTTTGTATACTTCCAAAAATTTAAAAATCCCATGAGAGATATCGTTTACTAAAAAAAAAACGAAATAATTACTGAGCATTCACAGTGGGTTCTACTCAGACTGCTAAAGATTTTATGGGTGGACCACATCACGAATATTAAAGTGCTTAGAAGAGCAAATCGTGAACGAGAGCTATTTGAAATAATAAAAAAACGAAAGACCGCTTATTTGGGACATATAATGAGAAATAACAGATACGATTTGCTCAGGCTTATAATGGAGGGAAAGATCGAAGGTAAACGCGGCATTGGAAGGAAGAAGCACTCCTGGCTTAAGAATATTCGGGACTGGACGGTTCTAGATGCCCATTCTCTGTTCCGAATAGCGCAGGATCGACAAGAGTTCTCCACAATTGTGTCCAACCTCCGATAACTGGAGATGGCACCATAAGAAGAAGATTCACAGCTTAGTTGCGTTTCCGCGTAGAAGCAAATGTTGCAGGTTCAACTCCTGCTGGATGCGACATTTTTTTTCAAATTCTCCTTAATATTATTTGATATATTCCTGTTTGTATACTTTTTAAATTTCAAAAAAAGAACAATAATTTATTTTGTTGTTATGGATTTTGTTATTGATGAGAACTGTCATTAATTAAATCTGAAAAAGATGTCATTAAAAAAATACAATTGTAAAAATATAGAATTTAAATAAAAATATAAGGAAATTAAATTAAAATAAAAATAGATAATAAAAAGAGTTAATTATAAAGGAAAAACATAAAAAGAAGTAAATAGCAGAAAGAAGACAGGTATAGAAGAGCTGATAAATGGTAAAGCAGAGGGTCAAAAGACAGCAAGTTAAGCAACAGGAAGAAGGAGATGGAAAGAAGTGGAGTGGGAAGAGAAATAAGGAAAAAATTTTTTAAATAATTTTTTGTTATAGCAATCAATATTTGTGCCAGAATCGACAACTCAGTAATTGTATTGATTGGAAGGTGTTCCCGCAGAGAGATCCATATCAATATATACTTAATCTACATTTTAAATCTTTTTTTTTAACCGTTTAATTAGTTTTTTGTTTATGTTTTTATATATTTCTTTGATATGTGTTAAGGAAAGTAGTAATATATAAGTTTTGGATAAACCTCACGACTTTAGTCTTGAAACAAGAAAGTAATTTTCCAAAGCATAGACAATCAGTTAAAGAGGTTTTTTTCAGCTGGCTATAAATGGCTGTTTCTTCTCTGTAAAATAATCTCAGTTTATTGAGATGAACAGTCAATTTAGCTCTCATCACTTACATTAGTTACATATATCCTTAGATCCTAAATTATGAAGTTAATTAGTTGTTCAATGTCAAAATGTATTATAAAGTTTATAACATTTAAGTATATTCTGGAATTTAAACTTTTAAACAATGGTTAAATTTATTGTTTAAGATAAGAATTAAGTAGTTAGGAAAAATTTGGGTCAAACGTTAGAATTTAATTAAATTCTACTTTAAATATAGTCAAAATTTGGTTAAATTCTAAATTTAAAATAAAGTTTAGGAACGTTTCTTGTGGTAATCCAACACCCTACACAGAAGAAATACCGATAAAACTATTTTCTGGTTAATAACATACACATAATATCTGATATAATCTTCATAAAATCATATTAAAATAAATTAATCGATTTTGTAAGCACTTGACTTCAATGGTTTTATTATTACACCCGAACTGTACTATTTATAAATAGTAAACATATCAATAATAATTAGAGTGATGAAAATTAATATCGACAAGATAAACAAATCAGTCAATTGGAATATACACAAACATATTATACGCTTCGATGAGTGTTAATTTTAATTATAAAAAGCTTAAATAACTCAATAAAACACGGAAGGCAGCCAGACGTGAAAATTGTTCATGTAATTGCTATATATCAACCATAATTTAATAACGAGAAGGAGTAAAAGAACAAACTGAAAAATTATAATAACAATTATTAGAATAACCATAACTAATAGGGATAATAGTACAGGTATTATTTTATTGTCGTATCTACTCCAATAAAGAACTATAATCGTTGATCTTTTGAACCAAAAAATTACAGAACAACTAGACAATCTCGTTTTTTTAATCGACATCAAGAAAAAAAGTTTATTATTATTAAATAATTTCATTGTTGCGTGATTGTTGGAATACAAAATTATCCACAACTAATATTAAATCATCGAGGGAGAAGATGTACGATGCCTGCTGCTTTAATTTCGGGATAGAAGAAAAAATGTCTTAACTGTCTGTCAAAATATTCACCCTTACATTCGATACACTTTCGCATGGGAGTAAACCAATTGTCAAAATATTTTTTCCAGTCAGAAGATAGCACAACCAAAAGTTCCTTTGTAAATGCTTCAACGACATCATCTGGCGTTGAAAATCGCTGACGACGTATTTTTTTTTTTTTGAAACGTAAAAAAATCATTTGGACTTAAGTCAGGACTATACGAAGAATGGGATATCAATTGCACGTTTAGAGTGGTCAAATAATTCGTGTTTGTTGTGCCGTCTGGGAGCTTGAATTATCGTGATGCAGAATGATCCAGTGTTTCTTACCCTCTTTTCTCATTTCTTAAAAAACAAATGGTTAAGTACTACTTAGCATTTACAGTTTTACGATAGTCTAAATACTCTTCGACATCGTTTGACTTTTATTGGTTTTTCTTCATTCTGAAACACCCAAACCGTTGATTGTTGTTTCGTTCCCGTGTCGTATGCATAAATCCAACTTTCAATCTCGTATAACAAATTTGATATCCCTGAGTTGAATCGTTGTTTCTTTGCACTATGTGAACTTATTTTTGATCCTGAGTTAAATTGTGTGGAATCAAAAACGAACATAATTTTTTCACACCTAAGTGATCATGTAAAATTTAATTAATTTAATGCCTGAATTTCCCTATATGTTATCTGCTGTTTTTGATATTGTCGGTCAACCTTCACAAAAGTCAAAACTCAGAGTACTCCAACCAAAAATAAATTCTTCATACCACCAAAATTCAGTTCATCAGTTCTTAATGAAGCCTCATCACCAAATACAGTTTTTAGATCATCGATGCACTTCTTTTTACTTTGTTTCTATCGGAACTAAAATTATTGCAAGTTTATTTAAATCCATGTTTTTTGCACTTATTGTCTATTCTAAACTGATATTGTAATTGCGAAGCTCAATATGATTATATTTTGTCACTTTTCGTTAACAGCACAAATTTCAAGCATTACAGATTTTCATATGTGACCTATCTGATAGCTAAAATGTTACCGCATCTCGAAATTAAAGCAGTAACCCTCGTAAATTAGTATATTAATAAAATTAAAGAGATCAACGAATGTAAAATCAAAAAGGTGTGATTGTTTTTATTTAATACTCCACTATAAGCGGCATTAAGAACCTTTCAAACAAAAGGTATGAATAGTAAGCAAGTTTAAGTTCTTAATGTATTCAGAATTGGAGAATTTAGAATGCAGTAACGACCATACATAATTTGAGTATTTTTGTAGATTTATTTTGTTTCGGGTAAAAAGTTTGACCAGTTTCTAGTCTTAGTTAATATTTCTTATAGAAAATCAACAAGATTGGGTTGTCTGACAAGAAATCCTCCAAGTAAACGTAAAAGCAACGAGAAATCTTCAAGTAGAAACCTAATCATCTACTAAAAAACGAGCTAAAGAATTTTTGAATACTAATGTATAATAATATTTTTTTTTAGAATTATCCCTCCGTTTATCCTAATCTCCAAAATATTTTTACGCTTGCATCGGAGAAATTTTATCCTTTTTCTGAGCATGTTTTTATGCGTGTCTCGGGTATGCAGTTTTTTTGTTTGTATCAGTGAAATCTTTTATTCTGTCGTGAGTCTGTGTTTACTGCTTGTTTTGGTAAGATTGTTTCCTTCTCCAGAGCAAACTTTGTGTTTATTTATGGCAGTCTTTTTATACTTGTGTTGGGTAGGTTTTATGCTTGTCTCGACAGGTTTTTATGTTTGTCGCGGGAACGTTTTTATACTTTTCCCGGAAAGATTTTTATGCTTGTCTCGGCAGTTTTTTTTCCTAAGAAGGTATTTCGCGTATATTTTCTAGCTAAGTACAAGTTTTTGACTTGCATTGGCGAGACCTTTAATGCTTATCTTGAGCTAGTGATTTATCATTCTCTAGAGCAAAATTTATACCTGTTTTACGTAGGTTTTATGCATGTATCGAGCAGGTTTTTTTGCTTGTCACAAGCAAGGTTTTAACCTTGTACCGACTAGATTTTTATGCTTATTGTACACAGTTTCGTCATATTTTCATATTTATTTCTTGAGGACTACCTTGTAAATCACTTGATTTTACACCAAAGAATAAGATTATTTTGATTTGAGTTTGCCTTGGCTTTGCAAAGAATTTAGAAGGTGGCGATACCTATCGCCCACAACGAATTGATTTTGGTGGAAAACCCTAACGGTGGAATTTTAACGGTTTTTCGAACATCGTGAATATAAGGCATACGTAAAGCAGTAGGTACATATCTGCTTGTGTGTCATTTCTTCAGTGTGAGCTATAACTCTTGAATAAAGTAATGAAATTTGGTATATAGAATCCTCATATCATGGGAAAGAGCCCTTTTGATTTTAATCTAAATTGGATAACACTAACGGTAACATTTTGACGGTTTTCCGAAACTCGTGTATATAATGCGAGCGGGGCGAATTGTTCGCTAATTTGAGTCTTATTTTGTTCAAGCTTTTTCATCAATGTATTCTTTTGATTCTAGTCTTAATTTTGTGTTTTTGTTGACTTGCTTGATAATAAATATTTATTTAGAAGAGTAAAGAATTCCAAATATCTCTTTTTTCAATTTCGGTTCAATAAGATTTATTGCAGAATAAAGCTATCTTTTATTAGGAATTATGTTGTAGAAGGGAAGTTAAATTACTCTCATTTTAATGATATTGAAGTCCTGTTAGCATTAACACACGCGTAAAACTCTGTCAACGTCTGTAGAACCTACTTCTCTGAAAACGCTTTTAATTAGGTGTATCCATCTACATTTTAAACTTCTTGTAGTATCTTATAGTCACTACCAACCCTTTACCGTTCTAGAAGCTATTTTAACACCTACACAACTCGAACTCGATGGTGTAATAAAGGTTGTTTGAAAAATGTTGAAAGCGACACCTATCAACTAGTAAAGGAATCAAAATATTTACGCTGTTTAATATTTCAACTTCCACTTAAATACACAAAAATTTGCCAGTTTATTCTTTGTTTACGAGCAATTTAATTTGAGCTGTCAGTGTACTTTGTTACAATGGAAAAAACCGAATATTTTGCAGTAATAAAATTTTATCAGCAACAGAAAATCATACAAAAATGGTAATAGTGTACATAGAATCTGCTCTTTCATTTCCAATTGTGCATCTATGGGTTTTAGAGTTTAAAGGTGTTCATACAAGCATCGATGACGAACCACGTAGTGGACGTGCAAAAATTGCAACAACATCAGAAATCATTAAGCTGGTCTATAATATTGTTTGATTAAGCATGAAATTGCTTTATGCTTTGTAAAATGCTTATTCGTTACAATTTTAGTCTTAAGATTAGATAATAATTAGATATTTTTACCTATACCCTGCTGTAGCACTCACTGTCCTTTTTAGGGTTGTGCTACAAATTAATGTTTCCTGTATTTTATTTAGGAGTTGTTCGTGGCAACTTTATCCTATTTAAGAAAGACCACTTGCCAAGTTCTTCCTGAAACAGACTGTTTCCACACAGACAGGTCGAACTTGGGTCGAGGAAACCACAGAAAACCCCGGCCGATACCATAGGCATTCCAGGTGAACGAGTACTCCATATTTTACACGTAGAATTACATATGAAAAAGCTGTTCGGAAAGTTGTGCCGAATTTGTTAACAATTCAACAAAAACTGAATCGAAAATAAATTCCTTAGCGTAATTAGGAGCATTTTACGCAAAATAAAATCGATTTTCTGCGTCGTTCTATAACTATGGATGAGTTTTGGATCTACCATTATGATCCTACAAAGAAACAAGACAGTGGACTGAAGCTGGTTCTTCAGCTCCAAAACAGATCGACAATAGTTATGACATCAGATTTTTGGGATGCAAAAAGTGTTTTGTTTTTTATTATTTTGAAAAAGATAAAAAAAATACTCAGAATGTTATTGCAACCTTTGGATACATAAATTCGTAAAACTAGACCTGGTTTGGAGAAGAAAACCATCATTTTTCATCAAGACAATCCACATATTCACACAGGTTTGTTAATGATGGCTAAATTGAACGAATTAAAGTACGAATTGCTTGACCACCTTCGTATTGACTAGATTTGGCTACCTCCGACTATTACCTGTTTAGAAACAATTCGATCGTGGAAAGCGTTTTTCGTTGAATGAAAAAGCAGACGTGGAACAATTTTTGCAGAGCTTGGTGGTTCAAGGTTTAAACTACAAGAATACATAATAATAAAAAAATATATTTAAAATAATATATTTAAAAAATTATAGTTAATTTACCTTAGTTGTTTAATAATACATTTAATAAATTTATTCTTTAAATGCTGAAATTTTAGGGTAATTACAGTTTATACTTCTCATTTAACGGTTCAAACTCTTTATTAAAACAAAACTAATTCCATTCAAAGTCCGAATGTAATGGAAAATGCTTTTCCGCACAATGGAATGATTAAAATGTAAGACCAAACTATTCGGATCAAAGTTATCTTTGATTTTATTGGCTTATAGATGTTCAATATACTCCCAAATAGGCAAAAAGTTTTGCAATTAACAGACGATTATGGGAAAATCGATGTTTTGAAGTTAGGTTTATTTATTTT
This sequence comes from Altica lythri, assembly GCA_964028335.1. Classification (NCBI taxonomy): domain Eukaryota; kingdom Metazoa; phylum Arthropoda; class Insecta; order Coleoptera; family Chrysomelidae; genus Altica; species Altica lythri. The sequence goes on along the minus strand of OZ034806.1, from coordinate 41,815,613 downwards.
TATGAAGTTTATTTGTGCAGCATTCGGAAACTATTATCTGCAGCATATTATGTCTTTATCACAGTTCACTATTCGCAGTAAAGTTACAAAAACCTATTGTTTATTTTCACACTGTGTGATTTTGTATTTTAGAGTTAAATGATTAACTTAAAAATATAAGTTCAGAACCCAAAAATAAGAACAAAGTATGCAAAGGAGTAATATTCGTTTTGTTAAATTGTTATGTACCTTCAAATTTGGATGAAATTAGTTTATTTTTTAAAATGGAAAAGAGCTAAATATATATTTTTTTATAAATATTAGTTACTAATAGAAACACTTCAAATAGCTATCTTTTAAAATATCCACTTGTATAAAAAGGGTGAAATTAGCAACCCCTGTTTTTTTACTACAACTTTTATACCTGCGAAATTTTATCATAAAAAAAATAACATTAGATACACTGATACATTTAGAATATTTTATCTACTCTATCTCATATTATGTATCAATTTTTAGTTCGTGATTATGGACAGCAGTGCGTGAAGGATTAAAAGTGTGCGTGAAATAACAATGTATTTTAAATGGGATTTACTTTTTCGCACTGTTTTTGGCACACCTTCATATAATCAAATATCCTTAGCATTCGCGTTGTCATGGTGTTGCTATGAGAGCATTAAATTTCAACAAAAGTTATTCCGACAGTTTTGTAGTTTTAATTTTCCAAATTTGAAAGGTATAAAAATTGTAGATATGAATTGAGAATAAATTGCTTTCTTGTAATTATTTTTTATTTGATTATCGTAGATAAAATATTGCATGAAACTGTACGTGAAGTGCTTTTTGTGCACTTACGCGATATATAGCACTCGCTTCGCTCGTGCTCTAAACATCGCGTGCGTGCTCAAAAAGCATACTTCACGAACTGTTTCATAAATAACTATTTTTACTATTTTTTTTTTTTTTTTCGTAAAACTGATCGTTTTGTAGTAAAACAATAAAATGTTTAAAACTGCATCATCATATTAGAAAATAAAAACGTTGTCACCGTTTATAGATAAGAACAGTAGGATCACTTTGCGCGCCGTCTTTAAAGTTCTTTGTACCACATTTCGCTCCGGTTTGTCGACGATTTTTGTGCAGTTTTTTAAGAACTAGTGAGCATCTATGCCAACTTTACCGTTTTCTTAGTAGATCTATCGATTTAGGAAGTAATTTACCGATATACCGTTTTTGCTACCTCATCTGCGAACTGAGAGCTTTGGTGGCATAAAACGTGTTTTTGTGAGAGTGATCCTACTATTTTTGTCTATATACGGTGACGTTGTGACGAAATGAGGGTTGGTAATTTCGCTCTTGTTGATAATAGAGACTCATTAAAGAATATCCTTTCGAGAGCCTTCTACTACTACAAAATATTTACCAAATTTTATATTTTCAATTTTTTTCAGTTTGAAGAAAAAAATGAAAAACCTAATTACAACCCCTTAATTTGCAGATGCCTAAGTATTTACCGAAGCGTTACCGCCGGGTATTACTCCATAGAAAACATTCTTTTTGTTTGGGTTTTAAATATTAATTTTTCGTTAGATTACTTAACTCTAAAACACCGTGTATATTTCCGGGTAAAATAGGCGCCTTTGCCTTCGTAATTGTAAAAACAAGCATAGATAAACTTGTTGTCTCTAGACCATAAATTTTCTTAATGGAGTAATATTTTAAATACCATAAAATAGAGAACATTTTATACATGAATACTACAGGACGTAGGTACGTAAAATTTTTCTACAATTATATCGTGATAGAGTAAGATGCAAGTCAGTATTACAGTTAAAGACAAGTTACTGAGTATTCTGTAGTATAGTTGGTACTCTTGAAGTACTCTTCATTGTGTTTATGTTTACTACCAGATTTAAAATGAAAGAAATGACAAATGGTGACCTTTAAGGTAGTTTAATGTATACCTATAGGTACAGTTGCTCAATAAAGTCTCCGTACACCACATAGTTTTCAAACAAATTAATTCTATATCAGTTTCTAAACTAAATTAATGTTTTTTGCTTTTTAAAATGTGATGGAAACTATCAAATTAATATAAAAACAATTGGAATATTTCAAATAATTTTATTTCTAAACCATTTCATAATTTAGCAAAACTAAATTTTAATATTTTGTAAATTATCGCTCGTAGTCGATTTGGTATGCTGTAGACTTGTAGAGTGTAGACCAAGTTCCTTGTCACTTTCTATTCTTCCATAATTTTAGTTTTAAGAGCTTCTTTGCTTGAAACATTATATTTTCGTATGCGGCACTTTAATTCCTCCCATAAGTGCTCTATTGGGTTAATATCCGGAAATTGTGGTGGTGTGTGCAACTGTTGACAGATATTATGAATCATCCATTGATTAACTCTTTTTGTAGTATGTTTCGGATTGTTATCTCGCTGAAACATATACCGTCCGGTGAGTCCAAGTTTGTTTACACTTGGCACCAAATTTTGTTTTAAAATGTCCAAAAGAATATGTTGATCCATAATTCCATCAATAAAAGATAATTTTCCTACTCTATCGGCCGACATACACCACACAGAAGTACATTTCCTCCACCATGTTTCACTGTAGGACAAAGATTTTTAATTTGCGTGCCATATTTTTTTCTCTATATCTTTGGCCTGCCATCTGAACCAAAAATATATATTTTGGTTTCTTTACCAAATATTACATTTTTCCAGAACTATAAAGGCTTAGAAACATATTTAGGGCAAATTCTATGATCGGCGCTTTCGATTTTTTTCAGAAATAAGAGGGTTCTTCCTCGCTGTTCTTTGATTATATCCAGCCCTATACAAACAATTTCTGGCCGCTTGCGGATTTATAACTGTCTCTGGCAAGTTTTGGAGCACTTAATTTTGGATTGTTGGCTATTGTTTTCAAAATCATGCGTTCCTCACAAACTGATAGTTTTTAAGGACGGCAAGTGCGTGATTTTATTTTAAGAGATCCAGTTATTTTACTTTGTTGTATAATGTACTTTACCGTTCAGAGTAGCTTACCAATTATTTCGCCAATTTTTCAGAGTGATTTGTTCTGTTTCCCTATATCTATTACGATTTTTCGTACCGGAAATCATTTCCCGATTTTTCTCAGTTATTTTTACGTAATTAAGATGCTTTTTATGCCAATTGTTAATAAAGACTTGATTTGATTGCGTCGATGTTGCCCTTTGATGACACATACTTGATAAAATACTATGAAAATGTTGCATATCTGCGGAAATTGTATTGAATGTATTAAGCGTATTTTTTAAATCCTATATTACTTACTGTTTTCGTTTATTAATTATTATTTCATTGACTTGCTACCTCTATTAAACTATAGCTGATTACAACCAAAATTAATATACAAAATTTATGGAAAAATAATAAAAGAACCAATATTGTACACGGAGTTTTTTGACTAACTGTATCTCAAACCGATCAAAGTTATTGGGAAATCTGTATAGTCCCATATATAGTAAACAAAATAAAAACAGAGTTTGCAACTTCAGCAAATGGTACCTACCTATATAAATAATATTTAACTATGCTTAGTTATGTCTCTATGGTATATAAATTATAAAGCTAATAATAGTATAATAAGAAACTGATGCAAAACAAGGGAAAACAATTAAGAATCCTTTAGAACTTTGAAAAATTCATGCATGTTGTGTTATCGCGTCTATCTAAAAATCTATGGATCCTATATGCATATAGTGTCATACATCAAAGCTGTGTTCAAAAAATTTTAAGATAAACATACCTTAACAAACAAATCAAAACGTTTAAAACAAATGTTAAAAGTCTTTCGAAATCCATTTGATCATAGATGTATTATAGATTTATGCGCATCAACAATAAAATACTTTTAAAGTAAACTCAGATCGCTCAGAAAAATCGACATAATTTATAGATTTAGTAAGTCACTGAATTAAAATTTTATTAATAAAAGTTATTTTTTTAGCTGTAAAACTTTACCGTCAAACATTACCTTTGTAAGCGCGCTGATAGGGTAAAATATGACTTTATGTTAAAAATATCACAGGTTGTTTAAAGTTGAAAGAGAAAATATATAACTAGAAATAAATCCAATATTAATTATAAATTAAAAGAATTGTTGTATTACAATTAAAAGACTTGTTTAAAAATTAAAATCCGTTGGTTTTATAGAAAAAAAAATGGTACATATTAAAGATTTGTTTAAAAGAACGAATCAGTTGGTTTTCTAGAAAAATAGTCCCAAAAACGGTTAAATATAAATATTGTTAAACTAGTTCAGAAGGTTTATCTATATCCTTTACTCTGCTTAATCTAATAAGGGATTAAAAGTGTTTTGTTTACAAATAAGTTTTATTTAATATTTTTAATGTAATCAGTAATAATAATTTAATTGTTAATAATGTATAAAGTTCTTAAATAAAGAACTCACAATTTAGTTACAGCTACTGGTAAGTTTTGCGGTACTTTCTCGAAGCCGGCAGTTCTGCAATAAATATCCTTAAGATCCTTAGAACACCTGCACAGTTCGTGGTCCTTATGAGGACACTTGGAAAGAGTGTCCTGTAAAGTGGAAGAAGTAGCCTGAAGGGCTAAAAACACCACCAAAAAGAACACTAAGAGTGGCGCGCAAGAGCCCCGCATGCTGTCGGGCAGCGGGTATTCGCGCACTTTGTCGCGATCTCTGCGATTTCTGTACGTTGTCGATCCTCAACGTAGACCGAGGGACTACTGAACTCTGTCGGCATGACAGAACGGGCCAGCGATCGCCATATGACCGGTTTGCGGAGTTTACCACGCGTGCTTTCTTCGACGGACACTTTCTTAAGGAAGGATTGCGGATGATTGGTACAGCTGAAGATGAACGATGGTAATTTGCAATTTCTTTAAAAGCATAATTCATGCTTCACAGTTTGGAAGGAAAATAATCAAAGATATTACTTCACCACTAGATTAGTTATTTAAAACAATTCTTTGACAAGGGTAATTTTTAAAAGTTTTCAATCAATTGTTTTTAACATAATAGGGTATTACTTTTTTGAGTGATTAATCACAAAAGGGAATTAAAGCACCTATACTACCTTATTCTGTGTGATAAAAATTACAGCACTAAATAGTAATATTCCCTGATAAGGAATTTTTTTGATTTTAACTATTCCGTGATAATTCCCCACACGAAAATTGCACACAGCATAATCCGCACTGTCATAAACACCCACACGCGAAATACCCCGTCACGGAAAATTGCACACACCGAAAAATGCCCACATGGAAAAATGCCCAAGTAGAAAAGTACCCACTTAGAAAAATGAACACAGAAAACTGGGCATATTATTTTCACGTTAATATTATTATACATTTTTCTTACAAAGTTTAATTGTCTATAGTATTTAGGCGCCAGTATTTAGAAAAAAATATTATTGCTTGTTTAGAACAAGTTGTACCCAAATTTATTCATTCTCTTGATTGAATTAGGGCGTTACAAAAAATGACTTATCTGTAAGATGAGAGGATGCCATAATTTTTGAAGTTATACTTCTATTCGTCGACCCGGTAGATAAATTTATATGGGATTAAATTGGCAAAATCATTACGTATGTAATGGTGTGAATAAGAGAGAAAGAGAGACAAAAACACTTATAAAGTATATTGGTCGTTAAAAACAAATATGAAATATTTACCACATGTTATTAGTCATAACTATAAGTCCTTTGAGTACCGTTTAAACATTCAGTACATTGAAAAGAGATAGATATTCAAAAAACAGTCTGAGCTAATGTATTAATATCATAGTGACATATAACATTGTGTTTAACATATTATTTTATAATTTTGTCACGTAAGTATACATATAAAATTTAGTATTTTATATTATTAATATCAACAATAATATTCAGTAATGAGTATTGTATTGTATTCTAAAGTATCGTCACATGGTTGCAGTATATCCTGCACTATGCTTCTGAAGTTGTTCGCTACATAAACAGAATGGTCGAGGAAATAAAGCACTAAAATCAGCAAAACCTCCGAAATTTGTTTATTCCGAACAGACAATATATAGAAAAATTACAATTCGGTAAGTATTGTTGGAAATGGGTTCAGTTTTTCTACACCAGATTTATCGGAGATATGGTATCTCCAATGTTCCCATTTTGGGGGTTGTGTGCAAAAATTAGTACGAAATAACTAATCCTAACGGTTGTTTAAAATTTTAGAAAGTACCTATACAAACAAGAAAGCAGAAGGATGTGCAAACAACAATAGTATTTTGTGTGGCAAGGGGTGTAACAAGACGATTTCTGTCATCGCCCTCGTCAGAAATCGTCTTTGTTTCATCTATATTTTTTATATCACATGCATTGAAACAGCGAGTTTTGTTCTCTGTAGCCAGTCGAAGTAAGAATAATTCAGACCAATGCAACTGTCAGTCTGACAGACTTAAAATAAAAACATATAGTATATTGTAATACAAGTGTTACAATGACAGAGGTTTCGTAGTACGAGTTCAGTTTGTGAAACGAACCGCGAAGCGGTGAGTTTCGCAAAGAACTAGTACTACAAACCGTCATTGTAACTCGAGTGTTACATACTATTTTTTATAATGAACTTTTAAAAGTATAAAAAAAAATAAAATGAGAGTTTTTCGAAATATTTATTTATGTTGGCAATCTTGACAGTTTTGACACTTGTCAGTTTTAATGATTTTAAATTAGAATGTTTGTCAAATTTGTATAAAATATTCCGAATTTAGCAATAACGCTGATAATGTAATTAATAATTTACTACAACATACTTTTTGATTTACTACCTGAACTCTTTCGTTGAAAATAAGTGCAGTGCAACCAATTGTGTAAAACAAAAAGTTACCAAAAACAGTGTTACTATGAATCTATTTCGATACTGTTTTTAGTGTCGAAATAGAAACTTTGTGAACGTGAATTATAAAAATATTATTTATGTCTTTATTTCAAGTCTATCACACTGACAGTTGTTTCTCCGCTAACGGAAATGTTTTTTGTACAACTGCCCTATTTTGATAATGAAATGGGCGAATTTGCAATGAGAATAAACTAAACCTTGTTAAAAGTAAACTAAACCGTGTTAAAAGTAAACTAAAGCTTGTTAATAGTTATTTATGATATGAGTGTTAAAAGTGAGGTTTTATTTTGTGAGTGAAAACGTTTGTGAAATGAGCGGAGCGAATTGAACAATTTCACGAACAAAATAAAATCACTTTTAACACAAACACCATACAATGTTTTTTGTACAACTTCCCTATTTTGATAATGAAACGAGCAAATTTGCAATGACAATAAACCAAACCGTGTTAAAAGTAAACTAAACCGTGTTAAAAGTAAACTTGTTTACATGGCAACGTGTTAAAAGTATTTTTAACACGCTGCTATGTAAACAATCGTTTTTAACATTGTTTGCTATCATTAAAAGTGCCACTTTTAATGACAGTTGTACAAAAAAGTATTTTTAACACGCTTCCATGTGAACAATCAATTTTAACATTGTTTGCTATCATTAAAAGTGTCACTTTTAATGACAGTTGTACAAAAACTATTTATTTACAATTTTTTTTTTAATTTTTATACAGGAGAGAATCCAGAAGGATATGCAAGCTTTTGGAACTCAGCTACAAAAAACTCAGCAACAAAACAAAAATCAAAATGTACAAGACATTGATTAGACCAGTTATCACCTATGCAATGGAAACCACAACGTTAACAAAAAAGATGTGAGAATAGTGGAAAGAAAATTAATAAGATTAATATTGGGACCCAAAATAACAAGCGATGGGGAAATAAGAATGAAGACTAACAAAGAAGTTAAACATTAAATGGGAGAAGAGTACATAGTAATATACATAAAAGCAAGGTGAATAGAATGGGCAGGGGCCACATAATGAGAACCAGATAGAGGAAGACGTAAAAGGAATGAAAATAAAAGACTGAAAGACGAAGTGCAAAAACAGAAAAGATCGGAAAAAGATAATCAACACCGCAAAAACAAATGCAGACCTAAAAAGAAATATTAAACTCAATATAAATTCTATCAGTTTTAATTATAATGATTTTATCTACTCTACCTCATATTATGTATCAATTTTTAGTTCGTGAAAACTGTCATTATAGACAGCAGTGCGTGAAGGATTGAAAGTGTGCGTGAAGTAACAATGTATTTTAAATGGGATTTACTTTTTCGCACTGTTTTTGACACACCTTCATATAATCAAATATCCTTAGCATTCGCGTTGCCATGGTGTTGCTATAAGAGCATTTGTTTTGTTAGTATCTTGTAAATAAATTGAAAATAAATTGCTTTCTTGTAATTATTTTTTATTTGATTATCGTAGATAAAATATTGTATGAAACTGTGCGTGAAGTGCTTTTTGCGCACTTGTTTCATAAATAACTATTTTAAATTTATTTAAATGTATTATGTACCTACTATTTTTTAATATCTGCTTTAAAAGTTGCATTGATATTTCTATTGTAACATTTGCAGAACGCGTACACAATCAAATTCGCTTTAACGTATTTCCCTAACGAAAATATAGGTAACAGTGGAAAACATACTTCTATTTGGAGGAATTTTACTACTACTACTACTTATATTTAAAAAATAACCAATTATTTTATTAATTTAGGTTTTGCCATCTTCGGTGTTTTTGGACCTTTGTGATTTTGTCATTTTATAGGTGCTTTCTGTTTGTGTAATTGTAGGTCTATTCGTATCATTTTGAAGGGACTTGTTTGAAGACTTTCGTATTTGTTGTCGATGTTTGTGGTTTAAATGCTTGAAATAAATTTTTAAACAAAGTCGTTGAGAAACATACGTTACTCTCGCATTTTGAGTCAGTGCGACAAGCAGCTTTTGTGATATCAAGTTGTTGATGGGCCCAAGTTACTTTTTATTACATCAGCTGTTTGCTAGTGAAAGTCCTGTCAAAATCAGTCCAGGCGTTCCAGAGATTAGCCGAAACAGACAGACAAAAATGATAATATACGTTATTTTGCTATATGCACTGTAAAAAGTGGTTAGTTTAATAAAAAAAAAACAGTTCAATCTTATTCATTTGTTTATTTGTTATTTAATATAATCTATACATATCTATATATCTATATATCTATACATATAATAAAACTGTAGAAATCTATATGTTTGTGCACGCATCACATGAAAACTACTGATCCTATTCGAATGCGGTTTTCAAAGACGTATTTGTCTTCTTTCAACTTAACATCTGGTGTATAAAACTTTCTCCCCCCACCCATTTAACGGGGTGAGGAAAGAAATTTTTATACAAAAATCAACACGACACGCGAACAACGTCGCGGGTACATCGAAATAGAACCCAAAAATGTGTTAGATTTTTTTTCTGTCTGTCTGTATGTTTGTGCGCGCATCACATGAAAACTACTGATCCGATTCGAATGCAGTTTTCACAGATGTATTTGTCTTCTTTCAACTTAACATCTGGTTTATAAAAATTTCTCTCCCATTCCTTAAATGGGGTGGGGTAAGAAATTTTTATACAACAATCACACGCCACGCGAATGACGTTGCGAGTACAACTAGTCTATAATAAAACTGTAGAAATGAAAATAATAAGCGGGGGGTGTTACTACATCGATATAGAACCCCAAAATGTGGTTAGATTTTCTTTTGTTTCTCTGTATGTTTGTGCGCGCATCACATGAAAACTACTGATCCGATTCGAATGCGGTTTTCACAAATGTATTTGTCTTCTTTTAACTAAACGTCTGGTGTATAAAAATTTCTCCCCCACCTCTTTAACAAGATGGGGGAAGAAATTTTTTATACAACAAAATACGCCACGCGAACGACGTCGCGGATACAGTTAGTACTAAAATAAATAATAGTTAAAAAATAAAAAAAAGTGTTTTAGAAAAAGGATACCTACTTCTAGAATTACTGCAGAAGTCCCAATATAGTTTACAGTACTTACATTACAAAGAACGAAAATCTCAGCACTTACTAAATTATCTCATTGCTACTACACTGTGGGTAGCAGTAGGTAGGAAGTTGAATTTCTTATCAGGTTATTAAAAAAAACTTTTTTGGTCCTCGGTCTAGAAACAATACTTCAAAATCATTCGGAAAATGATATTTTTCGGTCTGGGATGAAAAAAAAACTTTTTTGGTCCTCCGTCCAGAAACAATACTATTAATTACTTCAAAATCGTCCGGAAAATGGCATTTTCCGGCCTAGGCCGGCAAAGTAGCTTTTAGATTATCTAAAGAGATGGCGCTATGAGTTTAAATTTTGTCATCAAAAATACATAATGAATAATACAAATTTTAATTAAATTTATTTAAAAACAGCGTATAATATACTAAACTTACCTATAACTTTTTCCAAACATAAGCAGGATTCTAATTTACATTATTTCTCTCACAACTTGTATTATAAAATTTGACATTTATGTCAATTTAGAACTACTTATCATTCGATTATGAAAATAGTTCATTGTCTCTGCTATCTTTATTTATAAAATTATTAGATATTAATGTTAATATTTTCAATATAACAATTTTTACTGTGCTGCTTATTAGCACAGTATTTGTATGTATAAAAATTAAGGAACTTGAAATCGATTATCAGAAAATCATTCCTTATTACTAATTTTTTTAATCCTGCAATAGATGTCAATAAACATGTAATCTTGTATGTCACAAACTAAAAAAGCACAGGTAAAAAGTTTTTGAACTTGTTGTTTGCAACATATGTTAATTAAAACACTAATAACACTAGTAACACGTATATTCAGTATCAAACAAGTTATTAAACAACTATATAAATATAATTATATTAACATCATATATGTTTAACATCACGTTATACCATTACCAGTTGACTGACAGTCTGTCGTCTTCTAGTCACTGGTCTAACTTCAGGTAGGACAAACAGTCAACTGTTGAACATAACAGAACTTTTGAAAATATTAAAAATTAGTCGGACCAAAAAATAGTGTGTGTTACACGTCCGGAAAATATTTTGCAAGTGCTCGTATTGTTTCGCCTCGGTGCTACGCACCTCGGCTACACAACTTTACTCGCTCTTGCAAAATGTCATTTTCCGTCCTTGTGTCACAAATAACTATTATTTTAATAAAATCAAAACTAATTAACATTTTGAGTTTTATTTTAAATATGACATAATCTTCATTATGTGAAAGTATAGGATGGCCGTAAAGATAAATATTTTGCCTATACAACAGCAGGTTTTCATACCCAATTACAATAAAAGTTCTCCCAATATTTGTTTTAGAATCTGGTATTTTCATAAGCAATATGTTTTCTTTGTCGTTTATTAGATCAATTGACATTTTTGTTAGTTCTTTCCGTCTACACGCACCGGCTACTTTTAGATCCTAGATATGTTCATTATCGGCTTCCCTAATGAATTTGTTGATTTTCTCGCTGCTGAAGACTGCTGATTTCCTTCTTCTTTTCAAAAAATGCGATAACCTTTGGAAATGTGGATAAGTTTACATTTTGCTCCACTAAAATGGTACTCTTTAACATAAAGGACAGGCTCCACAGGGTAGAGGATTTGATAGTTTCACATTTTTGCGCCAAGTAAATCAAAATTACATCCTCTGTAATAGTTTTGATTTCTTTACGTCCATTCATTTCGTGAACAAATTACTTCTAAGCGTTTTCGTACCTAGACTTTGATTTTGCAGGTAATTATTGTGCTGTAGCAGCAGCTGCTGCATTGAAAATTTTGTAAGGCACATTTTAAAACTATCATTATTACTTTTCATTGAGACAGACTGATTAGAATTTGCCCTAGAAACAGTTTCTAAGTCTTTAGAGTTCTAGGAAAATGTAATATTTAGTGACGAAACTATGCAGGAAAAAAATACAGCACTTTAAATTAGAAATCTTTGTGTTACTGTTAAAAATGGTGAAGGAAAAGTGTTCCTATGAAGGTAAATGTCAGCCGCTGGAGTGGGAAAATGATCTTTTTCTACAAGCATGCGTAAAACAACACTTTCCCGCACGCATTTTAATTCAGAAAATATCTCTTTCCCGCACGGAGTGCGGGAAATACTTTTTCCCGCACGGCGTGCGGGAAAGATTTTTTCCCGCACGCATTTTTTTTTATTAATTAGAGATGTTGTTCGATAACTTTTTTGACAAATTATTGTATTATTATCTTTATCTTGTTGGACTACATACAAATAGTAAAAAAAATTAAGATTATTTTACATGAAAATAGGGATTTTTAAAATGTTTGTTTTTAAAAAAATCATAATTTATTAAATCACCCCTGTAAACCTTATTCAAAGCAACAACAAATTCACCTGTTTAAGTAGGGTTGCTATAGCTGCAGTCGTGTATTTATTGACACTATGAAAGATTTAATTGTCAGAATTGCATCTTTTCAAGTATCTGAATAGTAATCCAGGTGATTTTTAAAGTTTTGATTCAAAAAAATTAAATGGATAATTGCGATGAAGACCTTCCGCACAGTATTTTGGAGGCTGCTGCTGAGGCCAACCTAGAACTCCTTCCTGCGATTTCCAAACAAAGGTATGAAAGGCAGTATGATCATTTTGTTCAGTGGGCTCGTCAAAAGGGAACCAACAATCTAAAAAAAGAGGAATTTTTACTGGCTTATTTTTTAGAACTAAGTAAAGTTATAAGACCCAATACTCTTTGGTCCCGATTCTCAATGATAAAGGCTGTTATGAAACTAAGAGAAAATTTCGATATTGGCAACTTCTACAAATTAATTACATTTTTAAAAAAACAATCTGTAGGCTTTTCCCCAAAAAAAGCCAAGGTTTTCAATAAAGAAGATATTGCCAAATTTATGGTCGAAGCTCCAGATGATGTTTATTTATTAATTAAAGTGGCCACTATCTTCGGTTTAGCAGGAGCTTGCAGAAGAGTAGAACTCACAAATATAACCTTAGAAAACATCGAGGTTAAAGAAAACTACATCACAATAAAAATAACTGATTCGAAAAATCACACATCCAGAGCTTTTGTAATCTCGGAAGAAGTAAACAACGGTAGATATTTTAAGCTTATTAAAAAATATGCATCATTGAGACCTTTAAACACACCTCATCGTCGTTTTTTTGTACAATTTAAACAAGGCAAATGCACTAATCAATGTGTAGGAATCAACTCATTTGGAAAAATGCCTTCTGAAATTGCGGCCTACCTAAAGCTTCCGGATCCTCAGTGCTATACAGGTCATAGCTTCAGACGCTCTTCTGCGACATTTTTGGCTGATTCTGGAGAAGAAATTACAAATATTAAGAGACTGGGCGGCTGGAAATCTACCACCGTTGCGGAGGGATACGTAGAAGATTCCGAAATAAAGAAAAAGAACCTATGCAACAAAATTTTAACACTAAATGAACCACAACCAGAAGCGCAGGAAGCGTGCCAATTAAACATGACTCCAGCTATATCCTTCAGTGAAAGCAGTAGACCAACTGTGGAGCAACAACTTAATTCGGCAATTAGCCTACAAAAAGCTATAAATTGTACTTTTAATATTAATATTAATAATAAATAATTTCAAATTTTGTTACGTTGTTAGAAGTTAAAATAAAATTTAAAAAATGTATAAAGTATCTTTTTTATGCTTGTAGAAAAAATATTGATCCTAACTCTTGCGGAAATTAACTTTCCCGCACTTAACTGCTTGCCCGAACTCCGCTTCGCGTCGTTCGGGCATCGGCAGTTCGCGTGCGGGAAAGTATAACTTTCCGCACTTGTTAGGATAATAACTATTTATTGATGAAATTATGGATCAACATATTTTTTTTAAACAATTTAAAACAAAATTTGGTGCAAATTGTAAACAAACTTGGACTCACCGGACAGTACCTACTACCTACTTGTTTCAGTAACTTACTTTTAACCATAACTATTTATTTAAACCACATTGTAAAAAGACAATTTCAATTTATGTAATATAAAAAAAGATAAGAGGCAGCAAACAAAAAATAAACTTTACAAACCAATAAAGAAATTCGAGTCGAATTTTGCTAAGTAGAATAATTCGTTAATATGTAAATTGTTTTTTATATAGGTACTAGCTGTTGCCCGCGACTACGTCCGCGTGGTTATAAAGATATGCATTACTATTAAATTGTTTAATACAAATTAATTTTATATTTTTAAATTGTTTTATAAATTAGTGAGATATGAAAATTTTTACTATTTCATCATTTCTCAAAAATCGTATATTAAGAAAAACTGAGATATCGATAATTTGAAAACTAATAAAAGTATCAAAGAAAAGAAATGTTTTTGTGTTTAATTAAAATGTTTAAATTCTTTAAGAAGCAAGAAAATTCTTGAGATATAAAGATTTTTAATATTTCAGCATTTTAAATTTTTATTTTTATTTATTTTTCACGCCCCCGCAACCTCCTTTGTGGGTGAAATTTTGTAAACTCCGTTCACAATTGACCTCAAAATTATACAAATAACTATTTTCAAAGTTTTAAACCTCTAGGACTTATAGATTTTAATTTTTTTTTTCACGATCCCGCAACCCTCCTTGTGGGTAGAATTTTGTAAAATCCATTCTTAGCTGACCTCTACCTTCTCTAAGAAATATTCCTACCAAGTTTTAAGTCGATCGGCTTTATAGTTCCAGAGATATCGTGATGACTGACTATAATCATTTTATATATATATATATATCCCCCGCAACCCACCTTGTGGGTGGAATTTCCTAAAATCCGTTCTTAGCTGACCTCTACTTTCCCTAAGGGATATTCCTACTAAGTTTCAAGTCGATCGGCCTTATAGTTCCAGAGATATCGTGATGACTGACTATATGCATTATATATATTGTAACGGGATAACCGTAAAGGAAGGGACCTTAATTTGAAAGATTGTTGTTGACAGTTGATTTTTAGAAGTTTGTAAAAAAATCAACTGACCATTTTAAATAATGTTTCTAGAAAATTCTAGAAACTTCTAAACACACTAACTAGATTAAATAATGTTGTATATAAGGGGATGCACGGACAGTTAACGTCAGTTCGAGTCAAGTGTTCAGAAGAGTTCATTGTATTGTCAAGTAGTTAGACGTTATCCAGCAGAGTTCAGTGTATCTTAACAATTTTGTAAATAAATTGTGTAAAAAGCCCCCATACGTGTTTCAAATTGGTGTCAGGTGTGGGGTGAAGATACAAGAATGCCTGGAAAAAAGATAAATGAACTATTGGTGGCTGAGCTCAGAAGAGAGCTTGAAGAATTAGAGTTGGAAACTACTGGAAGCAAATCCGTATTGTTGAGAAGGCTCCGTGAGTACTACGTAAATAATAATTTGGACCCTGACGCTGTGGAGTTTGAAGATCCAGTTCAAAAAGCAAATTCTGAACTAACTCAACAATTTTCCCAACTATCACAAAGAATGACGAGCCAGCAAGAGGAACAGACGCAACAACTGTCCCAGTTGTCCAGTCAGATAAGCAGCCAGCGCGAAGATATGTCCCAGCTGAAAGAGGAGCTATCACAGCGAATGACGAACCAACAAGAGGAGCTATCCAGTCAGATAAGAAGCCAGCGCGAAGAGGTGTCCCAGCTATCACAACGGATGTCTACCCTAACAGAAGAGTTATCCAGTTCCTTCTCCCAGCAAATATCACACCTTCGTGACGAGCAAAATCAGCAAGTTGCCAACTTGAATCAGTAGGTAGACAACTTGAATCAGCAAGTGGACAACATGAATCAGCAAGTGACCAACATGCGAGACGAGCAAAATCAGCAGGTGGCCAACTTCAGAGACGAGATCAACCAGCAAGTGCAGTCCGAGATAGAAAAGCTTAAACATGAACTGGAAGCTTGTCTACAAAACCAAACCATCCACCACGGCGACGGAGATGCAGGAAGGATGGAAACCTGCCACGCAGACGTCGAACGACGAAGAAACGAGGAGACGACCCAGGTGCGAACGACAATGAAACCCCCGACCTTCGACGGGAAGACTTCCTGGCCAAATTACCTGAAACAATTCGACGCAGCGGCCAGAGCTAATGGATGGTCATCCCAGGAAAAAGCATTGTCCCTAACCGTAGCTCTGCGAGGCGAAGCTTTAGACGTCTTGCAATCATTGACACCGGATGAAGCTGACAACTTCGAGTTATTGGTGAATCGTCTAGAGATGCTTTATGGTCAAACTCATCTACAACCGGTGTACCGAATGCAGTTAAAGAGCCGAAAACAGAAAAATGGAGAAACTATCCAGGAATTTGAAGCGGATGTAGCAAGAATGGTACGAATTGCGTATTTAAATGCAGCGGAGGATTTCCTGGAGTGCCTAGCAGTCCAAACCTTCACCGATGGTCTTCGAGACGTCGAGTTGCAGCGCGCTGTACGGTTAGCGCGGCCGAAGACTCTTGTGGACGCCTTGACCATTGCCCTGGAGTTGGAGCCGGCGACGGAGGCCTCACGTGGAGTTGCTCGACTAAGGGAAATCACCGGTAACTACGACCATGCCGTTCATTCCGTTAGCGACGTTGAAGCGGTAGTAGAGAGATTAATGAAGTTATCTCCAAGAAGAAGGCGCCAAGTGAGATGCTGGAACTGCGGAGAACTAGGCCATATAAGAAATACTTGCACCCAAAAAGAAAAATCTTCTGCTGAAGTACCCCAGCAGCAGGAAAACTAGAACGGGTCGACTCCTGGAGGGCGAAATCGACCCCAAACATTCCCGAAGCCCCTCACACCATTAAATTGGCAACTCTGCGACATCACGTGGACAGCTTATATGTAGACGGCCTCCTTGATGGGAAGAATATTAGCATGCTGGTAGACACTGGAGCTACAAAAACTATCGTCCGACCAACCATCATTATGCGAAATAAGATGTTGCCTACCAGTTGGAGACTGCGTACCGCTACCGGAGATTCTGCTAGAGTCTACGGTGAGATACAGGTGACGCTACAGTTTGGTTCAACCTCTCTTGTTCACTCAGTGCTGGTGGCTGACGTTGATGAAGATGTTGTTCTGGGCATGGATGTTATGCTCCACTGTGGTTTTCATTTGGATCTTCGCCAACGTATCCTTCGTACTGGTAATGAAGAAATATTCCTGCACCGAAAACAAGTTGACAATGCCTCGATTAAGCTAATCGATGATATCGAACTTCCGGCAAGCTGCGAATGTGTCGTCACAGCGCGGTTGGATGGACTGGAGCCAGATGGTGCCCCAGCCATGATAGAGCCGAAGAACCATGACCATGAATTGGGAAAAGGACTCCTTGTGGGTAAGACTCTTGTTAGATCCGCCAAAGAGGTACCCATCCGAGTTATCAACTTGAACGATCATCCAGTTCTTCTCCGAAAGGACACGGAAATGGGAAGTTTAGAACCAGTAATGGCCATAATTCACAAGATAAATGTAACGGAAACAGATGAGACCAACGAAATTGAACAATTAATGACAAAATTAGACCCCTCTTTGTCAAAATTAGAAAAGAAACAGGTAAGAGATCTACTTTACCGTTATAAACCTGTATTTGGTTCTAAAAGTAAACTGGGAAGAACTGATGTTGTACAACATAGAATTGACACTGGTGATGCACGTCCGATTCGACAGGTACCCCGAAGGATGCCTCAAGTTAAAAAGGAAGAAGCAGACAGAGCCCTTAAAGAAATGATTCAAAATGGCATAGTCGAACCATCCAGTAGTCCGTGGGCTTCTCCTGTGGTATTAGTGAGAAAGAAAGACGGATCAATGCGGTTTTGTGTCGACTATCGAAAGCTAAATGATGTCACTAAGAAGGACAGTTATCCTCTGCCAAGGATTGATGATGCCCTCGACGCTTTGGCGGGTTCTACTCTGTTTTCTACCTTGGACCTTAAAAGCGGATACTGGCAAGTTAAAATGAATCCTGCAGACAAAGAAAAGACTGCCTTTACCAGTGGATCAGGGTTATGGCAATTCACGGTCCTTCCATTTGGCCTCTGTAATGCTCCTGCGACGTTTGTCATGGGAAACTTGTCTAGTTTATCTAGACGACATCATCATAATGGGTAAGACCTTTAAGGAACATTTATCTAACCTGGAAGAAGTTTTTAAAAGATTACAGAACGCTAATCTAACATTGAATGTTAAGAAATGCCACTTGTTCCAGAGAAGGGTCAACTATTTAGGACATAACGTAAGCAAGCATGGCGTTGCTGTTGACCCCGCTAAGATACAAGCCGTTCAGGAATGGCCAATCCCTATCGACAAACATCAGCTCCGGAGTTTCTTGGGTCTTTGTTCCTATTACCGACGATATGTCAAGAATTTTGGAGACATCGCCAAACCCTTGACACGTTTGACAGAACAAGATAAGTCCTTCTGTTGGGATCAGGAATGTCAAAAGGCGTTTGAAATATTGAAGAAACAGCTTACGTCAGCACCTGTTCTTGCTTATCCACTTCCTGATGGTAAGCTTATTCTGGACACCGACGCCAGCAATGTGGGAATTGGAGCCGTCTTGTCACAGCTACAAGACGGTAAGGAAAGAGTGGTTGCTTACTTCAGCAAAACTTTATCGAAAGCTGAAAAGAACTACTGTGTAACTCGGAGGGAACTGTTAGCAGTTGTAAAATCCGTCGAACACTTTTATAAATATCTGTATGGCAGAAAATTCCTGATTAGAACAGACCATGCTAGTTTAAAGTGGCTACTTAGCTTTAGGAACCCAGAAGGACAGATAGCAAGATGGCTCGAAAAACTGCAGGAATATGATGTTGAAATCAAGCACAGACCTGGAACAAGACATCGTAATGCTGATGCACTTTCCAGAAGACCATGTCGACCTGATTGCCCCCATTGTACCCGTATGGAGCAGAACGAGGAAAAACTTGCCTTAGTTAAGGTTGTGCCAGAAGACGAGAGCTCTATGCTGGAGGAGCAACAAGAAAACGATCCCGTTCTGAGAAAGATTAGGGAGTGGAAGAGAATGGACCGTCGTCCGTTGTGGAGAGAGATATCCTCATCCTCTCCTGCTTTAAAAGCATACTGGTCCCAATGGAACTCTTTAATTTTGGACGGAGGGCTCGTTAAAAGACTTGTAGAAAATTCCGAGGGCACAGAAACAAGGAAACAAATAGTGGTCCCAAGAAATGCTGTACCGGAAATTTTAAGACAGATGCATAATGATAGTTCTGGAGGACATCTGGGTATCACGAAAACGCTGCAAAAGATCCGAGATAGATTTTACTGGGTAAATTGCACTAATGATGTTAAAGATTGGTGCCAGTAACGGTCCGCACCGAAAACCGAAGGCGGAAATGCAGCAATACCTGGTTGGAAGTCCTTTTGAAAGAATCGCAGTAGATGTATTGGGGCCACTTCCACAGACCGATGTAGGAAACAAGTACATCTTTGTTGTAATGGACTACTTCACTAAATGGGTTGAAGCATATGCAGTTCCCAATCAGGAAGCCACCACTTTAGCAGATATATTGGTTGAAGAATTCGTAAGCCGGTTTGGGGTACCATTAGAATTACATTCAGACCAAGGAAGAAATTTTGAGAGCAAGCTGTTTCAAGAAGTTTGCCAAAGATTAGGCATCCACAAAACGAGAACCACAGCGATGCACCCTCAGTCTGATGGAATGGTGGAACGAATGAACTGGACTATAACCAACTATCTGTCAAAAGTGGTGTCAGATTGTCAGAGAAATTGGGATCGACATATTCCACTATTTCTAATGGCAATTCGATCGGCCATCAACGAATCAACTGGCCAAACGCCTGCGAAGGTCCTGTTCGGTAGAGAAATGAGGCTACCATGTGACTTGGTGTTTGGTTGTAAACCTGGTGAAGAAATGGCACGTGAACAATATGTCGCCGACCTTCAGAATCGAATGGAGAATATACACAACCTGGTGCGTGGAAAACTACAATTATCTAGTGATCGGATGAAGAGGTACTATGACACACGGACAATGGAAAAGAGTTACCAAGTTGGAGATTTAGTCTGGCTCTATAACTACCGACGGCGTCGAGGTATTTGTCCCAAATTACAAAAGAACTGGGAAGGTCCTTACACCATCAAGAAGAAGATTAACGATGTCATTTATCGGATCGTGAAAATTCCCAGAGGGAAACCCGTCGTGGTCCATCACGATCGTTTGGCGCCTTACCAGGGAAACCACAGTGGAGATGCGCAGCAACTCCAAGAAGATGGTTTGGCTGGCTCAGGGAGTGTGCGGGATTCCGATGTAGGAAATAACATTCCAGGAGGAATGAATCTAAGGAGGGGACAGTGTAACGGGATAACCGTAAAGGAAGGGACCTTAATTTGAAAGATTGTTGTTGACAGTTGATTTTTAGAAGTTTGTAAAAAAATCAACTGACCATTTTAAATAATGTTTCTAGAAAATTCTAGAAACTTCTAAACACACTAACTAGATTAAATAATGTTGTATATAAGGGGATGCACGGACAGTTAACGTCAGTTCGAGTCAAGTGTTCAGAAGAGTTCATTGTATTGTCAAGTAGTTAGACGTTATCCAGCAGAGTTCAGTGTATCTTAACAATTTTGTAAATAAATTGTGTAAAAAGCCCCCATACGTGTTTCAATATATATATATATATATATATATATATATATATATATATATATATATATATATATATATATATATATATATATCCCGCGACCCCCTTGTGGGTGGAATTTCCTAAAATCCGTTCTTAGCTGACCTCTACCTTCCCAAAGGAATATTCCTACCAAGTTTCAAGTCGATCGGCCTTATAGTTCCAGAGATATCTTGATGAGTGACTATATACATAGAAACTGTCTTTTATATATACATAAGTTAAGTTTAAATATGAACAACAGATTATTTTCAAATCATTCCCATTTCTTATCTTAATATATACAAATTACGTGTCACGTTGTTTGTCCGCAATGGACTCCTAAACTACTAATACTAAACCAATTTTAATCAAATTTGCACAGCGTGTGCAGTTTGATCCAACTTGAAAGATAGGATAGCTTACATTTTAATTTATAGTCGCAATATTAATTTATTGCAAATTATTTGTTTATTGAATTGTTATTATATTAAATATGATATTATCATTTTGAAAGTCTTTATGTAAGGTCTTAGTAGCTAATTTGGATCAGCGGCTGACTATGACATTTCGGTTGGGTTATCGTAATGGGATCGATTACGCCAAAGGGAAGTTTTTTTTTGCTTTTACATGTGAAAACAGTAATTATTATTTTAATTTTAACTGTTAATGAAATAAACTATTTTATAAAGTTTTTAGATACAACTACCCTTGATTTTGTTAACAAGGAAACAATCCTCTCTATGATCAATCACAGCGTTGTATGACTTAATATTTTTGCAATATCAAGGATCCTGTGCATTGTTGAGATGACGCTTAAATTCAGTTATAATTATTGAAAAGTTTTAACATAAAAAGTTGTGGTATGTGCTTTGAAACTATACAGTTTAATAAAAAGTTATAAGTGATTAGTGATTAGTGATTAGTGTGTTATCAAGTAAACGGTAAGTGTTAGTTACCATTTAATAGAATTAACTTACATTTCATTCAAATTTCACTGAGTTCATTAATTAACTTATTTTTTAATTTAATTGTCATCGATGTTAATGAACGCCATTTTGATAATAAAATAATGAACTCACCTCAATTATGCAACGGTACGCGTTTGGTCATCAAAAAGATCACCGGTAATATTCTTGAAGCAACCATTTCAACTGGGAAGCCGTCGAATCTGTTTGTGTTAGCTAAAGACAGGTTAACCAAAAATATTGTGCACCGATTAGTGCTAAATTAAATTGAAAATAAAAGTAATTATAATTTAAAATAATAAATATTATTGTTAAAGATTTAAGACTATCTGCCCTACCTACCTCATTCATAAGTTAAAGTGTTACATGTTATTTACTTTGTAATGTCACATAGGTGATAGGGTAGTTTTGCCCTACATATTAATTTATTAAGTAGTTTATATTTTACTGTATTGTTATGTATTACATTTTACCAGGTCAAAGTCATTACGTTAGATCTCGGCCCGTGTTTAAATAGTTTAATTTTTATTCTCACGTAAAATATGAATTGGCTTTAAACGCAGGTTGTTGAGGTCAGACACCAGCAGTTTGTAGTCTGAGGTTATCTGTAAGGGTCACCCTTTGGGGTGTCCCTAAAACAGACCCTGGGGTATGGGCCATTGTGACTCTTGACGTATTTTCGTGAGTAAGTGTGACATGCCACCATGTAGTTTATTTGGTAAGACTCCCTATGTATAATGTTTATTACTCATTCTTATTGCTTATTTATTCGTTAATATATTTGTTGTTTGTTTCCTGTTGTTTATCTCATCTTCCCCTTGGTTAGTTTTCTGCCTTCAGCAGGATACCTGGCCGGGAGCGCCTTTAGTAAGCTACTCCTTATCCTATAACACTAAGGCACATTCTGCCAAATCTCTCCAGGCTTGACAGTAATATACTCATTTGTTAGAAACTTGAATAAAAATAATTATTTTTAAATTCTTTTGTATTGATTTTTGCTAAATATCAATCCAGTGAATTTTTATACCAGCTTTAACATTTCCGTCTTCATTCGTAAATAATAATTTCATTGTATTAAGGGGTTACAGTAGTAGAAAATCTGTCATGGAGGTCGCCAAATTTTTTACAAATGGCATCTATGTAAACAAGCATGGTGGTCCCCATGACTGATGTTCTCCTACTGTTCCTCTTAAATAGATTACTACAATGTAATATAACAAAAACCTTAGCCACAGCAACGCGTGGCCGGGTCAGCTAGTATTGTAATATTTTATAACAGATGGTTTATAAAAATTATAGGAATTTTTCTTTATTTAAATAGTACCAATTATTGCTATAGACAAATTACCAGGCTGAAACAGTATACATTATGCGTTCACCTACACAGCAATCCGTATTCTTCAATGTTTAGAGACCACAAACAATAAAATAGGAAGAGGAAGTTTTACTTAAATCTGTATATCTAAGTTTAATCTCGAGCAGTTTTTGTATTAAAAAAATGCTGTTAATGGTGCTTTGGCTAAAAGTCACAGTAACGAATGTGCTAACGTAATGCTGGGTAGTGGGTACCCACTTTAATACGCAGTAGGTATACAAGAGTATAGTTACTGGTTTCTACTATCAATTGAAACCTCTCCTTCAGTTCATTTTAACATATAAAACCTTTTTTTAAATCCTGTTCTGTTAAAAGATTCTCTTGTGTTGGTAACTCTACAATTACACTTACTTTTTTTTCGAATATCATGTTTAAATAAATCCACCACCTCGAGTAAGTGAAATTTTAACTAAATATGTACAGTTGTAGATTATCTATTTCTGTTTTATAATTTTAATTCGTGGAAACAAGGTGACGCATTTAATGGTAATTAATTGAGACATATTAAAAAAGAAATTACACATTATTTACTACTATTCCGGTAATACCAATTCAGTATCATTATCGTCTTCGTTTCCATTTATTAAAAAGCGTTTGTGTTTGTATATATATGCATGTCTTCAACTTTAATAACATGTTTAACCTAATTTTCCAGCAAACAATTTAAGTATTATTTGTCGCAGATCTAAATAAATTTATGACACCTGTTTTTTTAATGTTGGTGAAACGTTGTCTGATCGAACTCTGAATTTCAACTGATGTGTTCTATGAGATTAAATCTTTCTTCTATCCTCTAATCAAATTGCATTGTTTGTTTGTAATATAAAAATAACTGCTTTTAATGGATGACCTTCTTAAAAAACTCCTCAACGAAGGCTTTCACTGCCTAGTTTTTGCAGATGATCTGGTCATAGTCGTTCAGGGAGGTTTCTGGGCATAGTCTCGAAGCGGTTGCAACTGGTTCAAGGATAAAGTCCTAATAGCCAATCCAAAAAAGAATCAGTTATCCTATTTACAAATAAAAGGGCGTTACAAAGCTTAACAGCACATTCAAGAGGTCATACGCAAAGCTAGATGTTGGCACATCTGTGGCAAGAACTGGGGCTTGAACTCCAAAAATAAACCTCTGGTTATGCACACAGATCATTAGGCTAATCTTAACCAATGGTTCGGTGATATTGTGAAATAAAACACAACAATCTGGAGCGATCAGGCAACTAGAAAGCATTCAAAGGCAGGCATGTCTGAATGTACAAGGGCCATGGTGACTGCCTTAACGAACGCATTACAGGTTCTGCTCAGCCTACCATCGTTGCATATCTATATATAGGTCGAGGGTAGGGCAACTGCTCAAAGGCTGTAACAAGGCCAGTCTTCCATAACCTTATTGAGGGGAAAAGAGCAAGCAGAGTTATATCATACGGTTAAGGCAGATCAAATAATAAGTAGGCCTCAGGATAGGATAGTCCTCACGTATGACTTTTCGAGTAAAATTACTGGAAAGGGATTCATGGAACAATGGCCCCCCAATACAAGAAAAGTCAATCTGATATACCGATGGCACAAAGACTGAGAAAGACAGAGGGTCAGGTATATATAGTAGGATACTACACAGGATACAAGTCCACTTAAGTTTAGATGCCTGTGCTACAGTTTTTCAGGCTGAAGTAATGATTATACAAAATTATACAATGTAGATCATAAGTCATCATAAAAAGTAAAACCGTAGTCATATACTCGGACATCCAAGCCGCTCTAAAGGCACAAATAAGCTTACAGCTGGTATAGGACTGGATTGTGGATTAGGGCCCTGAGACAAGCCGCAAGTCAGAATTCTCTGACTCTGACTTGGGTATCAGGACACTCACGATTTCGGGGAAATGAGAAAACTGGTGAATTGGTCCGAGCGGGAGCTAGTATGTGAATCATTTGCCCGGAACCATTCGGGGGGGTTATTGGCACGTTCAAAAAGGCAGATATTGAGAGCCAAAGTGTTCATAAAAAGATACTCGGCGAAATTTACTGCATAAGTGATATAAACAAGAAGAAACGATGTCTTGCCAGGACATTGTCGGCTCAGGAAACACCTAAGTCAGCTGAACTTGACAGATGAATACATCTGTCGATACTGCCAATAGAAGGAGGAACCGCATTTCATGTCCTATGCCAATGTGAAGGCCTTGCAAGAACGTAATATCTATTATACAAGTTACGTGCAGAGACCACTGTCAAGGTTATTAAATTTCATTAAGGGGCTCCAATCCTACCCAAAAGATGTTGGGTGTGCACAATAGATCTGTAAAGGTTGAAGTAATACAGACCAACATTCAACTCATGAATATCTATCTATCTTAATGCATAAATACGTAGGTATACACAGTACATATACCAAAACAACTTTTTTTTTTTAATTTTTGACAGTCTGTCTGTTTGTTCCGACTAATCTCTTGAACAACTGGACCGATTTTAACTGGACTTTCACTGGCCAATAGCTGATGTAATAAAGAGTAACTTGGCCTACTTTTATTTTAAAATTCTTACGACTTACCACCATACATGCTGCCTATCGCGAGGGCCCAGATTCGAGCGGGCTATTGCTAATGGTTGTGTCTCAATGACTTCATTTAAATAGTTATTTATGAAACAAAAAGCACTTCACGCACAGTTTCATACAATATTTTATCTACGATAAACAAATAAAAAATAATTACAAATTCAAATTTGAAAATTTAAACTACAAAACTGTCAGAATAACTTTGATTGAAATGTAATGCTCTCATAGCAACACCATGACAACGCGAATGCTAAGGATATTTGATTATATGAAGGTGTGTCAAAAACAGTGCGAAAAAGTAAATCCCATTTAAAATACATTGTTACTTCACGCACACTTTCAATCCTTCACGCACTGCTGTCTATAACGACAGTTTTCGCGAACTAAAAATTGATACATAATATGAGGTAGAGTATATAAAATTAATTTCTAGCACTTATATCATACTTTTTTAAACGCTTATGAAATCGGGGGCTCAGCTTATATATAGTTATATAGTTGTGACGGCACTTTAGTTTGACATTTTTGTCTTTTATCAACCCAACATTTTGTCTCTTATATAGTTATATAGTTAAATACAGCGATTTTCATATCTATATTTTTTATTTTCATGCAAATAGTTATGACGCCACTTTCGCAAAACGGTTAATTTCATTATAGTTTGTCGTTTATAAACGATCAGTATTATGTGAAAAATAATTATCAACAGCTACAAATAATTTCAGTATCCTTAATTAATCGTTTTCTTATAAATAAACTTTTTGATATTCATTTACACGTCTAGTTTTATTAGCATCACTTTTTTTTGTTTATGTATTGGGTTATTCACAATATTTTAAATTGTAAATTTTAGTATTTTTGTCAACTGACATGTCTATTCTATTGCAGCGGTTTTACTAAAGCTTCGATTTATTAAAGGCTAGCTTTACCCGCGACGTCGTTCGCGTGGCGTGTTGATTGTTGTATAAATATTTCTTCCCCCACCTTGTTAATCGGGGAAAAATTTTATACACCAGATGTGAAGTTAAAAGAAGACAAATACATATGTGAAAACCGCATTCACATCGGATCAGTAGTATTCATGTGATGCGCACACAAACATACAGACAGACAAAACAAATCTAACCACATTTTTGGGTTCTATATCGATGTAGTAACACCCGATGGTTATTTATTAAATATCTTTAATGTATAGAATTTTAATTTCTAAAGTTTTATTATATGTGTAGATTTATACAAGTTTTTCACAGTTCGGTTCAAATGCATTTTTTTACCAAAGACACAACATGTATGAATGTATGTATGTATGTATGAGCAAAATTAGGAGTAACAGATACACCTGCGACCTATGTCCCCTTTTCTTGCTATAATTCTGATGTTTCCCAAGACTTATAGCAGCTCTTCTAGTCCTATCTTTCTTAGAAAGTTTAGGATATCATTGGGCTTCATGGTAGGTAGATCTTTCTCTTCTATTTCATATGTTCCTAGGTATTTGACCCTAGAATTACGTAATGCAATGCAATACTACTATGTGTATTGAGGTTTCGTCGTCTTCCTAACAGAATCTGCACTTTGCTTCATCTACCAATCCTAGGTTCTTCATGTGTCTACTAAATCGGCACTGCACAGTAATACTCCCGTTATAATACGGAGGTTGTTTTTAATAAGTTTTGGACAGCTAAAAAATCTCTTTTGGTTATAGTTTCCCAGGAGTGTCTTTGGTTGTCTTAGTTTTTCCAAATCTTTCTAGTATTTGAATTTTTCTCTATCTACTTCGTTTCAAAGACTGTACTACTGCTGATTCCACAAGATGGTTCTGGTCTCAAGTATGGGGTATCAGCCCCTTTTTTCTACTATTCCTATGTTTCCTGGAACCCATAAGAGGGTAACAGTGTTATTTTGTCTTGGTTCATTTAGTTTGCCTAGGCATTCCTAGATCATCTTCGAATTGATAGTTCTTTTCAATATTAAATCCTACACATCTTTCAGTGGCAAAGATTTCCGCTTAAGTATGCGCCCAGGGTTTCTGAGTATTTGGCTCTAGGTTCAAAAACCTCTGCTCTTGTTGCTTCATATGTCTTGGAGCCATCCGTATACCATTTTATAGCATTTTTGTTTAGCCCCCTACAGTGTCTTTGTCCCATTCAGATTTATGTACTACTTAGTTTTGTGGTCAATTTTCTCACAAAGTTAAATTTCTTTGACATGTCATCTTGGGGCATTTCCCAAGTTTGATCAAATTCAAGCGATCTAGGTTTTTCCTTGATTGTTTCTTCTTTGACCATTCTATATATTGTTTTCTCACGTACACTTTCTAATTGAATCTGTAGTGGCGTGAGATTTAGGATTACTTCCATTGCAGCAGTGGGACATGTTCCCATTACTCCAGTGATGCATACACAGGCTAGTCTCTCAATCTTCGAGAGGTTTGTCCTCGTAGTAGTCAGAGTAGCTCTTATGCTATAAGCTACTGCTCCATAAGTGATCATTGGTCCCACTATTGCCGAGTACATCTATTGCTATGTCTTTGTATGTCTTTGTATGTATTTTTCTTGGAATGTTTCTGCACAGCACAGGGGCTTTTGTAGCTTTGTGTAAACAATGATACAACATACACCAGTGTTCTATTATTTATAAAAAAATCTTGCTTGCTTGATCTTATTCAAAATAAAAATAAGTTGGAATTTATAACTCGAATAATGATTTAAGAAAAAAGAAGGAATGTGGCAGTCAGTGAGACGGCGAAAGTTATGCTTGTATACACGCGCCCGGGTTTAGAAATTTCTATCGGAATGATTCAGCACGTAGGTAGTGTATTTTTGATCCCTTACACCAACTCGAAAATTCCGAAGAAGTAACCTATACGCATATATAATGCGATGAATGAAAGAATATTTTTAATAATTAAGTGAAAAAAATAAAGGAATATTTGTTAAATACATTATAATTTCCCAAAAACTTAATTGAAATAAATTACTGAATGTTATGTTTAATATTATTAATGTAAAATACAAACTTACTATGTATACTTACGTAACAGCTATTAAAATAATCTGTCAAACACAATGTGAAACATGATACTAAAACATGAGCTCAGATTGTTTTTTGTATATTCAATTTTTTTCAATATACTGTATAATTATGACTAATAATATGTGGTAAATATTTCATCTTTGTTTTTACCGACCAATATACCTATATGTGTTTCTGTCTTTCTTTTACTCACGCCATTACATATGTAACGTAATGTAATGATTTTATTACCTGTTTTGAATGGTTTAATTACATGAACTATCAACCCATCACTATTTACAGTATATAAAACCTCATGTTCTTGTTCTTACCGAAACACAAGTTTCTGGGAAAAATAGCCTGAAGCATCTTAAATTTCCAGGTTACGAACTTTACCACAACTTTAAACGGCACCATGGTGTATGTGTTTACGTAAGAAGCATACTTTCCTGCTCTAGACTACCTGCATTAGAAAAAAACAGAGACCAGATCCGTTTACTAAAATTAACACTAAAAGCATCTAGCAAGTTTATATGTTGTATTTATCAGATTATAATTGTGATTGATGAACTAACTATTGGACTATCTATCACAAAAGATCAACTACCTTAATAGTGAGTACCCTTCTGCAGAGATAATTGTGCGTGGGGACTTTAAAGTTCACCACGAAAAGTGGCTTAAGTCCAACAAAACGGACACAGAAGGCAGGCTAACTGAAGAATTTGCAATTAGCCTTGGGCTCTGTCCCAACTAATCGACAAGCCCACTTACTTTCCCAAAGCTGCCAATCACAGTTCTAATACTCTCGATCTTTTTTTGACCACTCACCCTGAGCAATATAATGTAACTGTTCTGTCTCCTCTTGGTAACTCTGATCATGCTGTAGTGGAAGTCCAATGTCCAATCGAATCTCACTTATTCGAGGCAACACCCAAGAGAACTTAATAAAAGCAGATTGGGAAGGCCTTCGAGACTGCTTTGCAACTTTTCCTTGGATTCCAGTCTGCTTTATTAACGAAGATTCATCGGCAGTTTGCAACAGGAAAACTGAAATCATTAAATTTGCCATGAAAGCTTACATTCCTCACTTTACCAAACGCTTGAAAGCCAAACAGAAGCCATGGTTTAATAAAGATTGCGATGTAGCTCGGAAAGCTAGATCAAGTCCCACAAATTATTTATACAAAATCCATCAGAAGAAACAAAACAAGTTGATATAAACGCTAGAAACAGATACAACACCACTATTTCCAATTCCAAAAATCTCTTTAACGCTCGAATGAGAGAAAGTAATGTCAAACCCTAATGGAAGCCGGTCCTTTTGGACTCTCGCCAAACAATTTTACAAATAGTTCGTTCCCTCCACTCACATCAGATTACGGTTCAATAGTTACGTCCTCCACAGAAAAGGCAGAACTCTTTGCCAAAATATTCTCTTCAAACTCGACACTTACCTCACCAGCGAAGCATATGGAAGTACCTTCTATTCCACGGGCTCCCCACACAATGAAAAATATCACATTTAGGGTTAAGTGTGTGAAGAGAGTCCTTGCTACTCTAAATAACAACAAAGCAAGCGGCCTTGATAAAATACCTGCTTTACTCTTAAAATGTTGTGCACCTGAACTAGCGCCAGTTTTCACTAAGCTATTTCAACTATCATATGATACTGGTACTTTTCCAGAATCCTGGGAAACTGCTCGAGTACAACCAAGAAAGGCTATAAAATCCAGCCTTCTAACTACAGAACATAGCTCTTTTATCTGTTAGTAGCAAAACTATGGAGAAAAACGTCAATCGCAAAATCCTGAGCTACCTTGAGACGAACAACCTTTTAAGTGACAGGCAATATGGTTTTCGCCAACAAAGGTCAACAGCCGATTTACTACCATATGTAACTCATGTCTGGAGTGGTGCCATCCACCGCTATGAAAAGACTCAAATAGTATCACTAGACATCTCAAAAGCATTTGATCAAGTGTGGAATGCAGCTCTTTTGAACAAACTGCCTTCATACGGACTCTCGCAAAACCTTTGCAGATGGATATCCAACTTTCTCTCCAACAGGCACATCCAAGTTGCTGTAGATGGACATTCTTCAAACCTCTACAAGATCAACGCTGGAGTTCCCCAAGGATAGGCTCTAGCTCCTACTCTATTCCTATTACACATTAATGATTTACTAGAAGCCATTAATAACCCGATACATGGTTTTGCAGATGATAGCAACCTACACTGTACCAAAGCCATAGACAAATTAAGAGACTTTTCGAAACATAGCCCAAAGGCGCCAACATGTTTGTGCGCATTCCTGGAGGCGCAATCGCATTCTGTAGTGGTGAAAATTGGAACTAAACCAGCAAAATATGGTCAGCTGGTAGCCCGAAACAGCAGTTATGGTGGCAGTGATAGGTTAAGTGTTAATAATTTTATTTTAAAATAAATTTAAGCTAGTTTTACCATAAAAAGGGTGTAAAAGTATAGTGAATAGTTTTGAACTTGTCACTACCAGGTTATTTCAGATATAAAAGCTGTGTTGTAGATTGTAAAAGTATGTATTTCTATCCTGTATATGAAACACATCTTCATCATTAGAAGTTTCAAATATTTCTTTCAAATTCCTCACTTAGGGAAAAAAGGTTAATTAATTAATTAAAGTTGATTAATAGAAAAATAATATGTTTAAGTGAATTTATTGATATTGAATGGTTTACGTGCCAAGAGCATAAATCAGATGTTTAACTTCTAATGATCTTAGTTCCTCGTATAATAAGGAAATATTATAGAGATCTTATTAGATCCGGAGCAATCCCTAAAGTTTATGTATTAGCAGTACTGCACGGTTTTTTGTTTTAGATGCTATTCAGAAGAAAGACCACTTTTTTGAGAAATGGTAGGAAAGAACCAGTCATCGAAACCATCTCTTTGCAATTTGTGTAGAAACCCTATATTAAAATATCTGTTAAACATATGTTATTTATTATTAAGATCTTGAATATATAACTTGTGCAATCTTGTATTTATTTTTTATGTTTTCGTAATCAAATAAAAATTGTAATTATTTAAACTTGTTTTTGTTTCATTTTATTTCTACTAGTAAGAAAATATATACCTTATATTTTAAAATTTATATATTCTTGTTTTAAATCACAGTAATCGATGAGCTTCTTCCAGGAGACCATAGCGCGCTGATGTCGGAACTTGTTGCCAACTTTATGTTGGGGACCAAAACATCTGTTCTTTTATCTCTGAGCAAAGCGCACAACCGTCCCATACCTCTAGATATTCTATAAAAGGACAGGAGATCCACAACGGCTTCTCTCAATCAAGATTTAAGAATTGTAGATGAGTGGGGAAGAAAGAATGTTGTTAATTTCAAAGACATGTTGCCTATCCAACAAGAGGCAAACATGCAACCCATCCATTACAATCAACGGTCAGACACTGGTTGCGGGCGACTCCTTTACGCTGGTTGGTATAACGATCTTCCAGGACTTACTATGGAACAAACATATTGCATCCATAGCAACTGCAGCAGGAAAGAAATTAGGCTTTTTGTTTAGAGCACGTAAATATTTTTCTCCATCCAACTAAGCTACTCTTTACAAAGCCCAAATACGACCTCATTTTAAATTCTGCTCGCATGTATGTGGTTCGGCAGCTCCGTCAAGGCTCGGAGTTCTTGATGCAATACAGAGAAGAGCAGTTCGACTAATAAACGACACCAAGTATCACCAAAAACCTAGCTCAATTGTCCCACCGAAGAGCAGTGTCTGATCTTTCCTTGTTAAAAACATTTTGCTCAGAAGAACTCCGCTCTATAATGCCTCCACTTGTCAGACCAGCAAGAGCAACACGACGTGCTACTCCATGCACCCTTATACTGTTCAATGCCCGACATCGAGAACGGATCGATTCGATCGTTCCTTCATCCCCAAATTGTGAAACTCCTTACCTTCCCACGTCTTCCCAACTCGTCCTAACTTGCAGGCCTTTAAATCCCAAATTAATAAATTGTCTCTTCTGCCCCAATAGATGTTCTCGGTACATTTAGGTCTATACCTTCGAGGACATCCTTAATAAAAACAAACTGTCTAATCTGACAGTGTCATTAAAAAAAACTGGCTTTATTTCAGCAATCAAATTGGAAAAAATCTAATTGAGAATATAGAAATAAAATGATTAATCCTGTGAAGACCTAACTCAAATTTGTTTATATTTAATCGACATGAAATCAGTATTAAATATTTTAATTATTAGTAAAATTTAACTAAATATTTTATCTTGTTTGACCAAGAAGAACTCATAGAAGAGGAAATTGAAGACAATGAAAATGAGACGAAACCAAAAAAAGAGGAGATAGAAGAGATAATTAATATGATGAAAAATAACAAAAGCCCAGGAATAAATGAAATTACTAAAGAGAATCTAAAATATGGGGGAAAGAAACTAGAGAATGAAATTTACGAATTAATATATCAAGTCTGGAAATTAGAAAAAATGCCGGAGAGATGGAATGAAGCTCTCATACTGCCAATATATAAAAAAGGGGATAAAAGGAACTGCGAAAATTATAGGGGCATTGCCTTATTAGACATCACTTATAAAATCCTAGCGACATTAATAAAAAGGAGAATAGAAGTATACGGGGAAAAATTGTTGGGAGAATATCAAGCAGGTTTCAGGAAAGGTAAAGGGACAACTGATCAAGTATTCACTTTAAAACAAATAATGTCCGGTTGTTATGAATATGAAATTCCAATGCAGATACTTTTCGTAGATTTTAAGAAAGCTTACGATAGTATAAACAGGGAAAAATTAATTAAGATACTAAGAAAACTTGGAATACCAGAGAAACTAGTAAGACTTACACAGATGACTTTAAAAGATACATCAAACCGAGTAAAAGTTGAAGGTAAAGTGAGTGAACATTTTAAAGTACAGCAAGGGCTAAGACAAGGGGACCCACTATCAACAACTTTATTTAACCTGGCCCTGGAATATATAGTAAGGCAAAGCAATATTAACAGAAAAGGAATACTATTCAATAGAAGTCATCAAAGTTTAGCATATGCCGACGATATTGCGTTAATAGCAAGAAGTATAAGAGAGCTGAAAGAAATAACATTCCAACTCATAAGAGTAGCAGAGACGATAGGATTACAAATTAATATAAGTAAAACTAAATATATGGAGTTAAAAAATAAACACGGAAGTCGAAGTATGACAAACCTTCAAATACGTAAACAAGATGGAACTACATTAGAATTCGAAGAAGTTGACCGTTTCATGTACCTAGGAGTCCTAATAGATAATAAATGCCAAGAAGAAAACGAAATAGAGCTACGAATTGCTAAGAGTAATAATTGTGCAGAAAGCCTAAGAAGAGTTCTAAAAAGTAAAGAAATTTCCAGAAAAACAAAGATCAGAATCTATAAAACAATGATAAGACCCACACTAACCTATGCATGCGAAACATGGATAATGACAAACAAAACAACACAACGTTTGGAGACTTGGGAAAGAAAAATCTTAAGACGGATCTTTGGAGGAAGAAAAACGGATATAGGATGGGAAAGAAGATCAAATGGCGAACTATACGAATTATTTAAAGAGGCTCCCGTCAGCAAATTTGTAAAAAAAAAGGAGATTGCAGTGGCTAGGTCACCTACAAAGAATGGACGATAACAGAGCTTTAAAAACAATAGCTTGGAAAATCCCAGAAGGGACGAGAAAGCGAGGCAGACCTAGAAGAAGATGGAGAGATGCAGTAGAGGAGGACCTAAGAGAAAAACAAATCCGGAACTGGAAACGAAAAGCAAAAAACCGAACAGAATGGAAAGAGATTTTAAAGCTATGGGCCTAAAAGGTCTGCATAAAGCTTCTTATATATATTTTATCTTGTTTAGAGATAGGTACTGATAATGAAACAGTAAACTAATCTAAAAAATAAAAAAAAAATGTAATTTAACAACTTGTATTACATTTAAGGTTAACGAACTACACACCAAAATGGAATTGGTTAATTTTAAAATATAGAGCACAATAGTTATAAAAATAGTTTATTATCAGTAAAGCACATAATAGGTTCAGTTCTTTAAATATTCAATATAAAAATGATTATATCAGTTTCAGATTTACATACTCTTTACAAATTGACTTGAATAAAATTAACATAAATAGTATACAGCTGTAACAAACTACAAAAATATAATTATAAACAATTATCAAAGGTATACATATAAAGTTGTTAAAATATTGTGAATTGAAGTTCTAATTTATATAAAAAATTATAAATTAAGAAAAATTGTGCTTATAAAAATTAAGTTATATGCATCACCCAAATTTAATTCATATTTCCAATTTAATCCAAAAACCATTTACAAAGACTCAATCATAATAGCAATTCCTTGTCCTCCTCCAATACAAGCTGAGCCAATACCATATTTGGCCTTTCTTCGCCTAAAATAAAAATTAGATTTCAATTTAAATAAATAAAGGCAGTACCAGACGATCAATTTTTGTTCAATTTTGTCTTTTATCCTTTATCTTTCACTTGAGATAAAACGTCTAAACATAAAATGAAATTTAAAATGCTGAATGAATTCACTAGTGAATCCAGTGTTGGAGTTTTTCATTCGGCATCATTCATTTGCTTTTGGAATGAACGAAAAGTGAAACGTTTGAACATCTGAATAAACGTTCTCTCGTTGTGTCATTTCGTCGCATCTCTTGTAGCTTGTAGCGAAAGGACGTAGAACGTGCATAGGATTTGTGGTGTGGGTGTCTCAAGATGGATTTTCAGTGAAACAATAAAAACACGCTACTCTTTTTGAGGCATTTTAAGATATACCAATGTCTTTAGAATCAAAAAATCAATATTTATAAAGATAGATCCGTACGTGTAAATATACTCAGTGACATTAGAAGTGTTACACCCAGAAAGAATAATTTCTTAATCTTAATTTTTTGGTAGATTTACATCGAGAATAAAACATTTTCAAGAATTTTTAATAACGTATAACACAAAAAATAATAATGTGTTTGGCGACCCCGTAACTGAATACACTCATGTACACGTCTAGGCACTGACAAAATGAGATGATCAATGTCTGCTTGTGGTATCTCGTTCCATGCAACTTGAACTGTGCCAGAGTTTGTGGAGGATGGTGTAAATTTGACAGTCTTCTTCCCATCATATCCCACACATATTCGATGGGATTTA
The DNA here is from genome assembly GCA_964028335.1 of Altica lythri. NCBI lineage: Eukaryota > Metazoa > Arthropoda > Insecta > Coleoptera > Chrysomelidae > Altica > Altica lythri. Next base: position 41,779,871 of record OZ034806.1, on the reverse strand, counting down.
AATCTGGTGAACGGGATGGCCACGGCAAAACATTAACGCCATCTTCTTGGAGAAAGTCCATAGTTCGACGAGCACAATATGGGGACGCGCGTTATCTTGCTGAAAAAGGACGTGTCGACGGCCGTCTAGATAAGTCAGTAAAGTGGTTTGTAAGACATCATCAACATAACGTGCAGCTGTCATACTGCCTAGAATGAACACAAGTGGTGATCGGCTACCATAGGCAATAGCCCCCCAAACCATTACTTCAACTGTCCTGTGTACATGTCTTTTAAGAACAAACCCGTTATCTCGTCGCTCTCCACGGCGGCGTCTTACCCTTCTACGGCCATCGTGCATGCCTAAACAAAATCGCGATTCATCGCTGAATGCTACATTATTCCATTCTTCCACCCATTGCTGCCGTTCTCTGCACCAATTCAAACGTTGATGGCAATGGTCCTGGTTCAAAGGTAGCACTAGTCGTGGGCGGTATGAAAACAGTCCAAAGGCTCGAATGCGACGGTATAGTGTACGCGTAGTAACAAGTGTACCTTCCTCTCCAAACCGTTGATCAGCGATTTGTTGGGGAGTAGCAAAACGATCTCGCAGAGCAAGTAGTCTGAAGCGCCTATCTTGACGCTCTGTGGTACGCCTTGGTTGGCCAGTTCGTCTTCTTCGTATTCCTCTACCTTCGTTTGTCCACACACGACACACACGAATTACCGTCAGTGCCGTATAATTAACACGAAGGGCAATTTGGCGATTTGACAAACCCATATCTTTAAAAGCAACAATTCTACCCCTGTCAAAATCGCTAACATGGTGGTAATTTTGATGTCCTCGAACTCGAGGCATTTTGTTACACTGGCTACAATTAGAGTGAAGAACAATAATTAAAAATTTCTTTACCAACCGGTCTTCATAAATCGTTTTTTTTTAATTTAAGATAAAATTTTATTTTTACAAAAACTATTAAAGATAAAACATTGATATTGTTATCATAGCATTCTTTAAATATAGTCTTTCTGTTGTCAAAAAATTAAGATTAAGAAATTATTCCTTCTGGCTGTAAATCTTCTAATGCCACTGTATACTATTAAACTTAAATTAGTGATTTAATCTTGTAGGATATTACTGAAAAGGATATCAAACATAAAATAAAGACAATACGGACCCGCTACACCACTAAACGGACTAAAATAAAAATCTCAACTAAATGAAATTTTATCTGAATACAATTTGCAGTTTTGTTTACGCAGCTATACTGTCCCTCATTAAAGTATCTTATTTTTGTATTGACGGAGCAACCAGGAGCAAAAGTTTATGGAATTTATTTTTATCCATTCGAAGATGATTGCAATATGACTCAGGATCTTCTTCAGCTAGTTCTCTTAGTCCACGTTTTCTTTACTTCTTTTTTGTAAATTCTGTGATCAAATTATCACAAATTATACGAATCCTATTTTTGAGCTAAATAACGGAAGAATAGTCATTTGATCTGTTCCGTGTGAATGCAAAATGAAAGAAAATGAACATTTCTTAAGAGAGAACATTCATCCGAGTGAAATAATGGTGAACCGTCTGATTCCGCCTATAGAATACGAATCAATTTTATACCCAACTTTAAAAAGACACAAAAAATTACCTCAATTCATAAGCCAGATGTGCAGTAATTCTTGCTCCAGAAGCAGCCAGAGGATGTCCTAATGCAATAGCACCACCATTTACATTCAATTTATTCAAATCCAAGTCCAAATCCTTAGCACATGCCAAAGTTTGAGCTCCAAATGCCTCATTGATCTACAATTTTTCCATAAATATCAATCAAATCGATAAAGTAAAAGAATGTGTAAAGACTAGAAATAAAGCATTTAATGATATTAATAATGTTAACAAACTTACTTCAATCAAGTCAATATCGTTTAAAGTTTTTCCAGTTGCCTTAAGAATATTTTTAATTGCTGGAGAAGGACCAATACCCATAATTGATGGTTCAACTCCAACAACAGAGTGAGCCACGATTCTAGCTAATGGTTTCAGGTTGTGTTTTTGTACAGCTGCTTCACTTGCAATAACAACAGCACCAGCTCCATCACTGATTCCCTAAAAGATAGATTCAAGATTCATTAGCTAAGTTTGCATTCTTTATGCTCTGATAACAGTAAGCAAGCAAACTGTTATAAATAGGGTTCTTAAAGGACTGTTTGTCAATTCGGAGTTTAAATTTGGATGGTTTAGATTGTTGGCAATAAGTAAGCGACCCCATGCATCACCCATATACGTAATTTAGTTCATTTTTAATTTTTGGAACGTAGCCTTCTCGCGCGTTGCGAAGAAGACTAGACGGAAAAAAATTAGACGAAAAGTTGTCACGACACGATACGACACTTTTAAGCGTGCGGCGTGCGCATGTTTCTCTCTCTCTCTCTCCCTGTTCAAAATTAATACAGAATGTAATAAAAATTTTCAAAATTTTGAATTTTTTGAAAAATTCAATCATTGTGAAAATTTTGAAATATTCAAGAAGTGCTTTCTCTATGCGTTTAGTATAAGATGTCTGGAGAAAGCATAGAGAGAGAGAGAAATGATATTATTATTCTGTTTCACTGCGCCTGCGTGTGACACTTTTCTCAACGTGACTGTTTCACACGATTTTACTACCCATATTTTTTCATACCAGGCGCCTTATATATCGTCTCTGAAGGAGTAAACTCCAAAAATTTATTACAATTCCTTTACTAATTAATCGAAAGGAACTTCGTTCCATCCGGGTATCCCTTGACACCTCTCACTTTTTTTTGTCATTTAATTGCATCAGCTATGAAGGTTATTGTACTGGTTTACACAACAACTACACAATTTGTTTGTGATAGCTTTTTAACCTTACACTTAATTTTTTCCAATTTTCGGATGCCATATTGAAGCATCAATTTTGAAATAAGCCGACAATTTGTATATCTAGACATATATTTTGATATTTCAAACGCAAGATTCAACAACCCAAACTATAGATATACAGCTGACCTGGTTTATGTAAAATCTATGTTCATAGCTTTAAAACATTAACGCAACAGTCTGTTACAAACAGGTGTCGATATAACAAATATGTATAAGTGAATTTGGAATAATAATATTGAATTGAATTAACTCTTATTACTGGAATTTCATTAATAACTTAGATATAATGACTATTTGTCCTACGTTAATCGTTTAAGTTTTCGAAAACTTTTTTAATCATCTGATAGTGTCACATACGAAAATAGGGTAGTTTGTTTTATATTTCATTGTAATATTTTGTATTATTTTTTATTGTAATCATCCAGGTCAAAGTCAGTACGTTAGATTTCAAGACGACCTTATATAGTTTAATTTTTATTCTCACGTAGCGTATGAATTGGCTATAAAAGAGCGTCGTTGAGTTCGCACTCGAAGAGTTCGGAGTCTGAGGTTGTCTGTGAGGGTCACCCATTGGGGGTTTCCCTAAAACAGACCATTGGGTCTGGGCCGTTGTGACTCTTGACGTATTTTCGTGAGTAAGTGTGATATGCCACCATGTAGTTTATTTGGTAAGATTAGTTAAGATTTTTATTAAACCTTTGCAAGGACTTACAGTGTCTTCTTGGAGTGGATTCCAGGGCATAAAGGTTTTGAAGGTAATGAAACCGTTGACCTTCTGGCCAAGAAGGGATCGGATACATGATTCACTGGTCCAGAACCTGTATTGGGACTGCCTAGAGCCTGGGTAAGGACCAAAGTCAGGAACTGGGTCTAGGAAGTGTCGACCAAACACTGGAGTAATACTGATGCTCAAAGGCTACTCCAAAAAACTGACGTCTGACATACTGAATCTTGGCAGGAGTCAGATAAGAGTACTAGTGGGCCTGCTCACTGGGCATGGACCATTCAGGCTACACCTTTGGAGGATGGGGATACTGACACAGGAACCCACATCGTGCCGACTGTGCGCCATGGACGATGAGACGGCAACTCACATTCTATTCGAGTGTGAGGCCTTGGACTATAAACGATTCCTCATCTTCGGTGACAGAAATCCTGAATCCTATCACATCCTTGAGGAGCTAGTCAAATCTCTTATAAAGGGAACTGCCCTGTGGCAACAGTAACTCAAGGAATTTCGGACACCTGGATTCTAGCCTACCTGAAGATCAGCGTGATGTTGATTTTCAGCTGAACAAACTAGAGTCCTGCACGCATCGGGTGCATGTAAGGACTCTTGGTGCCGAACCTGGTCACAATATTCCCATAGGAAGCAGTGCTCAAACATGGGGCTCCACAGGAGAGACCATGCCAGTTTTATTTAGATTAGATTAGATTTGCAAGGACTTTTAGTAACAAATAAAATAGAATAGTGGTAGAAAAAAATAACAAAGAAACTCGAATGTTATATGACTAGTTGAAAACGGATTTGTTAAGATATCGTATGTTTTGTATTAAAAATATTTCCTTTCTCTTCTGTTTAAACCATGAACTGTCAATATTTAAAGAAATATACCAATTACATTAATTACAGTCACTTACAGAAGCAGTTCCGGCAGTTACAAGACCATCTTTTTTGAAGATTGTAGGAAGTTTCTTTAATCCTTCAAGAGTAGTTCCTGGTCTAGGATGTTCATCCACTTCAAAGTTAACAACTTCTTTTTTTACTTTTAATGGGACAGGAACAATTTCTTCCTTAAATTTACCTGCATCTTGAGCTAAAGTCGAAATATTTATTTAAAATTATGTAAAATAGAAGCAGATAACAATACAAAACAATACTTTCCAAATTTAAGCAGTATTATGTAATAGTATTAATTAGTCCTTATCATTAGGTGTAAGGCTTATTGTCGACTAAAATGTTTTTTTTAATGTTTGAATATGAATTATATTAGATATAAAACACATAATTTTAAAGTAAATAATTCAGTTTGAATGAGTTGAATACGAAGTTAAATAAATCATGATATGTGTAATTCATTTTTATCTTTCTACACCAAAAAGTTGTGATAATATTAACACATAGTAAGGATGGTTTTACATTACTATTTTAAAAATTTAATACCGTAAATCCACTATGACAATAATATAAACTTACTGCTGAAATATGAAAAATATAGTTTAAGTAAAGCATCAAATATAATATTAGTTACAACTACGAAACAAAAAGAAGCAAAAGCAAAAAAATGGTGTTGTTATTGATTACAATGACCCACTAATGTATGAACTACAAAATTCCTACTGTTTTAATGTTAAAAACTTTAAATTCACCTGCTTTCCAGCGTTGTTGTGAATTAAACGCAAATTCATCAATTTCATTTTTGTTAATCTTAAATTTTTCACCAAGCTTTTCTGCAGTTAAGGCCATTGGCAAATTACAGTATGTATCAAGAACAGCCAGCCATAATGAATCTTCCATAACTGGACTTGTTCCCAGAGGAACTCCACCAAATCGAATATTTCTTACTATGTAAGGACAAGAAGACATATTCTCCACACCTCCTGTTAAGGCGATATCAGCATAGCCTATTTCAATATCCTGACAAAAGGAAATTACATTTTACTAAGTACATTGTGAAGTAAATTAGCGAATGAAAAAGAATGGAATCTTGCTACAATGGGGACCTTATAGTTCATCTTCAACAGATAACTGTTAAATGTAGAAAAAAGTTATAGACAAGGACGCGACATCGGAGATTCCACCGTTTTGGATAGCGAATATGCCATATATGATACGCCAATTAAGGCATTAGAGATGGGCTTTATCGTCTACCATATTGTATACACTGCCAGTGATGGTCAGACGTCAATATCAATATCAAAATTTACAATTTTATTAATTTTATAATGAAACGTTTGATCATACTATTTCTTTAGTCTCTTTCCGTGAGCGATCTTACGGAAAGTGAAAAACCTACACTACCTCTCCAAGCCACCTTGTCTACAATAACACAAATATACTGCCTCTTCCTTCTCGTTTTCAGACGCTCCAACATCGCTACGTCGCCCATACTCTGCAGGGCACTAACATCGTTGCCCAGAGGACCCTCCATACACACTGGAATGGAGGACTCCAAAGAAGATCCAGAGTTCCAAAAAAGAAGATCGCCCTCCCTAACCTAAGACTCCTCCAATCCGCTGTAGACTTGGACCTTCCGGAAGACCTGCAAAACCTGCTGGATGAAACCCCCCTTTCCTACCGATAGATGGTGCCTCCAACCCCACATTGGACACGATAATAAAAAAAAGAAAAAAAACAAAAAAAAATGGGCTCTTGGCGAAGGTTTCTGTGGTTCTCTTTGTCCTTGTTAAATGTAAGGGCTCCACGACGGAGGAGACACGCCACAGCGTCAAGCTCCCAACCCCACATTGCACCACGTGGGTTACACTTCAACACACACATACACTTACACCAAAACACCAAAAAGAAATGACTATTTAGGCACGTTCAACCACCACGGAAGGACGAAATGGAAGTTATAAGACCAACTCTCCAGGAATACAAGAGGAAGATTTGTGGAAGCAGAGCCGACGACAGACAGATGCTAACTCCTTCCCAACATTCCATCCATCCCCTGAAAAGGACGTAAGTCCTACAACAGGGTCCTCTTACGTACCAAACTCCTAAAAATTTCCATATTTTTCTCCCAAACAACTCATTCTTGAACTTGAACTTGAGTCTTAAAGTTCTACCTAGAAGAGATATATTCCAGTTCAGTAGTACTAGTGCAGCTACTAGTTATTCCCTCGGGTAAAACAATACCACAATTTCTGTCATAGTGGATAAAAACGATATAAGATGATACCTATGCTCTATTCCTGGGAGTAGAAAGTTCGCAAAAAAGAGACAAAACACCCATTGTTATATTGATACAAAAATTTCTATTGAAAACAGGAACGTTCATTTGTTACACCGTTAAGTAAAAATTAAAAAAAAACGACAAACATGAAATTGAACGACACAAGCCATGTTTTTACTCTGTATGTAAATTATGTTTTTAATCAGTTCTACTTTGTTTTATTCATAACGTTATGATAATATATCAAAGTTACACAATTTTTTATATTTTTCGTGATTTTTTCAATTTTTCACAACCTTCTCCAATTTTTCACTTCTCCAACTTTCGTGGTTTTTCATAATTTTTTCAGGTTTCGTGAATTTTCTTCACGATTTTGTTTTTATTTTTCAAATATTTTTGACATATTTAATTATTACAATAAACAGTGTAACGATTTGGGTTTCATATTTCTTTAGCGTTTACTATGATCTCCTGTAGGTTGATAAATGATTAATATACTATTACTTGTGATTCTATATTACAATTCGTTAGCATCTACACGAACCTTTTTTGGTTTTTCGGTAGAGAATGTAAGATACGATTATAAATCATATAAATATAAACTCACTGAGTGGGCAGTTTCAAATGTCAAAAAGATCTCTCAACTAATTTCCAATACTTCCACCTCTGTACAAAATAAAAATAGAGGAAGAGATAAAGATAAAAGATGGTCCCTTTATTTTCCCAGATAAAACACTAACCGCCTATTTTGTACACCAGTTCCTTACAAAGTTAAAAATCTTGTGCCGAGTGGTCTTCGCGACGAGATAACCGCGCCGATTTGTCTGGGTCCATAGTGTGTGGAAGTGATGTAACTTATTTAGGAAAGGATGAAAACCTTTTGAAGTTATCAATATTCTCTGAGAATCATCAGTCTGACTACTGACTAAATCACCACTGTACAAAACGGCCAAAAAGGTAACACTGAAAGATGTAGAAGTAATACATTGCAAAACTTATTGACGATATAAGCATTTTCAAGGAAGGGACTTTTCCACCAAAACATATACAATTTGAAAACTTCCAACAAAGCAAAGTTGTTTGATTGCCGGTAATTAACTTTTAACTAACAAAAATCAAAACTAAAAACAAAAGGCACAAAAAAGTGCCACTCACAATTTACAATAACACAACTTCCACAATTACTTACTTATAAAAGATATTTAATAATACAGTAAATTTACTTTGTAACCTAACACATGACCAAGTTAATTCGCAGCGAGAGAAAGCAGTTAATAAATCCGGTTGATGTGTTGTATAGGAATCAAAAAATCACCTGCTTTCCACCGCATCTGAGACTCATAAGAAAATACATCTACTTCACTTTTAGGTAGTTTAAATTGCTCTCCTAATTTTTCAGCAGTCAAAGCCATAGTTAAACCACAGTAGGTGTCAGTTCCTAATAAAGGACTTTCTAAAAGCAAATTCTTACCGAGTGAAACATCACCAAATCTTATATCTCTTACAATGTATGGAGCAGATGACATGTTTTCGACACCACCGGTTAATGCTATTTCTGCTAATCCTATTTCTATATCCTGATCAAATGAAATATGTTTAAAGTAAACTATTATTCGTTTCTATAAATATTTAAAAAATCTCACAAAAGATGATAACGCTTTAACAATGAAATATCGGACAAACATACAAATACTTCATCAAAAAAATAGTAACGAACTATCAAGAAGAACTATGACTGTTGGTAGTGCAGAAACTGTTATCGTCCACAAAATTTTATTTCATTTATAAACAAAGTTTAGAACTGATTAGTATATTACAAGAACAGAAGAAATTAATATTTGATTCAATATCGAGACAATAAATAAAATTTAATAAAAATTGTTAAATTGTTGAAAATGTTTTTCTCAATTAAATTTAATATAAACTAACTCTTCTCTGCAATCCAGTAAAAAGTTTGTGCAACATTTGTGACGATCTGTTAATCTCTTTACACTTTTCTGTTATTCGAACTCTAAGTTTTTCCAAATTATATACTGGCGTTGAATATATAAAAGTTTTCATGTATTGCGTAAATGTTTAAATCGGTTACGTAAATAAATGATTTCAGTGTTCCTGTTTATTATTCTGTCAACAAAAAATTCTTAAAACAATTAATTGTTTCTCTAGCCGTAAGTGGTGTTGTTACACAATCGTGTTAAATTTTAAAATTCCTCATCATCGGATGGTCGAGTATTTAATTCCGATATAGTGAAAACGTGCAAACAATAACAAAAAATGGTGTAACCAACGAAATATACCAACCCAAACATCCGGTTTTTTTTTGAAATGTAATGGTTCTTCAATAAAAAAGATGATAAAGTTCACTTTACCAATCCCTCCTATCATATGAAATCAACTATCTAGAAAGATAATATACGGCTAATATTTTCGGCGGTATGTTTTGCGCTCACTTACAATGCTTCGTCCGACGTTTTTTCTTTCCTTTCGAAGCCGTCTGACGGCACCGGTCATATTGTAACCTACTTGAACTTATTATACTTCGTCCATTGATTCATGGTACCCTCCCATGATCTTAGTAACCTGGTCTAAAGGATGGTATAGTATACTTGGGAGTTACTTTGCAGTGTGCTTGCATTAGCCTGTATGCCTGTAGTTTGCATAATCGACAACTAGTGTTTCCATTAACCAATCTCATCGTGCGCAATTGTCATGGTACCGATACATATTTCGTAAGAAATCCTGTAATGACTTCTCTTTTAGTACAGTTCTAGTATACATTTTTACTAGCGATATGTTCCCAGTAATGATTGTTTTTTCTATGGATTTTGACTTTCAGCCGGAACTTTCTGGTCCCCTTAAAACAGACTCTATGCCGAAGAATATTGTAGCTGATCCTTACTTTTCAAGTTTATTAGCATTCTCGTTGCCTTGTGACACCCAAACTAGTTTGACACTGTTATATTCCGCAATTGTTTCTATACTAGCCTAAAGACCACCTTAGGGTTCTTTAAGGCTCCAACAGCAACCTGACTATCTTCTTCCAACGTTACGAGTTTCTCTAAATAATTGCACAGATTTTGTCAAAATGTTGAATTTAGGGACGTATACGGAAATTGAATACTGCTCCTCGCTATTTACCTACACTCCTATACGGAAGTAATTACATTAAGCACTATTTAAACATAATTTTTTAAATTTAGGTTTTTTTTAAATAAAAATTATATTTACTTTCACTATCAAATGAAAGATACTAAACTTTGTTTATAATAAAAAAAAATAAGGTAATAAATATAATTTTTTGAAAGTGACTTTAATACCAACCCTAAACATTTTTAATTCACGGAGTAATTAGGATTCTTTCCGAAAAATGTTATAAATCTATAATCCCACCTCCAAGCTATAACAAACACAACAAAGCCAAACTTTTAAACACTGCAGTAGCAACTTATAGACTTTTGTAAAAAACAGAAACTCTTTAATTGACCTGTTTTCCACCGTTGCTGAGAAAACAATGCAAATTGGTCTACTTCGTCCTTGGTTAACTTGGCTTGCTCTCCTAATTTCTCAGCCGTAAGAGCCATTGTTAAATTACAATAAGTATCCAGACTACTGTGCCAGAATGCATCTTCTAATAAAGGACTAGTACCCAAGGGAATGCCACCAAATCGAATATTTCGTACAATAAATGGCGCAGAAGACATGTTCTCTACACCTCCGGTTAAAGCGATTTCTGCTATTCCTGTGTTAATATCCTGTTAAGGTAAGTTAGGAATAAATAAAGTAAAAGCAACTAGATTTTTACATTCATAGTTGTTAATTCCATAAAGTGACAGGTAACAAAAAATGATAATATTTGAATAACACTAAATTTCGAGTGTTTGTTAAAATTACTAGATGAATAAATTTAGGTAAAGTTTACTAAGCCGGGTCAGTTGTTATGGTAGAAGCTTTCTGCTTGCCTAAACTCACTTATACATAATGTAAACGAATGCCCATTAAATCTCGTACTAAGACAACATTTAACAGATCGGTAATAGTGTTTGTTCATGTTCGAATTGAAACATGAAACGGAATACATTAAGCATTGAAATTTTATTGGATCAGATTGTTTAATTTTACTTTTCTACGCTTAATATTTGGTAAGGCACTAAAGGTATAAGTATTATTATCCATTTTGTTGGATCCACCGTTAATAATTGTCAGTTGTTCATCTCTTGTTATCCTTGGTACAGCGACTGGTTCTACTATTCTGACTGAACTCTGACCTTGCCTAATGTTTCATTTTAAGACTAGTAAACAGTAGCATCAGTGTGTTTATTGGAGAAATGGTATATTAAGAAATTATAATACTATCGCGTTTTGGCGACCATTTAAAACGGGTGATCAAGATCCATCATCGTCGCAATTATCAATAGATGACTTTTATATTAATGACAGTCTCGAATTAAAGCACAAAGATTTACACGTTCAATGTAAATGTTTTAAATATGTATCATTGTTTAAAAAAAGAAAAGGCTGGAATGACTGACAATGCGATTGTTTCGAGAATTCATAAATTAACACGAATCGGGTATACGACGATATATAAAATTGTTAAAATTGGGAACTGTTACGGATCATTCTTTAAAACGAAAGGGAACAAATAAAAAATTGGGTGTTTTTCTTTAATTCCACGCCAATGGTCGGTATTGGTCTCAATGGGATTAAAATTCCGACAAAGAACGAACGATCTCACATTGAGATTGGAAAAAATATAACAGAAATTGTCTGCATCAAATTGGTCTTCATTGCCACAGACCATTAACAGTACCACCACTTCGTTATGGAAATCGTACAGAACGTCTTGCAGGGCAGAGATTTATTTGAACTAGGACGAAGCTAAATTGGCCAATGGTCTCTTCATCGATGAATCACGGTTTGGATTTCATCCTGATCTTAGGACGTAGCACATTAGAAAGAATGAGACACTTCCAGGAGGACTTACTAATAAGAAATTTAAGGCGTTAAGGTTAAATCTCAATGGTTTAACAGCCATTTAGAATCCAATGTTACTGATTATCAGTCGTCAATATCTTGTCAGTTATAAGTATTTTACCTTTTTTCAGGTAGCAATATTGTAGCAAATGTTTTAATAATACTACTTGTTTAGTCTCAGAAATGTATCTTTAACAGTGATCTTATATATTAAATGTTTAAGAGGAACTCAAATATAACACAACAAAAGATGATAAAGTAAAGAACAAACAGCATGAATAGAAATGATACTGCCAACTGTAAGAATTTATCATTGTGCTGGTCGGTGTGCTTCGAATGACTGACAATGCGATTGTTTCGAGAATTCATAAATTAACACGAATCGGGTATACGACGATATATAAAATTGTTAAAATTGGGAACTGTTACGGATCATTCTTTAAAACGAAAGGGAACAAATAAAAAATTGGGTGTTTTTCTTTAATTCCACGCCAATGGTCGGTATTGGTCTCAATGGGATTAAAATTCCGACAAAGAACGAACGATCTCACATTGAGATTGGAAAAAATATAACAGAAATTGTCTGCATCAAATTGGTCTTCATTGCCACAGACCATTAACAGTACCACCACTTCGTTATGGAAATCGTACAGAACGTCTTGCAGGGCAGAGATTTATTTGAACTAGGACGAAGCTAAATTGGCCAATGGTCTCTTCATCGATGAATCACGGTTTGGATTTCATCCTGATCTTAGGACGTAGCACATTAGAAAGAATGAGACACTTCCAGGAGGACTTACTAATAAGAAATTTAAGGCGTTAAGGTTAAATCTCAATGGTTTAACAGCCATTTAGAATCCAATGTTACTGATTATCAGTCGTCAATATCTTGTCAGTTATAAGTATTTTACCTTTTTTCAGGTAGCAATATTGTAGCAAATGTTTTAATAATACTACTTGTTTAGTCTCAGAAATGTATCTTTAACAGTGATCTTATATATTAAATGTTTAAGAGGAACTCAAAGCAATACTGGAACAGCTCCACATTACTACTTCGGGTAAAACAATATCGATCTTAATAGAAACTGGCAGATGATAATAGTTACAGATTTAGTGCTCTACATTGAGAATTTGTGTCGTGAATGTAGTAAAATGCCTAATACCAAAAAAACCGTTTAGTAAACCTAGTAATACAGCAACGAACTTAAACAGCACAATAAAGAGAATAAAGGCAATACGTGTCATATAACAATAAATAATAGAGAGAACCACTGAGATATTGAAAACCTAACAAGGTTTAAATTAAACATCAAAAACATAGCGTTAAGTATAAACAAACAAATCTTTTACAAGACATTTATTATAATTGAATTTAAAAGACTTTCAAACATGTTATATGAAGAAATGTAATTATATTACTGGGTACGTTTTCTTTTCGTATATGCAAATACAAAATTATTAGGAATAATTTGTACAGTTATTAAGACAATACAGAATACCACTGAAGCATTAAGAAACTAACAGAAAATATAACACAACAAAAGATGATAAAGTAAAGAACAAACAGCATGAATAGAAATGATACTGCCAACTGTAAGAATTTATCATTGTGCTGGTCGGTGTGCTTCGCATGGCTCCCGTTACGAGAAGGCATGCCGATCTTTGTATTTGGTTTAATTCCCACAGTTGAAGGCCAACAACAGTCTTGGTAAGCCACGCCAAGGTCGCGTCGTCATCGCAGGTAACTCTGATTATTTCACCAGAGTGCGACCACTGACGGAACGTTGGTGGCTTGGCGTTACTGAAGGAGGTGGCCAAAATTACTTTGTCCAGCTCTCCCAGCAGCATGTCTTGGACAAGAACTTCCCTTTTGACAGAAACTTTGCCGTAGGGGTTGGACTTTCGTATAAGTCGACTAAAAAAAATTTCATATATGCTATATGAATGAATACAAATACGTTTTGTTTTCACGTATGCCAAAACTTTAAAATAAATGGGAATGATTTGTATAGTATAACTAGACCCACTTGGATAGGAATTATTTTTACGATTTTACCAATGGAAACTCAAAAGAACGTCATTATATGAACGAACCTAGTAAAATATCTATTTAATGTTGCTTTTAACTTCCCGACTCACACCTGTACGCCCATGAAAAGAATTCTTGGAAATTAGAAAAGAGCGTTGACCACGCCTATTCAAGTGGTTTTGGATAAACTATACATTTAACAATATGTAATACAGATTATCACTGAAACAATTAAGATCTAACAAAGAGGAAAGATAGGGTAAAGTAAAAACCAACAAACAGCTGCAACAATTCACCGCAAATCATTAACTATACTTTCGGTATTTATATTTGCCAATAAGATTTTATATAGATTTAAAAGTAACTTGCACTTACTTGTAATCCGTTAACAATGGCTTGAAATCCAGAACCACATAATCTGTTAACGCCCAGAGCTGGTTTTTCTAGTGGAACTCCAGTTTTTAACAAAACATGTCTGGGAACAAATCCTCCATCAGATGCAACAGACTGTAATTTTACAAATTTGTTAATTATTAATTTTAACATTTGGTTTATTTACTATTTTCGTTTAAGTACTTACAGGAATTACGTTTCCTATAACTACTGTATCCACAAGCTCAGGGCTAATATTTGCTGAAGCTAAAGCTCCTTTTGCTGCAATGGTTTGAAGGTCAGTTATATGGCTTTTAGCTAATTTACCTCCAAAAGTTCCGAATGGTGTGCGCTTTGCTCCAACGATAAAAATTCCTGAATAGAAATAAAAATTGTTAAATATCATAAATGATATTGGTATGTTTTTTTTATATTATAGACAACTTGTAAAAAAAGCGAGTGACACTCGGATAATTTCCGTTGGAACCAAAGCTTTCTATGCTAGCTTTGACAGATAACTATGCCGGCAAAACAAATTTAACTATATTTTTTGGATAACAAACTTCATATATATATATTTGAAAATCATCATCATTGTCATATTCCAAAACAGACACTATAATAAATGTTCTAAGACATTTCCGAGGTACATCTCTGGTATATGGATAAGTCTTGTCTGACAACCGTACTTCTCGCTCTCTCCTTGAGGAGGAACAACTTCAACTTCGCTAGAAGAGTTAGTAGTTCTGCACGTCGTGTCCCCTCTGCTGTCACTCGTTAATTCGAACCTGGACTCATCAGAAAAAAGACATTTCTTTACTGCAGTAAAAGTAAATGTAGGCACTCTCTAGTCCACTCTTGTCTAGGGAGTAGAGGCACTTTAAACTAAATATTAAACTATCAGCTCCAGTTTTTTGACGAATGTACTTCCCGAAATCAAAATCATATAAAATGTGTTCTGTCGGACGGGATAGTTATATTGGTGTTGCGCCAAAGTAAATTGACTATCTAGGGATCCTCTATTGTATTTGTTACTCTTTTTTCAACATCCTTTCTCCTATTGACATTTTCAGTCTCTTGAAACAATCGGATTATTCTAATAACAGATGATCTGGATATATAAAGCGATTCTGATATTCGGTGATTTAACCAGAATGATGATTCTTCTTGACCTATCAAAAGCCGAAATTGATCGCGTAAACATTTTTTACTGAATAAAAATTACAGCGTTTGTTATGAAATAAAAATCAAAACCTGACAAATTTTAAAAAATGTTTTGCTAGAAGCTGACGATAACTTCTTACTTTACTTTAGTGTTATTTCATAAAAAAATATTGATATTGATTTCCGATATGTTTTGCAGATTTGTGTATTAACAGGTAGGACGAATATTTAAATAAAACTTTTACAGAAATGGACTAAAAAATTTATCATTATTTATTACTGTAAATTTAAACTAAATTCGCAATAGACCAATTTAGTCAGGTAAATTTCGGGAACATTCAAAAGCTACCTTAAAAACCATTACAGTAAAAATTACATGGATATACCGAAAATATAACATGGTGGGTAACAAATGCCAATGTACGAAGATACTTCGTGGGCCAATGTTTGAGATTTATGTTTGACATTTACATAAATAATAAAAAATTAAACTGAAGCTATAGATTATTTTTTGAAATTAATAGTTACTACGATTGAAAATTGCATTTATAAAAGTGTTTTAGATTTTTAAAAGAAACTAAAATCTGTTTTAAATGTAATTTTTATTATATGGTTTTATGTGAAAAACAAATAAATTTGTTATTATAAATTGGAAATCAAGGGCAATATTTGGACTTTACAACAAAAATAATCTAATTCCAAAACAAGTTTATATAACAACTGATTTAAGAATATGAGATAACATAAGATAAAACATCAAACATTTTTAGAAATGTAAATAATTCAAGAAAAGTACATTACAAAAGAAATATACATTATGACTGATAAATAACAATTAATCAATAAAAAAAAATAGCTTCCACAAATTAAACAAATTCAAAATGCATTATAAACTTAAATTAGAATTTTTCGAGAGTAGTACAGGTGGATGTGGAGTATATTGATTTTTCAACGTCTATTTGTAAGATTAATCTTTTAGTGTTAATTCAGGTAAAGCTGTTGTTTAGGTGTTACGGAAATTTCGCGCCTGGATGTGTACTTTCAATTGGCTGGTGAGTACTTCTACTTCTCCCAGGGAATGGATAATCAGCTAATAAGGCGAGAGATAGCAGATGCTATTACTTTTCTTAATCTCACACACAACCAGTTTTGTATAAAAAACGGGGGCTGCTTCTAGTAGTATATACTTAAAAAAAGAGCTGACAAGATTATTGCTATTTGGAAAGTAGACAATTGTTCAGCGGTGTAAAAACTTCACTTTCTACCTATACTGCAAAGTGCCTGGATGTAATAGGAACTTATTAACCCGTAAAACTAATCTAAAGTGGTTCTCAACATCCGAAAATGAATTTACGTGATTTTCAGTTTTCCAATCCATGAATTTTGGGTACATATATTCATATTTTTTTTACATTTTACTGGTAATAAATCTAAAGGGGTTTCTTTAGCTTGATTTGCTATTTCTGGTGGTGTATTTGGATAATCTGAATCACTGTCTAATTAAGAAATCATGGTCACTTAAACAACTAACACTGCTTTCATTACAAACTGAATAACAAGAAACGTCAAACTAATGAAAACCGGCAACTAGATATAAATTGTTAATTAAGTAATATAATTTTTCTACGGTTATTATACAAATGTATCATTTTTTGACAGTAATCTCTAAAGAAATAGGGTACGTTGTTATATCTAATAAAGAAATATCTCATTTCTTTATCTGATAACACAAAATGTTCATTTCTTTATTGTTTTAACTTAATCAAGTATACTGTGACAATTATGTATTCATATATTTGACTAACAGTACAGATTGACAGTAATAAAGTAGTGACAGGTACAAAAGAGTTTTTAATACATTATTTAAATTAGATTGTTATTTAAGTAAAAATGTTAAGTTGTGATAAAAATGAATTAGAATTAACTCTTCCTGAAATAAGAGAAGCGGTAAACGAAGCTTGTCAGAATTTGATTCCCGAAATTTCAAAACATAAGTAGGTACCAGAATGTATATGAAAGTTTCGTGACCTGGCAAAAGAAAAAGGCAACAAATTCCGTTTCAGAAACTGTGCTTTTAGCTTATTTTTCTGAATTAACAAATAAATTTAAGGTATGATAACTGTAAATATTGTAAATAATAGTTAATTTTACTTAAATAATATAACTTATATCGTTATGTTTTGTTTTGTATTGGATTTATTTTTGCATTATTCTATTATTATGTGGTATAACCGTAGAAAAAGTATAGTGTTTGACTCGCAAGGAATAACTCATTTCCCACTCGTACGATTTGCAGCATTCGCCTGCGGCTCTTGCTGCAAACATCGTACTCGTGGGAAATGAGTATCATTCCTTGCTCGTAAAACAATATACTATTTCATCACTAGCGATGAAAGTTAATGTTATGAGAATTTCTCTCAATTGTAACGTTTTCGCTAAAAATATTTTATTACAAAATCACGGTAACGGTGCTAGAAAAAGTAATTTCCTCTTCGGTATGTAATCTAATTTAAGCATTCGTTAAACAATATATTTACCTACTATTAATCAACAACTTCAGTAAATAGGAGGTTTTCATTTTTATTTCTTTAATAGTAAGTATATTACTTTACGAGTGGAGTAAATTGCATATTACAGTGAGTGTGTTTGGTCTAAAGAAACGAGCTAAATATGCAATTTGTTCCTCGAGTGAAGTACTATGCATTTCTTACGACTTACCAAATGGTTTTGTATAAAACTAAAAATAAACATAAAATTTAAATTTTGGCATAAGTTGTCAAAAATATTCGATTTCGCAGACAGTTCTGTCTGAGAAATGTCAAATGTTAGTTTAATTTAATGTATATTGTAGACAACCAACATAATAATACAGGTTTCTATTTACTTACTCCACTAGTGAAGTAAATGAAACTATAACACAACTCCTGAATAATTTGACAGTTACTGACAGAGATATAGGTTAAAAAATAAGCCATTTACTTATGAGTCGTGGGTAAAATATTGTAAATGGTTTCTTTATGACTTGTAATTTTAATGTAACTAACTTTATTGTTATTTACAATATTAGGTACATATTACTACTTTTTCTATTAGCATTTAATCCATCTCAATAACGTAAAAAATGTGGTATATATGAAAACAGTTTATTTACTGTACAGATTAATATTTTTTATAAGGTTTGGACCCAATTATGCAGCAAAAAATTTGTTGAACTTAAAGTTACAAAGAATTTGAGGTTAGGTTAAAGTTATATTATTCTACCTTTGTCTTTTCCGTTATTTTTAACAAGGAATTCTTTTTACACAATAAACTATTGTTTACTTATTAATAATTTTCTCAATATTTTACTTACCTTTGGCTAATGATGTCATATTTCTTGCCTTATTGGTACACGTATCACTCAAAGATAAGTACTGAATTACACGTTATATTCTATTATCTAATTTAGAATGTACCTAATTGAATTGGTGCTTAATTAACAGATAAACTGTTCAGTCAACAGTGTTCTGCTAGAAATATAAAAAAAAACTAATAAATAAATACAGTTGAACAAAGTGCACTTTGGACTTTGAAATTTGTAAATTATGTTTTCTCTGACTTTTGATCGCAAGATAAATAGGGACTAACAGATCTTTACTTGAATTGTTTAATGTTGTTTTATACCATTTAATTAAGTGGAACACGTATTTAATAAATAATAATTTTACAAAAAACGCATATAAAAATAAAAACAATTAAATTTGGATAAAATATGATTTCTTTGGGACTTTCTCTGCTGCCATCTTACGACTACCGTTCAAACTAATAGATAGATTTCTGTTTGATACATTGTTCAATATACTATGTTGTTTGGAAGATGGTACCTGGATGTTATAAATGAATAAAAGTGGTATGTAAGTTAAAAATATTAATTTTTAGATGTGCAAGTTTAGCATCCCATCAATGGAATTTTGGGTCGAGATTCGAGATTGACTTTAATGGATATAGTCTATTTCACGGTTTTTGGCCGATGACAGAAATCATACTCGAAGTAAATTTAGAGTTACATCTCTCTCAGATACACGCAAGTTAGAAATTTAAATGAGGACGTTTGTTTTTTAATAGAACACTTACGTAACTGCATCTTGTTTCACCGGTAGATAAAAAGTATTCAATACGGAAGTCTTGTCCTAATTCACATTCCTAGTAACCGTCATATACGGCTCGTTGTTGAAGGGTTGAATTTAATAATTATTAATGTCATATTTTTGTAGATGTCAAATCACACTGATAGTTTCAGAAACTTGCGATCTAATTTAGAAAAAAAAACTGTCCGCCATTGGTAACTTGGATGACAGTTTAATCTTATTTCAGTAGTTTCTAATATCAAATCGGCCAAAAACGATGAAATGGACTATAAGTCTCCATTAGGTCCTTTAAGGTCATCCAAATTTTTTGTTATACTTATCTCTTATAGGTTTTTTATAAATACTAGTTTAAGTTTTCAAAAAAAAAAAATGCATTTAAACACTTCATTTAACAGCAAATTCAAAAAAGACCCCGCACATAATATATGGAAAATGGTCTTTCGGTAAATGTTGCTGTTTTGCAGAGAGCTAGGTTGCAGCATTATAATTAAAAATCTCAATGGCAGCCAGGTCAAAAACATTTAAGGTCATTCCAAGGTTCAATAGAGAACTGACCGTCCAAAAAATTCTTGAGTACACTTTTGATGTTTCTGATCAGATAAAGAATCCGTAATTTGCTCGACCCAAAACCTCCACTCAGAGGTTATTTAAGGCCATTCCACGTTCATTCGAAGGTGAAGCGTAGAGAACATATCGTCAAGATTATTAACTTCTATTTTGTATTAAAGAATATTATTTTTATAATTCACGTTCACAAAGTTTCTATTTCGACACTAAAAACAGTATCGAAATAGATTCATTGTAACACTGTTTTTGGTAACTTTTTGTTTCACACAATAGGGAACATGCAGTATTTTTAGTTTTGTTTTTATTTTAAAGAATTCCATGTAAAATAGGTCATAAACATATTAAAAAATTAAAACAATCTAATTTAACGTAAAAAATGCGGTTTTAAATAGACCGTTTAAGTTTTCGCGCGAAAACGGACCTGTAGTTCCGATGACGTCATTCCTGTCTGTCACTGGTTGTGCTTGCCGTCGTTAGCTTAACAAATTGCAAGTTTTCTCGACTTTCTAGGTATTTTTTTGTAATAATTTAAAATGGACTATCCATCAACATCAGGTGATCAAAATAATACCCCTAAAATTCCGAAAAAAAGTCGTGTTAACTTATGTTTTTTGCCAATTCTTCCATCGTCTTCAACAAAATTTCCAAATAAATTGTTTTTGACTGGACCTTCTGACCCATAATTGAGAAGAAAGTGGTTTCAAGCTGCAAAGAGGAATGACTATTAGGTATTCTCCAAAGACTATTATTCGATGCTGTGAAGACCACTTTGACGTAATTTGGAGAATACTTGTTATTATTGCGTACTGTATTTACAAAAAATTCCATCTACAATAACATCAACCTTTTGGATTTGAGCTTCAGGATAATTAAGTTGATTGGAAAGGCCGTTACGTGTCTAACAATATATTCTTGTAGGTGATTGCCTGAAAGTCTTCATGAATTGTTTCTACGGCCAGTTCTCTATTTAACCTTGGAATAACTGTGAATGAGGTTTTTTGACCTAGCTGCCATTAAAACTTTTATTCAGCATGCTAAAACCTAGCTCTCTGCATTTCAGCAACATTTAACGAAAGACCATTTTCCATAAATTATGTGCGGGGCCTTTTGATCATTTTTGGATTCTTGATCGTTAGGTCAGTGTTAGTCTATGGGATTCGTTTTAATTTTATATGTTTAATTTATAACTAGGTGACCCGGCGAACTTTGAACCGTTTTAGAGGCGAAAAAATAAAGAAGATTTTGGATTTTTATTTTTTTTTATTAGGAAATATAAATAAAAAATTAAGTATTTGAATAATTTTTTAATAGGTTACACACTTCAGTTATGCACCATGTGATCTACGTCAATTTTTGTTTTATAATCAGTCGCAAGAACAAACCACGCAAATCGTCTTCCGACCCGTGAATATGCCACATATAGTTGACCTTGGAAAAAAACATAAATTTTCCAGATTCAGACCACAAACTTTCAAGGATTGCCCTTATTATTTGTTAATGGTCATAGCGAATGAAAGACGAATCGGGAATTAAAGTATTTAAAATTCTAACGGCATAATGGTTGGCCTCATGAGAATGCTCGGAATAAGAATTGATAATTTTGGCATTCTTTATCGTTAGGTCAGTGTTAGTCTATGGGATTTGTTTTAATATTATTTTGTTCATTTTATTTGTTTTATTTATAACGGTGACTCGGTGAACTTTGAACTGTCTTAGAGGCAATAAAAAAGCGGATTTTGGATTTTAATTTTTTTTTACGAAATATAAATAAAAAAATAAGTATTTTAATGATTTTTTAATAGGTTTAATAGTATTTTGGGTTGCTGAATTCAAATATGGCACCAAGTGCTCTGGGTGGTAGACTCGGAATATGTCAATAAAAAACCATACTTCATATCTAAAAAAGTTTTATGTGGCCTTTTGTCGTTTATAAGGCTATGCCATACTGCTTTTCCCCAAAGACTCCTCCATTCGCTTCTTGCCACAGAGCTATCATTCGCAAAGGTCCAAACCTCCTTGTCTATCAAAATACAAAAATACTTCCGTTTCGATTTCAGACAACCATACGTCACTTGAAATATACAGGGAACGAATATCAGATTCCAGAGGACCCTCCATACTATAGGACAGACCTGGGAATTATTCCCCAAGGTCACCATGTGGATGTTCACGGCAATTATAAGACCTAGGCTAACATATATGGTGCTGTCGTGTGGTGGCCTAAAGTGAAACAAACGACAGCTATTAGAAAATTAAATCAAATCCAAAGATCGACATGCCTTCTCGTAACAGGAGCCATGCGAAGCACACCGACCAGCGCAATGGAAGTAATACTTGGACTTACTTGCCTTGATATATTTGTTAAGGAAGTAGTATTGATGACCATGGTACGCTTTCGCACGGTTGGTATCGAACCCACTGCAGGGCACCCTACACCCAAAGAGACAGTCTGTGGAGGGAATCGATAAAGGCGATACTAATCTTACAGGCAGAAACGGATGCCGTCGTACCAAGATTTGTCTTTAATAAACCCTACAAAATGTTAACAAACAAGATCGCAGACCCCAACGTAGTGAACGCCTTGAGCACCTACACAAATGGATCAAAAACGAAGCAAGGTGTGGGATGTGGAATTTACTCTAGATCCTTGAAACTTAAAATGAAATGGGCTATGGATGGCTTGTCAAGTGTGGTTCAGTCAGAACTCACAGGAATAACCATAGCTGCAAAAGAATTAATCAATAGAAATCTCACAGGCAGGAATGTAAATATTTACAGAGACTGCCGACAAGCACTACTCACGCTGAATAGACTACATATCACATCAGTTTAGTACTAGAATGTCACCAATCTCTAATTGAGGTCAGCCTGAATACAAATATGTTAGCCCGCGCCCATCTACCAAGCTAACATTTTCCGCTGTCGTGGACCTTATCACACAGCACTCTCACCATTATACACAGCTGGGATGAAACTACGAACTGTAGACTGGCCAGAGAATTATTACCTTATCCTGGCGAAAAAATTTAAGGCATTGACCGGACAAATCTCCGAACAGCTTAACAGCTCACTGCCAATTGCGACAACATCTCTTTAGGAAGAAATTAGCAGAATCACGACTATGCAGAGCCTGCGAACAAGAAAAGGAAACAGTAGAACATATAATGTATGACTGCTCTGCTTTTTCTGAAATTAGAAGATCCGTGTGGGCGAGTACTGGCTTACACTAGCTGATGTTAAGAGGGTCCCCCTCGGGAGCCTCATCACATATTTTAAATCTCTAGGCCTGGTAACAGCCTGAGGTGAGGATATCCCTACACACAAGAGGATGCACAATGGGTCATATGTAGCCTCAGTACTGGCAGAGCACCAGCTTGTCACTCTCCAAATTTCCAGATCCAGATCCCCTCTCCTATAGGTAGATACAGGATACAAAAAAAACTGATCACTTAAGAAAGTCTTCATGTCGAAGGAGACACTCCACAGCCACTGCTAAGCTTTTTTTTAATTATTTTGTTCTGTTATATCCTAATTGCAAAATCAGTAAAAGAATAAATGATTGTATTTCCGATTAATAAAACATGCTTTTGTTGCCATATTTAAAGCTGACGCTCAAAACTACAAAAGGTTTAAATCGACATTATTTCCGTTTGTCAATGAATATATGATTCCTGAAATTAGTTCAGAAACTACATAATTTAAATGCAGATTTCGTATTAGGACTGCAATAAGTTCTGTCATGCTATGAGCGTATGATATATGTTGTATCTAGATTACATTACAGTAAAGTCGTCCATCATAAGCTTGTAGTTAATACATTAATAAATATATTTATTTTTAAAACAACGTGTAAAGGTAATAAAAATTTAATTCTAAATACTTTGGTTTTATTTCTATTCATAATGAATTGATTGTTTTCTTTAACTGCTTCTTGGTCTCTATCCCATTATAACCACCACAAAGAAACAAAGATTTATTAATGAAGAAAAACAAATATTTGTTAAACAACTAATTAGAAACAGAAATAACGGTTGTACCAAATATGAGTTTTTTTAAATGTAATAAAATAAAGAATCATCAATTTTTTAATCATATTGACTTTATTGTAAATAGCAAACAAAGATATTAACTTTAGAACAAGATTTCGCCGATTTCAATACGTTATCGATTGTTTCAGGCTGTATCTTTTAAGCATATACTACTGCCGATGCGAGACTGATGTGTGCGGAGTTAATATAATGGTAGGTACTTATACACGCTTGGCAAGTCTCCGCAAGTATCCACAAGTTCCAAGACTTCACAAACGTTTGAATGCCATTTACACGTTTGCAAGTGCGCTAGTCTGTTACGCAAGCTTCTTCTGATTTGTCTTTCAAAACCGACGCTGAATCGGCAACAAGCTCTTCTCGTCTAACGCAAGCCAAGCCAAATACCTCTTTTACACGCTTGTGTTTGTGGAAGCTTGCCGAGACTTGCTAAGCATGTAAACCTAACAGAATATAATAATATTATAACATATGAACGAGAAAGAAGTATACTATTATATGATATTTCTCTGTCAGCCGTTAACGTGATTGAGATGGAAGGGAAAAAGAATACAACTCAATACCGTTGCTCGACTGTGTAAGTTTCGTGAAGTGTGCGGAAAAGGGAGTTATTTTCGTGTTTTGACGAGACGGTAGAACCACTAACGGGAAGGGAATAAGTTGGTCTTTGGCTGAGAAGCAACGAGTATATTTTCGTTTAAAGTTAATTTTTGCTTTTTTGCATTCACACTTCAGTCCAGCAAAAAATTACGATAAATGATAACTAACTAATAAATACAAAAAACTAGTTGCCAAATCTAATCTAAAACAGAACACACAGAAAATAAGACTCTTATACTAAACACTAGTTAGTATTTATAAACCCATAATACTTAGAATTAAGTAATGCTTTTATTGCTTTTATTCACCTTTGTTTTATGGAGCATCTCTTATCGCTGTTAACTCGTAAAAATTCACAATTTTTATTGGGTCATTCGTATAGTTACTGATTTTTATTGGTTGATAATAATTGCAAAACAAGTCAACGTGGACTATTATGAGCCAATAATTTTAGTTCATTTTGACTCTAATATAAAAATTCATTGATACTGTCAATATTCTGGCAGCCTTGTGTAGTTTACTTATTCAATTTTGTTTTTAAATAAGTATCTTGATACAGATCCTGTAAGAGATTGTAGCCCTTAAATTACCCTTAGCTAGCTTTTAGGATCGTGGATTCCTTCTGAGTTTCTTATCAATTCCTTCCCAACAATTATTAATGGGCGCCAAGTACAGACAGAGAAATAAAGGTGTGAAATCAGTTTTAAATTGTTTATTCAATGATAAAAATTCTAATAGGAAGTTAATTAAAAAAATTAAGTAATTAATTATTTTCTTATCTTTGAATTAAGTGAAGTCTTCTGTCGGAGCTTGCGGAAGCGAGTGTACAATCTGTAGAACAAATTTTGTAGACCTCAGGACTGCAGTACTGATGTTTTCTTATAATAAGCGGAGACCACTGGAGAACTTGGTTCGAATGACCCTGAACTGGTGTTATAGGTGTTTTCGAAATGAAAGCTATGTCGAGAATCACGTCCTCTCTAGGGCCCTTCTCAAGATGGCAAAAGCCCTAATGAATAAAAAATAGCAATCAAACTCCGACCATTTAATCCTTAATTTCGTACACAATCGCTAAAGGTTTCTCCAAAGTTCGAGAAAAAAGTTAATCACTTATTATGTTTATTTATTTTTAATTCAATAAAAAACTGATTCTTGACAAGCGATTGTGAACGAAAATTTAAATGTTAGTAAAATATAAAATTAAATATCAATTAAAATATTCACCAAATTTTGGATTATTACAAACTAAAATTATAAAATTTAAATTATTACTCACCAAAAACGAAGGGTGCAGAGAGTTAAGATAAACAACTTATAATTAACAAATTACCATATGAAATGAAAGAATTTAGCATCGAATCTCACGGAGAAACCAAATTTCTCCTACCCAAATCAGATAAAGTAATCGAGTCGACGCAAATAACATTGATATTTTTAAAATTAAATAGTCGAGGAGCTAGGCCCACAACGAACGTTACAAGATGAAGGAGATACTACATGTAAATATGGTATGTGGATGTCACCCTCTGCTGAAATGGTTGTTCGAAACATGTATAAACAATTAATGTTTAAAAATAATGGCTTAAATTTTGGTGTCATAGAGCGAATCCATATATTAACAAAAATTTCTAAGTCATCGATAAAGAAGGGAAGGTTGTAATCTACCAAAAAAGAGAACAATTGAATCTCTCATCATACTAGATGGTATGCTGAAAAATATTCAAAGGAAAATTTAAATATTTTATTCCAGAAAGTTATACCGTCTTTTCAAATGATCAAACAAGAAGTTATAGCGGTTTTCGGTTATCCATATAAATCAATCAATATCTTGAGCAAAGTTTTGCACGCGTTAGGATTTAGATACTGAACCTTAAATAAAAGACAATCAATTATGGAATCGCAAAGACTCATTATGACACATAAACGAAATCGATAAAGCACGTCAGAAAGGAAATTCCATTGTTTATCTTGAATAAACTTGATACGATACTCACGACATTTAAAAGAAAGGATTAAGCGACCAATCTTTTAAACCCTCTGTAAAAGCTGCACCAAACAGAGGAAAACGCGTGATCATTTTAGATGCCGAAAATAAGAATGATTTTGTGCCAAATTGATTGATGCTTTCGGCCAAAAATATTTCAAGTTCTTTAGCAGATTATCATCAAGACATGACATCTGCCTTATTCGTAAAATGGTTTGGAAAACAACTGTTACTAAATTTACCTCAAAATTCAGTCATAGTGATGGATAATGCTCTTTACGATTCATGACTAGAGAAATTCTGAATGCTAAATCTCGAAGAACTGTCATTTCTTCGTATCTAAACATCTTTGCTTTGTATATTATCAGCTTTAAATGTTAAACCAATTTATGCTGTCGATGGCATTGTTGAGCAATATAGACATACTGTAACCTCTTTTTTTCCGGAAGGTGTTAAATGCTCGATTATAGAGGCTAACTAATGCGAACGGCACTCAGGGGGTAGGAGGAGAGCGAGCGTGGATTCGATCGAGCTAGATGATACAGTATTGGAAAGATAAAAAAGAATATATTTACTAGAAAAATAAAAGATAAAGGAAATTAAAAAAGGGCAAAAGAGAAAATGAAAGAAATGATGGAAAAGGGAAAAGGAATATGGGCGCCACTTATTTTTTTATCATAAGGATGGGAAAATATAAGAAACCCAGATGGAAAAAAAATTAAATATGTATGTTGGATAAAATAATTTATCAGCTGTTGTAGATAAAGTTAAAATTAGAAAGGTATAAGAGATATAAGATAAGGTAAAATTAGGTAACCCAGCAGATGTTCTTGCTAAAATTTAAATTACCCACTTTTATTTAAGGTACTAAAACGAGAAATTATACTTACACTTTTTTTTTACTCATTCAAACAAAATCTATCTCAGATCTTTAAATTTTTTTTTAATATTTGTAAAATCGTAAATATCAAGTATCTAAATAATAAAAACAAGGTCCGATCCTGCAACAGGCAGTTGAGTGAATACTTGGTCGTTGCCGACAAGCAAAAGTTATCTTTGAACAAAACGGCACCAAAGAGTTGGCTTGTCCTAATATTTTCCTTTCTTTTATTAACTTACGTGCTTGAATGGTCTGTGGATTATCAAAATAATATTGATCTCTCACGGTGTCCCCCAAAAAGAAGTTTAACAGTGTTAAATTGAATCTCCAAGACGGCCAATTAACGTCGCTAAGATTGCTGATTATACGGTGAACAAAAGATCGATTGTTTAATTGGCTATATGTTATGTTATGCCATCCTGTTTAAACCAAAGGATGTCTAAGCCAATCTCCTTAAATTCTGACCTAAAAAAGGAATGTATCCTTTCTCCGCAGCGCACTCCGTTGACCAAAACGACAATTCAGTTTATGAAAATCGCACAATAATAACAACGATTTACGTACAAACCCTTTATGTAAAGGGTTACTTAAGGCATATTTTAAAGCAATCGTTTTTACATTTCTTATTCTTTAAAAATAATTTGCACGCTTCTTTTTTCTTCACTTAACAAAAGGACTACTTAAAAAATCTAATGAAAAAATTAAACAAATTGCGAAAGGTTTGTTAGTGGTCT
Organism: Altica lythri; assembly: GCA_964028335.1. Classification (NCBI taxonomy): domain Eukaryota; kingdom Metazoa; phylum Arthropoda; class Insecta; order Coleoptera; family Chrysomelidae; genus Altica; species Altica lythri. Next base: position 41,751,615 of record OZ034806.1, on the reverse strand, counting down.
CTCTACTGGCAAATTATGCCCGAGCTCAGCCGTAGAGGATGATAAACAAGTGAGCCGCGCCACCGACCAAGACGGTACAAGCCGGAAACCCCTAGATGTAATAGGCATTAACAACCCTTCCACAATCCGAAAGAATAAGATAAAGTAAGCTAAATAAAACAAATCAGTTTCGTTAGCTGGACCCTTCTTTAATACAAATGTTGTAGACCAAAAAATAAAACAATTTAGAGCTGTTTACAATTATACACTGGCGCCTTAAATATATAAAATAAATGAGTGTTGCATGTGTGATCACACTTTACGAATTACAAAAATAAAATAAACTATTAATAAAAAAAATACAAGATACAAAATAATAAAGCTTTTGCTTATCTGTTATGGCAGTAGATTTTGCAAATGAAAATTGTTACTATATTAAATAACATTAATTTAAACAATAATTAAATACAGATTAAGTAAGTTAAATTTATAAGATTTAGTGATTAAAAAATTGTCACTAAAGTAAATTACATTAATTTAAATAATTTAATACAGATTTAGTAAGTTAAATTTATAAAATAACGATAAATATTACAAATAAGGAAGCCCACAAAAAAAGGTATCTAGTTTTTATTCGTAGAAACATTTAAAAGAAAAAAACGAACAACATAAATTTAATAATTATAAATTGTATGGTGCTATTAAATAAATATAAATCCGCGAATTAAACTAATAGTGTTAAACGGGAAAGAAATTAGAAAACAACTCACCTATAAGTTGTAATAGGGTAATAAGATTACAAACATGCACTGCTCCAATGTGCATCTACTAAATCTACGAAACAAAGAAATCGCAAGAAGAATAATGTTACCATATGACCTACGATGTCTGGATTTAGAACTTAACAACTCAGGAAATCTCTCTACAAATCCTACAATGTGGTTTACCCACTGGACACGAAATAACCCAGAAATATAACCAAAACGTAGATGGATTCTATGGCCCAGTCGGAAATTAAAGGCTTGTCTTAAAATTCAAAATTAAAAGGCGAAGAAACACTTCGATTAAACAAGACCGCGAGATTTCTTCTTAGTCGATGAAAACACTTACTTGGAAGCTGGTTACGGTGAAAATGAAATCTGATAGCGTGCCCCGAAATTGTCATATGGTAACATGCGTAGAAGAGAGGTCTTTTACTATTCCGCTAATAGAATTAATTATTGCACTAACGAAATGGCTATCTATGCGAACTTTAAGTAACAGGCCAGAACGAAAAGAAAAGTTTAATTCACGTCGAAGAATTTTTTATTATTTTTTTTATTTAAGGATGTCCTCGTAGGTATAGACCTAAATACAAATGTACCGAGAACATCTATTAGCCAATTTATTAATTTGTGATTTACAGGACTGCAAGTTAGGACGAGTGGGGAAAACGTGGGAATGTAAGGAGTTCCACAATCTAGAGACTCTGGGGATAAAGGAACGATCGAATCGATCTGTTCTCGATGTCTGGCACTGAATAGTTTAAGAGTGCATAGAGTTGGCACTTCGCATTGCTCTAGCTTTTCTGGCAAGTGAAGGCACTGTAGAGCGGAGTTCTTCTGAGTAAAATCCGTTTAAGTATCGGTAGAACCGGGAAAGATCAGACACTGCTCTTCGGTGGGACAATGGGGCTAGGTTTTTGGTAATACTGGTGTCGTTTATTAGTCGCACATGCGAGCAGTATTCAAAATTAGGTCGTATTTGGGCTGTGTTTATAAACAACAAATACTCTAATTCAACGAAATAATTCGGGGTTCCCGGTGGGTGAGTGGACAGAGTGTTTGCTTTCCACACCGTGGCCGCGGGTTCAAATCCCGCCGCAGCCCCATGGATGTTGGTGTTGGTAATTGTGTACGTCCAAAGATTAAAAATATACGTTAGATGGAATTTGGCTGAGTGCCTAAGATGCATGTGGTCATATATATGTAAAAAACAACGAAATAATTCAACAATTAAGTAATGATATAAATAAAATTAGGAATTCAAGGCACAGACGATAGTTAAAATAAGATAGAACGAAATTATGGAAAAAACAAGAACAAGATTAATTACCGACTAATATCCTTGTAAAAATTTCCCATCAGACAAACAGGTAAGTCTCGTATGATTTATAATTTCAACAGTTAACAATATAATAATAATAAGAGAAATTATGTCCAATGAATTTCTGAAGAACATAAAAAAAATGTGTACAACTTAAATTAATTTTTAACATGTTAATGGGTAGGAGTGTTTGTGTCAAATTAAATAATACTCACAATAGTTTTTGTAAAATATTATTTAAAAAAAAACTTCAGGGATAAATATGGGTATATTTAATTTTAAAACGCCTCAATATTTTTACCACTTTTTATTACGTACCGAAGTAACCAAATTAGATAAAAAGGCAATAAAATTATAAAAACTTATTTTGAAAACAAATACTAATTTAAAAAAATGTTTGAATTTAAAAATTAAGTATATAATATTTTATAACTTGGTATTAGCGATACGTTTAGGCATTATATTAATTAGTGTGCGCAAAATACATATCTTCAACATAATTTAGACAATCAAAGAATTCATGTATGGAATCTTTATTATCTTCTGTTTTTTTAGAGTTGAGAAATTCTCGTACAGTTGCATAAATTTTTCTGTCCACAATATGTTCATTTGTTATATCTAATACACATTTAATAAAGGTTGCCTCAGGTAATTTTGGAGAGCAATCATACACTTTCTAAAAAATAAAAACAATAAAAAACTACCATTTTACATACTTACAAATAAGCTTTAATGTAAAAAATAAAATTAAAAGGAATAAAAAAAAACTTGTCAGTATTGGTAGATACTAAACGAGTCTCCTCTTTGATATTTCTATATTTGGGTTTTACGTTAAAAGTAAATAACCTTTTTTTAGGATTTTTACAATTAGCATATTTTTTATGCAACGCTCTTTTTCTTAGTTTACCAAAATTTCTTACTAAAAACATTGATTTCATGATACAGCACTCCGCACAAATCATACAGAAAAATGATTTTAATTGAATTTGCTTAAACTTTGCTATGTTGCAGTATTTGATGTGCAAAAACAAAATTTTCAATGGACAGAGGACCCAGAAACCAATATTAAGCGTTAAGGTATTCTTGCGGAACCGGTTAATAGCACCCAGCAAAGATACAAATGTTACTGGACTTTGATAGAACAATCTCGGAGTTATTTCTACTGACCTTGTGAAGGATATTTAGAGGCCAAATGTCATCTTTGTAAAAATCTTAATTTCAATAATTCACAGGTCAACATTTTTAACGATGTAGATATGATAAGATCTGTTAAAGATCTAAAGTATTTTTGGAGTATCACTTATTAGTTAACCTTCCCCACATCAGGTTTAAAGCTTGAAATAAATGGTGACTTTGACGTTTTTGGACGCCTTTAAATATTGCTTTTTTTTTGGATTCCGTGCCAATTGAGATTTTTTTGGCACCTCAAATACTTCAGCATAGCAAAATTACAGTAAATTTAACCATGGTTTTTGTGGGATCCTTTCAAATAGTTTGAAACGTTTAAGGTTAGTTTTGGTATTTTTGCATACAGATTAGGTTTTGATTTGTGAAGTTTGTAATTGGTACCTCGTTTCCTTGAAGCAAATTAAAATTCAAACCAACAAAAATTGAGCAACAATACAAGAGCAGGTGTACCAAAAAAAAAAACTGAAAAAACATCGATATTGTATGCGAACTTATCTATAAAGATCAAGATATGACATATTCCAAAATACAAACATCATTTGTAGGTACTTAAGTTAAACTCATTTAAAACACAAATATGTGTGAAGCAAATAAGTTTGCTATAAAATATAGCAAATGTTCTCCAAAAAAGCAGAAAGCCGCTAAAATGAATTGGTGTCATAAAAGTTTAGATAGTTTCAACACAAAAAAAGTGTACCACATTATAAGTGGTTATGTAAGCAGTAATCCAACACCTGTTGTTTGCTAAGCAAAAAGAAGTCGACAAAACTATTCCGTTTTTTAAAGTGTCTCAAGAAAGATGGATATGTCATGTAGAAAATTGTTATTTACAAGAATAAAGAATTATTACTACTGATTTGTCTATAATCATTCTTTTGCCACAGATCATTCTTGAGCCTCTAAAAACTAATCTCAAGCGAACAATCATCTAATATAAGCTTGCATGCACGTTAAAAGACTTTTTTTACGTAACAAATCGTCAAATGATTAAACTGTTTATTCTATCAACGATATTGTTTCCTTTCCAAAAATAAAGAATCAACTACTTCGCCGTAGATTTTAGCCGTTTTCAGATACAGACAATTTCTTGAAAAACGTAATCAGGTTATATCAACAAACGAGTAGAGTATCATCTTTAGTGTTGGTTCGAGCGAATAAAAAGTGAATTATTCTTTATGGGAAAAAATTCTAAAAACAATAAAGCCTTTAAAAGTATCTACTGTTTTATTTTACGTTTTATGCAAAATATAAACAAAATACTCGTAACAAGGAGAGTCTTAGTCTTAATGTTGCTGTGTGCATCGAGCTAAAAACGAGATCAAACAAAACAAACTCCCGACAATTTGCAGTTGTAGGTACGTCGCGCGTTGTACGACAAAACCCGTGCATAAAAGAAACATGAAAACTCTAAAATGACAAAAATAATCTTGTCTTTAATTTCTTTTATAAATTTAGCTTTTTTATAGATGTTCTGTTTTATTTCGAAGACGGCAGACTTTCATATTTGATACATAAAAGATAAAAATTGTTTTATAGAATCTCCTGATTTTTTTATTGTTTTTATAAATTATGACTTGTTGATAAAAAAACTGTTTTCTAGTTTAAATAGTCTTTATACACAAACAAAGCGTTTATTAACATTTTTATTATGATCCTTACCTGTAATTGATAAAATACCAGGTCATTAGTAACTCTTAAATGCATGCAATTGTTAAATGTTTCCATTGACTTGACATCGATATTTATTTTATTTAAATTTTTCTTGATCTCATTGCATAGAGTTTCAGGCTCATTATTGACATTCAAGTTGACTGCTACGGAATCTAATAAGTTACTGTTTGGTATAGTATATTTGCAGTACTTAAACAGGATTTGAACATCTGATGCATTTTTCTGATCCCAACAAACGTTGGTGCTCATCCCAACTACAAACAAAATAAAGTTTAGAAATGTGAGAAAACTTATTTTAGTCTTGCGAAAGTTTTTAAAATTTAAAGATCTTCATAACATTTGAAATGTTTTACAATAATTTTAATCAACATTTTGCTTAATGTATATAGAACGTGTTAAAGGCGGTTCAATTTTTTTAAAAAAGTTTTTATTTTATCTTTATCCTTTTTAGTTGCTACTTGGTTTGTCAGATGCTTGTGCAAATTCATGATGTACCTACTATCTTCAAAACCTTTCGAATACCGTGCAAATGGTTGTGGGTTCAATCCCCAACAACTCCGACATGTACCAATGTGACTTTGGTATATATCGGGATTGTTGACACCTAGAGGCAGCACGCACTTACGGTGAAGGAAAACATCGTGATGAAACGTGGACTTAATTGTCTAAAATCACTAACTCCCAGTAAAAAAACGTGATGATTACATGAGCATTCCTTCTCCTTGTGAGAAGAGGCCTTTAGTGGTACAGTATTATGTTTTAATGTTATACATCATTATTAACATGCAAAACTTATTCTGTTGATTTTAAGATGTTTCATGGAATTGTTATTTTAGACAAGTTATCTAACCTCAAAAATCTTTTGACGGTCAGAGCTCAAATTTTTGCGCCCACAGTTTCGTTATTTAATCCCAGACCTCGTATTTTAATATAAAAAAATAAAATTTCTAAAATAATAAGCCGTATACGGAAAGCCATGTGAACCAGAATCTATATACATAAAAGGAGATGTCCCCACGGACTGAGGTATAAACGCACGCACAGCCGTAACCGCTGATGGTAGAAACGTGAAGTTTATGTTCATAATGTAAACACCCACTAAAACGGGATTTTAATTTTTTTTTAACCTGAAAGGGTGGAATAAGGGTTGAAAATTTATATAAAAAAATCTTTAAATCGGTACTGATTTTTACAAACAATTGAAATTCATACTCTCCAAAATATTTTATTAAAGACGTGTCTTAGGGTTTATTAGAATTCACACCATGAAGGGATGAAAAGGGTTGAAAGTTTATGTGGAAAAATATTTAAATCGGCACCGATTTTTATAAAAATTAAAATTCAGTCTCCGTAAAATATTTCATTAAACACGAGTTTCATGATTTATTAGAATTTATCCCCTAAGGATGCAAATAAAGGGTTAAAGCTTTGTATGGATAATATTGAAAAATTACTCCGTTTTCTATGAAAATAATTCTGCGGATTGATAAAATGTTAGAAATCGTGAAAGATTTTGTTAAGAAACTTAAAAAAACGTTGAAAATCTTATATTAACAAATTATAAAAATCTTGAAAAGATTTTTTTTTTTTTTTGAAAATGGTTAAAAAATATTAGAAATATAAGAAATCTTGAAAAACGTGAATAATTGCAAAAAAAATTGAAATTCTTTAAAAATTGATGAAAATGGTAAAAAAGCTCAAAAATTATAAAAAAATTTTGAAAATAAAAAAATTAAACAATCGTAAAAAATTGACGAAAATCGTGAAAAAATATTAAAGATTCGAAAAGGTTGTTGGAAATCGTAAAAAAAAAACGTTGAAAATTGTGAAAGTCGTTAATAATCTTAAAAGATGCTAAAAATTATAAAAAATACTTGAAAATCTTGATATATTTTTGAAAAATTATTTTAAAAATCTAATAAAAACTTTGCAAGTTAGAAAAAGTTTTAAAAAATCATAAAAAATTATTGGCATCTTGAAATGGTAAAAAAATGCCGAAAATCGTATAAAATGTTAAAAATTATAAGAAATTCTTGATGATCTTAAAAAAAATGTTCAAAATGGTTAAAAGAATGTTGGAAATCTTAAAAAAAACGTTTAGAACCATAAAATTTAATTGAATATCCTGAAAAATGTTAAAAATAAAAAAAAAATATTAAAAATCGTGAAAGATTGTCGAAAGTGTGAAAAAATAATAATAAAAGGGTAAATTATAAAAACACGTAGGTATCAAAGAAATAGGAAAAAACAAAAAAATGAAAAATGTGAACAATAAGACAAAAATTGTAAATAAGAGAATAAATTAAAAAAAAAGGGTGTGGCAGTCAGTGGGACTGCCGGCAGAAGTTATACTTCCATGCACGCGCCCGGACTCATTTGCATAACATTTCCTGGAGACGAGGTCCGTCTTAAGTACCAGGTGTTTCCGTCACCATCGCCATTATCATATTCGTATTCAGCGACCCAAAAAACAGCCGAGTTCCAAGTGTAATTTTGTACAGAATTTACATAAAACACCAGGAGAAGAGGTAAATACTCTAGGCACCAAGAGCCGCGGAGACTTTCGACATCATGATATTCGTGTTCAGCGACCCCAAAAACCCCGAGTTCATAAATTGAACCCATTTGGAATACTTACCGAGTTGTAATTTTTCTATCTATTGTCTGTTCGGAATGCACTTTTCGACTATTCTTAAAAACTCTGTTTATGTAGCCAACAACCTTAAAAGCATAGTGCAGGATATAATGCAACCATGTGACGGTAGTATGGACTACAATACAATACTCATTACTGAATATATTTATTAATATGAAATACTAAACTTTATATGTTTACTTACGTGACAGAATTATAAAATAATCTGTCAAACACTATGTAGGTACTATGATATTCCAAAACATTAGCTCAGACTGTTTTTTGTATATCTATCTCTTTTCAATGTACCGAATGGTTAAACGGTATTTAAAGGACTTATAGTCATGACTAAACATGTGGTAAATATTTCATCTTTGTTTTTACCGACCAATATACCATATATGTGTTTCTGCCTCTCTTTTATTTACACCATTACATATGTAATGATTTTTCTCATTTAACCCCACACAAATCGAGTGCATGAATAGAAGTATAACTTCAAAAATGAATCAAAAACAATTCAAAAAGGTCAAAAGCATAGAAATAACAAACTACAACGAAACAAAATCAGCAAGCAATAAAATCATGGAAATCGATCGAAAAAACAAAAAAAAAAACGAAAAATTTGATAAAAACGGAAAAAAATCATTAATTGTTAGGCGATACGAAGTTCGCCGGGGAAGCTAGTAAATAATAGAATTAATAAAAAGGTCTATGGAAAGTAACCTATGCTTAGTAGGTCTAAAATTTGAACTAATAAATAAGTTTTATATAATATTTTAACCGTTTGATGTTAAATGCAAATTCTTGATATCAGAATAAAATATATAAACAATGGAACTTATATTTTCATCCGAATGACTACATTTTAATGGGCAAATTTTTAATTAAAACCTTAAAAAATTGTTACATATAAAAATATAATAATACTTTAAATAAATTGAAATTATTATAATTACTTTACTTACTATGAATTAATAAACCAAAATTATATTCTTACCTCCAATTAGTTGTAAAATTGTCACAACAAAATATTTTCGAAACATTGTTCCAGTGAAAAACTTGGTTTACCAATAATATTTGTGTAACTGCGGTCAGCAACTTTTATCAGTTTAAAATATTTTAATTATAGAGTGAATGTTTATTTGATGCGATAAAATAACGAAAAATGGATCTTACGTACAAAATCGAAATAGAATAATCAGACTCAGAGAGTAAAAATAGACTACTCACTAATGATATTAGAACAATTATGTAGTAGATAATTCGTAATAAATTACATCCTCTGTAATTTTCTTTAGTATTCTTCAGATCTGTGTATTGATCTTGTAATTGCAGTTTAAAAAGCATTAGAATATTTAGAAATTCGACAAATTAAATGAAATATTAAGTACCTATATCTGATTTCGTAATGACTGATATTAAAAATAAACTTAAAATCTAGCTTTAAACAAATATCCGATATTGTTTAATTTTATAATATACTACCTATATTTGTAAAAATCAGTTTCTTAACTTGGGTTCTTATTAAAGTAAAAAACTTGGTTTATATTTTTGTAAAAGATTTGAGTTACTAACATTCTAAATCTAGATTTAATAGCTAAGATTAAAATTGAGGGTAATTTGCGATTGGATTCCCTTTTAGTTGCTGCTTGGTTTTGTCAGATTCTCTAATACCTTGAGACACCATGCACGTACGGTGAAGGAAAACATGGTATTAAAAGGTGGACTTCACAGTCTGAAATCACTAACCTACAGTGAATAAGCGTATTGATTAAATTCTCATTCCATTTCCTTGTGAGAAGAGGCCTTTGGCTTTGGAGTGGAACAGTAACGGGTTATTATGTTTTTATGTTATACATCATTATAACTTAACTGCATAGCTAATTATGTTGACTTTTGTGGTATTTCCTGGAATATCTTCCACATTGATGACCAGACCTTAACCAAATTTCCATGAGACCACACAAACACTCTACTCTTTTGAATGCAGAAAGAATTTTTCAAATCGGATTATAAATACCGGAGAGATTCGATAACATACATAAAAAAAATTTTGGTCGAATTAAGAACCTCCCCCTTTTTTGAGGACGGTTAAAAATATGCTTTTCACTATAATCCAAAAAAATTATTGGTATTAAAATTTTGGTGTTACCAGCTTAGCCTGAACGTTTAGAAAGAACTTGTGTAACTTTTTCTCTAGAATTTATAATATTATTATATTAGGTAATACCCACCAAGTGATGAGCTGTGGGAATCTGCCAATTACGACAACATCTTTTTAGGATAAAATTAGCAGAATCGCTGCTATGCAGAGAACATATAATATATGAGTGCTCTGCTTTTTCTGAAACTAGATGATCCGTGTTGGGCGAGTACTGGCTAACACCAGCCGATGTCAGGGAGATCCCCCTTGGCAGCCTCATCACCTATTTTAAATCTCTAGACTTGGTGACAGCCTGAAGTCAGGATATGGGCCATATGTGGCCTCGGTGCTGGCAGAGCACTAGCTCGCCCCTCCCCAAATTTCCAGATCCAGATCCAGACCCACCAAGTGATCCAAAATAATGTGTAATTTATCATTTGGTTTCTGAATGAAATCCTGAAAAACGATTATATATTTTTATTTTATTTTAAGATAAAACTAAATTTGTGATAGGAGGAAGTCTTTTTAGACACAATTATTGAATATAGATTTTCACTATACGTTCGTTAGAAAATATATGCATTCTCTGTCTCTAACGTTTATAACGTCCTAAAAGGCTTTATTACCATAGCTAGCTCAACTAAATAAAAAATCTAAATATGTTAATTAAAAAGTTAATTATTCTCTTATCTCTTTAATGAACGTCTTCAGAATCCCTCTATTCTTGCAAATGCTTGAACAAGTCAGATTTCAGTAAAAGTAAAATACCAGAGGTAATTCAAGTTTATGTTTATGTTTAATCCATTACCAACTAAACTTATCACTCAATTAAAGATCATCTGATATATTCTTCACTTATCTCTCCTACTAACAAAATATCATATGACAGTAAATAATTTTTTAAGCACTATATTCATATCCATAATTACAACACAAATAAAGAAAAGGAAAAAGCATATAAAAAGTAATTGAAACATTATACTAAAAAAAGTTTTCTGGTAAAAAAACAGAATATCTTTTGAACTTTAAAAAGTATACAAACAAAAAAATGATATTATGAAAAAATTAAAATAATTACAATTACAAATGCATTGGTCAGCTTCATCGTCATCGTGATTCAATTCATGTCACATGTGTCACTTATTCACTTCCTCTTTAAGTCACTTTTTTGTGCCCTGCCATATATTTGACCAATAATATTTTTCTCACTCACGTCATGCATTCATGTGCTTAAGGAGGAAGTGAGTAAGTGTCACATGTGAAAAGAGTTGAATCGAGACGATCAACAAGCTAATAACTAATGCATTTGTAGTGTTTATAAGTGAGATAATAGTTATGACAGAAAAAAAAGGAATGTTCTATAAGTACGATAATGAAAGGTAAAGGACACAAACACTATGCCGAATACACAATAGTACCTATATAGCGGTGTAGAAACACATCACATGGCTAAAGAGGGTGTTGCGATAGCGATTCACAATAAATAGAGCAATATCAAGGAATGTCGCAATAGATCCTCCAGAATCGTGGCTGTCAGACTGAGCTCGAATGACCAAGACCCACAATTCACGATACTGTCAGTATACGCTCCTGAGGGCAATAAACCAAAAAATGGAAAAAAAAGAATTTTTTGATCAATTGCGAGAAACTATTGGGTCCTTCAGAACACATTGGCCAATCGTTATTATGGGTGACTTTAATGCTCGCATTGGCACCAAAATAATCCCTGGTGTTAGGCAAAGATTCAACGAAAACATACAAAATGATAACGTAGAATTAATGACTGGTCTCTGCTCACGTACCAACCTCCGTATTATCAATACATTTTTCGACCATAAAAATCAATACACGTTTTGCAACACTAGGGGTCAAGCATCAATGATCGATTTTATAGTCACCAACCGACACATACATCCAAACCAAATTTCGGATATCAGAACAAAAAAAAATAATATTAAATCACTATTGGACCCAACTGTAAGAAAATGGTACCAAAACAGACTCGAGGAAAAGATTAATGCAAATACGGTCTAAGACGCAAAAGACATTAATTCTAGAAAATGAAAAATAAATTTAAATGAAGCTGCCAATGAGTCCTTAGGAACCCGCACAAAAAATAACACCAAATATACAACATGGATTTAACCATGAGATCAAGATCAAATGCGAAGAAAAAAAGATAGCTTACCTCAAGTACAAATCTTTAAGATCAACTAAAGCGTATGAAGAATACAAACCGATTTAGACTGAAACCACAACCCTAGTTCGATAAATAAAAAACGCATATTTGGAAGGCTTCTCAAAAAAAATTAAACATGATATGGCGTTTTATACGAAACCAACGAAAAGAAATTAGAGAGCTACAGTAAGCAAATTATATAAAAAGAAACCCTGGATAGAATATCTTACCCCACTTTATAAAACAGACGATCCGGTTGTAGAAAAGAACACACCAGAGATAACAACTAACGATATTATAGAAATACAGGATTCTAACGCTACACGCTCTCAAGAATTTAAAAAATAGGAAAAGCCTAGGTCCTGATGACATCATAAGTGAGCTATAAAAATATGGTGGGCACAGCACTCTGCAACAATTGAATCAGTAAAATCTTCCTCACCCAAACCATCCCAGACGAATGGCGCACAAGTGTCACAATCCTTATTCTCAAGAAAGGCGATAAAAAACTGCCTAACTAACTACAGATGCATTAATCTTTTTAATACCACATTAAAACACACAACCTAAATTATTACAAATATAATTAATGAACTAATAACACTATCAGGCGAAAATTTATCGACTATAATACACCCACATAACTATGTTTTGTAGACCTTAAAAACGCATTTGACCACTTTTAACTTATACACCTTCTCTATAAAAGACAGATCCCTCACAATCTAATCAAAACAATTAAAAATATATACTGGGCAAACCAAGTCCGAGCCAAGATCAACGATAAAATTACCGAACCAATACCGGTCGGAAGAGGTTTAACACAGCGAGACTCTTTAAGTCTACTTCTCTTTATTATTATTATGGACGAAATAACAGGGAAGGTACGAGCGTTAAGGGGATATAGAATGAGTGACATTGAAATCAAGATTTTATGTTTTACTGTACAGCCAAATCACTTAATATGATTTTATTAACATCAAAAACAAAAAGTATGACAACTTAAAAAATGCCATTTCGATGCAAATTAGCAGTGGACGACAAGGTCATCCATCAAGAGATGAAGTTTAATTACCTCGGTATTAAAATATCCGCATATGGAGATGTTAAAACTAAAGTGCAAAGTCAAACTAATAAAGCAGCCACAGTAGCAACATGCCTCAATAACTAGATCTGGCAGAATAAAAACATCCGAACAGAAACAAAGTCCAAAATCTACAAGGCAACAATCAGGCCAATCAGCCGAAACACGACCTGATACCTCAAAAACTGGACGGCTTTTAGAAACAACGGAAATGACGATACTTAGAAAGATCGTTGGAAAAACACTGCTGAACAGATCAAGGAGAGAGGATGTTAGAAGAACACGTATGGTGAACTAAACAAAAGAAGAGTGGAATCACCATATTAACCGAATTGACAACACACAAATCGCAAGAATTGCTAGCCACAAATCTTCTTTGGGCCGCAGAAGCATCGGACGACCCAGAAAAGGTTGGTGTGACAATTTAAATCCAGGTGAGTTTGAATAATGACGAAAAAGCAACAGGCAAAAATTGCCGTAAAAATTAAATAGGTAAAAGAAGAAAAAGAAGAAAAAGAAGAAGAAGAAGAAGAAGAAGAAGAAAAAAGTCCCATGACAGATGCCTCAAAATAATTAGTGTAGCAAAAATCTAAGGATATATTGCAAACCTAGAGCATACAAAACTGCTGAAATAGGAACAGAAAAAGAATTTTAACAACACCTTAGATAAAAACCTTACGAATGATAATGGAAAACTTATTAAACTTAAGATAAAATCACACACATAAGAGAATGGAACCAGCATGTTTATCGAATGGCAAAGATAGTACGAAAAAACAAACCTCCCAAGAGAAGGTGAGTAGAATAGCAAGGCTACTGGAAGTTTACTGTGAAGAATTGCTTCAAGAAAGAAATTGTAATTACACCTGCGAAACGTCTTCTAAAAAAATGAGCAATATGAAATATGTGTAGCTATTTTATACATAATTACAAAACAAGCCAAAGATTAATATGTATAAAAAAACTATAAAACTTTGGAAACTATAGTCTGTAAAAGTCGTGGTAGATAATGATATATGAAAAATGGCTAGAGACAAAATACTAATTCTTAATATTTGAAAATTTTCGTTTTTATTCGTGCATTCTTTCTCTATTTGTGAAACGCATATAAAACTAAACACAATCATGACTGGTTGGTAAGATATAATTCTTTTTTCTTTCACACACCAATCCCGAATCCACAAGACTGAAGGCTGCTACTAGCAGTATATCCTCGAAAAGAAGAACAGTATTTTCAGCTATATCTGTAGATTAGATACTGCACATTTAGCTTATTTAGCACTTACACTAATCCTCTTGCCACGGTTTTTCCCTTAGTTAACTGCTAAGGTTCATTTAAGGATAAAATAATAATTAAGAAAAATCCAACATCAACAATAGATAAATTGCACGAGGGTTGTTAGTGGTCACTCTACTCGCAAATTATGCCCTAGCTCAGCCGTAGAGGGATGATTTACAAATGAGCCGCGCCACCGACTTAGACGGTACAAGCCGGAAACCCCTAGATTTAATAGGCACTAACAACTCTTACACAATCCCTCAAAATGAAATAAAATGAGCTACATAAAACAAATCAATTTCAAAACTAGACCCTTCTTTAATGTGAAAACAAATGTTTGAGATCAACGCAAATTACAAACTTCAAGTTACACTAGCGCCTCAATATTAAAAATCAATAAAATAATTAAGAATTTAGTGTGATCACACGCACGTCTTAAAACTAAATTACAAACAACAATTCCAAATAAGATTTTACAATATGCAAAGACTTATAATGTTTATCTGTACTGGCGGTGCTAGCTTCCAATCTCCAATAATCTAACGCTGTTTGGTTCTTGATCAAAGCAAGGAACTGCAGGTACCAAAACAAATTCAGTTCCAGAAGTACTGCTGATACTAAGAACACTTACCAGTTCCAAAATATAAATACTGCTAATACCAACAAAAGTTATAACCAGTACCAAGGTAATAAACCAGTATCCAGGTAATAAAGCCTTTGCCAAAGAAGTAAGCCTGTACCAAGGAAGTAAGCCTGTACCAAGGACCCTAAAATATCGTACACTTAATTACCAAAATGCAAAATCATGATACAACTGCTCACGGAGATTCACACAAAATAAAACTGTTCAATTAGTTACAATATTCTGATTAGTAGAGAAATAACAATCACTAACGGTTTCCAAAACCATTTACATTTATTAATAATTTAGCCTAATAATCTTATGAGAAAAATAATAGATTGTAATGAAACTAGTCATTGAGTTAAGCTATAATAATACAACCAATTAGCTACAACTTTATCAAATTGAATTTACCAGATTTAATAATTAAAAATTGAAACTATAGCAAATTTCACAATTAGAATGATTTATTACAGATTACAAATTTACACTCTACTTATCAAATCCACTAAATAAACTAAAATACTGTAAAAGCACTAGTTTGTTAAAAATGAAAATTATTTGGATAAATAAAAGTTCAAAATTTTAAAATTTTGCAAACCTAACAGTTCAAATATTTACTGAATATCCTTTCTATTAAAATCCCCAAAGAGGTAAAATTAAGTTTCTTGTTGTAAAATTTATGTCTTCCCCAAAATATAAAATTAAATCAGAACGTTCAAATTAAGCTTTTTGGTGTAAAATTTATGTCTTCCCCAAATTATTAAATCAAATCAGAACGTTCTAAAATCTCCCTCAGGCCACAGAAAAAAGATGGTGTGACAATTTGAATCCTGGCGAGTTTAAATGATGACGATAAAGAAGCAGGCAAAAATTGCCTAAAAATAAAATAGGTAGAAAAAATTCCATGACAGATGTCTCAAAACAATTAGTGTAGCAAAAATCTATCTATATATATAAAACTCAAAGGTGACTGACTGACTGACTGACTGACTGATTGACTGACTGACTAATATAGTGATCTATCAACGCAGAGCCCAAACCGCTGGACGGATGGGGCTGAAATTTAGCATGCAGGTAGATGTTATAACGTAGGCATCCGCTAAGAAAGGATTTTGATTAATTCCACCCCCAACGGGATAAAATAGGGGATGAAAGTTTGTAGGATCTATCAACGCACAGCTCAAACCGCTGGACAAATGTGGCTGAAATTTGGCATGGAGGTAGATGTTATGACGTAGACATCCGCTAAGAAAGGATTTTGATTAATTCCACCCCCAAGAAAATAAAATAGGGGATGAAAGTTTGTATAAAACTTTGTCAATTTTAAACCGTTCGGGCTGAAACTTTGCATGCATATAGTTACTATGACGAAGGCATCCCCCAAGAAAGGATTTTGATTAATTCTACCCCTAAGGGAATAAAATAGGGGATGAAAGTTTTTATGAAAATTTGTCAATTTTAAACCGATCGGGCTAAGATTTTGCATGCATTAGCTACTATAACGTAGGCATCCCCTAAAAAAAGATTTTGATAAATTCCACCCCTTAGGAGATAAAATAGGGGATGAAAGTTTGTATGAAACTTTGTCAATTTTAAACCGATCAGGCTGAGATTTTGCATTCATATAGCTACTATGACGTAGGCATCCCTTAAGAAAGAATTTTGATAATTTCTACCCCTAACGGGATAAACAAGGGGATGAAAGTTTGTATGAAACTTTGTCAATTTTTAAATGATCGGGATGAGATTTTGCATGAATGTAACTACTATGGCGTAGGCATCCCTTAAGAAAGGATTTTGATAAATTCCACCCACAAGGGGACAAAATAGGGGATGAAAGTTGGTATGAAACTGTGTCAGTTTTAAACCGATCGGGCTAAGATTTTGCATGCATATAGCTACTTTGACATAGCCATCCCCCAAGAAAGAATTTTAATAAACTCCACCCCTAAGGGATAAAATAGGGATGAAAGTTTGTATGAAAATTTGTCAATTTCATACCGATCGGGCTGAGATTTTGCATGCATATAGCATGCAAGTTTTTAAAGTTTTCAAATAATAGTCCAATACCACTCGCGCATTACTGAGCAGGGTGTGTGGAGCGGTGAGACGGTAGCACGCTGCTGCTGGCCGACATGGCACTGTCGATAGACGCGTAGGTATAGTCTTGAAAGTTCGAGAATAAATTTGTTTTATTACGTAGTGGTGTACTAAGAAATTACTTTTTTAAATTACATCCCCAAGGATTTAAAATAGGGATTGCAAATTTGTATGAAACTGGGTGGCAAAAATCTAAAGTCCACGCGGATAAGGTCGCGGGCGGCCGCTAGTCTAAGTATATATTGCAAACCTAGAGCATACAAAACAAACGTGTGCGACCAGTGATCACATATGATGCGAAAGCAAAATCTGAAACAGGAGCAATAAAAGAATTTTAACAACACCTTAGATAAAAACCTTACGAATGATAACGGAAAACTTATAAAACTTCAGAAAAAAAAAACACAGCACCAGCATAGCATGTTTATTGAATGGGTATCGAGAGAATGGCAAAGATAGGACGAACAAACACACACAAAAAAGATGTGTAGAATAGCCAATCCACTAAATAAACTAAAATAGTGTAAAAGCACTAGTTTGTTGAAGATGAAAATTATTGGGATAATTAAAAATTCAAAATTTTAAAATTAAATCTCGCAAACATTACAGTTCAAATATTTACTGAATATCCTTTCTACTAAAATCATCAGAGATGTAAAATTAAGCTTATTGGTGTCAAATTTATGTCTTCTTCAAATTATAAAGTCAAATCAAACGTTCTAATTAAGCTTCTTGGTGTCAAATTTATGTCTTCCCCAAAATTTTAAAATCAAATCAAAATGTTCTAAAATGTTCATATAGCCTTATGGAAGACACCGGTAGGTACATTATATATTAAAAAAATACTTTGTTAAACTTGAACAATTGCAAAGTAAATTCAAGATTAATGTGATCCAGGAAAAAACTACGAAAAGTGACCTTTGTAGACCGTACTTCTAATACCTGACCAGCTCACGCTTGCGTCAAATTATAAGGCAGGACAGACGCGTCGTTTTTCAAGCGTCTCGGCGGCATTCGTCAGTCTCAGAGTGTTATTTTCGCTGTTCGTACGAAGCCTTTCACGGTGTCCTGTTGGAAAACATAGCGTGATCGCGATTACTCCCCCTTTTCGAGTGGTCTAAAAACAACTTTAAACAACTTTTAAAGTAAGTAAAAACTTAAATTTAGTAAATTTCATACGAATTTATGTATTAAAATTTTGAGTTTCTACATATGTATTTATAGTTTACACAAAATTAAATCTTGATAAACAATATTGAAATGTTTATTTTAAAAAATTGAAATGAAAAATTAATAGCACATAAATAATGGTAAAATATTTGTAAACATTTAAATAATTATAAGTAGCTTAATAAACATCCTAAAGTAAACCAGTTTTCTAACCTTAAGTGAGATATTTATTAAAACTTATTTTAACTTTTTATTCTATGAGCTATATTTAGGTAATGTAAACTTCTCCTGTTTGATTTATTTAAAAAGTAAAGCGGTTGATTCTTAATGATGAAAAAGTATAACTTTTAAAGTATTACATTTAACATAATAAATAAAAATTTATTTATATGTTGCGACCTTCTACAGTCATTATTAATAGGTATTAATAAGTATTCATCGAAAAATTTTTTTAATACAGACTAAAAATTAGAAAAAAATATTAATGTCAAAAAAGCTAACTCAATAAATTAGTAGATATAAGAAAGCTATTAAAAGCTATATTCAGACTATAACTCAGTCTTTTAATGGATTACTTTTTATATTGTTTCATTTATTAATGCGGATATAATTCATTGCGAGAAGACCGTAACAAAATCATTTGCAGAAAGTACTTAGGTGGTGGTAGGATAACTAATTGGAGGATAACCGAAATTAAAAAAGTAAGCATACGCCATGGTTAAATGATATAAATATATAAAAACCATTATTGAATAAAATTTAATGATTTAAATTTAAACATAAAAAACATGTGTGGCATTTTAAGAATAACCGTGGAAGTAAGCATATTCCATATTTAGATTGTATAAATATAGACAAGGCGAAATAGGCGGATTTGCTGGAAAAATTACTGGATTCGATTTTTTTGCAACACCTTCGCGAGATGACCCTGAATAAGTATTAAAATGTTGCCAGCCGGGTATTTCGTCACATTTTGATTAAACTAATTTTTGGTAAACAATTTGCAAAAATCGTTGTTTTTACTTCGAACAAAGATTTTGGCGATTCTTTGGCTTATTCTGAGCTAAAAAGGTCTCCCATAAGAAGTTTTTCTAAAATGAGATATAAACTATTTTAGGTACGAAAAAACGCCAAAACGACCATTTTCAGGATCCCAAAACGATGATAAAAATGAAATTTTTAATTTTGCCAAAGTTCAGAAGTAAAGGTTAACCATCCCTTGACGAAATCCTGATTACTTATTTGAAATTATATTATTGCAACTATTTGTTTTAATTGTTAATTATGCGCCTTTCACCCGAGCGCACTGCATACTACCGCACGCTCACGTCCTATAAGTTTGTAGGTATGTATACGAGCAATTAATGTTTCATGGAAACTTCGCTTTAACATAAAATTTAGCAACTATTCCTGCAATCTCAAATATATTATCTTAGTTGTTTCGTTTTTAAGTAGGAGGCGTCCATAAATTACGTGAGATGTTTAAGGGGGGAAGGGGGTCGAATCAAATCTCATCTAATCTTATGTTGGGGTCTCGGCAAATACCACGTAATTTTTTTTTATGATTAAAACAAAAAACATTATACTATTCGGTGTCTTTAAATTGCACCACCAATTTCTTATATTATACAAAACTTGAAAATAAGGGATTAAGCAGACACTTAAATAGCACCACTAACCGCTACAGGGGGTTGGCAGGTAGCTGCCTCTTTAGAGTAGGATTAACCCAAGGAAAACTTACAATTTTATTTTAAAAGTGAAAATATCTGAAATTTGAATTCATTTGACTATTGTCCACCGCTGAAATTAATCATTGAATTTAGTTGAACTTGTTTTTATTGTTTTGAAAGTGATTAAACAGTCAAAATATTTGAAATTTGACTTCATTTGATTGTTGTCCACCGCTGAAATTAACCATGGATTTTGGTAAGTACCTACAACGCTTCAAATTTTTATTTTTTTACTCTTAAGTTTCTATATCTTTTTATATATCTGTATATTATAATCTTTATGTAAATGTTTATATTTTTATTTTTTAATAAATATTTTAATTATATATTTTTAATTTACCTACCTATACATATATTTAAAACTCCAAAGTATACTTAATTTAAATAGGATGGACTTAAGAGGTAAGTTTATATTATTCAATAAAAAAAGAGTGAAATATTATCTGCAGGGGTTCCTAATCCTATATCCTAATTTACGTGGTGCAATTTACTAGCGCCCATACTATTTTGGTCCATTATCCAGATTGAAAATGTTTAAGATTGAATCTTAAGCTTAATCCGTAATACGATTAAGATCATTCTCTAATTCGTTCAAAAGAAAATAATTTCATTTATACTTCGACATGTTGGTTCCAACAATCTCTCTTAAGACTGCGCATGATTTTCCATGGACTGAATTAGAGTAGATATTCTTTTTTTAATCGCAGTAGTTACGATTTAAGTATTTTATTGTTTAATCTTTATTACATTTATAGCTTTCAGCAATATTGATTTTACTAGCCTTAACTAATAAATAAAAGCGCGAAGCAAATTATGTTTTTTTCGTTTTACGATAAAAATCCAACTCGTTTACATAAATAACCCACACTTTGAAAAATCTCATATATGAGATTAAAGGATGAGGGGGGGGGTTGAATAAAATCTCACGATATTTCACCATGGGAGGAAAGAGGTACAGAAAATTAAAAAAAAACACCTCACGTAATTTATGGACGCCCCCTAGTTTGTAACAGCCTTTTGTTTTGTACCTATTTTGCTTGTAAAGGCATGAAGAGCTGGTAAAATTTAACACAAATAAGGATTTAAAGATCCTGCCGCTATATGTGCAGCGCGCTCGTGTGAAAGGCGCATAGTTTTCATAGTTTCATTTATAACAATTAAAAAACAAATAGTTGCAATAATATAATTTCAAATAAGTCTTCGGGATGTTCAAACTTTATTTCTGAACTTTGGCAACATTAAAAATTTTATTTTTATCATTGTTTTGGGATCCTAAAAATGGTCATTTTTGCATTATTTTGTAACTACAATTGTATATATCACACAAACATAGCATTTTAGAGAAAATTTTTATAGGAGACCTTGTTTGTTCAGAATAAGCCAAATAAACAAAAAAGTTGTCTTAAGCAAAAATAACGATTTTTGCAATTTGTTTAACAAAAATTAGTTTAAACCAATTGTGACCAGATACCCGGCTGGCAACATGTTGAGCCTTAGTCAGGGTCATTTTGCGAAGGTGTTTACAAAAAAATTAAATTCAGTAACTTTTCCAGCGAATCCGACCATTTCACCTTGTCTAATCCATGAAAACTATTATCGAATTTGATTTGAAGAAAAAAAAATAATATGAGTTGATTCAGTATGACAAATTTAACATTTTTTTTTCTTTTCTTTTTCTTTATAACTATCTGAATTGATCATATCTTTATAATCAACTAGCTGATCCAGCAAACTTTGTACCCTCTAATAATCAGTAACTACTTCTTCTCACCCTTTTTTAATTTTTATGATATTTATTTTTATGTTTTTGTCGATTTTATAACAGCTTTTAAGTATTTTTTATTTTTGTTGTATTCTAAACTATTCCAAATTTTTTTATATTTTCAGTTGTTTTCTTTTCGACTTTTCACACTTTGTATTTACAATTTTGCTAATGTTTTGCTAATTTTGATTATTTTTTATTCCACTTTAGTTGTTGGTTTAAAAACATTTTTTACCCATTTTTTTTGTTAAATCCTTTTTTTGGTTTCCCACATTTTTTGGGTTTTTTGTATGTATTCATTTTTTTCTTGCCTGTTTGTCTATTTTTTAGTGTATTCTATTTTATCCTTTTTTTGGTTTTTAATCCATTTTTTTGCAATTTTTGCTATCTTTTAATTTTTTTCTGGTTTTTTCTGTTTTTTTTTGGATTTTTTTCTATTTTTTTTATCTCATATAATTAAACAAGCAATAATTCTTGCTAAATTAAATTCTATAAGGCCACCGTAAGGTGGCGCAGTTGATATCTTATATATTTACATGAGCATTCTGTACTTAATTAGGTACTGTGGTGCCACCGTAAGGCGGTGTAGTTGATATCTCATATATAACACTTGAATACCAACAGGAAATGTTATAACATTGAAATAAAATCGAAAAAATTTAAAAAACGAAAAATGAGTAAAAACAACTGTGTTAGGCGGTACGAAGTTTGCCGGGTCCGCGATCCGCTAGTCGGATTATAATTAAACGTTAATAACATTATTCAAAAATAAAACATGATTTGAATTGCAAATCTATAATTAAAAGAAGTAGCTATAATTTTAATAGGAGTAATGTACTTGATGGATTCTTAGCAATCAATAGATATTTGGCTTAAGTTTTGTCTGAAATAAATGTAGGCCTGTAATGTTCAATCTCTTAATTTTCTTGGTTAATAGTTTTGCAAGGACACTAAAACTTTTAACAAAGTGTGACTAGGGAAAGGGTATCGGAAGTTTTAAAGATCAGGATATTTCTTTCTTACGTATTTCTGCTTGCAGCAAAAAAATTTATAGCCATTTTTAAACTTCACCTTCAGGTTTCCATTGGTTCTAAGCCACATTCGCCACTTTTGTTTCATTTTATAGATTTTTAATTCTTGTTGAGATATCTATCTTCAGAATAATTATTTCAAATTTATTTTTACAGTACATAGGTTGAACGTATGTCTGAATATCTGCAAGACTATGACAAGTTTGGAATTTATCAGAATTGGCACTGACTAATATTTATTTATTAAATATGAAGTTTTTACAAGTAACAATTGCTGATCTTGGAATGTATTAGGTAGGTACTTAAAATTTTTGTTGGGTAATGTCGGCATTAATAGATAAAGCCAAGCCAAGTCAACTCTTTTTTTTTCTATCTTAATCGAATACATTTTCGTGGACTCCCAATTACAACTTGAACGTGATTCCTCTTTTTTTACTCCATCCTAGACTCCCGTCGAGTATCTCATCCAGGAGCACTTAAGATCTAGCTGGACCACTTTAAGAATCGCTGATTTAGACGTTTAACGAGTAAAAGTCGGTTATCCAGGTAATGGAGATTATACTGAAATAAATTTGAATAAAACTTAACAATAAATGTCCTTGAAACGTATGAAACAGTAACGTTAGTTATTTTTCTGAATCTATGAAAGTTATTGTGAAATAAGAAATCAAATAAATTCTCCGGCTTACATAAAAATCAGAACATTAATTAAACCTAAACAAACATATTTTTCTTTCGTTTATTTTTTTTCGATTTTTTCAAACATTCTGTTTCTTTCCTTTTGTTATTTATTGGATTTTATCATTTTTCGTTTTTTCCCAATTTAATATAGTTTTTTTAATTTTTTATTGAAATTTTTTTAACTCCCCGCTAAAAAAATTTTTAATTTTTTTAAAATCGGGAAGTTATTGTTTTTACCCCGTTTTTCGAAAATCGAGTTGTCATCAGATCTCAACGTTCTTAGGTCTTTGGAACCTTCCTCTTTCCCCCCATGCCGTGGCAGTTTTCCATTCGGAAGTTTCTTCACCAGCATGTTTTCGCGTACCGTTCTTCTCAGGTTTTTTCTTTCACTTTCCTTTCGCTGTTTTCACTTTCCCTTCCTTTCACTTTCACTGTCCTCTTTCTTCTTTCTGCTGTTGTCTTTCTAGTTCTTCTTTTCTTGCCATAATTTTCCTTATCATATCGTGTATTATACTCCATTTTTCTTTATTTCTCGTCATTATTCTTATAATGTTGTCCGGCGTGATCCTTTCCTCGAGGGTTTCCTCCGTTCTTCGCCTTACTTCGCCGAAGTAGCTGCATTCCAGGACTGTGTGCTCCGGCGTGTCCCTCTCCTCTCCACATGCTCTGCACGCCGTAGTTTCGCTTTTGCCGATTCTGTAGGTGTAGCTCCCAAAAGAGCCGTGGCCTGACAGAAACTGGGTCAAGTAGTAATCCGCGGTGCGGTGTTTACATTCGACCCATTTCCCAAGGTTCACGATCAGATGTTTGCTCCACCTACTTTTCCCTCCTGGCAGAGGTTGCCCCCATTCGGCTTGCCATTCTTCCACAGTATGGGCCTTCTCTTCTTTTCTAGCTCGCGGCGTGTTGCCGTCTTCCCGGGCAAATAGTCTCGCCCTTTCTCTCGCCAGCGCGTCTGCTGGTGGAGTCCCCGCTATCACTTGAACTACTTCGGTACTTACCGTTCTGTATCCACTTCTTACCCTTAGTAGCGCTTTCCTTTGTGCTTATACTTCGCTACCGATGTGGCTGTATGCCATATCGGGGCTCCATATAGTAGAATAGACTGAACTACTTCATATAGCACCATCCTCTTCTTATATTTGTGCCCCCTGACGTTTGGCATTAGTCTCTCCAGGGTGGACATCCTTTTCTCCGCCTTCTTTGCGCAGTATTCGACGTGTCTACTAAACCTTAGTTTGTCGTCGATTACTATCCCGAGGTATCTCATCTCTCTCTGATGCTCTATGTCCTTTCCTCTCACCCTGAACTGGATGTTCCTTCGGTTTCTTGGCCCTTTTAGAATGATCGCTTCTGTCTTTTGGGCCGCTATTTGTAATTTATGGTCATCCACCCATTGCGCCGTCTGCTCTATTGCATCGTTTGCTCTTTCCATCAGTTGTTTCTCATCCATCCTTTCAACTAGTAGGATGAGTTCGTCTGCGAAGGCGATCGCTGTTATGCCTCTTCCCCATTTTTCTTGCAGCAAGCTATCATACATTATATTCCACAGTAGGGGGCCTAATACCGATTCCTGTGGTACACCCATGCTCAGTCCTTGCCTGAGTCCCTTCTCTATCGTGATTTCTCTATCTGTAAGGTAGGAGTCTGCGATGTTCCGCAGACCTCCCCCTACCCTTTTTTCTTCCAGGCTATTTATGATAGCCTCCCACGACGCAGTGTTGAAAGCGTTCTTGACGTCGATTGCTACTGCCGCTGTCCACTTGGCCTCGCTTTGTTTGGCTCTATTAACTAACTCTTTGGCTGCTTGTATCGTCGATCTTCCTTGCCTGAATCCGAATTGGAGGGGGGACAGTTGGTTATCCACTTCCTCTTCCAATCTGATCTTTACCAGCCCTTCATATGCCTTTGCCATTGTGCTGAGCAGACAAATGGGCCTGAACCCCTTTGGCTCCTCGCCTGGCGTTACTTTTCCTTTCGGTAGTAGCACGACCCTTGCTTCTTTCCATTCCTTTGGGACTCTTTCCTCTTTTTGTATTTCATTAAAGACCTTGAGCATCACCTCCGGTATTTCCTCTATGGCCGCCTTGATAGCTGCCGGGGGAATCCCATCCTCTCCTGAAGCCTTTCCTACCTTGACCCTTCCTCCTACCGTGTCCAATTCTTGTCTAGTGAACGGCATGATCTCTTCCTCCTGGAATGTCCACCTGCTTGTTCTCTTCTCTGTCTCTGGGAACAACTTCTGGCACCATTTAACCTTCTGGTCCCTAGTCAGGTCGTATGTGGCCCGGATTCCCAGGCTTCGCGTTGCTATCCTGTATCCATCACCCCATACGTCCCCTTCCAGTTCCTCTAAGAGTCGGTTCAAGTCGTCTCTTTTGCTCTTTTTTATAGCCTTTTCCAGGTTCCTCTTTTCTTGTGTTAGGCTAGCCTTCAGCTGCCGTACTTCCTCCCCACCATCCTCATCAGGTCTCAGTCTTCTTAGTATCCTCATCTTTTCTCTTCTGATCCTGATGCATTCCCTCCTTTTCTCTGCAATTTCGTCTGTCCACCAGTAGGGGGTCAGCTCGCCATTTCCTCTGATGGTTTCTGTCGCCTCCTTGGCCGCTTGCGCAATGTCTTCTGTGAGCGTCCTATGGTTGTTGTATCCCTTCTTACCTCTTATGGCTGCCTTTCTTCTTATGGCTTCTCTAAACCTGAAAACGTTTAAAAATTTTTTGGTTTTTCTGTTTTTACTATTTTTTTGGGTTTTTTTGTTTTCTCCCTCTACGTCTACATAAATATAATGGTGGTGAGTGTACACATTTACTCTGTCCAGATGCCATCTAGCAATCCGCTTGGCCAGCTTTTCTGTTACCATTGTCACATCAATGTGTGATTGCTGGTTCCCCCAGCGGAACGTTGGTTCTCCGTTGTTCAGAACCACCAGCTTATTTTCCACAATCCACTCGTGCACCATCTCTCCCCTTCGGTCTTCATGTGGGACACCCCATAGTGGAGATTTTGAGTTGAGGTCCCCGGCTATGATGCATTCTCCGCCTGTATTTTTGGCATCTTGCATGATGGCATCTAGTTTTCTACCAAAATCTATAATATTTATGTTTGGTGAGATTTAGCAACCGTATAGGTACCAGTCACTCATCTTCACTCTGAAAAAGCCGTCTCCTCTTTTAATACTCTCGACTCCCATCATTCTATTTACAACAGCGACGGCAACCGAAGATTGGGTATCCATCACGTACCCAAACCTCTCGGCCAATGAAATGTTTGGCTCGGAGATGACCGCCAGGTCTACTCCCTTGCTTCGCATTTCGGCGTACGAGGTGTCGTGTTCCGCTCTGGCCCTCCCGATGTTCAGCTGCATTAGTTTCGTCGCCATTTAGACGTGTTTTGCCCCCCCGTCGGTTATCCTCCTCAAGGCTTCCCTCTTCTTCCTCTCCATATCCACGGCCTCTCTAAATTCGGGACACCTCTGATTGTCCCGGTGCCCTTCTTTGCCACATGCTGCGCATTTAATCGCATTGCGGCAGCCCTTAGCCTGGTGTCCCGGCTTCTGGCACCTGTAGGGTCTGCTGCTCCTCCTTGCAGTCCTTTATCCAGTGCCCCTGCTTCCCGCATCTGTGGCATCTCCCCTTTATTGGTGTCCCTTCAATCTCATTTTGGCAGTTCCTGCCAATATGACCGAAGCCACCGCACCTGAAGCATTTGATTACGTCGATCCTATCTCCATGGGCCAGGCTCCCCATTCTGTTCGAATCCTCCCTGCATCAACGATTTTTCTCCCGAGCCCCTCGGCCACTTCAATCAGCGCCGTCCTTCTCTCTCTGGTAGGCGGGTAGAGCTTCCTCAGCACCACCTCCTCCTTCTTCACCGTAAACTTCTCTGCGATGACTTGAACCACCTCGTCCCCACTGGTCACCTCGTCGATGCCTTTTATTAGGATAGCCAGGTCCACCTTGCCCCCTATCTCTGCCCTCAACCTCTCGGCCTGCTCCTTTCCGCCTCTAACTGTCAACAGAACGTCGGCCTTTCTCGACCTCTTGGCCCCTTTTACCTCAATGTCCAACGATTTGAGGTCCACATTACTCTTAACCTTACCTAGGAGTTCTGCGTACGTTACCCCTTCCATCGCCTTGACCCTGACAACGGCCTCAGATGAACGTTGTTGTTTTGCCGTCTGCCGTAGTCCCTGCCAGCCTGCTGTTTTTCTGCTGTTCCTGCAGAAGACCGACTTCCCCGAGTCCCGGAATACGTATTCCAGGATTTTCCTCCAGACCCTCTTGTTCTTACCTTCGTCGACTAACAGCTCGACCTCTGTCGCCTGCCTCTCCTTCATCATACCTCTCAACTTCTCGGCCGCCAGACACATCTCCGCTACCTGGTCTTCTTCGCCCTTTCTCACCGAGACGATATAATTCGCCTTGCCTTCCTTTGACATGCTGGCTCCTTTCCCTCTGATTACCTCGGTTCTTTTGACCACATAGTCAAAATCACCTTCTTTCATTTATTCAATGACTTCCTTCATCTCCGGGAATCTTTGGATAGCCCTCTTCGCTACCCCCTCTCCATCCTTTCCTAGATCAGCTAGGATTGCCGCATCCAGGTCGTCCCTCTGGTCTGTCATCGCCCTTGTGGCTATGAAGACCTCCTCATCCCACTCTCGTTCTAAGAACTCCCTCATTTCTCCGAGGGTCTTGGCCTGATCGAGTGCCATCTTTATCTCGGCCTGCTGTTGCTCTCTGGGGACAGTTTGGATCCCCACCTCCGCCGTACTTACCTTTATGTTCTCCACTCCTATCTCGGCCGTATCCCTTATACTCTTTTCATCCCGTGGCCCTTCTTTCATCTGTTTCTCTATCTTCTCCAGGTTTTTTTCCGCCTTTCTTGCGCGTTCTGCCAGTCTGTATACATTGGTCTTGATCTCCGTTTTAGTGTTTGTACTCATACTTACCTGTTTCTCGAGTGTGGCAGCTATCCTAAACATCTTGACGATGTCCTCCTTGAATTTTATATACAGCTTTTGGCTGTCCTCAACCTTAGTTGGCCCTTGGCCACTGTCTACCATTGCAATTACTTCCTCCGATGCTCCTGTTTCCGCTATGTTCATTCCGCCTTGTTTCTCCACTTCGTTTACCATCTTGTTGTCCTTATTCAGTTCCGGTTCAGCTCCTTGATTTCCTTTTGTTTGGTTTTTGTTAAGGTTCATAAAGTTCCCACGAGTGAGGGACGTTTTCCTGTCCAGCGAGGCAGTGCGCCCTATGCCTCGCTAAGGCCTAAAGTTCCCCTCCGGTCGGCCGTTTCCTTTGGGCATCGCTTGTTGTTCAATTTCCCCTGAACCATTCATCCCGTCAGCACGATGTTGCTACACCTTAGGATTGGTTTTTTTTTTCGCTGGTAGTCTCCGTCGTTTGACTTGTCGTTTGATTTTTCCTCTGACGTGTTTGTTTTTTTTTTCGTCCTTTCCCTGGTGTTTTGGTTTCTGTCCGGTGTTGTGGTATCTTTCTTTGGTGGCGTCTGTTTGTGGTGTGTCTTTGCCCCGACTCGGTGCCCCCCGGTTAACTATTGTCTGCCGGAGTACGCCGATCCGAGGAGCCTCCCGACCAACCACAAGGTCTTACACCACCTGCGGGGGGAGGTCTTTGGAACCTCCCCTGACTATTTTTACGAGGGTGTCTGGTGTCTGTATGTCTGTATGTATGTGTGGATGTGTGTATGGATGTATGTAAACCTCTTATAACTTTTGAATGGCTCGACCGATCGGAATGAACTAAAAAGCGTTCCAAAGAGTTCTATCTAACTTAGATTCTCTGTAAGTTTGAACCGTTTCGGACCGGTAGATTTCGAGAAATTTCAAAATAACCGAAAAAAACAATTGGTAAAAATAATGTTTTTTGGGCATATCTTTTTGGCTATTACATCGATCAATTTTATAATCTAATCAAATCTTAAACTTAAAACACCACGTCGAATGCCGTTTTCCAAACTAAAATCGGTTAATTCGTTGATGAGATATCGTTGTCGAAAAATTTCAAAAAATTGTTTTTTTTTTTGAAATTTTTGAGATTTTTTTACTAATTGATTTTGCACTTCATATAACATTTTTATGTCTCAAAAAACTGCGTCGAATGCCGTCTTGAACATCAAAATCGAATAACGCGTTAAAAAGTTATAAAACTCAAAAAACGTCAAAATAGCTTTGCGGTTAAAATTAGCGGGAAGTTGCAAGGATGGCCTTTACGGTCAACTTTTTTTCGAATTTTTTTGTCGTATTTCATCTAAATAACAAAATACCTTAACTTATATACTAAAAACTTCCTCAGAAATCAATCTACCCGTTGATAAAAACTGTAAGAAAATCCGTGTACTTTTCGACTCCATCGCGCACAAGAAGTCAGACAGACACACAGACAAACTAAAATAAACTTTAAATGAACTAACTTTGATTTCAACTTAGATGCAGTTTTTCAAGTTATTTTTTAACTTATGCATGATAAAGTACTTACAAATAAAATCAAAGCAATAAAACTTATTTATAGGTAATCGCGGGTAGCTTGGAGGAATATAAGGAATATAAGAAAAATAAATTTATTCATGTAAAAAGCTTAGAAATAATTTAATCGTTAAGTTGCTAACAAAAAATTTAATTTTTATTATTTAAATTATAAGATATTCATTCAATAAAGTGAGTTCTGCTGATTTTATTATTTATATGTTTAGTAAGTAATTGTTTTAAACATTCTTGGTTTTTTTCAATTATAGATGACACCTCTTTACTGATATTTCCATACTCCGAATTTTAATATTGTAACGAGCGAGACTTCCCTTAGTACGCCCCTGTCGCTTTGATAGCGCTGCGGGTAAACAACTGATTCTCGAAACGGAATAATCGAGATAATTCCTGATCATACGCGCGCTGACAAGACCTTCGAGAAAGTGTTACCGAACGATGTTCTGGAAGCGGTGAACAGCTATATAAGCTGAGATGCGGCGGACAACAAGGAAGTTGAAAAGTTTATAGCGAGTAGTCTAAATATTCGAGCGAACTACGAAGTGAAAATAAATAGTGAATATAAATCGAAGTTAATTGTAGTACATAAATTAGTGTGTTATAGTTAGTTTAGTTATTTAGTTATAATTCGTTTAGTTTATTGTGTGTGTAAATAAATTAGACATTTTCGTTCAGCAGTGATTTTATTTTGAACCCCTAGAACGTAACAATTGGTGTCAGGTGTGGGGTAAATTGAACTGCTGTGTTAATTTAAATTGTGGACTTCATTAGTGAATATTTTGTATGCCAGTTACGAGATCACAGACGAAGAAAATGGATCAGGCGACAATGGAATTTTTCCAGCAAGCCCTTGAAAGAATGAGCTTGAAAATGGAGGAAAACACAAATAAAATAGAAGAAAATACTAGAAAGATAATGGATGAAAACACCCAGAAAATGGAGAATAAAATGGAAGAAAACACCCAGAAAATGGAGAATAAAATGGAAGAAAACACTAAGAAAATGGAAGAAAACACTAAGAAAATGGAAGAAAACACTAAGAAAATGAAAGATAATTTGGGAGATACATTGACATTTATTGAAAATGAGTTGAAGAATAATTACTCCAAACTGGAAAATGAGATTGGAAGCGTAAAAGACGAAATTGGAAGCGTAAAAGACGAAATGGGAAACGTAAAAGACGAGATGGGGAACGTGAGCGATAAAATTGGAAAATTTGAAGACAGGGTTGGAAAATTTGAAGACAGGGTTGGAAACATTGAAGGCAGATTGGTTAATATGGAAGAAGAAATGCAAGTAAAATTGGAAGAACAGGTGAAAACCATGGAAGAGCGATTGAGTAAGAACTTCAGCAAATATTGTTCGGTTAAGCTGGGAGAACGGGGTGAGCCAGGCCGAACAAAGATCAAACCTCCAACTTTTGATGGCAAAACACCCTGGAGCACATACCAGAAACAATTTGAAGCAGCAGCCAACGCCAACTGCTGGGACGATGAAGAGAAAGCAACTGCCTTAATTGTTGCATTAAGAGGAGACGCACTGAATATCCTTCAGACCATTCCTGTAAGTCAACAAGGTGATTATAAGACTCTGACAAGTAGACTGCAAATGAGATATGGTGATGCACATCTCCAACAAGTGTATCACGCACAAATCAAGAGTCGCCATCAGAAGAGTGCAGAAACCTTGCAGGAATTCGAAGTAGACATAGCAAGGTTGGTAAGGCTGGCCTATCCTTCAGCACCGGACAGCTTCCTAGAACAACTTGCTGTCCAGACCTTCGTCGATGGGTTGAGAGACACGGAGACTCAGCAGACGTTGCGGTTGGCCCGGCCCAAAACCCTAGATGACGCCCTGGCCCATGCCCTAGAATTTGAAGCTGCTAAACAAGCTTCTCACAGAGGACAGAGCAAAGTGAGACAGCTTGATGATTCGCCAGTCTGCGACGAGAGTATTGAAGACGTAGTTCACCGAGTTCTCCAGGAGAAACGTAATGGTGGACCAAGATGCTGGAACTGCGGCGAAAGAGGACACATTCGGCGTAACTGCAAGAAGCCGTTTAAACCACAACGGCAAGAACAGGAAAACTAAAGCGGGTTGGCAAGAAGGGGCATAAACCGACCCGCCACGACAATGCCCCTGAAGTTGTAATTCAGGCCATCTCTTCAAGTGTTTATGTCGACGGTAAAATTAATGGGAGGTCCGTAAAAATGTTAGTCGACACTGGCGCAACCCGAACTATAGTTAAGCCGAGTGTAGTTGAAGGAAATGGAAAAACCTTACCAGCGATGGTTCGTTTACGGACTGCAACTGGTGAAGACGTGCCAACACATGGAAAGAAGAGGATCGTCATCAACATTGGGGACAGGTTTTTCGAACATGAGGTGCTGGTGGCAGATATCATGGAGGAAGTCATCTTGGGAATGGATGTCATTAAGGGTTATGGCTTCCAGATGGATATGAGAAACGATGTTCTGAGGATCGGAAGTCTGGAAATTCCATTCCTGGGATGTGAAGATATCACGACTCGAGTCTTACTCAGCGAAGATGTTCACCTACGTGGACAGGCGGAAACCATAGTGAAGGGGTATTTAGATAGAGACCTTCAAAATAGCTGTATAAGACTCATCGAACCAGCCAGTGAGAGTAACCTCGGGAAAGGACTGTTAGTCGGAAAAACCTTGGTGAGAGGCGGAAACGAAGTTCCTGTGAGAATGTTGAACACCAACATGTACCCTGTGATCTTGAAGAAAGGTACGATCCTGGGAGAAAGCTGTTCTGTGCTTTGTGTGACAGGAAGCGTTCAGGATGTGAAGAACCCGCTACCAAGAAGCGAGAAGAGTTCAAAAAAATTATTTGAGACATTGGCTTCTTCCTGCACAGAACTTGCACCAGAACATATTAGCAAGGTGAAGAAACTGATTCATGAATACAGTGACGTTTTTGCTATGGACAACACTCAGATGGGTAGGACGAATGTTGTGAAGCATTCTATCAATACCGGAAGTTCAGACCCCATTCGCCAACAACCGCGAAGGCTTCCCATAGCAAAGAGAGAAGAAGCAGAAAATATAATCAAGGACATGCACGAACAAGGAATAATAGAGCAATCTGATAGTCCTTGGTCATCACCTGTGGTTTTGGTGAAGAAGAAAGATGGCAGCACCAGATTTTGTGTCGACTATCGTCGTTTGAACGACGTCACCAAGAAGGATTGCTACCCCATTCCAAGGATTGACGACACTTTGGACACGCTTTCTGGCTCGAAATGGTTCTCCACGCTGGATTTGAAGAGTGGGTATTGGCAGGTGGAATTAGATCCCAAAGACAAAGAGAAAACAGCTTTTACTATTGGGACAGGATTGTGGCAGTTCACAGTAATGCCATTTGGCCTCTGTAACGCACCTGCAACTTTCGAGCGATTAATGGAAACCATTCTTCGAGGATTGTCATGGAAGTCGTGCCTAGTTTATTTGGACGATGTCATAGTATTTGGCCGGACATTTGACGAACACCTGGAAAATTTAAGAGAAGTCCTTGAAAGGCTACGCACTGCAAATTTAAGACTCAGTCCAAAGAAATGCCACCTCTTCCGGAAAGAAGTGAAATATCTAGGACATGTAGTATCTGCAGATAGCATTAGTGCTGACCCAGACAAAGTAAAGGTTGTACGAGAATGGCCAGTACCACAGGACAAGCACCAAGTAAGAAGTTTTCTTGGCTTGTGCACATACTACAGGAAGTTCGTCTTGGGATTTGCTGACATCGCGAAGCCTCTAACAAGACTGACGGAAGATGGAAGGGACTTCAAAATGGGATACTGGATGCGAGGATGCTTTCAATCGACTGAAGCAAGCACTAACAACAGCTCCTATATTAAGTTATCCTCAGACCAGTGGAAGGTTTATATTGGACACGGACGCAAGCAACACGGCCATAGGAGGCATATTATCCCAAATTCAGAATGGCCAAGAGAAAGTTATAGGATATTTCAGCAAGGTCCTGTCGAAGCCTGAGCGTAACTATTGTGTTACGAGGAGAGAACTTCTCGCCGCAATCAAGTCCATGGAACACTTCTATAAATACTTGTACGGTCGCGAATTTCTTCTAAGAACAGATCATGCTGCTCTGAAGTGGCTTCTACGATTCAAGAACCCAGAAGGTCAGGTTGCGAGATGGATAGAAAGGCTGCAGGAATATCATTTTTCTGTGGAACACCGGGCCGGAAAGTCACATGGCAACGCTGACGCATTATCTAGGAGACCTTGTCCTTCCGACTGCAAACACTGCAGCAAAGCAGAAGAGAAGGAATTCTGTTTAAGAACCACCGTCGTGGATCTAGATTGGCTGCCAGAATCCCTGAAGCGAGACCAAGAAGGTGACACCGAACTAAAGATGTTGCTTGACTGGAAAGCAAACGGACAGAGACCAAGATGGGAAGAAGTGAGTCACCTGAGTCCCAGGGTCAAGTCCTACTGGGCGCAGTGGGACTCCATTATTGTAGAGGATGGATTGTTGAAGAGGTCCGTCGAGAATGACGAGGGTACTGCAGCTAGGACTCAGCTGATAATTCCCCGGAGTCGGACGACAGAAGTATTGGAGAAACTTCATAATGGAACCTCCGGTGGACACTTCGGCATCAAGAAAACGTTGGAAAAGATCAGAGAACGTTTTTACTCGGTCAACTGCAAAGAAGACGTCAAGGACTGGTGCCGAAAATGTAGACTTTGTGCTTCAACGAATGGCCCAAGAGGAAAACGACGAGCGCCAATGAATCAGTATAACGTAGGCAGTCCTATGGAAAGAGTTGCTATAGACATCGCAGGCCCATTCCCAGAGACCGACGATGGGAACAAGTACATATTGGTGGCGTCGGATTACTTTACCAAATGGGTTGAAGCACATGCCATCCCAAACCAAGAGGCCTCGACAGTGGCAGACGTGCTGATAAAGGAAATGTTTAGTCGGTTTGGAGTGCCACTGGAGCTACATTCTGATCAGGGACGAAATTTCGAGTCTGGCCTATTCCAGAGCATTTGTGAAATACTCGGAGTCAAGAAGACCAGGACAACACCTCTTCACCCACAGTCAGATGGCCTAGTCGAAAGAATGAATAAAACTGTGGGAAAATATTTGGCTAAAGTGGTCTCTGACCATCAAAGAGACTGGGACCGGTACCTTCATCTGTTCACCATGGCCTACAGATCAGCCGTGCAAGAGTCTACTAGAGAGACACCAGCTTGTGTCATGTTCGGCCGGGAAATAAGATTACCCTGTGACCTAGAGTTTGGATGTAAGCCCGGAACAGAGATAGCTGGTGAGGACTACGTGAGCACATTGAGGGGCAGGCTACACTACATTCATGAGAAGGTCCGACAAAACATACAAGTAGCTAGTGACCGAATGAAGACCCGCTATGACAGCAAAGCTACAGAAGGTGGTTTCAACGCTGGAGATTTGGTCTGGCTGTACAACCCCCAGAAGAAGAGAGGATTATCACCTAAGCTACAGAGGAGTTGGGAGGGTCCATACAGAGTGGTAAAAAGGATCAATGATGTAGTGTACCGTATACAAAAACTACCAAGGGGCAAGAGGCGCGTGGTCCATGTAAATCGGTTGGCGAAATACGAGGCGGACTACGACGAACAAGACGAGACCCATCTGAGAAGGACGACCAGCCCAGAGCATGTTGAGATGAGTTTCGACCAGTTCATGGAGAACTATGGTGGAACTGGGAAGGCTCGATTCGGAGTTACCACCGAGCAGCAGCAGGACCTCTTCTCTGTGCCTGGAGATTATTCCCTAGCCCATTGTGTCGCCGAAGATCTGCGTATGTCCAGGGGAATAGCATTAGTCTTCAGGAAGAAGTTTGGCCGTGTATCTGAGCTCTCCAGACAACAGCCCCATCCCGGAAAAATTCTAAGTCTCACTGACGGTCATCGTCACCTCTTCTACATGGTGACTAAGAGGTTTTCCGATCACAAGCCTAGCTATAGAAGTATGTGGAATACCTTGCTGAACCTAAGAAACGAACTCACCAGGTTGGAAGTGAAGAAGCTGGCTGTGCCTAAGTTGGGTTGTGGTCTAGATCAACTCAACTGGAGAGTCGTCCGGAACATGCTCGAGGTGCTTTTCCATAAGACAGGAATAGAGATACTCGTGTGCATTTTCAACCCGAGCGGAAACACAATGAAGGAGAAGACTGTGGATTGCTATTTCGAAAAGCAAGGGAGCTGCAGAAGGGGAGATACCTGTAGGTTCAGACATACCAACCAAGGTGTTCGGGGACCGAACGTCTTAAGGAGGGGGCAGTGTAACGAGCGAGACTTCCCTTAGTACGCCCCTGTCGCTTTGATAGCGCTGCGGGTAAACAACTGATTCTCGAAACGGAATAATCGAGATAATTCCTGATCATACGCGCGCTGACAAGACCTTCGAGAAAGTGTTACCGAACGATGTTCTGGAAGCGGTGAACAGCTATATAAGCTGAGATGCGGCGGACAACAAGGAAGTTGAAAAGTTTATAGCGAGTAGTCTAAATATTCGAGCGAACTACGAAGTGAAAATAAATAGTGAATATAAATCGAAGTTAATTGTAGTACATAAATTAGTGTGTTATAGTTAGTTTAGTTATTTAGTTATAATTCGTTTAGTTTATTGTGTGTGTAAATAAATTAGACATTTTCGTTCAGCAGTGATTTTATTTTGAACCCCTAGAACGTAACAATATAAATTTCGATTTAAAAATATTTTAAAATATCTATATATAAAGTAGGGTTTAGACGCATAATGTATAATTATTTAACTTGTATATTTATTTCGATTGCATAAAGGATTAGTAGATTAGTATTCTAAAATTTATTTTTTAATTTATTGCTTATCTATATTTCGAACGATAGGTAAATGCGGTTATATTTTTGTATAGCTAAATTATAATTTTTATATATATACAATAAAAGTCAGTTTTCCCTTGTTCAATATTTAATTTTATTAGTTGCACACAACTATACCAAACTTAATTATAACAAATAACAACTATTTAATACCTACTAAAATAGTTAAGCCGACCCTGAAAGTTTGAGTAGATAATCTCTTTGGGACAATTCCTTAACAATAGATGTTAATTTTTACTGCCCTTATCAAAATGACTTTTATAATGAAGGTACACTAAATGTGAACGTACACTTTTATTTGAGCACATATAGGTAGGTACGTGTAGTTATATAGAATTGCAGTCATTCTCTTTTAATCATTTTTTAGCTATGCTTCTTATTTGTAGTTTTGCAATCGTGTTAAACCTTAAAAAGACACCAAAATACGTTGCAAATTTGAGAATCTTCGCATAATGTTAAAAAAAAATCAAGAATAATTGGAAAAATGAGAAATATTTTGAAAAAGTACAAAAAGTACTTAAGGAATGCATAAAATTAAAATAATTTAAAAAAAAGGTAAAAAGTTTTAGTAGACGTAGGTACATTTCAAGTAAGCAAATGTAGCTATTTAAGAATGAACTACCGAATAAAATACCTAGGTACTTAATATTTTAAAGACCAATAAATTTATCACTATTATAGGGATCAAAATAGTATATTGTTTTACGATTATACCTCGATGCCAAATTGCATGTCAGTGCCGTCATTGTGACGTAAATGCAGGTGTAATGCTAGTTGCCATGTTTAACTTTGAAAAACTTACTATCTTTGTCTCACTAACGAGCGATAAAAAGAGATATTTTTAAGAAAAATGGCAAGTGGCACTAGCGCACTTAATAATGTTGCCCAGTGTTGACATTTTGACAAAAATAGTAAGTCTTTCTTAAACCTGGCGACCACCATTCATTCAATCCTCGCATTGGTTCCACTTGCATTTACGTCACAATGACGTCACTGACATGCAATTGGGCATCTAGGTATATTAATGAAAGTTAACGTCATGGAGACTAGACAAGGAGTACGCACTCGACCGGGGGAATTGCCAAAATCTGTCCACGGTATTGTACATATTAGGTTTACTTTTTTCACCACTTGCGGCGCTAGTTTTCCTTTTGTACCGGTGTGAATATAGACAATTAAATAATCGTAAATTATTAAATTGGTTTTTTATTATTTATATCTAAAAGATCGAACTATTTTTTTCATTGTGTAAATAAATTATTAATAAATAACTAAAAATTATTTATTTTATTTCAAACTACGTTCTCATTGGTCGCCATTTTGGTACAAATGGAACACCAGCGCCCTCTTATTTTAGTAGCCCTATTTGCATACATGGAGTTCGTACTCCTTGTCTAGTCTCCATGGTTAACGTTATGAGAATTTCTGTCACTTGAGACAGAAATCGATTAAAGTATTTTTTTTTGTCACAATTGTAGAAAATAGTTATTTATGATATGAGTGTTAAAAGTGAGGTTTTATATTGTGACTGAAAACGTTTGTGAAATGAGCGGAGCGAATTGAACAATTTCACGAACAAAATAAAATCACTTTTAACACAAATACCATACAATGTTTTTTGTACAACTTCCCTATTTTGATAATGAAACAAGCGAATTTGCAATGACAATAAACCAAACCGTGTTAAAAGTAAACTAAACCATGTTAAAAGTAAACTTGTTTACATGGCAACGTGTTAAAAGTATTTTTAACACGCTGTTATGTAAACAATCGTTTTTAACATTGTTTGCTATCATTAAAAGTGTCACTTTTAATGACAGTTGTACAAAAATACATTTTTACACGAATATAGGTTATGTATACCTAAGGTTTCCCTGTACTTCAGAATAATTTACAAGGTGTCAAAGAAATTCTCTTTCTAAAAAACAAATAAATTGGACTTGCTTCTATGTCAGATTCATTTTTAAACAAAACAGATAATTTAATATTTTTAAAGTATTTCAAAATAAAAAATACTTGAACAGGGATTAAGCAAGTAGTAGGTAGGTAGGTAAATCGCCAAAAAATTGAAATATATGATTGTGAACATAAAAATTAAATCTTTTTTGTACAACTGTCATTAAAAGTGACACTTTTAATGATAGCAAACAATGTTAAAAACGATTGTTTACATAACAGCGTGTTAAAAATACTTTTAACACGTTGCCATGTAAACAAGTTTACTTTTAACACGGTTTAGTTTACTTTTAACACGGTTTAGTTTACTTTTAACACGGTTTGGTTTATTGTTATTGCAAATTCGCTCGTTTCATTATCAAAATAGGGAAGTTGTACAAAAAACATTGTATGGTATTTGTGTTAAAAGTGATTTTATTTTGTTCGTGAAATTGTTCAATTCGCTTCGCTCATTTCACAAACGTTTTCACTCACAAAATAAAACCTCACTTTTAACACTCATATCATAAATAACTATTTATTACTTTTCTGACCCAAAATGATTTTAAATAAATATAGGAATTGTAAATTCTAAATTTTGCATGTACAACGTCAAAAAACCTTTTTTAAACACATTTTTACTTTACCGATAACGTTGTGATAATTAATTATAGTAGGTTAATATATTCTGGAATATAAGGGTATTTAGAGAAAATGGTCATAATTAATTGTCCTCCCTTAAATTTGTATAATATACTCCATTAAGGAAAGCCGCAGTTGTGTGATAAATTTCTCTGTGTGCCTGTAACTATATTTCTCGCAGCAAATATTGTATTTGCAAATTTTCCATGGATATAAAATATGGAACTATATTTGTTTCACGCCATCATGGGTCTTGGTAGTAAATGTTTGTTTTTTAATAAAATGATCTACAGTGTCGTGGCAGAATGCAATAACTGTTATAGAGCTTACGAGTAACAGCACATTTATTTAGTAGATGTATGTGCACAGTTTTCGCTTTTATACCAAAATTTAAAAAAAAACAAATGGACTGTTGTCTCTATTTATTTTCTAGCGCTTTACAGCATACAACAGTTAAAGCAAGACTGTTGGGACGTATTATTGCTGTTGTTTTAAGAGGTATATGGTATATAGATAACCCAAAGACTCAAGTTAATAACAAAAAATTGAAACTTGTTACATGCATTTAAAATAATTGAAATAGTTTAAATTTAAATATATGTGTACTATCAATGAAAATGTTGACGATGATAAATGTAGCAATAATGAAACTGATATTTGTTATTTAATAAAGCATGATAAAAAATTTTATGAGAATAATGAAAATATAATAGATAATAACGACGAATTTTTTTAAAATGCGCCTGCAAGAAATATAATTTTACATAAAATCATAATGTTAATAAATGAACAGGTTTCAATTGTATTACAGATTTTATTTACTAATATTTATACTCTAATATAATTAGTTATAATATAACTGATCTAATCAAACTGTAAAATAATGCTATGTTATTTAATTAATATTTCAGTAATTTGCAATAAATAATTTTAAGTTTTGAAAAAACCTTAAATCATGTTATAATTTAAATTACCTATTATAATATGCATAGTTTTATATGATTTATATTCAATTATTATTTGTGCATAAAGAAGTATATTTTATAATGAAACACAAAATATAATTAAATTGCTGAAAAATAATTCAATATTTTTTTTTAAGATAATAATAAATATTTATTGCAAAACTAAAATTTTTTGGCGAATTCAATTTGTTCTGACTTTATACTTTCCACCACTGTCACATTTGGAATTATTTAAAACATGCACTTTTCAAAACGTTATTTAGGCGGCTCGCACACCGGAGCAATATGCAACTAGCAACATGCAAAAAGCAACAGGCAACATATTGTGTTGTACTTCGCATACCAAAGCAATAAAAAATCACTTGCTGAAAATGTCATCTGATGAAGACGAAGTGATAATGTTGTGGCAAATTTTAAGGAGAAAGAAAAGAAAAAGGAGACGATATTGGATTAATCCAGCATTTGAAGCGTTGAGCAAACATGTGGCCAGTATATGTGCTCAAGAATTAAAGACGCATCCCACACAGTTTTAAAAGTGTTACCGAATGAGTCCGAGTACTTTTAAAACGTTAGTTCAGCTGATAGCACCTTATACTACTAGACAAGACACCAATTACAGATATGCGATCAGCCCACAGGATCAACTTTTAATCACATTAAGGTAAGATAAATTAAATAAAACATACATAAAAAAGTATTTTATTGAAAAAACTAAAAAATATAAAAAAATTATATTATTGATCTATTAAAGACGAATTCCTATTGTCATTAACTGACATGTTGGGTGAAAAATTAAAACCCTTAATGATTGAACACTGCTTGATGAACGAAATATTGGCAAATTATGCGCGATATAGTTGCTTTTCAACCGGCACGTCGTGTTGCTAGCAACATATGTTGCTTTAAGGCCGATTCTCACATAGCAGCGCCGCAGCAGCGCGGCAGCAGCGCTTCACAGCTCCGCCGCGATGCAAAAATCATGAAGGCATTCCCACATAAGCAGTGCAGCAGCAGCAGAATCACGACCGTAGCGGTTGCGAAACATTTGTCCCAGTACTTTCTTATTAAATTACTGTAATGTTTATTACCTAGATCGTAGATTTCTGGCCTCTCACTAACTAATAAAATCAATCTCTCGATTTTGCCTTCCATCTTCTGTTTTTACTAACAATATCTAAACAAAGGACAAAATCAAAA
The DNA here is from genome assembly GCA_964028335.1 of Altica lythri. Classification (NCBI taxonomy): domain Eukaryota; kingdom Metazoa; phylum Arthropoda; class Insecta; order Coleoptera; family Chrysomelidae; genus Altica; species Altica lythri. The sequence goes on along the minus strand of OZ034806.1, from coordinate 41,710,130 downwards.
TATCAACATTCGATTTGATGTTGTTAGATCACGTACCTGTATGTACCCTTTATACGTATATATGTACTAGGTTTATTTTTCAATAAAAACTAAAAATGAACTACTCAATATTCAACAATAAAAAATAAAACCGCACCCTTGCATAAAAAAGAAATATCTAATTAATGCTGACTATGTGAAATACCGAACGAATATTTTAATAAATTAACGACATCTAAGTACTTAATAATATTAACACTAAACAAATATAGAATCTTTCTCTATTCTACAGAAATCTATAAAAGGTGTTATTTGTTTCCAATCCATCTGGTTGTTTTCTTAGGGATCATTCATAAAAATTATTTTTTATTTATTTAGCTTTCTGTAACATTAACCTCAGCAGTGTTTGCTGCTTCCTAATACCCACTTGGCAGCGCGGCGCGGCACAGAGCAGCATACAACGCTCTCGAAGGCGTTAGATGTCGACGTGCTGTGCTGCTGCCGCGCTGCTCTGCTTATGTGAAAACCGTTCCATTTTAAAATAATGAATATTTTATGGAGCCGCATTTGCGGCTACGCGCCGCGCTGCTGCGGCGCTGCTATGTGAGAATTGGCCTTTAGGCGGCTCGCACACCGGAGCATTGTGCAACTAGCAACTAGCAACATGAAAAAGCAACAGGCAACATATTTTGTTGTACTTCGCATACCAAAGCAATAAAAATCACTTGTTGGAAATTTCGTCTGATGAACACAAAGATAATTTTGTGGCAAATTTTAAGGAGAAAGAAAAGAAAAAGGAGACGATATTGGATTCATCCAGCAATCGAAGCGTTGAGTAAACATGGAGCCAGTATATGTGCTCAAGAATTAAAGACGCATCCCACACAGTTTCAAAATCGCCGGATCGATACATCCGACGAAGCCTCTCGTCGCTATCTAACCAAAAGGTTCGGTTTTGGTTCGCCAAAAAATACTTAATGATCTAACACTGCTTGATGAACGAAATATTGGCAAATTATGGGCGATATAATTGCTTTTCAACCGGCACGTCGTGTTGCTAGCAACATATGTTGCTCTAGAAAGGCAATAGCGATATTGTATTGCGTCGGTGTGCGAGATCAACAAAAATATAATGGAAAAACACATTGACGATAATATTGCTTATTGCATGTTGCTAGTTGCATAATGCTCCGGTGTGCGAGATGGCTTAGAAAGGCGATAGCGATATCGTATTGCGTCGGTGTGCGAGATCAACAAAAATGTAATGAAAAAACACATTGGCGATAATATTGCTTATTGCATGTTGCTAGTTGCTAGTTGCATATTGCTCCGGTGTGCGAGCCGGCTTAGAGTAAAAGAATTCAGTTTTGTTAATTTTTTTAGTCATACTCAAGTCTAAATATTGACTGTTATATTCGAAATTTCTTAATATAATAATAAAATAAATATTCTCAAACTACAATATAAATAATTATACGAATGTGGTAAAAAAATCGTTGCTCTTCATAATCATCATTATCCGAATAGCTGGTATCTGAATTAATATTACCGATTGAAATAATGCATTGCTTTATTCATCTTTTCCACACTTTTGCCGTTATGTTACTAATCGCGTCTTGAAAAATAATATTTAAATCTGCCATTTTAAAAGTTTTATTATTCCGCGCAACTTTATTTTTAACCTGAGCCAATATTAATTAGATGGGATTTAATTCGCAATGATGAGGAGGCAAACGTAGAACATTAAATCCGCAATCTTTAGCCATTTTGTCAATTACCGATTTTGTATACCTACCTTTTCTTGTGTAAATTTGCAGTTGCTAATAATTCGGGTTTTAACAAATTGTTAGGCTAAATATATAAAAAATTGACAACTTAACAAATATCGAAATTGTATTATTTAACATTCTTTTCTCACGAAGTTATTAACGAAAAACTTTGTTAATAAAGGGTTCTGCGATGCGAAGTTTGCCATCAGGTCAACTGGTTAATAAATAAACAAATAAAACTAATCTTAGTCAAACATCGTCCCAGAACATTTTTTTGTAAATACACTTAGCTTAATACACATCAAAATAGCATTTTATTTATATTGATTTCTTACAAATAACAACTTAGGCCATTATTTAAACTTGGTTCTAGAAGAAAATATTTTTTTAAAATTGTATTTCAAATAATATATTTTAAAAATATGATTAAAAACGAACTTATAAAGTGTTCTAACGTGACGACATCAACCGCATTTTTGATTATGCAATAAACAACTATTTAATAATTAATTAAAACATTTTTTTAAACATCTAATTATGAAAGAAGTATTAAAAAAATTTAAATAGTAAATTTTGGTGATTTTTGCTATAAAATTAATATTTAAATAACGACGCTGTTATTTTAAGCTAATAATTTTGACATAAATCCAGATTTTTATACAATTTTTTTTTAAGAATTCAATGTGAAACGAAATGCTTTAAATTTTATTTATAATTTACTGGACCACCTAAGGTTTTGGGAAGTTTTGTAGTGGGAAAATAAAAATTGTATAAATTTATTCGTTTAGTATTGCATACCGAAGCAAAAACTATTTCATTTATCTCGAAAATTCTACTTTTTACAGAATGTATACTATTTTACTCATAATTGTTAAATTAGTTTAACATTTATAAGTTATGATAAAACGCACAAAAGAATTATGCAAATATCAAATTAATTTAATTGTTATTTAAAGGGTACGAAGTAGCTACTTCTTACCCTGATTAAAAATTCTTTTATTCTCAAATTTTTAGTAGGCTAGAAAAGCGTAAATTTGTAAATCACCCTTACAATTGGTCATCAAACGATAGTAAAATAATCCATATAATTTGATTTTAATGTTAACAAATTATTTATATAACGAAAAACAAATAGTCTGAATACTTGGTGGAAAACAGACAAAAACTGTTATTATTGTAGATAACGTTTATGTTTTTCGTTTTTTTAATTTTATATAAATCTTTTAGGTAAACGCGTATCCCGACAAATTAAACTATCATGTAGTCTCTAAAAGGATTTTTTTACACTGGAAAATACCAAAACAATTGCGAAACAATTATATTATACTGTTAACCAGATAAAGGATAAATGGCAGAAACTAAAATGTTTTAAAAAGGATTACACCATACATTCATAGTGAAATAGTAGGGTAAAATCAAAGGAGACCAAATAGATTTGAGGGAAGCGGACGGAAGTCTTTTCGTTAGTTATGTACGCTGTTATTCTAATAATGTATATTTTCAAAAATTTTATCCTGAAATATAGGTTGGTTAAAAAGATTTGTATGCAAAAATGAAAGAATGTGTATTTTTTAATAAAATTATTCTTCTATTCAATATAATCTCCCTCAGACCCTTATTCCAATGGTTCTCCAGCAATTTTATACCATCTCTGTAATGATTTTACGAAAGCCCTGCAAATATTGTTCCACAGCTGCAATAGCTTCTACTTTCGACGAAAAACGCTTTCCACGAAGAAATTGCTTCAAGTTTCTAAAGAGATAATAGTTGGATAGAGCCAAATCTGATATATAGCATTGTTTTGATAAAAATTGATTATTTTTTTGCATCCCAGAAACCTGATGACCATAACCTTTTTTGCCGATGTTGCTGACTTTACCTGTTTTGGAGCTGAAGAAGCAGTTGCAGTTGCAGTCCACTTTACATTCTTTCATAAGTTTAGAGTCATGATGGTAAATGCAAGTCTTATCTATAGTTACAACATGACGGCTTAGATCGGTTTTAAAACGCTACAAATTAAGTTGAGAAATTTGTTTTCGATTTAGTTTTGTTTTAATTGTTAAGGGATGCGGCACTAACAGCTTTTTCATATGTAATTCTTCGTGTAAAATATAAAAAATATATAGTTCTCGTTCATCTGAAATGCCTATGGCATCATCAATTTTACGCTTAGTTAAACTTAAATCTTTACAAACAATAACATAGACTTGCTCCATGATTTCTGGTGTTGTTGCACTTTTTGGGCAGCCACTTAGTGGTTCATCTTCAACGCTTTTACTAACTCTAAACTCTAAAACCCATTGATGCACATTTGGAAATAAAGGTGCAAATTCGTTTAACTCTTTCATCATTTTTGTATGAATTTCTGTTGTTGATAAATCTTCCAAAACAAGGAATTTTATTATTGCTCGATATCCGGTTTTTCCATTATAACAAAATACGCTAGCACTTCAACTTTAAATAGCTTATAAACATAGAATAAATTTACAAATAAAAATATTTTTTTTGTGTAATCAAATGAAAGATGAAATAATAAAATAGCGTATAAAGTTTAATTCCTCTACTGATTATTAGTTTAATAGGTACCGCTTTAAAAACTTTTCAACCAACTCGCTATTTTTAGCTATTATTCAACTAACTATTCTATAGAATAATCTAGAGTGGTTCATATTGATGTATTAAACTCAAAGCTCTTAACGTAATTCGAACCAGTTTTTTTCAATATTTCGTTTAAGTTCGCTGTGTTATTGTTTTTTTTCTTAAGCTTTTAAGCCTTTATGATAAACCAGTAGCCAATTTGAATAAAGTTTGTTTATGAGAAACAAAAGATGTATGATAGGTATTTGGTACCTTGTAAGTTATGGTTTAGATTGTCATCAGCCTGTTGTTCTAAAGGGATTTAATAAATCAGTTATTAATACATAAAAATCCCCTCTTACTCTTCTTACAAAAGGTAAAGATATATCTCATTTAAATATTGCACACCTGACAACGATTTTAATGGTAAATTTTGGTCTGTTTGAAAGTAACGTTGCCTGGGAATACTTCTTCGGTGTTCGTATAAAATCCAACATTTTTTTTTATTTATTATATTTTTCTTTAGTCAGCCCTCGAGACGCTCTAGTCTATACTATATATCTATACATTATAATAAAACTGTAGAAATGTATATGTTTGTGCGCGCATCACATGAAAACTACTGATCCTATTCGAATGCGGTTTTCAAAGACGTATTTGTCTTCTTTCAACTTAACATCTGGTGTGTAAAACTTTCTTCCCCCCACCCCTTTAACAGGGTGAGGATAGAAGTTTTTATACAAAAATCAACACGCCACGCGAACGACGTTGCGGGTACATCGAAATAGAACCCAAAAATGTGGTTAGATTTTTTTGTGTCTCGGTCTGTATGTTTGTGCGCGCATCAAATGAAAACTACTGATCCGATTCGAATGCGGTTTTCACAGATGTATTTGTCTTTTTTCAACTTAACATCTGGTGTATAAAAATTCCTCTCCCATTCCTTAAACGGGGTTGGGTAAGAAATTTTTATGCAACAATCACACGCCACGCAAACTACGTTGTGAGTAGAACTAGTATAGTATAGTAGTATAAAGAGTCTTCTGGAAACTGCGGGAAGTCCATAAATACGAACCTTTTTTAGCCTGTTCCAGCGGGTGCTCAGTACACTCATTATTTTACATTCTATTGTTTTTTTTTTCAAATTAAATATCTTTATTTTAGCAACAGTAGGTTTACAATTAACAAAAAATTCTGGTTATAACTTCAAATTATTGCTAAAAGAGGACAGTTTCGCGATTATTAAAACCGTTACCGCCAAGTACTAATTGTGCTTGTTTAAATTTAAAAAATATAAAGGAGTTTTGTTAAATAAGTAAATAGCAAAAACGTAAAGATAATTTTTTTCTGATTTCAACGATATATAATACTTAGTAAAATTTTGAAGTTTATAGATAACAAACAAACAAATACTCTACATAAGACTGAATATAAATAAAAAAAAGAGATTGAAGTAAAACTTGTTGACGTACGTATCGGAAAATAAATATTTAATTACAATTCAATCATATTTATTGCCTATATACTTTATAAAAAAAATGAGATGTTATATTTATATTATTCATTAGAAATAGGAATTTGAAAGTTATCATTATTTTTTTTATATATGAAATAATAGGTTTATGATAACTTAAATGTGAAACATAGATTTTAGTCTATAAATACCATTAATGTATTTGAAACCGTTTGAAAATTTCATAAATAAATTTCGGAAATTTAAACTCCTCCCATAGCTGAAATTATACAGTTACTTCCATCAGAATCTTCCGTTGGAATCTACCCCTAGTCGTGCCTAAAGAAGTTTTGCTTCAATAACAGGTAAACAATATTAAAAATATACACACATTACGTTTAGAATGTGTGATTTTGTAGCTGTATCTACCTTATTGTAATACATCACAACACAAGAGCCTTCGATAGTTAGATAACCATTTCATTTTGTAGCATTTTATAGCATATTCCATAAAATTTAAAATCCTGAGTTAAGTTTGTTTCCTTCACGTCTACGAAGGATCTGTTATTGGTGGTAAAAGATTAGCCATCTTGACTAGTGGTTTTATGGCCCTTATGGCTACCTAACGAAACCTAAAATAAGTATAAGAAAGTGTTAAAATATTTTGAATATTATTATTTTATGAACAAAAACATGCAACATGCTTCTTTACTCAACGTAAAGATTCCGTATAAACAATTATTTACTATCATAATATGTATGTATGTATATAAACTTACTTAATCAAATCATAATGAATGTGGCTGTGGTGGACCAAAGTCTGAACGTAATGAACGACCTTTCTATAGTACAGTTTGTACACGAATTTGTCAGTAAAATAGCAAGCGCAGTTTTTATGCTCGGGTAAAACATTTACGAATCCTTTATCAGTTCTTTCGCTTTCATGTCTTTCAGATCATTCTTCCACAAATGGTATCACAGTTCAACCTCGCCGCGGAAACTACCACTTAAGTTATAATACTCGCAAAAGTCCTGTGTATTTTTTCAAAAATTCTTCGATTGTCATTTGTAACATGTTATATGGGTACAATGACATCAAAAAATATGCCGGTAAGTTGTTATCCGAAAAACGCTCTTCCAATGACATAATTAGCGAGTCTAAGTAGGGAATAATCAACGATCGTTTCCAAAACTGATTCTCTGACAGAGAATTTGCACGGTGCGTCTTTTTTTTCGCGATGCGTGGCATTGTAAAATCAACTTCTAGAGGATCAGCGATCACTTGAGCTTCAGCTATGCAACTGCAGCTGTGATCGTTATAGCAGCGCAGTATAGCTAAAAGGCTGCTTTTTTGAGTATTGTTGCTTTCTTTAAAAAATGTCAAAAGGATCGTGTCATTTTGGTGTAATTTTCTTTGAAAATAGCAATCCACTTATATTTTTGCGACCAGGGCGTTTCGCATAGCATAGATATGTTTGGCACATGGTTACGACGTTAAGCCGATTCTCGAAAGAATTTTATGAGTTCCTTTATTGCGAAGAATGTATTACGTATAACGGAGATTTGATTTAAATCATCAATGATCAAATTTAATTTGTGGTTGGCGCAGTGGAAAAACAGAGCTTTTTTCAATTTTTCACTTAGTATCTTTTCAACGCCACCATCTTTCCCAGACATTGTGGAGCACCTGTCAAATCCTAGCCCCACACATTTTTCTGGATCCCGACCCACGTTCGTTATGAAGTTATCTATGGTAGAGGCAACAGGTTTGGCGTCCATGGCAATTATTTCGACGAAGCCTAAAAATTCTTCACGAATCATGTTTTCTTTGTAAAAAAATCTGACGCTGATGGACAGTTGCTCCTTATTTGAAATGTCGCAACTCTTGTATCTAACGAATAGTCGCGGTCAATTGCGCGCGCCTTTTTTGTTTTGATTACATTATTTTGTGAGTATTAAGTAAGTTAGTACCTACATAATTAAGAGTTTTATATTTTTTATATTTTTTTTATATATGAAATAATAGGTTTATGATAACTAAAATGTGAAACATAGATTTTAGTCTATAAATACCATTAATGTATTTGAAACCGTTTGAAAATTTCATAAATAAATTTCGGAAATTTAAACTCCTCCCATAGCTGAAATTATACAGTTACTTCCATCAGAATCTTCCGTTAGAATCTACCCCTAGTCGTGCCTAAGGAAGTTTTGCTTCAATAATAGGTAAACAATATTAAAAATATACACACATTACGTTTAGAATGTGTGATTTTGTAGCTGTATCTACCTTATTGTAATACATCACAACACAAGAGCCTTCGATAGTTAGATAACCATTTCATTTTGTAGCATTTTATAGCATATTCCATAAAATTTAAAATCCTGAGTTAAGTTTGTTTCCTTCACGTCTACGAAGGATCTGTTATTGGTGGTAAAAGATTAGCCATCTTGACTAGTGGTTTTATGGCCCTTATGGCTACCTAACGAAACCTAAAATAAGTATAAGAAAGTGTTAAAATATTTTGAATATTATTATTTTATGAACAAAAACATGCAACATGCTTCTTTACTCAACGTAAAGATTCCGTATAAACAATTATTTACTATCATAATATGTATGTATGTATATAAACTTACTTAATCAAATCATAATGAATGTCTCGTCATTTTTTCATTTTTGTCATTTTTCTTCAAATCTTTCTGGCGCTTATAATATCCCCTTTGACGTTCACAATTTCTTTTTCTTTTTAGCTCTAAGTCTATAAAACGAAAATAGCTAGGTATAAATAATAGGTATAAATAATTAGGTATAAATAGTGTAATTACACACCAAAAATAAAATTTATGCATATAGAGTACCTACCTATTCACTCATTTTCAATCAATATTTTTTCATCACTTTCTTCATTAATAAATCCACATTGTTTATTCATATTTAATACAAACACTTTATACACAAAAAACTATTTATATAAAGCAATGTATTTCGATTGACAAGATGATCAGCTGTCAATTCATACAATTACAGATTTAATTTTATTTAATAGGCAAAATCGCATGAGCGCCGCTAGGATTCTTTTCAGGGGGTGCATCTGCATCTACACACTATTATGATCTAATATATATATATATATATATAAAATGTAGAATGATTTGGACAGCAACCGCGACGCCTTTAGTTTTTATTCAAACAATAATTTAATAAAAAAATTAAAAAAATATATAATTTTCTGGTAAATTCAGGTATTTTCTTTCATAGCAGGGGGGTGCAAGCGCACCCTCTTGCACCCTGCTGCCGGCGCCCATGCAAAATCGTATCAGTATTAGGTTTTGTTTCCGGTTTCTGTTATTAGAATGACGTCACGTCCGTTAGAATAACTTTTTTACTCCTAGTGTCGCTAAAGAAGTTTTACTTCAAAAAAATTCAAAAGAGAAAAGAATCTTAATGCTACAAAAATTCATAATGATCTTTTTACATTTAAATTACAAATACTGAATCTAAGATAGCAAGGGATAATCTCATAATGAGATTTTGCAGATAAACAAACTTTTATAATACTAATACCAATAAGAATTAAAGAGATTTAACCCTATGATTACTAATCTTAATGGTAAATATTTACTGTAAAGTCACGTTAGATACAGGTGCTGTAGGTATTTTTATGCATTTTGTGGCATTTAAGGTTCTTTCCATTTTGATGTTGGTGAGGTGTATATTTATTACTATTAATATTTATAGACAACTTTTGTTAGATACAGGAGTTATGTTATATTGAATGTTGTGTTTTCTTAGTGTAATGTAAAATATTTTGCTGTCTTATCTGTAAACTTCAAAATTTTGCGTAACTATTATATATGGTTGAAATCAGAAAAAATATCTTTATGTTTCTGCGTTTCTGGTACTTATTTATTTATTTTAATTTATAAAAAGTTAATAACATATATTTTTTAAATTTAAACAATAAAATGTCAAAGCATGATTGTATTGAGTGCCCGCTTTGAGGGTCGAGAAAAAGTTCGAATTTATGGACTGCCCGCAGTTCCCAGGGTGACTTCAAAGACTCCTTAATTAAATAATATATCTTAAATAAAGTTTTTAATGTAGATACCATTCCAACGCTTACCCTCGTTTTATATAATAAAAGTTTAGAAATTGGTTGGTGGTTCCGGTACTATTTTGGAACTCTTGTTTTTGTACAAAAGTTAATAAATAGCCCCTATTTTGATGGAGATGGTGTCATTCATCGAAAGAATATTAAAAGCGCGAACTGAGCTCTCCTTTCTTGTTGGTAATTTAAATATACTCGAGCTGAGTTATCTATTACTCTTCATTTTTTAATCCATTAATTCTCTAGGAACTGATTTTAATAGTATATTAAGTATCTAGTAGGAAAAGCGATACATTCCCGGATAGACTGAGATCCCGGGGCCGCCAGACCTTCCTTATTTTCTAACTCTCAAAATTATAAGAAATGTGTGGGGTAATGTATGCTTAAGCACCTATGCATACCCGCTAACTTGATAACCGGGCCCTTTTGCAGGTAACAGGTAAGAAAGGTACATAAAAATAAAGCTTACTTTCCTTAAATTCTAACAGCTGGTTTTTGGATATGTTTTACTAAATATTGTACGAAATCATAATCCAATATTGCCAGACACCTCATGTGGGCGGTTACTCCCGCCAGACGCTTTAAAGTTGCATAAAAAATTATTGCATTTTTCTTATTTTCTAACTCCTAATTTTTATATATGATGTTCATGGGAGTATTTTAATACCTTTTGTATGAAGCCAGACCAACCCCATGGGCCAATCACCCGCCCAGACGCGTTAAAGTTATCCTGTAAGTGTAAGCACGACAGCATTAGAGAGATTTTAAGCCACCTAAATTATAATTTACGTTATCCGCTAAACGCTAAACTGAGCATGCGTTCTTTATAGAAAATAGCAAACCGATTTTCTGCTTTATTTAGTTTTCGAACCTATAACATTCGCGAATTACCTTACACGCTAAACTTTATGCCAATCATGCGCAGTTGTTATGATATTTGACTTTGACATATCCGGCGTTGCCAAATTGACATTCATAGATGGTGGTAGCATATTTTAAAATGTTAAAATATATGATAATGTATTAAAATTAAATTATTTAAAAGCGTTAATGTGAGTTCTAATACTAGATACGTATATTTTATTGCTTTTTTCTTCTGTAAACCAGCTAAATATAATACCTTTGGCAATGTTGTAAAACGTTATCCTCGTTAACGTTAATAAAGTTCCCTTTATTTCAACCTAATTAGCGGAGGGCGTTATCGCTTATTAAGGGAATCGGTTATTTTGTCATAACTGCGCATGATCAGAATAACCGATAACGTGTAACGTTGGTTAAATATGTGGCTTAAAATCTCTCTATTATCTATGCGATTCTCACTTTCAAACTCATGGACTATTTTGTTTATATGTTGAAATCTCGGTCCTGCGCGTCATGATGCCCTCGGCTTTCGCCTCGGGCATTATGACGTGCAGGGCCGAAAATTCAACTTTTGCCCCTTTTAGCGTAATATACTATTTCATAAAAATTAATTAAAATAGCTTCAGCATTTCACCATTAAAAAATGCATTTTCTTTTTCTCAATTTACATTAAAAAACAAATTTTTTAGGAGATCAAATTCTTATAATTTGGATTTCATCGAATTGATTATTCTGTAATTAATTAATTAATTTTTTATGAAAATATATATTTATATCAAAACTCATCAAAACCAAAAAAACTTAACAAAACCAAAATCAAAAAAATAACATAAAACTTCAATATAACAATATAATGCCTGCGCGGTCAAAAGCGCGAAAGCAGATGCTACGTGCATACGTATAAACAAAATAGTCCATGAGTTTGAAAGTGAGAAATCAATCTACAGAGTACATCTCACTCGCACTCAAGCGCATAGATAATGCTGTCGCGCTTACACTTACAGGATAACTTTAACGTGTCTGGGCAGGTGATTGGCCCATGGGGTTGGTCTGGCTGCATACAAAAGGTATTAAAATACTCCCATGAACATCATATATAAAAATTAGGAGTTAGAAAATAAGAAAAATGCAATAATTTTTTATGCAACTTTAAAGCGTCTAGCGGGAGTAACCGCCCACATGAGGTGTCTGGCAATATTGGATTATGATTTCGTACAATATTTAGTAAAACATATCCAAAAACCAGCTGTTAGAATTTAAGGAAAGTAAGCTTTATTTTTATGTACCTTTCTTACCTGTTACCTGCAAAAGGGCCCGGTTATCAAGTTAGCGGGTATGCATAGGTGCTTAAGCATACATTACCCCACACATTTCTTATAATTTTGAGAGTTAGAAAATAAGGAAGGTCTGGCGGCTCCGGGATCTTGGACTAGGACGACAATGTAAATATTGAGAGTCCGGGAATGTGCTTTTACTACGAGATACACATACTATTTTTTCTGAAATCGCATTAAATATAATCGTAAACTAAAAAAATTGTATATATGCATAACTGTTTTTGATTATCATCGTATTTTCTATGAAGCCGTTTCGTTGACATTGATTGTTGATCAGTGTCTATTAGTGTCACAAAAGTGTCAGTTCGGTTAGTTATATATTGCTTAAAATTTTTTAAACTATAATTAAAATGGGCAGTGACGATGATGTCCAGAGGTGCAAAACGCCTCCCGAGTTACTAAACACTGCTGCTAATGTGGTTTTAAATTTATTGCAAAAAAAAAATCAAGGCGCAAAATATGAATTTGCTAATAAACGTTTTATGGATCATTCCCGTACACAGGTACGGAAAAAATATTCCCGTACACAGGTACGATATAGTTATTATCCTAACAAGTGCGGAAAGTTATACTTTCCCGCACGCGAACTGCCGATGCCAGAACGACGCGAAGCGGAGTTGGGGCAAGCAGTTAAGTGCGGGAAAGTTAATTTCCGCAAGTGTTAGGATCAATATTTTTTCTACAAGGAAAATCACCTCGAAAATTATTTAGATATTTGAAAAGATGCGATTTTGACAATTAAATCTTTCATAGTGTCAATAAATACACGACTGTAGCTATAGCAACCCTACTTAAACAGGTGAGTTTATTGTTGCTTTGAGTAAGGTTTACAGGGGTGATTTAATAAATTATGATTTTTTTAAAAACAAACATTTTAAAAATCCCTATTTTCATGTAAAATAATCTTAATTTTTTTTTTACTGTTTGTATGTAGTCCAACAAGATAAAGGTAATAATACAATAATTTGTCAAAAAGGTTATCGAAAAACATATTCAATTAATTAAAAAAAATGCGTGCGGGAAAAAACTTACCCGGGAAAGAGATATTTTCTGAATTAAAAGGCGTGCGGGAAAGTGTTGTTTTACACATGCTTGTAGAAAAAAAAATATTCCCGTACAGTACGGAAAAGTTGCCCAGCAAAGGACTACAATACAAGAATAGTGTATTTTGTGGCTCGAATTTAATCCGAGTAACTATTCATTTCCAAGCGATTTCAGAAAGAAAATTTACCGGATACCCTTAACATATTAAAAGTTACAATTAGTCAGATTCTGTCTTTACAGACTTAGTTAAATCAGCGCTAGCACTGATTTTTTTTAGAGACCTAGCCAATTTTTATAACCATTACTTCCGATAGTCAACGATTGTGCCAAAATATATAAAACACCACATGTATGTTAATTGATTTATTTTACTTGACTACGTACGAATAATAAATCATTCTCCTACTTTTTTTGTCTAAAAAAACCGATAAACTGCTAGTTAATCCATTTATGTTAAATTCATAAAACTTTATTACAACCGAATTAATCGCATAAAAAGTAAAGAAATATAAAAATAACTGCCTTTAATTATGTATTTCTTTTTCAAATTATATCAAATCATATATTTTTAAATGTTTCGTAAAAAATAAATTATGTGTTAAACTAGACTTCTAATTTTTCAACCGTTCGTATATTTTCCAAGATTTGCAAACGATGCAAAAAGCTAAATTGGTTTGACCTTTTTTAGGTTTTAGTCTTGTACGGGTCACATGAATCAGATTTTTTGTAGCGGTAGTCATCGATTCTTCTCGTTTTGAGAGGGCATTTCCAACACAATGTTTGTTGTGATGAAAATAAAGATTACGTGTCGCGAATAATTTCAGGCTCGTACCACATAGTTCAATAATGTTTTACCGCGAGATTTATTTTAAGGACTTTGGTAAATTTATAAACAAACACATTATTAACAAGCTGATAAAAGAATGAAATTAATTGTTGGAAAGAACCTAAGCGGTAAGTGACAGTTTAAATTATTTTTGCACTAACATTTAGTTATAAGCAGTGGCGGCGCATAGTGGTATGTCCTGGGGGATCACATTTAAAAAAAAGGGGTCACATGTAAAAAGCTGGAGGCAAAGATTTTTTAGATGGCACCGCAACACAAGGTTTTTTGGACTTATTAAAAGGCATAAAAAATATAAGCAAACAATATCGTGGTCATTTGGTTTTAAAAATGTTCAAAAATGTTCAACAGGGGTACCGTTTGCTAAAGTATAACGGTAAACTTTGACCATTTGGAAAGTGTTAGTAAAGTCACTTGTTTTATCACTCAGAACAGACACAAAATTTGCAGCGGCAATATCGTTTTTGATATGTGACTGACACACGGAAAGCCTACATTCTAATAAGTCATTTTGAATATCTTTTGATGTTCCTTTAAACACGTTAGCTTTATGTAAATGATCTTTAAATGCCAAGTCCAATTCGGATGAAAAATTAATGAGACCTCGTTCGTCTTGGCAAGTTTAAAAGCAACACAAATTTTTTTCAAGTTTATAATTTTGGATATAACATACCTGTTCTTTTTTACTTTTTCATTATGCTTGTCGATACTCAAATGATATGCAATATTTAACTGAAGCTATATATCTTGCTTACCCAATAAATTAAATCTTGATTTAACAGATATCTGTGTCTTTAAAGATTGATGTTGTTTTTTTAATTAAATGCACCAAATCTGTGAGGCCTGTTTTTGTCCATTCTGATGCCTTATCGCTAAATAGTAAACACGGAAAACAATAAAGACTATGGGTAAAGTTACGAGCGCATAACCAGTCAGTTTTTGCCTTTATTTATTTTCGTGATTTCCAAACTCGGCTTTGGGCGATCCACACTTTTTATTTAAACATTTTCCGTGATCGCAGCAACTTCCGTCACACTCACAATTATTGCGTAATATAACCAAAACGTTTAACGACTGTACTTCTACTCTGACGAGAAATCACTGATTACAATGCCACTGTGCTAAAATAAACTTTACAGCTTGACAACTGTCGCGGGGCGTACGAGGAGAGGGGACGTATTGTTTGAACGAAGCATATATCGCATTGCATTGAGCGCTTCACGCGGAACAACGACACTTTATGTATTATAGCCAAGCTAGAGAATACGACTTTAAATAAATGCTAATGAATGAATAGAATAATACATGTTTTGGTTTTTTTCTTTTTAAATGCAGTTTTTACCTTCGATGTTAATATATAAATAGAATCATAGATGTTTTAGTTTTTTTTTTTTAAATGCGTATTTGTACGTGCTCATATGCTCTTATGAATGCGTATTTGAATCCATTTTCCAAATTACCTCTGTTAAACATATTTATTTTCTTTTATTTGTTACGCTACCTTACGTCTTTTTTCATCATTTGTTTTCTATTTTTAGATCCACTTTTCAGCTCGTTTAGACATATTCTAACAATTTATAACCTTTATTTTCTTGTTTCTACTTCTTAAATTTTATTAGCTATTTTATCGCTATATTCATTCCATATTTGATTTTTTAAGATCTATATTTCAATAATGTATGTGAATATTGGTATTATTACAGTGCTTTCTTTTTAGTTTTATAAACATACCCTTACCTTTCGTTAGTTTTGGTATACTTAAAAATCCCCTAAACAATCGTCACTATTATTTCTCGATCTTTCCTTCTTTTGCGATTGTAGTGTATAAATATTCGTATTTTTTAAGCCGTCTGATAGACGAATTGTACTTCTTGCATTGGTGCTTTGTTCTTATTTTCACATTATACAGAATGAGTGCCTTTATGCTTATGGAGTTATTTTGTATTCTTTTATTCAGTACCTCTTCATGACACAAAAAATGTTTTATTGTTTGAGATTCTCTGCTGCATAATTCAATAAACATCCCCATAGCTTAGAGCTCTCCTTTTATCGATGCATGACCTGTAAGAAATCTTGTAATGACTCTCAGCTGATTCTTGCTTGTCTATGCAGGGCGTGAGCTCTTTTAACACACGTTTGTTTAGCGGTGTGTTTAAAGTGATGGTTTTGTGGTCTAGAGATCCAGGCTTTCATCCGGTTCCGGACCGTACTTTTTGGTACCCTTGGAATTGGCTATGGGCCATAAAGTACTCTTCTTGATCGTTGCCCCGTATTTCTCTATTTCCTGGTACCCCGGAACACTGTAATGTTTCTATAAATCAGGTGTAATCTTAAAGCTGAAATGTGTTTTTGAAAAATATTTGGATATCATATGGTCTAATTTAATGTATTATCAATATTCTTGCTTTATTATATTTTGACCAGATATTCTTACAACCAATAGAAGTCCATCCTTGCCCCACTTTTCCCACAAAATAATGTGCTGTTGCTGTTGTTATAGTGCTTTTTACAGCTTCTGTTATGCCAACCATGGTGTAACTTAAATTCTCCAGCACATAGAACCGCTAAAACCTACAATAAATTGTCAAATATTGTAGAAGTAGATATCTTCTCTCACAATGCACTCACGATTAAGAAATTATTGAAAAATCACTTTTTAGAAAATTAATTATGTGTTAATTATTTTTCTTGGCTACTTATTAGTTTTATATCGATAAAAATGTAAATATTGTATTATATTGTGGTGGATACTTTTTTGGGCTTGTCCTGTTTGTATGCTGAACAAACAAATAAACAAGTAGGTTAAAGTAAAACACCAAGATGGTTTGGTTAGTTTTACAACGGAGGAGCCAATAATTTCTTTTGATTATAAATGTTTGTTAATAGGGTCTTTTTAGTTTTGCCTCTAGCCGCTTAGAAGGCTCCTCCAATTGACAAAAAACTAACATAAATCCAGAGTTTCCTTGCGATACTACAAGTCATGTGGGTACAATATATATGTTTCTGAAACTAGCAAGGACATTGTTAAGCAATAAATTTTGACAATTTTTGGAAAGGATTATCACGCTGAATTGGTTTCTGTGTTTAGAAATGAAGCAGCGCATAAGTCAACTATTTCCCACTGTTAATGCGGAGTTCAGTCTTAATGACAAATCAAGGCTAGGTCAGCAGTCCCATAGCAAAATATTAATGCGGCTCGTCAGCTAATTAAGAATGATCGCCGTGTAACATACCGCAAGATAGAAGCATCTTTGGGAATTTTAAAGACCTTGTCACGGGCTAAATTTGCTCTAAGAATAATAGTTGCTAAAAGATAACATTTGTATTTACTTACAGTACGATTACACCAAAATTAGGGTTAAACGTAACATTCAGACTTGAAAATAAGTTGATTTTTGGTTGTTGTAGTTAATCACCTTCTATTTATTATATTCTGGCCACAATTGTTACTAATACTACTTTTTTTTTTAAAGAGGGCCAGGCTTAGAGGTAGTCCATGGGATTGCATCGCAGCTAGTACAGCTTATTGTGCACCCTCATTCACAGGTCCTCATTCTTCGTCAAATCCCAGGTTCTTAATGAACCAAGAGATTCTTTTGACTATGGTTGCCCGTTCTTCCCTTTGATCTCCAGTTGGTAGGCCAAGGGATCTCACACGCAGACCTTGCAGGGCTGGGCACATGAATATCACGTGGAATGCTGTTTCCTCCTCCTCACCGCATTTTCTACATAGGAGGTTTTCAACTTGAATTCCCATCTTATGTAGGTGTCCGCGAAATACCCAGTGGCCGCTGATGAAGCCAACCACTTTCCGCAGAGTCTTCCTCCTCAGCCCAAGGGCATCTGCCGCTATAGCACCAGTAGGTGTCTGCAGCATTCTCTTTGACTGTATTTTACCTTCTGTTCTTTCCCAGCTCTTTCGATGTTCTATGCCCATCCACTGGCGAACAGCTCTTCGTGCTGTGTTGTAAGCAATACCACACGTCGGCTCTGGGCAAATGAGCGGGCTTTCAGCTCCTTTGTTTGCCCACTTGTCTGCTCCCTCATTGCCAGCGATACCTTTGTACCCCGGAACCCAACTGAGGATAACCTTGTTGTACTCTCCCAGGGTTTTCATGGCCTGATGACAGTCCCATACTGCTTTAGAGGTAAAGTTAAAACTGTCAAGTGCCATTAGCGCTGCTCTACTATCCGAGTTTATGTATATGGTGTGGTCTGTCATACCACGCTCCAAACACACTCTTGCACACTCTGATAGGGCAACAACTTCAGCCTGGAAAACAGTAGCCAGCTTACCCAGGCTTACGCAAAACTGCGCCTTGGGTCTGACTCCATATATTCCCGCCCCAGTGCCTGTTGGCTTCTTCGAGCCATCCGTATACCAAGTGATCCCCCTTTTCATATATTCAGGTTCACCTTTCTCCCTGTCAATAATATTGACATTGTATGGCTTTTCTAGATCTGTGATCTTCACCATCCTGTCTGGTAGCATTTCCAAGGTGTCCATCTGTACAGTGTCCACAATCCTTGTATGCCCACTGGCGGCGTTATACTTCCAGTTGCCACTGCAACCCATTCTGTAGGCTGCCATCCTTGCCTCCCCTTTCACAATAATGTCGAGAGGTGGGAGGTTTAGCACTACTTCCAGGGTTGCAGTTGGAGTACCTCTCATGGCTCCTGTGATGCCAAGACACGCTACTCGCTGGATCTTTTGTAGTCTCTTTACAGCGGTAGTTTGCATCACCTTGGTCCACCAGACTATCGAGCCATACACCATCATCGGTCTTGCAACCCTAGTGTATAGCCAGTTAGCCATTTGTGGGCTCAGACCCCATGTCTTCCCAACGGCCCGTCTCATCATCATAAGTGTGGTCTGAGAGCGTTGCGTTATATGTGCCAAATGGCTGTTCCAGGTGATTTTATCGTATAGTCTTATTCCTAGGTACTTGAACTCTCTCTTAACCTGGATCTGGTTACCGAAGAGAGTTGGTACCTTAGCGATATCAACATTACTCTTCCTTGTAAATGGTACCATTACAGTCTTCATTGGATTGACCCTCAGACCCTCCTGGTTACACCACCTTTCCACTATGAACAATGCCCTCTGCATGAGTTCTAGGCATGTGTTCATAAATTTTCCTCTTATTAGGACAACAATGTCGTCAGCATATCCTTGAGCGTACATTCCCTGTGCATTGAGCTCAGAAAGGAGGTCATCAACCACTAGATTCCACAGATTCGGTGACAGGACGCCACCCTGTGGACACCCTCTTTGTGCCTTGACCTCCTTTACCGTTCCACACAGAGATGCTTGCGCTCTGCTACTTTCGAGCATGTTGCCTATCCACCTCACCACAGTGTTTTCCACATTCCTTGATACCAGCTTTGACACAATAGAGCGAGTACTCGTGTTGTCGAAAGCTCCTTCTATATCAAGAAAATCAACCACCGCTATTTCCCTATTTGAGATAGCATCTTCAATCTTGCAAACCAGCGCATGCAAGGCTGTTTCGCATGACTTTCCTTTCTGATAGGCATGTTGGTTCGGATGCAAAGGACGGCTTAAAAGGACCCTGTCCTTTATATGTCTATCCACTAATTTCTCCATGGTCTTCAGGAGAAACGATGTAAGGCTAATGGGTCTAAAAGCCTTAGGCACAGCATATGTGTCCCTTCCAGGCTTCGGTATGAATACCACCCTAGAGGTCCTCCATGCTGTTGGTATTACTCCACTGGCTAAGCTGGTCCTGAACAGACGCACCAAGGGGAGTATCAACTGGTCCCCACCTTCCTGCAGGAACACTACTTTGAATTATCGTCTATCTATTGTGTTCAGGTCACAAATTATTGTATTGTTGACTTTCAATTATTGTCGCTGTCATTTGTAAACAGGTGATTGTCACTTCTTCTTCTGTTCGTATAACTCGTCATATTGTTGTCTACAGTCAGGTGTTTCGTTATATTGGCATATAACATATTAAAGCTTGGACACGAACGAGAAATTAAGTACCTATTGAGAATTTTGGTGTTACTATGACAAGTAATAAGATTTGTTGTTATTAAACTATTACCGTTGTCGTTTGTAAACTGCTGGCTGACAATTCTTCTGTTACTGGTCTTACAGTAGTTTAGAGTTAAGGATAGAACGGGTAGAGGCCATCTTCGGGTTGTGTCATTTTTCGCCGAAAGGAAAGGGTTGTCTCGGCCATTTTGCTATTTGCTTTCGTCCTGAGCACTTGTTTGAGGAAATCAGAAGATTTTTCGGTTTAAGTTTTAAATCACGGTGCATCCGTAACAATTAATTTTGGATTTTTGAAACTAAACTTATTTTCCATTTGAATAATTGTTGTTGGAGTTAGATTCTGTTGTTATTTTTGGACAGATTCAATGGAAAAGCCGCGTGTCGGGATTTTTGTGAAATCTTCTGTGATAGATCACGGTACAGTCAGCGAATTATTTGGTTAATTCAATACCATTCAGGCCAACGAATTGCGATTAGAGTGGCAGAATTCCCTACCAGTACAGTTAGCAACGAATACATTATTTCACTCTTTTACCAGTCAGGAGTGTCACGATTTTAAAGGAAAAACCCTAATACATTAGGGTTCTTGGTACGGGCTTATTTGTTTGGAGCAAGCCTAATAAGTTCTTGGTACGGGCTTAAGTCCTTGGTACGGGCTTATTTGTTTGGAGTAAGCCTAATTTGTTTTGGGAGCAGGCTTAATTTTTGGTGCAGGCTTAATTTTTGGTTCGGGCCTAATTTCTGGTACAGGCCTAGATAATTTTTGGCCAATTAGTGGTGAAGCCGAGGACAGGAAGAAATTGATAACTGGATTACCAGATAAGATATAAGCCATTGTAAATTGTAGATTTAAGTCGTAACTATAGATTTTAATTTTAAGTCGTGCGTGTGATCACACTTTTCAGATAATTCTTTTTTTTTCTCTTCACTTTTATATTGATACCATTGTAAGGCGCTAGGGTTGACAGTAGTGTAAACCCATACTATTTTTTTTATATATATATTAAAGGAGGGTCTAGTTTGATATTCTCGTTTTATTTAGCTCACTTTAATGTTCATATTGTGCAATTCAATTAATCTTGACTAATATTCTTAATTTGTTTAATTATCTCCAGTGAGAAAGGTCAGTGCCTGGAACAACAGGGGTTTCCGATTTAAACCGTTCAAAATCGGTGGCGCGACTCACTATAACTTACCCTCTACGGCTGAGCTGGGCACTAATTTGCCAGTAGAGAAACCACTTACCGATCTCAACTGGAGTTGAACTTCTATTTTGAAGTAATTGATAATTTTTCTAAATTTATTGTTTTATTTCTTCTAATTCTTTTATTACATCAAAAGTACGTGGTAACCTCGATTCAAACGATACTATATGAAAAACTTGGTGTTACGAATTCGTTTTCCCGTTGGATCCCTCAAATAATCACAGAAGAGCAAAAAGTGTGGTGTCGAAACACATTGGAACGGTTTAACAAAGGAAGCTCAAAAAACGTTTATATTATTGTTAGTGGCGATAAATCTAGGATTTACTCCTACAAACCGAAAAATAAACGCCAGTGTGAGTGTTTCACGGTAAGGAAAAACCAACAAAAGTTATCCGTACTCGAACTGTGTCAAATAAAATGCTCGCAACTTTTGTGTCAAAATATGTTCATCAGGAAAATGCAAGTGTTCACGCTGCCCAAAAGACAGTTAAGTTTGTAGAGCTTCAAACTATCTAATTGTTAGACCATCCATCGTATAGTCCCGACCTAAGTCGACTTCTTTACGTTCTCAAAGATCAACATTTCAGTGCTTGGGCAGCGATATCAAGGGCCAGAAGAAGCCAGCGATTTTGCAGATGTCAACTGACGACTGGACTAACTGTTTTACCAATTGGTTTGAAGGTGTGAAAAGAGTTTTAATCTTGGTTGGACATATTTTAAAAAGCAATAAAATACGTTACGTCTATATATTTTTATCTTTATGGCTATGTGCAAAACGACAACCGTAGTATTGACAGTTATTAAGGAAAAAATATTGTAGGTAATTGCCAAGTCTGAAACAATTAGAAAGTTATTTTTTTAGATATTCAAAGTTATTAGTTTATGTAATTTAACACATTTTGTTTAAAGGGATTTTCTGAACATTTACCTCTATAATATGTTATGAATTTCTGCCAATGCCTTTTATGTCTTTTATGATATTCTCTTATCTGTTTTTTGTCAATACACCACGTGTATTCTAAGCATTGATTAAAATGTACATTGTTACATTTTTTTTATCGGTGGTCGATAATACAAAACTTTTGTTAATCCATTGTGGTTGGTATATTCGAAATAATCACAATTTATAAATAGAACTTTTTATAGTAGAAAGTTTTTTTTTGGTGATTTATAAGTCATATTACTATTATTAAATTATTACTTCCTTGGCAAATAGCGATTTACCGAGATAGATTACGGCATAGTCCACAGCTAAAAAAATTTTTAAAAATTTTCTAAATTAGTTTATTTTAATAACAGTTAAAATAATAATTACTGTTGTCACATGTAGAACAAAAAAAACTTCTCTCTCGCGTAGTCGATCCCATTATGATAACATAATAGCACTGTCACCTTGATTCATATCCGACGCTTAATCAACTAGGCTACGAACGACATATTTAAAAACTTTCAAAATGATAACATGTATACACAATTTATATCATATTTCATATCAATTCAGTATAAATTTCGAAATTTATGTATATGCCTAAACACACTTGAAACATGCATTGTCATCCAGTTCTTAGCTATCCTGAAAATTTCAGAGCTCTAGGTAGTCGGGAAATAGGTTTAATTTCATTACAAAATTCCGCGGAATGACACAGAGACAAAGAACACGGTGAAAATATAAAAAACTTTCTAAAAATAAAAAAGTTTAACATATATAATTACAACAAAATTACCTGAATCTGAATAATTTAACAGTTTTATAATACCAAGCCAATCAATTTATTTTTTAGTGTAAAATT
Organism: Altica lythri; assembly: GCA_964028335.1. Taxonomy (NCBI): domain Eukaryota; kingdom Metazoa; phylum Arthropoda; class Insecta; order Coleoptera; family Chrysomelidae; genus Altica; species Altica lythri. The sequence continues at coordinate 41,687,137 of OZ034806.1, read as the reverse complement.
TTTGTAAAATGAATTGAATCGAAGGAATTTGTTGTGAATTCATATAAATCTTTAAATTTTCTGTTAAGTGGTTAAAAATAGCTGGCATCAGCTGATAGAGTTCGTTTATTTTAGAAATTCTACTTTATTTCAATGCGAGAAGGTCTGCCTAGCTTTAACGTATGATACCGTCAGTTGCGTGCTAGTGTTTTTTCTTTATTTTTATAATAAGTGAGCAAAAATATATATGGGCTAATTTTAAGAAAAAATATGTTCAATAATTATATGGATGATGTAAATACGTATAAATTTTTGCACAAGTTCATATTACGGAGTACTTTTTAATTTGAAACGGTTTACTGTAAACTAAGGCACATTTAAATATTCATACATGTAACACACTAACTTTATAAAATTTTACTTACAGTAGCTCAGATTTAAATTGTTATAAACGATATGAACCCTTCAGTGGTGCAGTGAAATAAAAATACCTAAATATCTTAAAACATATATTTTTTTAACAAAAACGTCAAAATGCACTAACTGTTAGAAATTAAAAATTTTATGTTTATTGAAGGAAAAACTTAACTTACAAGCTCCACATTTCGCCTAGAAAAACTTTTTACTTTGATTAAAACATGTGCTAAATTTCGTTACGATCGGTCGAATGGTTTTTTGCATAATAATTTTGCAATCCAGCCTACTGAAAAAAAATTCACATTTTCTATACTAGGCCCAAAATAAGGCTCTCAGGTAGTCGCCAATTTTTGAAGTTATACTTCTATTCATGCACTCGGTGGAAAAGATTTGTGTATAGTTAAATGGGAAAAATCGTTACATATGTAATGGTGTGAGTAAGAGCGAGACAGAAACACATATAAGGTATATTGGTCGGTAAAAACAAGGATGAAATATTTACCACATGTTTAGTCATAACTATAAGTCCTTTAAATACCGTTTAAACAATCAGTACATTGAAAAGAGATAGATATACAAAAAACAGTCTGAGCTAATGTTTTGGAATATCATAGTGACGTATTACATTGTGTTTGACAGATTATTTTATAATTCTGTCACGTAAGTAAATATAAAGTTTAGTATTTTATATTAATAATCATATTCAGTAATGAGTATTGTATTGTAGTCCATACTACCGTCACATGGTTGCATTATATCCTGCACTATGCTTTTGAGGTTGTTGGCTACATAAACAGAGTTTTTAAAAATAGTCGAAAAGTGCATTACAAACAGACAATAGATAGAAAAATTACAACTTGGTAAGTATTCCAAATGGGTTCAATTTATGTACTCGGGGTTTTTGGGGTCGCTGAACACGAATATCATGATGTCGAAAGTCTCCGTGGCATTTGATGTCTAGAGTATTTACCTCTTCTCATGGTGTTTTATGTAAATTCTGTACAAAATTACACTTGAAACTCGGCTGTTTTTTTGGGTCGCTAAATACGATTATGATAATGGCGATGGTATCCGAAACACCTGGTACTTAAGATGGACCTCGTCTCCAGGAAATGTTATGCAAATTTGATACAAAATGAGTGTGTACTCGGTACTAGGAGGTTTTTGAGGTCGCTGAACACGAATATCATATAATGATGTTGCTAAATCATTCGCATAAAAATTTATAAATCCGGACGCGTGCATAACTTTTGCCGGCAGTCCCACTGACTGCCACACCCTTTTTTTTTACATACAAAGGATGGCTCAAATTTTCAAACGGTTTTTGATAAGTTAAAATCGGTCCTTCAGGATTATTTAAACTTTTAAACAATTTTTAGGATTATACACAATTAACAGTTTTGAACACTACATAGCAGTATGACACATTCATACTATCTACACCTTAATTTCAAATCAAAATACAGTTGTTAGTTGTTAGAGGGCTGCCGCGTAGACGCAAAGGTTGCGGGTTCAAGTCCTACTGGATGCGACATTTAATATATTTTTGTGTGTAGACTTTTTAAAAAATTTCAAAATTTTACAAATCTAATAATAGATATCTCAAATAACCGTTTACTAACTTTAATTAATATTTTAATTGAGGTAATCGGACTTTACTATAGAATTTAATAAGTTTAAAAAATATGCTTCTTATATCCAGGGTCAGTCAGACGGCTTGGAATATTATGGCCAAACGGCATACACGGTTCGATTTCTAATATTTTAGGTCATGTAGATCGACAAGGACTTCATATAAAAAATATTTCCAAATATAAAGGTTGCTTCAAAAATGGGTGATACATCAAAGTTAAATTTTTTCTTTTAAAATACCCAGTATTTGATGTTATTTTTTTGAATTGTCCTTAAAAATTAAACGATTAAAGGTTCCCTATACCTAAATACTGAGTATTCTGATTTATTGAGGTTTTAATAAAAATCTAAAGTCCTAGAAAACATTGCATATCTACAAATCTAAGAATCAGAGACACATTTGTTCTTGAACCTATATAAAAGACTATTTCTCCTACTACAGGGTACTCAAAATATTAAAATCTGCTTTTACTACATACAAATTGTAATAACGTCTTTATTTGAAATAGGACACCCTGTATTTAATTAGTCTATCGTATGGTAAATTAATTTCGGATTCAAATTATGTTGGGGTTTCATATACCTAACCCTCTAAATTTTAAAGTTATTAGCTTATTTTAAATTCTTTACTTTTTTATTAATAAATTGAATACAGCACTAGCAGAATTTTTGTAGATAAGAGCTTGAAATACGAACTAGCAAATACCATGTGAACATTCTGTAATCCCTTCCACGAATTTAAGCCACATAATACCAATTTGTAACGCAGATGACATCTTCAAGACTTCTGGTTGTACTATAGTCATGAATAAACAACCGCCAATAACATAAACCAATAAAAAGTAATGTTTAATAATCTAGTTATAAACAATAAACAACTAAACCAAAAAGCTATAATAAATGTTTAACGTGACTGCCATGCTCTTGAATAGAGCTTCAGTCTGAATGAACGTTTTACTTTACTGTCTGAAAAGTGTTTCTTATTCTTAATTTCATATTTTCTGCTGAGGTGGTAAAAGTAAAAGACAATTTAAAAATGTCCTCAAATACAGGGTATTTTAGAAGAAAAATATAACTTTGATATACCAATCTTTTGGGGCACCCTGTATGTTTGGAAATATTTTTCAAATGTATGCCTTATTGACCTACAAGATCCTATTACATTAGAAAACGAACAATATATGCCATTTCGCCTTAATATTTCATGGCGTATGTCATGACTCACACTGTATATAATGATTATTAAAAAAAACGAATAGGTCTAATTTCCTTTCAAACAAAAACTAAAACTTTGGTATCAATTAAATAGAGAACTAAAAAAAAATGAAGGTTTATTGTCGCTTCCACAGTAAATATTATCTTCAAACGCACATTAAGCTCCTTAATAAGTTTCGAAGGGCTCTTCCTCATATCCGCCATCAAGAGCTTTCCTTTTCAGGCTGTTACTTACTGACTGTCAGCTTAGTGTTACAGCTTTTTCGTGATTGTGATTAATATAATTTTTTATCAATGTTATTTCATCTTTGGAGTTGTAAAGTTTTGCAAGACATTTTCGCTTCACACTTCTCTAACGTATTTTATCACACTTTAATGTATTCGCTTTAGAAAATTTAAATGAAAAAAAAAACAACAATTAAAACATTTTTTAATGAATATTAATCTTACTTAAAATTCTTTCATCTTGGCAAATAAATGAACACACAATGATAGCACGGTTTAATATATTACATGTAAACAGAATAACGTGCTGTCGTCCGCCCATCAAATGTTTACCGAAACAGAATCTCTTGTTTTGTTTTATTTCCTTCCATAAATCCCAGGCTTAACAACAAAACTACCAAAATCTTTAGGGACTTCACACACACAAAGAAAGAGTCCAAAAATTATAACGTAAATCTCAGGCTTAACAACAAAACTTCTAAAATCTTACACAGAAGGATGAAGTCCAAAAATTATAACTATTTCACGCTTAGTTATTCAGTAATGTAAAAATGCCTTTGAGTGCTAAAGAATCGACTAATCTAATATTACTCTAGTCAACATCTTCAAAAACGTGAAAAATTAAAATAAAGGTCCTAAAAATATGAGCGATAGCTCATTAGATTCGGAATCACTTCTAGAAAAATGTTTTTAAAGAAAAAGTGTGCAGGCAAAAAATTGCAATTGTTATTAACAAAATAAGATGAAAAAAAAACAGATATTTGTGTTTTTGTTAATAACTGGAAAAATATTAATATTTAAGCAATTTTGAAAATAGCTCGTTAAAGAGGAGGAAATTTCCGAAAAAAAAGTCCGTCCTCCCGAAACTCTATCTCCATTATTTATAATTTTAATTTGACGTTGAAAATGGGGCTCCGCGCGGCTTTTACGGCATGCGCGCACTATCGCTAAACGGTGTTTATCAGATAAAATATTTTTTTTATGACATAAAGTGTTATTTTAAAAATTTGAAAAAATTCCAGTATTTTCCTAACACTTGAAAGAATCTAAATCAGTTGGAAAAAACATTTTATCACTGTTTTTCAAAAAGTTATTTAATTGTTAACTAACAATTTTTTTCCTAATCTCTGTTGATATAAACAATAGGATAAAAGGTATAAATAATTGGCCTAAAAATTTGAAACTTCGTGATGCCTTTTTCATATGTATAAATTACAAGATTCTGTGATAAATGTTCATAAAAGAAATTGCTGCCCACGCATTGAATTCTAGATCTTTGGAAACGTGAAGAAGTTGTTGGCAATTAGGTAAGGAATATAAGGTGGATGGTTCAAGAATTCGATGTTTTGAAGCTCCAAAAGCTCGATTGTCTTTTGGGTAATGTGAGCTCTTGCACTGACGTGATGTAGGATAATTCGCCGTTGTGTGTTGCTTTCTCGGAGTTTCGTCATAAATTTTGGTAATCATACGTTTATATACCAATCGAAAGTAACCGTTCTTCAATTTTCTAAAGCAATTATTGCCACATGACTAAATTTTGACACTTATGTTGCGACCATTTTCTTTGACATACTTTTGTTGGTTTTTTCTCATCGTAAAACACCCACACAGCGGATTGGCGTTTATCGCCACTAACAATACTATAAACGTTTTATGAGCTTCCTGTGTTGAACCGTTTCAATGGTAAAGAGTTCCACAATCTGAGGACCCTGGGGATGAAGGAACGATCAAATCGATCCGTTCTTGATATCTGGCACTGAACATATAAGGGCGCATGGAGTTGGCACGTCGCGTTGCTCTGGTTGGTCTGGCAAGTGGACGCACTATAGAGCGGAGTTCTTCTGAGTACAATCCGTTTATGTATCGGTAAAACAAGCAGAGATCAGACATTGCTCCTCTGTGGGACAATGGGACTAGGTTTTTGGTGATACCAAAAACTCTGAGCCTTGACGGAGCTGCCGAACCCCATACATGCGAGAAGTATTCAAGATTAGGTCGTATTTGGGCTTTGTAAAGAGTAGCTAAGTTGAATGGAGAGAAATACTTTCGTGCTCTAAACAGCACGGGTGGACCTAGCCTGGATTCGTCGCTGAGACTGGAGCGACTACGTTGAAATTCGCAGTACCAGTGGGAAGTAGTTGATTGGTGTGGTGCTTTATTTTCAAACACAGAAACCATTTCAGAGAGACATTGATGTTAGGATAATCCTCTACGAAAATTATAAAAAATTATTGCTTGTCAATGTTCTGGGCTAAGATCCATTTTTTTACAAATTCACTGTACCTATCACAATAAAACTCTGGATTTATGTCAATAAAAGATTGAGATTAGATTTGTGTCTAAACGTTCTACATGGTGGTGCCTTTAAAGCGGCTGTATGTAAAACTGTAATGCATTATAGGCTGTTATTATACATATTACTGTTTGCGCAAAGATAATTTTAATTAAGTTTTTTGATCCTTTTTCTAGGCGTTTGCCATAAATAGTAACTAGTTTGTGTGGTTTATAAAAAAATATATTGTTCTAAAATATTTTAATCATTTGAAAAATTCTTTATAATTCTTCTTATTGTGTGAAGGAATATTTCAGCTTTTGGTCCTCACAAATTTGTTACTTCCATCCTTAAATTTTCAGATTATTGGTAATGTAAGCAATAAATAAATTTCCGAAAGACAATCGGTCAAAAAGTTTTTCTTACCTGTCCTGATGATTAATTCTCTAATTTAAACCGTCCCGGTTTGTTCGTCTGATCATAAAACCTATACCTATATTGATATAGATTTTTCTTCGGGGACACGTTCCCTCAGTAGAATTCTGTGAAGTGATCCATTTATAAATTGGTTGTCAAGATTAAGTTATTTTTTTGTATTAGAGATGTTTTTGTTAAGTTTTTGTTTCGTTTTTATAAGAAATGCTATTGATTAAATTCTCATTAAAAAATTTTTTTGAAGAGATAAGTTTGATTATTGTTATAGAAAAAAAAAGTTAAATAGTAGACAGTTATTCTGAATTATAAATTAAAATAAAAGAGAAATAAACAAATAAAGGAGTATCAGTCAAAATATATATTTAAAAATAAAGGAGCAAATAACAGCAGAAAGAAAAAGTTAAATGGTATTTTTTCAAAATTTTTATTTGAGACCAGTCTTTAATCATTAAAGTATTAAAGAACATATACTTACAATATACATGTTTTTGATTTTTTTATTTAATATCTTAACTAAACAATGATATAAGTATAAAATATACAGATAAAAAGTTTATAATTTAATTTTTAAAATTTCCGCTTGATGAGGTATGTATGGTATTACTATTTTTGACCCCGTGCCATAAACACCTTGATCATAATAGTGTTAATTGGGTATACGCACGTTTGTATTTGTACTGTTAATATAGTATATTATATATTGCATTAATTAATTGTGTACACTTCAAAGACAAAAATTTGTATATAAATAAAATAAAAATTCCAGTCTAAACTAATTAGGAAATCTGTCGCTGTACATTTCGTTATTTATAATTTCCTCAAACTGTATCAGGAAATTCTTCACATATAGGATACTACTTACTCATATAAAACTAACCCGATTTTCCTAACACTTTTTGTTTAACTTTGTGTGTTTGGTTTCTCCAATTATTCCTTCCCATACTTCTCAACTCCTTCCATGACTAATATTAAGGTATAGAAGCCTTAAACATTGTTTCTACTAAAGTTTCGTTTACTCTTTCAGTTCCAAATAATAAAGTAATCTAATTACGCCATTGTTAATTTTATTTTCTGTGTGTATATGGAATAGGAAGGTGGGATGTAAAACATTAGTTAGACTGCAAATACTGAGTTTGTGTTGTTATAAAAGTTTGTTTTTTTTATTGGGACCCTATTTTGCCTTTTTAAAGCACGCCTGTGCGTGTTTAAATCGAACTTTCAAACACGCGCGTTTTTTAAAGTTACCATGGCAACATAACAAATTCAAAAACGTTCATTGTAAATGACAATTTTTTTATTATTGATTTGACAGGAGTATACTTGTAACGTCAAATAAAATATTACTAACAAATTTAAAACCTTTATTCAAACATTATTTAACAGTAATTTTAATTTTTTAAATGAATATGAATAGTGCAGTTAGTATTGTTTGATATAGTAATTTGTCGATTTTTTAAATCGGAGGAAATGCTATTTAAATTAATACCGCTAACACTCTCTGAACACAATGAGGTTTCACTTCCATTAATGGCACTACCAATAACGTTTGAAACATGATTCTTATTGTTAATGCTCTCTTCAACGTAACCACTCGCTACAGCTGCCGATTTCCATCCTACTTGTCGTTGGATTTGATCTATTGTCATGCCACTATTTGCCATAATGGTAGCGGACGTACGTCGAAATGCATGTCCCGTGTATTTCTCAGGATCATCCAATTTAAGATAACGTGCAATTTGCAACGGACATGATCCAAATGTATTAATACCAACTACTTGATTGGTACATTTCCCTTTATCATATCGTAAGAAAACTCGGTCTGTACTTACATTTTGCGGGCGCAATGATAAATACTGCTTCACCAAACGCACATAACTAATTGCATCATTATCGGCTACAGTAAAACGCCGAGCCTTTATTGTCTTAGACGGTCGGATAGTAATAACCAATACGCTTCCTTCTTCTTTGATATCATGTAAGCGCAAATCGCATAATTCACATCTTCTAGAAGACCCAAAGATGCCGAAAATGGCTACCACCTTCAAAAATAAATACGTTATGTCCGGCGCATCTATGAAAAACTTCCGCAAATCATTTTCTTTGAAAACATACGCCTTCTTGGCTACATCATTCTTGCTAATTGCCTTCATGAATGCGTGCACTTTTACAAATGATTTTATATCAACTCCTTTGTTTAACCTCAACAAACATTGCAATTTCGAATGGATAGCCCACATAGTCGACGCCTTGTATTGCTCCGACATTTTCTGAAGGTAAGCAAGCATAACTCGTTCATTTATATCTGTTACCTTTTGATCTTCCAACCATGTGATAAACTTGGCGTATTCTTTTTCATATGCGTCTTTAGATTTTTGCGGTATCAACCGCGATTCTGCTTTACTATTTAAAAAATCGATATTAGAATTCATTTTTAAGCACTGCGGTGACAACAATTATTCTTTGATGACAGATTGCGATCAATTTTTGATATTCTCATTTCCATAACAACCAAAGGTATATTTATTTCATATCACGAATTCGACCATTTTTAACTCCCATTTTTTTTAGTAATAATACCAGTATTTATGATTTAAAACTGCACCAATAAAAAAAAATAGCGTAAAGTATTCGTGCATAACTAGTCTTAAAAACACTTGCTCTATTTCAAGCACTCCGGCTGCGCCGTCGTGCTTGAAAAATCGCGCGTGTTTTAAAGACCTTTTTATGCACTTATACTTTAATATACTATTTTTCTGTCTCGCTAGATACGTACTTCGTTGATGTCAAGAAAATATTTTGTTAAATAATCTCTTAGTGGTAAATTCTTAGTTTGGGATTAACCATTATCTAGGTGAGTTCACGAATTCGACCATTTTTAACTCCCATTTTTTTTAGTAATAATACCAGTATTTATGATTTAAAACTGCACCAATAAAAAAAAATAGCGTAAAGTATTCGTGCATAACTAGTCTTAAAAACACTTGCTCTATTTCAAGCACTCCGGCTGCGCCGTCGTGCTTGAAAAATCGCGCGTGTTTTAAAGACCTTTTTATGCACTTATACTTTAATATACTATTTTTCTGTCTCGCTAGATACGTACTTCGTTGATGTCAAGAAAATATTTTGTTAAATAATCTCTTAGTGGTAAATTCTTAGTTTGGGATTAACCATTATCTAGGTGAGTCTATTTGCATATTTATTTCCTATTATCAGTTTATCATCATAACTTTGACTAGAATATTTGAAAGCACTTTTTACCACGAAAATAGTTATTCAACTCACGACAATTTATTTTTTATTATCAGATAAAAGACAGATATTTGTGATTTTTTATTAGCTTCATATAGTTTGAAAGTTGTTATTTAAGTGTACCGAAACTCATATCAATACACACTAATAAGCTTTTTAGCTTCTTCTATATATATAAAACTCAAAGGTGACTGACTGACTGACTGACATAGTGATCTATCAGCGCACAGCCCAAACCGCTGGACCGATGGGGCTGAAATTTGGCATGCAGATAGATGTTATAACGTAAGCATCCGCTAAGAAAGGATTTTGATTAATTCCACCCCTAAGGGGATAAAATAGGCGATGAAAGTTTGTATAAAAGTTTGTCAATTTTAAACCGATCGGGCTGAGATTTTGCATGCATATAGCTACTATGTCGTAGGCATCCCCTAAGAAAGGATTTTGATTAATTCCACCCCTAAGGGGATAAAATAGGCGATGAAAGTTTGTATAAAAGTTTGTTAATTTTAAACCGATCGGGTTGAGATTTTGCATGCATATAGTTACTATGACGTAGGCATCCCTTAAGAAAGGATTTTGATAAATTCCACCCCTAAGGGATAAAATAGGGGATGAAAATTTGTATAAAACTGTGTCTTCCATTGCGTGCGCTGCGAAAACGGTTCAAGATACCAAAAATATATGTATTAAAGAATTATTCCGCTTGAAAATTGTCCGCGACAGTATATGTCTATCTTTTAAGATTAACTCACTAGAACCGTTTTTATGGTAATCAAATTTGGTCTAAATTAATGCATTATTTGTTAAGAGTTGTATCAACGTAATAACATCACTTAATTTTAATGAACATCTTAGAAGGTATTACAATTTTAAAATAACTAGGACGCCACCGTAAGGTGGCGCAGTTATTATCTCATATATTTAAACGAGAATTTCTTACTAAATTATGTTCTATAAAGCCACCGTACGGTGATGCACTGGATATCTTATATAAAATATCTAATATAAAAAAATCATTGAAAACAAAAAAAAGCAAAATGGTAAAAATTTGAAAAAATTAAAAATGGAAAAAAGACACGACAGTATTATGCGGTACAAAGTCCGCCGGAACAGCTAGTTGTGTATAAACCTAAATATGTTTTAAACACTAGTTATATTTTTATTCTAGGTAGGATCTGTTTTGAATTTTTCATAGGAAGCTATTTTTTGCTGGAATCCCTTCAGGGTGTTTCCAATATCGATATTCACGATATGCGCCAGTCGCAAACCCTGTGCTAAATTTTTTATTTAACAAAATCCCAAAACATTCCTCAAGTTTATGCTCCTATTTTCGTTTATATTTCGGAATATATTTCTTCGAGAAATAAAAATATAAAAAGTTTCGTTATTAAATTTTACACAATATTTCGTTAGTTTTTTTAGGCTTATAAACAATTTGAATAACTTTACCAGCTTAAAAGTTTTTAATTTCCAAATTCATACACTTAAAGAATTTTAAAAGACACTTCTATAAAAAAAAAGATACATTTATTTTACTGGTTGTGAGATTGAAGCTCAAAGTTGCATAATTTTGCCCTGTAACCATAGTTTTACCTAATGCGCTTTATGATAACATCCATACAAAAGACAAAAAAAAAACCGTTTTCACGAAAAATTTATAAATTTAGATTTGTTTAATATAGTCCATTTCATCTTTTTTGGCCGATTTGATATTAGAAACCACTGAAATAAGATTAAACTGTCATCCAAGTAACCAATGGCGGAGAGTTTTTTTTTCTAAATTAGGTCGTAAGTTTCTGAAACTATCAGTGTGGTTTGATATCTACAAAAATATGACATTAATAATTATTAAATTCAACCCTTTAACAACGAGCCGTACATGACGGTTACTAGGAATGTGATTTAAGTCAAGACCTCCGTATTGAATACTTTTTATCTACCGGTGAAACAAGATGCAGTTACGTAAGTGTTGTATTAAAAAACAAACGTCCTCATTTAAATTTCTAACTTGCCTGTATGTGAGAGAGATGTAACTCTAAATTTACTTCGAGTATGATTTCTGTCATCGGTCAAAATCGGTGAAATGGACTATAAAAATAAAAGTTTACTTCAGTGTATAGTTGCAAGGTATGCATGAAGAAATAGTGCAATTACTTGTTTAACATTGAAAATTTCCTAATTTGCAATTGAAAATGGTATTTAAAAATATGATATTTGAAATCCTTGTCGTCCAAGACATCGATTTACAAAGAAGAAAGGAATTGGCTAACAGGAAGCCGAGATAATGCAATTTTTAGAGCGCGCTATGATTTTAAACTTGCCGATTCACATTTTGAGTGAATTTCCCCCTCCGCATTTACTGCAAGCGACATTTTACGCGAAAACCTTTTTTATCTTAATCTTTTTTTATGGATGTTGCTATGAAACGTATTAGGTAAAACTTTATATAAAAAAGTACTTATGACTTTGACCTTCAATATCTCAGCAACCAGAAAGCTGAATGTATCTATCTATTTTTTTAATAGAAGCGTCTTTTAATGTTCTTAAAGTGTATACATTTTGAAATTAATATGTTTAAAGCTCATAAAGTTATTCAAATTGTTTATGAGCCTAAATAAGGTTAAAACTTAAAAAAAATTCTAGGCTCTCCTAGTGGTCCGATTTTAATTTTACAAAAATCGTTTGAAAATTTGAGCCTTCCTTTATATGTAAAAAAAAGGCAACTAACTAAGAGCCTTGTTTAAGACTTAGTATAAATATGAAAATTTGCGATTTTTTTCCAGTAGGCTGGATTGCAAAATTATTGTGCAAAAACTGTAAGACCGATCTTAACGAATTTTGGTTTTAATCATATTAAAAAAGTTTTTTAAGGCGAAATATGGAGGTTGTGAGTCAAGTTTAGAAAATTTCATTTTGCTTAATTTTCGTTCCAATTATTGCTATTTTTTCAACAATTAACATTAAATTTTTAATTTCTAACTAACGAAAATTGTGTAAAATAAATAACGAAACTTTTTACTTTTTGCATTTTTTTTTCTGGGAGCAATATTCTCCGAATTATAAACGAAAATAGCAGAAAAAAAAATGAGAAACTTCCAATTTTTTTTAGATTTTGTTAAATAAAAAATTTAGCACAGGGTTTGCGACTGGTGCGACGGAATTATTAATATTCAACACATCCTGAAGGACTTCCAGCAAAAAATAGCTTTCTATGGAAAATATCCATTATGGTCTACATTTCGACATATACCCACTGGTCTATTTACTTTTAAAGGCATTTCTAGTCCTGAAAATATATTTTTTCCAAAATGTTTACTTTTAAATCAAATAATTGCGCAATGCTCCACCACCATTATAAGTATATTTTTGTTAATCGGAGATCCGCACACGATTTAATCCTACACACATGCTTATGACATTTTGAAATACTGGTGGTGGTCAATGAGTGGATTTCTCATTGATTTCTCCAGAACTATCATTATGCATCGGTTTTAAAATTTCTGGTACAGCATTTCTTGGGACTACTATTTGTTTCCTTGTTTCTGTGCCCTCGGAATTTTCTTTTCTTTTCTTTTAACGAGCCCACCGTCCAAACTTAAAGAGTTCCATTGGGACCAGTATGCTTTTAAAACAGGAGAGGATGAGGATATCTCTCTCCACAACGGATGACGGTCCATTCTCTTCCATTTCCGAATCTTTTTCAGAACAGGATCGTTTTCTTGTTGCTCCTCCAGCTTAGAGCTCTCGTCTTGTGGCACAATCTTAACTAAGGCCAGTTTTTCCTCGTTCGGCTCCACTCGGGTACAATGGGGGCAAGTATTTCTTATGTGGCCTAGTTCTCCGCAGTTCCAACACCTCACTGGGTGCCTTCTTTTTGAAAAAAACTTCATTAACCTCTCCACTACAGCTTCGACGTCGCTGACGGCTTAAACGGCATGGTCGAAGTTACCAGTGTCTTCCATTAGTCGAGCAGCTACATGTGAGGCCTCCGTCGCCGTATCGAACTCCAGAGCAATGGTCAAGGCGTTTACAAGAGATCTCGGCCTCGCCAACCGTACAGCCCGTTGCAACTCGGCGTCTCGAAGACCATCGGTAAAGGTTTGGATCGCCAGGCACTCCAGAAAATCTTCCGCTGCATTTGGATACGCAAACCGCACCATTTTTTTCACATCTGCCTCAAACTCTTGGATAGTTTCTCCATTTTTCTGCTTCCGGCTTTTTAACTGCACTCGGTATACCGGTTGTAGACGATTCACCAATAGCTCAAAATTGTCAACCTCATCCGGTGTCAATACATGCAGGACGTTAAAAGCCTCGCCTCGCAGAGCCATGGTTAGGGACAATGCCTTCTCTTGAGATGACCATCCATTCGCTCTGGCCGCTGCATCGAATTGTTTCAGGTAATTTGGCCAGGAAGTCTTCCCGTCGAAGGTCGGGGGCTTCATCGTCGTTCGTACCTGGGTCGCCTCACCGTTTCCTCGTCGTTCGACGTCTACGTGGCAGGTTTCCGTCCTTTCTGCATCTTCGTCGCCGTGGTGGATGGGCTGGTTTCGACGACAAGCTTCCTGTTCTTGTTGAAGCTTTCTTATTTCCGACTGCATTTGCTGGTTGATCTCGTCTCGGATGTTGGCCACTTGCTGGTTTTGCTGGTCTCGCAAGTCGGCTACTTGCTGATGTTGCTCGTCCCGAAGATTTGATAGTTGCTGGGAGAACGAACTGGATAACTCATCTGATAGGGTAGACATCCGTTGTGATAGCTCCTCTTGTTGACTCTTTATCTGATTAGATAGCTCCTCTTGCTGGCTCGTCATTCGTTGTGACATCTGGGAAAATTGTTGCGTCTGTTCTTCTTGCTGGCTCGTCAATCTGTGTGATAGCTCCTCGCGTTGCAGTGAAAGTTGTTGCGCTAGTTCAGAATTTGCTTTTTGAACTGGGTCTTCGAACTCCACAGGGTCACGGTCCAAATTATTATTTAGGTAGTATTCACGGAGCCTTCTCATTAATACGGATTTGTTCCCAGTAGTTTCCAACTCTAATTCTTCGAGCTCTCTTCTGAGCTCAGCCACCAATAGTTCGTTTATCTTTTTTCCAGGCATTCTTGTATCTTCACTCCACACCTGACACCAATTTGAAACACTTATGGGGACTTTAACACAATTTATTTACAAAATTGTTAAGATACACAGAACTCTGCTGGATAACGTCTTAACTGCTTGACAATACAATGAACTCTTGTAAATATTTGAACTTGAACTCCCTTAACTGCCCATACATCCCCTTACATACAACAAATGAACATTCTGGAACTTTCTAGAAACATCATTTGATCTAGTCAGTGTGTTTAGAAGTTTCTAGAATAACCGAAAAACAATCTTTCAAATTAGGGTCCTTTTCTTTACGGTTATCCCGTTACAATATATACATGTTATATGTGAAATAGAGTAACCTTGAATTGTCAGCAAAATATTTAAATAACGCAGTTCAGCTATCAAACATTATAAACATCTTTCAACTTTAATAAACACACATTCTTTGTCAGTATTTGTTATTAGTTGTTCCTAAGATTTGTAGTTTACTAGTAAAATAGTAAATTTAAAAATTTGCAATATATATATGGAATTCCTCCCCTGGGACTCCATTTAATCAATAAAATCTCAGGTTGCGTGCATTCTGCACTTAAGAAAATCGATCACTATAAAAAAATAACTTTTAACAAAATATATATTTTTTAGCTGTGGCTGGACTTCTTTTCACTTTCCAACTTGTTCTTTCTGCTGCTCTGCTTTCTATCTCCTACTCTCCTTCCCTCTACTTTCCAGCTTTGACTTCTTCTTGTAGGTATTCGCTCCTGCCTTTATTTTTAATTAAATCTTTAGATTAATACTTTTTTATTTGTTTATTTTTATTTAAAATTTAAATGAATTCGTATAATTCAACCCCTTTAATAACTTTTAAGCCTCTGACAAATATAGAAAACTGAAAATTTCATCAGTCACTGCTATAACAACAAAAACAATGCAAACAAATTCAAAACTGAATCTAGAAACCGATTTCCTGAGGAATGAGTTACATTTCTAGAAATATACTGAAATAAATGTGTACCTACCCGAGGAAAATTCTATATCAATATATATTTATAGAACAAAAAAATATAGCATAGGATACAGAAACCTACATTAAATAAAAATCAAATCCTGCCTATTTTCACACGATATTGTTATTGTGGCAAGGAATGGAAAAGTTCTGAAAGAAAATATAGAAATATATAGAAATGAACTAAAAATTACAACCTAATAAATTATCATAAATGTGAAAGAGACAAAAGTTTTGGCAATAGTTAATAAAGAAGTCAATATTGAAATCCAAAGCAACAAAATAGTAGAAGTGGAAACATTAAAATATTTAAGAATAATTTTAAATTAGAAACGGACACAAGAAGATGAAATCTAAAAAAGAATAAAATCAGTCACAAAAATATATCACTCCCCATCACTTATATAAAAAGAAAGTGACGAAGAAAACCAAAATGGCAATATAAAACACGATCTATTTGCATATTAATACGTAGGAAACAGAAAACTTGGTATTGACCGACAAGCAGGAGAAAAACTGCAGGCAGTGGAAATGAGGAATTTAAGTAAGTGGAAGCTAGGAGAACTAATAAGAGATGTAGCGAAGATATAAAAAAAAAGTAAGATACAAAAAAAAATTAAGAAAAGAAACTAAAATGAAACATATTTAAAATGAGCGACGATAAACGGGTAAAAAAATGGCTTGGGAAGCGAAATAAATGAAAAAGAACAGGAGAGGGCGACGAAGGAAATCTTGAAGCTCAAGTCTGACCAAATATTCAAGAATAAAGAAAACGCGAAACATTGGTTTTATGAGTCTCATTTCTATAAAATCCAGGGTTTAATACTTGTTTTAAACAACAAAACTAGATATATAAAATATTTTTGGTGTAAACACTTTAAGCAGCTGTTTAGTTTATGACAAAAGATTAATGAAGATATAAGTTTTGCATTTTAATCAGGCTTTATTATTATATTTTTGTTCATATGTGTTTTAATAAACGAAGAAGCTTAGAATGATACAGAACTGGGCAAAGAGCAGTGACAGAATCTTGACGTGAAAATATTACAAACAAGCTTATGTTTTTAACGATGTGCAGTTTTATGTACATTCTTAAGTTTGTTTTTTGTTATGCCTAATAGTCCATTTTATATAAGTCAAACTTTGGGTTCAGTTTTTGAGCAAGCCAGACATCATGGTCGATAAATAAAAATAAGTTTTTGTACAACTGTCATTAAAAGTGACACTTTTAATGATAGCAAACAATGTTAAAAACGATTGTTTACATAACAGCGTGTTAAAAATACTTTTAACACGTTGCCATGTAAACAAGTTTACTTTTAACACGGTTTAGTTTACTTTTAACACGATTTGGTTTATTGTCATTGCAAATTCGCTCGTTTCGTTATCAAAATAGGGAAGTTGTACAAAAAACATTGTATGGTATTTGTGTTAAAAGTGATTTTATTTTGTTCGTGAAATTGTTCAATTCGCTCCGCTCATTTCACAAACGTTTTCACTCACAAAATAAAACCTCACTTTTAACACTCATATCATAAATAACTATTTTGGTTACTAATTTTTTTTTACAATTTCGACAAAAACATATGATGTAGGTATCATTTTTTACATAAGTCATTTTTGTTAGGTGTACCCTAATGTACAATTTTTCCAGACAAATGTTATTGAAGCTATCGATACGTAATAAGTTTGAATTTTAATTTTTTTTAGTATATACAAACAAGCTTGAATATTTAGTTCAATAAAAAAATGCGGGCAAACCGTTTATAGAAATGACAAACAATACTAAAGAATTAAATTTGTGCTTATGGTTATACAACACCACTTAGGTAAAATTGGCTAAAAGCAAATACTTTTTTTAAATAAAAAAGAAAATTCAATAATTTTAATTTGTATACCGTTAACGAACAAAATTCGGAATATATTACGAGGCTTGTCTGAAAAGTTTCTGACCAGAACATGAAGATGACAGCAGTTTTCAATGAAATTTGGGAAATGTGTTGGTGTATGTATGAAAAAAATTCTGATTGGAATTTCAGGCTTTTTATACCTATAGGTAGTTGTTGACAATCACTTAAGTGGGTCATTGTAAAGGTTTTCACAAAAAAAAAAACAAATGAATTTTGATCTGTCATTCAATATTTGGTTTTAAAAGGCAATGCGCTGATCCAAATTAAAGGTGAGTTGAATGATATATATATATATATATATATATATATATATATATATCATTCAACTATATATATATATATATATATATAGAGATTATGCACCATTATCTACGACCGTAATTTAACTAATAATAAGGTGTTTGAAAGGTCAAAATCTGCTACAACTACAGATTACTTCGAAAAATTTTAACCATCCAAAACAGATTAGATAGGAAACTAATGTAATAAACAAGAATGCGTTTTTCATATATGGATCTAAAATTAAACATGCATAAGCTATAAGTGCGATAAGTACCGCCACCGTATTTAGACAAGAATAGTAGGATCACTCTGCTTGCCGCCTTTAAAGTTGTTTGTACCACATTTTGCTGCGGTTTGCGATGTTTTTTGTGTAGTTTTGAGAGAACTGGTAAGCAGCCATGCCAACTCTACCGATTTTTTGATAGATCTACCGATGTAGGAAGCAATCTACCGATATACCGTTATCATTTTCTTTGATAATTATTTTACTTAATTTAAACTTACTTTTTTTTATAAAAACTTTCTTAAATGTGCCTGCATTCTTTAAATCTATTGATATCTACTTTTTTGTATCAATCTACCGATTTCAGAAATTTTGTGCGGATCGAAAGCTTTGGCAACATAAAACATGCGAGAGTGATCCTACTATTCTTGTCTATATACGGAAGAAATTTCGATGGGCTGGGAAGGTAATGGGGTCTGCTTTTTTTAATTAGCCACAGAATTTTGTCCATTAAATATCGTCAAAAAAGTAAACCAGTAACATGGATTTATTACGCACCATAACTTTATTAGCTAAACACAAATATTACAAAAAAAAAACATCTGCATTTATAACACAATTTTAGAAATCATTATGGATAAAATTCACGAACTGCACTTTAAGTAGATTAGGCATGTCGTTACTTTTTCGTGTTTTCTAACCAAAAATTTTGTTTGGAAGATAAATATTTTCTGTAGAAAAATAGAAACGTTTGCTTTACATAGAAAAATAGAAAATGTTATTTAGAAGGGTTAAAAAATTTTGAGCATCACTAGAAATAATGTATTGGGTTAATAAAGGGAACCACAACAAAAATAAGTTATAGGAATAATGCGTTGTTTATTCGTTAGATTCCAAAATTTTCAGATGTGTTTGTTAGTTTAAGCCTCATATTGTGGGGTAATTTTATAATATACGCACAGACAACTGTTATGTAAAAAAAACTGGTCTTCAATTTTCTTACATTTAGACACTATTTGCCAATTGCTTTTTGTTAAATTATTGACCTCTTTTATACTTTTATGGTTTTGCATCCTCTTATCACCGTGTATCCTTGTGCTCTTATTTCATTTAGTATTATCGTATTTTTTGGTATCCTTTAACCATGGTTCCTCCTGTATATGCTATTATGCTGGTATTCTTATATCCTTCTATTTTCTTATATTTTTCATCCTCTTTAATTTCTGTAACCTGGTCTCCTCTTTAATTCATCGTTTTATTTTAATAGTTAAATAATGAATTTTTCAAGCCGAATTAACTTAAGGTTACCGAATGTTTTTTTATAAACACCATTCTCTCTTCTACTGCTATTGATTAACACAAGCCATAAAATTATTTTCTTTCGCATATAAATTTCTTTTCTGACTTTATGTAAGTCTATTTTGCGATAGGGTGATTTTCTGCACTATTTATAGCTTTTTCGTACTGTATAGCATTTTGAATCTCAGTTGATATGCTATACTACGCATTTAAAAGGGAAGTTTAAGAATATTAAGCTCGTAAAGATTTTGATGAGTCGGTTAAATTTACATAAAATACCCAGATAACTGGATAAGTATTGCCAATATCCAGTGGGAATAATATTAATTGGTTTCCAATAATTAAACATTGTACAGTGAAGAAACTGTTAATACAATGGATATTAGTAACTTTCGAATTAAAAATCCAAGCAAATTTCGATTTTTTTAATGCAGATTAATATTCCCTTAATACAGTGGTGGTTCATGAGTATTGATAATGGTTGTTCTGCATTTCCAAGATAACGCAAAAATGTATATAGCGGTATATAAAAACAAATTATAGGGAAGCAACTATATTACCATTAAACTGTGAAAGGCTTTCGCGGCCATTGTCTAATGTATCAATGGTTTGTGGGCTGTTAGGCCGGCGTCGATTGTCTTGCTGACTTGACGTTTCGCCAACACGAGCGGTTGGCATCTTCAGAAGTTGCTTCCTGGTTGACAGTCCACGAACTTTTGTAGTTTTTTAACTATATCTTTATTAAACTACTGTAGTTCGCAGACTGTCAACCAGGAAGCAACTTCTGAAGATGCCAACCGCTCGTGTTGGCGAAACGTCAAGTCAGCAAGACAATCGACGCCGGCCTAACAGCCCAAAAACCATTGATACATACCTATATTACCATTTATTTCGATTAAAGAAAAACAGTAGAAGTTTAAAAGTGTTTATGATAATTAAAAAAAAGCTCATCGAAATATTATATAAATTGATAGTTGGCATCTTTGTCATTAGAAATAAAGCAGGCAATTAAGTGGTGTCTAGTCTGCAGAGACATTTTTATAAACAGGAACTGTACAAACAAAACTACGTATTCGAAATCTTTCTTTAAGTTTATAGGACTCTCAGTTCAGTTAAAATTTTAACACTATTTAAAAAGATCCATAAGAGCCATAAAACTCATTTTTTATACATGAATTCAATCAGCTTTTTCGATAAAAAGCATAATTTAATTTAATCGATCTTCAAGCATAGTCCACAAAATCGTTTTATTTTGTTTAAGGGTCGACAACCACCTCTTAGTGACAAGCGACTCGGCAAACCTTGCATGAAATGCAGCTTAAATATCACATAAAACAACGGTTAGATATTTATGGGTCAAGACAGAGATAATAACAATTGTCTATGGGTCAAGGTGTAATTTTGGGTTAGAACGTGGTCACCGTATATAAACAAGAATAGTAGGATCACTTTTGCAAAAGCTTGTTCCATGCCGCCGAAGCTTTCTTTCCGAATTTTGGTTCGTATTGTTGTCGCTGATCAGCAGTATTGCCAACCTGAAATTTCTGAAATCGGTAGATAGATACAAAAAAAAGTAGAAATCGGTAGATTTAAAAAAAGGCACCAAATTTAAACAAGTGTTTATTTAATAAAAAAAGGTAAGCCTAAATTAAGCTACGAAAATGTTAAATAATTATGAAAGATCATTATAACTGTTTATCGGTAGATTATTTCATAAATAGGTAGATAGATTCACCGAAAAATCGGTAGAGTTGGCATCGCTACGTACCAGTTGCTACAAAACAGTATAAAAAACGTCAACAAACTAAAATGAAATGTGGCACAAAGAACTTCAAAGGTGGCACTCAAAGTGATCCTACTATTCTTGTCTATATAAAGTGGCGCGGTAGCTTTTGATTTGCACATTCGCACAGAACACCAATGTTGGATAGCTGGGTTTTTAACTCATACAAGGGACGTTATATTTGATAACTAACTAGATGCATGCACTCGTTTCTTATACTGAGCGCTAACAGTTGTGTAAAACAAATGTAACGTAAGGTGGCTCAAAATGAATAATTGATACATATTTTACTTAGGGTATTTGGATATTCTGAGGTTCTGCAGCACATAAGCACACACCGCCCCTGCCTTATTATTTAAATAAACTGAAATAGATCCTATTATACACTTTTTTAAACAACACAGTTCAAGTTCTCAGATTTTTCATTTTTTAAAATTAGTGTGCACTATTTCTGTCTCCAGTTTAAAAATAGTTAAATGGTATTATAGTGCAACAGAGAAAATAAATTATTTTGTGATTGAAGAACTGTTTTTCGAATCAGGTTGATAACTTTTGCCGATTTTTTAAATTTGTAGCTAACAGGATTGTTTTAATTAAAATATACAGTTTTCTACAAAAAACAGCTTCTGACAGAGTAAAAATTCCAATAGATTTCATGTCAAAGGGGTTTAGTGCTGAAAATCACTTGGGAATACTGGAATTGCATGGTTTCGACATTTTTAATTCGATAAAAAAATATAAATCACAAAATGCTGATAAAGTAGTAGAAACAAACAATTCAAATGTACAATAATCAGCTTGGTAAATAATACTTTTTTACGAACAATTACTAATAGAGAATAAAATGTGACAATCGTATTCGAGTTAAATATTTAATAAAAATAGATAAAAAGGTTATAAGAATAAAGAAAGTCATAAAAATGAGGAGAAATGAAAAACAAATTATGTATAAAAAATATTTAATAATAAATTAATGTTAATTCGCATTTGAAAAAAAATCAGGACATCAAATCTGCAAAAGCATAAATAAATATTGGGCAAAATGATAAAGCATACAAAATAACTAGCGGGCAGTAGTAAGGAGCAATTCATTCGTTCCAAGATAGTGCGAACTGACGTTTCTTACCTTAACGAAGACCAGTTATCGCCTTCATTGTATGATATTACCTGGTTTTAAACTTTACAGGTTTGGGTTTTATATTTCCCGCTTCACAACTCCCATGTTTGATTTTTGGATGGATTCTCCAAAATTTTAATGTTACTCATAGCAACCATACCCCAACCCATTTAAGGAATGGGAGAGAAATTTTTATACACCAGATGTTAAGTTGAAAGATGACAAATACATCTGTGCAAACCGCATTCTAATCAGTAGTTTTCATGTGATGCGCGCACAAACATACAGGCAGACAAAAAAATCTAACCACATTTTTAGGTTCTAATTCGATGTAGGTACCCGCGACGTCGTTCGCGTGGCTTGTTAGTTTTTGTATAAAAATTTCTTTCCTCACCCCGTTAAAGGGGTGTGGGAGAAAGTTTTATACACAAGATGTTAAATTGAAAGAAGGCAAATACGTCTTTGAAAACCGCATTCGAATAGGATCAGTAGTTTTCATGTGATGCGCGCACAAACATATACATTTCTACAGTTTTATTATATGTATAGATAAATACTTATTAGCATAAAGATGGCTCAGTGGAGCCAAAACTAGTCGGTATTTCGTTAGATTAATTTCGTAAATTAAACTGAGTGCCAAACCAGTGGAATACGCAAGTCTAATCAATTTCTATTTTCTTTTTTAATTACTGCCAAGTGTCTCCTATATAGATAAAGCACAAGTCATCCGCAAAATTCACGCATCCTAAATAAAAGAGTTTATTAATATATAAAATAAATAAAATGGGACCTACAACAGTCACCTGGGGAAAGCTAATGTCCCGATGCTCAGCACTTCATCGATCTCAACTCACTAAAAACGTTCAGTCAGGTAACTGTTAGAACGTTAAACGCCTAACACCACCGAGTAAAATATATTGTTGTTGTCAACCTGGCTAAAAAATTATTCATTGCCATGCCCTCCCTCAATTCAAATTAATCTCTTGCTTGTTTGGTCATCATCGATCTTTTTTTAGTTCTTAAAGTCTTTAGCATTTTATAAAAAAAATTCTGATTACCTTTGCTATCTTTTTCGAGTTTCTCCCCAAAATCTTTCCAACTTTTTGTTAACTTTGTATGACTAGTTTCAGACGATTTTGAAAATGTTTTAATTTATTACGTTTTTATTCTCTAAATAATTTCGCCACTTTTGGTTTTTCTCTTTACCTTTACCTTTTATTTGCTCTGACTACCACGAAGTGTGTTTTCTGTTACTTTTGTTTCACTTCGGTTACGTTTTAATTCTATCTTCTTTTATTTTACTAACAGCTAAATAATGATCGCTTTTATCAATTATACTAGTTTAACTATAGTGCCTATAATTTTCATTTTATTCCTCCTTTCCACGAGTATATAGTCAGTCTATTACAGAGTTTTTATTTCTGCTTTGTTCTTCTCGTGTAAATGTTCTATATCTGTGTTGGAATAGTGAGTTTGTTATTATTATTTTGTTAATGTCTCAAAATCTAGAAGTTTTTTTCCCTTGTTATTTCTTGTTTTTTCTTGCATTCTTTCTAGAATTTATCTTTATTTCTGACTGTATCGTCTTAGTTAGTTCCATATACTTACTATAAATGTATGTGTATCTTCATTTTGTCTCTAAATTCTACCGACAATAATCGTTCATTAATAGTATAAACTGTTTTAGTTTCTTATTAATTGGGCATCCTTTCAGCGCTTGTTTTTCTTTTGCAACTATATGTTTATTTTTTAATGTTATAATTCTTTTTTCGTTTCTCTTTGTTTCAATAATTTCTAGTATATCGAAGTCGGCTTTTCAAATTCTGATTCAGGCTCATATTCTTTTGCTGTTAAGCTTCTAATGTTTCTTTTTTAAAGCTTTCAGAGGTCATTTTTCTTATTAATGTTCTTGTTTTTATCTTTACTGTAAATGAAATATTTATTATAATTACTTTTATTAATATTGTTTTCCAAAGCATAATGTGCTTTTGACTACATACACCCATATCCTATCGTTGTTACAGCTATCATCCATATATTATATTCTTCACTCTCGCTTCGCTCGTGCTCCAAACATCGCGTGCGTGCGCAAAAAGCATACTTCACGAACTGTTTCATAAATAACTATTCTTAAACTCTAAAGTATTATTGGACCGAATATACTTATAAAAAACATGTACTAACTTTTCATCCTTTTTAAGCACTTGTAATCACTTGCGATTACTTAAAATCACTTGCAATTAATTAAGTCTTGTAATCACGCTCTTAAGTATTGTTTGACCAAAAATACTTATGATGTGATGAATACTGACGGTCGCACCTCAAATTTTCGGAGTTCACAAGTCTTAGCGATCCACTCGCGTTCCATGTCATAAAAAAGTTATGCTTACAAAAACTAAAAGGTACTTATTTATGTAAATAAAACACAAAAAAATTATAGAAATACTAGAAAAGTTTATATAAAGCAACACTAAAAATATAATTACAGAAACGGTAGGGAACAAAATACATTAATCACATTTTTATAAATCAAGTATCCAATCCTTCAACGTCCAATTTACACGCATATAGCGATCGACCCCATGGCAATTTCAGACTCTTTTACTCATTTTCTCATATTTCGTGGGAACTGAAAACAATATATGGATTTGTTTCACTCCACAGAAAGGTTAATTGTTGTTTCTTTCTTTTCATAAATATTCAGATTACTGTTTTTGATTGATGAAATCGTGCAAATTTCGGCTTACAATGTATTTAATTATCTTTGCAACAAAGAGTAATCAAAAGTTTTAAAACAACAGATAAAGGAGCCGTAGTATTCCCATGTGGAACATTTCATGACAGAGGACTTTGAAAGTATATTCAAATTTTGACAGCCACGATAATTCAGGTAACAATTCTTGAATGTAAAATTTTCATACGGGCTTATTACAATATCAAAATTTTCTTTTATGATTCATTTAAATTAAAAGCGATCAACAAAGGAAATCATTTTAACTTACATTTACACAACAGTTTTTTATTCAAAATATTTATCTCTTTCCCAATATAATATTTACCAAAATGAAATCACAAGTAAAACGTTTTTAACAGAATTTAAATTTTGAAGGTAATTCTTAAAATATGCACTTGGACAGTCAAATTTAACTGCCTTTTAAGATATCCATTTTAATAAGTTCGTACTGACTAATCTTAACAGCAACCCAAGTCCATGCTTTAAAGCTCTGGTCTGTAATAGGATCTATATTATACTA
The DNA here is from genome assembly GCA_964028335.1 of Altica lythri. Lineage (NCBI taxonomy): Eukaryota > Metazoa > Arthropoda > Insecta > Coleoptera > Chrysomelidae > Altica > Altica lythri. Next base: position 41,661,749 of record OZ034806.1, on the reverse strand, counting down.
GCAGGTATCGACTGTTCTTTTCAATCATTTTATTAAACCGCGGCATTAAAAACATAACACTAATGAAGAAGAATAAATATCAATACCAAATACAATTAATAATAAATTTTGTGATATACCTACATGGTTAACAACTATTATTATCTAATAATTTATAAGATGTTTTATATTAAATTGTATTCATTTTTCTGATGAAAATTATACCTATTTAAATAAAAATCAACTTTGCTACAATCGTTGAGAGGTTTCTAAATGTTTCCAAGGTAATTTCAACGCTATTTACTGTGTTGCAAAAACCATAAATGAAAAGGCACTTTTAAGTAAATCAATTCTGATCGACACATTTCAAAAGGAAAATTGGGAAAAACAGTTTATTGCTTTTTCTTTCATTACCTTTGGCGTGGAAATGTAACTTCTATTGGTAAGTAATAACGCAAGAAAATAAAAAAGTTAAAATGTTGAGGTCTTTGACGTGTGAATTAAAGGTAACGAAATGAATTAGTGTGTTAAAAAATCTATTATTTGCTTAGTTAAAATCTACTGCACATGAGTGTATGATTTGCATTTTTCTCAAATAATCTCGTAAAGGGGATTTTTATAGATATTTAATCTAGTTTACATTTATAGAAGATATAAAAATTAAAACAATAATTTAACTATTGTTAAAGGGATGACAATACAATAGATTTTTAGTGTAGAATAATAGATACTACCTACAAGTAGAGACATTCTTAAAAAATCTGTTGTCGGTATCAGATTTTAGACGTGGTTCTGATCTGGATCTGGAAATTTGGGGAGGGGCGAGCTAGTACTTAGCCAGCACTGAGGCCACATATGACCCATTGTGCATCCTCCCGTATTGTAGGGATATCCTCACCTAGTGATTTAAAATAGGTGATGAGACTCCCGAGGGGGTCTCCCTGACATCGGCTGGTGTAAGCCAATACTCGTCCAACACGGATCTTCTAAATTCAGAAAAAGCAGAGCAGTCATACATAATGTGTTCTACTGTTTCCTCTTCTTGTTCAGACGTGGTTGTAATACGAGGGTTACCTTTTTAGTTCTGCCTATAGCCGCTTAGAAAGCGCCACCTTTAGAATCTTTTATTGACATTGCCCCGGAGCGGCGTATTGAATTTCATCTGAACGCAATGATTTTCGTCCGTTTATGTTAATCCTCAGAGATAAGGAAAATAATCTTCTCGTTTATGACCATGATTTTCGTCCACCTATAGTAATTACATTGCATTGAATTTCATCCAAAATTTAATGGTAAATAGGTAGATAGACATTTGATAAAAATGTTAAATCTATAATTTCTGGACCACAAACAGAAACTTTTGTTCAAAATTAAACGAAAGTAATAAAAGTACTTATTTGTAAAAAAAATATATTTTCAAATCTTACATTCTACATCCTATTTTTATTCTAAATTTTATACCTAACCACTAAACTTTGGACATATTCCAACCTTGATATTTTACCTGAAGTATACATATCTATTTGATTTTGTATATAAAGACAAATTTTTAAAGTGTCTGATGTAACAGTTGGACATATTTTAACACTTTGAATTTTTATGTATATAGGTGTCCAATTGATTTTATTTTAAACCATCTAAAAATATAAATATCGAAGGATGAGGGTGATAAAAACAATTTTTAAAATGCAAATGAAATGACTCGCAATTGTTTGTAGTGTTTTGAACAAATGCAGTTCTTTCAGCCCAAATCGCAGGTGGAAACATTGCAGATATACCAGTGTATGTATCAAATAGATACTTTATTAAATTGTCTATATTTCTGTTGTCTGGTTTGTTTCTACAAATATTCTTGAATTTCTGTAATATTCTTAGGTAACGCTGGTTGCAGTTTTCTTCTCACATGGTAAATATTTTCACTCTTTCGCTTTATATCATTCACTGTTATATTTTCATCTTCGACAGATTTCATAATTTCAGTTCTTACTATTTTTGACAGTCTTTCTGACACTTCTTCGCATGCTTTTCGTTTACACGATGAGGTTAATTTTTGTCGCTGAATTTTTTGGATATCTGCTTCGTGGCTGTGTTCTAAAGTTTTAATTCTGACGACATGATATTCTCCTCTGGTAAAGAACTGTGCACTACATCCACTATTTGAACAAACCCATTTATCCTCACCAATCATTAATTTATGTTTATGTTAAAACTTAAAATCGTTCATTAAAAGAATCACTTTACCGCGTGTACTTAATATTTTACTTAATATTTTTTCTAATCGGTTCATGTTTACGAAAAAGCATTATACACACACAATATACTTTGAACAACAGTTTTTGAATGAATTACCGTCTACTCCCTTAATGCCGTTTCAGAACCAATTATAGGATTATAATAAAAAAACTACCCCAATTATATAATGAAACATTTAGTACCATTATTTAATCAAAAATTTTTTGGAACTCACAAAATCTAATCTACCTACCCTTTTTGAGAGAGAAAATATACATATTTCATTGGTTTTTCCTAATTCCTTATTACAGTATAAAAGGAATTAAGAAATTCTCAATATTATATATCTTAAATAAATGAATGAATAAACAATACAATCAGAAATAATACCAAATTTTTAGTACAATAAATCAAAAACAAACTTTTTACGGCGAACTCGGTAAATTGACAAAAATCTAAGTTATTTAGTTTGGTGACTTGGTGTATGATATATATTTGAACATATTTTTTTGTATACTTCAATTTAAATTCCAGTGTCAAATGTGTAAATATGAAATCGGATGAAATTCATTGTGGTATCGGATGAAATTCATTATGTATTTTTATCCCTTGCACCTAAACCGACGAGTTTCATGGTGCCATAAAATAATTCAGATGAAATTCATTGCGCCCATCCAGAGTTTCATTGCGATACAAATTTTTAAAATTGGCAAGTCGGTCGAAAAATGAATCGTAGCCCAGACCATTTTAGAGCAATAATTGTTTACAATTTTGGGAACGGATTATCCCAACAGTAATGTCTTGCTTAATAGGTATTTGTGTTTGTAAATGACGCACCACAACAGTCACTATTTCTTGCTGGTTTTGCAAATTTTAATGTGGTAGCTCCAGTTTCAGCGACGAATCTAGCCTAGATTTACCCAAAACAGTAGTCACACAGTACATTAATGCGGTTCGTCAGCTAATTAACTATAACTAACCGGAAGATAAAGGCATATGTGTCGATTTCAAAGACCTCAAACCAAACGATTCTACATAAAGACTGGTATTTACGAAGTTGGTTTTCCGTTGGATTCCTCATCTGCTCACCAAAGAGCATAAAGCATTTTGCGTCAATTGGTGTTAAAAAACATTTGAAGCTTTCAAAAAGGAAACTTAAAAAACGTATAGTATTGTTAGTGGCGACGAATCTTGGATTTACTCCTACAAACTGGAAAATAAACGCCAATCCGCTTGTCCGTGTTTTGCAATGAGGAATAACCAACAAAAGTGATCTGTTTTCAAAGTGTGTTGCAACTTTTGTGTCAAAATCTAGTCATGTGGCAACAATTACTTTAGAAGATCGAAGAACGGTCCCTTCTGATTGGTATATAAACGCTGACAAAAGTAACATACAACGGCGAATTGTCCTACATCAGTACAATGCAAGTACTCACACTGCCCAAAGACAATCGAGTTTTTAAAGCCAACGACTTCTTCACATTCCCAAAGATCAAGAATTCGATAAGTGGGCAGCAATTCCAGTCGTAAGAAGAAGCAATCGATGCCATTAAAACAGGGATTATGCAGGTGTCAACTGTTTTACTAATTGATTTGAACGTATGCAAAAGTTTATTGATATTGGGGGAACATATTTTGAAAAAACAATAAAGTAATTTAATTCTATATATATTTTGTCTTCATGCAAAACTAAAATGCCAAAGTTGACAACATTAATTAAAGTTATAAAAACGTTATGAATGCTTGTCAGTTAAAATTGAGAAAGGTAGCTTAGATTGCTGGCGTATTTAAAGAAAGCAATAACCACATCCTATCACATCCTCGAGATAGGAAATTATTAGTAAAATGGGAGCTGCGTTTGTCAACTTCTGTTTAAAAAATGCAACGCAAGATGGTTTCGACACAATGTTTGGCTCACTACGAATCAAGTCCAACGACTATTTGCGGTGATTTGTTACGGTGGACAAAACCAAGATCTACCACTAGACATACGTCCGATACAAAACATTATTCGAAAGTAAGGGAAATTAAACCTAGAAGAAAACAAGAGACTGCTCATTTGCAGGAAAAAACACAGCATTTGTTTTTTGAGATATTTTATTGGTTGATAATCCAGAAAGTGGCAAAATAATTAAAGCTAAATATTAATATAAATTCCTGGATCAAATAAAGAAAATAATTAAATAAAGAAACCAGGTCTCTGTTTCCTTAAGATAATAATAAGGCTCTCAGTGGATGGCAAAAAATACGATTTACACTTTGAAATTGTAACAGATGCACCATAATCACCAAACTTTTTACCCTTTTGGATTTCAAACAATACCCGAAATTAAAAATATTACGTTAGAAATAAATATGAATTCAAATCTAACGTCATCGCAGTGATGAGTGGTTATTTTATTACCAAGAAGAAATCAAAGCATTGAAACACCATTGCAAGTTCGTGCAACTACCTAAGCCGATACTTTAAAGCTCAGTTCCGTAATAGGATCCATATTATACCAGCAGCTACCAACTGTTCTTTTCAATTATTCGATTGAACCGCGGCAAGAATGCAAAGATGTTTTTTTCGTAAACCCAATAAAAGACTACCATTTTTCAAATCCATCACACACATTTAAAATTATTTGTGGAGCATCTTTACTAAAAAAACCAATAGCTGTTTTTTCACCTCTTTCGACACGGTCATCAACTTCCACTAGATGATTATCACTCGCATCCAAAAAATTATTGTCCTGATTTTCAGTTTGTGTTGTAAGTCACTGCTGCCACATATTGATCGAAAATAATGAATAATATAAAAAACCAGTACTTATAAAACAAAAAACATAACACTAATAAATGAAATAACAATAACATATAAAGCAGAATAAGTATTAACAATAAATAACAGAAATTTTCTGGAAGCTCCGGTCGACGACAATACTTGTAGAACACTAGAATTTGTAAATGCATGTAAATATGAAACTCAACCCTGTAAAGATCAAAACCAGGTAATTTAATACAATGGAATTGATAACCAGCCGTCGTTAAACATTTGTTTAGATACGATTGGTCAGTCCGCACGAATAATAAGTGCATAAATTTACGAAGAGATTTTGTAGAATGAATTTGTATTTAGTTACGCAGGAAATATCTTATTCCATATAAATTACCATATTAGGATTGTTTTCCTTTCTATAGCCTAAAATTGTTTTTCTATTGGTTAATGAAATTCCAATTACCATTTTCACTGCTTAATATTTTATTTAAATCACCACATAAACAAAATTCTTAATGGTTTGGAAAGAATTGGATTACATTACTGTTTAATCCATCCATATAAAAATAACTACTGTTTACAATAAAACGAGATCGGATTTATTTCGAGCGGAAAATTTAACAGAAATACTCCATGCTTTAAAAAATATAAAGAGACATATATTTTGATTTATAAAATAATAATATATACTTATGCCGGTTAAGCTATTTTTCTATATTAAAAATCGAGGAGCTGGGAAAGGGATTAATAGATTTATAATTCAACGACCTAGTTAGGAAGATTTTCTAAATAGGATTTCAGTAATCGATATATTATGTAAAGTAAAACTACATCTATCCTGGTATTTTAAAATAATAAGGTCAAAGAGCAGATCTTAATGGATACCTGCGTTCTTGTTTGCATATTAAATGCGTTTAATTTCCATTAACTCTATTTATTGTTATACAGAAACAGTAAATAAAAAAAACTCCCTAGATAATAAAAGTTGTGCCCTTGTCTTTTTAATTTCCTTTTTAATCATATCCAATTTGTAGAACGTCGCCACTCGATAGCGCCGCTGCGGTTTATGTCCATACTGTTTAGCTAATCGTAATAAAAATAATATTTTAAAAGCAATTCACATTTTTATTTAAAAATTGTAAACGTATTTAGATTTTTTAAGTTAAAATTCCACTCGATGACTAAATTCAAAAATTCAGAACAAAAAAAAGGATTTTTAAAACAAATAATTAAATAAATTAAAACACATTTCCATAATTCTAAACCTGTAAAAAAATAAAAAATAATACAAAATTAAATACTGTTGAAAATATTAAATGATAATAATTAAAGGAACAATAAGACAAAAAACCAAAAAAGTATATTTAAATTATGAAATTTAGTCCAGGGCATTTAGATCAAAATCGCCCGAATAGCGGAAACATTTACATCCAGCAGATATCGAAGCGATTTTCATGCACGCTGCCATTTCTCCCCCAATTCACCCCCTGCGCACCCTTACAGAGCCACTCCCGGGTAATTCTAATGTCAGAATCGAGTTCGGCAGCCCCAAAAACCCCCGAGTAACGATTTCCGAGCGATTTTTTCGAGTTTCCAGTCGTTCCTAAAATGTTACAAGTAAGACGCAATTGGAAAATGCATTTTCAGGCCCAGAAGGCATTTTTCAAAAATGCGCCAAACCAGACGTTCTAGACTTTTTTCCTCGGACCTTCCTAAACACAATGCAGAAAACCGCATTTCGATATCTGCTGGATGTAAATTTTTCCGCTATTTTTCGTAACTTCCCTGGACTAAATGTTTAACCTGTAGATAGTAAATAAAAAATTGTGTATAAATAAAATTAAGTTTTTTTTACATTTATTATAGTTAGAAATACCGTCCACCACATTTTGTTAAATTTTTGGATATTATAAAATGATGCAATTTTCGGTATTGTACTGTTACAATATATCATTTTTTAAATTTTTAGTAAACTGTTTTAAGATTATAAATATTTTTTAATAATTTTCATGTTTTGGAATCATATAAAATAATAAATTATTAAAATATAAATATAAATTTTGAAATAGTATATTAAACAACGCATTTCATATGGCGCTCTGTTATGACACGAGTCCAAATTTAAAAAAAATTAAAAAGCGATGAATTTTTTAAAGGACGAATGTCATAACAGCCATATGAAATAAGTTGTTTATAATACTTTTTATATTTTGCTATTTTATTGCATTTTTAAATAAATTTAAATTTTGTATTTTATTTTAGTCCTTTTTAAATGAGTTGGTAGCAACCAAACAAACTTTTCCTTGTTTGTTACAAGGTTAACTTCGTGATGTTTTTTTATTTGACGTATCATACTATCGAATGCTACCAACCGCATACAGGAAAAGTTTCCAAAGTTGAGTGCTTTAATGAAACATTATAGCACTCATTTGGGTGTCATAAGTAAAAATATTATAGGTGCAAAATATAAAAAGTATTTTTAAGTAAACAATAAAATATTAGAGAAATCAGAAAAACTAAAAATAATTAATAAAATGAGTAACAAATTTACTAAAAATTATTAAATAAGGAAAATATGTAAAACGCTACGAGTTCAGCTACGAACGAAAGCTAGTTTAATAATGGCGGCTGTACACTCTCGCCGAGACACCACGAGACATGTTTCGGAGTGCCTCGCCCGCTCTCGCTCCAGAAGCTGTTTTTTGAGCCCGAGTCAAAGGGTCTCGACGGCATTATATATATCCTTTATCTATGACGGCATTCCAAGACAGTACGAGAGCATTGCTGTATACTCGCCAGTCTCGCGCTTTCAGATTATAGTGTACTTGCAACGTAAACAATAGGGTGTTTTATTTTTAGGCTATTTTTTTCCTATGTGCTATCTGAAAATTTGATACATTATATGTATGCTTAAGAAAACATGCTTTAGTGACTTAGCTCTTTCAAAAATTCGATTTTCCATATAAATAACACGGGGAATTTTTTTTTGTTTTAATTTGATCCTTCGGGATGAAATTTTTTTTTTAAATAAAATGAATTCATAGCTTTTGTAGGGTAATAAATTTGCTACAAAAAAGTTTATTTGGGCAAATGGTGTTTGACCTATAGTTTTTGAATTATAAAGCTTTAGAGATGAACGTTTATAATAATTTGCATCAAATATTTTTTCAGTTAAAATTTAGAGTTCTTACATTAGAAATTAACCTAAAATAAATACTAAAAAAGTTATTAAATTCTTATTCCTGTGATAACTTTTTAATTTAATGTATAAATATTGATTATAATCAATGATTTCAAAAAATTTAAATTCATAACTTATTGAAATTTGAATTTTGTTGCATTATTTTAAAAACATGATAAAAAAACTATTGGTCAAACAGAATTTGGCCAAATAAATTTATAATTAATATTTTACATTTTTTCCTTGGATTCAACATATACACTGGTCAGCATAATTAACGCACCACTACTGTATTTTGAAAAATATTTTTATTTTCATAATATTGATCAAATATTTTTATGTTTCAATTAAGTATATTCTTATTCTAACTTAATAAGGGTATTAACAAAAGATAAAATTCCAAAAGAAGGTAAGAAAAAACTAAAGAAAAAAAAAAACAAGAAAAGTAAAAAAATAAAATTATTAACTTCAGCTAAAAATAATTAATAACGCGTATTTCCTCCCCTATTTTGAATAACAGCTCGGCAGCGAATATTTATACTTAAAATTACGGGCCTTATCTCGTTTTCGTCCAAATTATTCCATATTTGGACAATATCTCTAGTAAGCCCATTCAAAGTGTTAGGAGGGTCAGTTCTTGAAAACGGCGGTAGATCATGTCCCAAACATTCTCAATTTAGTTAAGATCGGGACTGTTTACTGGCCAATCCATAGTTTCAATTCCAACCTCATTAAAATAATTTTACACAATCTAAGCAACATGCGGTCTAGCATTATCCTGCTGAAACAAGAAATTCTCACCAATGTAAGGGGCAAATGCTATCATATGTTCTTGCAGGATCTCCCTTATGTAGCTTTTTGCTGTTAAACTGCCATTTTTAATAACCACCAAGTCAGTACGAGCAGTTAAAGAGATTCCTCCCCAAAACATAACTAACCCTCAACAAATAATCTGGTGTTTCGGAAGTTATATTGGGCATATCTTTCATTTGGTCTTTCATTCTCTGTTCGATAAACTCTTATACGTCTATCTGAGTTGTAGAGACAAAATCTGCTTTCATCTGACCAAAGAACTCTTTCCCAATCTTCATCAGCCCAATCAATGTGTTCTCTAGCAAAATTTAACCTTGCTGTACGATGCTCTGGGGTCAAAGCTGGTCCTCGCGCTGGGGTTCTTGGTCTCAGATCAGATTCAGTTAGGCGTCGACGAATAGTATTAGTTGAAATTCTGAGTCCATCTACTTCGTGTAGCTGTGTCTGCAACAATCTTCCTGTCACAAACCGGTGTCTTAAAGCAGAGACTCTTAGAAAACGGTCTTGAACTTTCGTAGTTATGCGATGTCTGCCTTGACCATGTCTTCTTAAGTGCTGACCTGTCTCCCTATAACGTTCGATCATACTGGAAATGGATGTATGCGATACACCAAATCTCTGTCCAATTCTTCGACAGCTCCATCCCTCTTCCAGTAAAATGACTGCCTGAGCACACTCTTCGGCGGTCAAATTTCTAGATTGGCGTTCCATAATAAACACTTTACTTCACTGTACCTCACAAATGTAAATTTTCAGTGCAAATGATAAATTTTAGCAACAAAACCTTTCAAAAAAAAGAGGTAGGTTAATTCAAGATTTATCTAAATTCCAAAAAAACAAAGATAAGATAAACATACTTCGACAAAAAAAACAACTGTATAAATTTAGAATGTGCGTACTATGGAAGTTTAAAATAAAAATATATATTTTTATAGGTATATCCACCAAATAATTCGAAATAATTTAGTGGTGCGTTAATTTTGCTGGCGAGTGTATTTCTTTTACATTTTTATACCGATCAGTGTTTGCAGAGATATTCTGACGCATTTCCATTTCTCAGAAAGAGACCGTAACGATAAATTTCCAATTTGATATCCCTTCTTCTTGTTTTCATTTGCCTTAATCTAAAGCATTACTTCAAAATTAGAGCTCTGTTTTACTTCCTATATTACATGGCCGTTAAGTTGTGGAAAATATTTAATATTAATTAAAGATATTAAAAGCAACATGATATATTGAACGCCATGAACCCATTAGTTTTTGAATGATACGGTGTGTTATCTTTTGGATTACCTTCTTGTTGCAATATTTTTTGAAGACATGCTAAGAAAATTTGTGTAACATTATCTGATACAATTAGCGGTAAGCCAAAATAACAAAATATCGCATCCAATGCTTCACACAGTGTCTGCGTTGTAATTGTTTTAAAAGATTTTAAAAGGTTTTGCCCTTTTAGATAAGACATCTTCGACTATTAACCAATAAACTTCCTTAAAAGGACCTAAAAAGTTAAGATGGATCTGTTCCCAGACAGCTTCTGCTATCGACTACGAATGCAATGGCATCTCTGATTGGCGTCGCCTACATTGTTGACAACTTCTACATTTTTTAATATAGTTTTCAATGTCTTTATCGATGTTTTGCCACGCGTTTTTTGTTAGTAGCGTTAATACGTTGGTAGCCGTACTGTCGCGCGATTAGTAAATGTGCGATAGTATCGCTATAAATAGTGGCTGTGGGCGATTAATCAACGATCAGTTCGAGCATTTTGCGATTGTACGTGAAAATAATGAAAGAATAATTAAAAAATTCATTATAATTTTTGAAAAAATTAACTGAAACACATTTCCTAAAAAAACTATTTATCTAGCTAACAACCTAGTGCATAGTGCAGAATATAATATAACCTATACTGCAACAATGTGACAGTACTATAGACTAAAATACAATTCTCATTACTGAATATTGTTATTAATATAAAATACTAAACTTAATATGTATACCTACATACGTGACAGAATAATAAAATAATCTGTCAAACACAATGTGATACGTCACTATGATACTAAAACATTAGCTTAGACTGTTTTTTGTATATCTATCTCTTTTTATTGTACTGAATGTTTAAACGGTATTCAAAGGACTTAGTTCTAGCTAATAACATGTGGTAACTATGTTATATTTGTTTTTACCGACCAATATATGTTTCTTTCTCTCTCTTACTTACGCCAATGTAATGTAATAATTTTGTTGATTTAGGTAATCCCTTACAAATTTTCCTGATTCGCTTTCTTCCTACCACCTTAGTCGCCGTATGCTATTGTAACAAACTTATTTTTTGCTTTGAGTCTGGTTAGCTAAGCATATCCTGTAAATTCTCCTTTAGTTGTATTTGTCATTTGTATTAATTACAAGATTTTCTCTAAATGCTTGTAAGTTTATGGAATCATATCTAACTAACAGAAATCAGCGTGTTAAAGATGTCAAAAAGATTTGTCTCTACATCTGGTGTGCCACAGGGTAGTAATCTGGGGCCTCTATTGTTTGCCATCTTTGTAAACGATTTGCCTAGTTGCATTCAATATTCAAAAAGTTGCCTATTTGCCGATGATTTTAAACTTTGTAAGTATATTTCAAACCCTGAAGACTGCCATCTTCTTCAGTCAGATCTAAACAGGGTTTCTCTATGGTTTATTGAGACAAATAAAATGGTTTTAAATATAAATAACTGTTAAACAATTACTTTAAAACGTAAAATCAGTTTCTTTGTATATAATTATTCTATCAATAACCAGGTGTTCGGAAGAAAGAGTGAATGTAGAGATCTTGGGGTATACCTACAGGATAACTTAAAGTATAATCAGCATTATGGAATCATTACTAATAAAGCTTATAAACTTTTGGGTTTTATAATAAGAAACACTAAATACTTTAAGCGTATTATAGTATATTATGTTACTAGGAGTAGAAGGCCAACATTATTGTTGAGCCCAGATTCTTGCACTGCCGAGGCGCTAGCCGAGGCTGTGCAAACTGGGCGAAACATATAATGGGCCTTCTGCTCCGAGTAACATATACTATTTTTTCTTCAAGCGTAATAATAATATGCATTTTATAAAAAATATAGAAGGCTTTGTTTATATCTCAACTATTTAATTAATACAAACGAAAAATTACATAAAGTGTTACCTATTTATTAACAGTAATATTAAATGTGCAGTTTTGTATACTGCAGTTGTTTAAATTTAAGCCACTGCCACCGCTTTCAGCTTCGACATTTACAATTTTGTCATTGGTATACATCATATTATTAGTAAGTTGATTGTCGATTATTATGTCAGCGATTCCAGAACTATTACTTGGTTGTTCTTGCCAATTAAGTATTTTTTGTGCAGTTTGTGTTTTACTGGAAATGGAATCCTCTAAGTACCCTTCAGCAACACTGGTGGATTTCCATCCACCATGCCGCTTTAAAGCGGTAATATCACCTCCGTTGTCAACTAAAATAGTTGCGGAAGTCCTCCGAAGGCAATGTCCTGTATATTCATGAGGATTTGTTAATTTCAAAAACGTAGCAACGTCTTTTGGTACGTTTGATATTTTGTGGATACCCATTACCACACGGTGACATTTACCATTCTGGTATTTAATAAAAAATCGCTGCAGGCCAATATCATCCGGACGAAGAGCCGTATACTGTCTTACCAAATTCAAATAAAAATCGCCAATTATAGTAAACGACCGTTGTTTTTTGTTTTTTGTGTTTATGATTTTAACCAAAATTAAATTTCCCAAATCTTGGATTTCGCTAGACTTTAAATTAACAAGTTCATCGCATCTAAGGGCTCCTGTGACTCCAAATATTAATATAACCTAAAACAAACGTTGAAATAAATAAAAAAAAAGCTGGTAGCACCGGGATTAGAACCGCTGACCTTTGCGACCGAAGACAAAAGCTCTGCCACTGAGCTACTGTCATTAAATGTTATAAGTAGGAAATGAGGTAATATTTGCTGTCAAGTTAAATATTGATCTGCTAGTAGATATCACTGTCAACGGTTTAATAAACGTAATAATGATTAAAAAGAAATAAGAAAGTACCTACCTTTGTTGCTAAATAAACATTATTTGGTGCATCCTTGAGAAATTTATCAAATTGATCTTGTGTTAATACTTTTGATTTTTTCGGTGTATAATTTTCCGCTTGGCGCTTTATAAATGCAATTAATTTGCTATATTTTTCTATTTTAACATTATGTTTAATGTTTAATTGACTTTTAATCATTGAATACTGTGCCCATAGAGTAGAACTTTTAAACTTTCTGGACAAATTCGTGAAGTATGCAAGCATAACGTTTTCCGTGTATTGCTGTACATTATATTCATTGCACCATTTTAGAAATTTTTCGTATGCAAAATCATACAGTTTACGCGACTTCGTTGGAATTAGAGTTTCAATACTGGAATTAGCTATTTCAACTAATTCCGGAGGCGTACATTGCAATTCTTGAGACATTTTTCACAAAATTTTCAAAACAGACAAACGTCAAATTAAATAAGTTTAAAAATGACAGTTCCTACCTACTTGATTACAACGCCCCATTATTTTATTAGTACAATAATGAAAATTCATTTTTGTACTAGTAAAATAATGGGATATTTCTACGGTCTGTGTTGCAAAAAGTAATATAGTTATTATTATACGCTTAAAGAAAAAATCAATTATATGTCTCTATAATGCATTAGTAAGGCCCCATTAGGAGTATGCGTCTGGTATTTGGGATCCTCAGGCAGAGGTTCACAGTAATATGATAGAAAAAGTACAAAAGAGATTCCTAAGATATTTGTATTTTAGAAAACACAATATTTACCCCTTTAGAATATCATACTTGAGTATGTTGTTGAATTTGGGTTAACAAGTTTGAGTAAAAGACGAATTCTATATAGCACATTTTTTATTTATTACATTGTTAACAACTTAAAGAACAAAAAAAACTCCTGTATTAATCAAATTAGTTTTTTAGTTGAGTTTAGGTCAATTTAAGAATAATAATTTAAACGTACTCTTCTGTACCGCATCAAGCTGTTCTCCTATTAAATAGAATGCTTCTAAACTGTAACAATGTGATACAAAAATGTGATCTAGATTTATTAAGTACCAGAAGTATAAAAACTTAATTTTGTTGTCGAATGTGGTTTTATGCTTTTTTAGAAAGTTATATTTTCGCCGTGTTCTTTGTCTCTTTTCCATTTCGTGGAATTTTGTAATCGAATTTAAACTATTTTCCGACTAACTAGAGCTCTGAAATTTTCAGGATAGCTAAGAACTGGATGATAATGCATGTTTCAAGTGTGTTTAGGCATATACATAAATTTCGAAATTTATACTGAATTGTTATTAAAAATGATTTTTAAATAAGTTGTTCATAGCTCATTTTGGATCATAATGGGATCGATTACGCAAGAGAGTAGTTTTTTTTCTGCTGTTTTTTGTTTTACATGTAAAACCAGTAATTATTATTTTAACTGTTAATAAAATAAACTAATTTAGAAAGTTTTTGAGACTGTACTGTGGACTATGCCGTAATATATTTCAGTAAATCAGCAAAAAAAAAATTCTACTATAAAAAGTTCTTTTTATAAATTGTAATTTTTATAGATATTGTTTGGTTTTTATTTGTATTTTTATTTTAAATTATTATTTATGTATAGGCAAGTTTTATTTAATTTTTATTAATCCAGTAAGCACTCCTATATGTATTTCCGTTCTGGTGTTTGTATACGAGTTTAAATTCATAAATAAAATAAATGATACAAATATATAAATAAAACGATTTAAAAGTAATGACAGTTTGGATAAAATGCGAGTGAATTATAATTATATAATTTTTTTTTTAATTTTATAAACTACTAATATAAGATTGATCATTTGCCTGACCTGATTATGAATATATTATTTATACGATATTTTCTCTTTAATTAAACGATAAACAATTTTAGGTTTAATCTAAAATTTAATTTAAATTTATATAAATTATTTACCTTTGATAGTTACCAAGAAAAATATACAAATTCCGCCCGTAAATCTCTAAGAACGTTAGCATTTATTTGGTAATTCAGTCTTTTCACAAAATGTGCGGCGTTTTCTTCAGAAATAAACATTAGTTTGGCACTTGAACAAATCCTTTGGCTTCAGAAAATCCTTGACGTTATCGCAGAAAAGTGCTCTCGAATTTTCCAATAAAATCTCTCTTCTCAGTTATCTAGACCATCTGGAGGATCGAATGTTGTTACATGATAATGTATTTGCAATAACAAGTTTCATATATAGATTTAAATTTATTCAGAGAAAAGAGCATAGTGTGAGTAAATAAACAACTACAGAATTTAAATTATAAATAAAAACTCTTCTACGAGAAAAGCTCATGTTCTTCGGAGTTTGATTTTTTTTAGAACTACTGCAATTTATCCATTGGCAATACATTTTTATCACAACTAATTTTTTTTTAAACATACTTGTTTTGGAATAATTATCAAGTGAATTAACAAAATATTATTTTCCTAAATAACCTCCCAATTTTGTTTTTTTTTTCTACTCCTTTTAGAAATTTATGATACGAACTTTTATTATACACTGACCGAACCACATCTCATCATTCTTCAGAACATCACGCACGAAAAGGTCATAGCTGAGATACAATCTTTGTGCAGTGGAATTTTCGGAGCTAATGGATATTCTTATATGTCGGAGCTCTTTTATATTTTTAAGATTAAAATACAATACATGTAAAAAATTCTATATTACTTAGAAGAATTTTATATGCAAATGTTCCAAGTTGCAGCGGAATATATAAAAGCTTGTAAACTTTACAGTGTAAAAATTAATCTATATATTTAATTAATTAAAGCAGGTTACAATTGAAGGAGATAAAAAACGTCAATATTTTAATTTTAAATTTTTTTTGAAATATAAATGGTTATACCTCTACAAAATTGATAAAAAATATATCAACTTCCAATTTACTTCTCGTCCAGAGGCAGCGAAGGTTCAAAGCAAAATCACTTTATTCAATCCCAACTAGCCTTATCCGATTCGATATATTCGACCCAATGTTTAGAGGTAATCTAAAACTACGGCAAATATCCCACGTGGTCTTATGATATCTAAGGTGCTCTAAGTAGATCTAAGGAGATCTAAGGTCATCCCGAACAGATATAGATTTTTTCGTCGAGACAAATAAAAAATCTGCAAACTTTAGATTTGGGTTAAAAACAACCAACATAGAAATTTCATGTAAAAATGTTAAATTCGAAATTGTATACAACTTTCAAGAAACTTGTTACCTATAAAATAATTTTACTACATAAAATGTAGCCTTACTTGAACCTCAACAACAACAATAATTATAATTATCTACCAATTTGATAGATTTCCCAAATTTGTAATGTTATAACACTTAACAACTATTAAATTTTATTATGAAACTTTAATAATAATAATAATTTACTCACTCTTGCTTTAGGTTGTGTTTCGAATTTTATTCTGAATATTAGCTATTGAGATTCTCTGATTCATAGGAAAGGACTCCAAGTACAAATTGTACAAATTAAATTTTAACTTAGTATGCGGTTAGTTTATTTCCTTTCAAACGATTTAGAAAACCAAAAATATTAGTGAAATTTCTAAATAATAAAAACTCTCGAAATACGGTTTATTCCCTGCAGCTTCCATAACTGTACTGTAGGCCTGCTCCGTAACAGAACACAACGAAATAAAATATTTTTAAAACTCTACAAACTAAAAAAGGTTTTTAAATTAATGCGTCTAAAGGTGAAACAAAGGGCCTGCCTGATTAGATCTAGACTTTTTGGTGAAACGACACAAATCAGCAAATTGCAACGTATAAACAGTTACTGTTTATACATCGACGTTGAATTAAAAGTAATTATTTTTTTAAGAAACACGTGGTCAATATAATAATAAAATAATATTAACATCTGTGTGTATGTATGTATCTGGCTGTCAGTGGCGTTTTCAAACGGATGGTAAACCGATTTGAATAATTCTTTTTGTCTTTTAAAGGTGACCTAATCGAGAATGTTTTTAGCTATGTTTTATGAAAATCTGTGCAGATATTTAAAGGTAAATACTTCTTTTTCACAAATGATGTAGAGTTAATCATTTATTTATTGGACCCTTCGTACACTGCTACTGGAATGTTTGAGTTCAAACTTGATACATATAGCAAATAAAGTAAATCAAATAAAACGATCATATATGGTGACCTTGACCCAATACTGCAGCCAAAATAATCTACAGAGTAACTAACTCCTCGAAAACTACCAGCAGATATATCGTGATTAGGGTCATTGAAAAGTGTTCGATGAGTAAATATTAGATGTATTAATCAAGTTCATGCGGACTGGCATTTCTTATCTTAATAAGGGTTTAACGACTGCGGGTTATTGCTTTATTTATATTATTACCTGGTTTTGATCTGTATATGTTTGGATATATAAATTCTAGTATTTTTTAATTTGTACTGTAAGAAATTTGTATTTGCTAATCAATTAATTAATAAGTAAATTGAAACCATTCAAAATAGTAGTCTTTTACTGTATTTACGAAAAAAAAGACGTCTTTGCTTTTACGCCGCGGTTCAGTAAATTACTTGAAAAGAACAGTCAATACGTGCTGGTGTAATATAGATCCTATTACGGCTCTGAGATTTAAAGTCTTGGCTTAGTTAGCTGCTAAGATTAATCAGTCCCTACAAACTTGGATCGAATAATACTGTTAATGTCACCGACTGAAGTATATAGATAACTTTATCACTACCACTAACTGCCCGCGTCATCACTTTTTTAAGTTTCTTGCTTTGTCAGATTTTCGAGATAACAAACATTTATCTTTCAAAAGTAACGGGTCTTCGATCTTCAAAGCAATTGTTTCCACATGACCAGATTTTGACACAAAAGTTGCGACCATTTTTTGTGACACATTCCGTGAACAGATCACTTTTGTTGGTTTTTCCTCATTGTGAAATACCCACACAGCGGATTGTTTTTTTTTTCATTTCGTTAAAGTAAATCCAAGATTTTTCACCACTAACAATACAACAATACTATACCTAAAGCTTTTGTGAGTTTCCTTTGTTGAACTGTTTCAATGTTTTTCGACAACAATTGAAGCGAACCGGTTATTGCTCTTCTGTGTGCCAATGAGAGATGCAAAGGGAAACCAATTTCGTAACACTCAGTTCTTCATCTTTTGGATCGAGATTTTCAAATTCCCAAAAGATGCCTCTATCCTTAGGTATGTTACACGATGGTCATCCTTAATGAGCTGACGAACCGCATTATTGTTTTGTTGTGCGCTTGCTGTTTTGGGTGGACCTAGCCTGGATTCGTCGCTGAGACTGGAGCGACGACGTTGAAATTCGCAATACCAGCGGTAAATAGTTTCACTGGTGTGGTGCTGGAAAATGTTCTTAAACAAGATCCATTTAAAAAATTTACTGTACCTTTACGATTTGTTGTGTCACAATAAAACTCTGGATTTATGGCAACAAACGATTGAGGTTAGATTTTTGTCTGAGGGTTCTATTAGTGGCGCCTTCTAAACGGCTATATGCAAAACTAAAAAGTACTAATTGCTTTACAAAAGTCACTTAGGTCTGTCTAAATTCTAAATTTGATATTACACCATTTGGAACATAAATTAACTACACTTACTTTGTACTAAAAATGCTTCTAACAAAACTCACTTACGTCTATCTTAAAAATTAGAAAAATTATGACTTCTTGATCAAAAAATGTACTATACCTGGATTTGCAGTCCGTTGGCTTTGACGTCATTTGAGGTATATGCAAGTAGGCCAATACGCGGTAGGAATGAAGCGTAGCTGCCAGGTTTAACTTAGAAAGACTTACCGCGTATTGGTCTACTTGCATATACGTCAAATGACGTCAATGCCAACGGACTGCAAATCCAGGTATATGTTATACGTTAATTATATTTGAAATATATAGGAAATTTAAAATTTCTTCTTTGCCAATTTTAACACTAACTTTATCTAAGAAAGTCATTTTAAAAGACTCACTTTAAATATTTTTTTATCAAAAAACAAATTAAAAAAGAACCACACCATTTTTTCTATAAAAAAATGTTTTTTCATGTAATATGCAGGAACAATACATTAATTAAAAATAAACAAAACTTAAATTATTTATATATTTCGGTAATGTATAAAACCGGCGGCGTTGACCTTAGTGGTTTTAATCGTAATGGATTTTAAATTTACTAAAAAGTTTAACAAAACATATAAAAAATAATGTTTAAATACACCAATTAATATTTAATTAAATTTAAAAAATTTCACGAATTCCGGCTTTTTTATTTATTGAAAATAATTTGTTTATCTGAATAATAAATTCTTCCACTTCACAATTTTAACTGAAACACTGATCTGAAAGCTTTTGAGTTAAAGAACGCGGCTTAGTGTTCTTTTTTTTGTATTTATTGTTATGTTTATTACGAAAAAATCTGTAGTATTATTACCTGAAATAACGAAGCGCTGGAAAAACAGATAAGACTTTACATCAGCTTCAATAAACGAAAAAGTTGTAATCGTTTGTGTACATTTTTTTTATACCGATGAGATGAAAATCGATTTACCGTTTTATGCTTTACCAACTTTATTGCTCAGGTTTTTTCGTTGATCTTTTCGTCAGCAAAAGAAGCGAGAGATTATTTTTTCCAATATTTCTTTTCAATCTCGAATAAGATAATGTAAAAAGAAAATAACGTAGGAATTGCGAGCAATTTACATTTTATATAATCTTGCAAACGGTTTTCTATTTAACTAAGTTTCTTTTCCAGAATACGGATATTTTTGGCATATTAAAAGCTAAATGCAGTTTATTTTTTCTATAAACAAAAATCACTGATAAAATTATTTAATATTTACTCTAATGCAGCATAAGCATGAGTGACAGTGGCTATTTTAATTCTTACAATAATAATATTTAGTAAATATGTTTTAGTGTGAATTTTAATAATTGGGAGTTTATTCTAGTTTTAATAATTTAAAATTTATACCTATTGCAACTACTAAAATAAAAATAGAAAAAAACATTATAATATATATGTCGTAGTCACTTAACGATTCAGGCACATAGCTATGTGACTGGGCTATTTTAGGCACATAGCTATGTGCCCGTCTCTTAGAAGCGCGCCAAATATAGATCCATTACATCTCTATGTGACTGATTTTGCCCGTAGTCACATAGCGATTCCGGCACATAGCTATGTGCGGAGAACAAGTCAGTCACTTAGAGATTTATCAAATTCAAGAACATCGCATCTCTAATTGACTGACTTTCTCTCCGCGCATAGCTATGTGCTGAAATCGCTATGTGACTACGGACTAAAATCAGTCACATAAAGATGCGATGGTCTTGAATTTGATAAATCTCTAAGTGACTGACTTGTCCTCCGCACATAGCTATGTGCCGGAATCGCTATGTGACTAGCGGCTAAAATCAGTCACATAGAGATGTGATGGATCTATACTGGGCGCGTTTCTAAGTGACGGGCACATAGCTATATGCCCAAAATAGCCCAGTCACATAGCTATGTGCCCGAATCGCCAAGTGACTACGACATATACATAATACAAAAATTCATGGACAAAATTAAAGCACCACCTCTCTATTTTGCTTTAAATTTCAAAATAATGATCATGATTAAGTTGCGAATTTTCTTAGAATAGGGATGGATCTTCTTTGATAATCTAGACAATTGTTGTCAAATAGTCGTTTATCATAATTTAAACTTGTGTTGAAAGTTAAGCACATTGTTGTTACAAAAAATTGTTCCTAGCAAAAAATTTCATTCGCTAGAAGGTGTGTTGTTAGTAGCGGTTGTTTCAAAAGTTTTAGTCTTAAAAAATGAATCATGGCAGAGATTTATCAGTAGAGGACGCGGTAATGGTATCAACTTTACTAACAGAAGGATATTCTGTGCGTTACTTTGCTAATTTCTTAAAAGAAATCATAAGTCGTATGGTTAAACGCTTCAACCAGACAGGATCTTACAATCGCAGACCTTGACAAGGGTGCAAAGGGTCTACAGATGCAAGAGATGAGCACTTTCTGCGTGTGTCTGTTCATCGAAACAGAACAGTCACTGGTACAACACAACGTTACGAAATGAGTTCGCTATTGTTCGCAATGTACTGATATTGTTTTAAACTGTGAGAAGACGTTTAAATAAAGCAGGATTGAACAGTAGATCAGTGAAAAAACCTTTCTTAACCAGGGAACAAAAAGTTGCAAGACTACGTTTTGATCTTGAGTTAATGGAATGAGCACTTTACAGTCCGGACTTAAATCCCATAAAGCAACTTTGGGACGTTCTTAAAAAAAGGTTCGCAGACATAGGCCCTCACCTGTTAAACCTGATTAACTTTAGTTGTAGGTATAGTGGATTGAGGGAGTATCCTCCAAGATTTTATCAAAAACCTGATCTCTCGTATGCCACGGCGAATAAATGCAGTAATTAGAAGTAGAGGAAGCCAAACACAATACTAGGCTCAGTTGAAAAACTTTAATTCAATTGTATCAATCGACGCCGGCCTAACAGCCCAAAAACCATTGATACATTAGACAATGGCCGCAAAAGCCTTTCACAGTTTATTTAATTCAATTGTTGTTTGTGTCTAGGTAATTATTGTTTAGTGAATTGTTTATGTTATTAATTATTCATTAAAAATGAATTAAAAAAAAAAAATAAAACCGACTCCAAAAAGCCAAAAATAATTGAAAATTAACTTAACAATACGTCGTACCTAGACGATTAGTGGGTTGATACTTAACCTACCTACATAAATTTTTGGAGTCGGTGCCCGCCGCGCGCTACTCTCTATTTCTCAGTTTACCCATAATATGAGTACCTACTAGGGTACAGCGGTTTGCAGTTGTCTGAGTAGAATGTTGAATGGCTTTTCGATGGTACTTCTGCGCTACAATTAGGTATATTTAAGGTATTCTTAGGATCTTTGTGTACAATAAATATTATTACTAAAGGAGTATGTAATTATTTGTAGAGAAATCCCATACATTTTGTATAGTTGAAAGCACAATACTTTTAAGTCTTTCGTAGTTATTGTATCCAAGTGTTTTATATGCTTAGCTTAACGTATTTAATTAATATTTGCTATTCTTTATTTAGTTTGTTTAGTAGGTTCCTATGTTGGTAATTTTTATACTTAATGGCATTAGGTAGATATTTCAAAATTATCAGTCATCTTATTTTGTAATTTTAGTAGGTTTATATGTCCGTCAATGCCATTGATTGCGATTTAGATTTGATAACATACCAAAAAGTAGATATATTGTGTGCAATCTATCAGTAATTAATACATAAATTTGGTGAGTATATTATTATGGTATTACTTGTATTTTAGCGGGCACCGACTCCAAAAATTTATGTAGGTAGGTTAAGTATCAACCCACTAATCGTCTAGGTACGACGTATTGTTAAGTTAATTTTCAATTATTTTTGGCTTTTTGGAGTCGGTTTTAATTTTTTTTTTAAATTCATTTATTTCATCTTTTTTAGTGTATGTGAATACATTTTTTTAACAATATAAAATGGGAAGGCCTACTAAACGTGCCGCTCTAATGAAGGAAAAACGGTTGAACGAAACTGATGATGAAAAAAAAGAGCGCTTGAGAAAAAATAAAGACAGAAAATTAGTAATCAGATCTCAAGAAAAAAGTCATGAACGTGAATACAGACTTTCCCAAATAAGACTTAACACAAATAGAAAACTTCGTCGTGAAAATTCTGACCAGCGCATTCGGCGTCTCAGTTTGATACACGATCGTTTATTAAACGAAACTGAAGAGCAGAGAACTCATCGTCTAAGTTTGATACACGATCGTTTATCAAACGAAAATGAAGAGCAGCGAACTCATCGTCTGAGTTTGATACATGATCGTTTATCAAACGAAAATAAAGAGCAGCGAACTCATCGTCTGAGTTTGATGCACGATCGTTTATCAAACGAAACTGAAGAGCAGCGAACTCATCGTCTGAGCTTGATACACTATCGTTTATTAAACGAAACTCCAGATACTAGAACAATTCGCCTAAATACAATGAGGGATCGCAATAGAAGAGATGTTTCTGGAGAACTAGATTTTAAAGCTGCAATTAATGTTTTCGCAGATATCCCATGTGGTGTTTGCAAAAAACTATTATACCCCCAACAGCGCTGCAATTTAGAAACAGCCAAGTACAGCTCTCTGATGCCTGAAGAATTATTATCAATGGGTAAAATTACTGTTTGTTCTCGATGCAATAACATTTTTCGAAAGCGTAAGATTCCTCCGGTTGCATACTGGAATAAAATGGCTGTCGCTGCTGTACCTCCAGAGTTAGCGGATCTAACAAATGTTGAGAAACAGTTGCTTTGCCGTGTGGTGCCATTTATAAAAATAATGAAAGTTCAAAATCGTTTCAGTCAAGATTGGTGTAGGGGTCAGGTAATTTTGTTTGCAAAAGATGTAGTTGAATTAGCAGAACAATTACCACTTGCTCCAAATAAATCTGGATTAGTTCTGGTTGTAGAAAGTCTGGAAAATCTCCAACGGTCCAAGGAGTTTGTTGTAAATATGAACAAATTGCATCGTGCTTTAACTTGGTTAATGTCCAACAATATCCTCTATAGAGATGTTAGATCCCACTGTGAAAATGAAATTGATATTTCCTCGATTGTTCAGCTTGCGGACGAGCCTGTGAACAGTGAAATAAACAACGGTAGGATTTGTCAGCAATCTGTTCCAGAAAGAGGAACTCATTTTATCACCTTAAATGATAATATAGCAATACTACATGGATCATTCCATCAGGGTGATTCGAAATTTTCATCACAATCCCGAGGTAAGCAGTGCACTGGAATAGCGACTGTTGCATGTGCGGCATTTTGTACTCTAGATCCAAACACATGGGCTAGGAGTGATATAGATTATATAGTAATTTTGGGAGACAAGTATTATAATGATTGCATAAATGCTCGCAACAATCCTGGAATTGGAGAAATAAATTATGAATATCTTGCGGTAAGAGATCTCTTACCTCTAGTAATTTTTAACAGAAGAACCATCAATATCGATTTTCTTGAAGAATCAAATTATAATGGTCATATAGATAATGATTACAATTCTGAGGGGTTCCCAAATTTAAAAAATGCTTTAATATCTTTTTTTAGAGAGTCTTCGTTTGGAATACTTACAGCAAACGCTTCAACTGTGGCTGTACATTGCAATATCGAGGAGGAAACTCCTACATATTGGTTATTTGATTCTCATGCTCGTGGTCCCAAGGGAGCCAAAGCTCCAACACGAGGTGCAGCATGTTGTATGCGTTTTACTGACTTGGACAACATTCACTTAACATTGCGTCGTAATTTATATTTAACGCCAAGAAAAGACGTGCATAATCTCAGAGACAGTCTTAATATTTTTTCTCTCACAGCTTTATCTATAACTCCGGATACCCTGTCTGAAAACCATAGTCCAATGCCTGAAAATCATGAACAAGTACCTATTATGACAACACCCAGCCCAAGAATAGAAATCGATGACCTTCAAGGCCAACCTTTAAACAATTCTAATCATGACATTATATGTATCGAAACAACTAGTATGCTCCGCAATATAGATGAGGTAGTTCCAAATTTAGATAATGTTGTCGCAGTGAATGGCTCAAATGTAGGTACTGAGTTGCGGTTAGCTGAAATTAAAAGGAAAACAGCACCACCTTTGAATTTGGAACGAGAGCGGCGAATGGAAGAATTAGCTTGGTATTATCTATTTCCTGACGGTAGAAATGGGTTTGGAGAGAATAGAGAAATTCCAATAACTCCTTTAGACTATTTTCAAAGTCGAATAATGAGCGATGATAAAAGATTTAGTAAAAACGACTACTTATTCTTTGCTTTGTCCGTTGTCGAATATTATCGAGCGAAGTCGAGCGTTTCTGTGTCTTGTAGGATGCGGCAAGGACAAGGTGAACAAACACCCCAAGGCCTTGTAGATAATATGCATTTAACTATGAGAAATATTAGAGGATCATCATCATACTGGCAGAAAAGCTGCTCTGAACTTATTGCTATGGTGAGATCTTTAGGACCACCTACATGGTTTCTGACATTTTCTTGTAATGACCTAAATTGCCCGGACATGTTAAAAGCGTTATTAATAGCAGATGGGCGAAATTCTAGTAAAGCAGAAAGTTTGTTATTTCCAGAACGCTTAGATCTGGTACAAAGACATCCAGTTGTTGTGTCCAGACAATTTACTGTTCGTGTAAATGCTCTAATGAAATATTTAAAACGTAATTCAGATTGTTTAGGTGGCTCTATTGAAGATTATTGGTATAGAATAGAGTTTCAAAATCGGGGAAGTCCACATTTGCATATGTTAGTTTGGTGTAAAAATATACCAGATTTTGCTACTCGAGAGGGTCTAAGATTGATTGAAAAAGTCATCTCATGCTCACTAAATACAGAGAGTCCTGAACTTAATCAATTAATCAAAGATGTGCAAACTCACAAGCATACCCGGACATGTTTTAAAAATGGCGATGATCGCCGTTGTCGCTTTGGTTTTCCAAGAGCAGTAAGTACAGACACTATTTGTTTGGGCGCAGACGAAGCACTACATAACAATGGCAGATTTTGCGTCTTAAAAAGATCCTCCGAAGAAACTATGGTTAATAATTATAACGAGGTTTTACTGAAGCTTTGGAAAGGAAATATTGATGTGCAACCATGTGGTAATGTAACCTCAGTTGCATATTACGTTGCTAAATATGCAAGCAAATGCGAACCACTCGATACTGGAGATACAGTACGAGAAGCTATTGCAAAGCTAAAAGGCAGGGCGGTGATGTATGGAAACAGTTATTTTCTGTATCCATGGCAATTCTAAGTCAACGGTTGGTAAGTGCATCAGAATGTGCATACAGGCTATGTCATTTACCATTAAAAATGTCTTCACGAAAAATTGTTTTTGTAAATAGCTGTAAACCATGTGAACGTTTTAGACTCCTACGTTTTGATAGTGATGAAACAACTATCTACAATAACATTTTTGATCGATATATTTTACGACCACATGATTTAGAACACTTAAGCCTTGCCGAGTTTGCAGTACATTTTGAAACTGTATCCAACATACAATGGAGCGAAGATGACGGCGATGTGGAACTGAGGGAACGAAACGTTACGCCAGCAAGGTACATAACATTAAATGATAATACACGAATGCATGTAAGAAACAGGGCAGCAGTATTGCGTACACGCTATTATACGTTGAACACTGACAAAGAAGCATATTATTATAGTTTGATCGTTTGCCACGTACCGTTTCGTGTTGAGAGTGAACTTTTACTGGAAGGCGAAACAGCGGAACAGTGTTTTATCAGACGCCAAGGACAACTCAGACCATTACAGAGTAACGTAAGTGCAGAAGATTTCGCTTATGCAGAACAAATCATTCAACAGGCTCTAGCTCAAGCAGTTGCTCTCAATGCGGCTCGTGACACCCGGACAGACAATAATAATATGCCTTTGATTTGTGGTGATGAACAAATAATAAATGATGACGATGATAACTACTGCGAGGGTGATAATGAAAGAACCGTTATGCCAGATGAACTTTTTATTAGAAACATTAATGGGCTGAATATTAAACAAAAAAATTTATTTCACAAAGTTTCGACAGCTATAGAAAATGATCTTCGTGGAAAGGACGATCAGTTATTACTGTTCATTACAGGAGGGGCAGGTAGTGGAAAATCATTTGTTTTAAAATTACTTGTTGAGCATATAAAAAGGTGTTATGCGCCTACAGTTGATTCCTTAATTAAAGCTAACTTTGTTGAAGTTGGGTCATTGACTGGTGTAGCTGCTAGACAAATATTTGGCAAAACCTTGCACTCTATTTTTTCACTTCCTATTGAAAAGGGGAATACTATGGCATACAAAAAAATTACCGGACAACATCTAGAAAATGAAAGACGGAAATGGCGACACATACACTGGCTCATTGTAGATGAAATATCGATGGTGTCGTACGAAAACCTACGAATTATACATCTTCGTCTTCAGGAGTTCAAAAATAATAATAAGTTGTTTGGCGGAGTAAACATTCTGCTTTTTGGAGACATTATGCAGCTTCCCCCTGTTAAAGGGCATTGGTGCTTTTTGCAACCACTATGGTTTTCAGCAGAAATAAATTTATGGCAGCAGTTCTCCTTCTGTGAACTTACTATCAATATGCGTCAGCGTCACGATACTGAGTTTATAGATTTGCTTAACAGCTTACGTGTGGGTGAATTAACAACAACTCAGTTAGAGTTACTTTACAAACGAAGGCATGTACCTCTGACCGGTGAATTCCGAGATGGAGTTGCTGTGCGCATTTATCCAACCGTAAAACAAGTCGATGCTTACAATGAGAAAATTACAAATGAAATATCAAAGAATCATCGACTATATACGATTAATGCTGTAGATGAATCTCGTGAGGTTACAACTTACGGTAAAAAGCCACCAGATAATGTAATACCCAAAGATATTAATAATTGTGGTGGATTTTTGAAAACTTTGAAACTAAGTATTGAATCTAGAGTAATGTTAAGACGTAATATATCCGTATCTGATGGACTCGTCAATGGAGCAATGGGGATTATAAAAGAATTTAAATGGCCTGCTCTCCGCCGAGACCAATTAGAAGATGGGGAACTGCCAGAAGCAGTACTCATTAAATTCGATGACGATTCTATTGGTCCGAGGCTTAAAGATGCTAAAGGTTGCATTGCTATTGCACCAGCGTGTACCACTTTTCAATCGACAAAGGGGTACGGAGATGTAGAGCGACGAATGCTTCCCTTAATCTTAAGCTGGGCCGTCACTGTTCATAAGCTGCAAGGTACAACTCTTGAGCGAGCTGTCATCGATCTTGGAAAAAAAAAATTTGCCAAAGGGCAGACTTATGTCGCTCTTAGTCGTGTGAAAACTCTAGATGGTATTGTTTTGTCCGATCTAGACACAAATAAACTATTGAGTAGACCGCATGACGAGAGAGCATTAGCAGAAATGATGAGGCTGCGAAATCTATAATTACAGATGAGTTCTAATTATATCGTTCAAACTTACCGCAAAACCTATTTATTTGTTGTTGTTTTTTTTTAATATAATGTATTATATTCATCTCTAAGTGTTTTATTATTTTTATATATACCTAATGTATAATATTAAGGTTTAGCTAAGTTTTCAAATTAGGGGCTAAAGTCACCAGAAAATGCTCATGTTGTTGACTAGGAAGAGTGTGTCGTGGCGTAGACGCATATTGTTCGCCTATCGTGCAAGCAAGAGGTTGTCGTTTCAATTTCCAACAATCCCGACATCTACCAATGTGACTTCTCGGAGACATTAGTAAATTCTCTAACACCTAGACTCACCACGCACGTACGGAGAAGGAAAACATCGTGATGAAACGTAAACATAATTGTCTAAAATCATCAAGCCGGCAGTAAGCAAGCGTGGTAATTAAATAATCATTCGTATTATTTGTCAGAAGAAGCCTTTGCCCATACCATAAAACAATAACGGACTGATTACTATGTTTTTATGATATATATCATTATTAAGATATTAACTTAACTGCAGAGCTTATTTTATTGATTTTTGTGGTGTTTCTTGGAATATCTTCAACATTGATGACCAGACCTTAATCAAATTTCTATGGGACCGCACAGACACTCTATTCTTTTGAATGCAAAAAGATTTTTTCAAATCAAATTATAAACACCGGAGATATTCGATAATATAAAATACGGTCAAACTGAGACCCTTCTCCTTATTTTCTGGAATATCTTTCACATTGATGACTAGACCTTAACCAAATATCTACGGAACCAATGGAACACTCTACTCTTTTGAATGCAAAAAGAATTTTTTAAATCGGATTATAAATAACGGAGATATTAGAGACATCTATAAAAAAAATATGGTCGAATTGAGAACCCTATCATTTTTTGAAGTCGGTTTGTTGAAGTCCGTTTACGGTTTACGGACTGATTATTATGTTTTTATGTTATACATCATTATTAACATATTAACTTAACTGCAGAGCTTATTTTATTGATTTTTGTGGTGTTTCTTGGAATATCTTCCACATTGATGACCAGACCTTAATCAAATTTCTATGGGACCACACAAACACTCTACTCTTTTGAATGCAAAAAGATTTTTTCAAATCGGATTATAAATACCGGAGATATTCGGTAACATATATAAAAAAATATGGTCAAACTGAGACCTTTCTCCTTATTTTCTGGAATATCTTTCACATTGATGACCAGACTTTAACCGCATTTCTATGGGACCAATGGGACACTATACTCTTTTGAATGCAAAAAGAATTTTTTAAATCGGATTATAAATACCGGAGATATTCGGTAACATCCATAAAAAAAAAAATAAAAATACGGTCGAATTGATAACCTTCTCCTTTTTTGAAGTCGGTTAAAAAATGATTAAAATTAAGGTGTTGTTTTGCCGATTTCTGTTTTAAAACAATTGCTTTGCTTCATTTAGAATTTTTGTAAAGGTACCAAACATATCAGTCGAATACAGAAAAAATTGAGCTTATTTTGTTAAGGTGCTTTATTTTTATCCATTTGATTGAAATGGAATTTTTCTAGTTATTTCGTTTTTTTTTACTTGTTGTTTTCGAGTTTCCCACATCTTTTGTTTTTTCTAATCGTTGGGATGTTATCTCGGTTTTTCTTTTTTCTTTCTGCTTTAAGTTTTTCGACTATTTTGCATTTTACTTTAGTTACTCCATTGCTACTAATTTTTTATTCATTAAAAAAATCTAACATTTAAAAAGACTTAGTCTAAGAATATGCTCATGTTTTTTATTGTTAATATTTGTTAAGAGTTATGAGAGTCTGTTCAAAAAAATAAAAATGTCTTTTTCATATTCATTAGCCTTTAAGCTTTAACTGTGTGCTTATTTTAGATCCAAGTATATAAGGCAGAAAAATATCAACGACTGATTAAAACTTTCTTTGGAAAACGTAAATTACTTAGCCAATTACAGCCGCACCAAAAGTGATGAAGTGATGATCAAAAATGTAACCGTTTTCTTTTCACAGTTATATGCAATCGTCTGACCTGTCTGTGCATATTTATGAAGCATAAATACTCAGAAGACTTTGACGTTTTTTTTTTCGGCTGTAACAATTCTTTTCCCTTATTATTCACCAATAACTTTTTAAATGCATTATTATCATTGATTGATTCTTAGTTAGCGAAAATTTTTTGTTCTGTAATAGGCAATTTTGGAATCAACTAACCACACATGCCTGTTATTTTTAAATTTAATATTAAAATTTTCCTTATTGCAGCTTTTAAGTCGTGCACAGTCTAACGTCCGTTTTTTCAATAGCATAGCTTTTAGTTATAATTAACAAAAGTAAAATCCAATGAACAAAAAAAGCTTTGTAAACAAATACCTAGGCTGCGCATAAGTTATACGTACCATAAGTATTGGAGAGCAGCCGATGGGTTC
Organism: Altica lythri; assembly: GCA_964028335.1. Taxonomy (NCBI): domain Eukaryota; kingdom Metazoa; phylum Arthropoda; class Insecta; order Coleoptera; family Chrysomelidae; genus Altica; species Altica lythri. The sequence goes on along the minus strand of OZ034806.1, from coordinate 41,631,129 downwards.
GTGTTTTGATATGTAAACACTCTAAACAAAATCACCTAACTTTATTATTAAGCGAACAACTGTATGTATGTATTGCCATAGGTTCTCGAAAACGGCTCTAACGATTTCGTTGAAATTTGAAATATAGGTGCACACGGAGGCACAAAATCGATCTAGCTGGGTACCACGTCTGAGAAAATTCGTTTTTACATGTTTTGTTGTTCAGTACTGTCACTAAAAATTTTTAAAAGTTGTGCTGTTACAATAATGAACCACACGTTTACATTTTTTACGTATTTAAAATAGGTCATTAACATCAATGATTTACTTAAATATCTTGTAAATATATTGCTTTGTTTATATTCAGCTTTTGCTTTTTTTATATTAAATTTACTCTAAAAAATTTTCAACAAAACCAGATTTAAACTAAAGAAACTTCACAATTGTTTTTTGACTTCTTTCAAATAGCTTTTAACGTCAGCAAATTACTCTGGGATAAAGAGTCTTAAGAAATCTAATTATTACTTAAGAGAATGAATGAAACGAAGATGTATTGCTGAAAGGCATTTCTATTAATTAATTTAAAGATGTTTTCTATTTCAATTAGGATATTTCGAGTTAAATTGTTTAAAATATAAAACAAAGAATTCGGGTGGTTACACAATAGAAGATACATCTATTAAATATTATATACTTTCTAAAGAAATTACCAATTATCTTTTAATGGTATAAATGCTACAAGTAATGATGAATGGAAAATCGTTTTACTTATTGATAAAACATACACAATTTACGTGATAACTGATGAAACAAATTTTTTAAATATACTCAATGAAAAAATAAACAGCTTTTCTTTAGAAAGTAACTGCTTGATTTATCTAAAGACTTTTTTATATAGACTTGAATTCAAGTTTTATGACGAAATTCGGGGTTGGAATTGGAATACGGTGTTTATTTCAGGTAATTTGTAAGCTTCTAACGTACCCTATACCCATTCATTACGAAAACAAACCTTATTTTAATTACTTACCTAAATAAGGTGGGTGTAAATGGTTACTTTAATTAAATCTGAACTTTCATTTCTTAAACGACACGAATACTTTTTTTGTATTACATTCTTACATCATTAAAATTGTAGTCACGAAGAATATGTATTAAGTTTAATAGCAGAAACACGATAGAGTTCAACGTAAGAAATGATACAATCTAAGCACTTAAACAAGAATCTGGTATTACAGTTAAATCAAAGGCAGATCAGAATCGAAGGAATCTTATAAATCCTCAAGTTGGTCTCCAGACAAGTATAAAAGCGCTAAAAATAACTCGATATTCAGGTAGCATCATCAGATTAGTTTTGGTTTCAAAATCACAAGAAAATCATCAAGAAGCTAATCAACTAGCAAGAACAAGATCAACTATAATCTTCTACAAAACAGCCAGTTTTTTTGGGGTAGGGGAAGCAAAAAGTACTGTTTGGAGCTGAATGAAAGCCTTTATTCGTATAGAACGTAAATTCTTCCTAATCAAGCACTAAAAAAACTACATTCAAGAAACCTGTGCTAGAAAAAAATTTGCTGACCCCACAGCATATATTGTACATCCGCCAGACGTGTATAAACTAATACAGATACCAGAATTCTGAAAGTTTTGCAATTGGGCTCCAATACTATGCTAGATCACCCAAACAAAATTAAAAAAAAAAAAAAAAAAACGTTAACATGCTACTTAGGTTAATATTAAATATATAATTTCAATTTGTTCCCATCTCTTAAGTTCATTTTACAATACTTTATTACTGTAACTATCTATCTGATCGTTTTGTATTATGAATAATTTGACCACTCTATTGTTTCCATGTCTATATCGAAACACTTAGTTTCAGAGATGTAGTTTAAAAATATGCTGTGAGCGGTGTTGCAGTAAATTATCAACATTTTCTAGTATTCATTAGTAATTCTCATGCCTTTTACCAGTTGGACGTCAAACAATCTGGTTCTTTTGTGTTAAATTTTTCCAAATTTAATTAAAAGACGAATGCGTGATAGTTGTAGCATTGGCATTCTTCTTATTCATTATTTTTAATATTTGTCTAATTTAAAAAAACAAGAGCAAGAGAGAATGATTAAACCCACTATAAATTTCCATCCAACAATAAGAAATGCAGTCTTAAAAACAATTTTTCAAATTTTTTACAGAATCATCCTTCAAAGAATCAGCTTTATTGTTCATTTAGGTAAAGCATGTCGTGTCATAAAAGTCGGTGGGCGCTTATTTTCTAGCCCATACAAGCTCATAAAAAGAGATGTTTTTTTGGATTGAGTGTTATCACTGTTATCAGTCTCTCCCAAAAACAAGAATTAAAGGAGCCAAGCATAAACTTTGCAAATTAAAAACCTAACATCAATTTGAAGTCTTTATTTAGAATTAAAATATTACTTTGTATTTTAATTATTAAAATCTTTTATCTTGTGGATAGCTGAAGTTTATCAGAGCCACTAAGTTTGGCTCCGGTTGGACTCAATTTATAGTGGACGTTCTAATTTTGTTAAATTGAATAGCTAATACATGATGTAAATCCATAATATGTAATAATAATAAATGAAACTATCACTTCAAATTTACACTGATTTATTTTACTAACGCACATATTTTAACGCACAGCGTTTTCTTCAGAGAAATAATATCTAAGTCTATTAACAAGAGTATTTATAGTTGTTATGCATACTTATATTTGGGTTTTTACCCAAAAGCCAGTGTTGATTAAAATAAATTCCCGCTTACTAAATATCTTTTAATATCAATTCATAAGTAGAGAATTCTAGAAAACGTCATGTATACTCAATACCGGCTTTTGGGTAAGTAGCCAATTATCATAAATGCCTTAGTAAACGATCATAGACTCTATGAGAGATATCTCAAATAATCGTTTACTAAAGAATTCATGGTTCCGGTCCCCTAACCGAATAAAAATATAAGACAAGGCACAAAAAAGTGACTTAGAGATTTCTGTTTCAATTGTCGATTTGACAAAATCTCTTTCTCATTAACGTCATGCTATATGTGCTTAGGGAGAAAGTAAGTAAGGGTCACATGTGACATAAGTTGAATATAACGACCGATAAACGTTTTAATGGCTAAGCATTCATAGCTTAGTTGTTAGAGGGTTAGTGCGTAGAGATAAACGTTGCGAGTTCAAATCCTGCTGGATGCGATATTTTTTTTAATTTCTCCTTAATGTTACTTAATATATTTTTGTTTGTTTACTTTCTAAAAAAATTCAAAAATTTTAATACCTGTAAATACCCTTGTTAATAGATTATGACACCATTTGTCTCCAGAAAACGTTATGCGTTAAAAAAAGTCGCGTTAGTAAAATAAATCAGTATAAAATTTAAAGTATCTGTATCTTTATAAGGAATTCTCGAAATATCTGGATGTACCACTTAGCAAAACAATCGAATCAGTCATGGACTTATTGCAAAAATAGTTTCAAATAGATTTTTTAGCCAAATCCGAATCATTATGATTAAAGAAAAAAATATCCTAGCCGATCCTAAATTTTAAGTTTTAACTGACACACAAGCTAAAAAATTCTGCTAGGATCTAAATGTAGGTCAGTTCGTAATCATACCTCCCCTTTTTGGAACTCACAAATTAATTATAATTAAAAATATTAAAAACTACTTCCTTTGCAATCAAGGATATTACTAAGCAAGTAATTTTTATTTTTTCCTTTCTTTGGGTTTGCTTGTTGGTTTTGATTCCAAAACGGCCTTCTTTATTTTTAAACAGTTATAAAGTTAATTGATTTAGGAATATTTTGCATAAAATAAAAGGAAAACTATATATGTGTACTGTATACATTCATTTAGGTGTGTATAAGTTAAAACAATATTCAATTTATAACCTGATATACAAAGAAAAAATACATTTAATTGAAACTCAGAAAATGACATTCATACCAACAACTACAAATAAATGACTTTGATTTACACAAACTTTATAAAAGCCTCCAGTTATTTCTTTTATAAAATGTTTGATAATTAGTGAAGAAAAGTAGCACAAATAATTCGTTTGGAAAATTGTGTTGCTATTTATCTATGTTAATAAATATTCTCAAATGAACAACCTGCTGAACGGTAAATATGTATTGTAAATAGGTGGTTTTCTTTTATATAAGCTTTTTTTAACAAAATGTTATTACTGAAAAAGCATTTTGATTAATGAGCGAACATCAGGTGAGATTTTGATGAATGGTTATTATTTCAAAGTTGCTGTCATGTCAAATTACTTTAACAAAGCAGAATGTGGTTTATTCCTTTCATATTATTATGTCAAACTAGATTTACTTTCTTAGTATTACGTGACACAAACATTCTAAATAATTTAAAAATTATCAAATCTAACATAAATTTAATATTTGTTTTAATTTTTAGTCAAACCTTTATGAAGATTCAACACACAACTTTAGAGTACAATTCTCCTAAAATTAATTCCACACTTATTTAGTTCTTCTATAGTTTCCAAGGAGCGTCTTCGATTGTCTTAGTCCTTCTAGATCATTCCAGTACTTGGATAGCAAAAAATCCAAGTACTGGAATGATCTAGAAGGACTGAGACAATCGAAGACGCTCCTGGGAAACTATAACCAGAAGAGATCTCACACCTGAGTAAGAAAAACCTCTGAATTATAACAGGAATACTAACCGGTCACTGTCGATTAAGAGGACACATGAAGAAACTAGGATTAGTAGATTAAGCAAACTGCAGATTCTGTGAGGTAGAGGATGAAACCTCAATACACATACTTTCAGAATGCATAGCATTAAGTACCTCTAGGGTCAAATACCTAGGGTCATACGAAATAGAAAGAGAAGAATTACCTAATTTAAAACCCAATGATATCCTAAACTTTCTAAAAGATAGGACTAGAAGAGTTGCTATAAGTCTGAGAAATCATCAGAAATATAGCAAGAAAAGGGGGACACAATAGATCTTATAGGTCGCAGGTGTATCTGTTACCCTTAACTACATACATAGTTTTTCTACAGTTTTCAATTTTGTTTATATATTTGTTTAAAGCGAAAATTCTAATGTTAAGTTCTTAAGAGGTGTTTCGAGAAAAAAATTGTTACATAAATATGTAACAGAACTTACACTGGCCTCTCGTTTTTTGTTTCCTTAATTACCTATTATTTTCCTACTTTTAAATACATTAAGGGTAGTAGTAAATGGTTGTGGGTCCAAATCCTGCTGGATGCGACATTTTTACAATTTCTCCTTAATGTCATTTAATATACCAAAAATTCCCCTGAAAAATGCTGAGTTTTGATACAAATCCCATTACAAGTAAAAAGGTTTTATTTGCGATTAGTTTCGAGTTTAAAAACTTTAAACTCATCGTCAGGCTTAAGTAAAATAATTATGTCCAAAACAAAATTCAAATTAATTAAATTAAATTTTAGAATCTATTTACATAAAAAGAGATGTTCCTACTAACTTAGGTATCGACGCACGCACAGCCGTAATCGCTGATGGTAGAAACGTTAAATTTCATAATTTGAACACCCACTAAGAAGGGATTTTAACCAATTTTACCCGTAAAGGGGTGAAATGAGGGTTGAAAGTTCATATGGAAAAATCTCTAAATCGTAATGGTTTTAGCCGTTAGTCGTATTGTTTAATTTCTTGTAATTATTATTTCGTTATATAAATTATTAAACCCACCCTAGTGGTATTATTGGCATATTTGTCGTTAGTAAGCAGATTATTTTTAATCTTTGCCGTAACCACGTTTAGTGTCTGTGCTTCTAGTAGTTTTATATCTTCTCTTTAGATTAATTTACTTTCACAAATATTGTTAATTGGTTAATTTGAGATAGAGTGTACATGCATTCGTCAAGAATTCAAATGAATATATCTTAAACATGACTAAAGTGACATTGAAAAATTTACGTTACTTTTAAAGTGAAATATTTATTACATCGTCCCAAACTTTTTGGTCTGTGTTAGCGCATGTCGGCATGTCGCGTGTCGGCATGTCGCGTGGTCGGCCGCTGAGTAGGCGGCGCCTATAGTTTGCAGCAGCTGACCGTGTAGTGTATAGTATTACTCATTTGTGCCAGTGCTCCACGCTATATTATTTGTGTTTAATGTTTGTCAGTGTTTAATTATTAGAACTTTTTGCTGGTGCATGTTGTTGTTTATGGATTTATTTCAATTTTGAGTACTTGAATTTATTATTATTTAACTTATTTTGTATGAATATTAAATTAATTATTTTTTTATTTATATTCGGTCCATTCCAATTTTCCAAGTATAAAATTAAGATTGATAAAGCGATTTTTATACCCTTAATGGAATATTATTCGAAAAATTTTTAGTTAAATGTCTATAGTGTGAAAAAAGTTTCACTTTTACCGTGGTTTCATAAAACCACACAACGGTTTTTTTATTCTTTATTTCTCTTGCCCCAATGGTTGTGACTGACCATAAATAAAAAAATAAGTTTTAAGTTAAAATTTTTATTAAATTGAAATAATTTTTAGGTTCAATTTTGTTAACTTAAAAGTGCAAGAAGAATTTTGTACCCTTTAAATTTAAAAAATTCTTTTCTATCATGCCGATTTTTTTACGGACAACTAGATTATTACTTTAAAATACCAAATGATACTTAAATAATATGATTTTTTGGATGTAATTAAATAGTTTTTAAGCTGTTGGAATAAAGTGTGACAAACGAACAAAAAATATGTTTTATAGAAATGCTGTTTTCCAAAGCCATTATGGCAATGAATTTTTAAATTTAAATGACACAAATTTGTTCTTCTCACTATAACTCTAAAATGAAAAAAAATCTATCGAATTCTTGTATATAAGTTGCAATTTTAATTAAATTTTCTCCTACGATATCAAACATATACCGTTTATATGTTTATGGACGAAAATTAAAAAAAACTGTTATTACAAAGGTTGTCTTTTTAGTTATCCATATAGCCATAATGACAAAAAATATAAAGATTTTAAGTACTTTATTATTTTTCAAAAGATTGATACACTATGTATACGTTAATTCCAATTTGGTAAAACAGTTATTCACCCCCATAAAGGTGGCTGACCCAAAGTGGAAAAAATTGTCGAAATTTATGTCAAAATTAGGTGCTTTTTAGGTGCTATTTAGGTGCGCAAAACAAAAATTAGGTGCACTAACCGTTTTTAAAATATTTATGAAAAACTATGGGACCGCCAGTCTTTAACAACCTAGCTGACCCATAATAAAAAAAAAACTAGGATTGGATAATCTTTAAATTAAGTGCTAATTAAGGGCTTTTTAAAACACGAAACATGAAATAAAAAATTTAAAAATTAAACGTATTAAAATTGAATATATTGATTGTGTATGGCAAAATGTCACATTTCTTCTTGCACTTTGAACCAAAATGGACATCGGCAGTTTAAGAACAGTAAACAGAAATCGGTAAAAAATTTTTGTCCCGTAATTTTTTTAATGGATAATTAGGAAGGTCACCTCTAAAATTTTTTTTTATTTTTTTTTTAACTCGGACCGCTGATCTAAGACTTGTAACCGGTCATTTCCGGAAATGATGATTAATATTAAATACACTTTGTCAGAGATTTAAGTGCTCATTAAGTGCCATAGTTTTACGAGCAAAATAAACTGCTAATGAGCAATTTTAACTGAAAATATTTGGCCAAAGTTTTCTTGTGTCTCAACTAAGAGTATCAATCTGCACTTTTTAAGCACATAGCACATAGATCATTAAAATTTTCTTGTAATTCTATTACTAAATAATTCTCTCGTCCGAAATGAAATAAGTTTTTTAATTTTTTGACCTGGGATCACTGAGCTGATACTTCTTACCGGTCACTTCCAAATATAATAATTATTATAAAAAACTTTTTGTCAAATATTTAAGTGCTCAGTAAGAGCAACAGACTCAATAGCAGAACAAACCGCTGATGAGCCAAGTCAACTAGAAATTCTTAACCTAAGGGTGCGTTGGAGCTGTTATAAGCGACTACAGCGGCGATGAGAGCTGTGACAAAAGCAAAGCTTGTCCATCTACGCTTTGATGTGTTTATATTAAGAACTTCGATAAGAGCGCCTAGTAGGTTTAAACTAATAATGACTGATTCTAAAAAAAATGGTACTATTTTCAAGTGCTGTTAAACAGTATATTATTAAAGATAATAATTTTTAGATATTTATCTACTGGTCTGTCATTTAGAAGCTTGGCGTTTTCTTTTCGTATGGGAGTGGCTACAGTTTTCAAAATTATAAGAGAAGTAGTAAAAGTTATTTGAGCCGAACTTCAAATGTTGCATATGAAAATTCCGTGCGAAGCTGATTTTAGAAAAATAGCAAACGACTACTTTTATATTTGGAATTTTCCAAATTATAGACAGAAAACACATTAGAATTATTTGTCCTGCACATTCCGGATCGATGTTTTATAATTATAAGAATTATTGTATCATTGGATTAAAAGGATTGGTTGATGCTAATTATAGATTTATAAATGTTGATGTTGGTGGATATGGAAAACAGAGTGATGGTGGAACGTTTAGATCTTCAAATTTATTTTTGTATTTACAAGACGGGCGACTCAAAATTCCGGATGTTTTTGTTTTACCAAATTCTGAAATCAAAGTGCCTTTTACCATTGTTGTTGATGAAGCATATTCACTTTTGTCTAATTTATTAAACCTTATGGACGGTATAATTTAGATTCCGATAAGGAATATTTTAATGCTAGGTTATTACGAGCAAGAAGAACAGCAGAATGTGCATTTGGTATAATGTATTCTAAATGGAGAATTTTATTAACAGCGATACAAACTTCTGTAGATGTAGCTGATGATATTGTTAAGTGTATATGTTTACTGCATAATATTATCATAGACAAAGAAGGTATGAAACATAATCTCATAGGAAAACAAACGTTACAACCAAAAAATGCAGCCTTGAACTAGCACTGGAAGACCAAATCAAACCGCAGAAAATATTCGCAATTTATTTAAATTATACTTTTGTCAAAATCCACTATAAATTAATTTTATATAACAAGGTATACGCATGTTGTATTTGGATTAACTGCCACCTCATTCCACAATTTGTCCAGAACGAACCTATTGTGGTGATTTTTGTCTTTTTGATCCAACAATGGATATCTAACGAAAATTTCACTTATTAAAATCTATATTTTAGGCCTCCCGATTCGAGCGAAGAAAAGGTACTAACGCTTTATCACAGCTCTTATCGATGCTCTGGTCGGAATCGTGCCTTAACTCGTAGCTCCAATATAAACACTTGTATGCTACGCACTGTTTTACTTTTCTATGCTTCACTAGGATTGACGCTCGAATCGTTTGTCGCAGCTCCAACATAAACGCACCCTTAGTCTTTAACCAAGTGTGTCATTCTGCACTTTCTAAGCACTTAAAAACTGGTACAAATACCTACGAAATAATCCCATAAAATTTCCATAGTTTTTTTTTGCGCGTAGTTTCGGTAATTAGGTGACTTTTATCTCGACTCAAAACTTCTCTGCCGTTTTTTATCTCTACTCAAAATGAAGCGCACCTATCTGAATTACTCAAAAATTATTTATACCATTACTTTTCTACTCCAAGACATTTCAACTAAAAAATTCGAACAAGTAAAAAACATCTCAATAGGTAATTATTTTTTTTATTTAAATTTTTGCTAGAAATGTTCTATCTAAGAAAAAAATTAAAGTAGTAAAACAAAGGAATCAACGAATGTTGAACTAACCTATTTAGCCTTGCTTATTTTAGAGTAGAGATGGAAAACTATCATTATTTTCAACAATTATCTCTAATTGTTATTTCAACTAGTAACAATTTTTAAAAAATTATCAATTTTTCTATTAAACAATATTTATTTTCAACACTTTTTGTACATCAAATTTAGTTGTACTTAACATAGTTAACATTATTTTATAACTGACCGGTTGCAAGTCTCAGCTCAGCGGTCCGAGTTAAAAAAAATAAAAAAAATTTTTAGTGGTGACCTTCCGAATTATCCGTTAAAAAAATTACGGGACAAATTTTTTTTACCGATTTACACCTGTTCTTAAACTGCCGATGTCCATTTGGTTCAAAGTGTAAGAAGAAATGTGACATTTTGCCATACACAATCAATATACTTATTCAATTTTAATACGTTTAATTTTAAATTTTTTTATTTTATGTTTCGTGTTTTAAAAAGCACTTAATTAGCACTTAATTTAAAGATTATTCAATCCTATATTTTTTTTTATTATGGGTCAGCTAGGTTGTTAAAGGCTGGCGGTCCCATGATTTTTCGTAAATATTTCAAAAACGGTTAGTGCACCTAATTTTTGTTTTGCGCACCTAAATAGCACCTAAAAAGCACCTAATTTTGATATAAATTTCGATAAATTTCTCCACTTTGGGTCAGCCACCTTTATGGGGGTCAGTTACCCCACACTTCGGTTGACAGCTGCAAAATCACTGTTTTAAAAGCACCGATGGCTTCTTCTGGAGACTGGAACAGCTGCCCAAGCATTAATTTCTCCATCTTGGTAAACGTTAAAAAGTCGTTGGGATTATACAGAGGATGGTCTATTAATTTGATGTTTTGAAGCTCTTAAAACTCTATTTTTTAGGGGCAGTGTGAGCACTTGCATTGTTCTAATGTACGATGATTTGTCGTTGTGTGTTATCTGTCGGAGTTTCGCGATAATTTTTGGTGAACAAACACTTATATACCAATCAAAAGTAACCGTTCCTGCTCAACATTAATATGTATTAACTACGTTTAAAACCCCCTCTCTAATATCCTTTTAAACAGGTGACCAATTCTTCTGACCTACTTACCAATCATGAACAATTAGTGACCAATTAATATAGCACCAGAGAAGCTCTGAATTTTAATATTGGGGTGCTACACAGTCATATGTATCAATTACGTTTGAAACTCTGTCTCTAAGATCCTTTGAAACAGGTGACCAATTCTTCTGAAATACCGACCAATCATGACCAATTAGGGACCAATCAATATAGCACCATTGGAGCTCGGAATTTTAATATTGGTCTTCTAAACATTCATATTTATCAATTACGTTTGAAACCCCCTTTCTAAGATCCTTTAAAACAGGTGACCAATCCCTCTGACCTACTGACCAATTGTGACCAATTAATATAACACTAGAGGAGTTTTAAACCTCAAATTTCTTAATTTGAGCCGCTAGATAGTTGGCGCTGTCCCTAAAAGTCATTATTTATTTAATAACTCCGTCAATAACGCTGACCTATTATATACTGAACAATGTTGAGCAGATTGTGACCAATTAAATTTAATTTGATTGAGCTCTGTACGATCAAATAAAGCCGCTAAATTTTTTTGGATGACCTTGATATTTTAAACTCATTGCAAAAATTTTTGTATAAATGCACCAATTAGTCACCAAATATGACCAACTGGTCACCAATTTGTAGCACTGTTTTAAACCTCAAATTTCTCAATTTCGGTCGCTAGATAGATGGGGCTGAAACTGTTTTCGTAAAAATCCATTTTTCGACCGGCTTTCGCATTTCAAAAATTCCCTGTAACTACACAACTTGTTGTATTGCCATGAAACTCTGGATTTATGTCCACAAAAGATTGAGGTTGGATTTGTGTCTGGAGGTTCTATTGGTAGCTTCTAAGCGGTTCTATGCAAAACTAAAAAGACAACCACTGCTATGACAAATTGAAAGTTATTGAAAATTTTAAGATATAAATGAATATTCAAAAGATCAGGCTTTTAGTTGCTTCCCCCACTCTTATTAACGTCGGTACACTATCAAATTGAAGCAAAATTCTAACTATCTAATGATGTTACCAAAATTATATCGCAACGTGGAAATTTTCGACGTTTGATTGCACCCTCTCGTGGTGTATTGTGGTAATTTTCAAGGTCGCTTTTATAATAATATTTTTTTCTCAACCTTTTATGTCCAGTACCCTGTATATCTACATCGTTTTATTATGAGAATCTTTTAATGAAACCTACCTAGGTATTTATTACTTTTTTTATAGCATGTGAATTAACGTCCTTTTTGTTGTCATTTATAGATAATTGTGTAGATAGTGTCAGTATAATTGTACGAAGCGTAGAATAATAATAAATAACCGAAGTTTTTCATAATTAATTTGAAAAGTAACAATTATGTTGATTACAAAGATATATCGTGTCCCTTAATTGATGTTTACTGTGCTTCAAACAGGCAACAAATAATAATTATACAACCGTTAAGTCGTTTTGTCATTGTTTCTGATGTAAATATTTTTATTTGCTTCAAATATTTAATGTCACTTAAAAAATGGGATATTTTTAGATTTATCCTTACAGTCGTTTGTAGTTTGTTTAGATTCTAATTTTTAAAAGTAAATTTTCTTTATAATATTTGGTTGTGAGGATATATTTTTTTTATCTGTTAATTGTAATGTCTAATAGCACCAGCAGAATCTTTCTCATAACCTACATTTGTAAAGTTCTTGATTGTGGATACTATGGGACTACTTAATCCTGGACTTAGGGTTACACCTAGTACACAGGGAAGTATAAAAATACTCAGAAGCAGAAATCTACAGCAGTAATTAAAATGTAAAAAATTTCTTCCTTTGGGAACACACATCTCGGTGAACAAAATTTTTTAATAAGCAAAGAAAATGCCTTATAAATCTAAACGGCTTAATAAATGCACCAATAGTTAGGCTGTTATTAAGGCTCTAAACAACCCTAAGGTTTAATTTTAGTTTTGCATACAGCCGCTTAAAAAGTGCCACCAATAGAACCTGCAAACACAAATTTAATTTCAATATTGTGTTGATACAAATCCAGAGTATCGCGAAATTTCAACGTGGTCTCAGCGACGAATCAAGGCTAGGTCCACCCAAAAAGAGCAGTTACACGTCAAAACATTGATACGGTTCGTCAGCTAATTAAGTATGACCGCCATGTAACATACCGGGGGATAGAGGCATCTTTAGGTATTTTATAGACCTCTATCCAAAAGATTCTACATAAAAAACTGGAAGTTATAAATTTGGTTTCCCGTTGGATTACTTATTTGCTCACAGTAATAGCAAAAAACGGTTCGTGCCAATTGGTGGCGAAAAACATTGAAACGGTTCAATAAAGAAAGCTCAAAAAACGTTTACCTATAGTATTGTGAAGGCGATAAATGTTGGATTTACTTCTACGAACCGAAAAATAAACACCAATTTGCTGTTGGGTGTTTCACGATAAGAAAAAACGAACAAAAGTGATCTGTTCTCGAAGTGTGTCAAAGAAATTGTAAAAATCTGGTCATGTGGCAACAATTGCTTTAAAAGATTAAAGAATGGCTACTATACTAGAAGGTGTTGCGATAATCCGACAAAGCAACACACAACGGCGAATTATCCTACATTAGGACCATGCAAGTGCTTACACTGCCTGAAAGACAATCAAGTTTTTAAAGGTTCAAAACATCATATAGTTAGGCTATCCACCGTATAGTCGTTACCTAAGTCCCAACGACTTTTTCACGTTCCTAAAGATCAAAGAAGCCATCGATGCCATTAAAATAGTGATTTTGCAGGTGTCAACTGAAGACTGGAATAACTGTTTTACCAATTGGTTTCTACGAATCTTGGTGGAACATATTTTAAAAAGCAATAAAGTACTTTAAGCCTATACATTTTTTGTGTTTATGGCTATATGAAAAACTAAAGAGATATCCCTCGTTGGTTTATCAATTAGAGTCAAGTCTGGTGTAAAGTACAGTCTGGAGACGGATAAATCTATAGATTTGTATTTATCACAACTATTATTGGGAAGACAATTTTGGTGGAATATAATTATATATATCCTTATGGTAATTTTTGACTGATGATTTAATAATTGGAGGTAAGTCGTCTGGGAGTCAAGTTTTGTAGGCTTTAGAAAATCTCTTTAACTTAGTTGTTTAAAAAAAGAAAAGATAAACATTAGTTATTTAAATTAACCTTATTTGCTTTAACTTACTAGTCGTGGAAAACCATTAAAAGTTACACTTAACAATAAAATTAAACACATTAATTTATTAATTTTCTTAGAAATAGATCTAAAATTATACATTGTAGGGTTGCTTTCCCACACAACGTACTCTGTTATACAAAATTAAAAATTTTCTTTTTATAATATTTATTTTCTTGTTATGTATTTTACATGCAAACTAAATATATTTTGCTGAGGGATTACTTATTAAACCTTAAATTTTATTGGGAAGTTTTATTTTGATTATATGAACCACTTTGCTAATAATTCGTAATTAATTTTGTTTTTGATGAATCAAGGTATACACAGTATATAGTAAGTATAATTATATTGATATGTGCCAAAATATCTATGTTTAGATCTAAATATAGCAAACAAGAAACTTAAAAGCACTTACGCCGTTTTATTTAGACATAATTTGGCTGTGTTTGTTTAGGTGTAAAACTTCGTAATATGTATTAAGTGATTAAACGTGTAAATCTTATACCAAACAAGTTATCCTGGTGGGTATTTCTCACTTTCCTTGTTTAAGCTGGAAAATTCGTAGGAAAATCTCTGCGGTTGAAATATTCAAATATGCTCCACAAATTATAAGAAAATTTATTTTAATAAATTAGTTTAGTATATTCAATCGCATGATGAATTACCGTAATTAAGTCTTATTCATTTGATAAATGATACATAAATGAACGTTCAAAATTGATTTTATTCGAACTAATCTCATTTGAACTGCATTCGGTTAATCATAATCGATCAATTCAGTATTGTTTTGACTTAAAGCCATCTATTTTGTTATCTCTGATTACAAATAGAATTTAATATGTTTATTCTTACACAAAAAAATATTAAAACAACTTAAAATTCATCAAAAAATATAATCTCTTTTCAAATACTACAAACATCTACTTGCAACTTTTTGCATTTTGTTCGGTATGACAAAAGAAATGCATAATACATAATTGCATTTTTGAAGCCATGTCGAATTTTATTAAAACATGCCAAAATTCTCATTATATTAAGGACAAGATTTTCCTAATCACAGGTTTTGAGGTCTCTGAACAGGAATACGCCATCATAATTGACGCTGAAGGACCTATTGCTCAGGCTTCCTGGTAATGCTCATCGTCTTCTGGATTTTCGATAGTTTGTGACACTTAATTGATGCTAACATGTTACTCGACGATTTTTAAATTTCTGGTTACGAATATGACGAAGTATAATAATTAATATTGTTTTTTGAAAATTTTCAAGATGTCAAAATTTTCAGAAAATCCCATGAGAGAAATTTCAAATAATCGTTTACTAATTAATATCATCTGTTATTAAAACCAGCTCTTTGTTTTTTGAAATCAAGAATTTAAACATTTACAACAAATTGACACATCTACCGATTTCTACCTTTTTTGTACCATTCGCATGATTGCAGAAATTTTAGGTTGGCAATGTTGCTTAGACGCGCACTTGTACGTATCGGACGGACGCATCGGACGGACGGAATGTTTGAGAATAATTATTTAGATATTTTTAAATGAAGAAAAGCACACTTATTCGCATCGGACGCATCGTAGAGACGGAAATCCGTTCGGAATAATTCCAAAAGAATAGATGCGATACGTCCGAGTGACGTCATTTGCAAATTCGAAGAAATGTGCGACAGGTACCGACAGGATTCTAATCTGAGCAGTTCTATTTATTTACATTATCTTGAGTTTGTAAGTGCAGTATTCTTAAAAATGGATGACGGATTGTTAATATCATTAGTCGAACAATATGATGAGCTATATAATTTAAAAAATAAAGACTACAGTAATAATAATCAACAAAGACGGCAGAATATTTGGACAGAAATTGGGGAAATATTAAAACAACCAAGCAAGTATCATTTATTTTTAAATATCTTTTATTTCAGCCAAATTTTCTTCCTTGCCTAATTCTTGCAAATTGCCACTGTACACTACCTACGGGAGAACTAACAATATTCAAATGTTCCGGTGACATACATAATTTTCTTTCAAAAATCCGAAATTTTCTAACCAAAATTCCAAAACTATTTTCAGAAACATTTCGTGCTCTGCTTAATCTATAATTAAAAATTTTTTTTGCTTCATCATTCCTAACTTGATCTACAGAGTAGGGCCTCATTAAGTTTTTACTAAGCGGAAAAGCTTCATCACCTATTATAACATAGGGTAATACTTCGTTACTTCCTGGTAATTGCTGATCAGGTGGAAAGTGCAGTTCATTTCTTTGCATAGCTTTTCCCAATGCAGAAGATTTAAATATGCCACCATCTGAATTTTTTTCATAAGCACCTATATCAACCGAAATAAACCTATAGTTGGCATCTACAAGAGCTAATAAGACCCCACTAAAGGTTTTCTTAAAACAAAAATAATTTGAACAACTATTGGCTGGAGCTTGTATAATAACGTGTTTTCCGTCAATTGCACCTACAAGATTCGGAAAATTCCATTTGTGATAAAAGTTTTTCGCTATATCTACATATTTTCATCTGGAACTGGCATAAATTCTGGTTGCAAAATTTCCCAAATAACTATTTCACGCACTGTTGTATCTCCCAAGCGAAAACTAAAATGCATCGATCTGAATGAGTTCCCAGTAGCCAAATATCTAAAACACTTGTAGAGATAGATGGGTTAGAATCCGTGATAACCACCGAAAAGCTTTAAAATTATGCCAAACCAAAAGCGGACAATCTGCTTCAAATATTAAGCCTCCAAAATATAATAAAGAACTAACATTTTTAGTTCCCTACTTATTTGAGGATAAAGAACGCGTTACAAACATTAGCGAAATAAGTGAGATACCTGAAGATACGTCACGCGATTCTTTATTTGAAGTGCCAAGCTGCTCCAAAGCAACAAATAAAAAAACCAAAAAAAAATGCAACTCTACACGTAAATAAAAACTCGAAAAAGCGGGCCTATTCAGGCGAATATTCAACTAGTAGCTCAGTTGCTTCTGTCTTTCAAGATTATTTAAATAAGAAACAAAAAAGTACTTCAGCTTCAGAAGATCCACTGACTACTTTCTTTGTTTCAATGGCTCAAACTTTCAAAACATTTCCATTGTGCGATCAAATAGAAATAAAAACTAAACTCTTTAAAAGCGTTACCAATGTAGAGAAGAGAATTGCATATTCGCAAAATAAATCATCTTATCAGCAACAGCTTTATGAGGAGTCACCTTCATATCTAGATCTTTAAAAGTGTGTAGTTTACAAACTAATAGATGATCTAGATTTGGTAATATTTATTTATTTTTTATTTTAATAGAATAAATATTTAAGTTTAAAATTTTGTACTGTTGTTCAAATAAAGCATTAAATATGATAATAGTTATTAACTTAAACACACTGCTAATCTTTCTTCAGGACTTATCGATTCCCTAAAGGTAGTATTTGATTTTTCTATAGCTGGCCTTAACATATTTAAAAGATTTGAGAATTTTTCATAGGTCATTCGAAAATATTGAAAAAACTTTACTTCGTCCTTCAACAAATCTTCAAATAAGGTATGAAATTCTCCATAAATTTTTCTTTTCTTGTTTATTTCATGAATCCAAATTTCTTTTCTTTTCTTTCCTCTATTTTCTTCTTCTTCAAATGCTGTTGCAATTGCAAATATTTCTTCTTCAGAATCGCTCATTTTAGATAGTTTTAATTCTTAAATAATAAACGAGAAAGAGAGGAGGACTATGTAGTCTCGATTACCAACTAACACTAAAAAATATTCTGTGACTAAAAATACTGTACGCAAAACAAATCCGAATGTCAGGATGTGTGCGTTGCTAACAAAAATATTACGATTCGTCCGATACGTCCGTTGCGTCCGATACGAACAAGTGCGCGTCTACCTTACTTACGTAATAACCTTAATAGTCATGTAATAAAACTATTACTTAAGTCTGTATCAGGTTAAGAAATATTTTATTTAAAAAATGAGGAACGAACAAAACTCATTTTGTGTTATAAGAAATAACTAAAATGAAAATATCAGGCAAACGAAAAAACTTTAATTTTCAAATCTCGTAAGAAAATACTTTTGAAAAAAAATCGATACTATTTACCTACAATTATTGACAATTATTAAAGGTAATAATCCGTACTCTGGTTCATAGCTGGAGAAATCCGTTTTTATTTCTTGTAAATGACAGTATTTTTAAACGTTCAGCCGAACAGAGAAACAAGTGTATTTTATTAAATTAAAAATTATCTGAAAATATAAAAGGCTCTGAGACAAAACTCTATTCTCTAGGTGTTATGAGATTTTTGCTTTATATAATATGTGCCATACCATTTCAAAGAAAAGATTCATTTCCTAAAGGTTTTATTTGTTAAAAGACTCGTATTGTTAGCAATATCAATCAAGCTGCAAAAGCTTACAAATAAAAACAGTCAGAGCGAATACTATGATAAATTCTGATATTGTTCAAAGACTTCAAAAGGGTTTCCAAATGAAATCAACTAAATTTAGAATTCAAGGAGAAACGGAGAATTTTGAATCAAAAGGTAAAAGTAGGTAAAAGTATATTCTAACATAATTTAATATTATTTAAAGTTGTTAAGAGGAGTATATGAAAATATTTTACAAAAGTGTATTGTATAAAACTAAACAAAGAAATGTGGTAACGAATTTCTGTTTATGATTTGTAGTAACAGGCACTGATAAAAAAACTATTATCGTGTCAAAACATTTTTGAAATATTAAAAGAAAACAACACACACTCGTATATAGCTGTTATACCTTTGATTGGACATACCCATAAATCTGTGCTTATATTTCACGTTCATTCATTTGTTTTGTTATTTTTTAAAATACTTTTTGAACAAGGTGAATTTTTAATCTTAAACCAATAATTTACATAAAGGTAATAATATTAGTTTCAGCGATATTATACTTTTCGTGGCTACGACAATAAGATACAGAAATTCGTAAATGTGTTTTTAGTTCGCTCATAAGTAAACCACAAAAAAAAGCAAATTGTTATACGAAGGTTGTCTATTTATTTTTACATACATATAAAAGGCGAAACCATAGAACCTTCAGACACAATTCTAACCTCATTTTTTTGTTGACATTAATCCAGAGTTTCATTGCGGTACAAAAAGTCTTGTAGATAAAGTGATTTTTGAAATTAGCAAGTCGGTCAAAAATGGATCTTAGAGAACAATTTCGCACAATAATTTTTACAATTTTCAGAGAGGATTATACTAACACCAATGTCTCGCTTAAATGGTTTCTGTCTGTAGGAATGAAGCACCACACCATTTTCCGCTGGTATTGCGAATTTTATCGTGGTCGCTCCAGTCTTAGCAACGAATCCAGGCCAGGTCCACCCAAAACAGCACATAGAAAACATTGATTCATATTTGGGCATTTCAAAGACCTCGATTTAAAAGATCCTTTTAAAGAACTGGGTATTACGAAGTTTGTTTCCGGTTAGTTTCCTAAAAAACGAAACAGTTCAACAAAGAAAGCATAAAAAACTTTATAGTATTTATACTAAATCTTGGATTTACTTCTACGAACCGGAAAATAAACTCAAATCCGCGGTGTCGGTTTTAACGATGAGAAAAAACCAAGAAAAATAATCTGTTCTCGAAGTGTGTCAAAGAAAATGGTCGCAACTTTTGTGTCAAAATCCTGTCATGTGGCAACAATTACTTTAGAAGATCAAATACCGGTTACTTCCAATTGGAATATAATGGTTTGTTTACCAGAAGTTATTGCGATACTCCGACAAAGCAACACATAACGGCGTATCATATTACATCAGTACAATTAAAGTGGTCACAATGTCTAAAAGACAATCGAGTTTTTGAAACTTCAAAACATCAACTTGTTACACCATCCACCCTATAGTCCCTACTTAAGTTCGAAGATGAAGAATTCAATTCGTGGACAGCGATTCCAATCACCAGAAGAAGCCATCGCTCCCTCTAAAACAGCGATTTTGCAGGTGTCAACTGAAGACTGAAATGGTTTGAACGTATGGAAAAGTGTATCTATATTGGTTGGACATATTTTGAAAAGTGCTTTAAGCCTATATATTGTTTATCTTTATGCCTATATGCAAAACTAAAAGGACAACCCTCTTTACGTAAAATTAAAGTATGAAATTGTAAGTTTACTAGAAGAATGTGGTTTGAGAGAGCATAAATTTCGAAATAATTAATTTTTTGAAAAAATGAGAGTTCAATTGGAAGTAATAGCCATACTGTGTTAAAATGTAGCTCATTATTACAAGTATTAAACTTGTACAAAATTATATTTTTCTCTAAAAGATGACAGTTTAAGTTAATTGAAGTAACTTTATAATATAAACCTTAACATCTAGGTTGGATACATACTCGGTAGATGGCACTGTATTTTGATTTCTTGACTATTCAACACCTGGGTTGTGGGAAAACCATGCGGATGGCGTTAAATTTTAATTAAGAAATAAAAAGATAAACGAGGAAGTAAATTAAAATGTAAAAAAGTAAAAAAGAACAAAAAATGCGGAAAAAATCAACACAAAAAAATTCCACGATAAGGAGGTTTCGCAGTAAATATTTTAAACATTTAAACCAGCAATAACAATATTATGACGCCACCGGAAGGTGACGCAGTCTATATCTTATATATTTAAACAAGCAATTTTTACTAACTTAAGTACTATGGCGCTATCGTAAGGTGGCGCAGTTGCTATCTTTTTTATTTAATCGATAAATTCTAAAATATAACGACAAAAATAGTATAAACCTAAAAACTGATAACTAACGAGAAAATATAAAACAAAAAAAACGGGTGAGGCAGTCAGTGGGACTGCCGGCAGAAGTTATACTTCTTTGCACGCTCCCGGATTCATGAATTTGTATGCAAAGGATTAAGCAAAATCATTATGAGGTCGCTAAAGAGGAATATCATATTCGTGTTCAGCGACCTCAAAAACCGAGTGCACATTCATTTTGTATCCAATTTGCATTTGCACCAGGTATCTCGGAGATCATCGCCATCATTATATTCGTATTCAGCGACCCAAAAAACCCCGGGTAACAAGTGTGCACTGATTTTGTATAGAATTTGCATAAAACTCCAGAAGAAGAGGTAAATACCATGCACCCTGGGCACCAAGTGCCGCAGAGAGTTTCGGCATCATGATATTCGTGTTCAGCGACCCCAAAAACCCCGAGTACATAAATTGAACCCATTTTTAGCAATACTTACCGAGTTGTAATTTTTCTACCTATTGTCTGTTCGCTTTTCGAATGCAAATTGCAATTTACCATTTTTACATAATGAAAAAAAGCGACAAATTTCCTGATACTCTAACAAATCCAATGCAAAAAACCGCATTTCAATCCATCTTACGTTACAAATTTCGGAGGTTTTACTGATTTAGTGCTTTATTTCCTATTCGTAAAAACTCTGTTCATGTAGCTAAAAATCTCAAAAGCATAGTGCTGGATATACTGAAACCATGTGATGTAGACTACATTACTGAATATTATTATTAATATTATTAATATAAAATACTAATCTTAATATATCAACTTACGTGACAGAATTATAAAATAAGTTGTCAAACACAATGTTATACGTCACTATGATATTCAAAACATTAGATCAGACTGTTTTTTGTATATCTATCTGTTTAAATGGTATTTAAAGGACTTATAGTTATGACTAAACATGTGGTAAATATTTCATCTTTGTTTTTACCGACCAATATACCTTATATGTGTTTCTGTCTCTCTCTTACTCACACCATTACATATGTAATGAAGTTGTAAAAATTT
Organism: Altica lythri; assembly: GCA_964028335.1. NCBI lineage: Eukaryota > Metazoa > Arthropoda > Insecta > Coleoptera > Chrysomelidae > Altica > Altica lythri. Next base: position 41,609,274 of record OZ034806.1, on the reverse strand, counting down.
AAAAAAACGAAAATTGGAAAAATGACACCACTGTTATGCGGGACGAAGTATACTGGGTCACCTAGTTTATTATGTATAGTTTTTGGTAGAACAATATTTTTTATGAACACAATCACAGTCTACAAAATGGCCTAAGAAATTTTAAAGCACTTAAAACAAACTAACAATTGCTACTGAAAATTTTGCATGAAAACAAAAATGTGAAGGTATTAACACTTGCGTGACATATAAAATATAAAATATGAGGAATTAGCTGAAAATGAACCAAAACAATATAAATTACTTGATTATAAGGTAGGTGATTAATAAGTTAATCTAAACATGGATTATACATCACAATATGTTATGTACCACAAAATTCATTAAACTTATTAATCAACATGATATAAACCACACAACACTTCGGCAACACAACTAGATTAGTATCGAGTATTAAATGAATTCCGATATAATCTAAGCTCAAAAGACAAAACAAATTATGCGAAAATCAGATAATATCGATTTTTGTAAATTCAGAATTTATTTATGCTATGCTATTAACTTCTTCAAACCATCAGTGCACAATGTGTTCTTTATATAAATGGCGCAATGTTGATTTGACGTCTTCCATAAGAATTACCTAAACTTTCCTGAGTATTATCGTCACAAGGTGAAGGAAAACTCTTTTTTTCAGCTTACTGCTCTCCGCCTTACCTAACATAAATACCACCGTTTTACCGTTTTAGAAGCACTACTTTATTTCCATATCCGGCATATTAAGTTAAATGTGCCTTTTGCATTTTCCTAAATGATATTCTCGCTTGTTCTATATATATATATAAGCTTTAATATTGTTATATCTTAATACTTCCATAATTTATGAAATTTTTTTTTTTATTATTCCTAATACCTTATAGTTAGTTCTCTAATTTATTACTTTTGATATCATAGTTACATGACTATTTAATCATTAATGTCATATCTTGTGAGAAACATCAATTTGATAATACTTATAAAAAACATCATTTTAATTTTATAATTTATTATTTACTCATGTTAATTTCTTTTAGAACAACAACGTTATAACCTCACAGAGATGTAAGTATAAATTTATAATTTATTTCTACTTGCATTCTGTCACTCTTAATTTTGTAGCTCCTTGATAATGTAATAAAGTAATTACGAAAGCTTGGATTAAAAATACTCTAAAGAGTTTTATTTAACGTTAAGTATTGCTGTTTACCCAATAACCACTTTTACTAATAATTAATTTTTCAGCAAATATTACTATTTAATTATATATATATATATATATATATATATATATATATATATATATATATAAAACTGAAAGGTCGCATTATCCTGAATTCAAGGGGTGTTGTTTTGACATCTGACAGACAGAACAACATAAAATCATTTAATAATATATCGGAATTGAATTGAGTCAGAAGATATGATATCGTATTGTTACGTGAATATTGATTTTACCTAGAATTTAAATACAGAGGGTGTACTTTATATGTATGTTAAATTAAATTTGGACGAATAAAAAACGATTCTAAAAGAAGATAAGGAGTAGCAGGGCAATAAAAGTAACAATAGCAATCTCATTTTTTTCCTTATTTGTTTTATATATTGTATGATTTAGTCATGCTATGTGATCACAATACAAAATTTAACTTGTACATAAGTAGAGGACCTAGATTTTAAGTAATAATTAAATTATAAAAAAACGAAAAATAGTACAATTCAAATTTTACAGTGGAAAATGAAATTTTACTCTTACAAGTTATAAAAATATTTAATTTTCTCATTACGGTGATAATATTTATACTGTTTTCTAGTTTTCTGTCTTTTCATCATTTCCATCTGAGTTTCACTTATCAGAATTTTCGGATCACTAAGTTCTTGAAGATGCCCAACAGCATCGTTATAATAGTATATTGTTATACCAGTGTTATATTGACAGGTTTCGTAGTACGAGTACGGAATGAGACGTTTCGACGCGGCCGTTTCGACGTGGCCGATCCGACGTGGCCGTTTCGATGCGGAGACGTTTCGACGCAGAGACGTTTCGACGCAAAACATTTTTTTTTATTTTTTTTATTTTGTAGATAGATAAAAATTATTACAAAAAAATATAGTTTTTGACCGTTTATTTAAATAAATTAATTGTAATGCATTCATAACATCTAGTTCTTTTTCCAGAATAACTATCATTTAAATATCAGAATTTGTAGAGATTATTTAATGGCAATTTAATTACATACTTAAATGAAATAACTATTGTAATCTCATTTTCAGAAATTGATATGGTGAATTCCAATTAAGGATTATCCCATTTTATATACCTAAGGGGTATAAAACTTATTTGTTTTTTATTCATTTATTTATTTTATAATATTTTCTTGTTGAAAATTATTGAGTTCTTGAATTTTTTCTATTTTATCTGTTTTTGTTTCGATAACATGGAAATTACAAGCAAAAGAGGAAGATGTAAATTCTCATACGGTGGTTTCATGTACGTTTTTGAGAGAACAAGTTCGTGCAATTTAAAAAAGTTTTAGAGATGTGACCATAAAATGGAAGGAAAGCAACGCTGCAAGGCAAGGATTCATACCCAGAATGACGAGGTTATTAAACAAATTAATGATCATTGTCACGGAAGTTCCGCTGCTAATGTAGAGGCTTCAATAGTCAAAACTGTAATAAAGCGAAGGTGTGAAGAAACGATGGAATCCACAGCTGCAATAATATTTGTTTCAATCATGTATTACCTATGTAATAATAAAGGGAAAAAATACAATTACGTATTTTCGCGTGGAAACGGCCGCGTCGAAACAGCTTGCGTCGAATCGTCCTCGCTTCGAAACGGTCACGTCGAAACGGCCTCGTCGAAACGGCTGCGTCGAAACGTCCTAGACCGGTACGAGTCATTGCAATTAAAGTGTTACATGCTATTTTTTAAAACAAACCTTTAAAAGTATAAAAAAATAAATAAAATTACAATTAGACTTTTTAATTATTTATTTATGTTGGCAATCTTGACACTTATGATAAAATATTTAAAAAAATTATAAACATAGTATAAATATTGCGAATTTAAAAATATATTTATTTATCAAAAGTAAGCTATATCTAGCAATAAATATGGAACTCGACAATGAATTACACTCCAGAACTTTACAATATCGCTGATTTTTTAGAGTATTTAAGGGCAATAGCTTATATAATAAAATTGATTTTTAGATTTTAAAAATAAATTTTGATTTCTATTTGTATATACGTAAATATTTTCCACCTGAAATAAACAGTATTTTTAATTTATAAAAAGAGTTTTCACTATATCCTTTAGCAAAAACGACAAACTATAAGGAATATTTAATAAGTATTTAAACACGATATATAATTTAAAAGAAAGTAGAAAATTCTGTCGTCAAGTTGTGTATTAACATGTATGTAAATTAGACACGATCACAAATCTAATATTTTGTAATAAAATTAGACCATCCTATAAAATATAATCATAACTTTTTTATTGTACCCTACAGCGTGTTGAATTTAGAGTGGTTTTTACTGAAAAGTAAAAAAACTCCGTATAAATAGCAAAACTTTATATTGGACAAATAAAATAATCTCTTAAGCGAGCAAAAAACAAATTTAAAATATCTGCAGGGTGTTCTATCCAAAAAAATATAACTTTATACTTTAACTTTATACACAAATGGGACATCTTGCATATAATGCGGTAAACGAAAAAAAATCCACAGGGAAAACATCCACTAAACAAATCCCCAAATAATAAAAACTCGAAAGGAGAGTAAGGTTTTTTTTGGAATCCCGTGTGAAAATTTTCTCACTCAAAGAGATTTCTTGTATACATTCTATTTATTAATACTCACCACAAGCTAAATATTAGGATATTTAGAATTTTAAGCCATGAAAATTATTTTATTCGAATCCAAAGTTGTGAGCGAATTTACCTGTAATTAATACAGTTATAATTTTTCCTTCGTGGATTTGGGATAAGTGATAAACAGCAGACAAACTTAACAATTTATTGGTAAGCCCAAATAGATAACAATTTTTTAAACTAATTTACACAACTTTACTACAGTCACAATTACTGAATAACGTCTTTAAAATATCTCGTACAACAATTCGCAACTTATCGCCAGCTACCATTAATTCTTCCCCGTCCAAAGCAGTTCGTTTTATATAAAATTAAACCTTTTTAGAAATATCTCTGCAGTTATATGTCGGACAGAAAATTCTCAAATTATTTCGATGTTATAATAGCCACTAGAAATTTCGATTTCGGTCGGAAACAAACTAGTCTCTTCGAAAATTCCAAGAATTCTAACAACACCTAACACCTCCATCTGGGCAACTGGTCCGGATCGACTTGTAACAATATGTTTAAAATAGAAAGTTGGATTTTTATTTTAGGTAGAGGTTAGGTATGTCGGGATTTAGATGAATTGGGAAGCAGGATATTTAAATTTCGATTCTACTATACATCTTTAATCTTCAGACTTACTTTAAGTCATTTTAACATTTTCTTTTGTTTACATTCATAATTTTTTCAAGTTGTGATTACGAAAAATTACATAATGGAGATTAATAATATTCATTGACATTAAGTTTTAACACTTACCTTATTAATATAAGAATATTGTTTTATACATCTAGCAGAGTTTGTAAATATGAAATACTTTAATATTTTTATCGCCATTGTTTTAAATTAAGAATATTTGAAAATAGTATTATATGTTACAAGGTCGGTAGGTGACGTATTACAGCACGAGTTAGTTTACGGACGAGGCGACGTAGGAGCCGAGTCTGGAAATAAAAACGAGTACTGCAATAACACCTACCGACCATGTATCGTATTATATTTTATTTCATCCTGTTTTTATAAATTAATAAATTCATAAAAAATTTAAAAATAGTTCGTAACTTGATTAGTTAGGTACGTCAAATTACCTTAACTGTCAGTTAGTGTCAAATATTTTAAAATTTTTGTATTAATTGTTAATTCGTGTTTTAAATTAAAATAAAATAAAAAGTAAGTAATTAATTATTTTATTTTTATTTTATAGTCATTATGGTGTTTTTAGATGTCAAAAATTAAAAGTAATTGTCTTTCTTTAAGAAATCAGAGCAGTGTTGCTAGGCAACACATTACAGTACATGATACCGTAATGTTTTACTTACCGGCGCCGAATTGATTATATTGATATATGATATATATTTATTTACTGGATAGGATGAAATTAATAACTTTACTGAAACTGACGCAGATCCAATATTCAACGCGATCTAAAATTTTTCGTTCAGTTGCTTTGATTTTAGAGTAAACTCACCACAATTGTAGAAAAAACAGTCTGCAGAATTCTTTTAACTTCGCTGCTTTCTATAAGCTAAAATTAAATTAAATTTATTTCAGAACAATTTTTAAATTGCTATTTTATATTTATTTGCTCTATTTAAAAAAATACTTAAACTACAACACAAATAAACTAATTAGTTTTTAAAATATTTTTTATACGATTATTTGATATTTAGAAAGTATACAACAAAAATATTATATTAACCAGAAATTGAAAAAATGCCGTATCCGCCCGGACTCAAAGCCTTTACGTTAACCGAATAAAAATATAAGACAGGGCACAAAAGTGGATAAATGTGACATGTGACATTGTAACCTCTTTTTTCTAAAGGTGTTAAATGCTCGATTTGAGAGGTTAACTTATGCGAACGGCACTCAGGGGGTTGGAGGAGAGCGAGCGTGGATTCGATCGAGCTAGATGATGAATTATAAAAAAATGACAAGGAGTGTATTTACTAGAATAATAAAAGTTAAAAGGAACAAAAAAAGAGAAAATGAAAGAAATGAAAACGAAAGGAAAATGGGCGCCACTTATGTTTTTTATCCTGAGGATGGGGAAATATAAGAAACCCGGATGGAATAAAAAAAAATATATAAGTTGGATAAAATAACTTGTCAGTTGTTTTGGTTAAAGTTAAAATCACACACTTCTATTCATAAAACTAATAAGATAATTGTACTTACTCTTTACTTGTCCCAATGGCTAAAGTTGTATTTATGTAAGATAGAGATATAATCCATAAATCATAATTTAATACTCAAGTAAGGCTCGTTCTAGTGATTGATAAATTTGATCAGAATAACATACACCAATGAGAAAAAGAAAACATCTATTTAAACACTAAACAGAATTTATTACTCGGTGTGGTAATAAATAAGATGTACAATAAATAAAATGAAAAAAAATATCAATGTCATAAATAGTAAATCAGATTACTAAACACATTCGTGTTTAATTTAAAAACATAACTATTACTACACAATAAATAACAGCTAGGTAAATTCTTTTGTTATTTTTGTGTACTCTGATTAGCGAAAAGTGAGAGAGGGATGAAAGTTAGATAAAACGATATATAAAAAAAAAATAAATCACCTTTTGGTTTGGTTTTAACTCGAGTTAAAAAAGAGTACTTACTCAACCATTTATAATTAGTAAAAATACATATGAGAGATACAGATATAAACAAAATCTAGTAATAAAACGCTTTTATAAAAAAACTGAATCACACTCTGTGCGTCGCGATTAATTATTACTTTAAAACTTTCTACGTAGGTGTTATCGATATTGAATGCAATTAAGAGTAATCTTCACATTTAGATTAACAGTTACCGGCTTTTCAAAAAAACTGAGTAACACTCTGAAGTTTACGGTCAATAAATAACGTTAACTCTTCATACGTAGATATTGATCATATTGATTACAATTGAATCCAATATCCAAAGAAAGAAAGAGTACTCTTTTGTCTTGTAGTAAAAAATAGTAACTGGGCAATAAAAAGACTTACAAAATGGCTCCTAGGTAATTAGATCAGCTTCTAGCTTAATCTCGGAAATACGGCAAAATTCGGCTTCTTACTAGCCTCATCCACAGGTAATTATCGCAACTTTCGCCAAAACCATTAACGATAATCACTAACTAACTTTATCGGCACTAGGAACATTAATTAGCTTGTAATTTCTTAGCATAAAATAGAAAAAAACCGAGAAAACTGAAACTACACGTCTCGCTGAGATGTTATCAGCAACCCTATCACACCTAGAATAATCTCGTTAGCAACCAGAAAGGCGCCTCAGCTACCAGCGCAGGCATCGCGTAATCTTAAACGAGAAATTGGTCAATTAAAAAAATCAATACTTTGCTTAGAAAAGTCCGTTAGATTTTAACGTTCTGGAAAATTCTATGTAATATGTTGACCTTACAGGGTTGGCCTGAGTAGAAAGAAATTATAAAAAAGAATTTTAATTAATTGTTTTTTTTTTTAAAACGCTACAACATGAGTTGTAATTTTAACGACCAAATAGGCTAACTAATGACTAAGAGTTTAGAGCGTTACCGCGTTAAGATAAACGTTGCAGTTTCGAGTCCTGTTTGTATGCTTTCTAAAATTTAAAAAATACGCACAAAATATATAAAATTATATATTTAAACTTTTTGCAAAACTTATGCAAAATATTTTATACAGAACGTAAGCAATAAATGACAGGTGTTCTCTGTTCTTTTGTCCCAGATCATGTGTAATGCCATAAATATTAAATTCGGCACTTTATGTATCTTACAACTTACTAAGACCTATTTTTAATGTATACACACTGTTTATTATGTTAAAAAAAACATATCGAAAAATATAGATGTGATAATATAAAAAATCTTCCATGATTTACTTTTTGAATGAAGATTTCGCTGAAGACTAGTGATATAGGAATTAAGTCAATTGTGTGCAATACGCACATAATTTTTTTTAATTACTTTTTTTTTTTTTTTATTAAGGATGTCCTCGTAGGTATAGACCTAAATAGAAATGTACCGAGAACATCTATTGGGGCAGAAGAGGTAATTTATTAATTTGGGATTTAAAGGCCTGCAAGTTAGGACGAGTGGGGAAGACGTGGGGAGGTAAGGAGTTCCACAATCTGGAGACCCTGGGGATGAAGGAACGATCGAATCGATCCGTTTTCGATGTCGGGCATTAAACAGTATAAGGGTGCATGGAGTTGGCACGTCGCGTTGCTCTGGCTGGTCTGGCAAGAGGAGGCATTATAGAGCGGAGCTCTTCTGAGCAAAATCCGTTCATGTATCGGTAAAACAAGGAAAGATCAGCCACTGCTCTTCGGTGGGAAAATTGGGCTAGGCCCTTGGTGATACTGGTGTCGTTTATTAGTCGAACTGCCCTTCTCTGTATGGCATCCAGAACTCCGAGCCTTGACGGAGCCGCCGAACCCCATACATGCGAGCAGTATTCAAGATTAGGCCGTATTTGGGCTTTGTAAAGAGTAGCCAAGTTGGATGGAGAAAAATATTTCCGTGCTCTAAACAGAAAGCCTAATTTCTTTCCTGCTGCAGTTGCTATGGATGCAATATGCTCGTTCCAGAGTAAGTCCTGAGAGATCGTTATACCAACCAGCGTAATGGAGTCGCCCGCTACTAGTGTCTGATCGTTGATGAGTCGCATGTTTGCCTCTTGTTGGATAGGCAACATGTCTTTGTCTTGGAAGCGTTGAAATTAACAAGATTCTTTCTTCCCCACTCGTCTACAATTCTCAAATCTTGATTGATAGAAGCCGTTGTGGATCTTCTGTCCTCTTCCAGAATATCTAGAGGTATGGGACGGTTGTGCGCTTTGCTACAGTGTAGGTTGCTGTCATCTGCAAAACCATGTATCGGGTTATTAGTGGCTTCTAGTAGATCATTAATATGTAATAAGAATAGAGTAGGAGCTAGAGCCGATCCTTGGGGAACTCCAGCGTTGATCTTGTAGAGGTTGGAAAAATGTTCATCTACAGCAACTTGGATGTGCCTATTGGAGAGAAAGTTGGATATCCATCTGCAAAGGTTTTGCGAGAGTCCGTATGAAGGCAGTTTGTTCAAAAGAGCTGCATGCCACACTTGATCAAATGCTTTTGAGATGTCCAGTGATACTAGTTGAGTCTCTCCATAGCGGTGGATGGCATCACTCCAGACATGAGTTACATATGCTTTATAATTGTGTATTGTGTTTAAAATAATGTGGGTTTTATCAAAATTAAAGAACAATGCTACAAAATTATATAAACAAATAGTTAAAATTTTATTTTTCCTTCCTAATTAGTTTTTTTAGTCAATTGAATAAAATTCAGAAAAATCAGCAAAATATTCTATAACTACATAAAATATCGCTTTTTATGTTTTAAAGGCCATTAAGTCGATTTATAAACCATAATTGGGCTTACTCACCCCGATAATACGTTTTTACAATAAGGAATAGGAATAGCATTTTAAAGGAAAAAGTTTGAACAAAAAGGTGTTTGATCTACCAATACTAATGACCCATTGGTAAATATTAAATTAGAATTATATTTCCTTTTTACATCTATTTATTTCTTGCTATTTTTCTCAAAACTTTGTCAACCACTAATTGCGTGATACGAAAGACGTTTAGTTTTATGGGGTTGTATTAAAAAACTTGGCCTTTTATAAAAACAAGCATTCTAACATTTGTAAACCCTTAGAGAATCAGAATACCTGCATTCCAATTAATGTTGCTATGTTTTTAGATCGTTTTATCCACTGTAAAAACAAATTAAAAAGTTTTTCAACCCAGCAAATATCAAACGCGATGCTTCTACCTTTGCATGCTTATTGTTAACGGGGATTTATTTTTCAAAATTTTTGATACCAAATTAAAGTAAACTATAATATCATGGACGTTCTTATACGAAATATTAAGTTGTTAATTCCACATTATAATAAAATTATGTCATTAACTGCATCGGTATTTCCGGGTCGTCAAAGAAACTTACCTTTATTTTTAATGATGGACACATAAACTTTTAGATTTTTCGGGATCTTTAATGAAAAATTGACCTCTTTTTTAAATTTCACTCCGACTTTTTACGGTTGCCAAAAACGAAATTGATGGTCGATAGTATTAGGCATATTTTTTAAATCTGTTTATTTCTTAACTCCTTTTAATACAGGTACTTTATGATAATACCGTATTGCTCTAATTTTTCAATTTTCACCATACCGGTTGACATTCTGTTTATTAAATATTATTGCACAACTCTGATTTGGCTTTTTGACGTGAAAATTCTTACAGATAAGTGTAATAAATTATTCTTTGTTGCAATGATAACACAATTTTTTAGGGTTCTGTTACTAAATGGCAAAAAACGGAACCTGTTTTTCCGAAACTTTAAAAGCGATACTGTTGAAACTTGGTAAGTAGATGGATTCTGTAAATTGACTTAAGATTTTACACAATATAGAAAAAATAAATAAATTTTAGCTGTTCTCCATACTCAAAACTGATAAATTTTTTTCATCAAACACATATGTGTGTGGTCTCTATGGATAGTTCTGTAAAAATGATAATTAGGTTTCCAATATCATTTTTTTTTAAACTGAATAGTTTCCGCGAGAAATACTTCCAAAATGGTAAAATGGGTGTTCCCCACCTGTAACTTCTGAAATAATAGAATTATAAAACTAAAAAATATATATAATGTACATTACCATATAAACTTTCACCGAAAATTAGTTTGACCGAGATCTAGTAAGTAGTTTTTTTTCATCGATCAAAGTTACAACGAATTATAAGAACTTTTATGTTGTTACTTGCTGCTACGGAGCCCTTTATGGGCGCCATTGTCCGCTTTTTTTCCTTGAAATCGACCTACAAACATTATATACAAAATAACGAAATTTCAACTAATTAAAATTTGCCATCGTATTATTGCTATAACTTAACATTAGACATTACAAACCACTCCAAAAAAGGTTATAGACGAAAAATTTACATATTTAGCTTAAAATAATCTAAAAATTAATATTAGGCATTGATTGTAATTTTAATAATTCTGTTCTCATCATATTCTGCTTTTGCACAATAAAAAAATATTCACTTCGAAACAGCACTAGGTCGAGTATTTAGCTCGTTCTTGTAATAATATACAAGTTGCATTAATATATGTTAGATTTAAATGAAACCATAGGCATGTAGATATATATATTCATCACAAACAGCAAGACATCTTCAGCATCTCATACCCTAAAGCAGTGTCTGTATGTGCGTCATTGCTTATATACATGTTATGTAAACTATCTTAAGCTTATGTTTTAATTTTTTATCTAACAAGTTCTTACAATCAATTAAAATTTTATCAACTTTGTTAAACTTAAAAAATAGAACCGTTCGAATAAAAAGCTTCTTTGATCAAGTTTTAATGCAGTTCTTTTTAAATTCATTTATTTTACAAACGAGACTTGTTCTATACTACAGTAGTTCTATCACACGTTGATAAAATATTTTTTTACGAAAAAAATTTTTTTTCAGTGTCTTTTACGATTGATTTTTACTGATTACTTACAAACAGTACTGTACCATACAAAATTGACCATTTTACTAAAGGCTTTTGTGACAACAGATCCAGTATCACAAATAAACAGGCGGCAATATGTTACAAAACAAAAAGCTTTGTAGGCGCACAACTTTTGTTTCGCTTGTTTAATTTTACGTTTATACGAGGACTGTCCATTAAGTTCCACTCACTTATTTTAAAGAACTCCCAACGAGCGAGACGAATAAGAGGGGCGTACATAATATTTTGACCTTGGGTAAAAATTTCAGGCAGCTAAAACAGCCAGTCTCGTTGTATTTGTCGAATAAAGAGAACGCAAAAATCAGTCACGCAGAAAAAAGAATTGACCACAGAAATTGACCAAATAGTGAATTTAAGTCCGGAAAGTCTGCGTCGGAATACTATGAAACATTGCAGAGTTTCTGAGTAGTACAGATGTAGTACTTACAAAAGGGTAGGGAGAATGCTAAAGATCAAGAGACCGTCGGGCGACCAGTGACTTCAAAAAGTAACCAAAATGGTAAGAAAAGATCGTCGATTAAGAATCAGGGCTATCGCTATTATGTGAAATGAACAAAGAAACTATGAGACAAATTTTGTCTGCTGAATTTCTTGTCAAGGGCCATAACTTGCGAGGAAACTATAGCTACCGGAAGTCTCTAACTCTTCGAGAGCCAAAATAGCGAGGATGAACAAAACCAAATTCAAAACGCTGTTGATTGTTTTCTTTGATGCACGGGGTATAGCCTACATGAAATGGGCATCACAAGTTTGGACACGTAATCAATTTTACTATGTAGACGTTTTACGAAGACACCGAGAAAAAAGTTGCAAAAAAGCCCAGAATGTGGAAAAAGAACCGCTGGATCCTACATCAAGACAACGCGTCGGCTCATAACGCACTGTCTGTCAAGAACTATTTAGCCAAAAACCAGGTCACAGTTTTGGAATTTAGCACCCTGCGACTTGTTCCTGTTCTTAAAAATCACGTCCTGCTTAAAGAGAATTTGCCACTAGTCTATAGAGGATGTAAAACAAAAATCGGCGCAGCTTCTCAATAGCCTGTTGGAAAATTTCCTGTAGCACTGCTTCGCACAGTGAAAGGTACGCATGGAGAGGTATCAGGATATGGATAAAGAGTATACCTACTGAAAGTGATAAATTGAAAATTTTGAAATAAAGATGATACCTAATGCATTAGTTTTAAAGTGAATTTCTAGATCTTGAATGCATATATTCATGATTAGTTACTTATAACGATCTTAATAGATATCTCTAGTACAGCGTGATTGCATTCTTGCAACATTTGTGTTCACCAATCAAAACAAGAATTTCTTGAATGATTGTTAAAGTACGTGGTATCTAATGCGAATAAACCTTTTTGGCTGCATGCACTATTAAATGTATGCGAGCAGAATTAATAAACAAGCGTAACTTAATTTTATTGTAAGTAACAGATTGTTCATGTAATACCATTTCACGCACAGCATGTATTTTTTTCTGATAAAACAACTGATTTTATCCTATCCTTAAGTGTTAAAATTTAAAAAACATTAAAATATGAGATTGGAGCGACTTTATCAAAACAATGTTGTTGGTTTTATCCTCTTCAAGTCGATAAAAATGATCACACGCAGTGGATCACGATTTAACATCATTTTTTGGCCAAGATGAATTTTTCTCGTATCCTGAAACAAAAAAAAGCAAGCATCTGTTGGTTAGTGGCCAGAGCGTTACCACGTAGAGGTAAAGGTTTCGAATTTGAGTCCTGCCGGATGCAACATTTCTTCAATTTCTCCTGACAAAATGCTGACTAATTACCAATGCTTAATGTTTGATCTTTACATTTTTTTTAAGAAGCTGTTTGATATAAAGTCACTGGTCATACTGCAGCCTTATTAGGTTTATTGAATTATTTTATTGGTTATGGCAATCATTCCTAGTTATTGTACACATTTTTAAAGGTCTAAACGATGGAGGCATTTGTTTGTGGAGTCTTTTCGTGGGGTCCAAAAACTGAATGTGCTTGACCAGATATGTGTTTCCGGTGATGGTTGTGTTGTCTACAAATCCAGTCTATAATCTAGCTTTGTATCATACTTTTTGGTTTACCAAGGACTGGATCTGTACCATATAATATTATCGCTAATCGATTAATTGCAAGATTATCAACCTGACCGTTAACTTTTAATCTTTTTCGTTTTCACACCTAAAATGGTTTAACACTGTTGGTTTTGTCAGAACATCGTGTTCGGCATTCGTATACTAGTCTGGAGACCATATTCGACTCAATAGCTGCCTAACTCTCTGTACATAAATTGATCCGTTTAGATTTTTAAGCCCTCAGACTTTTTTTCCTGCATGAAACACGATGTGTGTTTCTAAAGGTACCGAAATCTTCCCATTATTGCTGTAAATTTCTGCATACCTACGAGGTGTAATACTGAAACGTCTGATAAGTGCTGACATTGCTCACGTTGTTATATATCTACCTGGAATGTTTTTTAGGCAGGAAACCATATGGTTGAAGTTTCGTTTACTTTCCTGCTTTATTTTGTTGTGCCCTGATCCCACCGAAATGTTGCTTAGATATACTCTTGCAGTTTGTGGAAGCTTATCCTTGTGTGACCCATCAAAATAATGTGAAGAGGAGGCAAGATTAACAGAATTTCTATTGTTTCTCGTCTATGATTTATGTAGGCGTATTGAGGTACTTTTGACAACACATTTTAAAGACGACACAATTTTTCTATTTTTGTCAAAATATTCACAAAGTTTCACCTAACTGATTGTTAAAAACAATTGATTAAGTGTTATTTTCACACATGTGTCAACACATTTGCCAACTTTAGTTAAAAAGTGCTGCCATCTTCATAATTAGTGTGGAAACTTTTCAGGCAACTCTCGTGTAATAAGCTGATAGCATCCTTTCCTCATGACAATAGCAGAAATGATTTTATTTTTAGGTAAATGGCTCTTTATACAGCACATAAATAAATATTACATAATAACGATATTGTATTACACACAAAATCCCTTGTAATCCGTTTTCTATTTTGCCGTTGTATGGCTATAACTTTCTTGGTAGTAAATTAAACTTATATTAAACAGCTTTACATGGGAGAGTAAATCCAGTTTCCTTTTCACACATCAATAAGCATTTGGGATAATTTACTCATAAAAGTTTTTGGATACAAGTGTTTCTAATTAGAAACTCCTGATGTAGTTAGTATATTAGTAATTTTTAGGTATTTAACTTCTTTATAAATTTATGTTAGCATAAAAAACTAGAGAATGTAAATTATTCTGTATTTAAGATTTAAACTTTATGTATTGTATTTATTGATAATCAGTTAAAAATTATCGAGTAAATAAAATGTGTTTAAAGTATATAACTTTCTCCAGTTTTGTTTTAGAAACCGTTTGTATAGTCACTTGTAGTACTGCAGACTGGTTAGCCCAGTTAATGATAACCATTCCAGGATATTCGTACCCTGTACTGATTATATCTAGACGATGGGTGCCATATGTTTGCCTAATCAATCTAAATTGTCCAATAACTGAATGCCCTCTGGGCTCCAGCGCCTTGAAATGGTACAGTATAAGGTTTACTGTTTCGGTTTATATAAAGCTGTAGTATTTATGAAACAGTACCATGGCTTACCGTTACAAATTCTGCGATAACCCATTGGTGATTTCTGCTTTTCATTGCCTTGTAATTCTTCTTGACCTGGCACCCAAAGTTGCTTGACACTTTTATGTTCCGTTACAATATCGAGTTCTTCTTGGCATTCGCATACTAAAGACTTAAGACCTCAAAAGCCGTTTGAATATCTGTACATATATTAATGCACTTATATTCAAAAGGTTTAAATCTTTTGCGGATTACAAGGTTAAAATTTCTGAAATACAGGGGTAAGGGGATCTAGAGCTACATAATTTTTTACGTTTTTGTCACTTTACATTGATGTTTAATGCTCGCATTGTGCCATTCTTTACGTTAATTTAATTAGTCTTGCATTTAAAAACTAGGTGGTCATGCCTTTTCTACTTTCCTGTTGAAATTTTTGGCATCCTGCTTTTTCTGAATCCAGTTCAATGGGAGATATTTGGTTAATTCAAGTAATTTATTTGACCTATGCTTAGTCTTCAGATACTGTCAGAAGTAGGTATTGTTTTAATGTGTTTGGATTTTATTTTTTCTCTTTTATTCAGTGTAACTAAGTTTAGCTCCTTTAACCCTTACTCATTATTTGTGTTTTCGTCGCATAGGTATTTCGGGAAAAATCATATTGTTTTATTAATTTTTATTTTAAATTGTGCATTTTATTACTCGTTTCAAATGGTCACCACCATAGAATTATAATTAATTATTTGGCAGCAAAAATTAATATAACTTCTACCAGTTATACCCACTACAGTCGAGTCTCGTTATAAGCCCGCTCGTTATGAGTCCGTCGTCTAGGACTTCCACAGAAGACCTTTTCCCTCCATAAGGTGAAAAAAAAATTATTTAAGTCTCTCGATATGAGACCGCATCGTTATTAGAATAAATTCAGCGTTAATTTATCATATAAATGCTATTTATTTTTTAAAAAAGTAGGGGAAATTCAACTGAAGAACGTTGCCTGTGTTAAAGTGTGGGGGTACATAAATTCTTAGAATTATATTCCCCTACACCCCTGTGAGCGGGTTCATAACGAGACTCGACTGTATTTTCAAATGAAATATAATGCCATACCAGGGGTTGAAGTCAAGCGACCATTAGCAAACGCGGTGTTGCCATCAGTAAACACGATATAGGACGCTCGTCCGTGTTTTAATGTATTAATGTATATAATCAGGTTATTTAATGTATTTTTCTTGAGATTAATTTATTAAACCAATGTTTCTTAAAAACGTTGTTTTATCGATGAAAGTATTGTCCTCGCTTAATTCACAATAGATTACATTGTTGCCGATACTTAAAAATGTCGTTAAGTATGAGTAATATATACAAAGTTGCTATAATTTATTACTGAAGATTTATTGAAATATTAAGTACCGAGATAATTAATTTATATACTTTTTAAGAATATTTTTATATTATGTTTCTAAGAGTATCATTAACTAAAAATTGAATATTAAAGTAGTTCATTTTTATAATATCTAAATAACCTTAGGAATTTTGGAAAATAAATCAATCTTGATTTGAAAGCCGGTCCCTTTGATAGGATAAGGAGTCGTGTTTATGTTGGTTAATTGTGCTTAGATAAACTATACCCAATTTCAAAGTACCTACTTGATACGAAGATTTTTTATACTGTTAGATAGCAATAACATATTTAAGGAAATAATAAAAAATATTGAGGAATCAGATTGGAAGTTTTCACTTAATCAATTTAAAGAAACATTTATGTAATAAATATTTCGGTATTCTTTTTTTATATTGAAAATATTGTAACGAGCGAGACTCCCTGAGTACGCCTCTGTCTGCCTGATAGCGCTAGGTAAGCAACTGATTCCCGGAAGTCTAATAATCGAGATAATTCCTGATCATACGCGCGCTGACAAGACCTTCGAGAAAGTGTTACCGAACGATGTTCTGGAAGCGGTGAACAGCTATATAAGCTGAGATGCGGCGGACAACAGGGAAGTTGAAAAGTTTATAGCGAGTAGTCTAAATATTCGAGCGAACTACGAAGTGAAAATAAATAGTGAATATAAATCGAAGTTAATTGTAGTACATAAATTAGTGTGTTATAGTTAGTTTAGTTATTTAGTTATAATTCGTTTAGTTTATTGTGTGTGTAAATAAATTAGACATTTTCGTTCAGCAGTGATTTTATTTTGAACCCCTAGAACGTAACAATTGGTGTCAGGTGTGGGGTAAATTGAACTGCTGTGTTAATTTAAATTGTGGACTTCATTAGTGAATATTTTGTATGCCAGTTACGAGATCACAGACGAAGAAAATGGATCAGGCGACAATGGAATTTTTCCAGCAAGCCCTTGAAAAAATGAGCTTGAAAATGGAGGAAAACACAAATAAAATAGAAGAAAATACTAGAAAGATAATGGATGAAAACACCCAGAAAATGGAGAATAAAATGGAAGAAAACACCCAGAAAATGGAGAATAAAATGGAAGAAAACACTAAGAAAATGGAAGAAAACACTAAGAAAATGGAAGAAAACACTAAGAAAATGGAAGATAATTTGGGAGATAAATTGACATTTATTGAAAATGAGTTGAA
Organism: Altica lythri; assembly: GCA_964028335.1. Lineage (NCBI taxonomy): Eukaryota > Metazoa > Arthropoda > Insecta > Coleoptera > Chrysomelidae > Altica > Altica lythri. The sequence continues at coordinate 41,591,608 of OZ034806.1, read as the reverse complement.
GAATAATTACTCCAAACTGGAAAATGAGATTGGAAGCGTAAAAGACGAAATTGGAAGCGTAAAAGACGAAATGGGAAACGTAAAAGACGAGATGGGGAACGTGAGCGATAAAATTGGAAAATTTGAAGACAGGGTTGGAAAATTTGAAGACAGGGTTGGAAACATTGAAGGCAGATTGGTTAATATGGAAGAAGAAATGCAAGTAAAATTGGAAGAACAGGTGAAAACCATGGAAGAGCGATTGAGTAAGAACTTCAGCAAATATTGTTCGGTTAAGCTGGGAGAACGGGGTGAGCCAGGCCGAACAAAGATCAAACCTCCAACTTTTGATGGCAAAACACCCTGGAGCACATACCAGAAACAATTTGAAGCAGCAGCCAACGCCAACTGCTGGGACGATAAAGAGAAAGCAACTGCCTTAATTGTTGCATTAAGAGGAGACGCACTGAATATCCTTCAGACCATTCCTGTAAGTCAACAAGGTGATTATAAGACTCTGACAAGTAGACTGCAAATGAGATATGGTGATGCACATCTCCAACAAGTGTATCACGCACAAATCAAGAGTCGCCATCAGAAGAGTGCAGAAACCTTGCAGGAATTCGAAGCAGACATAGCAAGGTTGGTAAGGCTGGCCTATCCTTCAGCACCGGACAGCTTCCTAGAACAACTTGCTGTCCAGACCTTCGTCGATGGGTTGAGAGACACGGAGACTCAGCAGACGTTGAGGTTGGCCCGACCCAAAACCCTAGATGACGCTCTGGCCCATGCCCTAGAATTTGAAGCTGCTAAACAAGCTTCTCACAGAGGACAGAGCAAAGTGAGACAGCTTGATGATTCGCCAGTCTGCGACGATAGAATTAAGGAAGTAATTCGCCGAGTTCTCCAGGAGAAACGTAATGGCGGACCAAGATGCTGGAACTGCGGCGAAAGACGACACATTCAGCGTAACTGCAAGAAGCCGGTTAAACCACAACGCAAAGAACAGGAATATCATTTTTCTGTGGAACGCCGGGCCCGGAAGTCACATGGCAACGCTGACGCATTATCTAGAAGACCTTGTCCTTCCGACTGCAAACACTGCAGCAAAGCAGAAGAGAAGGAATTCTGTTTAAGAACAACCGTCGTGGATCTAGATTGGCTACCAGAATCCCTGAAGCGAGACCAAGAAGGTGACACCGAACTAAAGATGTTGCTTGACTGGAAAGCAAAAGGACAGAGACCAAGATGGGAAGAAGTGAGTCACCTGAGTCCTAGGGTCAAGTCCTACTGGGTGCAGTGGGACTCCATCATTTTAGAGGATGGATTGTTGAAGAGGTCCGTCGAGAATGACGAGGGTACTGCAGCTAGGACTCAGCTGATAATTCCCCGGAGTCGGACGACAGAAGTATTGGAGAAACTTCATAATGGAACCTCCGGTGGACACTTCGGCATCAAGAAAACGTTGGAAAAGATCAGAGAACGTTTTTACTGGGTCAACTGCAAAGAAGACGTCAAGGACTGGTGCCGAAAATGTAGACTTTGTGCTTCAACGAATGGCCCAAGAGGAAAACGACGAGCGCCAATGAATCAGTATAACGTAGGCAGTCCTATGGAAAGAGTTGCTATAGACATCGCAGGCCCATTCCCAGAGACCGACGATGGGAACAAGTACATATTGGTGGCGTCGGATTACTTTACCAAATGGGTTGAAGCACATGCCATCCCAAACCAAGAGGCCTCGACAGTGGCAGACGTGCTGATAAAAGAGATGTTTAGTCGGTTTGGAGTGCCACTGGAGCTACATTCTGATCAGGGACGAAATTTCGAGTCTGGCCTATTCCAGAGCATTTGTGAAATACTCGGAGTCAAGAAGACCAGGACAACGCCTCTTCACCCACAGTCAGATGGCCTAGTCGAAAGAATGAATAAAACTGTGGGAAAATATTTGGCTAAAGTGGTCTCTGACCATCAAAGAGACTGGGACCGATACCTTCATCTGTTCACCATGGCCTACAGATCAGCCGTACAGGAGTCTACTAGAGAGACACCAGCTTGTGTCATGTTCGGCCGGGAAATAAGATTACCCTGTGACCTAGAGTTTGGATGTAAGCCCGGAACAGAGATAGCTGGTGAGGACTACGTGAGCACATTGAGGGGCAGGCTACACTACATTCATGAGAAGGTCCGACAAAACATACAAGTAGCTAGTGACCGAATGAAGACCCGCTATGACAGCAAAGCTACAGAAGGTGGTTTTAACGCTGGAGATTTGGTCTGGCTGTACAACCCTCAGAAGAAGAGAGGATTATCACCTAAGCTACAGAGGAATTGGGAGGGTCCATACAGAGTGGTAAAGAGGATCAATGATGTAGTGTACCGTATACAAAAACTACCAAGGGGCAAGAGGCGCGTGGTCCATGTAAATCGGTTGGCGAAATACGAGGCGGACTACGACGAACAAGACGAGACCCATCTGAGAAGGACGACCAGCCCAGAGCATGTTGAGATGAGTTTCGACCAGTTTATGGAGAACTATGGTGGAACTGGGAAGGCACGATTCGGAGTTACCACCGAGCAGCAGCAGGACCTCTTCTCTGTGCCTGGAGATTATTCCCTAGCCCATTGTGTCGCCGAAGATCTGCGTATGTCCAGGGGAATAGCATTAGTCTTCAGGAAGAAGTTTGGCCGTGTATCTGAGCTCTCCAGACAACAGCCTTATCCCGGAAAAATTCTAAGTCTCACTGACGGTCATCGTCACCTCTTCTACATGGTGACTAAGAGGTTTTCCGACCACAAGTCCAGCTATAGGAGTATGTGGAATACCCTGCTAAACCTAAGAAACGAACTCACCAGGTTGGAAGTGAAGAAGCTGGCTGTGCCTAAGTTGGGTTGTGGTCAAGATCAACTCAACTGGAGAGTCGTCCGGAACATGCTCGAGGTGCTTTTCCATAAGACAGGAATAGAGATACTCGTGTGCATTTTCAACCCGAGCGGAAACACAATGAAGGAGAAGACTGTGGATTGCTATTTCGAAAAGCAAGGGAGCTGCAGAAAGGGAGATGCCTGTAGGTTCAGACATACTAACCAAGGTGTTCGGGGACCGAACGTCTTAAGGAGGGGGCAGTGTAACGAGCGAGACTCCCTGAGTACGCCTCTGTCTGCCTGATAGCGCTAGGTAAGCAACTGATTCCCGGAAGTCTAATAATCGAGATAATTCCTGATCATACGCGCGCTGACAAGACCTTCGAGAAAGTGTTACCGAACGATGTTCTGGAAGCGGTGAACAGCTATATAAGCTGAGATGCGGCGGACAACAGGGAAGTTGAAAAGTTTATAGCGAGTAGTCTAAATATTCGAGCGAACTACGAAGTGAAAATAAATAGTGAATATAAATCGAAGTTAATTGTAGTACATAAATTAGTGTGTTATAGTTAGTTTAGTTATTTAGTTATAATTCGTTTAGTTTATTGTGTGTGTAAATAAATTAGACATTTTCGTTCAGCAGTGATTTTATTTTGAACCCCTAGAACGTAACAATATTAATACCTCAAAAAGATATATCTTATCATAAATAATAATTCCTTAACAATAAATTGTACTAACATTAAATTTTCACTAAATGCTGTATGCTAAATGCAGTCTTACAGTGAGTTTATAATCTAAAAATTTATATAACGGTTAATTATATAAAAAAAATATATATTGTCTTTCAGTAGAATAAATTTTATATAATAACCAATTTGATATCTGATTTTATAATTTAATAACAGAATTTAGCATTTTACTAAATTACCAGCTTCTCTTTTTGATAAAACAATGAAGGGTTGTTTGATATTTTGCAATATTGTGATAGTATAATGAGTATTGTCTGTAAACCTGTTCAACTCATCAAAATTATCAAAGTTTTTTACCGCACACGCACAAAACAATATAAATTTTAAGGATTGTGTCTATAAACGATAATAAACATATAAGCCATTCACTTTTTATTTCCATCTCAGTAGGCTCTGTTAGTTACATGAAATTCGCCCAGTATAATACACGTCTGTTCATATTGTTCTGTGGTCTTATTAATTGTAAATACGATGTTGTCACGTCTTCAATAAAAATATGTGTATTCATTACAAATATCTTAAGTAATTAAATCTGCAAACCAAATTTAAAACTTGCCGAAAATAAGTCAATATATTTAATATTAAATTGAATAGGTACTAAAGTAGATACGTCAGTTTTCCAGTTAATATCCAAGAATGGTCTATTTAAATTCACATGAATTTTGACCGATATTCAAAATAACACATTCCTTTGCACAGAACAGATCCCTGTTTATAGTCAATTATCATATTATATTATTGATCTAGAACGAAAATAGTTATTATCCTATCAAGTGCGGAAAGTTATACTTTCCCGCAAGAGTTAGGATCAATATTTTTTCTACAAGCATAAAAAAGATACTTTATTCATTTTTTAAATTTTATTTTCAACTCCTAACAATGTAACAAAATTTTAATTTGTGACAATTAAAGTTTGTTGTTGCTTTGAGTAACGTTTACAGAGGTGTTTTAATAAATTATGATTTTTTTAAGAACAAACATTTTAAAAATCTCTATTTTTATGCAAAATAATCTTTTTTTTACTATTTGTATGTAGTAGGTACAACAACATAAAAGTAATAATACAATAATTTTCCAAAAGGTTATTGAAGGACATATTCATTTAATAAAAAAAGAAAGATATATTTTCTGAATTAAAATGCGTGCGGAAAAGTGTTGTTTTACGCATGCTTGTAGAAAAATATACTTTTATATTTACATTTTATTACAAATAAATAATATAAGTAAAATTCAAAATGTAGCACATATACATATATTAATAAAAACGTTTAATACAACTTTTAAATTACTCAAGCAATAGTAAAAGATCCTTTTTACAAATGTATAATAAAACTTTTAAATTATTCAAGCAGTGGTAAAAAAAATTATTTCATCAGTTTTGAGTTTAACATAAAAACACAGTACTCAAAGTCTATAGGTATCCATCTTTTTTAAAGTCTTCTATTTTACATCCAAATGGCATCGTAGTGTAACATTATTGTATTAGTGGCTGTAGGATAATAAAATTTCACATCCAATGGGTTAATTGAGGAAACTATACTCCAGTAAAAATTTGATTTTCCTGGTCCGCCCCATATAAAAAATAAACTTCTCAAATGTATCAGTTTTACATCCTTTATCTGCGACTTTCTCATTATTTTTCAATCCTTCTTTGATAATCTTCCGTATTTTCGATACACTGATCTAAAAAAATTAAGCATTTAGAATGTTTGTCATATTAATTAGATTCAAAAAATATACCTCAGTTACACAACGGTAGTTAAGAGATTTAAAAATATTTAACAAAATTTTGAATTAAATTATAGTTACAAAAATGTATAATTTCGAAATTTGAAATCTGACAACATTGTATATAATTTATTATGATATCTGTCAAAAAAGGTTATGTGTTCTTTTAATAATATAAATTTTATTTAAAAAAGTGATACATATTTATAAATTCATTACAAAAACCTCTCTCAATTAATCTAATGCAAAATATATAAGTTTATGTTAGCGACTAGCATTGATTTAAAAGAAATACACATAAAATCGTACTTACTTGAAAAACCTCGGCCAATTGATTTATAAACACTCTCACAGCTGTTAGCTTGTTTCCTAAACATACCATAACATCTAACGATGCTGTTGTGAATTTCTGTACTTATTTTTTTTGGCATTGTATATTGAATCTAAGAAAGCATCAAATATTTCGTTATTGAATCTTCAACAATTTTACCTTTGACAATGTGCTGTCAATATTTCGACAGTAGGTACCAACCCAACAAATTGAAGTGCCAATCCAAGAAATAAAATGCATAGTCTACTGAGATTGAAATAAGAAGTGAATGAATTATAATCGATTTTATCAGACAGTTTGTTCGTTGATTTTTTTTATAAATGTTCTCAATAAATTCAGTTTTTAACTTATTATAGAAACTGGTCTTATGTCTATAATTTATTCGTAAGAAATAGTAAGTATATTATTAGACGAGCGTATAACGGTAGCTTTTGTGCACGAAGAGAAAGTCTTCAACACGAGCCGCAGCTGAGTGTTGTAAATCATCTAAAACAGCCATTATACTTTGTCCACGACAAAATTACTAAATAAACAACTTTAAAATTTTAAATTTGCGCTAATTAATGTAATTAAGGTTTCAAATATATATGATTTACACTAACTACGATCTAAATCTATCCGGTCAAAAATTTGTAGCCAATCCGCGGCAAACAAAGTTAGTCCCGGCATTTGCTGTATTTTGTTACTATATACGTATAATAATATCACTCTCTCATGGGTAAAATAAAGACTTAATTGCGTTTTTCTGTAAAGACAAAAAACAACATTTAAAGCCTTTATTCCAGGTATTGATATTTCTTTTAAAATAATAAATTATAAAACACTTTTCTTTCCAATGACAGTGACATAAAAAGTCGCTATCAAACGAGTCTGTAGTTTAGACGAAAAATTTAAAATATAGTAAAAGAAAAACAACAACGCTAATGTTGTGATTTTCTTTACATCTCCCACCCTCAGAAAGAACAATCGCCAGCGATTGTTCGATTATAAATCAGCCATTACTGGAGTTAACTTCGAAACATGGTAAAGATTGGATTCTGTTTTCCTATGTTCAGCCTCAACTTCATATATTGAACTGGATACCTTCCTTAATATTTTGTATGGTCCTATCCTTAGTTCCTCCATTTTCTTTCTATTTAGTCGATTTCCATTTTCTACGTAGACTTTATCTCCCACTTCAAATTAATAATCTTTTCTACGTAGATCATATACCATCTTATTATAGTCATGCGATCTTATTGAATTTTCGAGGGCTAGTTTTCTATCTCTTTCCAGATCTTCTTTTGTGCATTGAGATTTTAACTCGAGTGGCAGAATATCCATTTTCTCACCTTCTAAAAGGTATTTTGGAGTAAATTTTGTGACTGTATGTTCCGTTTCGTTATATTTTGTAACACATTTTTGTGCAACCGTTGTCCAGGCTATTTTCTTATCACCTTCATTGATTTTACATCGTATCCTATTGACTAAAGTTTGGTTTAGCCTTTCATTTAGCCCATTTGAAAATGGTGCGTCCACAGCTGTAAATACTATTTTTATGTTCTTCTCCTTCACGAATTCTTTAACTTCCTTGGAATTTATGCCAGGGTATTGATCTGTTAATATCATATCAATATTATAATTACGCGTCACATTACTTACAAGCTTAATAAAATCATTGGAGCTTTGATTTTTTGATGTTAATATAAAAGCATATCTAGTAAAGTGATCAACAAGAAGATGTAGGTATTTTTTTGTAGATCGTGATCCTCCAAATCCTCCTATTGTATCAATTGATACAATTTCAAATGGGTATGTTGCTGGACCTAAATGTGACATCAGACCAAATTTTGATTTTCTTCTTGATTTGTTCTTAATACAAATGTCACATTCATCACAAATTTGTTTAATATTTGGAATTATATTCTTTGCTGTGTAGTATGGTGTTATTTTACTTATCATCTGCGTCCTACCAATGTGGCAGTAGGTATCGTGGACATCTCTTATTAATTTTTTGCTAAATTCTTCTGACAGTATTATTTTATTTCGTTTGTTATTCTTTTTGTAGTAAATATTATTCTCTTGTATAAATTTGCATTTATCGTTTTGTAAATCCTGATTTGTGCATTGGTCATTCTTTATGTCTTTTAAGTTAATAAAATTTACAACTTTTAAAAAATCATCAGTATTGTCATATGCTTCTAAGACTGGGTTTCTGCTTAAGCAGTCCGCTTCTTGGTTTGACTGTCCGGGGTTATATTTTATTTTAAAATTATATTGTGATAAATAATATGTTAAATCACCTAGTTCTTCGTCTGTTCTAGCTTTTATATTCAAATTTTCTAATGGTTTATGATCAGAGTATATGACAAATTCTTGTCCCATAAGCCAGTGCTGCCAATATTTTATGGCTTCTTTAATAGCAAGACATTCTAGATATATTGCCTTCTTTTTCTTCTGAGTTTCTGTCAACTTTTTTGAGAAGTAAGCTACAGGTTTATTGACTCCATCTCTATCTTCTTGTTTTAACACTGCTCCCACTCCTTTAATACTAGCATCTGTGTAAATTTTTATTGGTTGTTCAGGGTCAAATATTTTAAGAACTGGTTTGGAACATAGTAATTCTTTTATTTTATCGAACGATTCTTGGCATTCTTTGGTCCAAATAAATTTAACATCTTTCCGTAATAAATTGTGTAATGGGTTCAGGATAATCGCACTATGTGGTACAAATTTATGATGAAAATTTACTTTCCCAAGGAACTGTCGTATATTTTTTCTTGTTTCTGGAATTGGAAAATTTTTGACAGCAGTTAAATAATCTTTAAGAGGTCTGACTGAATTATTTTCTATTATGTGACCCAAGTATTTGGCATAATTATTCGCAAAAACACATTTTGAAAATTTCAGTCTAAACCCTTCTACTAGAATTGCCTCTAAAAGCTTTGATATATGTAATATGTGTTCTTTGAACGTTTTTGAAAAAATTAAGATGTCGTCTATAAAATTTACTGCAAAATCTGAGAGTTTGTACTTCCTTATAATATTGCTTAATATTCTTTGAAATATTGCTGGAGATGTTTTCAATCCAAATGGGAGACAAGTCCATTGGAAATGCCCCTCTTGTGTTACAAATGCGGTTTTATATCTATCTTGAATTTTCAAAGGAATGGACCAAAATGCAGAATTTATATCGAAAGTAGAAAAATATTTGCAGTTCACAGTTTTTACCATCAAATCCTCGATCAGGGGAAATGGCTGCGATTGAGGGACAACAATTTTGTTCAGTTCCCGGAAATCAATACAAAGCCTTGTCTTTTTATTATCTTCTTTTTTATATGCCAATGTAACAGGAGCAGCAAACGGGCTATAGGATTCTTCAATCAAATTTCTTTTTAACAAATTTGATATTTGCTGTTCAATTTCTTTTCTATCATCAGCTGTGCACCTGTACGGACGTTTGTAGCAATATTTATCCACTATCAAATCTATATGGGCTTCATAGTCTCGTACAGTGCCGACGTCGTATTTATCTTTAGCAAAAACTTTTTTGTATTTGTCTATTAATTTATTAATTTCTGTTTGTTGATCTGCATCTAGATCATTCATTTTAATTTCAAATTCTTCTAAGTTAATATGTTCATTAAAGTTTATTTCATATTTCTTAGTTTCATTAATATTTTTTTCCATATTTTCAGAATATGACAAAATATTTATCTTATTTTTTTCACCTAGTACATCAGGAATTATTGAATTATTAAGATCAATTTTTGATTCTTTATATTTTATATTTTCTTCATTTAAACACTTTGTGTTTTCTTCTGTATTATTACATTGAATAATATTTAATTTTTCATCTTGCATTAATTTGAAATTTTTAATACAATCCAAACCGATTAGAAAATCGTAATGGAAATTTTTATTGTCAATCACAAAAATATTCATAGTTTTTTCTATATTATATATTTTTAGTTTTAGAGTTACCATACCTTTTGTTTTCTTCTCACCATTAATAGTTTTTAAGTTAGCTGTTTGTATATCATTTATGTTTTCTGCTTCGTGTATCTTCAACAACTTAACATTAATTAAAGACACATTTAAACCCGAATCATAAATTCCAGAAACATTTAAAGTGTCATTTATCAGCAACTCTACTTTTATTAATGGTGGTACTTCTAGTTTTTTGGATTTTCCCTATTTAGTTCAATTTCTAGTTCGGAGTTATTTACACTTTTCACAACTGATTTTTGATTATTTCCTTTAAACCAGCAATTTTCTTCCGGTTGGAAACGTTTTCCTTTTTTTTCAGTGATACAGATTTGGCATGGTTTTTTTTCTTCTGTTTTTTTGCTTTTCGTGTCAGAGTGTATTGTGTAGTTTTTCTTTTCATATTTATTCTTTGCAACAAAGTGTTCGAGTTTTCCTAATTCGTTGTAGAGATCTTCGGTTTGTTGTAAAGTTTCTCGGTCAATTTTATCAGTTAGGTAGTTAGGCAGGCCTGCGGCAATAAGGTCTATAAGTGTTCCAGTATCAATCGACTTCCTCACTTCCAATAATAATTTTTCCTTTTTTAGTGCATATTCAAGCAACGAGCCCATTTGGTATTTAAAAGCCAGAGCATATCTGATGGGCGACCATCCCTTATTTCCAAATGTATCGCAAAAATTTTTCTCCCATCTATTCCACTCTGATTCGACCGTAAATTTCATTAACAAACAGCTGTACCAATCCATACTTGAATGTTCCAAAAAGTTTTTTAAAATCTCAATTTTCTTTTTGTCTTCAATAATATGAAAACGTTCACACTCTTTGTTAAAATCTTTAATCCATTGATACGCATTTGCATTTCTTTCAGTGAATTTTTCAATCATAAAATCTTTTGAAATCCTGCCCAAGTTTTGAGTTTCAGATTTTGTTTCTTTTTCTTCAAGTAATTTCTCTAATATTTTTTCTAATGTGTCATTGGAGGTGCTTGGTACAGATTTATTCTCATTTAAGTCTTCCGTTATTTCTTCCAGGTAAAAATCGTTAAACTGTAAGTTTTCTTCTTCATCCAAATATGTCCTTGATATTTCATCATTTAGGGTTATCCATATTTTTCTTGTCTGGTGCCTTTTAGTCAGTGTTTTCTTCACCTTGGCGTAATTCGAAGTGTTTATAATTACTTAATGTAAACTTGCAGGCTGGTATTCTAACGGTATGTTGAAAACTTGTCCATCTGGTGTACCTATTGAGGTTATGCAAATAATATTCGATTTTCCATCTGTCGCAGTTTTAACAGCAAAATCAAATCTCAACTTATCCATTGAAATATTTGCAGAAAATGTTGTTTTATATTAATATCACTCTCTCATGGGTAAAATAAAGACTTAATTGCGTTTTTCTGTAAAGACAAAAAACAACATTTAAAGCCTTTATTCCAGGTATTGATATTTCTTTTAAAATAATAAATTATAAAACACTTTTCTTTCCAATGACAGTGACATAAAAAGTCGCTATCAAACGAGTCTGTAGTTTAGACGAAAAATTTAAAATATAGTAAAAGAAAAACAACAACGCTAATGTTGTGATTTTCTTTACATACGTATGTAATATAAATATCAGTTTTCTGCTAAAGAAATACATGTCGACTTTGAACAAGCGATCCATAGAGCTGCAACTTTAGTCTGGCATCATATTACCATTAAAGGTAGTCGTTTTCATCTTGGTCAAATTTGGTATGATAAAATTTAAAATTTGTGCCTTTCTCAAATCTATAAATCGAATAGGTACCGAACACGATGAATTTTTAAAATTTTGGTCTACCTTTCCTACCACCTGAAGAAAATGACGACTGCTTTGTAGAGCTTTTAATGTTAATAAGGCCATTATTAAATTTTGTAATTACATTTTTGAGACATACATTTCTGAGGATTCAATTTTCCACCTAATATTTGGTGCTGTTTTCCGGTCACTATTCTAAGGACAACTAACGCTTGCGAGGCTTTTTATTCAAAGCTAAATAAAATTATTAGTACTAGTGATTCGGAATTATTGTTAATGTTTTAAAATATTTTTATAATGAAACTTATGTTCGTATTAATAGCAGATTAACTCTATCATAATTAACAATTGAAAAAGAATATTTTTACGAGACGTTATGACAATATAGAAGCGGTAGGTAATTTATCTATTTTACATTATTTAAAAACAATTTTTTTCAAATTTTTCACTCAATTCAATGAGTAACTTTTATTTATAAATTATTTATAAATAAATTTAAAAGCAAAAAACAATCAAAAAAAGAAACAAAAAAAATACTAACAAAACTTCTGACAGACGACTCAGTCTACCTCCACGTGGGTTACGCTAAATGTTCGAATAATTAAAAAAAGTAAAAGTTTTATGCTAAAAAATGTTTGGTGACGGGAATCACTTTACATAAATATCATATTTAAAATTACGGTACGGTGTAGCGTAATTCATCTTTAATATTTCATACCAGATACTAAATATATAATGCCAAATTTTTTTAACGTATCGATATTTAAAATTCTTAAACCAATATATTTTTTTATAGAAATGATGGATTTTCTGTCTTCAAACTGTACCTGCATTAGAGATCGAAAGAGACCAGTAATCAACTACGAATACTCAGATAGTGACACAAAATCTGTATCCAATATAGAAATACGAGCATCTAGTGAACCTCCTGATAATCTTAAAAAACCAAAAAAGAAAAGCTGTTGGAAAATTAAAAGATGCATACCGAGAACCGTGCTGCGGTGGTTTGGACAGGACGAGGATATAAGTATGACAAAAATTGAAAAAAGTAAGTAAATTTGATTTCTGTATGTATCCGTAAACATTATGCATGTCATGTTTTAATTTAATACAAATTCACCGCAGGATCTTATAGTGTATCTTCTAATTTGAAATTGGATTTTCATCTAAACCATCCTAAAACCAACTGTAATAGATTCTGAGAAGGTCGAATGTTGTTAAGCCTATAGAATAAACTTAATGCTGATGTTGCTAGTTCTATTTTAGCAACTGAAAGCTTTCTAAAATAAGTAGTCCATATTCAAAGGAAAATAAATGCTTTTAGTTAGTGTTGACTTTATTAAGTGAAGTGCTTAATGGTACAGCGAAAGCTTAGAAATAACTTTCTCAAACTCGTGCCGCTAACCATAAATTTAAATAAGTTCATCTAAAAATTAACACATTTCAATATTTTAAGATTAAATGCAAACTGTGGTTAAAATTATGGTTTACCCTAATCGTTGATCGGCAAAGTAGTCCTGTTTATATATAACAAAATTATACAACTTTGTAAGATATTTTAGCCATTTAAATATTTCATTGTTGTCGGCATCTAAAAATCCTACTTTACTAAATATAAGGTCAAAAAAGCCTACTAGAACGGCTTTTAATAGTTATTTGTAACACAAGGACGGAAAATGACATTTTGCAAGAGCGAGTAAAGTTGTGTAGCCGAGGTGCGTAGCACCGAGGCGAAACAATACGAGCACTTGCAAAACATTTCCCGGACGTGTAACACACACTATTTTTTGGTCCGACTAATTTTTAATATTTTCAAAACTTTAAAAACTTTTTAATTTATGACATACAAGATTAGATGTTTATGGACATGTATTTCACGATTAAAAGAATTAGTAATAAGTAAGCTGATGATCGATTTCAAGATCCTTAATTTTTATACATACGAATACTTTGCTAATAAGCAACACAGTTAAAATTGTTATATTGAAAATATTAACATTAATATCTAATAATTTTGTATAAAAATAGCAGAGACAATGAAATATTTTAGTTCAATGAGCAAAAATAAAATCGAGATATGTATTTTCATAATCGAATGATAAGTAGTTGTAAATTGACATAAATGTCAAATTTAAAATAAAAGTTGTGAGAGAAAGTAAATGTAAAGTAGAATCCTGGTTACCCTTAAAAAAATTTATTAGTATAGTATATTATACGCTGTTTTTAAATAAATTTAATTAAAATTTGTATTATTCATTATGTATTTGTGATGACTCATAGCGCCATCTAGATAATCTAAAAGCTACCTTGCCGGCCTAGGCCGGAAAATGTCATTTTCCGGATGATTTTGAAGTAATTAATAGTATTGTTTCTGGACGGAGAACCAAAAATATATTTTAATTGATGTTAAATATTAAAAAAAATATCGTTTGTTATCAAGCCATAATGTTAAAACTTATTTCCAAAATATTGTTCGAGTATAGCAATAGATAACTGTTTCTAATAATAAAAGTTTGGATGATAGGTATAAAAAACAAACCCAAACTGTTTTCTCTGCAAGTCGTATAGAAACAAGATTTTTTAGGTTGTTTTGTGTAAGAAAATCTCTCTAGGCTCAACTTATCAGTTCGGCAAAACACCTTTTGACATTTTTCTTATGATACAAAGAAAATGTAAGAAAATGTTTCCGTTATACTTTTTGTTTCATTGTTTTTAATTGAAATTAATCTTAATACGTTTTTTACTCCAATGATAAACCTTTCTGTAATAGTTCGAGCGCCCAGAGGGTTTTTGTAGCCGTTAAAGAGACAAGGCTCCACCAAAGTTTTTCTATGTCTTTTGACCATCTGATTACAAATATCAAGGGTGGATTCCCGAGAAATGGTTTGGAAATTTGTTATTAACAAATAATTTGTTACTAATAAAAAATTGTGTTTTCGCAAAACAAAAAATATTGCTGTAATCATTGAATGATTGTAAGCAAAAAAGCTTCCTCTGTGTTTTTTCATCAGACGCACCCTTTTCAAATTAAAAATCGTTAAACATTTGAAAGATAGCATTAAAGATGTGTAAAAAGTGATTCAATACGCTATATAATAGAATTATTTTTAACACTCCATTACCGAAATAAGAAGAAAATTTTTAGAGTTGTTCAGAAAACAAATTGCATTACTGCAACGTTTTGATACCGGAGAAGCCGATCTAAAGATTTTATTATTCATCTTCTTTATTGTGTCAAAACCGTATTTATATGGCCCTTTAGATATGCAAACAAATCTATAGTAACGGAATTGCCATCAATTTCTGTAACTATCAAGCTTCATCTATTACGGTGTTTTTATATTGTATATAATCAAGTTAACCCCGTCATACTTGATCCAATGGACTATGGATTCACTGATTAAGATGACTTTTATCCTTAAAAAGTTGAAAATATATTACCTACCTCCATTAGATAAATTGGTACCAAACTGTATGTGTAAGAAGTGCGCACGACAAACATGCGTTTGTGTAGCGGCCGGAATTTCATGCTGTTCATTTTGTAAATGTACCAATACATGTAAAAATATTTACAATAATTAAAATAATTTTAATTAACGTATTTTAATAATCAAATACATATGAATATTAAAAAAAAACTGAAAACCGATAAAAATATATTTAAAAAACAGACAAGCGTCTGTAGGTATATTTCCATTACCCTTCATACACCCTGCGTTGTACGTTAAAAAAAATTAAATGCATATTGTTTATAGAGTTAAAAAGTAATAAAGTTATTGCATTTTCGTATTGCAACCAGTTTCATCTCATACTTTATGATCTTAAGTGTCGAATAGTCATCACAGAGTTGAAAAATATAAAATATGAAAAAATACATAGGCTCAGATGGGCCGGACACGTACATAGATCGCCAAACGAACGTCTTATCAAGAGGATATGGGAGGAGAACCCAGTAGGAAAGAGACCTTTAGAAAGACCAAGGCTCAAATGGAGAGACAATTTCAGAGAGGATGCAAAAGTCTTAGGAGTACGGGACTGGAAGAAGGCGATGTTGGACAGGGATAAGTGGAGGCAAGCCGTAGATGCAGCTAAGACCTGGGTTGTGACGCTACGAGAGAAAGAGAGAGAGAGAGAGAGAACTTTATTTGCTTAAAATCATTCACGTATTACGGTAGGTAATCCTTTTTGTTTTGCAAAAAAAAACAATTTTTTAGTTAGTAACAAATTATTTGTTAATAACAAATTTCCTAAACATTTCTCGGGTATTCACCCTTGATATTTGTAATTACGGGGTCAAAATACTGTCACATACGATGAGAGGGCAATTTGCCCTACATATTAATTTATTAGTTTATATTTTACTATATTGTTTTGTATTACATTTTACCAGGTCAAAGTCATTGCGTTAGATCTCAACACGTGTTTAAATAGTTTAATTTTTATTCTCACGTAGAATATGAATTGGCTATAAAAGCAAGTTGTTGAGGTCGGACACGAGGAGTTCGGAGTCTAAGGCTGTCTGTAAGTGTCACCCTTCGGGGTGTCCCTAAAACAGACCCTTGGGTCTGGGCCGTTGTGACTCTTGACTTATTTTCGTGAGTAAGTGTGACATGCCACCATATAGTTTATTTGGTAAGATTAGTCAAGATTTGTATTTAGTTATTCGTTATTCATATGTTAATTATTTATTGTTATTGTTTGTTTCGTTGTTAATATATTTGTTGTTTGTTTCCTGTTATTTATCTCATCTTCCCCTTGGTTAGTTTTCTGCCTTCAGCAAGATACCTAACCAGGGGGTAGATAACCACGACCTGGGTGGGAAGTGCCTTTAGTAAGCCACCCCTCATCCCAAAACATTATGGCACAGTCTTTAATCCCCCCAGGCGTGACATGGTGTCACGCCTGGGGGGATTAAGGGAAATGTGCCATAGTGTTATAGGGGTAGCTTACTAAAGGCACTTCCCACCCAGGTCGTGGTTATCTAACCCCTGGCTAGGTATCCTGCTGAAGGCAGAAAACTAACCACGGGGAAGATGAGATAAACAACAGGAAACAAACAACAAATATATTAACGAATAAAATAGCAATTACAATAAATAATTAAAATATGAATAATGAATAACTAAATCAAATCTTAACTAATCTTACCAAATAAACTACATGGTGGCATGTCACACTTACTCACGAAAATAAGTCAAGAGTCACAACGGCCCAGACCCAAGGGTCTGTTTTAGGGACACCCCGAAGGGTGACACTTACAGACAGCCTTAGACTCCGAACTCCTCGTGTCCGACCTCAACAACTTGCTTTTGTAGCCAATTCATATTCTACGTGAGAATAAAAATTAAACTATTTAAACACGTGTTGAGATCTAACGCAATGACTTTGACCTGGTAAAATGTAATACAAAACAATATAGTAAAATATAAACTAATAAATTAATATGTAGGGCAAACTGCCCTCTCATCGTATGTGACAATACATAGAAAAAATTTTGATGGGGCCTTGTCTCTTTAACGGCTACGAAAACCCTCTGGACTCCCGGACTATGAGGTAAAAGAAAATTGCTACTCTTTGGCAATTATATAATCAATTAGGCGTGTTTAGTATAAAACTATTCCAGTTAGAAACTTTTGTCACTTGGTATATACAAGAAACTTCATTTTGGGATGGTTAGTATCTTCATGGTGAATGCATCTAATTTGTAAAATGCCTTATTTATAAAACTTTACTCGCTAAAAAATTTGTTTACTTACTGTCCACGAATAACAGATTATATCACTACTATTCTTTGGTCAACTTTCCATTAATATTTCTTTATGATTTGTGATGACCATTGTACAAAACTTTTTTGCTAGGTCCTTTTGTTTCCTTAATATATAAAAAAAAAATGGTTTAAGGGTAATTTCCACCCTTACTGTAAACCTTTTGATTTTGAAAGACTGGTGGGTAACTAAGTAACTATAATCGGAAATTGGCTAGAAGCAAAGTCCCTGCTCCAAAAAATTGGAAAAGATTTATGATTGAAATATATAATTATTTTTTACTTTATTTTTTCTCCTTTTATGAGCATGTATGTGATTTGTTAAATATCTTAGATATATTCTTTTGTCTTTAATAAATCACAGTACCATTATTATTTAAAAAAATATGTACTTAGATCAAAACCAGCATCTAAGTTTTGTACGAGGGCTCTCTTTTTAGTTTTGTACATAGCCATAAAGACAAAAAAATATATAGAGTTAAAGTACTTTATTGCTTTTCAAAATATGTCCCATCAACGTTCAAACCAATTGGTAAAACAGTTATTCAAGTCTTCAGAGACACCTACAAAATCGCTGATTTAAAACCGATGGCTTCTGCTGGCGACTGGAAGAAGTCGTTGGGACTTAGTTCGGGACTATACGGTGAATGGTGAATGTTTTGAAGCCCAAAAGACTTGATTGTCTTTTTGCATTTCTAGATGTAGGATAAGTTCTGGTAACCAAACGTTTATATACCAATTGGAAGTAACCGTTCGTCGATCTTCTAAAGCAATTGTTGCCACTTGACTAGATTTTAACACAGAAGTTGCGGTAATTTTCTTTGACACATTTCGAGAACGGATCACTTTTGTTGGTTTTTTCTCATTGAGAAACACCCACACAGCGGATTGGCGTTTATTTTTTGGTTCGTAGGAGTAAATCCAAGATTTATTGTCACTAACAATAATATAAACGTTTTTTAAAATTCTTTTGTTAAACCGTTTCGTTTTTCGACACCAATTGACACGAACCACTTATGGTCTTCTGTGAGCAAATGAGGTATCCAACGGGAATTCTGCGTAATACCCAGTTTTTTATGTAGGATCTTTTAGATCGAGGTCTTTGCAATGTCCAAAGATACCTCTATTTTCTGGTCTATTATACGAAGCTGACGAACCACATCAATGTTTTGCTGTATGATTGCTGTTTTAGGTGGACCAGCCTGGATTCGTCGCTAAGATTGCAGCGACCACGTTAAAATTCTAAATATCAACAGGAAATAGTAAATTGGTGTGGTGCTTCGTTCTCAAGCAGATGAATTATTTCAGCGAAACATTGCTTTTGGAATAATCCTCTCCGAAAATTGTAAAAAATTATTGCTCGAAAATATTCTCCATTTTTCGACCGACTTACTAAATTCAAAAATTCAGTGCACTTACTCGACTTGTTATATCGCAATGAAACACTGGATTTATGACAACAAAACATTGAGGTTAGATTTGTGTCTGAAGGTTTTATTGGTTACAAAACTAAAAAGACAACCCTCGTATTATGTAATAGGTTTCAAAATATAAGTTTATTGCATGGCTATTCCTCGCTCGAATTTACAATCAACAAAATCTAATAAATCACTTACTAATCCAATGAACTCATTAATTTTTGTCTAAACTCTTCAGGCAGCTTTCAGTTGATTTAGAATTGTACTTGATTGATTTCTGATTAACTGATATGCAGGAAACTAGGTTATGTTTACTATTATCCTACGGATAAACTGGTAAATAAACCAGAATGGAATTTGATACATCTACCTACATGTCGATAGGCACTAAAATAAATGAAGTTTTCAAACTGCGCCACTCCTTAAAACAAAATAACTGATACCACACCTAGAAAATGAATTAAGAATTTTTTTTTGTATTAAAATGAAATACTTTTTCGTTTCGTTCTTCTATCGGTTCATGATATGCCAAATTTTATTTAATTTTCTGAAAAAATTGGTCTATAAAACCAGTCAAAACAATTTATTTTCATGAACCAATTTTCCAAATAGGTCGACTGCTATTAACAAAATCCAATAAAAGGCTAAAAGAACTCATAAGTAGGTAATTATTTTAACTTTTGCGAACCATAAACTTTTTCTTTAATTACTTTGTGCGAAATTAACTAACCAGAACAATGTTAGCAAACGAATAAGGTATTTTTATCTCGGTACTTATCGTAAAAGTATTTTTAACTTTTATGGACATTATTAGATAAATTCTACCAATGATAAACTTGAGGTTATGGAATATTAAGTACTTTGAAGTACTGAAAATAAAATTAATCCAATTAAAACTGTTGTCAAAAATTAGAATAAAATCTAAAAAAGTGATTTATAATCTTACATTTTTACAGAAACTTGCATATATTTTCCGTCTAGAAAGTATCCGAAACACATTCTAAAACCAAAGTAATGCATAATAAAGTATCTTAGTATCTTAGGCTATGGGCAAAATTCCATGACAACACTATTTGTCAAATATCGTTGATCGTCAATATTTTTACAATTTATGAAATAATGTCGCAATTAAAAAAAAAAAAGAAAACAAGTAGAATATTTGTTTAGAAACAGTTTTCGAAAGGTTAAAAAACTGGTGCAACTGACTGAACTCAGAAACAGCGCATTATATGAGACAATAAAGAGGATAAACAATGGTGTTTATTGTCCTTAGGACGACACAATCCTCGTGTAGGATTTCGCAAATTGGCTAATAGTTTTGGAAATGTAAAAGAATAGAATTTTGTCAACGTCTTTATATCGGATGAAATTTGTTTCCAACTTGGTGCAAATCACTTAAAAAAATGGTTTGGGGAGCAATATATCAACATGGTGCTACACCTCTCTGCATAGTTAATGGTAACGTTAATAGTAAAAGTATTGTGACATAACAAATGATTTTTTTCTTGAAAGGGCGCATCCTTTATTGCCGTAGAAGTGCCGTTTTCAGCAGCCTTTCCTCAAGCTTGAATACAAGAACACCAAATGACAACAATTCCATGACTAGCAGCTTCACCGGATCTTAGTCCCATTGAAAACATATGGGTTAAATGTTAAATGAGCAGCCTCAAGAAATGAAGATGAATTGATTCAGTCAGATTTATAGTCCTGAACTACCATCACCGAAAAATATGGCGCTGATCTAGTTTTGAGTTTAGTTTGCTGTTAAGTGGAGGCTGTATAAGTAAATAAGATGGATTATTTGTTTTTTAATTTAAATAGTAAAAATATATACTAAATAATTACAATTAAGCTTTTTTCCGGGTACTTTCTAGACGGACTATAATATTAAAATAATCAATGTGAAAATAACCATGTCAAGTAAAATTCCAAGCATTTCAAATAATAGGATTCATATGAAAGTTAAACAAATGGTTAATCTCCGTTTAGTCAAACGGGCTATCATTAAAACATTCAAACAATTTTTACTGACGTTAGCTTTAATCTACTGGAACACAAACTGTAAAGAATTGAATAGGATTTTTGGATGGCTTTGTTTTTGTTACATACTCGGTTGTTTGCAATTTTGTAATATTTTTTAAAAGAGAATTTTATGAGTTCAATTTTAAATTTTCATAGTTTATAATCATTATCTGAATTGAGTTTTAATAGTATTGTGTTATTGTTTAATATATCGTGTTTTTTTGTAGGAAAAAAAATTAATTTAATGAATATTCAATAGATTATTAATTTAGTATTGTCCAAGCAAGTAAGCTGTTTAAGGTATGAAATATGATTCTTCTACTTCTGTAAGTGCAGTTTTCATCGTGGATGTTGTCAAAAATTTCGGTGAATTGCGTGCGATTCTGTGCTGCTCTCAGGAGTGTATGCGAATCAAGTCCTGCCCAGTCACGGATGTTCTTCAGCCACGATCATTGTCTTTGGTCAGGTCCTCTGCGACCCTCTATTTTTTCTTCTGTGAGGAGTTTTGGGAGCTCGTATTTCTGGTGCCGAGATGTGTCCTAGATATGCGGTATTTCTCTGTTTTTTTATTCTTCTTAGATCTTTTTTATCTGTGACGTAATCTATCCAGAATATCCTGAAAATACGTCAAAATATCCAAATTTCAAAAGCCTCAGGGCGTTTCTATTTACCTACTTCCATTGTTCAAGACTATGATCGCTTTGCAAGTTCCATATCTTAAGGAAAATTGCTCTTGTCATCTCTATTCTTATTCTTGTTTTTTGATCTGGGTGTAAATTGTCCGTTATCCAACAACTTAAGTATTTGAATCTTGATATTGTTCAATTGGTTTCCCGTTCATGATTATGTTTGTTTGTACATTCGGGTTTTGGCTTATGACAATAAACTTAGTCTTTGCGGTGGTTATATTTAGGCCAAGCTCGTCTCCTTCTTTAATTAGCAGCATTTGTAGGTCTTTTGCACTGTCAGCTAATATCGCTGTATCATCAGCGTATCTTATATTGCAGAGAGCTTTCCCATTTATTTTTATGTCTACCTTTGCGCGCTCATACGCTTTCTAAAAGATGGATTCTGAGTACACATTCAATAAAGTGGGCGATGTTACACATCGTTGTCTAACTCCACGGTTAATGGGTGTTTCACTTGTAAGTATGCTTTTCAGTATTACGGATGCTACTTTGTATCTATATTATAGGTGAAACAGAGTTTGTATGTAGTTGGCATCCAATCCCTTTGCATCCAAATTGTCATAAACTCAGAATATTTAACACAATCAAAAGCTTCTGGGTAATCTATAAAGCAAATATATACTTCCTTACGCTGATCTCTCCTGATTTTTTCAGGTGTACTGATAAGCTGAACAGCGGTTCTCTAGTCCCGAGTCCCGTTCTAAATTTAAAATATTCTATGCCTATATCAGTTTTGCATTTCCGATATATTCTACAATGTATAATTTTCAAATTTATTTTTAAATTAGACGAAACTGCTCACATTTGTTGGCGTTAGCTTTTTTTGGTGTAGGTATTTAAATCGATGTTAGCCAGTCTTAATTCTCTTGTTTGGTTGATTTTGTTGAAGAGCTTTACTAGTATATCTTTATTAGCTATGTGTCTATGAGTGCACGTTCACGTTCTCTTAGTGTTAGTTTAAACGTTTGATGTTTCCAAATAGTATTTTGTCCATACTTTTTGTTCTTCTGTTGGATTAGTTATTAATTTATTATCGTCGTTGAGTATGGCGTTGTATGGGCGTTTCTTTGGTCCTCCTCTAACTTCTTTTTTTGTTTGTATTAAATTTATCATGTTTGTCTTTATATATCTCTAGGTAAGAAACTTGGTTTTACATTTACTTTTTTTATACACTGACTGTTGTTTTTCTTGATGACGCTTTTTGAGCCAAACCGGTCGCTACTTTAATATTTTAATAAATTTATTTGTGGAAGGCTTTGTGTTTTATTCTAATTTATCGTTGGGGATCATATTAAGGATAATAGATAACCTATATAATTTTTGGTAGCTCATTTTAAATTGGGACAGAACCACACAAGAGCTATAATGCAACCAGTTACCAGCTACGATACATATTTCCAAGCTTAAGTCTTAATGCTATTGTTATGGGTCACATTAACCAATAGATTTGGCAAATCTGGATAGATTACAACGTTCAGTTTTAACATTAGACACTGCTACTTTTTACTCAAGTCGTTCCTCTTCTGTGTGATGGTTTATATATCCTTCTAGATTTAAGATCTCTAAAAGTTTTTTTCCTACCCTTACATTTAAATAAACTTCTTTTAGACAATCCAAACTTTATTTTTCTTTAAATATTGTATACAACATTCTTGGCTTGTACACTGTTACTTTCTACTTATGTCCTTTTTCTTTTGGGTAATGGTTTTTCTATCCTTACAGATTTTTGCCTACCGTTACATTCCAAGAAACTGCTGTTCTAAAGACATTTATTGCTTTTAGATTCTTCGATAAATATTTTATACAGTATTGTTGGTCTATCCTATTAGACACTGTTACTTTCGACTCATTCTGTCCTCTTTTGCGGGATGGTTTATCTATCCTTTTAGATTTAAGATCTTTCAAAGTTTTTTCCTACTGTTACATTGAAATAAATTTTGGTATTTCCGGTAATCTTGTTTTAATATTTAATTATAGCCATGATTTTGTAAGTATGGTATAGATTTGTAATTTTCGCTCCTTGTAGTAGGTATATATTTTTATATATAGGTTAGATCTCATTTTATCAATTTTACTTTTTAAAAGACTTTGTTATGCTTTAAAAAAATGCAATTTTTTTGTTCTAGATACTAACTACAAAGCATACTGAAAAACGAATGACAACTAATGAAATTTATTAAGGTTAAAAGCTTTTTCAAATGTTTTATTGCTGAACTTTGTTATTTGTATATTTTGCTGACAATTGTTCGGTGTTGAGCAAGTTCAGTCGCATCTGAAAGTATACAGGGTTTAAGGTTACTTTACTTCACATATAACATATACATCAAACGAATTTTATTTTCATTCATGTTTTATTCTTTCTAAAATTTTATAATGTATGACGTGCTTTTTAAATTTGATCTCTTTATTTGACAATCAATTTGCTGTTACCAGATTTCCTTCTTTTTTACCAGTTTTATAATCTCATTTTTTTAAGTATGTTCTTGTTCTTTTATAATATTTATTTTGGATATGAATTATCTTTCATCTTAATTTGTTTAAACTCTTAGGAAATCCTGTTTACTAGTTTTATTAGTAAAGTATTAAATATTAATTTATTTTCATCCAGACAGACAGACAGACAATAAAAAATCTAACCACATTTTTGAGTTTTATATCGATGTACCTGCGACGTCGTTCGCGTGGCGTGTTGATTGTTGTATAAAAAGTAACCTATTTCACACTTCATGCTTTCAACTATCCCGATACAAAAATCATTCCAAAATTTTTATACACCAGATTCTAATCGAATCAGTAGTTTTCGTGTGATGGGCGCACAAACATCCAGACAGACAGACAAAAAAATTCTAAGCACATTTTTGTGTTCTAAATCGATGTACCCGCAACATCGTTCATGTGGCGTGTTAATTGTTGTATAAAAAGTATCCGATCCCCGTTCAACCCTTATGAAGGGGGTTGATTTCTAAAAATACAATATAAGTACACCTCCTCAACCTCTAAAGAACACACATTTTAATTCAGTCCCTTATTTCAATAGGACTTTCATACAAATTTCCAACCCCCGTTTGACCCCCTTAGGGGTAGAGGTTCGTAAAATCCTTTCTTAGCGTACGTCTAGACCCTATAAGGAACCTACCTGCCAAACTTCAAGTTTGTAGGCCTTATAGTTTCTGAGATATGGTAATGAGTGACCTTTCGCTTTTATAATTAGTAGGAATCAATCCGTCAAAATGTCCGTTAAAACGCATTCTTTTTATCCCTTGTATCGACTCATCTGGCAATAAGTCTGCTACCTTGAAACAGTTGGAATTCAAATGGAAATATTTCTCCAGCTGCTTTCAGTTCGAAAGTTGTGCCATAAGTATACAACCTACCCATATTGGCTACATAAAGGCGTTTTGTATCGTAAGGGGTCCCGGATCGGTCCATAGTAAAACACCTAAATCTTTGCTAATCGTTGTACACGTGGCTTACTATATTCGCTCTAACTTGAGCAGCCATTGAAATATTTCCATAAAGCAAATAAGGCAGAGATGAAAATAAACACGCTCCATCGCCAGGTATCTCTTTCACACTACATCGGATTGCTAATCCTTCAACTGTGACTGTTACAATTTCTCCATCCATTTTTTAAACCAACGTAAGTTTACTTAACGAAAAATACAAACTTCTTTAAGTAAGTAATCGATATGGCACTTTGATACAAACGTCAGTATAATCAATGGAAAATAAACAAATCTAAGCTAGCACCTAATTGGCATAAAACTTTGAAATAAACATAATTTTAATCAACGAAGAAAAAAACAAATATTACTAACTAATTTGGAACGAAACTTGTATAATACACCTCCACAACCTCTAAATATATTTCTCTTGATGATGATCTTCTGTATTTCATTAAGGCCTTAACAAAAAAATGATCACTATCTGACTGTAATAAATAATAACGTATTAATCCCATAATCCAGTTATATTTTATAACTCAAGCAAGAGTAGGCGTTCTAAATCATTTGTAAACTTTTTGTTTTAAAAAGTTATCAAAAATGTTTTAACGTTGAATTATATCTGCTAATTCCATTCATTTAATAATTTACCGCCTACGTTTCTAAAGAAACGACTGAATTAAATCTAAATATTTTAGTGGTACATTTGAATTCTGTAAAATTATATTTATCTCATTTTCAATTTTGTATTAAGTATAAATGATTATCCTGTGTTTACAACGAATTCTGTCGATAAAAGTAATCCCTGGCATTTATCGAAATCGAAAATTAACATTAAGGATGTTTAGGAAAGTATATTACCCCATATTTTTCGAAATAGTGCTGTTTGTTTTAAAAAATCCAAATTAAAGTGTTAACCACAGAATAACAAAAGTATAAAAAACTGTTCATGTAAAGAACTACGAGGGGTACCCAAAAAAAACGAGAATCGTGCTGTAGTGGTGAGCTAGAGTGGGAAAGCCATTGTTAGATTTACGCCACCTGAGTCAGTATCAGTATGAGCAGCTGTGTCGCTCTGAGTTAATCAGTTCGTCCGTGACAATTGTTTGAGTAAGCTAACTTTTTCCATTTCGGCAAAAAATGTGATGGTGAATTCTCAAAAGCAACGGGCTGCTGTGAAATTTTGTTTTCTGCTAGGGAAATCAGCCGCGCCAGCTATTGAAATGCTCAAGTTGTTTTAAATGAAAGTCGAGTTTTCAAACAATTTACTAGTTTTAAAAATGAAGAAATGTAAATTGAAGAGCAACCCCGTTCAGAACGGCCTTCAACGTCAAGAAATGACAAAAAACATCAACAAAATCAATGCCCTCGTTCGTGAAGATTGTCGCAGAAGCATTAATCAACTTTGTAAGATGTCTGAAGTGTCATGTAGTTTAATTTATAATAATTTTATTTGATGATTTGCACAGAAAAAGGTTGCAGCCAAATTCGTCCCTCGCCATCTCACAGAGTTAGAATAGCGTAAACTACAGGCGAGTTTAAAACTTAAAAATCAACTCGAAGAGGACCCATAATTTTTTTCCAAGGTGGTTACTGGTAATGAATCGTACTGCTATGGATATGATCCTGAAACAAAGCAGCAATCAAGCCACTGGTAGACAGCTGACCCTCCTTGTACCAAAAACTTAAATTAAAAATCAAGACGTTTGTTATTTTCAAATGCAGAGGTATACTTGGTCATTATTCCACCAGGTCAAACTGTCAAGCAAGTACTGTCTGAAGGTTTTAAAGAAATTAAGGGAGAGTACCCGGAAGAAAAGATTAGATTTTTGATGCACAGGCGACTAGTTCTTGTATCACTACAACTCGCCGGTTGTAGCAAAAACGACATGACACTGATCGTTCATCCTTCCCATTCACTGAATTTAGCACGGTGTGCCCTCACTTTGTTTTTTAGACTCAAACGAGACATGAAAGTAAAGCGTTTTGCCACCGTGAAGGAAGTCAATGAAAAGGCCCGAAATTGGCCCAAGCAGGAGCTAACATCCCAATGATTGGCTCGGAACTTTTCGCGGGGTTGTTGTCACGTTCAGAAAGGCAGCCTTGGACAAATGAAGGCTAACAGAGGCCTAGGAGTGGTGAGAAAAATCACCAGACAAAAGACAAGTCTAAACCTTTATAAAAGGACACTTGACGAAATTTTCTGTAGAGCTGTTATCAGAAAGGCCAAACGATTGTCAGTCTCTTGGCAGGACATTATTGGCTCAGAAAACACCTGAGTCAGCTAAACTTGTCAGCACTGCCAAGAGGAAGAGAAAACCCTTATTTCATGTCCTATGCCAATGTGAAGGCTTTGCAAAGACGTAGTATCTAGTGTTGGAAGAGGAGAAACCGGCATGTTACGTAGAGAGGCCACTATCAAGGCTATTAAGTAACTAACAGAGCAGGACTAGACAAGGTGCTCTAATCCTATTTCCGAGATTATGGGTGTTTACGATAGAGCCAACCGAATGAATATCTATCTGTCTATGTTGACAACCAAGTAACTTTTATTTTTTAACAGTCGTCGAAAACAAATAATTTTTAAAAGACACTTAAGTAATTCTTGTAAAACCTTTAAATTTCAAGAAATCATAATAACATAAATATTAACAAACTAGCAGCGCCCCGGCTTTGCACGGGGATTAAAGAAAAATAACAAAAGCCATTAAATTTATTGGGTCAACGCTTCCCTGTAAACAATATTACATGTTGTTTTATTTTCTGGCAGCAAAATAAATTGATTTTCAGGTGCTCCGACCCGCCTTAGGCGGTTGGCCATGAGGAAAACCTATCCCTACTAATTGGAAGGTTTGACCTTGAAAATTATTATTAGTAAAAGCGAAAGATGTTTTGATAGAAAATTGAAGCGGTTTAAATGGATTTGGTAGATCAGTTGGGATCATCGGTATCCTCAGTGTATGAGCTAGTTGACCAGCTGTTGTTTCAGTTATAATGGTGGCTACAACTTAATTGTCCTTTAATTCCTTTATAAGTAGCCTCGTCCCATTGCACATGCTAAATTCGTGATATCTGTCGTGATTATGAAATAAGTTATTTTGATAAGGATTAATACCAAGACAAAACTTTTAAAAAATTAAAAAATAGTTATTGTGACGTAACTATAACAGTTAGACATAAGCTGTCGCGGCATTTTTTGTAGATATTTATATATTCTTCGAAATCGTAGTACATTATTTTATTCTATAATTAATAGTATTCTCAGCGCACGCGATGTAAGGATTTTAAGGTCATTTTTGGTTAGGTACATTAATGGCATTTTAGTAAGGATCCCTATTTTTTGGTAAACGAAACATAGCCGGGAATAGTGTAGCTTGCTGCCAACGGTAAAAGAATTTTTGAAATCGGTCCAGTAGTTTCGAAGCCTATTCATTTAAAAAAAAAACAAACCTTTCCTCTTTATAATATTACTAGTTGTACTCGCAACGTCGTTCGCGTGGCGTGTAATTGTTGTATAAAAATTTCTTACCCCAACCCATTTAAGAAATGGGAGACAAATTTTAATACACCAGATGTTAAGTTGAAAGAAGACAAATACATCTGTGAAAACCGCATTCGAATCAGATCAGTAGTTTTCATGTGATGCGCGCACAAACATACAGACAGACAGACAAAAAAATCTAACCACATTTTTGGGTTCTATTTCGGTGTACCCGCGACGTCGTTCGCGTTTTGTGTTGATTTGTGTATAAAAATTTCTTTCCTCACTCCGTTAAAGGGGTGGGGGGAGAAAGTTTTATACACCAGATGTTAAGTTGAAGAAAGACAAATACGTCTTTGAAAACCGCATTCGAATAGGATCAGTAGTTTTCATGTGATGCGCGCACAAACATATACATTTCTACAGTTTTATTATATGTATAGATATATAGTATATAGAAGTATTCTCAATGCACGCGATGTAAGGATTTTAAGGTCATTTTTGGTTACATTAATGGCATTTTAGTAAGGGTCCCTATTTTTTTTTGAAAACGAAACATAGCCTATGTCACTCGGGAATAGTGTAGCTTGCCAACGGTGAAATAATTTTTGAAATCGGTCCAGTAGTTTTGGAGCCTATTCATTTCAAACAAACAAACAAAAAATCAAACCTTTCCCCTTTATAATATTAGTATAGATGAAATATATTTATATTCGTCAAAGTATAGTTTACCCACTTAATATGAAGTCAGCTTCTATTCTTTATTTTGTAAAACGTGTTAAATACTTTTCCTAGATGATTATAATAGAGAAAAATCGAAAATATGGTGTATCGATCGACGTTAGTGTTGTACAACAATCATTTCCTCAGATTTTCGATTCTAGTCTACCTATAACCTACACAAAATGATGAAACCCTTAGGATCTCGTTTCTTACATTTTTAAACTCTAGGGATATCCGGTAAAAACTTATAAAGTTAAATTTTGTTTAAGGGACTACAAGGATTAACATACCCCAATGGATTTATATAACTTTAGAAATTTATCTTTACTTTGATAACACAGTAAAGAAGAGAAATTCCATCACATCTGACATAATCCGGTTAATTTCAATATTAAATCTGCATTAATATCGTCTTAATTGTTATATTGAACCCTAAAAGCTATATTGTATATATATTACCACTTTGTTAAATTTAGAACTATTGTTTTTAGATTAGACTAGCTGACCCGGCGGACTTCGTACCGCAAATCATTTATGTCATTCTTCCATTTTTCGTTTTTTCAATTTATTTTGATTTTATCGTTTTCATCATACTTTCTCGGTTTATACTAATTTTTCTTTTCGTTATATTTTGTAGTTTATCGGTAAAATATATTAGATGCATAACAATACTTAATTTAGTAAGAATTTCTCGTTTAAATATAAGTGATATTAACTGCGCCACCTTACGGTGGCGTGATATAAAGTAATCAAATAAGTAGTGGTTGCATGTTTAATGGAAGCAACATCTGGTGGTAACTTCCATTAATACGAATATCACATTCATATTAACAATTAAAAATACAGCATCCTACTGATTTTCATGACAATCGGTTGAACAGGGCAGAAGTTGTTACTCTGCAGCGCCACCTGGTGGCGAGTGGCATCTATGAGCATATCATACAAACCTTCTCCGTGAAAAATACATATGGAGACAAATTTTCATGACAATCGGTTGAACGGGGCAGAAGTTATCACTCTGCAGCGTCACCTGGTGGCGAGTTACATCAATGTGCATAACATATTCGTTTTCTCCGTGAAAAAATACATATACCTACCAATTTTCATGACAATCGGTTAAACGGGGCAAAAGTTGGTACTGTGCAGCGCCACCTGGTGGCAAGTGACATCAATGTGCATAAAATATTCGTTTTCTCCGAGAAAAAATACATATACATACCAATTTTTATGACAATCGGTTAAACAGGGCAGAAGTTGCTACTCTGCAGCGCCACCTGGTGGCGAGTGGCATCAATGAGCATAGCATATTCGTTTTCTCCATGAGAAAATACATATACATATCAATTTTCATGAAAATCGGTTAAACGGGGCAGAAGTTGCTACTTTGCAGCGCCACCTGGTGGCGAGTGGCATCAATGAGCATATCATATAAACCTTCTCCGTGGAAAAATACATATATATATATACCAATTTTCATAATAATCGGTCCAGTGGTTTTTGAGTTCATCGATTTCGTACATAAAAACACATCCTTTTTTATATATATAGACTAGCTGACCCGGCGGACTTCGTACCGCAAATCATTTATGCCATTCTTCCAATTTTCGTTTTTTCAATTTATTTTGATTTTATCGTTTTCATCATATTTTCTCGTTAGTTATCATGTTTATACTATTTTTTTTTTCGTTATATTTTGTAGTTTATCGATAAAATATATTAGATGCACAACAATACTTAATTTAGTAAGAATTTCTCGTTTAAATATAAGTGATATTAACTGCGCCACCTTACGGTGGCGTGATTAAAGTAATCAAATAAGTGGTGGTTGATCGTTTAATGAAAGCGCCATCTGGTGGTAACTTCCATTAATACGAATATCATATTCATATTAACCATTAAAAATACAGCATCATATTGATTTTCATAACAATCGGTTGAACAGGGCAAAAGTTGCTACTTTGCAGCGCCATCTGGTGGCGAGTGGCATCAATGTGCATAGAATATTCGTTTTCTCCGTAAAAAAATACATATACATACCAATTTTCATGATAATCGGTTGAACCGGGCAGAAGTTGCTACTTTGCATCGCCACCTGGTGGCGAGTGGCATCAATGAGCATATCATATAAACCTTCTCCGTGGGAAAATACATATATAGACCAATTTTCATAATAATTGGTCCAGTAGTTTTTGAGTTCATTGATTTCGTACATAAAAACACATCCTTTTTAGAAAGTTTTTTATATTTTCGCCGTGTTCTGTGTCTCTGTGTGATTCCGTGGAATTTGTAATCGAATTTAAACCTATTTCCCGACTACCTAGAGCTCTGAAATTTTCAGGATAGCTAAGAACTGGATGACAATGCATGTTTCAAGTGTGTTTAGGCATATACATAGATTTCGAAATTTATACCGAATTGATATTAAACATGATCTAAGTTGTGTATAGATAATATTATTTTGAAAGTTATTAAATAAATCGTTCGTAGCGTAGTTGGTTAGGCGGCGGATCAGTCCACTTGTGACAGTTCTGTTATGTTATCATAATGGGATCGATTACGCGACAGAGAAGTTTTTTTTCTTTTTTTTTTGTTCTTACATGTGAAAACAGTAATTATTATTTTAACTGGTAATAAAATAAACTGTTTTAGAAAGTTTTTAGATACAACTACCCTTGATTTTGTTAACAAGGAAACAATCTTCTCTATGATCAATCACAGCGTTGTATGACTTAATATTTTTGCAAAATCAGGGATGCCGTGCATTGTTGAGATGACACAAAATATGACCTATAAATCAGTAAAAAACTTTCTATTATAAAAAGTTCTTTTTGTAAATTGTGCTTATTTATATATATAGATTACTTTACTGTTTAACTACAAAATCTAGAGACACTTTTTCTTTTAACTGAAAAGTTGTTATTTTCTCGTTTTCTTAAAGGGCATTTAAGTAAGTTTTTTTGTTGTTAAAATTTGTATTAAAAACTACTACAAAATAAATAGATCTATGTTACTATTATGCATATTATGTACTAGCAGCTTTGCACGGGGATTAAAGAAAAATAACAAAAGCCATTAAATGTATTGGGTCAACGCTTCCCTGTAAACAATATTACATGTTGTTTTATTTTCTGGCAGCAAAATAAATTGATTTTCAGGTGCTCCGACCCGCCTTAGGCGGTTGGCCATGAGGAAAACCGATCCCTACTAATTGGAAGGTTTGACCTTGAAAATTATTATTAGTAAAAGTGAAAGATGTTTTGATAGAAAATTGAAGCGGTTTAAATGGATTTGGTAGATCAGTTGGGATCATCGGTATCCTCAGTGTATGAGCTAGTTGACCAGCTGGTGGTTCAGTTATAATGGTGGCTACAACTTAATTGTCCTTGTATTCCTTTATCAGTAGCCTCGTCCCATTGCACATGCTAAATTCGTGATATCTGTCGTGATTATGAAATAAGTTATTTTGATAAGGATTAATACCAAGATAAAAACTTTTAAAAAATTAAAAAATAGTTATTGTTATATATTGTTGTTATTAACAGTTAGACATATGCTGTCGCGGCATTTTTTGTAGATATTTATATATTCTTCGAAATCGTAGTACATTATTTTATTCTATAATCAATAGTATTCTCAGCGCACGCCATGTAAGGATTTTAAGGTCATTTTTGGTTACATTAATGGCATTTTAGTAAGGATCCCTATTTTTTTTTTAAATGAAACATAGCCTATGTCACTCGGGAATAGTGTAGCTTGCCAACGGTTAAAGAATTTTTGAAATCGGTCCAGTAGTTTTGGAGCCTATTCATTTCAAACAAACAAACAATATTAGTATAGATTAAAATATGCAGATTACTTTTGACAATAGTAGTACCTGGTGCGATTTTAGGTAGGTACTTTGCAAAGCTTATATTTCCTCTCTATATTTATCTTTTTTGAAAGCTTAGTTTCTAATGGCCAGTTACACTAATATGACTGAGAGACGTATACCTAAACTTCGAAAAACTGAAAGAATGATCCAGTGAGCCGAACGATCTGACCCGGATCATCAGACCGTTTATATTTCTTTGAAAATAAATGTAATGGATCTTATTAAAATAAAAAAATTAAATGTTAAGTTACTTTTTAAAATTAAATATTATCAATAGGATTAAAAAAATGGCACAAACAACATTTTATTACGTCATGTTTTTTTTACCTCATAATGGTCAAATAATCCTTCATCACCGGAGTGCCATAGCTTGTTTATTTGTATGCTTAAAAATTTTAATACAATTTTAAATCACTTCTTTTAAATTGATCCTAAATTATTTATACCAGCTGAAACACGATGAGAATAAAATTTCATATTAAAAAAGTAATTAAATTAGTAATTTCATATTAAAAAATTATGGATTGTGAGAGCTGCTGGTATGAAGATAAAGAGTTTGGTTCCAACCTTTGGTAACATATTTTAATCCACTTAATTAGGCTATATAAACGACTCAGAACTAAAAATAAATTAAATCACTTAATGATTTTATATCTAAAACTAAAATTTCTATTATATTTTCTGGTGCATTTTTATGTCGGAATAGGATTACAAATATATTTATTTACCAAAATTTCATACTTTTAACAGATTTTTTATTTATAATTCAAATTTATGTTCTAATTTGCATAAAATATATGAAGTAAAGCCTGTATCTGTAGACAACACAAACATTTTGGGTCAAGCACAAGGCAATATATATTTAACACACGTGTGGTAGAGGTGTAAAAGCACTATAAATATAGGACAAGCAGAAATTCGCAAAAAGTCATTACGGTATTTCTTACAGACCACTCACCACACCTGTAAACCATGAAGCTGTTTAATGAAGACCTTAGCTGCATATTTCAGAAAACCTGAAACAATTGAACTGTGCCATTGCGAGTCACTGGGTAGCAGAAAACAGTCAATTTTTCAAAATCCATATGACAGCCAATCTCTAGACCATTACACATTATTACATGGTACCAAGATCCTAAAATGGGTGCCATGAACCAATGAAAGAAAAACAATAAGTCCAATTAGGCTGGATTACGATAGATGTCAGACGGCTAAGAATAATAAAAAAGAATTATGGCTGTGTCATCACACGGTCATATGTTGTGCGTGAACTATAGACGATTACACTTACTAGACTTATGTCTGAATGGATTGTTGTGCGTGAACTATAAACAATTACACATATTAGACTTATGTCTGAATGGATTGTTGACAAAAGTCGTAGTAAAACGTACTCTAGCTGCTGCTGAATGGTTCTTCACACTCGATTATTGTACACAATCGTGGCTTACACAGTCCGTTGTCGATATAGATGTAAAAGTGACTTCATTATACACTTACATAATTTCAATTGCCCAAGGTGTAGATGAACTGGCACCTTCCTTGATTCGCTTGACTGTATACATTCGTTTACTTTCCCGGCACTCCTTAAATTGGTCATAATAGTGAAGTATTGTTTCCATTCGATCGCCCATGTAAAGAACTTTCCAATCGTATACGATCTTTGTGTTTGGATTTGGTTTTTCATATAAACCAACATTAACTATTTTTGATAATATTTGTTTGTTTTAACACTGTAACTATATTACACGAATATTTTATACGTAAACGATAGATTTAGACGACAGCTGACGATCAAAACTAAAACGTAGGTACGTCACGTCATAGCTTGTCCGAGCCATAGGTTTCACTTAATAGAAATCTCGGTATGCAGCAAAATGTACTTAAAATAAATGATGAACTACTGCCCAATATTGAAGCAATATTCTTGTCAAAAGCAAAGCCTAACCAACTAACACCTGAAAAATTAACCAATAACAGTCAACACAAGAAATCCAGAAAGCTTTATTGTCTAAAGAAATCAGTTTTTGATAAATACAAAACAAATACATGAATTAATTGTAAAATTTTAAAAATTAATGTAAAAGTCCTACAGTAAAATACAAATAAAAAAATTCAATAATCAATTGTTCTAACGATGTTTGGTATTTAGTAATAATTTATGAAGCAGTTAAACAGTTCTATGACTCAATTATCCTCGAAAAATTCATTTATATTGTAATAAACTTTTTCTGATAACAATTTTTTAGTAGCCTTAGGAAATTTAACTTCATCCAATATTTTTCTTAATGCAAGAGGTAGATGATCGAACAATTTCTTTCCATTATATAATACTAATTTCTGAAATAATGCTGATTTGACGCGTATTGTAGAGAGAAGATACCCATATATCAGTCTTGAATTTCTTGTGTACCAGACATACTGTTTCCAAGAGGTACAAACAGGCCACAGTTGGTATCTTGTGTTTCAAAATTCTTATGGTTCTTTTCTGCAATATGAACGCTCTCTGGAGAAGTTCAGAAGAACATGAACCCTAGAAAACATTTTTATAACAAAGATGGGACTCTACCAGTGAAAAATAGACTGATCTTGTAATATTAAAGTTTAAATTAGGAGCAGTCACCCTTAATGCATAAAACCATGATGATAATTTTTGGCACACATTGTTAATATGATTTTCAAACTTGTTGAGTCAATATGTAGCGCTACAAATTTATTATATGTATTTGAAAGAATCGCTTGAGTCCCTAAAATTATGTTGGACGGTTCACTTTAAATAGTAGAATATTAGTTTTATCAATATTAAATATGTATCTATTAGCATCATACCATTTCTTTACTCTAATTATAGCTTAATTCATAATTTTAGATAATTCTAGATTGCTCTTAATCTGATTTTAATAAGTACTAAGTCATTGAAATGAATAAAAAAGAGAAGAGACCCCAATACAGATCCCTGAGGTACTCCGCATTTTATAATACTATTATTTGATGTTTAATTATCAAATATAGTATTTAATTCCGATGATATAAATAAGAGCGAAGATAAGGACTACTCCTCGAAAACCATAAATCTCCAGCTTCCTTAACAATATATCATGATTAACACAATCAACAACATTCGATAAATCACAAAATATTGCAGATGCTTGACTGTGCTCATTTATGAACAGATAAATATTCGTTAAAAGGAAGAAAATTGTGTCACTAGTGTTATTGGATGGCAAGAAATCATACTAAGTGGAATAGAGAATATTGTTTTTATTCACTATGAGAATATGTTGAAAATTAAAATGTCATCATCCTCTCTGATAATGATTCAGTATGGAAAATAGAAATGTAGTAATCTATACTTAATATTATAAAGAGGAAAGGTTTAACTTTTTGTTTGTTTGTTTGTTTGAAATGAATAGGCTCCGAAACTACTGGACCGATTTCAAAAATTCTTTCACCGTTGGCAAGCTACACTATTCCCGAGTGACATAGGCTCTGTTTCATTTAAAAAAAAATAGGGATCCTTACTAAAATGCCATTAATGTAACCAAAAATGACCTGATAATACTATTGATTATAGAATAAAATAATGTACTACGATTTTGAAGAATATATAAATATCTAAAAAAATGCCGCGACAGCATATGTCTAACTGTTATAGTTACGTCACAATAACTGATTTTTAATTTTTTAAAAGTTTTTATGTTGGTATTATTCCTTATCAAAATAACTTATTTTATAATCACGACAGATATCACAAATTTAGCATGTGCAATGGGACGAGGCTACTTATAAAGGAATTAAAGGACAATTAAGTTGTAGCAACCAATATAACTGAACCACCAGCTGGTCAACTAGCTCATACACTGAGGATACCGATGATCCCAACTGATCTACCAAATCCATTTAAACCGCTTCAGTTTCCTATCAAACCACCTTTTGCTTTTACTAATAATAAGTCTCAAGGTCAAACCTTCCAAATAGTAGGGATCGGTTTTCCTTATGGCCAACCGCCTAAGGCGGGTGGGAGTACCTGAAAATCAATTTATTTTGCTGCCAGAAAATAAAACAACATGTAATATTGTTTACCGGGAAGCGTTGACCCAATAAATTTAGTGGCTTTTGTTATTTTTCTTTAATCCCCGTGCAAAGCCGGGGCCGGCTGCTAGTGTCATATAAATCAGTTTCTTAAAAACTGTAATCACTTTACTGATTATCTATATATCGCTGTTTTAAGCTTACACAAAGATTTAAAAGTGTTTACACACAATTGGAAATTTGTTAAACCATTGTAGGTAATACAGAATACAGGTTTGTAGGTATATAAATTCTGTTTCGGAAATTCACGACTAATCCTTTGTGAATTTAGTGCATATATATGTCCAATTTGCCTAAGCAATAACAAGGTTTACATAAAACAGTTGTGGGACTTTATTGATTTCCTACCTCCGTCTGATCTAATTTATATTAGATAGGGCTAGAGGGTCTGATACAAGTTAAAGGAAGCCCTATATTCCAACAGCAAATGCAAAATCCACTAAATGGAGAAAAATTATTTGTAGATATATTCAGTAGGATTTTAGTTATATGTATATCTATTCTTTAAATTCAATAAAGAATTAGAAAGAAAAGCCTGAAAGACATGCGAAAGTAATATAAAAAAGTAAAGTAATCTATACTTTCGTAATTCACAAAGTTTTTTAGAAAACTTTCTGACAAACAATTATAATTATCTACAGTTTCTAAGTAACACTTTTAAAACTAATTTTAAATATTGTTAAGTTAAAATAGAGCAATAAAATTTTATTACTTAATCAAGAAAATTGTTATTAATTTTTATTTTATTTTGTCTATGTCAAAGGCTAATATGAATAAACTTGGGTGCCGATAAACTGATCTGTTAAAAATTTTTGACTTATAAAACATTAGTTCAGCTTATTAAGTTAAAAATAGGTAAATTATTGTTTAACTAGTTGTACTCGCGACGTAGTTCGCGTGGCGTGTGATTGTTGTATAAAAATTTCTCCCCCCACCCCGTTAAAGGAATGGAAGAGAAATTTTTATACATCAGATGTTAATTTGACAGAAGACAAATACATATGTGAAAATCGCATTCGAATCGGATCAGTTGTTTTCATGTGATGCGCGCACATACATACAGACAGACAGACAGACAGACAGACAAAAAAATCTAACCACATGTTTGGGTTCTATTTCGATGTATTCGCGACGGCGACGTCGTTTGCGTGTTGTGTTGATTTTTGTATAAAAATTTCTCTCTTCACTTCGTTAAAGGGGTGGGGTTAGAAATTTTTATACACCAGATGCTAAGTTGAAAGAAGAAAAACACTTCTGTGAAAACCGCATTTGAATCGGATCAGTAGTTTTCATGTGATGCGCGCACAAACATACAGACAGACAAACAAAAAACTAACCGCATTTTTGGGTTCTATATCGATGTAGTAACACCCCCCACGTATTATTTTTTAAATATCTTTAATGTACAGAATTTTCATTTTTACAGTTTTATTATATGTAAAACTTTAGCACAGTTTATTACGTTAAACATATATAGGCAAATTTATTTAACTATAAATGTTTGATCGGATTGAGGTCAAACTGCATATTTGTCTTTTTATAATTAAAAAATTGACTTCTTCAATATAGTCCTGTCAAATAAAAAATAAACTCGTCACGTAAACTAAAACTTGAATTACAGTGTGTTTGATGTCGGGGTTAACACGGTCATCTCCACAGGCCGGTTAGTGCTTCAAAAGAAATTGCAACACTATGTACAAACACTACAATCACTTTTTTTAATGAAGTATTCTGTAAAGTACTCTTTGTTACATTTGGAACGAAGTTCCCTTTCGCGCGTTTCGAACAGTTACGACTGACGCTAGGAGCTAGCCAAAAAAAATTCATACCAAAAGTTGTCACGACACTATGACACGACACACGCATGTTTCTCTCTCTCAAAGACCAAAAAATAAATAACTCTCTCTCCCTCTCTCTCATAGATAGATATATTACAATTAAAAAGACACTATTTTAAATTAAAAGAAAATGTACATTAAAAAGAAAATGCTGTAGAAAAAATAATAATTAACTATAATAGTATTACATTTTATTTCATCCGGTTTTTATAAATAAATTCATAAACATTTTAAAAATAGTTCGTAACTTGACTATTTAGGTACCTACATCAAATTACCTTAACTGTCAGTTACTGTCAAATATTTTAATTTTAAAATTTTGTATTGAATTGTTAATTCCTGTTTTAAATTATAAAAAGTAATTCTAAAAAGATGTGTTATCTTAAGCTCTGGTATTGTATAAATGGACACTTTTGTTAAAAGAAACGAACTGTTAGGTAAGTAGAAATTTTATACAGACAATAATAAATGCTTATGTATGTATAAACACTCTGTTGTGTTTACAAATTACTAATTCCTCCACTAATTAATCGAAAGGAACTTCGTTCCATCCGGGTGTCCCTTGACACCTCTAACTTTTTTTTCTATTTTGATCGCAACCAGAGAGGCATATTTATGATGTACAAAAAAATAAATAGTTATATATAGTTAACAAATTGAACCATTAAAAATTATTAATAATAACTAGAATTTGTTTATCAGTAATTAAATAATAACGATGACAGAATGGAAAGCTTGTTCGGGCAAGATGAAATATACAGGAAATCACTACATTTTACAGATTACATACATAAAACCATCTTCTGTATCGGTACACAATTCATGTACCCAACCATTACATTTTGGACATTGTACCCAGTCTTCTGTGAGAGGTTCACATAATACACAGAACACATTATTTTGTGAAGATTGTTTTAAATTTTCTACAACACTTATATGTTTTTTGTTTTTTCTTATGTTTTCCTTTATTCTCGTAGGTTGAAAATTCTTTGTATTTATTTTTCCTACCTGCAATGGTGCGACTACATACTAACTTTGGTTTAACTTTCATGTCATTTTTTATTTCAATAACATTTATGAATTGAGAAATGGTTAAACATTCTGACTTCTGACATCTCACTTTCCGCTTTTTTACATTAAGAGTAACTTTAGGTGATTGAAGAATTTCAATTGGAGAAATGTAGTAGGAAGAGGATGGTTGATCCCAGCTCTTATCAAAAACACTGCAGTGAGTGTTAAGCATACTATCTTCAATTATGTTATGGTCCTTATCATCAAAATTAAGTTTCTCTTTTTCTTTCTGCATTTCTTTACTATCGTTTACATCGATTTTTAATTGTAGGAGCGTTATGAGTATTGAAGCTGAGTCTTAAGGGACTTTATTTAAGTTCTCTTTATCTGTGACAATGGTATTTGATTGCCTTTCAATAACTGCGAGTTTACGTAAACAGTGGCTGGTGCAAAATCTAAATCTGTAAACAGATGTTAATTTTATGTAAAGATGCCAGCCTTTTTGAACCCAATTGTGGCATGTTGTATAGTAGCACTTTTTTTATAGGCAATTCAAACAAGTCTAGCTATATCAAACTGATTAACTTTTATTCCAGAATGATTTTTTTAAAACGGTCTACGACTTGCTCAAAAGCTAATTTAAATAAACGGTAAACTGACACGTCTAATGGTTGTAGCTTATGGCTCGCATGGGGAGGAATACTGACCATTATTACATGTTTTTGTGGAGCTTTATTCAAAGCTTCTAAGTTTTGATGAGTTGTGTGATTGTCTAAAATCAATAAAACTGGCCAATCTTCTGTTAGTTTAGTTTTATTAATAACAACTTGTAGCCAGTTGTTAAAATTGCTGTTAGTTATCCAACCAGGATCCGAAACCCAAGCTTGAGAACCATTAGGAGCTCTATTTAAAAGGCGTTTATTTATTCTTTTTCTTTGTCTAAATATAAAACAAGGTGGTATGAATTGACCGGTTGTGGTGCAAACACCGATTACTGTGGTAAGTTGCTGTTTTTCTGCTATTGCTACAATGCCTACTTGTTTTTTAGCTTTTACAAAAATAACTATTGAAAGTTAGGAAATTATTAGGTATTAACAACAGTCTCATCCATATTATTGCAGATGTTATCATAGAATCAATTCACTTGTGTGCGAATAAAAGCTGAACAATGAGCTAATGCTGTGAGTTTTGGTGTCCTGTTGGGAATGTCTTTTTAACACTAGCAATCCGTGCCTTTCCAGCTTATTCACATGTAAATGAATGTGGAGATTATTTAGTTTTGCAACCTCATAAGCTAATTGTTGTAAGCTTTGCTTTGTTAAACCATAAAAAAGCATATCACGTTCAATTGCGAGATCACAAAATTTCTGCTACTGCTCTTTTGAAAAGACAGGTTTAAACCTTCCTAGGTTTTTGGACAAGTCCTTTTTTTAATATGATTATGTAAAGTTCCGATTGGCATTCCATATTTTTTTTATGCCGAAGTTATTGATGTAGTTTTAACTTCGTTCATCTCCATCTGCATAGTTCCTTCAGTTCAAGAACCTCTATTGCTATTTCTTGTTTTCCTGGTTCAGTATCTAAGAACAATAAAAATAAAAGTATTAGTTATAAAAATAAAATATAAAAATCAAATTAAGTGCGCGGGCAAGATGGAAACTCTTCCAGCTTGCCCTAAAGGGCAACTTTTAATTTTGCACATATGTTCCTTTGCAATAATAATATCAATACTTTAAAAATGCTTTATTATTTCTCTTATATAAATATCAACTCACATAACCCATTCCTAATAGATCCTTTCTATCAATGTATATTTATAGTTAGTCGATTTCTATAAACGCTAGTTTGTATCATTTAATAACTGCATTATTTCCAACGTTCAGAAAAAGCCAATTTGTGGGCGTTTTTAATCAAATTTTATAAAAGGGACATATCAGGTATCTAAATGCAATTTGGTTTTATAACGAAATTATTATAAGTAAATAAACAAACCACTGGAGATTGTTAAAATAAGTAAAGTATCCTGCTCTTGTGAAACCGTATCGTCAAATATACATTTATGATCAACAAGATGAAACAAATCAAATATTCTGTTAATTACGTTAAATTTTTGATCTTAATAAAGTGATCTTCTTCTTCTTTTTTCTTATATATAACCACTTTTTTTTTGCTTGTTTTTCTTCGTCTCTTTGCCTGGTTTCAGTTTACAGTGAGGTTGTCACTCCATCGCTTACGGAGCCTTCCGGTACTCCTTCGTCCTGCCGATGATTTGTCCCTCGTTATCTTTACAATTCTGTCGTCAGTCATGCGGCTGATGTGTTCATTCCAGTTCCTTTTTCTTTGCAATACCCAGTCATTGATGCTATCGATTTTACACTTTCTTCTGATTTCCTCACTTCTTTTCCGGTCAAATAGTGTCCTGCCAGCTATTTTGCGCACCACTTTCATTTCCGTTGTTTCCAGTATTTGTTTCGTTTTCGAGGTTTCTGGTCTGGTCTCTGCGGTATATGTTAATATGGGTCTGATCGCTGCTTTGTATATTCTTGATTTTGTTTCAGTTCCCATATGTTTATTGCTCCATATGGTATTATTAAGACATGCGACTGTTCTTGCTGCTTTCATGGCTTGTCCTCTCACCTCTGTTTCAATGTCCCCGTACCCGGATATTTCTATTCTATTTCTAATGAAGTGATGTTCTCTAAAAAAAGAGCAAACAAACGCAGTAAAATTTTACCTTCTAAACAATCTGTTGGAGTGAATTTAATAACTTGAAAACAAGTTGTTTAAAATTACAACCAGTGTCAAAATGCTTGAAACCAGATGCGAAACAAGTATAACAATTTTCACCTGAAATGGATAAAAAGAAAAGATAAACAATAAAAATGTCCCTGGAAATGTTGTTTGTAAAATTTTAAAATTTTCTAGGAATGTAATATTAGTAAATTTACTAAAATATTCTATGGGTCTATGGGATAAATAGTAAGATTCTTTACGGTGATTTTTTGGAATTAATAAGTAATAATCAATTTAAAAATACAATGGTTTTGCAAATTGTCATAATTTTATACCTCTTAACTTTAAAAAAGTACATTTAATCTTGATCGTTTTATCTT
The DNA here is from genome assembly GCA_964028335.1 of Altica lythri. NCBI lineage: Eukaryota > Metazoa > Arthropoda > Insecta > Coleoptera > Chrysomelidae > Altica > Altica lythri. Next base: position 41,548,746 of record OZ034806.1, on the reverse strand, counting down.
TTTAATATAAGAGGTATTTAAAAATATATATCACTAAAAAAATCTAAAAAAAAATGCTATTAAAGCAACCAATAAAAAATTTCAGTGAGGGATTTTAATCACCATATGTTTTCATATTTTTTAAGACATTAGAATTTAATTAAGAGTTAGACATAGATTCCATGTCTATTTCAACAAATTTATGAGCCTTAGAATTTCTTTCACTATCTAGGTATCCACTTTACGATAATTTATTCGACTTCTTTTTCTTAATTATGTTAAACCTTTTAGTGTGTTTCCGATTACTCTTTTTTATTGTTAGAAACTACTTACATTTCACTATAATTCACATATTTTATACCGTTATCGTATTTATCCATGTTTTTAGAATTTTTTTTCTGGATTTTAAATTATTCTCAATAGAATAAAATGAAAAGAATAGAAAATAGTAATTGTTTTTGTGTTTAATGCTTTATACTTCTTAAACTAAACTTTCTTAGTGCTGTTGCATTAAGAGACCTTTTATAGCTTATGCTGGTAGTAGTTTTTATTACTATTTATCGCTACGTTACATCTAATAAGGAGAAACTTTCTCAAAAATACATAAAAGCACTTTGTTCAATTTATCTAAAAATCTGCTTGGGTTAGACACAATTTACAATTTTCCATCGTGGCAGATCTCAAACCTCTTGAGAGTAGCAAGGCATAACTATGTTTCCAACAGAAAATGCGCTCCATATAAGGCTGTACGGTTTACCAGTTCCGAATTTCAAATTGCGCGCTTGGATTGAAACTGTCGAACGCTGTAATACATACATCTTGAATAGGATTGTGTAATCGAACATCTATTTTTTATTTAATCCAATTTCCTTCATTATTTAAATTAATATTAGGTAAGGTATAGTGTTTTACACGATAATTTACCTATTGCAGCAAAGAAAATTTAACAGATAGTGACTATGAAACAAATTTAACACCCAAAAGATTTTTTTTCGATTTATTTCCTGTTATGTATGGGTTAGATATAAGACCTTTTCTAGTCATCTAGTAGAATTGTATTCAAAGATTTCTTCAAACCCTAAAAACCCAAATCTGTGTAATAGTAATAGAAATTTGATTCTAAAAACGATGTAACCATTGATGAGAAACAGATATCTGTTTTTAACTATTGTCACTAGAATGGTTTTGAGAATCAACAGTTTAAGTTTTAAAATATTTATCTGTCTAAGTTGCAATTTCAAACCCTAATGGAACTCTCACCAAATATATCAATAAAAATATATAAATAAAAATGTTACAAATAGTTCGTTCCTTCCAGTCACAGCAAATGACGGCTCAATACTTACGTCCTCTACAAAAAAGGCAGATATCTTTGTCAAAATGTTCTCTTTGAACTCGACACCAAATCCACCAGACAACCTTCTATTCTACGGGCTTTCCACACAATTAAAAATATTACATGTAGGGTTAAGCGTCCTTGCTACTCTAAATACCAACAAAGCAAGCAGCCTTAATAAAATACCTGCTTTACTCTTAAAGGCTTGTGCTCCTAAACTAGCGCCAGTTTTTACTAAGCTATTTCGACTATCATATGATACTGGTATTTTTCCAGAATCCTGGAAAACTGCTCGAGTACAATCAGTCTCCAAGAAAGGCTTCAATACTCTGCCTTCCAACTACAGACCCTTAGCTCTTCTATTTGTTATTAGCAAAGCTATGGAGAAATACGTCAATCACGAGATTCTTAGCTACCTTAAAACACACAACCTTTTAATTGACAGGCAATATGGTTTTCGCCAACAACGGTCAACAGCTGATCTGCTAGCATAGGTAACTGATGTCTGCAGTGATGCCATCCAGTACCATGGGGAGACTCAAATAGTATCACTAGACATTTAAAAGCATTTGATGCATTTGATCAAGTGTGACATGCAGCTCTCTTAAACAAACTGGCTAATACGGAATCTCGCCAAACCTTTGCAGCAGATGGATATCCAACATTCTCTCCAACAAGCACATCCAAGTTGCTGTAGATAGACATTTTTCCAACCTCTAAGAGGTCAACGCTGGAGTTCCCCAAGGATCGGCTCTAGCTCCTAATCTATTTCTTTTACACATTAATAACCCGATACACTGTTTTTCTGATAGTCCGGAAGAGGACAGAAATCCACAACGGCTTCTCTCGATGAAGATTTGAGAATTGTAGACGACCGAAGAAGAAAGAATCTGGTAAATTTTAACGCTTCTAAGACAAAGACATGTTGCCTATTCAACAAGAGGCAAGTATACGACTCATCCATCACAATGAACGATCAGACACTACGCTGGTTGGTATCACGATCTTCCAGGACTTACTCTGGAACGAACATATTGCATCCATAGCAACTACAGCTGGAAAGAAGTTAGGCTTTCTTTTTAGAGCACGAAAATATTTCTCTCCATTCAACTTAGGTACTTTTTACAAAGCCTAAACAAGACCTAAGCTTGAGTACTTCTCGTACATATGGGGATCGGTGGCTCCATCAAGGCTCAGAGTTATTGATGCAATACAGAGAAGAGCAGTTCGACTGTTAAACGACACCATTAGCACCAAAAACCCAGCCCCATTGTCCCACCGAAGAGCAGTGTCTGATCTTTCTCTGGTTTTCCGATACTTAAACGGATTTAGCTCAGAACAACTCCGCTCTCTAGTGCCTTCACTTGCCAGACCAGCCAGAGCAACGCGACATGCCAACTCCATGCACCCTTATACTGTTCAGTGTCAAACATCGAGAACAGATCGATTTGATCGTTCCTTCATCCCCGGGGTGTCTATATTGTGGAATAAATTGCCCCAATATAGTATTTCTATCTATGTACTGTTAGCATATTTTGTATATAGGAATTGTCCGTAGCATCTTTATCCTGTGTAAAAAAGACCATTTGGCAAGTTAATTCTGAAACTATCATTCTTAGAGTTAAAACAGGCTATCGAGAAAAATCACAGTAGTACACCGAAACATAAAGTTCAAGATCTGAAAGGAGTAACTATGTTGTAATTCATAAAATTATACATACTATTTATATCTTTAAGATACATATAACTTTAACATTAAATAACAATTAAGCGCAAATAACAAGTTTTATCAAAATAAATTGCAGTAACAATACATGTCCGAATAAAACAGTCACTTAAAGATGAATTTGGAACCAGCTACAAAATTACTAGCCAAAAAAACCACTACCCCGCATTATGCAACGAATCTGTAAAAGAACGTAATTTATTTAAAAATTTAATGAATCGAATTGCAATTCTAAAGAAATAAAATTCGTTACAAAAATGAGCTATAAATCTAAATCCAATTTTATAATTGAAGTGGTGCCAAAATTTTTTCAAAATATCCTTAGTAAAGGATTACTTTACGTTTCTGTAATCTGTGCTGGTTCTCATGACAAGAAAGTTTGTAATAATAATATGCTGTGCTTTAACAATCGCATATTTATGAAGGTAAAGCTTAAAACGTATGTTGCAAATAGCAAATTCTTATTTTTTATGTAAAATTGAAGTCTCCAGACCTAGAATTCAATACAAGTAAAAATGTTAAATTAGGCCATTTTAATACCCGTTCAGTTTTTCCTAACTTTGGTTTATTTGTTGACCAAGTATATGACAATAAATAAGATATTGTACTTTTAAAAGAGACGTGGCTAAAAGGAAGAATTATAGAAGAATCATTACATATACCAGGATATATTCTAGTCCATAAGCATCGTGACAGTAGAAGGGGTGAAGTAGATTTTCATCTACATAACTTCCATCAATTTAATCTTATGTTTGAAGATTTTAAATCTTCACAAGGTATCGAATATATGTGGATGTCTGTAAGAATAGGTAAAACATCATTTCTCATAGGCGAATTTATAGCACCATTTAATATAATAATATATATATATTATGGGGGATATCAATGAAGAACAATTTGTTGATCAGTCAATCACGAAATGTATTCAATTATACGATTAGAATCAATTAACCACAGAACTTACTCGTATAACACCAGTGAGTCAAATTCTTCGTGACATTATTTTACCAACAGAATAGAATGAACTTTACCGTTTCAAATAGCGAAATACTGTGCTATTTACTGTAAAATCAAATTATCTCGCTCTCCACCACGCCCCAATTTTGTTACTTATGGAGATTTTAAAATCTTCTCCTTAAAAAAATGTAATAAAGATTTTGAAAATTTTCGTTTAACAATATTTTATATTCAAGATATTAACTGGAACATTAGTATTAGTATTTATTTGATTCTTTTGCTGCGTATGTTACATGTAAATTAATTAAACCATTTAACCCTTGGCTAACCCATAATTTACGTAGACTGATAAAATAACGAAACAATACCCTTTTACTTATAAGTACTACAAAAACTACCAAATATGGTAATAGCTGCTGTAAAGCAGTAAAAAACTTTAAAAAACTATTGGCTTCTTAAATATTATGGACAAAATTGTTTTCGAAATTCCTCCCAATTAATAAATAATTACTTTCTATCTGGGTTTAGTCAAAGAATTCTTGTCAAGATACTACCAAATATTTCAGCTCAAATAAATTTAAACAAAACCTTAATTTTTTCCTTAACGTTGGTAATCATAGATGACATAAAGAATGTATTTACTAACTGAAATCAAAAGCAGTTGGTTACGATAATATCCCTGCACACATAATATATAAGTAATTAACTGCTGTTTAAAAGAGGCATATTTTCCAAAAGTATGAAAATACTCACTTATAAACCACTTCCTAAAGTAAATCGTACAATTTTTCGCAACCTAAGGCCTATCAGTTTCTGTTTTATCGAAAACCCTTGAAAATTGTGAACAAGTAAATTAGTCGCGTCAAAGTAGGTTTTCACTTCCAACTTTGGTCGGAAAGGTCCGATCATGCTCATTTTTTTTTAAATGTTCATTGAGACCTCAGATTCAAAGTTGTATAAAATCTGGAGGCCGCTCGGCCCCCCTCCCCCCTCCCTACAAATTCGACCCAAGTTGAGGGGTTTTCATGATGCGGCCCTCCCAACCCGGCCAAATGTTCCACTTGGGGGGTTTGAAGTCCCCTCCATCCATTTCTTCGGTCATGTCGCCTTTTCGACCTTCCCAGGGGCGTCTAGAAGGGCCTCCAAGGGTCCAAAATATGCCTGCGTTTCTGTGACCCATCCAGGGGTGGACAAAAGGGGTGCCGAGGCCCAAAAAATGTGATTTGATTGGATTCGATACCAACGCGAAAAGTTGATATAATCTGCCCAGCGAGTAGTCTCCTTAGCCTTTTTGAAACCATGTCATACCCTGTCGCAGTCAGCCCTTTTGTCCACCCCTGGATGGGTCACAGAATCGCAGGCTGCTCAAATAAAGGGTTGGTAGCCTTATACCACTTGATCGTACCAATTCTGTACACTGAAATTCAATCCCGCGTAATCATAATTTTGAGACAACATGGGCCTCTTTTTATACGGCCCTAATGGGTTCAAAAACCTCAATTTTCGACAGAAATGAGATACCCGCCATTCGGAATCCCCCTGACCCAATATTGCAGTCCAAGCACATTTCTGTAGATATCTCATATTTTGGACCCTTGGAGGCCCTTCTAGACGCCCCTGGGAAGGTCGAAAAGGCGACATGACCGAAGAAATGGATGAAGGGGACTTCAAAACCCCCGAGTGGAACATTTGGCCGGGTTGTATATACCATCTTGAAAACCCCCCAACTTGGGTCGAATTTGGGGGGTGGAAGGGGGCCGAGCGGCATCCAGATTCTATACAACTTTGAATCTGAGGTCTCAATGAACATTTAAAAAAAAATGAGCTCGATCGGACCTTTCCGACCAAAGTTTTAAGTTTTTGGGTTTTTAGGCCTATTTTGACGCGACTAAATTTATAAATAATTCATTAACAATGAGATCATCCCGAACTTTTAATCCGGTTTTCGCGAAGGTTTAAATACAACAACTCTGCTCTTAAATACTACCAACCACGTGATTAGATCACTTTTTGCAGGTTGTGCCACGGTTCTTGTTCTACTAGATTTATCGAATGGAACCGACACGTTTGATCACAATCTTTTATGTTTAAAATTATGTTAATATGTTTTTCACAAAAATACATGCAATTTTTTTGTATTATCTTAATTATCACCACCAGAAAGTTGTGATTAATAACGTATCATCCTCTTTGTCAGCTTTAAGTCCTGTAATGCCCCAAGGATCTGTTTTGGGACCTCTATTATTTTTCATATACGTTTCTGACATAAAAATGCTTTAAAAATGCTTTAAAATACACTATATTTTTTCTTTGGCCTAAATTTAGTTGTACTTGCTTCTGATTATATTAATATTGACTTAAGGTCTTTTTACATTTACTCCATTGCTCATAATTTATGATTAAATGCAGATATATTTTCTTTTATGTTGTTTTGTTCAGTTTCATTCAACGAGTTAGTTAACTTAAGTTTAAATCTTTATTTAAGTAAACCCTATATAAATCAACTACTGGAAAAAATCTCGACATAATCTTTGATTGCATATTTTTGGATTTTAAGCACATGTTTCACTTTTACTTAAAAAGTCTTATTTAGCTATCAGGCAATTATATCGAAAAAGACATATTCCATACTTTTATTTAAGAACAAAACTTTGTGAATAGAATTTCAACTAAAATCTATAAACTTACTTGGTTAAAAATTGAAAATCTTTTTAAATATCATGTAAAAATGATGACTTTTAGAGTATTAAAACCAAATAGGCCTTATCTCAGAGAAAAATTGTTATTCCAAAGTGACTTGCACAATCATATAATAGACTAGAAATTCCTAAAAATCGTCTTGCAAAGTTTAACAGATGTTTGTTATAATGCAGCTTCAATTTATAATAATACTCTTCATAAATATAAAATTGGTTCATTGTATTCTTTTGGAGATAGTCAAAGCAAAGCACATTTGTTCTATATTCAGGGAGAACAATTGCAAAATAGATTTTTATAATATTTGAAACTAGCGTTCGCCCGCGACTTCATCCGCGTGGACTTTAGTTTTTTGCCACCGACTTTCATACAAATTTGTAACCCTATTTTAAATCCTTAGGGATGGAATTTAAAAAAGTCATTTCTTAGCACAGCACTACGTAATAAAACAAATTTATTTAGCTATATGCATGCAGGATCTCAGCCCGATCAGTTTAAAATTGACAAAGTTTCATACAAATTTTTATCCCCTTAGGTGTGGAATTATTCAAAATTCTTTCTTAGGAGATGCTTACGTCATAGTAGCTATATGCATGCAAAATCTTAATCCGATCAGTTTAAAATTGACAAAGTTTCATACAAACTTTCATCCCCTATTTTATTCCCTTAGGGGTAGATTTTATCAAAATTCTTTCTTATGGGATATCTACGTTATAGTAGCTATATGCATGCAAAATCTCAGCCCGATCGGTTTAAAGTTGACAAACTTTTATAAAAACTTTCATCCCCTTTTTTCTCCCTTTAGGGGTAGAATTTATCAAAATTCTTTCTTAGGGGATGCCTACGTTATAGTAGCTATATACATGCAAAATCTTAGCCCGATCGGTTTAAAATGAACAAACTTTTATACAAACTTTCATTCCCTATTTTATTTTCTTAGAGGTGGAATTTATCAAAATTCTTTTTTAGGGGATGCCTACGTCACTGCAGCTATATGTATTCAGAATCTCAGCCTGATAGGTTTAAAATTGACAAACTTTCATACAAACATTCATCGCCTATTTTATCTCCTTAGGGGTGGAATTAATCAAAATCCTTTCGTAGGGGATGCTTAAGTCATAGTAGCTATATGCATGCAAAGTTTCAGCCTGATCGGTTTAAAATTGACAAAATTTCATACAAACTTTCATCCCCTATTTTATCCCCTTGGGGGTAGAATTAATCAAAATCCTCTCTTAGCGTATGCCTACATCATAACATCTACCTGCCTGCCAAATTTCAGCCCCATCCGTCCAGCGGTTTGGGCTGTGCGTCGATAGATCACTATATAATGTCAGTTAGTCACCTTTGAGTTTTATATATATAGAGATTGTCACTAGGTATAAAAATCTACACATTAAGTTTTTAATGGTTCATTTGATTTTTTCATATATGTATATTTTTATTTTTTTATTGGAAACTAGTACATCCGAAACTAGTTAAGCGCCATAATTTTCGTTGATCCTAGCCCAGGACTGTAAAACTGACCTATTAATTCATCTTTACTGCTCGTTTAACTTCAATCCGTATTATTCCCCATATGTTTTCAATGCGACTAAGATCTGCTAAAGCTGCTAGTCATGCAATTATTGTCCCTTAGTGTTCTTGTATCCAAGTTTGAGTATAGGCCAAAGCATGGCATCTTACATTATTCTGCTGAAAACGCCATCCCTCTGGATCATTATTCACCGTAAGTGCATATGGCGGCAACTTACTTTCATTACATATTCACGTATATTGTATTTTATGTTAAACAGTAGTGTTATATTAAATATCTATCCTGTTCATCAATGTGTCTCTCTGTGAGTAGTGTAATAATTGCTTATTGTCCTCTACGTAGAACCTAACCCCTTCTTTGTAATAACATCCTTACAATCACCCCACATCCTGGCACTTTCAAGAAGAAAATTATTTAGAATGTCACAATACTTTTCACCATTAACGGTACCATTAATACAGAGAGGTGTAGCACCACGTTGAGATATTGCTCCACAACACATTTTATGGTAGGAAATTTGGAAATTTGAACGGTAACAGGTTGTTTTGAAAGAAATTTTAAGTGATTTGCACCAAATTGGAAACAACTTGTATCCGATATAAGGACATTATTAAAATTAACTTCTTGAAAACGTTGACAAAATTCTATTCTTCTATCCTTTTGTAAAGGTGTAATTATGTTTGTTTTCTGTCTTCTTGAAATGAAGCTTTGTCTTTTTAGTGAGATACGAAGGCTTTCTGGACATACTTATTTCGTTAATTTACAAATCTGTAGCCAATTTGCCTACACAAAAATTGTGTCATCCTAAGGCCAATAAAGCGTTTGAATTGTTTTCTTCAATTTTACGCGGTCTTCCTGCACTTTTTTGAGATGAGTCAACTGCACTAATTTTTTAACAATATATATAAAATAAAACAAAAATACAGAAAAAGTATATAAATGTTTATTTAATTTAGTATATTTAGTAGTAGAATCAGATTTTTAGTCCTAAGCAATAGTTTTGATCTGTTAAAAATTATTATTGGACGCTCATGTGGTTTTACATATCATAAAGAGAAGAGTATTTGTATTTTTTTAATATAATACTGTTAAGCTTTGTACACAAAATTTCAAGATAAAAATATGTTTCAATCCACTTTCAACTTTGATTCAGATCAGTATCCATATTAGAAAATATAAAATTTTATCGTTTTAAAAACGGATTAATGGGATTACAAAGACGATATCTTCCAAAGCGTTTTAAAAGAAATCCCCAAAGGCATTTAAATTTTTGCCTTATACCTCACGTCTTGCAAATATGCTTAACCTTTTCGTTTAACATCTAAGTGATGTGAATTTAAAATTCAATTTCCTCTTTAAACCTAAATTTTTCGTTTTTCAGAGAATTTTTTACAGCTTGTGCTAGTCCAGTGGCCCACCTGAAAATTTTTTGTGGGATTTTGATATAGTATGTGATGGGACGAATACGCCAAACGGGTCGAAATGACCGCGTTTGTTAACTCTTTTACCAACCACAAAATTATAAAGCGACAAAATGATAAAGAAACTGCAAAACTTATCACTTTATACTTGCTTCATCCTGTGCAAATGTAGGACCGATAAAATGATTAAAACTATGGCATTTTTGTAACTTTGTCTTAATAAATTCATGTAAATCCCAAATTTCATATTATATTTCGTAATGTTGGCGCTTGTAGGGGAGAACCGGATGTGATGGACCCTCAGTTGTTATACTGGCACCCATGTGAAATTTTATATTTTTAAAGTTGGTAACATTCTATTTTACATTGCTAGGCTATTAGGATATGTGTACGCTACCAGCAGGTAAAGTTTTAATTTTTTACCACTTATGATCTTAATAATAATTGTTAGTAAAAGCAACATTTCGCTCTTAACTCTCAAAGCATTTTTTCATTATAATGATGTTGGAATTCGTTTTATTGGCATATCTTTGATTAGCCTCAAAAACCTTACTTTTGTTAACGCGATTGTTGATCTATAGTTAAACTGTTACTTTTTATAGCGGTAAATTTAAAATGCTTACAAATCGGGTTTGATGGGACACTTATATCCCTGTTGTGTTGAAATAGTGTGCCATCATACCCGAATAATCCCAGTGACTTTCAGGTTTTTTATTTTATTAACAGATAATAATTAACAATACAGAAACAAAATATTGGACAAAGTTGAGATAAAAGGAACCTGATGGCTGCTATAGATGCAGTAAAATGGGATGGAAATTGGCTGCAAAAATATAATATGTTACAAAAAGTAGGTACATTAAGTCGGCGAGTCCTAGAACAAAATAAAGTAATTTAAGGCTTAAAGAAGGGTTTTTTGGCTGATAGTACGACTGTGTTTAATCCAGAAGCAGAGAACGAGTTTGTCCAACACATTAAAGTTATGACAGACAGGTTGTTTGGATTTACTACTATACAAGTGTGTTAACTAACATTTCAGCTAGCAGAAAGAATAAAAATGAATCACAATTTGAATAAAAAAAATGGCATGGCTGGTTGGGACTGGTACAACAAATTTATGAAAGGGAATCCCAGTTTAAGGTGTCCACGTCATGACGTGGACGTAAGGTTTTAACCAAGTAAAAATAAGAAGTTTTTTGATGCACTGGACAAGTCATCAATGATAACCGTTTGCATTCTGAACAAATATATCAAATAAATGAGTCTCTTACGTCTGTTAAAAATAAAACAGACAGACTATTTACAAAGCGTGGAAGAAAACAAGTTGGCACCTGGACAAGTGCTGAAAGAGGACACTATTTTACAGTGGTATGTTATATAATGACTTAGGAAATTTTGTGCCCGGCAATGATTTTTCTACGAAAAAAACATGAAACAATAACTGACTGATTAAGCTCTATACCCCATTTCGTCATTCGTTGGCAGCGTATGAAAGATAGGAATAATGCCTAGTTGCCAGGTTTATCTTAGAAAGACTTACTATCTTTGTCTTATTAACGCGCAATAGAAAGAGATATGTTTAAGTTAAATGGCAACCGGTGACTAAAAACACGCCACTGAACGATCACTTGATGACAGAACGATTTACGCTGGCACCTGTTGCCATTTAACTTAAAAATATCTCTTTCTATTGCGCGTTAATAAGACAAAGATAGTAAGTCTTTCTAAGATAAACCTGGCAACTAGGTACACATTATTCCTATCTTTCATACGCTGCCAACGAATGACGAAATGGGGTATAGCTGGTACAATTGGATTAACTCAAGAAAATGAATGCATCATTTTAAGTGGCATACAATCCATCTGCTGATAAAAAAAAAATATTAGTTCTACTTGACGGACATAGCAACCACAAAAACTTAGAATATAATAATATTTTGCTTTCCTGCTCATGCTACACATAGGTTATAACCAAAAGCCATTAGTTTTTTTGCGCTTTTGACAACTTACTACAATCAGGCTATAAGATGATGGTTAAATGTCACCGTAGGTGACATGGCATATACTTTCTGTAATAAGCTATATTCAAATTCGAGGAAAAGTGATATGTGGATACGGTGTCAAGTATGTTTAAGCTGGTGTCACACATACTACAGAGGGGTTAATAAAAGATCCAAAATATACAAATGCAATTTATGTGCTTAGTTCAAAATTATCTACGAATTATAATTTTTGAAATGTGTTTAGTTGGGTCAAAGATCAGTTTTTTGTCCTAAACATAGATTATGTTATTTTCATGTACAAGTTTTGTCATATTTGGGCCTTTACACTGTTAGAGTTAAATTAAGTTGATATTTTCAGAGAGGTCCAACATTGTTATCCGAGTATCAGGATATGATGCAATAGTAAAGTTGTAAAAAATATAAATAAAATAAGAATTGTTAATGTTCCGTCATTTTCTGTTTATCTCTACGTTAGGAAAATGTTCAATCAACAACGTGACAATTTTGTATAAAAAATTTAAAATAAATAAAAAAAATGAGGTGCACATTTCAAAAAGGGGCCCATTACAGCCGGTTTTTCCCTATGCCGTTACCCAGAAGAAGTGAAAAACGCTGAACAAGTGACCATTTTATTATAAAAACTATTCCTTACGGTAGCTGACTTTTGGATAAAAATTAATCTGAAAACAACATCTAATTTTTTTTCCTAACGAACATAATCTGCTTTTTTCTATTTGTCATAATGGCAATTTTAGCATACTCGATAAAGGTAGAAGGTAAAAATGATAACTAAATTAATTATAATCCTGAACAAGTTATACTTAATTACCATTAAGTTTATTTAAATAATCTGAGAGTCTGCATAATAATTTAAAAAAACACCAAGTTAATTGGTGATATATTTAAGAATAAAACCGATAAACTGTAGTAACGATCCCAAATACTCCACCGAAATACGTAAGATACGTATAAAATCCCGTTTAAACCCAAACGTAAAAAACGGCACGAGTATACAAAACATATCACCAAAGAAAATTGCGACACATTTCCGAATATAAGGGACAGAATCCCTCCTTGAAAAACCGACTGCAAATATCCATTACTGCAACTAAATCTTTTCTAGGGATCCAGTTACATCAATTCTAGTCCAACATTTTTTCTTTCCGAATAAGAAAAAATGGCCCTTGGTAAGCCAGGCGCATCAGTAGATTTATATTAATTAAATATATTAAAAGTATACGTTTTAGAAAAAAATGTTTTAAATAAAAGTTGTAGGTCTCTTTAAGACAAACAAAAAAGTGCCCTAACATTTTTTTGTACAGGGTGAAGTAAAAAAGTTACGAATTTTTTTCCATTTTGATTTGATGTCATGCCCAAACGGCCTTACCGATTTGGCCCGTTAACGAACTCGACCGAGATTTTGGGACGATTGATTTTTGTACCAAATTTCATTTCGATCCGTTAAGAAATGCGACCGCTATCGTGTCCACAGATTTCGTTATATCGGAACTATACATACATACATACATATATACATACATATATATATACATATATATATATATATATATATATATATATATATATATATATATATATATATATATATATAAACTTTTGAACGGAAGGTGTTTTTGAGGTCAAGGGGGCCCAAAACGAAAAACTGTAGTGAAATTTTCCCGAAGTCGTGACCTGCGAACCAGCTGAATAGTAGATATAAATCTACTAAAATTGAGATGATACATACTCGTAACCTTAATACTGTAGAGAACATATATTTTAGTTTAACAAATAGTTTTTAAAATAAAAAAAAATAGATCAAATTTTGTGTCTTTTCATCATGTTTGTAACCATAAGTGAACCAAAAGTACCGAACTGGATTAAAATTATTTAAATACTAGTTGTACTCGCAACGTCGTTCGCGTGGCGTGTGATTGTTGTATAAAAATTTCTTACCCCACCCCATTTAAGGAATGGAAGAGAAATTTTTATACACCAGATGTTAAGTTAAAAGAAGACAAATACATCTGTGAAAACCGCATTTGAATCGGATCAGTAGTTTTCATGTGATGCGCGCAAAAACATACAGACAGACAGACAAAAAATCTAACCACATTTTTTGGGTTCTATTTCGATGTACCCGCGACGTGGTTCGCATGGCGTATTGATTTTTGTATAAAAATTTCTTTCCTCACCCCGTTAAAGGGGTAGGGGTTAAAAAAGTTTTATGCACCAGATGTTAAGTTAAAAGAAGACAAATACGTCTTTAAAAACCGTATTTGAATAGGATCAGTAGTTTTCATGTGCGCGCACAAATATATACATTCCTACAGTTTTATTATATGTACTAGTTGTACGCGCAACGTCGTTCGCGTGGAGTGTGATTGTTGTATAAAAATTTCTTACCCCACCCCATTTAAGGAATGGGAGAGAAATTTTTATACACCAGATGTTAAGTTGAAAGAAGACAAATACATCTGTGAAAACCGCATTTGATCGGATCAGTAGTTTTCATGTGATGCGCGCAAAAACATACAGACAGACAAAAAAATCTAACCACATTTTTGGGTTCTATTTCGATGTACCCGCGACGTCGTTCGCGTGGCGTGTTGATTTTTGTATAAAAATTTCTCTCCTCACCGGGTTAAAGGGGTGGGGGAAGAAAGTTTTATACACCAGATGTTAAGTTGAAAGAAGATAAATACGTCTTTGAAAACCGCATTCGAATAGGATCGGTAGTTTTCATGTGATGCGCGCACAAACATGTACATTTCTACAGTTTTATTATATGTATAGATTACGAAAATAGCATCAATCTAAAAGTCCAGCCTCTGTAGGCACACTTTAACAGCTTACATTCGAAAGAGCTTATTTATTTAATAAAAATTCTTTTAATATGCAATTATGTAAAAATATAGTAACGTTTTGTTTTGATTGGGCGTTCCATGTAGTAAAGCAGAATTTGGAGCCACTTTTTGTCATTCTATTTTGCGTTAGACTTGGAGAATCAATTGGAAGTCTATGAAAAACATATTTTGCTGAACTGAAGTTTTGCGCTGACAGGAATTATTTTTGAAAGGAAAAGAACACGTTGAGATAAACACTTTTTAGGAAGGTCTTCTCCTACGAAAAGTCATAAAAATGTATAAAGAGTTTTGTAACATTGGGCTGTCGTTTAACATTAAGTAAACAAATAACTTTATTGTTCATTCTGAATATGGATCTGGAAAATTGGAGAAGAGCGCGAGCCAGTGCTCTGCCGACACCGAGGCCACATATGACCTTGTGCATTCTCTCGTGTGTAGGGATTACCAAACCTCGAACTCCCAAGGGGAATTTTCCTCTTTACACCATGTCTCTAAAGTTATCAGAGCCACTTGCATTCTGTCACATCGGGTGCTTTCAAACTTTCTTGTTGGTAGAATGACAATGTCATGGAATAGAGTAATCCATTCTTCCAGGTGTTAGTATGAAGACAACCTTAACTTCTTTCCACATCTCCAGTATATAATTCAGAGCTAGAGAAGCTCTGAATATTTGCACAAGGTAAGAAAGGAATTCCTCCAGACCCCACTGCAGCAGCGCTGGATAAACTCCGTCCAATCCCGGTGATTTGAAGAGGGAGAGACTAAATTTTGTCCATTTAACTTTGTCCTTTCTAACAATGAGTCTGGCAATGTGCAAGTCCTCTGCGGTATGTGATTTTCCTCATCCCACTTTGCCTCTACCGTGGCAACGGAATCGGCGAAGTGTATTTCATTAAATTTTTACTAAATATTCGCACATGCGAAAGGTCTGTGCCGAAATAGTGCAAAATAATCTTACAATTAAACAAAACGACATCGAAAAATCAAGTGTTTTGACTTTCTTGTCAGAATTGACAATAAGCAAGATTTTTTAAAAGTGATAAGTTGTGGATCTACGAAGAATTTGTTCCTCTGGCGCAAATTATCAAGACATCTTTGAAAAGAAAAAGAGGCATACCCGTGAGCCCAAAGACATTAAAGATAAATAAATGCTCCATATCACACTGCCTTTTTCGTCCTTCAGACCCTGAGTTCACCTGATCTCAGATGTTGTATTCAAAACAATATCGGTTAAAACTTCTACCATTGCTACCAAAAGTGGAGACAACGTCTTTATTTGTTTGTAGCTGTTTAAAAAAACTACTTCAAAGCAGATAACATTCATCTTTGAAGAAATTAAAATCTTTAGATATAACAAAATCAATCTCATTACCTTTCTATCACACCTCTCATCTTATAACCAACACTTTTCTGTTTTACTTATATTTTTTATTTGCGTGGGAGTAAATTCTAAATATACTTGTCAATTTTACAAACAATTATTGTTCATTAAAAAAACTAAATAATTCTTCTGGAAAAATGTTTGTTAAAGTATAACAAAAAGTCTAAATCCTTGAGCATTCTACCCCGTTTTATTCACTTAACTTATTAATTTAAAAACATAGGCTAAACAATTTAAAATTAAATGATATTGACAAAAATGTATTATACCATGTTTTTAGGTAATAAAATTTGCGTGCTTTAAAAACAGTTATTTATGTGTAGGTCTGCGCTAGGTAGCACAACCATTTTTCGTTAATTAAAGCAAACGCTACAAAAACGCAACCCTGTTCCAATTATCCCTTAAAAGGAATATTTTTTCGCAACTTTCGCCTGATTTACCCTAATTTAGCCTGAACAAAGTATTGCTTAGCTATATAGAACGTTCGTCAAAGCGAAATAAAGCGGCCGTGTCGTAATAGTGAAAAGCTGCGGATTTTACGATCGTTTATTCCTTTATTTAAATCTCGTTATTTCGCTTATTATTCTAACAGTGTATATTTAACTTAAGTAATGAATTTTTTGATTTAATAACTGTAATTGATACAAAAAATATCAGTTTAAATAGTTTTTTTTTAAACCGGCCAGAAATTAGTACTTTCCGGTTTATTTTTAGGTCAGAAAATCTCATTTTGTCGGACAAGGCCAGAAAATAAAAATGAGTCCGGTAAAAGCTTTTACCGGACTCATTTTTATTTACTTTCCGGCCTATCTTTAATGAAAAAAAAAACAATAAAATAGTTAGTCTAAGATAGCGGTCAATTGGTTTTTATGGTAACCGATTTTTGTATATATTTAAAACTATAAAATAACTTGACATATTTTGACGTTTAGTTGAAAATCTGAAATTTATTATAAAATTGATATTCAAAATGATGCACTCGATTGTGAATTAATGGAAGATGAAATTATACCGGATGGAATTGTTAAGGCGGCCACCCAAGCAACGTTTGTTAAAAAAAAATGTTAAAATTAGTTAATAAAGAGTTCTTGTTATAAAAATGTAAACTGAATAATATGAAGTTTATTGTACAACAATGCCCTTTTTAAAATAATTTTGTACATAATACGCCCCAAAAGAGCTTTTACTGGACTCGCAGGCTTGCAGGACTCACCTGCAGCTCGCCCTGCAATTTGCCCACTCGTCCAGTAAAAGACCACTTTCGGGACTTGTTACGTAAACTACTATTATATAATTAGTATGACGTCAATTCTAGAGCAGCAAACGATCAAAACTACAAAAAATCAAAATTAAAAAAAGGAAAAAAAGTTAAAACAAATATGTAAAGAAGTTCCTCATAAAAAGGAATACACAATAATAATATTTAAGACTCCAGTAAAATACTGTAAAAGCAATACAAAGAAGTGTGTAACATAATAGAATAATAGCTACGGACACAATTAACATATCGAAAAAACCGAAGAAGATCGATTTTCTTTCAACTATATAAGTTAATGCATAGGCATACCAGAATCATTTAATAGAAAATGCACAGGTTGGTACGCAGCAGCAATCAGAAATAGGCATTGACATATTAATATGTATTAATATGTCAATGGAAATAGGTCAGAATTCGAGATTTGAGGAAGGATTGTGTTATTTTGTTGTAATTCTAGTGTACTCCGTTCTAACGTTCCGCGACCTTGAAATGAAGCCTGCACGTGTGTCGAGTACTATGACTGTTAAAGAGCAAATAACATACATTAAAATTAAAACTTTAAGTGTAAAAAACCCAACAGAAATGCATGGTGATGTTTGTGGTAAATCACTTGAGGAACGTAGTACAGTTTTATGCTGGTGTTAACGTTTTCGTATTGGTAGCATAAACATAAAAGATAATTTTTGATCAGGAAAGCTAAGCCCATCAACTAATAATCGGAGTGTAAAACTTGTTTTTGATGCTCTCGAACAAGATCGTCGTGTGACATGTGAGTTACTTTCTAAAAGTACCGAGATTCTACCAACGTCAATATACAGAATTCCGAATTATACCAAATCCAAAGATCAGCATGCCTTCTCGTAAAAGGAGCCCTGCGAACCACAACGACTAGGACAATAGAAGTTATACTTGGACACACCTTCCTTGACATATTTGTTAAGAAGGTTGCGTTGATGACCATGGTACGCTTTCACACGGTTAGTATCGTACCCACTCTAGGTACCGGCACCCATAGGGTGAGGCGAACACAGATGCTGTCGTAACAAAATTTGTCTCTGACGAAACCTACAAAATATTAACAGATAAGACAGCAGACTCCAACGTAGTGAGTGTCTAAACGGATGGATCAAAAACGCAGAAACTTGTGGGACGTGGAATTAACTCTAGATCCCTGAGCCTAAAACTAAAATGGGCTATGGATGGCTTGTAAAGTGTCTTCAGTCAGAACTTACAGGCATAACCATAGCTGCAAAAGAATTAAACAATAGGAACATCATAGGCAGTGATGTAATTATTAACACGGACTGCCGAGAAGCACAACTGACTTGAATAGACCACGTATTACTTTAAGTTTAGTACTAGAATGTCACCAAACTCTGAGGCAAACCAGAATAACGTGGTGACTCTAAACTGGATCAAAGGATAGCAATCGCCCATCTACCTAGCCATTAAAGTCCGCTGTCGTGGACCTTATCAAACAGCACTCTCACCAAAACTTTATTCAGTGCTCTTTAGGGTGAAATTAGCATAATCACCCCCACGCGTAGGTTGCGAACAAGAAGAAGAAACAGTAAAGCATTTACTGTATGACTGCTCTGATTTTTCTGAAATCAGAAGATCCATGTTGGGTGAGTACTGGCTTATACCAGCCGATGTTAGGAAAATCCCCCCTAGGAGTCTCATCACCTATTTTAATTCTTTAGGCCTAATGACAGCCTAAGGTGTGTATTTCTCTACACACAAGAGGATGCACAATGGCCTTAGTGCCGCGAAACATTGCTCGCCACTCTCCAATTTTCCAGATCCAGAATATACCAAATTTTGAAAAGAAGAGAAAAATTAATGCGCGATGTCTCTACGTGACTAGTAAACAGAGGCAAAAACGTTTGGACATTCCAACTTTGTTAAAACTAAAATTCGACATTAAAGAACAAGCATTCTTGAATAGAATTGTTACGATTGATGAAACTTGGATTAAAGACTTCGAGCCGGAGTTGAAATCGCATGCCAACGAGTAAAGAAGTGCATCTTCCCCACCACCAAAAAAGTATTGGCGAGTACAATCAAAGGAAACAAATAATGATCTTCGCATACGATAACTAAGAATTCATCCTGGCAGACAGGGTTCGCTGTGAAAAAGTGTCACAGGACTTTATTACCTTGATTTCCTGCTAAATCCTGCTAAAGAACCGACCTCAGTAGCACAACACTGGACAGCTCATACTTGTTCGCCCGCACATTGCAAATGTCGCAACCGAACAGCTACGCGAATACAGCCCGGACACCAGACTTTGACTTAAAATAACCTATGCGTGAAAGTCGTTTTCATCTCTAAAAGAGGTTTCTGTCGCCGTTACCCGAGCAATTCGACAGATGAACAAAGATTTCATACTAAATGAAATTGTGAAGCTTCCTAGACGTTGGATCGTGGTAATTACAAAGCAGAGACACTATTTTGAAGAACTGACAAGAGATATTATTAGAAAAATAAATATGTGAGTAATTGAAAACAATGTGCATATTTATGAAATGACTCTCGTATAATACCAAGACTAAGGGTTTCGAGAGGGAATAAAATCGCAACAATTTGTGCCTCTCTTTTTAATCACTTGTGCAAAAAGAAAGAAAACACATTATTGCTACATCAATACCACGTAATTGTTATGCTCCGCCTATTTAAAACAGAAACAAAAGCTCCGATGATTTTATATCTCTCACACTGAGAGAACAGGCTTGAATTGAGACATGCAGCCTAGGTATTATAAGTTTATGAGTTTATGGATTTTCTCTTCATCTCGGATATAACAATGGAATGTCTGTGCATTTTAATTAGTACATACAATAATGTATGATTCTGTGACAGGTGCCTCTGTTGAGATCACATATTTGACTTAAAAAAAAATTACTTAAAAACTAATGAAAAAAGGTAACGGAAAAGATCTAGTTTCATCAATGTTTAACCACATTTACGAATTAAAAATATTAAATTAAAGTGCATTTTACACCATACTACCTACAAAATGGTGAAAATACTGAAAATATTGTTATATTATCTTAATACAAATTCTAAAAGGATGTTCACTAGACCATTTGTGAATATACATAATAATCACAATGTTTCATTTAGAAGCATGCCAAAAGGTTAGGATATTAAAAAAGTCCCCGGATTTAAAATTTGATACATTCTACATATTTTACAATGACAAAACTTTATGAGCGCGGTTAAAAGTGCTTTTACCTTTGACCATTTTATCCTCCCACAAACAACAATTTGGTAGTTGTTATACCATGTCGTTCCTGACAACCGATTACGAGAAAATTTTTATTGCGTGTTTTGTTTTTGTTTGGTCGTTAATGGAATTCAAACGAAATAGTGTGATTGATTTTACCGCAGGGAAATTACAAAAATTCGTGAATTATATTATTTAAAAGCAAACAACTTGTTTAGGTTCTACAATATCGATTGATTATAAAACCTACATCTAGAAGTAGAAAATGCTGTGAGGATTATCAAGAAGAGTAACATAAAAATAAAAGTGAAAACCTAAATAGATCAAAAGAAATAAGAAATAACATATTCTAAAAATGTTGTAAACAAAAAATAAGGGGCACTATATATATATATATATATATATATATATATATATATATATAGAATAGAAAGTAGTCTTTGCTGACTAATTAAGAATTAAATCTAAATTGGATATTGGGTATGCAGCAAATAAATATGATAAGAGTACTCTTTTAAGATTCTTTATTCCAAGCTTTCGGCTAGTATTACAGCCATCATCAGGGAGCTACAATAATGTTATTTAATAGAGATATAATATAATATTACTGGTATTTTACTTACAACTTGTTGAGGTTATTAATTTAATGATGTTGTTGAATAAAAATTGTTAAATGAAAACATTAAATTCACAGTTTTAAATTAATATAAAATATTAAAATTAGCACATTATTAATATTATAAATTATGTTGAATAAAAATTATTTGATGTTAATATTGAAGACAAATTTGACATTATTTTTTGAATGTTATTTAGAAAAATTTTTGTTTTTTAAAATTGGAATCATAGCAACAGTTAATCAAGTAATGAAGTATCAACTAAGTTTTTGTTATCAAGTTGTAATAAATATGAAAACATTTCATTTAGATGACCTATATCTGATCTTCGGTTCATTGAAAAGGGGTGTTTATTGATATAAACCATTTCTAAAAAAAGCCTTTTGGCTAAGTTTGATTCATGACACAATACTTTAACATCATTATAATTAATTAAATGATCGTTATTAATAACATGTTCACCTAAAGCACATCTTTCAGGGTGAAGTCTGCAATCAGATTTATGAGATGTAAGTCGATCTTTTAAACGTCTGGAAGTTTGTCCAATATAGACTTTATTGCATACGGAACAAGGTATGCTATAGACAACGTCTGTTAATGATAACAAAGGTGTTTTATCTTTTAATTTAGTAAAGATTCCATTGACTGTGAGGGCAGTTCTAAAGGCAATTTTGATGTTAGGAATTGGTTTTAGGATACGAGCTAATTTAGGAGAAAGGTCTTTTATATATGGTAAAGATTTATAACAAATTGAGTTAAGATTATTGACGGGTACTTGTGGATTATTGACAACATTATTAATGTTGGGAAGTGGAATTGACATTGTATTAAATAGTAGTCTTTTTAATAGAACTTCAGGATAACTATTTTCAGTGAATAATTGGAAAAGAATTTTAAGATTTTTATTATGAAAGGATTTATCACTGATTTTAAGGACACGGTTCTTCATGGTTTTGACCAAGTTGATTTTCATGGAGAATTTATGGTATGAATTATAGTTTAGATATCTACCAGAGCTTAAAGGCTTTCTATACCAATCAACTAAAAGTTTGTTATTTTTACGTAAGATTCTTGTGTCCAAGAAAGGAACAGAACAATTAGAATCTTCTTTTTCAAGAGTAAATTGGATATAATCATTAAAGCCATTGAAGTAATACAAAATGTTATCAAGCTCATTACCAGGGAGGCAGATTAAAATGTCATCTACATATTTTTTAATGAAAAAAACTTGAAAAGGTAATGCTTGGATGACAAAATCTAAAATATAATCCATAACATAGTCAGCCAGAATAGGTGATATCATATTACCCATAGGGGTACCAAAAATTTGTTTATAGAACTTACTATCAAATACAAAGTAATTATTATTAAATACAAAAATGAGAAGATTAAAAAATGATTGTTTAGAAAACCCACAATTGTTAGATATAAGGTACCATTTCCTTTCTATAGCTTTAATAACTATATTTAAATAAACATTGCTAAATAATGAAACAACGTCAAGGCTGGCAATGACATAACCATTAGGAATTATAAGATTGTTAAAATTGGAGTTAATTTGGAAAGAATCAGTAATATGATAGTTATTATCAAATTCATATGATTTGGTTAAAATTTCAGTAAGGAATTTAGCAATAGGTTCAGTAGGGGTGCTTAGTGATGCTAGAATTGGTCTAACGGTCAAAGGGTCTTTATGAATTTTAGGAAGTGTATAAAATTTTCCAGGTACACCATTATATTTGGATAACAATTTTCTTTGATTTTCAGTTATTTCATTATTGGTAAACAAGGTTCTAATAAGTTTGTTATAATTTTGTTCAATACTACTTGTAGGATCTTTATTTATGATGGTGTAAGAAGTATCATTGTCAATAATATTTTTACTAAGTTGGAAATAAGCTTGTTTTTCCATAATGACAGTAACACCACCTTTGTAGTGGTGTTCCGGGTTTCAGTCCGTTGGTTGTTTGTGTCTTCACGACGTTTCGCCAACATCTCAGCTGGCATTTTCAAGTGATGCTTCCTTTGCGGCTGCTAAACTTGGTTTTATCTTCAAATTTTCCAATGGTTTGTGATCAGAGAGTACTATAAATTTATTTCCAATAAGCCAATACTGCCAATATAAAATAGCTTCTTTAATTGCCAGACATTCTAAATAAATTGCTTTTTTCTTCTTTTGATTATGATTTAGTTTTTTTGAAAAGTACGCAACAGGTAAAGTTTCTCCATTTTTTTGAGGTTGTTTTAAAATAGCTCCTATTCCTTCAATGCTGGCATCTGTTTGAATAATTATTGGTGATTGAGGATCAAAAATTGCAAGAATAGGAGGGTTTGATAGGTAATTTTTTATCATATTAAAAGATTTTTCACATTCTTCACTCCAATTAAAATCAATATTTTTTCGTAGCAAATTATAAAAAGGTTCTAATATTTTTGCTTGATTTGGAATATATTTATAATAGAAATTTACTTTACCTAAGAACTGTCGAATATTTTTCTTATTTCTTGGTCTTGGAAAATCTCTACCTTTGACATTATCATTAATTGGTTTAATGTATTATTTTCAATTATATGACCAAGATATTCCAAGTTTAGCAGCCGCAAAGGAAGCATTACTTGAAAATGCCAGCTGAGATGTTGGCGAAACGTCGTGAAGACACAAACAACCAACGGATTGAAACCCGGAACACCACTACTGTTCATTCTACCATCCGTGAAACACTACATCATAACATATATATATATATATATATATATATATATATATATATATATATATATATATATATATATATATATATAAAGAAAGTCTTGAATGCCTGGATAGATTTGGCTGAAAATTGGTAGTAAGGTAATTTAGAAGAAGATTTTATTCCATTCGACCGCATTCCCGTGAAATTACTATAAAGCATGGTATAATAGAAACGAATCTGACATGAAATAACAAACCGCAAATAACAATTAAAAAAATACTTACTAAATTAAGTACTATGACGCCACTATAAAATGACGCAGTAAATATATCATATAAAACATGCAGATTTTACTTAATTATTAAGTACTATGACGCCACCGAAAGGTGGCGCAGTTGATAGCTTATATATTTATACCAGCAATTTTTACTTAAGAAAGTACTTACTATGACGCCCACTTAAGGTGGAACAGTTTATATCTTATATATTTACACGTCATTATAATAATTATATTTATTTACATAATTCCTACTTAATCAAGCCATGTGAAACCATTTTAAGGTGGTTTAGTTGATATATTATATATTATTAAACGGACAAGTTTTACTTAATTTAGCACTACGATGGCATAGGTTAGTATGTAATATATTTGATCAAAAAATTACATAATGCAACGAAAACATAGTAAAAACGTGGAAATTAAGAAGAAAATATAAAAACGAAAACGACAAAACAAAAAAAAAATGAGAGAAAATCGTATAAACTTGAAAAAACTAAAAATGAGAAAAATATATAAGTAATTGATAGACGATACGAAGTTTATCAGGACAGCATATAGAATAAAAATAAACATAATAACCAATTACACATGGGCAGGGTTAGGCGATTATACAGTTACTAATTTAAACGACCATAATTTTAAAGTCTAAAATTAATTAATTAAAATGTTAAAAATATATAAATAGAATGATAATTTCAGAATCCATTGCCTTTAGCTCGAGATGCCTTTTGCTTTGATTATGCCTTTTAAATAATCAATGAGTTGCCCGAAAAAGATCTTGTGATGTTTTGCTTTATTCGTCGTATGCTTTGCTGCGATATTTTTAGCTCTGGCCCTTTGATTGTCTTTACAGCTTAAATTTCACTCAAATCGCTTCTTCACTTCCGAAACCATAGCGTTTGGTAATACTACCAGTACGAATTAAAATCGCTGTCCAAAGAGTGGAACGTTAAAAAAAATGTCGGCGAGCATAATCTAAGGAACTCCCTAATTACTTCTTTTTATAAAGTTATGGCTATAACAGTTTTAAAATCTTAAACAATTTTTAATTTAAACATGAATTTAAACAAAATATTTAAAGTACAAACAATACTCAAACTCCTGTTTTAAATGATTTATTACAAATTTAATCATTTTAAAAAACAATTAATGAAATAAATAAAATATCAAAAACTGAATATTATATCAAAGTGGAGTAATTATTTTAATTAAGGAATTAATAATTCTATTATCTCAATAATGGAAATGTTAAGAAACCCTTGTGTTGACTTATATGTATCGGTGTCGATTGTAGGTACAGCGATGATTTTCCTTCCAATTTCCAAAATTCGGGATTAAAGTTATTTTCATTTTCCTCCACAAAATGGCTGGAACCTATCCAATATAGTTGTAGTTTAACAACTCGGTTGAATCTCTTTGAATATATTTGGATGAACCCCTAAGAGATACGAATAATTAAAAATTAATCCAAATCGGATATTTTTATTTTATTAACCGACTTCAAAAAAGGAGAAGGTTATCAATTCGACCATATTTTTTTTTATGGATGTTACCGAATATCTCCGGTATTTATAATCCGATTTAAAAAATTCTTTTTGTGTTCAAAAGAGGAGAGTGTCCAATTGGTCCCCTAGAAATTTGGTTAAGGTCTGGTCAACAATTATTCCAGGAAATAAGGAGAAGTGTCTCAGTTTGACCATATTTTTTTATATATGTTATTGAATATCTCCGGTATTTACAATCCGATTTGAAAAATCTTTTTGCATTTCAAAGAGTAGAATGTCCGTGTGGTCCCATAAAAATTTGATTAAGGTCGGGTAATAAATAAGATCTGCAGTTAAGTTAATATGTTAATAATGATGCATAACATAAAATAGTTATTTATGATATGAGTGTTAAAAGTGAGGTTTTATTTTGTGAGTGAAAACGTTTGTGAAATGAGCGGAGCGAATTGAACAATTTCACGAACAAAATAAAATCACTTTTAACACAAATACCATACAATGTTTTTTGTACAACTTCCCTATTTTGATAATGAAACGAGCGAATTTGCAATGACAATAAACCAAACCGTGTTAAAAGTAAACTAAACCGTGTTAAAAGTAAACTTGTTTACATGGCAACGTGTTAAAAGTATTTTTAACACGCTGTTATGTAAACAATCGTTTTTAACATTGTTTGCTATCATTAAAAGTGTCACTTTTAATGACAGTTGTACAAAAACATAATAATCAGTCGGATCAGTCCGTAAACCGACTTCAAAAAAGGAGAGGGTTCCCAATTCGACCATATAGTTTTTATAGATGTTACCGAATATCTCCATTATTTATAATCCGATTTAAAAAATTCTTTTTGCATTCAAAAGAATAGAGTGTCCCATCGGTCCCATATAAATTTGGTTAAGGTCTGGTCATCAATGTAAAAGATATTCCAGGAAGTACCACAAAAATTAACAGAATAAGCTTCGTGCTTCTAGGTGTTAGACAATTTACTTATGTCTCCAAAAAGTCACATTGGTACATGGGATTGTTGGAGATTGAACTCAGTACCTCTTGCACGGTATTTGGAAGGTTTTGAAAATAGTACATCATGATTCATGAATCAAGTAGCAACTAAAAATGATAAAATAAAATGCACCAAAAACCCAGAAATAAAATCTTTATTTCTTAAAAAAAATTGGAAACAACTAGGCATCTGATTTCGATTTCCTTGAAGTCGGCTCCAATGACAAATTACCCTCTATTTTAATCTTAGCTATTAAATCTAGATTTCGAATGTTATTAACTCAAATCTTTTACAAAGATATAAACCATTGGAGCCGACTTCAAGGAAATCGAAATCAGATGCCTAGTTGTTTCCAATTTTTGTTAAGAAATAAAGATTTTATTTCTGGGTTTCTGGTGCATTTTTTTTTAAGAGTAAATTAGTTTAAAAGCGGACCCTGACTTTGTTAATAATCAAAAAAATAATGTTTGACTAAAGTGATACTACTTGATTTTGGAAAGTATTAATAAAATATTATTGTTTTTTTAAACACACACAATAAATAATATAATCAAAGGAAACACTTATAAAATCGACTTTTGAAGAAGATTAACCCGAAGACCAGATTGTTTGACGTACCGACTTGTAATGGTAATAATTACTAATCACACCAAGAAAGAGCCGATAATTTTACGACACTTTTTTAGACTACATCTATTTAACTAAGTAACTCTCACCGATATAGGCACGATAACAATAGTCTGGTGAAATTATTATTTATACAAAACGATCGTTGTATACACTAAACTTGCCTTAACTTTTGTATATCTTTTTATAATTTAAGAGTTAAAAAAAATAACTAATATAAGTACAGAACATAAATGTAAATTTGTAGTAATCTTTCATTCATCCTTAAAGAATAGAAAAATAGATTCCTAAAAGTACCGTAAAGATCAAACCATAAAAGAAATACAATTTACATAAGAAATAAGTAAATATAGTAGGTACCTATAAGTATTACGAGTGGAGTAAATTGCATGTTACAACGAGCGTGTTTGGACCATGAGCGGGCTTGCGAACGAATGGGCTAAAGAAACGAGCCAAATATGCAATTTGTTCCTCGAGTAAAGTACTATGCTTTACCTACGACTTACCAAATGGTTTTGTATAAAACTAAAAATAACAAACATAAAATTTAAATTTTGGCATAAGTTGTCAAAAATATTCGATTTCGCAGGGAAGGTCTGTCTGAGAAATGTCAAATGTTAGTTTAATTAAATGTATACTGTAGGCAACCAACATCATAATACAGGTTTCTAGTTACTTACTCCACTAGTGGAGTAAATAAAACTATAACACAACTCCTCAATAATTTGACACTGACAGAGATATAGGTTAAAAAATAGGCAATTTACTTATGAGTCGTCGGTAAAGTATATTAACAAATCACAACAATAAATTTTTATTATTTGTCTACGTAAAAATAGTTCCCATTATGCAACAAAACAAAACTGATGGAAAAAAATAAAAATACGTAGTTGGTAAAGCACGATTTACGATAAATTTTACGATAAGAAGAGCATATTTTTTAAAATCCATCCCCTTTCAGAGTTTTAATGCGGTGCTTCAATCTTCGATGTTATAAATAAAAAGATTTACGTTTTCCCAATAACAATTTGTATCATGTAAAGACATTAGGAAATTATGGCAAACAGTTACTTTGTTACGGAAATAATTGATTTTTCACTTTATTAGTAATTAAATTGCTAATAATTATTACTATCATGATACATATTACTGCTATGAATTTTATCCGGAAATTTTTATCTGTATATATTTAGAGTTTAAATAAATAAATGCAATCTCGACAAAATAAGGTTTCAAACATCCATTTTGCAGAAAGTAGTTAAAACTATTACTTTCTGCGAGGCATACCTTTTGCATTCTGGGACATCTAGAGTGCCACTTCTAAAATGTCAGCATTCAAGATTGATCATAATTTTAATTTTACATAATAGCTAGAATGAGTCGGTTCTTTAGTTGCGACAGAGAAAAAAAAGGAGCAATATTTTTCTCTGTCTAAACGCCTGTATACAGAAAGCAAAACCAGAAGCACATTGCTCTATCAATATCCGTGGTTGGTACTTTAGTAGCCTTTAAAAGGAAAAAAAAACCTTACTTAAAAACCGTCAAAATAGGTAAAAATATTGTTGAGTGGACAAGTTTAAATATCTACGGCTAACCCTAGATAACAGGTTACTCTGGAACAAACACGAAACCTAAAGCTTGGGGAACGAGTGCTAATCTGACCAATACGAGGACAAACCTCTCGAAGATTCAGAGACTAGCCTGTGCATGCATAAACGGAGCAATGGGAACATGCCTTACTGCTGCAATGGAAGTAATCCTAAATCTATCGCCACTACAAATTCAAATAAAAAATATAAGGAAGAAAACAATATATAGAATAGTCAAAAAAGGAATAATCAAGGAAACATATCGATTACTTCTATTTGATCAAACTTGGAAAATGCCCCAAGTTGACATGCCAAAGAAATTTAACTTAGTGAGAAAATTCACCACAAAACTGGGTAGTAAATCTGAATGGGACAAAGACAACATATTGGGGATAAGCCAAATTGCCATAGAGTGGTATAAGGATGGCTTCAAATCAGATGAAGGAAAAGGAGCAAGGATTTTGGACCTAGTGTCAAATAATCAGAAAGCCTGGGTGCATACCCAAGCATTTTTCGAACAAAATCGGTGCCATTGAAAGATGTATAGAGTTTATTCTATAAGGAACTATCGTAGACAAAATATTGTAATCATGTCAGATGGTCAAGCAGCTATCAAAGCTATAAACTTGCACATAATCAGTCCAAAAATGGTCTGGAAATGCTAAGCAAATTAAATGAACAAAATAACACTGTTACCCCTATGGGTTTCAGGACACATAGGCATAGAAGGAAACGAAATAGCAGATAAACTGGCAAAAGAAGGAGCTGAGACCCCATACTTGAGACCAGAACCATTTTGTGGAATCAGCAGTAGTACAATCTTAAAAAGAAATGGATAGTGAAAAATCCAAGCACTGGAACGATCTAGAAGGACTAAGACAATCGAAAACGCTCCTGGTAAACTATAATTACCAGAGATCTTTCAGCTGTCTTATCTTTAGTAAGAAAATCCTTTGTATTATAACAGGAATATTAACCGGGATTGCCTATTTAGAGGACACATGAAGAAACTATGATAAGCAGATTCATCCAAAGTGCAGGTTCTGTAAGGTAGAGGATAAAACCTCAATACCCATACTCACAGGTTGCATTTTGTAATTCTAGGGTCAAATAACCAGGGTCATATGTAATAGAAGAGGAAGATCTAATTAAAGAGGAAGATCTAATTAGGACTAGAAAAGCTGCTAAAAGTCTGGGGAAAACATTAGAAGTGTAGCAAGAAAAGGGGAACACAAGAGATCTTATAGGTCGCAGGTGTATCTATTACCCCTCATTTGCTTGAACATACATACAAATACTGTTGCGATCTTTTTTCTTTGTCGCATTAGATGAACGGGCTTGAATCAGGACGCGGTGTCTATGTATTGTAACACTAGGGTGGTTTTAATAATTTATTTAGCGAAATTAACATTAACAAGAAAAATTGCTGTGGCAAACTTGGTCATCTTCTCATTTGTGTATCTTAAAATTCTATGAATTCTATGAATTCTATGAATTCTAGAATTACGTAGTCAAATTAATGGCATCAATTTTAAATAGCCTATCATTAGGTACAGTATTTATTATAAGTCTATAATACAGCACGAACTAATATAATTTTGACTCTACTTGAAAAATGGAATTAAACCGTAAAAATAATGTTTTATACTTACCGTTGTAATTTCTGTTTTCGACAATGTTGCATCAGTCAACAATTTTTCATCGGATTTAAAATTTAACAGGATTAGTATAAGCTATTTGGAAAACAAAGATATTTGCCATATTGTGAAATCATCATCATGTAGGTTTTTAATGATTTTAATTCAGAAAATGCAGCAGGTATTGTGTATGACAAATAGTTACTGTTACTGCAACTATTCATCATCGAACAGAAAGCAACTGGGGTAAATTGATGTCAAAAACCTCTAGACCTATTCAAAACAGAAACGGCAAATTATCTTTTCCTACAAAATCTTGAATGTTGATTAATCAGTAATTTCTCATGAGAGCCAGATTATACACGCCTGTCGTCTTTTGGTAGTTGCAAGTTAAAAATCAACTGACTAAGTTATAATGCTAGTGACATTTTTTAAAAAACAAGTTATGCAGCAACAATAAGAATAAAGAAGTATGCAAATATTTAGCTGCCACAAGTCTTCACCGAATTTCAAAAAACTGACCATAAATTTTAAAAAACTGACCATAAATGAGGAATAATTCCACATCTATACAATTTCGCATACAAGAAGACTCTTGAACTTTGTTTTTAAGAGACCGTTTCTATTATCCAGATTTTTTTTTGCTTTTTCGAAAATTAAGAACGGACAACGTGATTACAGGTTTCAGGCTTTACAAGATGCAATCGTTATATTCAAAATCGCAATTTCAACGGTACCAACAAATGACCAAACCGGGTTTAAGCTCATGTAAATATGCATTAAACTTTGTCTTTAAAAGATATTATGATAAAGAGCCACAGTGTCTTCAAGACAAAATAAATAATGATTTGAAAATTTTGGAAACATGGTTGGCATTAAATAAATTATTAGTTAATACTGAAAAAACAAAATTAATACAGTTTGGTAAAAAACAATTAGACAATTTAACAATAAAACTAAATAATAATATAATTAAGGAAGTTGAGGAGGATAAATATTTAGGCCTTTACATTGACAAAAATTTACAATGGAATAACCATATTAAAATTGTTTCTTCAAAATTATCCTCTTTAATTGGCGCAATTAAAAGAATGGGCAATTTATCCAAGAAAACTGCAAATTTAATATATATGACGCACACATTCAAAGTAACTTAATTTATTTATTACCAGTATGGAGTTCTACAACAAGAAATAATTTAAATTTATTATACAGATTACAAAACAAAGCTTTAAAAACACTATTTAGATTACCATGGTTATTACTGTCTAATGAATTATATGATAAATTACATAAATTAAACTTATATGAATTAATTAATTTTGAAAAATGTAAATTTGGATGGAAAATTATAAAAAATAAACAAAAATGTAATACTATAATTATAGATAATAATAAAATTCACAATCACAACACCAGAGGTAATAAACTTATTCATAAACCTAACATTTTGGCCTTAAGTTGATGACACATGATTCTGTTAAACAATAGGGAAGATGCAAATATGATATTAATAAAAATTTTATGATTAAAAGTTTAAAAAAATATAAAAGAAGGACTACTTTAACGTTTTTACTTAATATCATGTTGATTTTTAACAATAATTACCAATTAAAATTACGTAAAACAAAACGCATTTCAAAACACCAATCAGCGTTTAGTGACGTCACTCCTGCTATATCAACTTTTTAGTGGTTAACTTTGCGTGTAAAATTGATTATTAGCAGTTAATATTATTTACGTTTTTAATAAAAATGGAAGTTGGGTTTATCAAAACAGACTCCAGGAATTAACCAAGAGTTACTGTCGGCATGGCAGTAACTTTTTTGTCGAGAGTCCAGAGTTTTCAAGTGTAGAAATGAAAGGTACTAATTTACTACGGTATGCATGAATCATAGTTTTTAAACTTTTATATCATTATAAAAATGTGAGTGTAAATGTTTGGTGTAAGAATAAAATAATCTGAAAGAATACATCAATATTATAGCTGCAGTATTTTCAATGCTCTCAAGAATTTCACGTTTTTTTCTTTTCATTATTACTGATCTAGGTTTTAGTGGTATCATTATATTTTGGGATTCAAAATATGAGGTACCACATCTTTTTTCAGATTAAGTTTCCCCCCAAACATTTTAAACTTCATCCAATTTTCGACATCGTTCTCCAAACTGTAAAATTAAAAATATATTATTGAGAAGTTTTGTAAATACTTAGGTAGGTACAGTACGCAATAATAACAAGTATTCGCCAAATTACGTCAAAGTGGTCTTCACAGCATCGAATAATAGTCTTTGGAGAATAATAGTCATTCCTCTTTGCAGCTTTCATCGTATAACCTCCTTTTGTAACTATTCCAGCTGTGGTTAATTTTTTCTTAAATATTCTCATGTACCTATGTTCTAACCTTTACCACAATCTAAACTTTTTTACGAGATATTTTTAAGAAATACTGTAATAACTGGCTTTCCGGATATGTTATTTACTGTTCACTTTCAGCGTGTATTGTTTTGTTCTTAAGGTATATTGCAGGTTTTTAATTTACTTAGTTTATGGGCTTTTGTATTGTTCTACAACCCAGATGTAGGATATGTAAGAAGAATTAATTGCATTTTATTGGATACAGAACAAAAAAGTGAAAATCTGAAGATTACGTGAGAAACCAAACAACTTGAGATTTCCAGAATCGATAGGAGCGTGGACAAATAATTGAAAGAAGTAAAAAAAGGGCAAAGTATAAACAAGATGTATGTGCCCATAACATTTGTTATTGGTTTAAGAAACACGCAAGGATAAATTATTGAACACAACACCAAAAGCCATGAAAATATGTATAGAAAAATTACAGAATTAGCAAAGTTATTATTAATTAATCCAACAGTGAAATAAGGATTGAAAATTTCAAAATTGTTTTGTGTTATTTATTTATTTGGGTAGAGGTAGAACACTATCTTACTAATTCTTTGTGATGTATATATTGAAATTAAAACAAAACTTTAGAATATCCAAAAGCGGTTTTCAACGCTGATTTGTATACAAAAGAGCCTCTCTAAATCCTCTTAAAACCAATGAATTCTGTCCTGACGTAAACTTACTGGCTTAAAATTATATTGCTGTAGTTATTTACATACAAATTGACTATTCTCCCTAAAACGTTTTAAGTTTTTCAATCAAGTTGGTAAAATATAAAATTATTCAAAAGTTGAGAAAAAGCAAAATTCCATAATAAAAAGTTGCTTTTAACTGATTTATGAAATCTGCGAATGTTGATAGGTTTTCAGTTCTTTTAAAACTTTTAATTAATATAATCCTTTTAGTCAAAGAAAGCTAGCTATGGGTATAATAATAATAATTGTAGTTAAACAAAGCAATTTTATTTAGTTTCACCAGGATTTCTACCATTTAGTTTATTTGTAGGTACTTCTACCGTTAGCCAATTGAGTTGTTTGTAAAACTCCCGAGCATGAGCTGACACAGCCCATAACCACTTGACTTATGTACTTTACACAGGGTGTAAAACTAATTTTTATTGTAATCTTATCTTATAATATTAAGTGAGAAACTGTCGACACGAATTGCTAGATATAGGTTCTTAAAAACAGCTCTAAAATCAGTTAAACCAGACGTAGTTTAGGTTAAAGAGTCTTTGAAGTCACCCCTTTCCTGGGACCAGCGGGCGGGCCATAAATCCGACCCTCACAACATGCGGTTGTATGTACTCCAATGTTATAGCGTTTCTATTAGGAACAAACGTAAGAAAATTTTTCTTCTTTTGTCGGTCTATTTCCCCAACCAACCGCAGTGTCCTTTGCAGACGTCCTCGATGTTTTTTTAAATATATTTGCCATGTACAGACTGCGATCAACTACAGTATTATTTATTTATAGATAAAATACTGAAACATGTGTAGAACATTTTGTATTAGAATAGATAAGAGTTTAATATTATGATATATCATATCTGCCTTCGTTACTGACTTCAACGACAAATGAAGTGGGATCTAAAGGGGTGCCATGCAATGGTGAGTCCTGAAATTTATTTCTAACAACATGAAATATTGTAAAACAACTTCTTACAATTTAGGGCAAGATATTGAAGTCTGAAATCTGACTTCGCTAATTTTCATATATATTTAGGATAGACATCAATGCCTACCGAGAATAAATATAAAATTAGCTTTCTTGTTCTCAGACGCTCTTAGAATGCACTCATCTCTATCGATGCTTACAACTTGGGAAAATTTATAAAAGTCTAAAAACTGACTTGGCTAGCGTTCAAATGAGTTTACGAAGGCATCGATACAGATGAGGGCATTCTAAGAGCTTCTGAGAACAAAAAAGATAATTTTATATTCATTTTTGGCAGGCCTTTCGTAAATCCATATAAAAACCAGCCAAGTCAGATCTCAGACTCCAATATATTGTCCTAAGTTGTAAGAATAAAGGACATTTTTAAATTATTATAAAATATTTTATGTTGTTGGAAATAAATTATAGGCCCCCATTGAGATCTCACTTCTTTTGTCGTTGAAGTCAATAAATAACCAAGGCATATATCATAATATTGTACTTGGCTCTGATTTTACATTCATGTTTTTGATTGTATATTATTACTTTTTATACAGAAATGATAAGTAATTAGGATCAGGTTCATATTAAAATTAAAACGAACCGTTGTTTTAACTATTTTACTTTGTTTCGCAAATTTTACCTATTTTCTTGAACCTTTACAATTTTCGAGTGTTAGGTAAATAGTATTTAACAGACTTTAGGCATAATTACCACCTGTCATCAATTTTGATGGCCATTTTTATTATAATACAGATAAGGAAATGGTACTAATAGAATCTATTTATTGAAAAATTATAAGAAAATGTTAAAAATTGACTAGTTTCGGATTTTTTCTTTTAAGTTTACCTAGTTTTTAAAGTGAATGTAATATTTTAATCTAGTAAAAAAGCATTAATTTTCACCTTTACATTTGATCTACGGTTAAATAAATTATATTGCTAACTCATACCGGTATTCCTATCTTTGAAAACTAGATTTAAGTCTATCTAAAAATCAATCATGTATGTATGTATGTATGAGCAGTTAGGGGTAACAGATACACCTGCGACCTATAAGATCTATTGTGTACCCCTTTTCTTGCTATATTTCTGATGATTTCTCAGACTTATAGCAGCTCGTCTAGTCCTATCTTCCTTAGAAAATTTAGGATATCATTGGGTTTTAAGTTAGGTAGTTCTTCCTTTTCTATTTCGTTTGACCCTAGAATAACTTAATGCGATGCATTCTGAGAGTATGTGTATTGAGGTTTCATCCTCTACCTCACAGAATCTGCAGTTCGCTTCATCTACCAATCCTTGTTTCTTCATAGGCAATGCCCGGTTAATATTCCTGTTATAATACAGAGGTTCTTTTTACTAAAGCTTAGACGGCTGAAAGATCTCTGCTGATTACAGTTTCCTAGGAGCGTTATCGATTGTCTTAATCCTTCTGGATCGTTCCAGTGCATGGATTTTTCACTATCCATTTCTTTCCTTAGTTTTTTTAAGATTGTACTACTGCTGATTCCACAATATGGTTCTGGTCTCAAGTATAGAGTTTCAGCTCCTTCTTTTGCCAGTTTATCTGCTGTTTCGTTTCCTTCTATTCCTATGTGTCCTGGAACCCATAGAAGAGTAACAGTGTTATTCTGCCCTAGTTCGTTTAATTTGCCTTGGTATTCCCAGACCATCTTTGAACTGATTGTGTCTGAGTTTAGAGCTTTGATAGCTGCTTGACTATCTGACATGATCACAATCTTCTGTCTACGATAGTTCCTTTTCATTGTTAAATTCTATACATCTTTAGGATGTTTCTTTTAAGTTTACCTAGGTTTTAAAGTGGATGGGATATTTTAATCTAGGAGAAAAATTATTAACTTCCACCTTTACATTTGATTTACGGTTACATAAATTATTGCTAACTCTTACCGGTATTCCTATCTTTGACAACTAGATCTAAGTCTGTCTACTAAAAATTAATCATAAAAAGATATTTTAAATTTCAAATCAATATTACACTAAATTGTTTTTTTTTCAGCCATAAAAGCATCACTTCTAATTCAGAAATGGTACAGGAGATATATGGCACGATTAGAAGTCCGACGAAGGTATACTTGGACAATTTTTCAGACACTGGAATACGCAGGAGAACAAGATCAGGTTAAAGTAAGTATTTGAGCATGTGTTTTTAAGATATTGACGAAATATATATGTCAATGTATCAATTTATTTATTAAGAATAGGATAGTAACAAATGAATTTTTGCGAAAACTTTTGCAAAACAACGAAAAATACTTTTTTTCGTTTTTTGGGACTAAGACTTGTTTCATTGAAGTAAACAAGGGTTACAACACTAATCTAAAAGCTAGAAACCATCATTGGCAGTTCTGTATAAATCACCTTCAACTCTACTACCCAATAAAATGTTGAATTTTTCAGTGAGAAATATAAATTCGTTTCACAGGTACGAAAAAAAAAGTCAATGTAATATAGTATATTGTGTGGCAAGGGGTGAAACAAGACGATTTCTGACTAGGGCTGTCTTTGCCCGGTCAGAAATCGTCTTTGTTTAATATTAATCAATGTTATTTTGTACAAACCTGGTATCAAATCGCCTTTATTTTAATCAAAACTACAAATTCTATGTCATTGGATACAAAATGACGGATAATTAAATCTACATATATAGTTTTGGGCGCTCTTGCATTTAAATTACATAACTGGTAGAAGTGGTAGGTAAAAGATCCAGCAATTATATTTGAATAAAATACACATCTTTTTAATTCGTCCAGCAGGTAGTCGAGGCAATTAAACACTGAACTTCCGACATTTAAACAAGACGGTTATAATGATTCTTATGCCATCATGTAATCTTGGACAACTGTATTTGTGCATATAAAAAATGCATTTTTAAAGTGCATCTCAAACAGAACTTATTTATTGTCTGAAATCAGTTGAATTTTCTTAATCAGGGGTTTGTAAAGTCGTTAAAAACGAATGTGTCATTGAAAGTGATCTCCGGAGTACCCAGGATACCTTCTCTTTAAATCGCCACCTGAAATTTTTGGAAATATCGTTATAAAATTAGTAAAAACTCAATAGTTGATTATTATTGGGCTCGCTGAAAACAAATCTAACATTGAAAGTAATCTTCGGAGTACCTGGTGCACCGGATATCTACTATTTACCTCGTCTCCAGGAATTTTCGGTAAATTCATAAAACAAGTAGTCAAAACTCAATACCAGGTGGTAACTAGTGCTCAACACAGCAACCTTTACGTCATCTTCTCGAATTGCATTGAAAACAAAACCCATTTTTTTTCAAATTTAATGCCAAAATTCTTGAATTACGAATTTAGACTAATTGTATAACGATATTACCATACATTTCAGAAGACATTCAGCAAACACAAAAACCTTTGACTAATTGTTTAACGATAGTACCGAAAACTCCAGGAGACGACGTAAACAGTAGGTAGCCTGTACACCAGGTATTTCCGAGATGACTTTTAATGTCAATTCATTTTCAGCGACCCCAAAAACCTGCGAATAACAAAATTGAACTTATTTCTGCCAATAAATAACGAGTTATATTTGAAATGCACTTCTGGATCTGGATCTGGAAATTTGGGGAGGCCACATATGACTCATTAAGCATCCTCCCGTATGTAGGGATATCCTCACCTCAGGCTGTCACCAGGCCTAGTGATTTAAAACTGGTGAAGAGGCTCCCGAGGGGGATCTCCCTGACACCGGCTGGTGTAAGCCAGTAATCGCCCAACACGGATCTTCTGATTTCAGAAAAGGCAGAGCAGCCATACATCACATGCTCCACTGATTCCTCTTCTTGATCGCAGTCTATGCATAGCGGCGATTCTGTTAATTTCATAATAAAGAGATGTCGCAATTGGCAGTGACCTGTTAAGATTCCCACAACTGTTCGGAGATTTTGTCTGGTCAATGCCTTAAATTTTTTTGCTGTTTCCTCGCCAGGATGAGGTAATAACTCTCTGGCCAGTCTACAGTTCGTAGTTTGAAATGCACTTTATAAATGCGTTTTTGTATGCACAAATATTACTTGCTAGCATAGGGTCACAAAGTTTCCTGACGCTCGGCGCTCTCACGAATCGATCATTAAAATACCTCTAGCCGTTTAAGTTTTGGAGGTAAGGCCGATTTTAGTGCTTTATTGCCTTGACTAACGTTATAATCACAATATATCGGATTTGGAGTAACATTTAGGTACTAATTAAGACTACATTCCTGAAAAATATCTAACCCATTCTAATTTACCCTATAGAATTTTTATTGCTTTTAAAAGTCTTTCGAAATAGATATCATTCCTTAAAGTATTTATAAATTCTGTTTTAAAAATAGGCACTGTTGGGTCTAGTCGAAAGTCGTTAAATTTTAGAATTTAATTTTTCTTATTATCTTATTTAAGTATGTATCTACATTAATTTAGAATTGCGGTATTAAAAATCGAAATGTTGGTTGATGTTGTTTCAAATTCTTGTTGAATCGACAGTTTGTTAAAATACTCAAATGATATTAATAGGTTTAGTGTTTGGTATTTATTATTTCGTGATTTTTAAAAAGCAGCTCTCTGTGGGTTAAATGGTTTGAGGTATGTGAATTGCAATTTTAATTGATGCATTAAATTTTTCCCATTAATATGCCGCTAGGGAAATATGATGTACGAACTGCAAATGTCAACTATTATTTTTAATGGGTATATTTTACAGTATGTTGAATAAATGTCTGTATTCATATGACATGACCACTTCTGACTTCTCATGAATCACAATGTATTCATATTTATGTCAAAGCTTTAATAAATGAATACTGAATGAAGATAAAAATTAATAACAATTTTGTTATTTATTTCATAAAATTTTAACTACCAATTAAATGTTTTTTGTGTAGTTCATTAATCAAAACATTCTTTAAAACTGATAACTGAAAAAAGCGTAGTTTTCTTTGTAAAATTAAATGAGTTCTAACCTCTTTTTACAAATAAAAGCCATTACCAAAGGGACCCCCACAGAATGGACATTTCCAACGATTCATCTCTAGTAAAGGCAGGTCATTAAGTCAGACCTCACTGCGGCCACTGTTCATATCTCATCCCTTTATATGTTTTTTTCCAACAAATGGCCAACCACAGACTAGACCTTTGCAGATATATTTTTAAGTTTATGGCTTTAACGTCTTCATCATGTAATAACAATAATAATAACAGTACCAGAAAAGTCACGCAGAACAAACCGATTATATACACCCACCTTCCGTCGGGAAATTTTATGTTTCATGTTGAAATTTTCTTTACGTTGGATTTGCTATTGTTAATAGGTTCAGGTGCTTCGACTAAGTTATAATAATAGTACCTAATAATAGTTTTCATATAAAAGTCCCTAAAACTTTAATCCGGCATATTTCTTAAAAATCAGTTTCTTATTGGAAATGTTTGTTAGCTGTAGGGAAAACTGAGTGAAAATTATGGAGAGCATTGTACCAATTTATATTCCCTTTGAGAGATGGACACTTAAAACATATCTGTTGGCATATTTATTGTTAAATACAGTGTTAGTGAATTTGTAGTTTCGTTTTGTGTAAAAGAATAGTCAGATCTGCACCGGTATAACATTTAATCTAGAATACATACATAATATGAAATACTATATTTAAATGACAAAGTTAATAACAGTTTTAATTAAGCATAAGCTTTTATACAATTTAGTTACGTTCATAAATAGAAAACTGACAAGATAATGTAGATAATGGTGCCAGATGGACGACAAAAACCCAATGGATAATATGTACCTATTGATTTATTTAAAGCTTCTGACGGAATACCTAAACAACGACAGCTTGGTTGGCATTCGTGGATACTTAACTTTTTATTAAACAGACGTTTTAAGATTAAAGGTGGTCAAATTCTATAAGGAAAGACCAGTTACAAGAGAACTACTCCCTCTTTTATATAATGTGATCTTACAATATTATGTCTTCATCTTGTTTTACGCTAGCAACACAGAAATAGATTCGAATTCAGTTAATAACCACTAGAGTATCCAAAATGACCTTCTTGTAGCACTGGTGTTTCTACCCCCTTTATAATCCCATCAATCTGGACATTCCGTGATACAGAAATTTACAATAAACTGTAAATCAGTAAAACTGTTTAAAATATCATTATAAATAAAATTTAGAAATTTTCCAGCATTTCATTGCATGGAAAAAATTATTCCAGGACAAATATCAAAAAATGAGTTTTTCGCGATTTTCAGGAAAACGGTATGTTTTATCGGAAAAATATTTTTAACAAAAATTGTAGATCATAAAATTATCTACAACAAACATATTTATGATTTTTTTCATACAAGCCACCATTTTTAAGATATTACGATCCAAAAAGATGTAAAAATTATAATCGTCTAAATTATTCAACATATAGCTTGTGGGTAAACACAGAATATGGTGTTGTATTTCGAATAATAAATAAACATATAAACCAAAAACTTAAATAAAATGCAAAATAGTAAAAAAAAACAGAAAAAAAAATGCGGAAAGAAGAAAGCCAAGAAAATACCCTTCCAAATTAAGTAAAATAACGCCACCGTAAGATGGCGCAGTTAATATCTTATGTAAAATGGTAGAAACGTGAAATTTGGACATATTTTTATGTTCATAAAGTGAACACCACTAAGAAGGGATTTTGACAAATTTTAACTGAGGAGGGGAAAATAAGAGTAAAACTTGAATTGAAAAATTCGGCACCGATTTATAAAACAATTAAAATTTAGACCTTTAAAAATATATCATTGAACACGTGTTTTATTAAAATTTATTAAAGGTACAAATAAGGAGTTGAAATTTTGTATGAATAAAATTTAAAGATTACTCGGTTTTCTGTAAAAAATATTAAGCGAATGTTAAGTATTCTATTTTGTTTTTAAAAATCTTGAGCAAATCGTAAGAAATTGTTAAAAACAATTTAAAAATTTTAAAGTTAATAAAAAAATTTTGAAAAATGTAAGAAATTCGTGACCATCTGAAAAAAAATATCAAAAATAAAAATGTTAAAAATTGTAAAAAATATGTACAATCGTGAAAAATTCACGGAAATCCTGAAAAAAATTTAAATATCCAGAAAAATTGTTGGAAATTTAAAAAAAAAACTGAAAATTGTAAGAGTCGTTAATAATCTTAAAAATTGCTAAAAATTATAAAAAATATTTAAAAATCCCGAGAAATTATATTGAGAATCTTAAAAAAACGTTAAAAATCGTGAAAACGATAAAAATTATTAGAAATTTTTAATAACTTTAAAAAATTGGTAAAGATGTGAAAAAATTGTCGAAAGTCATGCCGAAATCTTGAAAAATATAAAAAAGTGTAGACACATTGTAAGCATTTTTTGACAATCTTAAT
Source organism: Altica lythri (assembly GCA_964028335.1). Taxonomy (NCBI): domain Eukaryota; kingdom Metazoa; phylum Arthropoda; class Insecta; order Coleoptera; family Chrysomelidae; genus Altica; species Altica lythri. The sequence goes on along the minus strand of OZ034806.1, from coordinate 41,506,927 downwards.
TATTAATTATTAATAAATTAATTAAAAAACAATCATGTTGAAAATTGTTGACAATTGTAAAAAATAGTTGACAATCCAAAAAAACCTGTAAAACCGTAAAATATTATTGAATATCCTGAAAAATGTTACAAAATTATTGAAAATCTTGAAAAATACTTAGGTACAATACTTAAATATTGACTACTCCACTTGATTATTGTACTTTCCAAAGAGGTTTCGTTTTGACTGTATATAATTTAAACCATTTTATATAACTTTAAACCATTTTAGATCATTTTGAATAACTTGATGCATGTTCAAATAGACATCTAATAGTAAAAATAAAACATAAAAAAGTAATACGTATTCTTAGTTTTTTTAACATAAGAATAAACTTGATTTAATTGTATTATGGTCGTATTTATTAATAACTAGCTGTACCCACGACGTCGTCCGCGTGGCTTGTTGATTATTATATAAAAATTTCTTCCCGACTTCGTTAAAGGGGTGGAGGGAGAAATATTTGTACACCAGATGTTAAGTTAAAAGAAGAGAAATACATCTGTGAAAACCGAATTCGAATCAGATCAGTAGTTTTAATGTAATGCGCGCACAAACATACAGACAGACAGGCAAAAAAATCTAACCACATTTTTGGGTTCTATATCGATGTAGTAACACCCCTCGCTAATTATTTTTTAAATATCTTTAATGTACAGAATTTTCATTTCTACAGTTTTAATATATGTATAGATTATTTCTCACACCCCTGCAATCCCCCTTGTTAAGTTTTAAATATTTTTTTATTTTATACGCCCCCGCAACCCCCCTTCTGGGTAAAACTTCGTAAAACCCGTTCTTAGCTGACCTCTACCTCCCGTAAGGAATATTCCTACCAAGTTTCAAGTCGATCGGCCTTATAGTTCCAGAGATATCGTGATGACTGACTATAAACATAAAATATCTCTTTTATATATCTATATATAGATTATAAAAACAAATATAGACCAAGTACAAACCTCTCCAATCCAGAAATAATCTGAGTGCAACTACTTAAGTAAGAAATAAACCACTAATCAGATTAAAAAATAATATTAAAAACGTAAGGATTTTAATTTAAAAATTTGGAAAGTTAAATTGAGGTAGTCTAAAACTGATCGAAGGAGATCTAAAGGGTTTTCCAAACAGATCTGAAAGTTTCTCTTTGAGAGAAAAGAAATCCATCAGCAAAATTAAACAGTATGGTCAATTTTTAAAATTTAATTAAATTATTATAAATAAATGCGATGTAGTTGTATAATTAAAAACTAATCATTAAAAAATTATTCAGAAATTAAAAAAAAGCTTATTTGACAATTTGTGAAGTATAATTCGCATTCGATTTTAATTAAAATACAACTACATAGAAATTTCGTATAGTCCAATCAATAGACAAAAAAAGCGACAATAATTCAGGAATGAATCGGACCGGTGCAGTTGTGTTGAGGGCTATAACTTTATATATTATATACAAAAAGTAACTTCTGAAAGGGTATTGTTTATAAGCAGGTAGCTGCCAAAGTTGATCAAAACCAGTTTTTTAATTCAACAGGAAAGTAAGCATTTTATAAAAAAAAGTTTAAAATAATAGTTGTGGGGAATAAAAAAATCTGCAATTTAGGACTTTATAAAGTTAATTTGGTTATTGCAAAAAGTAAAAAAAAAACAAAAATGGACGTTATTTCACTGCTCTTAATTTTTTTAAATCGAATTTTTTATTACTTTTCTGGCCTAAAAATGAAGCCTTTGTATTAAAAAAAAAATCGAAAAGAGGTTGACCAGGTTGACCTTGAAGGCCATCCTTGCAACTTCCCGCTAGTTTTAACCGTAAAGCTAAGATAGTAACGTGACGTATTTTGACGTTTTTGACTTTTTTTGAAATGTTTAAAAAGCCATAACTTATTAACGCGTTATCCGATTTTAATGTTCAAAATGGCATTCGACGCAGTTTTTTGAGACCTAAAAATGTTACTGGGAGCACAAAATCGATTAGTCAAAAAATCTCTAAGTTATTGAAAAAAAAACACTTTTTGAAATTTTTCGACAACGATATCTCACGAACGAATTAACCGATTTAAATTTGCAAAACGGCATTTGACGTGGTTTTTTAAGCTTGAGAGCTGATTAGGTTATGAAATTGATCGATGTAATGGCCAAAAAGATATGCCCAAAAAACATCATTTTTACCAATTGTTTTTTTCGGTTATTTTAAAATTTCTCGAAATCTACCATTTCGGATCGGTTTAAACTTACAGGGAATCTAAGTTAGATGGAACTCTTTGGAACGCTTTTTATTTCATTCCGATCGGTCAACCCGTTCAAAAGTTATAAGAGGTTTACATACATCCACACACACATCCACACGTACATACAGACACCCTCGCAAAAATAGTTAGGGGAGGTTCCAAATACCTCAAAACGTTGAGATCCGATGAAAACTCGATTTTCGAAAAACGGGGTGAAACCAATAACTTCCCGATTTAAAAAAAAAAATTGAAATTTTTTAGCGAGAAGTTAAAAAATGAGATGTTGTAAAAGTCAATCCGACAATTTCTGCTGAGATATTGTTAAATGTTTACTTAATGTAACTTTTGTTATGACAACGTCTAATAATTCGATGAAGCCGGCTGCACGCATCAAAAAACATGACTCATGCGACGTACTTCGCTCTGAGGCGTTCCATTTAAGGCTTGAAGTGCAAGCGAGAGCTCTTTCTCTTTCTCCTGCTTGAGTGAGCGATGCGTCCTCGTGGACAGCTGCTGTACAATAATACATTTACATGTTTTCGTCAAGTATAAAGTGCAGTAAATGTAAATGTGGTGTCAATTATTTATAGCAACGATAATTGCGGCGATAAAGGTAATTATTCTCTCGATATTAAATATATGTGATATATATCCATACAAAATATCTATCAAACAAATAAAATTAAATATTTTTTTGAAAAATGCAACCATTCATTCAGTATTTTCTTATGACGTTGTCACGTTCAACTATCGTCAGTAAACCAACTTTACAGACAACCGATTTTTTTGGCTGGTCTTTTCTACTTTCCTCATTTTCTTTTTGAAGATCCAAATTTTCATATTATGTAAGAGGTATATTCAAAAATTGCTTAAAAAGTCTTTCGCGTCACCCCTTACCTAGTCCCAGTGGGATGCTAATAAAATACCAATAAAAGAGACTTTTCGCCAACCCTGTTGTATGCTCTCTCGATTTTCCAATCTATTGTTTAAATTTAACAAATACCTATATGTGTTTAATTTTTTATAAATAAAAATAAATAAATATCAGAAACGTAAAGATAATTTTTTTCTGATTTCAACCATATATAATACTTACGCAAAATTTTGTAGTATACCTACAGATATGACACCAAAAATGTCTGATAACATGAAAAATCCCACATGTTATAATTTTTTGTGTAATCGTCGAACATTTTTTAACAATTTTATAGGGTAAGCAATTTGACAATTTTGAACTCGTAGATAATTTTTTTTATATCGCCGGCAAACTACCTCTTTAAACCAATTTGACACCAGAAATGTATTCTCATTATTTTCGAGAAATGTGCCCTGTAAATGCTGCTCTTAAAACGTAACATTAATGAAAGAGTATTCATTTTCTAAGCCTCTTTTAACTACTCATTACCCCAATTAGTTAGAATTGAAAGCAGGGACCTTTATTTTTACAACATAGAATGCGTTTTAAAGGTTTCAGTGGTGTATAAAGCCCTTTAATTAAACTTTACATAAGTTAAGCAGTGTTTTTAGATATTTATTATATTATTTTAAATTTTGTAAACATGACACAATTATACATTTAGCTTTTACTAAAATATTTAAGTGCTTCTTGCAAAAGCAGCAAAATGATTGATAGGTTTACATTTACAAATGTAACTCTACATACAGATACACGTACCTAATGAAATCTACTCTTATTCGTGTGCTGCGTCAAAACCTGTAGTTTAGTTCAATATTTTGAAGGAATATAAATCAGCAAAGATATGTGAAGCTAACTGATAATAAATCATACACGTTACATCCATTACTTTAAATGCCGATGTTCGTTTTCTAGCTATCGATCTCCATTATATCACAGTTTCATGCCTACCAGAATATAATTTTATATTTTATTTAATGGAAATAATAACTTCCTTCTCGAATATATTTTGCCATTTGCCATCACTAAAATGAAACACTAGGTTGATTAAATTAAATTGCTATTTATTTTAAAAGCAATTTAGTAGTTGCTAAAATAATTATTAATAATTCTTTTATAAAGAACTAGTTGACCCGGCGAACCGCATAACACTGACGTTTTTTCAAATTGTTACGATTTTTTTTCAATGAAATTTTTTTATTTATTGTTTTCATCATAGTTATCAGTTTTATGCGGTATCGTCATAGTTACCCACTTAGTAAGAATTTCTCGTTTAAATATATGAGATATTAACTGTACCACCTTCCAGTGGCCTCATAGTACTTAATTAAGTAGGAATTGTTCGTTTAAATATATGAGATACTAGCTGTACCCGCGACGCCGTTCGAGTGGCGTGTTGATTGTTATATAAAAATTTTTACACACCAGATGTTAAGTTGAAAGAAGACAAATATATCTGTAAAAACCGCATTCGAACCGGATCCGTAGTTTTAATGTGGTGCGCGCACTAACATACAGACAGACAGACAAAAAAATCTAACCACATTTTTGGGTTCTATGTTATTATCTTTTAAATATCTTTAGTTTACAGAGTTTTCATTTCTACAGTATATGTATAGATTATTTTTGACACCCCCGCAACCCCCCTTGTGGGTAGAATTTCGTAAAACCGTTTACAATTGACCTCAAAAAGATAAAAATAACTATTTTGCAAAGTTTCAACCTGTAGGACTTATAGATTTAATTTCTTTTTTCACGCACCCGCAACACCCCTTGAGTGGAATTTCGTAAAATCCGTTCACAGTTGACCAAGAAATATACGACGTTTTTTTTTTAAATTTTTTTTGATCCTTATCAAAAAAACAAAAAAAAAATGAGCTTTAAAAAATTAAAATCCGTTCGTTAGAACCCGAGATATTGCAAATGTAGTTAAAAAATATTGCAAAATATCACTCCTAATGTTTTTGATCACAGATTTTTGATCATAACTCGGGTTTTAATAAAGCTGTCATATTTTACGACCTCTCATTTTGAAGGCGACTTTATTAGTTCCATTTGCAATATCTCGAGTTCTAATAGACGGATTTTAATTTTTTAAAGCTCATTTTTTTGTTTTTTTATAAGGATTTTTTGGAAAAAAATGTTCCATATTCGGATTCAGCGAGAAAAAATTCATAAAAAAACGACGGGTTGCACTCCGGGAGTGCCAGCAGAAGTGAAAACTTGATTATTAACGTTGTGCATGTTTGATATTTTGGAATGGTTAGGGAATAATTTTGCACGAATTGCTTTATCAGTATAAAATTACTATCATTTATGTGGTAGAATACAATATTCATTTATTAAATTTTCATCTAGTATATTTATAAAGTACTCACTCCTTTTCTTTCGCTATTTCTCCGTCACTTTTATCATTAATTTGTTTAATATCCATATTTTAAACACTTAAAGAACACTAAAAACAGACGTTTAAATTTTGAATTATTAGCTGTCACCTGTCACTATTTATAGGTGCGCGTGGCATAGGGATATTCACACATCGATATATCGAATTTATTCGATGTTTTCCATACGATATGTCGGATTAATTCGATGTTTTGAGTTTTGACCATTGACATTATAATACGTAGTTGGACGCGGCAGTATTCAGATTTACTTTACTTTTTGTGTTCCCTTCTTACGAGAGAGATGGAGCTACTTCGGGCAACTCATATTAAGAACAGTGTTAATAACATACAAATCACGCCAAAATTTTTAATAAAACGAGTAAAATTTTCGCAATAAACATATTTTATTTGAATACAAATACAGTATATACAATAAAATAACATTTATAAGGTTTTTGTTGCATAAAAATTGTATAATGAAAAAAAAATACAAATAAATTATGTATATTTAAATATTCTCTAAAAAAAGAAGATATAGATCAATCTAAGATTTGTGAAGATGCTGTGAATTTTCTGAATCACGAAATAAAATGGAATGACACAAAAATTTTATATAAAGAAGAAAATTCTACAAAAAGAAAATTAAAAGAAATCCAAATGGATGTATTTCAAATTTTACTTTGGATATATCTAGATCTTGGCTAACCACCTTAAAAAAAGACTGAGTTTATAAACTATATATCTATAGAAACCAAAAAAGAAATCAAAAAATTTAAACACAACTTGCATAAAGAAGTATACAGTAAAAATTTCTATCATCTTTGAAAACGACAACTGATCTGGTTGTCGAAAGCTAAAAAACATTTTTAAAAAAATTATTTTCATTTTTGTTAGGCATTCAGTTTTAAAAAACGACCATTGACAAATTTGACATATCCATCAAGATTAATAATATGATTGCTGCATATTATAGCCGTATTACTTGGCTTATAATTCTTTCTTCGAACTGCGTTCACCCACAATTTTCGAAGCGCCACATCTTTTGGAAACCATAAATTACAATGTATTATCAACTGAAATGACTTCTTTAGCTATTTCTAACTTTTATTTAGGTTAAACATACTCCCGCGTCACCCCTTACCTGAGCCCAGTAGGGTGCTAATAAAAGAGCAATAAAAGAGACCTTTTCGCCTACCCTCACCGCATGTGGTTGTATGAATTCACGATCTTACAATCTATTGTTTATATTTAACAAATATATGTGTTTAATTTTTTATAAATAAAAATAAATAAATATCAGAAACGTAAAGATATTTTTCTACGCCCATGACTGTAAACGTCAAAAATCGCACTGTAGACATTCCGTGTAAGTGACATTTAACAATAACATGCACGTAATGAGATCTCATAACATACATGTGCGTTTAGATAAGAAAACTTAAATTTCTTTGTTTAATCAAATTGCAATAAAATTTTTATGTACGTACTACTTTATTTGGTCTATTTACAAACTTTTAGTCAATTTAAAAACATAAATATATAATAGTTTTTATTAAAAAATAAAATAAAAATAAAACAGATATAGGCAACATATATTACATTTTTAATTATTATTTAATCTAGGATGTTACTTATTGTCACTACTTTGATAAATGTTATTTTAAACGGCAAATTTCGTCATATATTTTTTAAGAGATGTCAAATATTTAGAATTAAAATTAAAATATTGAGTCGTAGAAAAAGCATAGTACGTAACTCGAGTGGTAAGAGGTATTACGTACTCGTGTAATTACGCACTCGCCGCTACGCGGCTTCGTGCGTAACTTTTTCACTCGTACGTAATATCCTATTTACCACACTTGATACGTAATATACTATTTTTTTCTGATTTCAACCATATATAATACTTACGCAAAATTTTATAGTTTACAGTTATGTCACCAAAATATTCTAAATTACACTGAGAAACAAACAAGAGATAATCTCATAATGTGGTACAAAAATACCCAATGATTATTAAATTTAAATCCAAAACAGCAAGGGATAATCTCATAATAATGTTTTGAAAATAATATATAAGTAATAGAATACCTTAATACTACAAAAATGCTTAATTGTCAAATTTAAATCCAAAACAGCAAGGGATAATCTCATAATGAGGTGTTGAAAATAGATAAACTTTAACAATTCCAATAACAATCAGATTGAAAGAGATTTACCCTAATTAAAATGCTATTGCATTACAAAACATCCTAATGTTTTTTTAATATCAATTTGTATTGTTCGGTTATAACAAAAAATATATAAAATGTTAGCCATTATTCACAAACAATTATTTGTGTCTTGTTTTACGCACGGTACCTATACATCATCCTATTGATTGTTCGGTAGTGATAAAAAATATATGTGTTTGTGTATGATGGAATTCCTCCGCAGTTCTACAGCTTTTAAGAATCACATAAAGGAATTGGGTTTGGTAAATTTTTTGATAGTACATGGATTTGTTTCACGTTCCAGGACATGTGTGTGTGGGAATAGAATCCAACTTGGCCAACAAAAAAGGCAAGGAAGAGAACCAAGTTATCGGTGTCGCAGACGGAACTGTTGTACTGAAACGTCCTGTAGGACAAATTCATTTCTAGATTTTTCGACACTTCCTATAGTTCAGCTGCTGATTATTTTAGTACTGTGGATTAATGAGTATCCAGTCACAGTAATAGCAGCGGAAACTGGAGTTTCCACGAAATCTGTGAGTCGCTGCCTTCAACATTTCAGAAACCTTCTTTTTCACTGGATGCTGGAAATCGATTAGCAAATAGGCGGTCCTGGACACATAGTGGAAATTGATGAAAGTGCTTACGGAAAACGAAAGTATCATCGCGGACGTCTGCAAAGGACACGGTGGGTGGTTGGAGGAATAGACCGACAAACAAAGAGAATTTTTCTTACGTTTGTGCCTAACAGAAACGCTATTACATTACAGCGTGTTATTCAGGAAAATGTTTTGCCTGGATCCATTGTAATGACTGACTCGTGGAGAGGATATACTGGTTTAAACCACCTTGGATACCATCACTATCAAGTCACTATCAAATCGTGAATTCATACAACCACATGCGGTGAGGGTAGGCGAAAAGGTCTCTTTTATTGCTCTTTTATTAGCACCCTACTGGGCTCAGGTAAGGGGTGACGCGGGAGTATGTTTAACCTTTATTTACTATTTCAACATGTAATAATAACTTAACTAAAACCACATTAACATTTTCACCAGTCTTATATCTTACTACACAACCATAGGCTGAACAACAATTAACCTTGATATCAAAACACAAAAGTACAACAATTATAAAAAAAAAATAAACAGTACAAATCACAAAAAACATCCACAAAACTAAAGTTTTACACCATACACAACAATGCAATAACCAATGTTTTGCCCTATTTACCTCCATCTCTCTCGTCTTATTCTGACAACACTACCTCTCTTTCTACGCCGCGTCCAGTATATTATAATGTCAATGGTTTTGACAAATATTTATTGTATTCGATATATCGATATTTTTATTCATAGTAACATCGAATATTCGCTTTTTTGTCGAATCTATTTAAAACCTATATAATTTTTTCACAACTTGATAATTTCATAATTTTATTTATAAATAAGTTTACTAAGACTAAGGCACTATAAACATAGGTATTATCGAAAGCCATGTTTTGACCAATGTCAACTACAAAACCAGAGATAATAATAGAACAGATGTGTTGATGCATAATATAAAGTTGGCAACAAGTTCCGACATCAGTGCACCATGTTTAATACTATTCACTATACTTCTACACACTTTTTATGCTTAAAGTACCTTAAAAAATTATATTAAAATAACACTACTAGTACTTACTAAGGCACTATACGGTTATAACTACTTTTCCGCTTTTCGCGCTACCAGCTGGTTTAGTTCCTATTTTCACCACTACAAAATATGATTGCACGTCTCTTTAATTTGTTTATTTGTCATCTTACGTTTTTTCGATCAGGGTCACGTGTCCTGACGCGAATTTAAGATTTTTTACCCATTACAGAAAAAATGCTCAACGCGGCTAAAGAAGTTTTCACTTCAAAAACATTCTTGGTCAACAGGAGGAGAATGGGCCACGGAAACCCCCCTAGCTGCCGGATTAGAATATACTTTATTTGTGAATTAATTTGGTAGCAAACATGACCTGCAACCATTTCTGTTTGATTTGTATCTACATTTGATCAATTCAGTGTCTAAGTAAAGAGATAAAATATAATTAAGTTATTATAGCACATTCAAAACTTTTTTGTTTAAATTAAAGTTTGCATTTTTTTAGCTACGCGTAATTGCTTGTGTTTGTTTTATTATCATCATCTTAATGTAAAAAATCCATTATAGGTGAAGGCTAATGCTGTATAGATAATCAATCTTCTTTCAGGTTTTTAACTAGATAATTACATTAAAATTTAAAGTATCTCATTTTTTAATATACAAAGGTTAGAATGTATGCCAATAAATTAATGTGGGAAGTGAATAAACTTTGATAAAAAACTAGTAAATATTACATTAAATAAATGCGAGAGATTTGCAACAATGGTTTTAGTTCAATCTAAATACCTATTTTAATTATCGTTAAAAATCCTGATGGTCTGTTTAACCGGCACTCTTTGGCATTATTCATAGGTATATTGTGATTGAATTCGACTTAACAATTATAACCTTCTTTTTTCCGGATGTTAAAGGCTCACCAGGGCTTTATTATCAAATTGCGAACGGCACTCAGGGGGTAGGAGGAGAGCGAGTCGTGGATGGGGGGAGCAATTGAGCGAATATTAAAAAAAAGGAAATATTTAAAGGTAGGTTAAAGCAACAATAATTGGAAATCGGTAAAGGGCGCCACTTATCTTTTTAAAAATAGTTAGGAAAATTATAAGAAACCTAGTTAGAAAAAATCTTTTAAGTTAGGGATATGAAGGAAACACACTTAACAATAAAAAATTTATCAAAAACGTATCTTACTTTATATTGACATCATTCAAAGAAAAGTATTAATTTTACTGAAATACTGCTGATTGCTTTACTTCTATTATTAATTAAGTCAGAATTACTAAATTTAATATAATTTCATGTTTTTCGAATAGATCTGATAATTTTTTAAATCAATTAAAATTTGGCGTATTTTTTTACTTTTAAATAAGTCTTAAAATAATTGCTTCTTCAGCAAATAATAAGGTTATGGTACATACGTAATGCGTCGAAAAAATATATTTTTGATACCCTAACCACATCGACAAAATTTATGTATCATTAAGATATCTTTGAAATAACTAATCGACAAATAATTATTAAAAAGATAGATAACATTTTGCTAAGATCTAAAAGTTATCATGTTTTTGATAACATGTCATCTTTCTGACATTTATGCTAAACAGGTATGCTTGAAGGCAAAACGAAATCACGACAAAGAAATAAAATTAAACCACTCGCACAGAAGATTGCGAATGAACTAATTTCCGATTAACAAGCAGAGAGGTAAGAGAAACAGGGATAGCATGTAGTTACTCGTCCCGTGTTCAGAGCATTGATTACTATCTTTTGTTAGTATATAGTCGAAGGAACGATAATCCAGGATATGAGAGCTTTCTGCTAGAAATTCTTTTTATATGAATGAATTTAATTAAAATTTCGACAGTAGGTAGAAAATAGCTCAAAAAGCAAAATCTACCCTATGCCAATATGTGCTTTTTCTCTGGGGTTACCATTCCAACTCGAGGGTGGAAAATAATTATCAAAAATGTTCTTTAGAGTTTTTTCGAAAAGTCAATACTTTTGAAGTTATTGGTAACTAAAACTTTACATATTAAACGGCATACAATCATGTTTTAAATCGAATTTATGGAAATAACTTATTTAAATTTTAATTTTATCGGTAAATCTGTCATAATAGATAGATAGATATTTTTAGGGTTGGCTGTTAGCCTATATCACTGCGACCTTTGCAGATCTATTGTGAACACCCATTATCTGTGGAATAGGATTAGAGCACCTTGTCCAGCTCTGCCCTCTTAATGAGATTTAATAGCCTTGACAGTGGCCACTCCGCATAACTTGGAGCAGCCGGTTTCTCCTCTCCCAGTACTAGATACACAAGTTCGTTGTCGATGGCTAAATTGAACAAATTAAAGTACGACTTGCTTGAACACACCGCATTCACCTGATTTGTCTTCCTACAACTATCACCTCTTCAGAAACTTGAAACAATTCTTTCGTGGATAGCGTTTTTCTTCCAATGAAGAAGCTATTGCAGCCGTGGAACAATATTTTGCAGAGCTTTCGGAAAATCATTACAGAGATGGTATAAAATTACTGGAAGATCTTTGGAATAAGTGTGTTTAGACTTATATTGAATACAAAACTAATTTCATAAAAAAATACAAAATCTTTTATTTTTGCTATCGAAACTTTTTAACCAACTTGTATATAAGCTAATATAATTTGTGTGATATCGTCTCAACAGAACACAAAAACATTAAATTTAATAAATATTAAACAGGATAGATATTGTACACCAGAAAACTGCAGTTCCTTGTAAATATTTTTATTTAAAATGTGTTCTCTACATCTATTTACAAAATTTATTGCAGAAAGAATCATATCCAATGCATAACTTGGTTTAGTATCAGTTATTTTGGTCTGTTGTAGAGTTACTGTGTTACTTTTATATTGGAAATAAATGTAAAAGTGCAATATTCTCAAGAAACACTTCTGGTTTTGTACTATAAAAGAAGTATTAAACTTCGTTTTAACTTACCTGATATACCCATATATCCAGACGAGAAATACAGCATAAATTGCTTTTTAAGAAAGTAGTCATAAAGTTTCCGTTAAAATGGGCGTACCTAAAGCGATTGCTTGTAATTTGCAGGAAGTAACCAAGGATGTACTTTTGATAAAAGTATTTAAAAGCGTATTTAGCAATAAAACTGTGGGAGCAAGCAGCGGTCGATTAGGTCGTAATATTTTAAGTCTTGTTCTAAAGACTAGCATAATTATTAGGCCAATATTAGTCAATTCGCGATACTTGTCGTATCGTGAGAGTTTACCGTGCAGTTATTTGTCACTGGCGTGTTCCCAGTAAAATCTCGACAAGTCAAAGGGATTGCCAGTGTGACATACACTTGACAAGTCTATATTGGTCTATATTTCTGTTGACATTCAAATGATGCATCCAAACAATGTTCTCTTACTTTGCTATTACTATTCATTTCGTATGTAGAAGCTACTGAAAAACGTGCGCGCCACTACAGAACACGCTACACACTTTTTTGAAGTTATACTTCTATTCGGTGGAAAAAACTTGTGTAGAGTTAATTGGGAAAAATCATTACATATTATGTAATAGTGTGAGTAGGAGAGAGACAGAAACACTTATAAGGTATATTGGTCGGTAAAAACAAAGATGAAATATTTACCACATATGTTATTAATCATAACTATAAGTCCTTTGAATACCGTTTCAACAATCAGTACATTGAAAAGGGATAGATATACAAAAAACAGTCTGAACTAATGTATGAATATCATAGTGACGGCCCACATGATTATTTGACAGAATATTTTATAATTCTGTCACGTAAGTATACATATAAAGTTTAGCATTTTATATTGATAATAATATTCAGTAATAAGTATTGTATTGTAGTCTAAAGTACTCTAAAGTACCGTCACATGGTTGCAGTATATTCTGCTCTATATTTTTAAGGTGGTTGGCTACATAAACACAGTTTTTACGAATAGTCGAGAAAATTAGGCACTAAAACCTCCCAATTTTGTAACGTAAGATGGATTGGAATGACTTTTTTGCATTGGATTCGTTAGAGTATCAGAAAATTTGTCCTTATTTTTTATAATCTAAAAATGGGAAATTGCATTTCTGCATTCTAAAAGTGCATTCCGAACAGAAAATAAAGAGAAAACTGACAACTTGCTAAGTATTGCTAAAAATGGGGTCAATTTATATACTCGGGGTTTTTGGGGTCGCTGGGGTATTTACCGCTTTTCCTGGGGTTTTATGTAAATTCTGTACGAAATCAGTGCACACTTGGTGTCGGCGGTTTTTGAGTCGCTAAGAACGATTATAATAATGGTGATGGTCTTCGAAATACCTGGTGCTTAAGATTTTATGCAAATTCGATACAAAAAGAGTGTGCGCTCGGTAGTAGCACGTTTTTGGGGTCGTTGAACACGAATATTATATAATGATATTGCTAAATTATTTGCATACAAATTTATGAATCCGGGCGCGTGCATAGAAGTATAACTTCTGCCGGCAGTCCCACTGACAACCACACTCGTTTTTTTATCTTAATGAGGGTTTACCGACGGTTGGTTATCGTTTCCTTTGTATTATATTATCTGGTTTGGATCTTTTTAGGTTTGGTTTTCACATTTGCATGTATTCACAAATTCTTGTATTCTCAGAATATTGTTATCGACCAGAGCTTTCTGTTATTTAGTGTTCTTCTAATGTTAAGTATTGATATTTATTCTTCTTCAAATTTATGTTTTTTATGCCGCGGTCTAGTAAAATGATTGAAAAGAATAATCGATACCTTCTGATATAATATATGTATATCCTATTACGGCCCTGACCATTAAAGTGTCGGCTTAGGTATCTGTGAAGATTAGTCAGTGCGAAAAAATAATACGAAAAATAGAGCATGGAAACCAAAATTGTAAGAAAATTATATTTAGTTATAGCTTGCGTTTATTAATTATTACAATTTTTTACTGGCAAACAGTTTAGATTTCTATTCTAATTACATGCCTTCATTAATATTTTTTGAAACATAATTCTATGAGTCTTTTCTCTCCCATTTGACTACGGAGACAATTGATTGTGCTTTGTTGCCAGAAAAATATAATATTTTCCTCTAAAATGGCAGCCATTTCAATATTTTTAAATTAAAGCTTTCTATGTTAGTTTTGGCGAGAGCAATGATCCAGAAAAAGTGTAAGCGTCCAGAAGATGACCTCGTTACCAATATACTATCCTGCTTTGTCTCTTGTTAATGTGTATATATGAGTATATATGTATAAGAAAGAACGTGGCATACGCGACAAGTATATGTTTCCATTTAATTAAAATTGAATCACAGAATTTATATCGTATTTTAGTTATGACAAACCTATAATGTATGTTAAGGAATATGGATATGAAATAACTATTTTTGTCCACGACTGTTCTACAAAACGTTCATTATAATAGTGCTTCACAAAGAATAATAGTATCTATTATTCACTAGTGAATAATGGTTCATTATTCACTGCATGACGTCACAACAGAACGTATGTCCAAACTTTATAAGAGAATAACTCATATTAGACAAATTTTATATTTTCCTTTGACATTTCAATCCGTATTTATATGTCAATGATGTAAACAAACCAAACACATGTATAAAGAATCGACCTACCTTTTACCACTACATCTAAGCTACACATTTTAATCTTTAAATTTACATTTTCCGTCGACTTTACATTAATAACAATGTTAATGTACTAACTATTGTCTAAAATTGATCATTAATAAGTCGTATTAACGAACAAGAGCGTTAACAGGCTATTAAAGTTGAGATCTGTCAATGTCAATATTTTTGATCAGTCGCGTTTTTTCATCATGCCATTTTATTTAAAACGTCATTAAATTTATTGCCTGATCAAAGCAAATCTTTATATAATAAAACATAGGCAAAGTTTATTTTATGGTGTAATACAAAAAATATTACTCATTATTCAGAATCAGTAGGTACTAGCACATTTCTCATACCTTGCTGAAAAAGGCTTAATAGCCAGTTTATGGCCAAAATATTCGATGCTAAGAACAATTTTTAATATTAATACAAATGTCCATATCAGTAAATATAATAAACTAATTACGTTTATTAAAAAGAAGAAAACTGGATATGTTTCAAAAAAATCAAAAGTTTTTAACAAAGAACAAGTACATAAATTTATTTAATATTTATTTATAAGCTATGTTTTTCTTAAAAAAAGTCGACGGAAAAATTTTGTAACCAACTCGTAAATTAATAGGAAGTTTAATAATCTCAAACATTAATGCGCTCGCTATCGCTCGCGCATTAAAATATTTCGATTATTAAACTTCTATATTAATAAACTCGTTGCTTAAATAACTATTACATATACATTTGAAACTTCAATTACATTAATTATAGCGTAAATTTAGAATTTTAAAGTTGTGATTATAGCAATTGTGTCGTGGACAAAGTATAGTATTTTATTTGTGTATAATGGCTATTATTCATTTAGATGATTTACAACACTCGCCTGTGGCTCGTGTTGTAAACTTCATCTTCGTGAATAATAGCTACCATTATACGCTCGTTGAATAATATACCATTAAAGGTATTTTATCAATATTTTATACGTTTTTGGTATTTTACAATATTGATTTTATTAAATATACGGTTTTATAATAGTCTTTATTTAAAATATAATTTTTTGGCTTATTTCTTTGACAAAGATAGCATAGAAAGCTTTGATTTTATCATAATTCCCCGAGTTGCCTTTTTTTAATTCTTAATCTCTTTATTATCTATTTTTCCACAGATTGTACGACAAATGTAATTGTGTAGATATAGCCCTAACTCAATTTTTTCCAAATATTTTACAGCCACTTTTTGTATGTATAAAACATAATGATGAAATAAGGCAAAAGTAGATGTATTGTGGTGTATAAATTTAATATTTAAACAAACATGATGTCAAGATAAGGGATGTTTGAATAGTGTATCCAGTATTCTCTTAGGGAATTACTTCTGTTATTTGCTTTTGAGCCATTCATGGTATTTGTTCCGCGATAAGAGGTATGCTTAATTTCCTTCCGTTTTAATAACATCAAGCATTTGACTAATATAACACAGTATCTACCACTATCAAATCCAATTTTTTATACTGTAAAACGTCACAACGCTATCCAAAATCGAGTAGTTGGCAATTATGACTAAACCTACGATTAAAATCGTTTTAATAGCTACACTCTGCAATGAATAGGCAGATTTTCTTGTAGAAGACATTTTTTCTTTAAGGTGGGCAGCTGGGTACTTCTTTTCAATTAAAAAATAATTGTGTGTATTAGTTCTGAAAATTTTCCTATTCGAAACAAAGATTAATTATTGCAAGTAATGTTATCATTGTACCTACTCATTAATGAAACTATAAAAATTTCGAGTACAAAATGTAGGGTGAAAAATTCTTGGTGTTACATCTCGGCTCAAAAAGCTTTGAAATGATTAAAAAATATTTTTATTTTACTTTATTTCATCGGATAACCATAAAATTGTTTTTATAATTCGTCCAAATTCAATTTATCAATAAAAAACTAACTCAACAACTTGGGCGAAGCAAGGCATAGATAGAACATTCAAACAATTTTTTTTTGGGTTAGTAACATATCACATTTTGGAAATTAGAATAATAGGAAAGTTAAAAGTGCAAATCGTATTTCTTAGTTTTCCCATTTTTAACGCACTTTTATCGGCAGGTGTGTTTTTCACTTTCCAAACTAGCCCTCTGTCTGCTAATTTTAACATCTAGCTGTTAGAAATTTTGCTAATTTTTACCTATAACAGATTAGCTATAATCGTTGGTTTTGAGAGTGTTGATGTAGATTCATATTTCATTTGTAGCAAATCGCTGCAGAAAATTAGTCCAAACATTGCTGCGATATTCGTTACTGCTGTTGTTTTTGTTCGGCATCCAGCCGACATTTTTGGATAAATTGCTTTAAGCATTTATTTTTGTATAACGAAAAGTTCTATGATCACACAAAATTATTGTTTTTTAATTGTAACGAAAACGCATACTTAATAAATCTTTGCAACTATTTGAAAAAACGTGATACTTGGAATAGGAACCCAAACTGTATACTACTACTACTATGCTTCTTTTTATTTAAGGTATAGTTCTAAATATAAATCTACCAAGAACATCTATTGTGGCAGAAGGGGCAATTTATTAATTTAGGATTTAAAGAACCGCAAGTTAGGACGAGTGGGAAGGGAAGACGTGGGAAGGTAAGGAGTTCCACAATCTGGGGATAAAGGAATAATCGAATCGATTTGTTTTTGATGTCTGGCACTGTACTGTATAAGGGTGGATGGAGTTGGCACGTCGCGTTGCTCTGGCTAGTCTGGCAAGTGGAGGCACTGTAGAACGGAGTTCTTTTGAGCAAAATCCATTTAAGTATCGGTATAATAGAGAAAGATCAGATACTGCTCTAGGGTGGGCAATGGGGCTATGGTTTTGGTGATACTGGTGTCGTTTATTAGTCAAATTGCTTTTCTTTGTATTGCATCAAGAACTCTGAGCTTTGACGGAGCTGCCGATCCCATACATGCGAGCAGTATTCAAAATTGGGCTTTCTAAAGAATAGCTAAGTTGGATGGAGAGGAATATTCCGTGCTCCAAAATGAAAGCCTAACTTCTTTCCTGTTGCAGTTGCTATTAATGCAATATGTTCGTTATACCAACCAGCGTAATGGTGTCGCATGCTACTAGTGTCTGATCGTTCATTGTGGTGGATGAGTCGTATGTTTGCCGCTTGTTGGATAGGCAACATGTCTCTGTCCTGGAAGCAATGAAATTAACATTATCTTCCCCATTTGTCAACAATTCTAAAATCTTGATTGAAAGAATCCGTTGTGGATCTTTTGTCTTCTTCCAGAATATTTAGTGATATGGGACGGTTGTGCGCTTTGCTACAAAGTAGGTTGCTATTATCTACTGCAACTTGAATGTGCCTGTTGGAGAGAAAGTTGGATATACATCTGCAAAGGTTTGGCGAGAGTCCGTATGAAAGCAGTTTGTTTAAGAGAGCTGCATGCCACGCTTGGTAGGAAACAGAAATTTTCGCTGATTCATTGTATCAGGCCTAGAACTTTTTACCTTAGCCTCGTGCGTAGGTTCCTGATGATTTTATAGAGAGTGATAAAAATATTTATTTCTTGTATTAAAAACATCTGCAATATACAATATTTGCGTGTTTCCTTTGTTGGAAAATATATTATAATGGTCTATGAAATTAATGTAATTATGTACTAAAGCTTCAACATACTGCATAAGTGAATAATTACTATTAATATAATCAACTGCATTGTAGCGTGTCTCAATAATATTTATTGTTGGTATCATAATTGTATCTGATATTTCAAACACGTATTAAATTATCCATTTAACCTTTTGGATATTTACTAATTTTTCCAGTTCAAAATTAGATTGTGGAATACAAACAATTAGTAAAGATGTAACAGTGAAATATTAACAGTATGAGATGTTTTACAATAGGAGTGAAAATAAAAGGTTGTATTTTCTAAAAAAAAATGTTGTTGCCACGTTTTAAGTCAGTCTTGTGGATTACGCAACAATTTGTAACAAGGTATAAAAATAATTTATGGTCGCTTAAAACAGAAAGTTTAAAACCCCAGAAGAAAATCGTTATCTATTCTGTGCTACTTAAAGTCTAGATGTGGTTGCAAAATCTTTATTAATTATTATTAAGTATGATGGATGCTAAGGTATTAAATAGCAAATCTTTTCTTATTTCTTATGTGTTTTCTTGGTGAAAAAGGAAATTCATTGGTCGCTCTAGTAGATTAGATTCGATGACTTCACGTTATATATTGTATATATATGAAAGAGAAGTCTTTGCTGACTAATTATATAAATTAATTAAATTATTGGGTATGCAGCAAAATTAAGGAACAAGTGTACTCTTATAAGTTCTTTAATCCAAGCTTTCGGCTGTGGTTACAGCCATCATCGGGGAAGCTACAATACATTATAATTAAAGATAATAGTACTTAATATGAGAAATTGTACTTACAACTTTTTGAGATTATTGTTAAAAAGGTGATAAATAAAAACATGGAATATTAAAAAAGGTAAAACATACGTAGGTATAACAACACATATACTTTGAAATTGATTAAAATTATTAATTAAACACTTATTTCGTATTTTAGGTTTGACGTCAAAAGTTAAGATGTTAAATTAACTTTGACATTGACTCAAATAAAATACCTAAAAATTGATATAATGTATGTTTACCGAAACTAGCAACAACCAAAAACATAAAAAAATTCGAAAAGAGGTTGACCTTAAAGGCCATCCTTGCAACTTTCCGCTAGTTTTAACCGCAAAGCTATTGGGACAAACAAATTCCGATGGTGGCGCGTCAGTCGCCGATCAGCTGATATCCGAAACGCGTAAACCTTTTCTCGTTTGCTATTTACGTAGTAAATATTTGCGGCTTAATTTTGTTTTTTGGTGATTTTGTTTTGATTTTTTAATAACTTTTGTGTGAAATAATTGTAATATAGTCTATACATGTAAGTATCTAAATAAGTTTGTAATTAGATTTTAATTTTTTTCCTTTTTTTTTCAGATTTGTTTATAAGTTCTCTGATTGAAGATTTTTTTTTAGTTTTTGGGTACATTTTGTTTGATAACTTAGTACATATAATTATTTAATTAAATTTTATTTTAGTGTTAAAGAGGTCTATAATTTAGAAATAATATTTGTAATTTGTAAATGTAAGTACATAGGTACTTGAATGTGTGTGTTAGTTTTTTTCTCTAATTTGAGATAATTTAATTATTTTTTCAGATGTTATTTTAGAATGTATCTTAAACTTTCTGAAATTTTCAAATATTTAAATGCAACTCCTGACAGCCGTTGTATTGTTGAGGGTGAGCAAGTTTTACATGCGAAGCATTTAATTTTATGTGGCAAGAAATCCTTTACGAAGGAATCCATTCATCTGGTAGGTCTTTGTCTACAAACATCTGCCTTACAAGGACAGCCTCACCAGATTGAGGGTATTTTAAAGCTTGGCGAAAATGTAACCATTGGAGAGATGAAATGTTCGTGTAAAGCAGGATTGTCTGGAACTTGCAAGCACGTTTCTGCATTACTGCTGAATTGCACTAGGTTGTATTTATTAAATAACTGAAGAGGCGCTCTATCATGCCCAAGCAATTATTACTGATATTGATAACAATATTTATTGTTTAGTTCTTTTTTTGTGCGTTTTTTTTTTGTTTGTTCCAGGATGGAGTTGAGTAACTTGGAGGTGTTATCATCAACCGATGTGGAATGCCATTGGAAAAAAGCTAAATCAGATGCCAAAGATTTATATACACCAAAACCAATTTGTGAGTTCCCCTGCTTGGCAAGTACTTCTAATAAATTAAAACGGGTTAGAGATTTATCCAATGATGAGATGAAAGATTGTTTAAAAATTATAATGGAAGCTGGACCTGATACTAATTTAAATAGACATTAGTGAGTATTAATTTAATTTGAGTTTATTACTCTAATCATTATTTTTTTAGTTTGAGAAGAAGAAAACAAATACTTTTAGGTGCATCAACATCAAGTTCCACAGTTTTATTGGAAATAAATAATATTTTTGCTTTTTTTCAAAACTCTGAATTTTTACATAACCTCTCAAAAGAAATACTTGTAGAAAAATATAGTTTAAAGGATTGTTGTAGGGAAAAATGGAATAAAATTAAAAATTATGATGGTTTAAAAAGTTTATTGTTAGCCCAAGATTCCAAAGAGTGGCATGAAATTAGAAGATTTCGGATTACAGGTATGAATTATTTTAAACAACTTTTATTAAAATTATTTTTAGAAAAGGCTATAGACATGTTTTGCTTTTTAGGAAGTAACTGTTATTCCATTTTTACGTATAATATAAACAACAATGAAGAATGTTGGGAAAGAAAAACAAATCAATGTTTTTTTCCCAAGAAATTTTCCAATAAATATGTTATTCACGGGAAAAATGAGGAAAAAAATGCTATTTCAGCCTATGAATCATCAACGCACCTAAATGTTGTAAGCAATTTGGGTATTATAATACCAAAGCATTTCCCATGGCTTGGATTTTCTCCAGATGCTTTGGTATTGGACAAAGGAATTCCTGTAAAACTTTTAGAAATAAAATGCCCATTCATAGGTAACAATTATTATATTAATAATTCTACAAATTTAACCAATATTCTTACAGGCAAAACAAAAGATGTGGAACATTTTATCACAACTTGTTCCTATTTAAAGGTATTACCATCGGGATTAGAGCTGAATAAAAAACATTCATATTATGGTCAAATTCAACTTGGTTTAGCTTTAAGCAATTTAAAAACTTGTGACTTTTTGGTATATTCCAGTTTTTCAAATTCATTTTTAAAATTGGAAGTTGAATTTGATGAAGAATTTACAAAAAAAATGATTGCTTCAATCACCGAAAAATATTTTCGTAAAATGTTGCATATGCTTTGTAATACTACATAATTTAAAAAAGATTTACATTGTTTTTTGATCCCAACTTCTTACCTTATACTTTAAAATTATACATACATACATAGATTAAGTATACATTTACTTCAAATTTTATTTTATTACTTAAAGATTATATTCGAAAGTTATAGTTTATGTTTATATCATTTTATTGTTTGTATTTTGGCTATAATTTAGTGATTGTTTATTATTGTTAAAATAGTTCTTAAATTATAAAATTGTTGTAACTTTGTAATTAATTAATTTAATAGTACCTACCTACTTTTTTGTTTTTTTTTGTTTAACAGTGCTGTCTTTACAATGTTAGTTTTTAGTTAATTGTATTAATATTTTTATTCGTTTACTTTGTGTTTATTCTTATTTTTATGTATATTAGGTTTTTCCTACTTAATAAAGATCTATCTATCTATCTATAAACATTAATATTATAAATTTATTTTAATACCTACTTAAAAGTAAAATTGTTCAGTTGATTGTCAGAGTTGTCGTAATGATGTTAATTAATTAAATAAAAAAATATATTACAAAAAGATTAACTAAAGGAATTTATCTTCGGAAAAAATAGGGTTTTGCAGGTTCACCATGCCACCACAAACAGTAATAATATCATCAATTTGTCTTGCCAAAGACCATTGCATTGGCATATTTAAAATATTAAAAAGACGCAGTCTTTGATTGACCCTTTCTACATGAACCCTTGCTTTAGCAATTTCCCTGTTTTCTATGGATTCTTCTTGAGAAAATTGTTTTTTCTTCCTTAAAAATGAAGGTTGTTTCATTTTTATGAAATGCCTGTTACATATGTCTTCTACAAGGAAGCCTTTATCCACCATAATGGCATCAATATGTGGTTCTAATTTATTTATGATACCACTTTCTTCGAATATCGTTTTGTCGGATGTACGACCTCCGTATGCCTTACTTATAAAAGTTAATAGTCCACCAGGACTCACTCCCGTCATTATCTTAATCGTATTTTTCTTTTTATAAAAGGAATATGTTTTTACTCTACAACATAGACATGTAGGTTGGTTAATAGGAATTTCTGTACAATCCACAATAACTCTTACATTTTGAAACTTTTTAAATGATTTAGGCATATTATGCCTACATTCTTCTATAGAAGGCCACACTATAAATGATTTAAAAATTTTTGATAAAATTTGGATATATTCTTGAAAAACGTATGAGCACATTGATGGCGATATGTGAAAAAAAAAAGAAATGATCTTAAATTTAATTGCCAATTTTAATTTCATAAAACTTAATAAAATACTATCCATTGTACATAAAATAGTACGTTTTTTACGTGGATAGTATTTATCAACCAACCTACAAATAGCGTTAAATATTCTAAAATTTGGAATACCACTAATAGAGTTTAACATCGAATCAGAATTGATTGTTTTCCAAAATTCACATTGAATGTCTCCACTTGTCACTTGTATACTTTTTTCACATTTTGATGTTGATGGTTGCTCTGAGTCATTTGGCTTTTGAAATAATTTTAAAAGTCCTTCAACTGCATCTTGCTCCAAACCGGTGAGGCAAAATTCCTCAACAGCAACATCATGCATCTCCTCAATTGTTTTTTCTTCGGTAGGGAGTGTTGGTGACATTGAACCCCTTAATCGCTGCCTCAGTTCCTCTCTCCTAGCCAACCTATCATTTCTCGGGCAATTTATAGTTTTATTTCTATCAAATTGTTTTCTAGGTAAAAATTGTGATGGTACAGCTATTTTTGATAACCTAGGGGCTATTTTTGTTGAAAGAGTACCTGCAAACATTTCTGATGTTATTAAAAAAAAAACTTATGGAAATGCAACTTACCGGATTTTGAAACATAATCGCCTGGTTTAAAATGTTTGGAACATACTCTCATACTTTTGGTAACAGGCTTACCCATCAACAAAATATTTTTCCACGCTTTATGGCGATCAACTTTTTCAACCACACCTAATTTGTTTATAATGTATACTGTTTGTTTATTTTTTGGAGGAAAATAATGAAAATGTAGGTCTGGGTTTTTAAATTTTCTTGAAGTGCAACCATAAACACTACAGTTTGTGTTATTTTTCTTTGGCATTTTAACTAAAAAATCACTACACACTTTGTAACTAATAACAAAAGAAAAGAACAGATAAACTAAATAAAATCAAATAAAAAAAATATCTTAATAATAATAACCGAAAAGCTTTCGTTAAAACACACATAACCAAACAATACGGTTACGCGTTTCGGGTAGTTGAAATTATTGCCGCTAGTGTCGCATACAATTTTGGTTTGCTCAATAGTAACGTGACGTATTTTGACGTTTTTGACTTTTTTTAAAATGTTTAAAAAGCCATAACTTTTTAACGCCTTATTCGATTTTGATGTTCAAGATAGAATTCGACGCAGTTTTTTGAGACCTAAAAACGTTACCCGGAGTGCAAAATCGGTTAGTCAAAAATTTTTTGAAATTTTTCGACAACGATATCTCACGAATGAATCAACCGATTTTAATTTGCAAAACGGCATTCGACGTGGCTTTTTAAGCTTGAGAGCTGATTCGGTTATGAAATTGATCGATGCAATAGCCAAAAAGATATGCCCAAAAAACATCATTTTTACCAATTGTTTTTTTCGGTTATTTTGAAATTTTTCTAAATCTACCGGCTCGAAACGGTTCAAACTTACAGGGAATCTAAGTTAGATGGAACTCTTTGGAACGCTTTTTATTTTATTCCGATCGGTCAACCCGTTCAAAAGTTATAAGAGGTTTACACACATCCACACACACATCCACACGTACATACAGACATACAGACACCCTCGCAAAAATAGTCAGGGGAGGTTTCAAATACCTCAAAACGTTGAGATCCGATGAAAACTCGATTTTCGAAAAACGGGGTGAAACCAATAACTTCCCGATTTAAAAAAAAAAAAAATTTTTTTTAGCGGGAAGTTAAAAAAATATTAAAGAATTTATACAATAAAATTTAGTTTAAAAAATATATTGTTCAATTTTATTTATGTTTTATTTAATTACTGTTGTATAAATGTGTGTAAATTAACTTTAGTTGTCAAGAGAATAAACTTAAATTAAGAATTTAAACGTTTATCTATAAATAACAGATAGGAAAACATATCATTTAAATGATGAATATCGGATCTATGATTCATTGATTGAGAAAATTTATTAACAAACACCATCTCCATAAATAGCCTTCTCGTGATGCGGCTTTCACGACAAAGAATACTGACATTGTCATAATCGATCCGATGATCTTTTGTTATAACGTGTAAACCCAAGGCACTCTTTTCTGGATGCAATCTACAGTCAGATTTATGTGATGTTAGGCGATCTTTAAGACGTCTGGAAGTTTGGCCAACATAAATTTGGTCACAATCTAGACAAGGTATATAACCTACAAGATGCAAAGCGACCACTGAAGTACCATTTTTGGATTGAAGATGGAGCCACTTGCGACTGTTTATCAGTTTCGCAATTTAAAATCTATAGATATCGTTCAATTTATAGCAGGGATGTCTCTTGATTAGTGACTTGAGAGACATAGCTTATACTACACTGATGAGCTCAAAATGAGAGCGAAACACGTGTCTGTAGTTTGGTTTTGCCCTGATATGAGTTGAATGATATTTATATCTATTTATATCGCAGCATCCAGGTGTCTTTTAAAGTGTTAGAAATTCTAACCGACACCATTCCAGTTCAAAACTGGAATTATTACTTTTGACAGTATGGCATTAGATACGTTATGTATCATCTTTGACATTTTATATAAACCCTTGTGGGTTTACCAAAACTGTTCTGATTCAATACTCGCTCTGACTTCCTATGACCACTTTCTAGCTCTGGCCTCTCCTTCAAATCGCTACTGCCTTTTATATTTAATAATAGTTTTCCTTTTTTTAATTGTTTATTACTTAAAAAAAGCAAATTCATTTCATCATTTCATAAATTCTTTTAATAACATTTCATGATATTTTTCGAAATTAAATTCTTGACAAAATAATCAATGCAAAAATTCTTATAACGACAAAACAAAAATGTCTCTAATGGAAAATTTAAAACTAAATCGAAGCACCCAATACCTAACAGCCTTACTATATTCTCAGAATATAGTACGGCTGTGCACACAACATAGTAACATTGTGCACATAAATTATATATATTTTTTGAAGTTATACTTCTATTCCTGCCCTCGGTGGAAAGATTTGTGTACAGTTAAATGGGAAAAATCATTACATATGTAATAGTGTGAGTAAGAGAGAGACAGACACACTTATAAGGTATACTGGTCGGTAAAAACAAAGATGAAATATTTACCACATGTTATTAGTCATAACTATAAGTCATTTGACTACCGTTTCAACATTCAGTACATTGAAAAGGGATAGATATACAAAAAAAAGTCTGAACTAATGTATAAATATCATGACGGACCACATGATTATTTGACAGATTATTTTATAATTCTGTCACGTAAGTTAACAAATTAAGTTTAGTAATATTAATAATATCAATAATAATATTCAGTAATGAGTATTGTATTGTAGTCTAAAATACCGTCAAATGGTTGAAGTATATCCTGCACTATGCTTTTGAAGTGTTTGGCTACATAAACAGAGTTTTTACCAATAGTCGAGGAAATAAAGCACTAAAACCTCCGAATTTTGTAACTTAAGATGGATCAGAATGCGTTTTTTGCATTGGATTCGTTAAAGTATCAGGAAATTTATCGCTATATTTTATAATGTAGAAATGGAAATTGCATTTCTGCATTCGAAAAGTACATTCCGAACAGACAATAGAGAGAAAACTTACAACTGGCTAAGTATTGCTGAAAATGGGTTCAATTTATATACTCGGGGTTTTTGGAGTCGCTGAACACGAACATCACGATTCCGAAAGTCTCCGCGGCACTTGGTGTCTGGGGTATTTACCTTATCTCCTGGGGTTTTATGTAAATTCTGTACGAAATCAGTGCACACTTGGTACTCGGTGGTTTTTTGATTCGCTGAATATGATTATAATAATGGCGATGGTGTTCGAAACACCTGGTGCTTAAGACGGACCTCGTCTCCAGGAATTTTATGCAAATTCGATACAAAAAGAGTGTGCACACGGTACTAGGAGGTTTTGGGGTCGCTTACCACGAATATCATATAATGATTTTGCTAAATCATTCGCATACAAATTTATAAATCCATTCGCGTGCATAGAAGTATAACTTCTGCCGGCAGTCCCACTAACTGCTACACTAGGTTTTTTTTAGTTTTAAAAAATGAGTTACTTATGGAATGATTCGCTTTGTATATAATGGCCACTATTTATTTCCGAAATCAAATGAAGAAGAAATGAAAGAATTTTTTGAAAACAACTAATTCAGTGCAGATTATCACACACCATAAAGCAATCTTGTTAATTAAGGGGGTTAGAATAGCTTAGTGTACTATATCTACCTTTGTATTAAGCAGTATCTAACGATCTATTCTAATCGACATTGCATGAAAACCACTGAATGAGAATAATGGTTAAAGAGAGAATAGATATATTTTATGGATGCTTTCAAGAGGTAGTTACTCGCAGCTGTGTAAACATTTTGGATTTCACTGTTTTCACATAACATATTTAGAATAATCCAGATAAATACGAATCTGTGAACTCTAATAAGATTAAGTAAATACTAATAAATGGTAATAAGTTAAAACTAAACACAATAGAATGTGATGACGTTTTTATATTTCCTTTATTATATATATTAACTTTTTTAAATGCAAATATTCCATTTTAAGTTATTTATTAATATTGATTCCTACTTTTGCTTAATTTTGACTGCTGACAGTTCGTTGAGGATATATTAGAGGCTGTTTTTTATACATTTTCTATACTTAATTGTTAGGCTCTTTAGTTTTAGAACTTAAATACGCCCATCAAATCTCTCAACAATTCAACCAGATGTAAATTGGGATGTTGGGGCAGTCATTTTATTATTTATTTATAGTATTATGTGTTTAATTAAAAAAGCTTATACAAATTCTCATAAAAATCGAGGTAAGGGGTTAAAATAATATTCCAAATAACTGTTTAGTTTAATTTTTATTAACTGGAATCAAAATATTGAGCAATGTCAATTGATACTAGACCGGCTATAAATTATAAATTTAAGTTGGTTACCCTTAAAAATAAAGTCCACTAGTCTGTATTGTCACGCCAAACACAAACATTTTCAGACCAACTTATCGACAATAGTGAAACACTTATGGCGGCTTTTTACACAATTTTATTTACAAAATTGTTAAGATACACTGAACTCTGCTGGATAACGTCTACCTACTTGACAATACAATGAACTCTTGTGAATACTTGAACTTGAACTCACGTTAACTGCCCATGCATCCCCTTATATACAACATTATTTAGTCTAGTCAGTGTGTTTAGAAGTTTCTAGAATTTTTTTAGAAACATTATTTAAAATGGTCAGTTGATTTTTAGAAACTTCTAAAAATCAACTGTCAATAACAATCTTTCAAATTAATGTCCCTTCCTTTACGGTTATCCCGTTACACTGCCCCCTCCTTAGATTCATTCCTCCTGGAATGTTATTTTCTACATCGGAATCCCGCACACTCCCTGAGTCAGCCAAACCATCTTCTTGGAGTTGCTGCGCATCTCCACTGTGGTTTCCCTGGTAAGGCGTCAAACGATCATGATGGACCACGACGGGTTTCCCTCTGGGAATTTTCACGATCCGATAAATGACATCGTTAATCTTCTTCTTGATGGTGTAAGGACCTTCCCAGTTCTTCTGTAATTTGGGACAAATACCTTGACGCCGTCGGGGGTTATAGAGCCAGACTAAATCTCCAACTTGGTAACTCTTTTCCATTGTCCGTGTGTCATAGTACCTCTTCATCCGATCACTAGATAATTGTAGTTTTTCACGCACCAGGTTGTGTATATTCTCCATTCGATTCTGAAGGTCGGCGACATATTGTTCACGTGCCATTTCTTCACCAGGTTTACAACCAAACACCAAGTCACATGGTAGCCTCATTTCTCTACCGAACAGGACCTTCGCAGGCGTTTGGCCAGTTGATTCGTTGATGGCCGATCGAATTGCCATTAGAAATAGTGGAATATGTCGATCCCAATCCCTCTGACAATCTGACACCACTTTTGACAGATAGTTGGTTATAGTCCGGTTCATTCGTTCCACCATTCCATCAGACTGAGGGTGCATCGCTGTGGTTCTCGTTTTCTGGATGCTTAATCTTTGGCAAACTTCTTGAAACAGCTTGCTCTCAAAATTTCTTCCTTGGTCTGAATGTAATTCTAGTGGTACCCCAAATCGGCTTACGAATTCTTTAACCAATATATCTGCTAAAGTGGTGGCTTCCTGATTGGGAACTGCATATGCTTCAACCCATTTAGTAAAGTAGTCCATTACAACAAAGATGTACTTGTTTCCTGCATCGGTCTGTGGAAGTGGCCCCAATACATCTACTGCGATTCTTTCAAAAGGACTTCCAACCAGGTATTGCTGCATTTCCGCCTTCGGTTTTCGGTGCGGATCGTTACTGGCAGCACATGTAGTGCTTCTACGACACCAATCTTTAACATCATTAGTGCAATTAACCCAGTAAAATCTATCTCGGATCTTTTGCAGCATTTTCGTGATACCCAGATGTCCTCCAGAACTATCATTATGCATCTGTTTTAAAATTTCCGGTACAGCATTTCTTGGGACCACTATTTGTTTTCTTGTTTCTGTGCCTTCGGAATTTTCTACAAGTCTTTTAACGAGCCTACTGTCCAAAACTAAAGAGTTCCATTGGGACCAGTATGCTTTTAAAGCAGGAGAGGATGAGGATATCTCACCCCACACCTGACACCAATTTGAAACACTTATGGGGGCTTTTTACACAATTTTATTTACAAAATTGTTAAGA
Organism: Altica lythri; assembly: GCA_964028335.1. NCBI lineage: Eukaryota > Metazoa > Arthropoda > Insecta > Coleoptera > Chrysomelidae > Altica > Altica lythri. Next base: position 41,476,994 of record OZ034806.1, on the reverse strand, counting down.
TACACTGAACTCTGCTGGATAACGTCTAACTACTTGACAATACAATGAACTCTTGTGAATACTTGAACTTGAACTGACGTTAACTGCCCATGCATCCCCTTATATACAACATTATTTAATCTAGTCAGTGTGTTTAGAAGTTTCTAGAATTTTCTATAAACATTATTTAAAATGGTCAGTTGATTTTTAGAAACTTCTAAAAATCAATAACAATCTTTCAAATTAATGTCCCTTCCTTTACGGTTATCCCGTTACAATAGTAACATAACTAGTCATTTATCAGATGTTAACACAATAACTGAGGTAAATGAAGTAGTTAACACTCTTCAAAATACAGACATAAACACAACAGCCAAAATTACACCACATCAAATTTACAACATAATACGAAAATCCAGACCGTATAAAGCCCCTGGACATGACGAAATACAAAACAAACAAATTAAATAATTACCCCGAAAAGCGCAAGTAGCTTTATACTACGTATACAATGCATGCCCCAAACTACAGTATTTTCCCACGATCTGGAAAAAGGCTGAAATTTTACCTTTCCATAAACCAGGAAAAAATAATAAATTGCCAGAAAACTACAGGCCTATCAGTCTTCTTCCAGTACTTGGAAAAATACTTCAGCGCATCATACATCAGGAACTAAACAAATTTATATACGACAACGACAAACTCATCAACGAACAATTTGGATTTAAAGCTGGACACTCAACGGAGCTTCAACTTGCAAGAATAACAAATAAAATCGCTAAAAATTTTAATATAAAGCATACCACATCAATGCTTACACTCGATCTAGAGAAGGCTTTTGATGTAGTATGGCACGAAGGCCTAATTTTTAAGCTACATAAACTAGAAACCCTACCTTGGATTACCAAAATTATTCAATCTTTTATCTCGCGTAGAACCTTCCAGGTGAGATTAAACGGGAAAAAGTCCCTCGATGCAACTATGCAAGCTGGAGTGCCGCAAGGATCCGCTATCCAACCCTATTTAACATTTACTTCAACGACATTCCACAAAACAATAACACCGAACTAGCACTTTTCGCAGACGACACTGCAATAATAGCTTCTTCCAAAAAAACGGAATTAGCTCAACAAAAAATCAAAAAACACCTTAACGATTTTACCAAATATTGCAATAAGTGGAAAATCAAAATTAACGCTGACAAATATATACTGATAAACTTTAACAAAAAACGAGACCTAGAAAGACTTAACATTATCAAAATCGACAACAAAACGATGGAACCTGACAACTATATTAAATACCTGGGTGTAACACTAGACAGGAAGCTTAATTACACCAAACACATTAACGCGACAATTAAAAAAGCAACAACTGCAAAATAGCTCATTTCACCATACCTGTCTAGCTTCACCCCAATAAGTGAACGTAAAAAAGTTGAAATATATAAAGCGCATGTCAGATCAATTCTTATATACGCTTCACCTATATGGATCAACACATGTAACACAAACCTTGACAAAATAATTAGAATTGAAAATGCACAACTCAAAAAATAATTAACTTAAAACCATACCAGATTTCCAACAAAAACTTACGAGACTATTTCAAAAAGAACCACAAACTTATACCCATTGGACATCAAATGTACAAAAACCTTTTTAGACTTATACAAACAAAAAAAGACATATCACCCCTAATATCAAACTTAGGCTACGAAAATCACGACAATATTCCATACAGAATGAGACACCCACTATTTCATCAAAAAATACTTGACACACTTGTATAGACTCGACAAAATTTAACACCAAAAAAACAGAAAAATACTAAAAACTCAAAAAAAAACACAAAAAACAAAAAACCAAAAAAAAAAATTAACATAAACCAAAAAAAAAAGATTACTAACAAAATATATATATATATATATATATGTGCAAATATTACTTACACATGTGTATATAAAACAATCAACACAATTTAATACTAAAAATGACTGCTGCCCTAAACAGCTGTCAGATTAGATATATAATGATAAAATAAAGGGTAAATAGAACTATTTGCTTATGCAATTTAGTATCTATTAATTATTTATATAATTATGACAAAAATAAATAAAATAAAAAACAAAAAAAAAATACCTCTCCCTCCTAATCCCAAAACAAAACAAAAATAAAAACAGTCGTCTCGCTACATAGCGAGTAAACAAAATATTTATATAATGATGAATAAAAATTTATATAATGATAGAAGAAAGTTTATATGATGATAAATGTAAATTTATACAATGATAAATCAATGAAAACAAGGACGACAACATACACCTACAACAACAAATAAATAACTTCAAAGCTCCGGAGCCAAAAACCAGAGCTACAAAAAACACTATTAAAGGAAATTAAGTATCTAAAGAAGAAAAACAAAAAACCTCGTCACAAGGTACAGGTAAAAAATATAAGCAGCTAAAAATATTAACTACACAGTTATATTTTAATGGCTAACAACATTATTATTATTATTATTATTATTATTATTATACGCCTGGGGTGATGGAGAATGCGCCTTAAGGTTTTGGAATGAGAAGTGGCTTTACTAGAGGCACTTCTTATCCTGGTTGTGGCTATCTGACCACCTAGTAGGTATGCTACTGATGGTGGAAACGTAACCAAGTTGAAGATGAAATAAACAATAGAAAACAAACAACAAATATATTAACTAATAACAATAAGAACAAAATCGATTAAAAACACTACCATAAGCAATTAAACTATATAGTGGCATATCACACTTACTCACGATAATATATCAAGAGCCACCACGGCCCAGACCAAGGGTCTATTTAAGGGGACCCTTAGTTCCAATTCACACAGAACGGACATCGGACAGAGACGAGGTGCGGACTTTTGTCCCTTCCGCGTCTCTCCAATGTTAACAAATGGTACAAATTTCACAGAAGTGACCTAGCGCGGGTGGTCGCCCTCGCCCGTCTCTTTGCCGTCTCCCGTGGCGTACAAGAAGAACTCGCCAGTTTCTCACCGCTTGTTTCCGTGTTCATCCTCAAAAATACGGGATGATGTTGACTTTAACATACAATTTTGCGAAAAAGTTGGCTCTTCTGTGTGAATTGCATAGGCCACGGTATCGCCACGTCCGTGCAATACCGGAGTTTCGTCTCTGCCAGACATCTGTCCTCTGTAAGTTGGGTCTTACAGACAACCTCAGACTCCTGGCGCTTTGAGTGTGACCGCAACGACGCTCTTTCATAGCCAATTCATATTCTACGTGAAAATAAAATTTAAACTATTTAAGCTCGCCTTGAAATCTAACTGATTTTGACCTAGATAATTTCAATACAAAATAATACAGTAAAATAATAAACTATTTAATTAATATGTACTCTATCATCGTATGTGACAGTATGACTCTGTAAAAATTTAAATTTGAATTCATTAAATAACGAAAATGTGGAGAAGTCTTCATTTTAACTACGACACAATTATTATATCCAATTTTACGAATGTGTTTAAGATAGTTCTGCATTATATAATTTTTTCTGTTTAAAATCTTACTTTTTCATTTCATTCTGGTTTCTTAGTATTAAAGTTCAATTACCAATAATTTAACAACATTAACGCAATTTGTTTCTGAGAACTTAGAAACCAACCTTAAAGTTTATAAAATTTATATTGATTTCTTGAAAGCCTTTGATAAGGTTGATAACAGTTATACTTCTATTTGTGCGCCTGGGAATAAATAGGCAAAATCAGTACATTACGTTACGTATGAAATAGCGTGATTTAGAGATAGACAGAACCATATATAGGTATATTGGTCAGTAAAAACAAAGATGAAATATTTACCACATGTTATTAATTAGAACTAAGTCCTTTGAATACCGTTAAACATTCAGTACATTGAAAAGAGATAGTATAAGCTAATGTTTTAGTATCAAAATGACGTTAACTTCTTGAAAAATTATAATGTATTTTATAAATATTCTTTTATTATTTGCACAGAATTATTATAAATATTATAAATATTATTTAATTCATCGCATTATATATGCGTATAGGTTATTTCTTGGGGAATTTTCGAGATTAATATTTATGACTTAACATAAATACTTGGTGCAAGATATCAACAAATACGCTACCTACCTGATTTCTTCTTGAAATTTCGCTAATTAATATTAGTTTTTATATCACTCCCTTTCTTCCAACTTTCTCTATTAAAGAGACTCCCTCACCTTGTTGCCAACATACACGCTAGTCAAAATATTTGATACTGCACACGTTGGCGGCACTGATTAACCTTATACAGTTTTTAAATCATATTATGTACACGATTTATATTTTTGCAATAAATATCTTTAGATTTTGATTGATAAACAATATTTTGTAACATACTATTGGAAAGATGAAGAGTTTTATTATGCGATGTAACTTTTTTTGACTGTATATTGCATTGTTACCTATAAAATAGACACGGAAGATTTATAGTATACTAGGTCCATGCTTCAAGAATATAATGATTTGTTAAATCACTCCCATACAAATTTCTAGCGCCAGGCGCGTGCATAGAAAATTTCTACCGCAATCCCACTCACTGCCACACCCGTCTTTTTTTAGTTTATATATTGGCTTCTATGATTTTACTTCAACATTATCTTACAAATGAATTTGCCATTATTGATTTTAGTATTAATCTACGAACTTTTTTTAATGATGCTTTAAATGAGGTTTTTAAAACAATCTAAACATTTATTATGCTATAAGCGATCGTTAAACTTTACAAACAGTCATGGACTCGATAGTTATAAATATAGGTACCTTGTAGAACTAACAGAACTTTATTACAAAAATCATCAATTAGTGCAATGAATATACGTTAAATACTATATTCTTTGTTTCTGCAAATTTATTGGCTTTAATATTAGTAAAAACAAAATAATATCAAGTTGCTTTTGGAAACAAAAAATTATTTTCTGTCAGTGGGATTTTTGCTTTAAAATATAGTAAGTATAACAACTTTCTACAGATGGGTAGGGTGGGTACCCAAAGATGAAAATTCCAGAACTGAAAACATTTTTTTTTATTTTCACTATCCAACAGACAATGCATTCATTAACTGTGTAGCGTGTTTAAAGAACTCTAAGAATAAAATTTATTTTTTTATAATTCTTTCTTAACTATGCCGTCCCTTTACGCTTAGTCCATCATACAGGACTTCCTCGAATAATAACATTTAACGACTGTCTCTAAGCAGAATATCGATCCGTGAACTGGCCAATAAGGTTCCGACTTTAACATCAGTTGACGAAGCGCGAAAAAGACAGCACTTCACCCCAGTTCTAACGACTTTTTGTCATTCTAGCTTGGGCATTTGTACGATCAAGATCATACGTACAGCCACTAGTTTCAAAGTCCCGGCAAATTTTCTCAAGATTTTTAAAAATTACTTGCTACTAAGTGTTTCTGTTATCGTTTACCGTTATCGTAGCGAGGATTCACATAAAGGGTTCCAGACAGCGCTTCCTTTATGCTTCCTGGGTTTTCAATGTAACAACGACACGTCCGCCATTGTTACATTTACCGCATCTTTTTCGAAACCCACGCTTCGAAAAGTGAGTTTATAGTTTTCTCTAATTATCTATAAATCTAAACAAGAATGGGTTTAGATTATATCGTACCGTTAAGACCAATTACCGAGAGAAAGAAGCCATATACTAGAAATATATCTCAGAAACCTTTGGAAGACAATGTAAGTTTTTAACAATATTTTTTATACCTGTATCGAGCAATAACGTACCATTTATTTCTATGGAATATCTTACCTTAATTGTATTCACCTGTAATTAAGTGTGCAGTGCCGTAATAAAAAAATTCGGGATGTGTTTTTGTGTTTTTTGCTTATCTGAAATTTTTTTACTCATATTTTTTGTACCTGCTATCTGTAAACTGTTTTACATATATTTTTTTTATATGTTAATTATTATCTCGCCTTATTTAATTAAGATCTATCTACACTTGTCTATATGAGTACGTTTTATCTCGAGATAAATGAAAAACCAAAAGTGATATTTTTTATTTTTTATCTAAATTTTTCTCTTTCACTTTTAGTTTACAAAAAATAACAATAGAATTTACTTAGCTGTTGTTTTATGGTAGTAATAGTTATGTTTTTGAATTTAAACACAAATGTGTTTATTAATATGATTTACTGTTTATGATACCGATATATGATTTACTGTTTATAACACTGAGATTTTCTTTATTCTATTTTGTTTATTGTATCTCTTATTTATTATCAAACCAGATAATAAAGTCTGTTTAGTGTTTAAATAGATTTTCTTTTCCTAGCTAGAGCCTGCTACTCTGATCAATACCTTCAGTTTCTCTAATCTATACTTTACCAAATTAATAGATTTCGTTTCTTAAGCATATATTATTTTATTAAAGCAATAGATTGTGCTTTTTTGAACCTATCTTTATCTTACCGATTAGATTGATAACCATAAGGATGAGTAAAAGAAAAGTGTAAGTATAATTTTTTTAGTACCTTAAATAAGAGTGTGTAATTTAAAATTTAGCAAGAACATCGGCCGGGTTACCTAATTTTACCTTATCTTATCTTATATCTCTTATATCTTTCTTATTTTAACTTTATCTACAACATCTGATAAATCATTTTATCCAACATATATATCTAATATTTTTTCCATCTGGGTTTCTTATATTTTCCCATCCTTATGATAAAAAAATAAGTGGCGCCCATTTTCCTTTCCCTTTTCCATCATTTCTCTCATTTTCTCTTTAGTCCCTTTTAAAGTCTTTTATCTTTTATTTTTCTAGCAATTATATCCCTTTATATCTTTCCAATACTGTATCATCTAGCTCGTTCGAATCCACGCTCGCTCTCCTCCTACCCCCTGAGTGCCGTTCGCATTGGTTAACCTCTATAAAACGAGCATTTAACATCAATAGGAAAAAAGAGGTTACAACAGGATATGCATTAACATTATACATAATTATAAAAACACTAAAAACTAAAAAACAACCTAAGTAACTCTCTTAATAGAGGCAATACTGCAGTTAAATATGTTAATCTCTTCGGCATAGAGGTGGTTTTGGCACATATTGTAAAGCGGAGAAAATTTTTGAACATTTAAGCGAGGTGTAGGCAGATAAAACAAATCGTGATTCCTTGAAGAAAGTCTAGGAACGTGAAAACTCAGACTATGCAAAATTTCAGGATTCTAACGATTTGACTGAAAAACGAGTCAGTAAATCGTTGTGTCTGTCTTGAAAGCAAGATATTTCAAAAAGCGTCGTTGAACTGATTCAATTTCTGAGACGTGAACGTGGTATTTAGGAGACCATACAACAGCAGCGTGCTCCAGCTTTGATCTTACATAAGTATTAAAGAGTAGCTTAACAGTATCATTGTCAACAAAAATTTTCGAGTTTCGAACACCGAAACCTAGAGCCTTATATGCATCATTTGAGATTTTTTGTATATGCTGACTGAAAGATAATTTGGAATCTAAAAGGATTCCTAAATCACTTACTAATTCTGATTTTTGAATGACCGAATCATCTAATCTAAATCATAATTGAAGTTATAGATATTTTGATTCAGTGTGTAACTTATAAGATTACATTTTGTCGGGTTTATTAGTTAGTCGATTTCGTTTGCACCAAGAATTCACTTTATTTAACTCAGATTGCAGTTTAATATAGTCAGAAATATTATTTATTTTATTGTATATTTTTAGATCATCTGCATACAGTAAACAAGGACAGATATATCAGACACTATATCATTAATGCAAATGATGAAGAGTAGTGGTCCCATTACTGAACCTTAAGGTACTCCTGATGTGGCTCCAAACAACACGGATTTTTGATCATAACATTCAACATAAAGAGATCTATCAAAAAGATAACTGCGAAAAAATCTTACAATTTATAAAACAATATCGGAGTACTGCCAGGGAATACCATATCTAAATTTCCCAAGAAGTGAAATTGGTGAGAAGGACGAAAAACTAGGTTGGACTACCTACGAGGAGACTGGGTCGTCAATACAGATATTTTAAAAGTTTGATATCGTTTGAGTTCAGGAGAAATAGAGACTGCCAAAGACTCTTAAGCGAAATTTCTTCATAAATACCAAACTGCTGTCGTGAACTAAGGCAAACATACTCGACAAATGAAAAAAAAAACAATATAAAAAAACAATATTTTGGATGACAAAATCTATTTCATTCTAAAATTAAGGAAACAATGGATTAAAAAAAATTACCAATAAAATCTTGACTAGTGCGTCATTTTTTACAGTGTATATTCCTACCTTTTGTAGGAAGAGCGAGGGGTAAAGCTTGAATAGTCAGAATTATATTAATAAATACCAATCCAAATTGCGTCAGTTTGTCCACGAACATCATGCTAATGACTATATCATGTTTTTGCCAGACCCTTTAGGTACTATTACTGAAGAGATTTCCAAATCTGGTTTCGACTATATCATATACCATTTTAGTGTTACCTAACATAAACATTGTTTTACGGTGCGTTAAATTGCTGTTAATATAATTTATTATACAATAAACTTTATAATAAATTTTATAGACGTTAATGGTATGCGATGTTATGAAATTTATAATTTTATTGAATACTAGCGTAGGTATATCATGTTTGAAGGGTATAAAGATAATATTAGGACATTATGAAAATCGAATATTTAGTATTTACTCAGTGTATTCATTTTTATTAGTTTTTGTTTTTGAAAAAACGCGACCCATTTTGCTATAATGGACAATAATGCTTTTCGTAAAAATATCTCGTTTATTCATGAAAGACTTATATCTAAACAAAGTTTTCTGATTCAATTCCGTTTTTCTAGTGCGAGAGAAAAAAGATCGAAGCAATGTATTCTTTTCTTTCTATCATATGCAGCATACCGACCAAGTGATCTCGTTAATACACTTGAATTTGAGACACAATTTAAATGTAAAAATATTTCAAAGAAAAGCAAACACTGCTCCAATCTTTTTTATCCCTCACCCAAGGAGAAAGGGTCTGAATCGGAACGCGCAGTCTATGTTAATGTTATCCACATAGGAAAATTAACCTTAAAATGCAAAGTTATAGAAATACAGGCTTGTAAAGGTTTAAGTATTTTTTTACTGATATTGATATACGATATGTAATATTTTAAGATAAACTAGCTGCAAAAATTTACAGCTCGTCGCAAAAGTGCAAGAATTTTAACATTCTTGCTACAGGAACTGTGTTCTGAGCAAATGTTAAATTTGACAATAATTTTTTATTATTTTCCCAATGCTAAGAGAAAATACATTATTTTATGTTAATTGTACTATTTCTGAAGACGTTGCTGTTTTTAAATATTTTGTTTGTCCGTTACACAAACATTTTTTTACTCATAAATGTCGTAGTTGATTATTAACAATTGCTGATTTTTACAGTCAAATACAAACTAATAAAACGATTACCTTATTGGGTCAAATGTGGCCTCAGTGCTGGCTAAGCACTAGCTCGCCCCTCCCCAAATTTCCAGATCCAGAGAAAACGATTACCTTTAAATTTCATTGCAATAGCTGAAACATGTTGCAAGATACTTCTGTAAGCATATAGACAACAGAACATACTAATTCTTTTTTAAAAACTAAGCAAGCTGTCGTTAGTTGTTCGATAGCTAAAGAAGCGTAAAAAGATTAAAACTTCAAGCATCGATTTCTAAAAGTGAATTTTTATTAGTTTGGGGCAAGTGCAGGGATCGTAGGCATCCTTAGCTGTTTCCGGCCTGTTCTACGCCTACGCATTGCTCTTTTCGCACACTTCTGTTCAATATACATTTTTCCTTGTGTTCTTGACCCTTTTAATAGCATTGTTATTTTTTTTTAAATTATGCCACGCCACTTTTAATTAACAAAAGCTCTCTGGTGGGTTATCTTTCGACTATATCAAAACTTCGTATACTTTGTTCACTTTAATACGGAACTGCATAAACGTATGATATTAAATAAAGCTATTACAAAAATATAAAAACTAGATTAAAGAAGCAGGTAAATGGGGTAAAAGCATAAACAACCTATAAAATACTATAGAAATATTAAGTGTGTGTTTATTTTTTTCAGTTATACAATTTTTTCAACGCATTACTGACCCACATTCCTCAGACTGAAAGAGAAGTCGATTCTACAAACTCTAAAAATGCTTCCTTAGGTAAGTTTTAAATGATATTAATAATAGAAAATATAGAAGCAACAGTAAATTTAGCATTGAGGAAAATCGTTCTCAATAAATTTATGACTTTTTAAAATTTTAATTGAATGTAGTTCATCTCATAATTTATTTTATTTTCGTTATGTTTGCAAGAGTCAAATTTGTTGTACCAGTTATATATTTATTAGGTTATAAACATTTATAATATATATTTTAAATATTTTTAAATTAGAAAAACAGGAAATCAGATTAAACAGAAATTAAAAAATTGTTACAACTGAAAGAAATTGAACATACGATCCATATCTATAGTCGATTTTTTAATCTTTTTAGATTTCTCGAAAATCAAACAACGGATGTTTTAAAAATTTAAAAATGCTTTAAAAGGCTTTTAAGGTTATGTATGTATGTATGGTGTTAGGGGTGACAGATTTAAGGTTATACAATATATATATTGTTATGGTATTAACTAGTTGGTCTTTGTGTGGAGTATAAATATGTTTAAGACTAACTACATAAGAATTTTGATAATATCAATTTATGCAAGTTATCAAGTAATGAGAAAAAAAATTGAAAAAAAAGGGTATAAAAGGACGTTGGTACGTTGCTAAGGGGTGTTTTTTTTAATTGATTGATTAAAATAGTCAGATGAAAATTATTTGGGATATAATTTGAATTAAGGAAAACAAGATAAAATTAAAATTAATGAATAAATAGAATAATTGGGAAAATGGTTATGGTAAATTAAAATCTGGGATCAAATGGAGAAATGGAATTTAAAAAAAAAGAACTTGCATAAATTGAATTGATTGATTATTATAAGAAGAATTTTATTAAGATAAGTATTTCTATTATAAGAGTATTATCAGCTGGTAGTATTAGTTGTAGTAGAAATAATTATTTGAGGGTTTTTGAAAAAAGGGGTAAAATTTGTATTAAATTAAGAGTAGTGATAAGTCGTGATTTGATCAATGTCAAAAATATTATATTGTATGATATTGTTGTATTGAAGGTTTAAATTGTTTATGTATTAAATGTTGTTAAAATGAATAATGGACTTTTTAGTAAATGCTAATAAATGAATCCACCCTGAGGAGTCTACAAATATATAATTTATGATTATTACATCATAACAATTTGACGAGCCAACGTGGGGCACAAGTAAAACAGAAATTGTTGTAATCCAGTTTCCAAATAAAGCAGTATATTGAGAGGGTGATATAGATAGACAATAGAAGTGATTAGCAGACTAGAACAGTGAAGCATTGAAATAAAACATAAATAAATTATAATAGAAATAAGAGGATTAGGTGAGAGTTTTAAGCATATTTATATATATATATATATATACATAAAGACCATAAAATTTTAAAATTTTTAAATCTACATATAAATTAAATATAAATTAATTAAAATACTTAAATAAAATGGATACAAGACAAAATAGAAGAAATAGAAGGAAAGAAGATGGAATACAAGAATACAGGGAAAATAGGCAGGAAACACAAAGTAATGATGGTATAAGGAAAAATGATGGATCTTCGGAAGGAGAAGAAAACACAACTATTCAGGTTGTACAAGTAGATGTGATAGGAGATGCGACTAGTTCAAAACCACACCAGAAACAGAGATGGAGAGAATGTTTAAATTTTTGGAAAAAATGGAAAATAAAATTGATGGAAAATTAGATGAAAATAATAGAAAAATGGATGAAAATATTGGAAAAATGGATGAAAATAGTAGAAACCAAGAAAATTATAGAAAAGAAGATAAGCAAGAGTTAAAGATTTTAAAAGAAAATGTAGAAGGCATAAAATTAGATATTAAAAATATTAAAAATGAAATAAAAAATATTTTCCAAGAAGTGATGAACAAAAATAAAGATGAATTTGAAGAAGAAATGAAAACAGAAGATATGAAAACAATGAATGACAAATCAATAATTTATTATGACCATGAAACCCAATCTCCTGAGATAAAAGTTATGGGGGATGATAAACAGTTTAAACCTGAAAATGAAGACAAATCTCTAATAAAAGAAATGTATGACAAAAATATAAATAAAAATAAACCTATGGGTCGATATAAAGCAAAATTTATTTGTCAATACATCTTACAGGAAGAAACAAATTAAAATAAATATTATAAAGAATATGATACATACAAAAATAAAATAAAACAAAAATATGAAATTATGAAATTAAAGTTAAATGATGAATATGAAGATAATAAGAAGAATGATAAAAATAAATATTTTAAAGATAAAGAATTAAAATATGAAGTTAAATTATATCAAGCTGAAGGAAATAAATGTGATATTAAACTATCTTATGTGAATAAAATAAAATTTGAAACTAAATTCAGTTACGATTATAAGAATAAAAGGAAGTTTAAACATAAAACATATGAAGGTGATGATATAAATTATTTTGAAATAGATGATAACATTAATAGAAGATTAAGGAAGATTTGTATGAGCATTGTATATAATTATAAAAAGAGAAAAAAATAAAATAGTTAAATAAAAGTAAATTTAAAAAATTAAAATATGTCTTTGAAGAAAATTTTAATTTTTTTAATTGTGGGGAAGTTGTTACGGTATTAACTAGTTGGTCTTTGTGTGGAGTATAAATATGTTTAAGACTAACTAGATAAGAATTTTGATAATATCAATTTATGCAAGTTATCAAGTAATGAGAAAAAAAAAATTGAAAAAAAATAAGGGTATAAAAGGACGTTGGTACGTTGCTAAGGGGTGTTTTTTTTTGAATTGATTGATTAAAAAAGTCAGATGAAAATTATTTGGGATATAATTTGAATTAAGAAAAACAAGATAAAATTAAAATTAATGAATAAATAGAATAATTGGGAAAATGGTTATGGTAAATTAAAATCTGGGATCAAATGGAGAAATGGAATTTAAAAAAAAAAGAACTTGCATAAATTGAATTGATTGATTATTATAAGAAGAATTTTATTAAGATAAGTATTTCTATTATAAGAGTATTATCAGCTGGTAGTATTAGTTGTAGTAGAAATAATTATTTGAGGGTTTTTGAAAAAAGGGGTAAAATTTGTATTAAATTAAGAGTAGTGTTAAGTCGTGACTTATTCAATGTCAAAAATATTATATTGTATGATATTGTTGTATTGAAGGTTTAAATTGTTTATGTATAAAATTTTGTTAAAATGAATAATGCACTTTTTAGTAAATGCTTATTGATGAATCCACCCTGAAGAGTCTACAAATATATAATTTATGATTATTAAATCATAACAATATATATATATATATATATATATATATATATATATATATATATATATATATATATATATACTTATAAATAGTACATTATGAAGCCCGAGATATTATTGGGGCTCTGTTCCACCCAGACGTTATAGGGTATTATAAGAAGTATACTCAACTACATTAGACATTTTTCTTAAAATTAAATTAGAAACTGCAACGAGGGGTAAACTTTTTTTCTTAATTAATATTCTATATATTAACAGTTCCTTGTGTAGCCCCTATATATGTTATTAGCATCTTGAAAGGCCCGGCATTCGACATATGAGATAAGCAAATTCTAAGAAAGTTTATTAAGAACTGTTTTGTTTACATTCAAAGTCTTATCGATAATTTTATTCGTAACGCGTGCCTTTAGATATAATTTAAAGTTTCAGATAAAGTGAATAATATATATGTATGACAATCATTTCAAAAAATGTGGAAAAATCTTTACAGAAATGAATAAAATTTTTCTACTGCCACTACTATTACGTATCGTGTTGTGTATTTGTAAATCGATCGTAACAACTTCTGTAACTTCAAGAAAATAAACTGTATTGAAATAAATTATGAAGTAATTTTTACACTTATTCTTTTAAGTTGATAGGTAGGTATGTTTCAATCAAAGATTTTAATAATTGCATTTAATAGATGTCAAATATTAGTAAAGTTTTCTTCTTATTCTGATGTAATTATGGTTATAGATAACTTGTTGATGACAAAATAACCACCTGTACTTTTTTAATTTTTAAACAAAAGTGGATGAAAGCCATCTCAGTTTATAAAAACCGCAGTAATAAAATGGCGTGTTTGAGGTTTGCAATTATAAAAAAAATAAAGGAGGGTAAATTTATCGCGTCAATCACCCACTTTCCCAGGTATTTAATACGAAACATAGCCTATAAGTTGCAGTTAAGTATTTATTGTCTATGTCTTTAAAAAATCTAACAAGAAAACAATCATTTATTAAATGCTCCATTACTTTCTGTGTGCTTAGGAAATAATCATTTTTTTTTTCTACAACCCTGTGTAAAGTCCTTTTTTTTACACACTTTATAGAGTTAGTAAAATGTTCTCTTCCTACAACCCCATTGGAAAGTAACACTTATCACACTCTCTACCCCCATGAAATGTGATATTTTACCGTACGGAAGGATACCTAAACAATCAAACACGGTTTTCTGGTTTACATTTACAAATGTAATAACTGCAAATACCTATAAAACAAAACACAAACGGTCAAAAATTATACAGGGTGATTTTTACCTATGGCAGATTTTAGAAAATTACATGAAATAAATATTTGAGAATTTTTAATAAAAGGTTTCCAACATTACTAATATGGCACAGAAAAAAACGTTTATATTCTATAATTATAAAAAATAACTAACGCCTGGAATCGAACCAGGGTTTACTTTTAGTGTTTTAGCGTGAGACACTCACGGCACATGTGTTCAGTTCCATATTTGAAAAATCTATCTTTTGGAAATTTTTACAATACAATATTTAAAAAAAAAATAAAGAATCTTATGCTCTTTTGAGTAATTTTGCTCTAAAAACTAATTTAGTTTTAAAAAATAACGTTCAAAATCCTTTAAAAATTATTTTCATCGTCCATGCTAGTTATTACTTTGTTTTTAAATAAATTTTAATTATAAACATTTGTCTGTATTTTACTCTTCTACTTAAGTATCGTATATAAAACAGTATTATTATAAATATAAACTAAATACAGTGAACTAGAATAATAAAACCTGTCATAAATAAAACAATCACACAATATTTGGTGAAGTTATCTTGTGGTAGTAGGAAAATAGTGTACATTACTTGTGCCAAAAAGTGACTTTTCACATTCGTGGTATTGTCGCACTTGGCTTACGCCTCATGTAACAATATTTCCCACTCGTGTGAAAAGTATCACTTTCCGCACTAGTGCGAAAAAAAATACTTTTTTATACGATCACTATGAAAAGAATGCAAATAGACATGGCTTACTTCAATGCAAAGTTAGTAATTCCGTAACTGTGCGAAAAAGTGTGCGGAATTCACTGTATCGCATTCTGCACAAGCGCAGGGAACAATAAAGAAGTGATATACCTATTAGATCTTCCACGCATCTGTCGTAAGAGACTATGCATTGGCTGACAGTTCGAGATTCATAATATATATTTTGACGTTAGCTATATTTAAAAAGTTTGAATTATTTTCACAGAAAATTAATACTCAACAATTATAAACTTTTAATTTAAATATTTGATAACTCGACATATCATTAATAATAATAATAAACTGCCTTTATTCAGTCTGTAAAATTTTACAAACATAACTTACATGAGGCGAAGTCTAGCTAGAGCTACTCCACTTAACCTCAAGTTTATAAAATTAAATTTAAGATAAAAAGAACAATAATTTATGATATTAAATGACAATAAAAAAAGGATTAAAAACAAAAATAATAACAATAAACAATAATAACATTACTGCGATTGTAGTAAAAATTTCTTATAACGCCGTTTTAAGAAATCAAGAGATTTAACTCTTAAATTATTTTTTAATAAACTATTAAACACTAAAACAGCATTGTAAGTGAACGAACGTTGGAAAATAGCTAGTCTATATCTTATGGTACTATTATATAATAGTTTTAAGGTATAATTTGACATGGATGTAATTGATAATAATTCAGATTCAGAAGTTAAATATATGAAAAATACATCTTCTGAAATTTTGTTAATTGCTTTGAATACAGCTTTAAGCCTTTTGCCACAAAAATTAAAAGAAAAGTATGAATGCGCTTATTCAAAATTTATAGAATAGAGGAAAAATAAAAAAAATACCATCATTTTCTGAAAATGTAAATGTAATTCTCGCCTATTTTCAAGAACAAACAAAAAATGCTTATTTCTTTTGTGTTAATTTTTTTGATCTTAAATATAATTAGGTTAAGTTAAAGTAAGTACTATAATTTTAATTTTACATTCCTATAATATAATAATAATACAAATGGTTACACATTTAAAATAAGTTTCTTATTTTTAATTATTATAAATCGTGATCGTAGAAAAAGTATTGTGTGCAACATGTGCGCAAAGGACTTTTATCTACGACTGCTATAGAATATAGCTCTATTCTCACATTTTCCGATGCTACAATGTTAGACTTTGCCAAAGCCGTGGGATAAGTGAATCTATCCCACGACTTTAATCATTTATCCCACGATATGTACATTTAAATGGAGAATTGACATTTTTTTAGTCATAACATAGGTGGCTTTCAGTCTATGTTCTTGAGTTTTCTGTTTTCTGTCATAAACGTCAAAGCTTTTATAAATTCTAATTTGTTTTTTGATTAAGCTACCAAAAATAGGATATAAATTTATAAATTTTATTATATTTGTTATTATGAATATAGATGAAAGTGATTATGATAGTATCCCGCCAGAAATTATCGAAAAAGCGGCAAATGACACTCTGGACTTATTACCAGTAACTTCCAGAAAGAAATATGAAGTAGCTTACGATAAGTTTATAGATTGGAAGAAAAATTGTAAAGTGAATTCCCTTTCTGGAACGTTCTATTATAGTTTATTTTGAGCATTTATCTAAAACTTTAAAGGCTTCTACAATACTCGATGTTAAGAAGTGCCTACAATGAATATAAAAAATAACATTGATATTTCTAAATATGCGAAATTGTGATGTTATTTAAAAAGAAAATCGAAACAATACTTTTCTAAAGTTTGTAAAATATTATCAGCGGAAAAGCTCCAAAAATTTTTAAACGGGGCTCCGGATAAAATATACTTATAAGAAAAGGTAAGTTTTCGTTAAAAGCATCCAACAATATCAAAATATTTTATTATTAAATTTGACGGTGAGTACATAAACGTATTTTTAGTTGCAGTAGTAGAAAAAGTATAGTGTGCAACACGTGGGAAAAGCACTTTTCCCACTTGTTTCACAATATACTATTCTTATTCACTCGATTTGCGAACACTTATGGGAAAAGTATCACTTTGCGCACTTGTTGCACAAACTACTATTGACGTTAGCTATATTTAAAAAGTTTGAATTATTTTCATAAAAAATTAATACACAATAATTATTATCTGTAAACTTTTAATTTAAATATTTGATTACTCGACATATCATTATATAATAGTTTTAAGGTTTAATTCGACATGGATGTAATTGATAATAATTCAGATTCAGAAGTTAAATATATGAAAAATACATCTCCAGAGATTTTGGAAATTGCTTTGAACGCAACTTTAAACCTTTTGCCACAAAAATTTAGAGAAAAGTATAAATGCGCTTATCCAAAATTTATGGAATAGAGGAGAAATAAAAAAGGACCATCATTTTCTTAAAATGTAGTTCTCGCCTATTTTCAAGAATAAACCAAAAATGCTTATTTCTTTTGTGTTAAATTTTATTATCTTAAAAAGAATTAGGTTACTTAAGTTAAATTAAGTATTATATTTTTTATTTTACATTTCTATAATATAATAATAATACAAATGGTAACACATTTTAAATAAATTTCTTATTTTTAATTATTATAAATCGTGATTGTAGAAAAAGTATTGTGGCAACATGTGCACAAAAGACCTTTCCCACTCACTCGATTCGCAAACTTCTTCGTTCGTGGGAAGAGTATCACTTTGCGCACAAACTACTATCTTAGTACTAGTAAGAAAAAGTTGACAATTTTCTATAACAAATCTAATATTTAGATTTTTTTTAGAAAAATGACGTCATATCTTAATTTTTTTTATTAAAAATGACCACAACTAAAAACAAAAATTTACGCCTCCAAAAACTTTTTAGAAAAACGAAAGCTATTTGATTTTATGAATTTATTCCAAGTTACAGATTCACTCAACGCATAACCAATATTTTATATAAATTTCGAATTAAATAAATGAGACACCAAAACAAAACTCAAAGATAAGATTACACGATGTTTATATAAACAATCTAAAAATAACACCGACGACTCGTTTATACCTGGGCTTAACAACATCCGCGAAAACTCTACAACTGATACAGATACTCAAAACGCCACCTGCACTGATGACCGATGAACTAATTCATATATCCGAATGAATAAACATATCCAAAATCGGCCCAGCTGAAATTTATACAGGATGTTTCCTGTAACTAAAATCGTTGAAAAATGCTAATATACACGCCTCACGTTGTTCAGCCCGGGCTTGGGCTCAGCAACGTCGTTTTGGGCTTATCAAGCACCTGTTCATATATAAAATGGGCTCCGCAATGACCGTTTATAAGTATATATATATATATATATATATATATATATATATATATAATTGTATAACCTTAAAAGCCTTTTAAAGCATTTTTAAATTTTTAAATATATATATATATATATATATATATATATAATATGAATAGAAAGTAGTCTTTGCTGACTAATTAAGAATTAAATCTAAATTGGATATTGAGTATGCAGTAAATAAATATGATAAGAGTACTCTTTTAAGATTCTTTATTCCAAGCTTTCGGCTAGTATTACAGCCATCATCAGGGAGCTACAATAATGTTATTTAATAGAGATATAATATAATATTACTGGTATTTTACTTACAACTTGTTGAGGTTATTAATTTAATGATGTTGTTGAATAAAAATTATTAAATGAAAACATTAAATTCACAGTTTTAAATTAATATAAAATATTAAAATTAGCACATTATTAATATTATAAATTATGTTGAATAAAAATTATTTGATGTTGATATTGAAGACAAATTTGACATTATTTTTTGAATGTTATTTAGAAAAATTTTTTGTTTTTAAAATTGGAATCATAGCAACAGTTAATCAAGTAATGAAGTATCAACTAAGTTTTTGTTATCAAGTTGTAATAAATATGAAAACATTTCATTTAGATGACCTATATCTGATCTTCGGTTCATTGAAAAGGGGTGTTTATTGATATAAACCATTTCTAAAAAAAGCCTTTTGGCTAAGTTTGATTCATGACACAATACTTTAACATTATTATAATTAATTAAATGATCGTTATTAATAACATGTTCACCTAAAGCACATCTTTCAGGGTGAAGTCTGCAATCAGATTTATGAGATGTAAGTCGATCTTTTAAACGTCTGGAAGTTTGTCCAATATAGACTTTATTGCATACGGAACAAGGTATGCTATAGACAACGTCTGTTAATGATAACAAAGGTGTTTTATCTTTTAATTTAGTAAAGATTCCATTGACTGTGAGGGCAGTTCTAAAGGCAATTTTGATGTTAGGAATTGGTTTTAGGATACGAGCTAATTTAGGAGAAAGGTCTTTGATATATGGTAAAGATTTATAACAAATTGAGTTAAGATTATTGACGGGTACTTGTGGATTATTGACAACATTATTAATGTTGGGAAGTGGAATTGACATTGTATTAAATAGTAGTCTTTTTAATAGAACCTCAGGATAACTATTTTCAGTGAATAATTGGAAAAGAATTTTAAGATTTTTATTATGAAAGGATTTATCACTGATTTTAAGGACACGGTTCTTCATGGTTTTGACTAAGTTGATTTTCATGGAGAATTTATGGTATGAATTATAGTTTAGATATCTACCAGAGCTTAAAGGCTTTCTATACCAATCAACTAAAAGTTTGTTATTTTTACGTAAGATTCTTGTGTCCAAGAAAGGAACAGAACAATTAGAATCTTCTTTTTCAAGAGTAAATTGGATATAATCATTAAAGCCATTGAAGTAATACAAAATGTTATCAAGCTCATTACTAGGAAGGCAGATTAAAATGTCATCTACATATTTTTTAATGAAAAAAACTTGAAAAGGTAATGCTTGGATGACAAAATCTAAAATATAATCCATAACATAGTCAGCCAGAATAGGTGATATCATATTACCCATAGGGGTACCAAAAATTTTTTTTTATAGAACTTACTATCAAATACAAAGTAAATCTTAAAATTGGAATCCCTACTCAGTTCCCTTGGTAATGATATTATAACTATTACTAACATTGATTTATTCAACAACTTTAAAAGTTTTCAAATAAAATCTTATAACAAAACATTTCATAACACCAAAAGAAAAAATTTAATTAAAATTGATAAATTAATTAACAATCAATTAAATAATAAATTAAACACAAATCCTAGATGGATTAAAAACTTATCTAATACTATCATACCAGATGATATTTTAAAATTTCTTTCTCTTGGTCCTAAATTTAGTATTGAACCTATAATTGGTAAAGACATTCCTATTAGAAGTATTTTGGCTGATTTAGATTACATTTTTTCCACCATTAATGACATTGATACAAAGAACATTATTATAGCTAAATCTACTAATATTGTTACTAATTCTGTTCATAACTCAAAATTTAATAATTCTTTTTATCGTAATATGTATTATAAAACAAAAAAATTTTTGAAATCTAATCCAAACTTAATCGTAACAAGATCTGACAAAGGTGGTGTTACTGTCATTATGGAAAAACAAGCTTATTTACAACTTAGTAAAAATATTATTGACAATGATACTTCTTACACCATCATAAATAAAGATCCTACAAGTAGTATTGAACAAAATTATAACAAACTTATTAGAACCTTGTTTACCAATAATGAAATAACTGAAAATCAAAGAAAATTGTTATCCAAATATAATGGTGTACCTGGAAAATTTTATACACTTCCTAAAATTCATAAAGACCCTTTGACCGTTAGACCAATTCTAGCATCACTAAGCACCCCTACTGAACCTATTGCTAAATTCCTTACTGAAATTTTAACCAAATCATATGAATTTGATAATAACTATCATATTACTGATTCTTTCCAAATTAACTCCAATTTTAACAATCTTATAATTCCTAATGGTTATGTCATTGCCAGCCTTGACGTTGTTTCATTATTTAGCAATGTTTATTTAAATATAGTTATTAAAGCTATAGAAAGGAAATGGTACCTTATATCTAACAATTGTGGGTTTTCTAAACAATCATTTTTTAATCTTCTTATTTTTGTATTTAATAATAATTACTTTGTATTTGATAGTAAGTTCTATAAACAAATTTTTGGTACCCCTATGGGTAATATGATATCACCTATTCTGGCTGACTATGTTATGGATTATATTTTAGATTTTGTCATCCAAGCATTACCTTTTCAAGTTTTTTTCATTAAAAAATATGTAGATGACATTTTAATCTGCCTTCCTAGTAATGAGCTTGATAACATTTTGTATTACTTCAATGGCTTTAATGATTATATCCAATTTACTCTTGAAAAAGAAGATTCTAATTGTTCTGTTCCTTTCTTGGACACAAGAATCTTACGTAAAAATAACAAACTTTTAGTTGATTGGTATAGAAAGCCTTTAAGCTCTGGTAGATATCTAAACTATAATTCATACCATAAATTCTCCATGAAAATCAACTTAGTCAAAACCATGAAGAACCGTGTCCTTAAAATCAGTGATAAATCCTTTCATAATAAAAATCTTAAAATTCTTTTCCAATTATTCACTGAAAATAGTTATCCTGAGGTTCTATTAAAAAGACTACTATTTAATACAATGTCAATTCCACTTCCCAACATTAATAATGTTGTCAATAATCCACAAGTACCTACCCGTCAATAATCTTAACTCAATTTGTTATAAATCTTTACCATATATCAAAGACCTTTCTCCTAAATTAGCTCGTATCCTAAAACCAATTCCTAACATCAAAATTGCCTTTAGAACTGCCCTCACAGTCAATGGAATCTTTACTAAATTAAAAGATAAAACACCTTTGTTATCATTAACAGACGTTGTCTATAGCATACCTTGTTCCGTATGCAATAAAGTCTATATTGGACAAACTTCCAGACGTTTAAAAGATCGACTTACATCTCATAAATCTGATTGCAGACTTCACCCTGAAAGATGTGCTTTAGGTGAACATGTTATTAATAACGATCATTTAATTAATTATAATAATGTTAAAGTATTGTGTCATGAATCAAACTTAGCCAAAAGGCTTTTTTTAGAAATGGTTTATATCAATAAACACCCCTTTTCAATGAACCGAAGATCAGATATAGGTCATCTAAATGAAATGTTTTCATATTTATTACAACTTGATAACAAAAACTTAGTTGATACTTCATTACTTGATTAACTGTTGCTATGATTCCAATTTTAAAAACAAAAAAATTTTTCTAAATAACATTCAAAAAATAATGTCAAATTTGTCTTCAATATCAACATCAAATAATTTTTATTCAACATAATTTATAATATTAATAATGTGCTAATTTTAATATTTTATATTAATTTAAAACTGTGAATTTAATGTTTTCATTTAATAATTTTTATTCAACAACATCATTAAATTAATAACCTCAACAAGTTGTAAGTAAAATACCAGTAATATTATATTATATCTCTATTAAATAACATTATTGTAGCTCCCTGATGATGGCTGTAATACTAGCCGAAAGCTTGGAATAAAGAATCTTAAAAGAGTACTCTTATCATATTTATTTGCTTCATACCCAATATCCAATTTAGATTTAATATATATATACATATATATATATATATATATATATATATATATATATATATATATATATATATATATATATACATATGATAACTCTTCTATTAGTATTCTATAAGTTACCATGTTATAAAGTACTCCTTACCTTGAATTTTTTAAATTTTAATATAGATGTGAAAAAGGTATACGCAAAAAGGATCAATAAGGCCACGAATAGGAATGGTAACCGCAGACATGCATGTTTCCTGTGTGAGCTTTCGTTGTTTTTGTGTTTTTATGTTTCTTTACACATGTTTCCCCAACATCCTTTGCTCCCAAGTACCCAACACTTTTGCTAGCCAAGTGCAATACCCTACTTGGTTATGCCGCACTGATGACGGCTAATGAGCCAGAAACATGCATGTCTGCGGTTACCATTCCTATTCGTGGCCTTATTGATCCTTTTTGCGTACATGCCCAATAATTTTCCTCTTTTATATATATATATATATATATATATAAACGACATGAGTTAAATTAAGATATGAACTAAATGAACAAAAACGTTGACTACAAGCTTGGCTCATCATAGTGGATTAGCGGTCGAAGGTGCTTCGGCTATATAAAGAGATCGTAGGTTTGATTCCTGTCAGAAGTAATTTTTTATGCTATATTTTGGTTTACAAATCCCATGAAAGATATCTAAAACAATTAAAACACTAAAAACCCGTTTAAGGTTTAAAATATTAACAAATATATATGTTATAGTCAATCCTCGAAGCTCCGGCGCTCTTAGGTTTCACTAGTCAATTCTCAAGTCTCAGTTAAAGCCCAAACTGGTAAGACAAACGTCAAAACTCAATTTAATGAAATCGGGGTGTGACCAATCAAACTATAGTTAGGTATTGTATATTCTCATACTTTAAATAAAAAAATAGTCTTTATTCAGACGTGGTACGCCATTATGACATAGTATTGCACAATACGTTAGATCTCTTACATTTACATAATTTTAAAGAGCCCTTTCTGCATGGAATTTTATAAAGCCTTGGCCCCCAAATTTAGAATCTTTTGTATTTATTTTTCATAGAAACAGCTTTATGTTGTGCACATCCATGAAATTAAGACAATTCTCTTTGCATCCTTTTATTTGATTCTTTAAAAAAAGTTTGTTTATGGTACTGCTTCGTCCCTACCCTTAATAAACTATAACCTGGTTTCTCTACCATTATACCTAAAACGTTTCGAGCGTCTCCTTTAGCTCTGTCCAAGCTAGAAATAGGTATAGTAACAATTTTTCCAATCGCGATCAAGTTTCTTTAACGCATGCATGTTACTTTCCTTCCGAAGCCTTTATAGTATGTACCAAGTGTGCTATCAGCGCACACACCATGCACGACCTGATTACAAATTAGGCACGTATGTTGGTTAATACAACAAACCACATTTGAAGTTACTTTCGACGACAACAGTGCAGATATTTCCATTTCATATCATTGAGCTAAAAAAATTCGTCAAAGAAACATTATTGAATTGAATAATAAAGTAAATCTAAAATTTAGTTCCAGTTGACAGAATCGGAGTCCCCCACTCCAACAATTAGTTTTATTATCGTTCATCCAGGCGAATATTTGCTGTACCTACATACTGATTCGCAAGCTCAAAGCTTCCCTGACGTTGAGAACAACCCGGTTTTCCATGCACTGTGGACAATCCGGGCCATATAACTTTTAACTACGATATGCTTGGCAAATTTTCGTCCGTTGTCTGATTGACAAATACAAAAAATATCAATGAGAACGTGAGCTACTTCCTGTGCTGTTTTTGTGCGTAGATGGCGTAAATTCAAAAATTTTGTCAAATGATATTTATAGAGTAAAATATATTTGTAATCACGATCGGGACAAGTTTATATATCCATAAACCTTTTTAAATAATAACGATTTAGGGATATTTTGCTTCTTGCACGCTTGGCATAAATCCAAGTAATAGGTAGTTTAGATTTTTGTACTGGTTATTTAAAGCTTTCATTGTGATAGTCTAAGATCCCGATAGAGAACGACCTTCACCGAGCTGGTTAATGGACCAAACATATTTTTTATGTAATTTAATATATTGAAAAATTTATTGCATATGGGTTGCCAGTCGAATTTCAGTCCAGGATATTTTTAATTAATTTTTAAAAATTTTATTTGTGCGACTGATAGGTCCCTACCAACCGTCCCATGCGATAGAAGAGGACACAACATAGCAGCTGAAATTTGAATTGTTTTCAATAATTTTAATTGATTTTAATTTGTCAGTATATATCTACAGATACATTTATTATATAGAGCAAATTGTTTTAATTTATTTCAGTTTATATTTTTAAATGGGAACAAAAAAAAAGAAATAAAATTTGCAAGATTAGAATTATATATGTATTGCTATAACCTTCTTATTACCTAAAGATTTATATATACTTTAATCTAACAAAATATGTATACATATATATTTAATTGATTGAAAAAAATTAAAAACTATTCCTTTATTTTAATACTAGTTGTACTCGCAACGTCGTTCGCGTGGCGTGTGATTGTTGTATCAAAATTTCTTACCCCACCCCATTTAAGGAATGGGAGAGAAATTTTTATACACCAGATGTTAAGTTGAAAGAAGACAAATACATCTGTGAAAACCGCATTCGAATCGGATCAGTAGTTTTCATGTGATGCGCGCACAAACATACAGACAGACAAAAAAATCTAACCACATTTGTGGGTTCTATTTCGATGTACCCGCGACGTCGTTCGCGTGGCGTGTTGATTTTTGTATAAGAATTGCTTTCCTCACCCCCCTAAAGGGTTGGGGGGAGAAAGTTTTATACACCAGATGTTAAGTTGAAAGAAGACAAATACGTCTTTGAAAACCGCATTCGAATAGGATCAGTAGTTTTCATGTGATGCGCGCACAAACATATACATTTCTACAGTTTTATTATATGTATAATATCCTGTATTTTACATTGCCCTATGATGTTTGTGTTTCTTACTTTTTGCTTATTTTCTCTGCAATTGTTTTAAGTGTTTATATTTCGGTCATTTTTAGCATACGTTTTTGGTGCCTTGTATATGTTTTTTATATTATAGTTTTGCTTTCTGTACACATATACGGATTTGACCAAATTATATTTCGTAGGCTTCCTGATAATGAAGAAGCTTTGTCAATCTGGTTTATAATGTTTTTAACTGGGTCGTGGATATTTGATATGTCTGCCCACATATCTGAATTGCGTTACCCATTCTGTAAGGATTGTTTTTAATGCTAGCTGATTTTTCGAGATTGTCATTTAGTGTTGTGTTGATTTTATGTCTAAAAGTGCTCTTTCCGTTTTCTATTGTTATTTTGTTTAGCATTAGCTTTTGTTATGTCCATATCTGTGCTCTATATGTGAGCACCGACAATATTATTTTACTTTGTATTATAACAATAAAAATAAAAAAACTTAAACAATTCTGAAAATTTGTCAACTAATGGATTTACCTGGAGTGGTCGGGCAAAACGGGGGGGGGACAAATTAATCTTGGCATTCGTCGCATAAGTAGCTGCCAGCTCCTAAATAAGTCATGCATTCCTTATGACCTCAACATTTGCACTGATAACATTCAATTAAGTCTTCCGTTGGGAATTCAATGTACTTTTTAGAGTAAACTAAATAGTAGTAATTAAGTTTCGGATTTTTATATGACGGATTGTCAAGGCCTTTCTATTTTGTGTCGATGGGAACTGTTAACTTCGCAAGTTTTGATTTTTTATTATTTGCTTTTCTAAATTTTGTAGCTTGATCGGCTTTTACAAAAGACGATTTTAACACTTTTTTTCCTTGTTGTGTTTGCTACCAGTTTTGGGTGCAGCCATAGTTTTTATGGATCTGATTTGCGTTGGTGGTTCATTACAAACTTTGAATGATTATTGCCACTGAATTAGTTGACAACATGGGACAAGGTGCAAGCAGGCAAAGATCTAATATATATCTCATTTATTGGATGTACTGAAAAATCAAGTATTGCCAACGTCGGAGACGCTGACACAATTTTGTCTTAAAGCATCTCAGTCGTTGCTAGTACCTTAGAATCATTTAAAAGGTACCCGATCATAGTTGGTGATGCAATATTGTAAGAACTGCTGGATATTCTTAACGGAGCAACATTAACAGAACAGTTGAATTGGCCGGCGAGTCATAGTCGAAGAAGCGTAATCTTCTTATCCAAATACATTTGGAACATTGGACCATATATCCGGTTTTTTAAAATATCTAATTGCACACTCTATTTATTCGGTTCAACCAATTTTTAATATTTTCAAAACTTCAAAAACTTTTCACTTTGTGACATACAAGTTTAGGTGTTTAATGACATCTTATGCACGATTAAAGTGGCATATTTATACATACAAATATTGAAAAAATTCCCATTAATAATTTTCAATAAACAATTAACTATTTTGGTTTAATAAGCAAAATTAAAATTAAGATATGTATTTTTATAATCGAATGATAAGTAGTTGTAAATTGACTTGCGCGTCATAAATGTCAAATTTAAAAAAAAAACTAGTGTGGTAGTCAGTGGGACTGCCGGCAGAAGTTATACTTCTATATGATATTCGTGGTAAGCGACTCCAAAAACCTCCTAGTACCGTGGGCACACTCTTTTTGTACCGAATTTGCATAAAATTCCTGGAGACGAGGTCCGTCTTAAGCACCATAGCCATTATTATAATCGTATTTAGCGACTCAAAAAAACCACCGAGTACCAAGTGTGCACTGATTTCGTACAGAATTTACATAAAACCCCAGGAGAAGAGGTAAATACCCTAGACACCAAGTGCCGTGGAGACTTTTGGAATCGTGATATTAGTGTTCAGCGACTCCAAAAACCCCGAATATACAAATTGAACCCATTTTCAGCAATACTTACCGAGTTGTAAGTTTTCTCTCTATTGTCTGAATGTACTTTTCGAATGCAGAAATGCAATTTTCATTTTTACATTATAAAATATAGCGACAAATTTCCTGATACTTTAACGAATCAAATGCAAAAAAACGCATTCCGATCCATCTTACGTTACAAAATTCGGAGGTTTTGGTGCTTTATTTCCTCCACTATTCGTAAAAACTCTGTTTATGTATCCGACAACCTTAAAAGCATGGAGCAAAATATACTGCAACCATGTGACGGTATTTTAGACTACAATACAATACCTACTTATTACTAAATATTATTAATATAAAATGCTAAACTTTATATGTATACTTACGTGACAGAATTATAAAATAATCTGTCAAATAATCATGTGGTCCGTCACTATGATATTTATACATTAGTTCAGACTGTTTTTTGTATATCTATCCCTTTTCAATGTACTGAATGTTTAAACGGTATTCAAAGGACTTATAGTTATGACTAATAACATGTGGTATATATTTTATCTTTGTTTTTACCGACCAATATACCTTATAAGTGTTTCTGTCTCTCTCTTACTCACACCATTACATATGTAATGATTTTTCCCATTTAACTATACACAATCTTTTTCTACAGGGTGTACAAATAGAAGTATAACTTCAAAAAATTGTTAGTTTTATTTTTATTAAAATAAATGCTATTTTCCGGACGATTTTTAAGTAATCAATAGTATAGGTTTCTGAACGGAGTACCAACAAAAATTTTTCTTTAATCTTCACAACAAATGCACTCACATATTGTTTTGGTTGTCATGGAGTCGCCGGTCGCGTGGGCCAGTGCAGGAAAGATCACAGTAGAGACGATTCCAAAATTAACGCGACAGCTCAGGTTTCCCCACCTATCTTTACCGTCGACTCGAACGCTACCGATTACCCAGTTCGAGAGTTTTTGTGAAGATGGCTCTAGTGAAGTCTTTCGATAAAAATAGATTCCAGTGGCTTAACAATTTTAATTTTTTTTGTGAATTTGTTTTTTATTTGGATTTGAAAATTCTGTAAAAAATACGAAAATTAAACATCCGTGATAGAATAATTTGAATAAAAAAAGTTGTAAAAAATACATCCGCCAAAAAATTAAAATATATAAAATAATAGGGAATTACAAACAAGCATACAAAATTTTATTAGTTTTGGAGAAAGAAAATGGGAAAAAATGTAAAATATGTATGTAGATTCCGTATACAGACGAAAAATTCATACATCCGTGATAGAATATTGTGAATAAAAAAACTTGTAAAAAATACATCCGTCTAAAGACGAAAAATTCATACATCTGTGATAGAATATTTTGAATAAAATAAGTTGTAAAAAATACATCCGTCTAAAAATTAAAATATATAAAATGATAGGGAATTACAAACAAGCATACAAAATTTTAGTAGTATTGGAGAAAGAAAATGGGAAAAAATTTAAAATATGTATGTAGATTCAGTATACAGACGAAAAATTCATATATCCGTGATAGAATATTTTGAATAAAAAAAGTTGTAAAAAATACTTCCGTCTAAAAATTAAAATATATAAAATAATAGGGAATTACAAACAAGCATACAAAATTTTATTAGTTTTGGAGAAAGAAAATGGGAAAAAATTTAAAATATGTATGTAGATCCAGTATACAGACGAAAAATTCATACATCCGTGATAGAATATTTTAAATAAAAAAAGTTGTCAAAAATACATCCGTCTAAAAACTACAATATATAAAATAATAGGGAATTACAAACAAGCATACAAAAGTTTATTAGTTTTGGAGAAAGAAAATGGGAAAAAATTTAAAATATGTAGGTACGTAGATTCCGTATACAGACGAAAAATTCATACATCCGTGATAGAATATTTTGAATAAAAAAAGTTGTAAAAAATACATCCGTCTAAAAATTAAAATATATAAAATAATAGGGAATTACAATTCACGACGCTGCTGGGCTGGGACTAACAAACACCGCACACGAAATCCGCTAAGCAATTGAATAGTACTACAATTCTCCGACTGGAGGCGCTGCGGCGCGCGCCGATCGGAGATCGTCGGCGTATATCCCCACATTGCCGAATTTTACTGGAGCTGTCGCGTTATTTTTGTATAGTTTATCCAATCTTAATGTGAAAACATAACCACGCCCTTTAACCCCAACAAAGGATCCGACTTTTGAATCTAGGTTGTCAGATATATTTGCGAATATTCCTAAGTTTATATATTTTGAAAATTTTTTCTCTACTTTACTATTCAATTGTTCGTCAATGACTCTTAGAAAGATAATATAAAAATATTCTTACAAAATATATACTTAAATTAATTAACTAGGTTCTTCTTATTTAAACAGTTTTCACTTCTAATGATATCAATTTTGTATATATTACTTATACTTAAAGAAATTTTTAAATACCGGCAACATTGTGTATTTACTGTGGGGATCTTTAAGTCGGTTCGTAACGCATTGATCTTAACGCAAACAAATGCCGACGGTGCGCTTTTTATCAAACGAAACTTCAAAGAGGGAAATTGCAAAATGCGACAACAGTCAAATACCGCCAATAGTCTTCTTACCCATTACAGTACACAGTAGCGTGATTGATTTTTATTGATTTTTTATATTAGATATATTATATATTACGGTGGCTTGATAGTACTTAATATATATAGTAAGAATTTCTCGTTTAAATATATAAGATAATAACTACGCCACCTTACGGTGGCGTTATATTATTTGATTTAGAAAGGTATTTTTTTAGACTTTATTTTTTTCGCATTTTTTCTGTTTTTAATTTTCCACTTTCTTTTAGTTTTTCGTTTATTCATTTATTTATTTGTTTATGAATCGAAATTCAACACTATCTATTGGGTTTTCTTACAATTCAGTAATTGTTATGGACAATGTGTCGTATCATTTCCGCATATTAAACAAAATACCTAATAACACAAAAAAAGAATAAAATTTTAAGACTTATGGCAATCAAAAATATCGATGTTCCTAAAAAGGTTCCAGTAAAGAAGGAATTAATAAGAATGATCAAAAGTCAGAATTTTAAAAATGAATACGTCATTGACACCATTTGCAGCAGACATGGTCATACCCTTTTGCGTTTACCTCCTTACTACTGTATTTTTAATCCAATCGAAATGGTTTGGAGTACTGTAAAGAAACGTTTACGAAAATACATTCAGTCACCAACCTTAAGCGCAGTTGTTCTTAATAATATTCGAGAGGTAATTAGTGACATTAATAGCGATGTATGGAAAAATTGCCAAACACATGTTATAAAAATAGAAAAGAAATATCCTGTTTTACCGCCAATAGCACCATTAGTTATTCAACCTGGAAACGATTCTACTTCAGAAGACTCTGACAATTCTTGTTATTAATTCCAACCAATTTCCTTTACAACTATCGTGATGTATCTTGAAAACTTGTTTTCAAAAACAAACTAATTTTATATTCTTACTAACGTACCCAACCCTTTCCTTTCCAGGCAAGGAAGGCTCATACCTCCTCATGGTCCTTGCTGGACAGACAATCTTTTAAGATTGTCTGATAAAATGAGTATTATTTTTAGACAATTGTTATAAAAATATTATAAGTTATGTACTATTTGACTAATGAGCCAAATGTTCTTATTAATAACTAAAATTAACAAGTTTCAATTTGAAAGAATTAATTTGTTATTTGACAATTTTCAAATTGATATAAAATTTACAAATATACAAAAACCGTTTTTCTTTTGAAATTTAAAACAAAAATTAATAAAAATTTATGAACTCTTTTTATTTAATTCTACGCCAATGGTCGGAAATGTCGTCAAAGGCACTTAAAAACCGCCAAAGAGCGCAAAATTTTACATTAGGATTGGAAAGAGTATAATCATCTTTAACGACATCTTTTATAGATTTCTAGATTTATTTTTGAATATTAGCTTAGTTCGCTCCGCGTAAAAGCACAGATTGCAGGTTTGAGTCCTGCTGGATGCGACATTTTTTTAAATTCCCCTTAATGTCATTTAATATATTTTGATTCCAAAATTTCAAACATTTTCAAAAAACTTCAAAAGTCCCATGAGAGATATCTTAAATAATTGTTTACTAATAATAATGTCAGTTAATATTATTTATATCATATCATATAATATCACTTCAATGAGAAATTATCTTATCAGCTGTTCCATTAGTCAAACACGTGAAAGGCGCCATTTTTTTATTGCCCTTTAAAATCGTTTCTTAATGCTTTCCAGCATATTTAGAAACCAGCGTATTTTAAATTCTCTTTCGCATTAGGGAAACGTAAATGTCACTTAGGGGGAACATTCAAATCGTAACGGTGATCAAAACCATTTAATTTCTTTCCCATTGTGTTATAATAACTCCAGCTGTTCAAAAATTACACCATTAAAGGTGTCATGTACTCAGGTCTTACAAAAAATAAATTAGAATACGAAAATGTCAAGCGCAAACTTAGAATTATATAATCGTTAATATTCATAAAGAAAGGAATATAAATATTCAAAAAAAAAAAAAAATTGTAAATCGCCTATCAGTTGATATGATGTTTGCAAAACATTTATTAATAGTTATTATCCTAACAAGTGCGGAAAGTTAATTTCCGCAAGTGTTAGGATCAATACTTTATACAACTACTGCTCTGGAAGTAGAATTTGAGAGGAATATAACAAATAATTTTTTCTTTTGACACATCTGGCAATAAATTTGTTGTTGCATTTTTAGCTGATTCAACTAGTTCAGGTGGAGTTAAACATCTTGTTAAATCGACCATTATTTTAAATAGTACACTTTTTTTTAATACCTACACTTTCTTTTTGCGTTTAATACAGTTGCGTTGTGACAGTTGTGACATAAATTAAAAAGGGTTAGGACTGATCGAGTAGTCTCTCTAGTCAAATAAAAACGACAGATAGTTTAGGCGGAATCCGTGTAGTTATGTGGTCATAACCAAACATGTGCGTTTATGAAATACATATAGTCAAGTATGCGACTATTGTGTACTTCGGAGATGACATACTGCGCTCGAAAAGTCAACTTCCTGAGCAGGCGTTGTATAAAATTAATTAATTTCTAACGTCTACCTCTTGTTATTTGTCAAAAGTTGACGTTTTTCAATAGTTTTTTTTACTTTCCTAAATTTTAACAAACGTGTTTATAACTTAAAATTTAGTTTAATTATTGTAAAGAGACATTTAAGTATATAAGCAGAATGGTAGTAAGTACTGTAGCCGATAAAGTAGCAGCGGCCTTCATAACTGGATAACGTAAAAACAATTTTTATGCAGCAGAACGTCGTTTCCAATGAAAGGTAACCCGATCCCGATTGTCCCATATCGAGAACTTATTTAAGGGAGCTTTTTCGGAAGTTTGAAGAAACTAATTGTTTTCAAGATGCTAAGCGATCTGGTCGACTAACACTTATTGATGATAAAAACATTTACATAATTGAAGAAATGGTAGTGCAGTCTACTTCCTCTACGGCCCAGGTTGCATCTATATGTAAAATCCGTTAAAGGACAGCCTTAAAACCAATTTTATTCATACAAATTAAAAATGGTGCACCATCTTTCAGATAATGACCCCTACCAAAGACTAGAAGTCTATGAAAATATCTTCAATCAAATTAAACAGCCAGCTTACAAAAAAACAATTTGTTTTAGCGACAAAAGTACATTTTTGTTCATTGGAAATGTTAACACACAAAATGTGAGCTATTGGAGTAATACAAATTATCACTTCTTTTGTGAAAAACATACTCAATTTCCAGAAAAAGTAAATGTTTGGGCAAGTATTCTGGGAAACCATATACTTGGGCCTGTTTTTTTCAATGTTAATTTTACCGGTGACGTGTATCTAGAGATGTTATTTGAAGCCTTAATTCTTGAAATCCTGAAAAATAATCCAGATGAATTTGGCAACTTGTAAATAACGTTTCAACAAGATACTGCTCCTGCACACTATTATGGTGCAGTAAGACGTTACCTAGATGAGGAATATCGTGGTATATGGATTGGACGACGTTTTCGATAGAATGGCGGCCAGTTTGGTCACCGGACCTCACACCATTAGATTTTTTTCTGTGAGGGTACTTGAAATCAAACAACGAATTGTTGAAGAATGTAGCGCAATTTGCTCCAAAATTTTAACAAATACGACAAGAGGTTAACAATAGAATACATTACTGGTGGGAAGTAGGTGGAGCACATATTGAACACTTATTATAAAAACTGGTTCATAAATCTTTATTAATTAAGTGCGATACTACTATTTTAGTATTTATTAAATTTATTTATCAAAATCAGCTTAAATCCAAACAAAATTAGTATGATTACATATGTATTTTCATTACCTGTCAAACCAGATATCACTTCCCATAAAGTCCCATTTGAAATTATATCTATCGTCTATATCTATTACGTCACATGTTATGATTAGTTAAAAAGCTTACGTTCGTTTATTATTCTTCAAATTTCACAATTATAAGTTTAACGTTCAAAAGAAACGAGGGGGTGGAGGGGACTTTCGGCTAGCACGGTATGTAGGTACAGCTCTAAAAAACATATAAAAAGCTTACAAGTAGGTATTTAAGATATGCTCCCAAAGATTCAATAGAAGCACACAAGTACATAAGAACAGATTCCAAAGACAAAAGAGAAGCTTTTATTTGTTGGTTTCAATTATTATTTTAAAAGCTTTAAGGTCTGGAAATAATTAAATTTCAATGTACCTTTTAAAAAATTATCACATACAGATATTAGTTGTTTCTATTTCTTTTTTAATCACTCATTATTTTTAGTTTTACTCTTATCTTTTTTAAGCCTCTAGTGTCTTTTATTTTAATATCTTCTGTATCACTTTCTTCGGTCTTTCAGAAAATACGTGTAAAAGAACTTAATATATAATATTGTAACGGGATAACCGAATAAGGAAAGGACGTATACTTGAAAGACTGGTTTTAGGTTATTATAGAAATCTGTAGTGTATAGTGTTGGTATAGTGACTAGATTAAATCATGTTTCTCGCAAATTCTAGAATGTTCATTTGTTGTATATAAGGGGATGTATGGGGAGTTAGGAGTTCAAATAGTTCATTGTTTTTGTAAATGTGTTTAGACATTATACAGCATAGTTCTGGTGTATCTGTAACCATTTTGGTAAATAAATTGTGTTAAAGTCCCCAGAAGTGTTTTAAAGTATTGTAACGAAATATCTGACTAAGGAAAGGACCATTACATGAAAGACTCTTTCTAGGTTATTCGAGAATGTTCTCTCTCTTTCTAGTGTGTACTATTTAAGTTCGATTTATGTATGGAGGGTAGAGGTAAGGAGAACGATCTTAAATGGGAAATGATTAAAAATGTGTCCACTTTTTAGAGGAACATAACACTTCTCAAACTTGCCACTACAATGGCGCTAAAGTAGATGTAGGGTACAGAATGAATGTAGCAGTTTTTGACAAATTGATTGAAATGTCGTATGATTTCGTAATATAAGTCACAAATTATATAAGTGCTATAAAAAAAGGTGGTCAGCGAATTCAGTTTAGTGTATTTTAAATTCGTTTTATACTTTATGATTATCTTATGTATCTTATGATTATTTTAAAAATGGTGTCATAATAAAGCGGAAATGTGTCTTTCCTTGTTTATTTATCTATCCTACTCTAAGAAATTATGGCGCTTTTTTTAAATTTACCCAACTACGATCGTAGCGCCACCCTTATTTACCACATTTTGACGGACACATTCAATACACGGAGACAGTTCTCCTTACCTCTACCCTCCATAGATTTATGTTTCACGCTCATTCTAAAATGTTCTTTTGTTTTATATAAGGGGATGTATGGACAGTTAAGAAGAGTTCAAATAATTTGAATAGTTCATTGTATTGTCAATCAGTTTAAACGTTATCCAGCAGAGTTCTGTGGGTCCAGGACAAACGGGCGCCGCCGTTCGGGCACCTGGCCGTTTGGGCGCATGGACCTTCGGGCGCCGCCGATCGGGCGTCGCCGTTCGGGCGCCAAATTATTTTTTTTCTAAAAGTTATTATTACCCATTTGTGAAAAAATAATTTTCAATTATTGTTGTGATGCAGATTGGAGAGTAGTCAGGTACCCATAGTATAAGTCTGGGGCAAGCAGGCGCCAAAGATAATTAGTATTTCATAGCAGGTATTAGAAAATAAAAGATAGGTAATCCCTTCACGAAAAATATCTTGTTATTAGATTATTTAATATCAGGTTCCTATTAAAAATAAAGAGATAATCCCTTCTTTCGCTGAAAATACCGTGTTATTGTAATATTCGACTTAAGTTGGGTTTTGCCCTTAATGTTACTTAGGAGTTCATGGGGATGACAAATAATTGAGTATAAATTATGAATTATGAGTATGAGTCTAGGGCAAGCAGGCGCGGAGGATAATTACTATTTAATAGCAGGTATTAGAAAATAAGAGATAGGTAATCCCTTCACGGAAAATATCTTGTTATTAGATTATTTAATATCAGGTTCCTATTAAAAATAAAGAGATAATCCCTTCTTTCGCCGAAAATACCTTGTTATTGTAATATTCGACTTAAGTGGGGTTTTGCCCTTAATGTTACTTAGGAGTAGATGGGGATGACAAACAATTGAGTATAAATAATGAATTATAACGTTTGTTTCAACAATTGTATGTTAGCTTTGCTTTCTTCAAGTTTTTAGATTGTGTTTTTTTGTACTGTGCTTTTTATTACTGTTTACCTGTTGCTGAAGATGGAAGTTATTTCAAAAGCAGGAAAGAAAAAATTTGTTAATAATGGGTACTGTTATGTTTTCGACAAACTGAGTAAGTGTGGAACAATAGAATTCTGGCGTTGCGAATTGAAAAACAATGGGTGTAAATGTCGGATCCACGTATCCAATGATACTATAATTAAAATAATAAATGATCATTCCCATGACAGCAATGCAACAAAGGTGGAAGTTGACTCTATTCGTGGTAAGATGAAGGATAGAGCTGTCAAAACCATAAAACAAACCTGCCAAATTATTAATAATTGTCTGAACGAGACAAATTTGTCACAGGCTGCACAAGCAACTTTACCGAAAAATGATGCTCTGAAGAAAATGATTAGAAGGGCGAGAAATGAAATCAGTGCAGCACCTCCAGCACCATTGCGGATAGATCTTTTGGTAATTCCCGAAGATTATAAAACATATGAAAACAACGGAATCGCAGAGAACTTCCTAATAGCGGACAGCGGCTCAGAACCAGAGAGAATTTTGATATTCGGTCGGGAGAAAAACGTGAAGAAGGTTAGTAGTACTACATTTTTTTTAAATATTAGACACCAAAGATAATTAGTTTTTATTTAATCAAGCGTTCTGTAATATCTGCAGTAAACAGAGGCGTTCTCGTTAACGTTGAGAATGAGTGATAAATTTTAGAGGAGATAAAATTTTCTTAGAAGTATATTTGCAAGATTTTATTTAAATTTATATTTATATTTTTTTTTACATTTAAAACCCCCTTAACATACGCCAATAAGTTTATTATTTTGTTTTATAAAAGAAATTATTCTTGTTTACTTATATTAAAAATTTTATTACAATTCGTTTAATAGTTAATTTTTATATCTTTAAACCTTTTAACGTAAGCTGATGAGTTAATTTTTTTTAATCAAATGCTAAATTGACCTATAGTCAAACCTTTTTTATTTGAACGCACTTAAACAAACTAAATTTTCGTGAAAACTATATTTAATCCCTTCGGGATAAAAGTTGTCTTTTTAAAAATTTCAAATGAAAAGGAGAAGCATGTGATTTCTAAAGTAAACTAAAATATTTTGTTTTTGTTTCAGATTTTACTCAAATCAGAGCACTGGTTTGTCGATGGGACATTTTCTATGGCACCGCAGTTTTTCCAGCAAATTTATGTTATAATGGCCGAAAGTTTTGGTGGGGTTCATCCTGTGGCTTACGCTCTCTTGCCAAATAAGCAGACCGCAACGTATTCTAGGATGATTGACCTCATCAAAGAAGTTGAGCCGAATTTGAACCCTAAAAAGATCTCTTGCGATTTTGAACTAGCCGCAATTAATGCATTCAAGAATGCATTTCCAAATGCTCAAATCTTGGGATGTTTCTTTCATTTAACACAAAATATGAGGAAACATTTGGGACAGCTTCATCTAATAGGGAGATATAACAATGAAGCTGATTTTGCTTTACATGCACGCATGATCACTTCTTTGGCATTTCTCCCTATAGAAGATTTGGATAGCGCCATCGACGAGGTATCCACCACATTGCCTCCAGAACTGGAACCGTTACTTCAATGGTTCGAGGATAATTATGTAGGACGCCCAAATCGTCAAGGCAATGGAGAAGATCTCCAATGTTTCCTCCAGAAATCTGGTCTGTCCACAATCGCGTCCTGACTGATACGGACAGAACGAATAATCATGCAGAGGCAGCCCATAGACGACTACAGACAGAATTATCAATGAGCCATCCTACGATTTGGAAATTAATAAGCAGTTTAAAGAAAATTCAGAGAGGAAGAGATGTTTATTATGAACAATTGGTTGCTGGAAATGAACCACAACTTAAAAAAAAAAGTATGTCGACGCAGACAGGAGAATCAAAAATTTAGTTAATGATTATAAAAACAGAAACATTATTGACTTTTTACGCGGAATTGCCTACAATTATATGTAAATATGTAAAATATATAAATATGTAAATATGTAAATATGTAAATATGTAAATATGTAAATATGTAAATATGTAAATATGTAAATATGTAAATATGTAAATATGTAAATATGTAAATATGTAAATATGTAAATATGTAAATATGTAAATATGTAAATATGTAAATATGTAAATATGTAAATATGTAAATATGTAAATATGTAAATATGTAAATATGTAAATATGTAAATATGTAAATATGTAAATATGTAAATATGTAAATATGTAAATATGTAAATATGTAAATATGTAAATATGTAACGTAGGTATTTGATGCATTTTAAGTAAAAAATATTAATAAAAAAAGTATAAATTTTTAGTAATGTTTTGACAGTAACTTGGGTTATTAAGCGACCGACATTGGTCTTTAAAGGATATTAAAATTTGGCGCCCGAACGGCGACGCCCGATCGGCGGCGCCCGAACGTCCATGCGCCCGAACGGCCAGGCGCCCGAACGGCGGCGCCCGATCGGCGGCGCCCGTTAGTCCGGGTCCGAGAGTTCTGTGTATCTTAACAATTTTGTGAATAAATTGTGTTAAAGCCCCCATAAGTGTTTCAAATTGGTGTCAGGTGTGACGGTAAGCTGATTCTGGACACCGACGCCGCCAGTAATGTGGGAATTGGAGCCGTCTTGTCACAGCTACAAGATAATAAAGAAAGAGTAGTTGGATACTTCAGCAAAACTTTATCGAAAGCTGAAAAGAACTACTGGGTAACTCGGCAGGAACTCTTAGCAGTTGTAAAATCCGTCGAGCACTTTTATAAATATCTGTATGGCAGAAAATTCCTGATCAGAACAGACCATGCCAGTTTAAAGTGGCTACTTAGATTTAGGAACCCAGAAGGACAGATAGCAAGATGGCTCGAAAAACTGCAGAAATAAGTTATTGAATTCGAGCACAGACCTGGAACAAGACATCGTAATGCTGATGCACTATCTAGAACCATTACATGAAAGACTCCTTTTAGGTTATTCGAGAATGTTCTCTCTCTTTCTTGTGTGTACTTTTTAAGTTCGATTTATGTTTCGCGTTCATTCTAGAATGTTCTTTTGTTTTATATAAGGGGATGTATAGACAGTTAAGGGGAGTTCAAATAATTTGAATAATTCATTGTATTGTCAATCGGTTTAAACGTTATCCAGCAGAGTTCTGTGCATCTTAACAATTTTGTGAATAAATTGTGTTAAAGTCTCCATAAGTGTTTCAGTATTCTACGTGGCAGAATTCTAGGTGAATTCATCGTGCGAGAATTCAGGGATGACATTTTATTACATTGACAATTAATCGCTACGAGAATTAATCAGGTTTAGATATAAATTTACCTTGCTTTATTAATTTTTAAGCGATTATATTGGGACCTATAAAAGTTTAAAATGCAGCACAAAGAGTATAATTAAACTATTCTTGTTGTACGACAATGTTTCTTTGGAATATAACATATAATTTTTTAAAACGTGGAAAATTCTTGAATAAATGACTTAGTGTAAACATTAGTAGGTACCAAAACTTTACAATTCGTATTACCTAACGCTTAAACACGATTAAAAAAGTTTACGATTTTCTGCCGAAATAAAAAACGACACCTTATAAAAGACAATATGCTGAACCAACATTTAAACTGAGGGATTTTAAAAAGGCAACCAGGAACACCGAACAATCTGAATTTCCATGTGGTAAAATACGTTATGGTTTTTCACTTCAGTTAGTGTATTTAGAGACAGATTCAGAGTAATTGATTAAAAAGACGATGTATGAAGGACAAGAATTTTCTACAAACGACTTATGCTTCTAAAGATAGGTCATTTTAACAAAGTGAATTTTTAACAAAAAATGAAAATGGTAGAGAAAGAACGTGATTGTCAAAATTTGTAGCTTCATTAAGCTGGCAGTAAACAGTCAGCAAAAATGACTATTTTTTTCATGTGAATTTGTAGCTAACTAGTTGCGAATTAGTTGCTGAATGACCGATTTATAATAAGCGAAGCAGGGGTTAAATAAAACAACTAATCCATTTATAGCTAATTTATACCTAAAAATCAGCGAAGGAATGATATGAAAAAAATTTAAATCGGCTGACTTTAGTGACCGGAAACAGGACACTAGAGTCCCTGCTGTTTTGAAACAGGGTTCTTGTTGACTTTAAATGATTGTGAATTGTTTTGCTGGCTGCTAATAACATTAGCGATGCCAAGAGAGCCAGCAATAAAATAAAAACAAAAAAGCGGCTGAATCTAGTGATCGGAAAAGGGACACTAGAGTTCCTGCTGTCTTGACACGGGGTTTTTGTTGACTTTAAATGGTTATAAATTTTGTTGCTGACTGCTAATAGCTTCATCGATATCCAGAGAGCCAGCAACAAAATAGACGTTTCTATTTTGTTGCTAGCTCTCTGGGTACTTCTGAAGCTATTAGCAGCCACCAATAAAATTCACAACTATTTAAAGTCGATAAGAACCCAGTTTCAAGACAACAGTGACACTAGTGTACCGTTTCCGGTCACTGGGGTCAGCTGATTATATTATTTTCATATCATTCTGTCCTGTTTTTTACCTACAAATTAGGCGTTTTATTTAATCCCGGGTTCGCCATTTTCCTGCTAGCCTCTTGTAAAGATATTAGTAATTCGATTTTTGACGATTCGGTTGGAGCTAAAAAATCGATCATTTAGCATCTAATTATCAGCTATTTAGCTACAAATTCATATGAAAAAGTTAGTCATTTGTGCTGACTGTTTACTGCCAGCTTAGTGGAGCTATACACAAAAACATTAACGTTATACTATTTAATATTAGTTGCATACAATTGTAGGTAGTAGGTTTAACTTAGTATTTTATAATATATAATAATTTGTTGAATATTAGCGTAATGTGAGTTAAAAAAAAACAAACTCACAATCCATGTAAAAAAACTTTATTTGAGATTAGTTTCGAATTTAAATTTTTTTAACTCATCGTCAGGCACAAGTAAACTAATTTTGGCTAAAAAAAATTATATTGAATGAACTGACCAAAGTGAGAAATTAATAATTTTTATTTTTTATTTTTAGAAAATCTAAATTTGGAATTTGACGACGAGTCGCCCGATGAAGAATATTATGAACCTGAAGAAAAGAAAAAGTTGCTTCATTATGAACTGGAATATCCATATACAGAAAAAGCTCTAATACAGTTAATAGAAATTTTCAGAAAACATCGAGTGAGTATAGGTAACCTATTATTTCGTATAAAATTTTTAGTTTTCTTGATTTTATTTGAGGTAAGAATGTTTAAGTGTCTTAATACTTATTTTTTTATTTTACGAAAAAAATCGTTTTAAGTTTTATTTAACTAAAAGTTTCAGTATATTAAAATGA
This sequence comes from Altica lythri, assembly GCA_964028335.1. Taxonomy (NCBI): domain Eukaryota; kingdom Metazoa; phylum Arthropoda; class Insecta; order Coleoptera; family Chrysomelidae; genus Altica; species Altica lythri. Next base: position 41,434,844 of record OZ034806.1, on the reverse strand, counting down.
TATAATTTAGTACTTCAGCTTTTTTAGTCGGTAAGTTTCTTAATATGTTGTGGAGACGAAATTATTTTAATACAGACTATCTACAATGTAAATTATTTAAGAATTAATTCTAAATTCCGAATACACGGGTTTGTGCTGACGGTTTTTAAACAAAAGGAGCAAAGACTCAACTCTAAAATACCTTTCCATTACTTCTACTTTGCTTTGATATTTATTAAAACTACGGGCAACGCAAAATCATAAGTTTATTTCTTTTTCTTAAAATTCTGTTGTTTTATATTGTTAGTTCAGTGTTATAATGAGACGAACAGAACAGAAACAGAACTGGCTTACTAGAACTTAAAAGAAACTGTTAAATGAGTGTGATAAAGAAACAAATCTCAGCAAAAATAGAAACAAAATATTATCAAGATATTTTTTAATTTTGTTACGTTCATTAAATTGGTATATATATACAAACAGTATACAGGGTGCTAAAAAAGTGTCACAAAATAAAATGAGTGATAGTATGTCCCAAAATAAGCAAAAAAAATTTAATAAATTATTTTTCCGCATATTAACGGTTACGGAGGTATGGACCACTTTGCGTTAAAAACAATTTTTTAATGTGTACAAAAAAACAATATTTTTTAAGAAACAACAGAAACATAGAGTCAAATAAGATATTTAAAGTGCCCTCTCTTCATTTCAATGCAGCTACGACATCTCCGCCGCAGGGACTGTTGAACTCTTTCCAAAATACCTTCCTTGGCTAGGATTCAATGACACCACTGCTCTACTCTTTGCTACAACTCCTCGAGGTCTTTCACAGGAGTGGCGTATACGAATTTTCTCTAAGAAAGAAAATCAAGGGGGTTTAAATTAGGCGATCTCTCAGGCCATGGTACAGGTTTGACCCTTCCTTTCCAAAAGATTCACCAAAGCTATAAATTCAAAAAACAATTTCCTTATAGTTTGTCGTTTCTGCTTAACCAATTTAAATTGTTAAAAATGAGATTTAATTGTAAAAATTTTTAACTAGTGGGGCAGGGGGAACTTAGATAAAAATTCAACTATTTCTCTCTCGAGTTTTCATACCTCCGGATCTACTGGATGGATTTGGGTCTTTTTTTTAATTTCTATGAACTTCTTGAGTACTTTACACATATGCAAATTTGTCATTCAATTATTTATAAACAAACAAACTAATTTATTTATACTATGTTTAAACCGTTTTTTGCAATTATCTAAGCAAAAAATTACTCCATTTACATTTATAAATCACCATTTTGTTGCTCTAAAAGAAAGTTACTTTTATTTTTTTGTCTCGTTGTCTGATACCTTCTTGAGGTGATTTCTACTCCAATTTTGATTTTAACCGAGTTTTGTGTGTTGAGGCTGTGGTTAACTTTTGTTATGTGAGCTGTTTTGTTCTTCGTTTGTAGGTAAAATGTCGATAATCGGACCTTATTAAATGCTTTAGTTATAACCACAAAACACATTTAGACAAAATTGGGTTCGGCTCGGAGTTCTTGATGCAATACAGAGAAGAGCAGTTCGACTAATAAACGACACCCTTATCACGAAAAACCTAGCCCCATTGTCCCACCGAAGAGCAGTGTCTGATCTTTCCTTGTTTTACCGATACATAAACGGATTTTGCTCAGAAGAACTCCGCTCTATAATGCCTCCTCTTGCCAGACCAGCCAGAGCAACGCGACGTGCCAACTCCATGCACCCTTTACTGTTTAGTGCCCGATATCGAGAACGGATCGATTCGATCGTTCCTTCATCCCCAGGGTCTCCAGATTGTGGAACTCCTTACCTCCCCACGTCTTCCCCAGTCGTCCTAACTTGCAGACCTTTAAATCTCAAATTAATAAATTACCTCTTCTGTCCCAATAGATGTTCTCGGTACATAAAAAAAAGCTCCTTCACAAACGCTTGAATGCCATTTATACGCTTCCGAGGGCGCTAGTGTTTACGGACAGGCAAACATTGCAGCCAAGCAAGTAAACCTACCATAAAATGAAGAGAAATATTAGTCAAAAAAGTTACAGAGTAGATTCCAGATAAATTTTTAAAATTTATGTAACTCTTGTGTGAAGTTATTATTATCTTGCAGTTTATATAAATTACAAATGTAAAAATTATTTTTGGATTATGGTAAGTTTCCTGATGTGTTTTTATCGATAAAATAAAGGAGGTGATAATGTCTTAATGCATTTTTCACTGAATAAAACTGTTGTTAACTGTTTGCCTTTTAGGAATAAAATTTAGCTATAATTAATAACAACCTATCTGTCTACCTTTTTTGCACTTGAACATTCGACTAATTTAAAAAAAAAATGAAATTCTATTATTTTTTTAACATATTTGAAGTCCTTAATAAACAAAGACTATAGTCAGTATTATTCAATGAAAAATCAATCATACAAAATGCTTTATTAAAAACAATGTCTCCGCTACGTTTCCAAACCACCATTATCCATAATATGACATTTCTCTTTTGCAAAATGTTCATTTAGTACAGCAATTTACGTTCGTACGGGTCAAAGTCGCCAATTTTTATGGAAAATTGTAGTAATTGATAATATGGATGATATTTTCCCAGTTGAAGGTGTTGATACGACAAGTCGAAATCCCGACAAGCGGACACCTGAGTATTTACGAAGTAGGTGGCTGAAAAGAGTGGAGGGCCAAAATTTGGGAGAAAAATCGTCATCGACAATATGTCCACCATTTTTACCACGTAATGTTGGACCCTTAAGATGCCTAAAACCAAAATGGCGGACAGCTGGGTAAATACAAACGAGGAATCAACTCATATGTCCTCATGTCGGGATTTCGAACACCTTCGACTAGAAAAATGTTCATTCATATTATCGATGACAACAATTTCCCGTAAAAATTTGCAACTTTTATCCCTTATAGCTTATAGCTACCCCCTATATCTACTAGGATGTCCGCCTAAGCGGGAACTTAAATAACTGTATTGAATGAACATGTTATAAAGGAGAAATATCATACTACGGGTGACGGCCAAATTTCGACTCTGGCTCTCCTGATATTAAACGTGTAAACTGGAACTGCTATTATAAAGTGATAAATTAAAAAAAAATCTTTTTTACTTTACTCAGTTTTTCGTATATTTTATTCTTATCGAAAATTTACCGCACAGAAAATTGTATTAATGAAAGAAATCATAAGATTATTAAATTTATTGTTCTTTAATTGAAAGAAAAAATAAACTAATACGTGTCAGTTTCTATAGAAAATGTTTTAAACCACCCCTGTTTAGTTATTCGCTTAACTTACTCTGTTTACAAGATTTATTGATTGAGATGTCAATAACTGTAATTTAAGTTAGTTAGTTTCAATACTTCCTAATAAACTTCTTCGAAGTGCATTTAATAAAATGAAAACTTAAAAAGACTAAAACGGTGGAAAATAATTTTACACCTAAGAGAAGCTTTTAAATCGTGTAAAATAGTTTAAAATAAAAACTTGAACTATCTATTAACAGAAAATTAAATATGTTAATTAATTAATTAATTGTTTTGATATTTCTTTAATGAAAGTATTCAGAGTCCCTTGAATTGGCCCATATTTAACAGTAACTATTCTATAGGGATGGTTTTTCTTCTAAATTCCAAATTCGAGTTGAAATGTCTTAAGATTTTCTTTCACTGGATAAACTGCTTCCTATTAATCCCAAATGACCCTGAACTTATCTAATCTAGTAATTGTCCAGTAACTCGGGTAGAACTCTTTGAATAAATTTGAAAGTAACCTTATTTGAAATAATAATCAAAAAACAATCCTTTATCGATACAACAAAGTAAAATCACTTTCTAGCCAAATCGGATTTTTCGATATTATAGGGTATAAATTAATTGTGTAATGAGTATTTTATCATTTTTAACGACTGTAAAAAACGTTGTGTTTTACATTTTGTTGTTAATGAAACACTGTAATTTAGAACACTTTCTAAATACGCATACAAACAAATTTATCGCAATGTGGGTCTAGGAAAATTTACAAATGTATCGAATTGTGGACAATATAGGTATAGGTTACCGAGATCAAATTGCCGGTGAAAGATTTGCCGGATACATTTTGCCAACGGCAAGGTTTGCCGAATACATTTGACCGACAAGAAGATTCGCCGAATGGTAAATTTTTCAACAAACAATTTGCCGACCGAAGATTTGCTAAACTATATTGAAGTGACTTTCTTGCTTTATTGTAAAAAAATGGATGTAAAAAGATTATTAATATTCTGAAAAAATTTTATGTAGGTATTTCATATTTTTAATTGGTAACTGAATTAACGATGATATTAAAATATTATCTAGATGTACCTATACCTATGTAAACATCCATCTTTATTTCATATAAGATAATAATAATGAAGTCCAATTAAACAAATGTTGTGTTTAAATAGTAGAATAGTCCCTTATACCCATTCAATAAAACATCAAATTTATTATTGACAGCAAATTTACCGTTCAGTGAATATTTCATTTGGTGAATCTTCTTGTCGGCCAATTGTATCAGCCAATCCGTCTTAAATCATGTTTATCAGTTGGCCCTAAAGAGACGAGACAAGATCAGCGTAACATATCTCAGTTTTTTTGTTTTATGGTCGCTGCTGGAACGAAACCTAGTCACCATCACCAACCACACGGGCGTCTTAGACAACTAGGAAAAGTATGCTGTGGGACCGCAACCAGTGAAAGGTTGAGAACAAAGCACAATCAAAACTACATAGTACGGAACTCCACGACCGTGGTCAAATAAAAGTTGAGGGTTGTCTTTAACACTGGGGCTTACGCAAGTAAACGGTGGTTTTAATCAATCGAGATGTCAAGAAAACGATGGTTGCGCTCCCAATTATATGAAGACCCGAAACTCACTTACCTTAGGAAAAGAGGTAGTCCCTTGAGGAATCACCAACCCTAGTTAAAATATATGCTTAGTATTCGAGATTACCTATAAGGTTGTTTGACTTATCTCTGACTTATAATAATGACGGCTACTTTATTTTGTATGAAATGAGTGGTAATTGGTTCCTGACCACCGTTTAACGCAAAATAGCGACCCTATGTAACAACGGTACTACGAAGAGGCTAGATCCAGCTTCACACGACGGCTAGTACGCTAGTGTCAACTTGGATAAGGACTTGCAATGTCAATAGGTTTAATTGCTAGTGAGATAGATTTTACTTGGCTGCATCAAATTCTATCGGGTAAGTATCCTAGCATGGATATGCACCAATGTCTTTAATCTGGTGGCCAAACAATTTGCTCCTTAGCGCTTTAATCTGTACAAAGATAAGAAAAGATTGGAAAGGACCACATTAGTATTAGAATCGGCCGTAACTCATCGTTTACCTGGAACTGCACCTATGAATCGCTCTTATTTACACACTAAGCTTCTTTAATCCTGACTTATGTTGTTTTGATAGACAACTGATTTTTGGATACGGCAAAACGGGCGCATCCAAACTCATCCGATTTAGAAATATTATACCTGTAAGTAAAAAAGGGTCATAGCCAAATTCATCCGATTCTTTAATCTGTCTACCTGGTCAAATTTTATCGAGGTCATTATCTAATGATTTACTAACTACCTGATACTTAAGCCCTTATTTTATGATTGACGAAAATATATTTGCTTATAGAGAGGTAGTAGGTATATAAAATGAAAGTTCATCGTGAAAAACTTCAGTCTTATTTTCTGATTACGTGCGATATGTCTATTGAAAGTGTAATAAGTGAACGAGGTAGAACCATGCTGGTTCTGAACGGATTCAAATTTTCGGAGAAGTCAGTTCTGAAAAACGGTATCAAAAAATGGATTTGTTGTAAACCTAAGTGTAGTGCAAAATTTTTTACATCAGGTGATCAAAATATTATAACATTAGATATAGTGAGTGTCGTGTACAATCACGAAAAAAAAACTTGAAAAGCCTTAATATACAATTTTTGACTAGTGCATGTAAACGAAAAGCTGTGGAAGACATTACAGAAAGACCTTCGAAAATTATTCGCCACGAAATAATGGCTTCTGGCAAAGACAACCATATTGACGTTCAAGATATCAAACAAGTAAGAAAAAATTTGTACAATGCCCGACGATGAAAATTTAATGCTTTACCAAAAAATCAAGAAGAAGTTTTAAAGGCTGCTGAAATTAAAACGCATAGGGGAGAAGATTTCCTACTTTCCAATGATATAGAATCCAAGATTGTGATTTTTTCATGTAAAAGAAATCTAGAGTTCCTTAGTAATATGGAAAAGATTTATGTGGACGGAACATTTAATTACTGTTGTCAACATTTCAGCCAGGTGTACACAATTCATAGACTGCAAAATGGACATTATATTCCACTGGTTTATTGTTTGTTGCCGGATAAAAAACAAAAATGAAAATGAAATGAAAAATTATGGAGTGAACTTTGTAAAAAAATACTTGAAATCGTGCAAGTCTCTTTTGAGCCTACAATTGTTCTAGTAGATTTCGAAATAGCAGCACATAATGCTATACGAAAACGCTGGCCCCAAATTATAATTAAAGGATGTAGATTTCACTTGGCGCAATCATGGTTTAGAAAAGTACAAGAGTTAGGGCTGACTTTAAACTACAAAGATAAAAATTCCGAAACAGGGAAATGGCTGTCCCAGATCTTTGGCCTCCCATTTTTAAAGCCAGAAGAAGTTGGAGAAAGTTTTGTGTTTGATTTTTGTAGTGACCAACCACATGGTGAAAAAATTTCTGAATTTTGTGATTATATTGTAGACAATTACATAGAAGAGAATGCGAAGTTTCCTCCAAAAATGTGGGCGGAATGCATAGCGACGATAGAAAATACAACAAATTGTTGCGAATCGTTCCACTCGCAATTTAACAGTAGCTTTTCTAACTGCCATCCATTAGTTTTCATTTTTGTTAAAAAAATAATAGAATTTCAGGTAGATACATATATTAAAATACAAACTGTTAAAAGAAATAAAATTGTACGTTCCCATATGCTAGAATCCCTAAAATTTGTTAAAAATATGATTACTGCTAAGAATTTGAGAACAATTTCTAGATTCGAATTTGTATGTAATATTTCTAATAGATATAAAAAAAATTAAAATTCATTTTTGTTTTTCATTTCGGTATTAACCCCACAAAATGTAGATAATATTTAATTAGTGAAAAACCCATTACTAGTGGTCAGAATAAATGCCCATGTTTTTAACCAAACTCATGATAATCCTCCTTAATGACATCGGATGAATTTACCTATGGTATCGGATGAATTTGGTTGTACCTTTTCAGGTAGCTCTAAGAATCGGATGAGTTTGGACCCGCCGGGCAAAACATTACATATTAATCGCAAACAGTGTTTCAGATGGTGTGTGAAAACCCAAACACGATTCTGTTAGTCTGTTTAGATGTGAAAATTAAAAAAAAGCAAATCTAGAAAGTGCCCCACAAATATTTTACTTTTTTTCTTAAAATCGTACTAAACGCTTAGCTTAAATTGCTCGGTTAATTTCCAAACTGCAGCTGATGTCATTGCAGCAAAAAAGGTTAAATTCTACAAAAGTGGTAAAATGTTTTACCAGAGGTCATTGTTAACATACTGGTCAACTGATACGACTTATTCTTACTTAGATATTTACTCTTATTTGTTGATATTGTCCAATGTAAACATTTTATGAGTTTTTAATATTAACTTCTGAGATTAAATAAAAAAATGATTTAAAAAAAGAAAATTGCTTTAATTAGCAAGTCTAATAAGAAACTTATTGTATATTTATATTGATCAGGAAAAGCTGGTCCGAATTAAAAAAAATTAGTGAGGAAGATCGGCAGAAGCTATGCTTCTATTCTGCACTTAAAAATGAGTTTTAACATTTTCACCAAAACGTACCATGATATACATAGTTTCAAAATATGAATTTTACATATGTTAAATATTTTTTGAGGTATTGCAAACACTTAGAATTGTAAAAACTGATTTACCAAGTCTCTCAAAACCGTTTGTGTTTAAAAAGCTATTACAGTTGAATTGGGGATACTTAAAATTAGATTTACCCACAATGTTCTAACGTACATTGCACATTTTGTCTTAAATGTTACTAAGTAACTGCACTGTTTTAATTCCCTGGGAATACTATTAACTTGTTTAAAACCTACACTAAACACTATATCACTATGACTATCTGCTACGTAGAAATTGTTGTCACTACTTGAACTTGTTTGGTAAGGATAAATGTCTCTTACATAAATTATTTCATTAGTTAAATACGTTGGCAACATGTCTTTCTTCAGCTTAAAAATTAAACATAGCATACTATATGTAGCTATCTGTTGTTCATTTATTAGATTGAGGTGTCCTTCTGTTACAAAGTAGGATGGCTCTCATACAACGGTTTTGCAATTTCTGAAGAACATCATGTTATCTTATGTTTAGAAAACTAAAAAAAATGTCACAGTAGTTAAAATGAGGTGCAATTATTGTTTTATAAATTGTAAGTCTGGTAAAGAGTGAAACCTTGCTACTCAACCTAAACAAAAAATTAGCTTTTTTGATATTTTTTTCTTTATGTAATCAGAATGCAATGAAAGATTTAACTCAGAGTATAGCATCACTTCTTAATATTTAAAAGATTTTACATGTTCAATTTCTGTTTGATTTATTATAATTTTTTCTGTAAACATATTTGTCCTTTAAAGAAAATGTCAAAAATTTTGTTTAGTTTTAAGCCATTCTTAATAAGCCACATTTAAGGTTTTTAAGATTTTCATTTAAACATTTCTGAAATCTTATCAAAGTCACATATGAAATACAGTAAAGTATTAAATGCAAACATTTTAATTTTACAGTGCTTAACATGAAGTAATATGTCGTTAATAAATATCAAAAACAAAATAGGCCCCAATACTGAGCCCTGAGGGACACCGTTGTTAAGCTCTAAGTAATCCGACATTGTATTTCAAAATTTTTTTTTGAAATCTTTTTTCTAAATAACCTTTGAACCATTACCAGTAAGGCAGTTTTTTTTATTTTCAACAGAAAAAGATCAATGTGTACAGTTTTAAAAGCTCTGCTGAGATCCAAAAATGTAATTCATATGACTTTGTTTTTATTAATTTGTATTTTCCAAATTGACATTAAAAATTGCTAAGCTATTTCACTTTTTTTGTCTATATCCTAATTGTTCTGTTATTAAAATATTATTTTTGTTGATATAATTAAGTAACTACTAGTTCTAATACCTTTTCATATGCTGGTAATGTATTCTCTGTTTTAAAGTGTCGCAGTTTTTTTAAATATTTGCATAAACATACTTTCTTTTTAAATAAATAAAATAAATAAATTAGTCTACATGCCAGTTTCTAAATCTATTTTATCTATATCTATACACATATAATAAAACTGTAGAAATGTATATGTTTGTGCGCGCATCACATGAAAACTACTGATCCTACTCGAATGCGGTTTTCAAAGACGTATTTGTCTTCTTTCAACTTAACATCTGGTGTATAAAACTTTCTCCCCCCACCCCTTTACCGGGGTAAGGAAAGTAATTTTTATACAAAAATTAACACGCCACGCGAACGACGTCGCGGGTACATCGAAATAGAACCCAAAACTGTGGTAAGAATTTTTTGTCTGTCTGTCTGTATGTTTGTGCGCGCATCACATGAAAACTACTGTTCCGATTCGAATGCCGTTTTCACAGTTGTATTTGTCTTCTTTCAACTTAACATCTGGTGTATAAAAATTTCTCTCCCATTCCTTAAATGGGGTGGGGTAAGAAATTTTTATACAACAATCACACGCCACGCGAACGACGTTGCGAGTACAACGAGTTTTAAATATAAACAGAAAAAAATAATGAACTTACATAATGAAAGTAGTTAATGTTCGTTTATGAAGTTATAAAGAATTCGGAAGGATTACCATATTTTCAGCTTCAAAGAACTTAATAGAGAATATTTAAATATAATACGAATACATTATTAGTTTGAAATTAAATACAAAAATTTGCTTATAGTATCAAATAAATGAAAAATCTCGAAAGAAAAACACTTACACCGTCGGTGGCGCTGTACACAACAGACTTTTATTTTACTTATTTCTTGAACCAGTACAATAAATATAACAATGATTTAAATGTTAATTTTTGTTTCAGCATTATCGGCTGCCTCCAAAAGATGTAGCTGATATTTTAAAACGATCGATTATATACTTAAAAAAACTGCCAAACGTGAATGTAGCTTCTACTGGAATCACAAAGCAGTTAACAGTATGTGGAGATTTACATGGAAAATTTGATGATTTATTAGTTATTTTACACAAGGTAAGGATATTTTATATATCTTTATTTTCAGATTTTTCAGTTACAATCTCACGAACTTAAGTTGAAGGTGAAATATTTCGACTTCCTTATGAGTTCTAAAGATTACAGGAAAAGTTAATAGGTATAATATATCTCATAGATAACACAAAAGTTTTTGGTGTACATTTTGTACTTGGTTTTCAACTCAGATTAATATTAGTTAGAATTAATCATTATTTTCGAAATTTTATACTCTTTATTTATTTTACAGGATTCTTTTATTTTAGATAATTTTACCATGAGATAATACTGATAATCTATACTAATATTATAAAGCTCAAGAGTTTGTTTGTTTGTTTGTTTGAACGCGCTAATCTCAGGAACTACTGGTTCGAATTAAAAAATTCTGTTTGTGTTGAATAGACCATTTATCAAGGAAGGCTTTAGACTTTAGGCTATATAACATCACAATGCAACTATTAGGAGCCAAGAAGTAATGGAACATGTGAAAAAAACGGGGAAAATTATTGATCCTTGAGGGCTTCCATTGCGTACGCTGCGAAAACGGTTCAAGATATTAAAAATATATAGATGAAAGAATTATTCCTCTTGAACTGATCTAAAAAAATATTCGCGACAGTATATGTCTATCGTTTAAAATTAACTCACTAGAACCGTTTTTATGGTAATCAAATTTGGTCGAAATTAATGCATTATTTGTTAAGAGTTGTATCAACGTAATAATATTAATCTTTATCCAAATAAACCTGTTGTTGATTATGAGTATTTAATTGTGAACAAAATTGTCTTTGACATCACTTAATTTCAATGAACATTTAGAAGATATTACAAATTTTAAATAACTAGGACGCCACCGTAAGGTAGCGCAGTTATTATCTCATATATTTAAACGAGAATTTCTTACTAAATTAAGTACTATAAAGCCACCGTACGGTGGTGCAGTGGATATCTTATATAAAATATCTAATATAAAAAAATCATTGAAAACAAAAAAAAAAGCAAAATGGTAAAAATTTGAAAAAAATGAAAAACGGAAAAAAAGACACGACAGTGTTATGCGGTACAAAGTCCGCCGGATCAGCTAGTAGTGAATAAGATAAAGTGAGTTTTCTTTGATTTACATTTACTTATATCTATACTTAAAAAAAATAATAAGAAATTTAAAAATTCGTTAGGATAATTAGGTTCACCAAGCATTTTTTTAGATATTTTTATATTGTAAAAAAAACAATGAGAAAATGTTTATTTTCCACAAGACAACTAAAAAAATGATTTTATCATTTTTATTGTTGTATTTTGTTGGCACAATAAAATTCACAAAAATAGGATCAAAAATAATCGTTTAAAACCATAAGATATAGGGACATAGTTTTTTTAAAAGAGAAGGGGTCAGAGATTTAAACGAGCTTACTCGAAAAAAAAAAAGAATGTAATAAAAAATGAATTTATAATTTTAACGCTTCAATTTAACTTTTATTGGAAAGGAGTAAATTTAAGATTTTTTTAAAACAAAAGGTAGCGGTAGAAATAAGATAAAAGTAAGAGATTGGAAATATAGATCTTTAGAAATAATAAGTGGATTAAAATTAATTTAAAACCCATCCATCCACTAATCCAGCATGGAATATTGTTTTTTTCCTCTATTAGTAGGCGTTTTTGTTGTGCAAGATTGACTATCATTTATCCAACCTTTAGAAGGCGTATCGTGAGTATTAAACCAGGTTTCATCTAAATAAGTATGTTGTCTTGACGATACTGTTTAATTTTTTGTAAATATTCCGATCGCCATATCCGTAAACGATAGAATTCCATAAGTAGGTACCTTGCTTTTATCTACTTTTTTGTAGTTAAACCCATGTTTGTTTTGAAAAGAGTTTAAAAAACATTGGCAATTATTTGTTTTGCATCAGTAGATAAATTTATTTGTTGGCGGTCTTCTGATTCTAATACTCGAATGAGATCACTTCTTTGTCGATTTGGGTCCGGTTCATTAACTTGTTAAATTGGCTCATTATCATCTGGACTTCAGAGACGCCACATTGTTTCATTTGACTTAAGTGGATTTAATGGCTATTGTACACACTCTTAAGTTTAAAAAAAAACACTTTTATAACAATACTTAACTACTTTTTTGTACCAACTAAACACTTAAACGACTTCACAACCAATTCAATCGAAGTAAGATCTTTAACTAGTTATTAATGAAATAGACTGTTAAACTTTGTACACACTTACTGAAGTCAAAGGAATGACAGGAAAACAAGTATTTTTCTTTCATTCCTTTGATATCTTTAACTATTAGTTTACCAACGTACAACTCTCAGACGTTCGAGAATGTTTTCTGGTTTCCTTGTTTTAAGTACCCACTTGCCTAGATTATTCTTCCTCAGTATTACCGCCGTCGGCTGGTGTTAAGAGGCGGAGCCATCGGTGCCATAGGCATCAGCGTGGATATTCGTGTAACAGTTAACAGTATAGTTTCCAATTCATGCGTGAATGATTTTTATACACGCGCGGTCCAAAGGTTCGGATCTCAAATTCGATTTCGTATAAAAGAGGCTAGGTACTTCTCCAGTAGTTGTACAATTCAAGAACTCATAAAAACTACACGTTTTGTATAGGTATTCATGGGAAAGACAAATACTACTTAAGAGATCTTGTTATAAAATAAAGCGCTTTCTCACACGGAAGTTGTTCTAGAAGGCTAGAGAAAAACAAATTCAGCATTGGATTGATTGTGTCAGTACGAAATCACGGTTTAAGCAATGTCGGAGTATTTTTCTGTAGAAATTATAATTAACATGTTTTGTCTCTTGCCGATAACAATGTATTATAAAAATCACGAGTAACAAATCAATCTAAACCTTCTGGTAAATAAAAAAAACTACGTCTGAGAACTGTAAGTTATTAAAAAAAGTTTGCGGTATAAATTCTATAGGTAACTCGTTTTTTCCAATGTTATATAAAACATTTTTTGAAGATAAAAAGAGCACTGAAGATTAAAAAAGCACTTAAGATAAAGAACGTTGTTTCTGTTCCAGCCTTACAAACAGTGACCAAATTTAAAGAAACGTAAAGAAAATCTTTGCAGAATTGATTTTAAAAAAGTTATTCACAGATCAAAATTTCGTCCATCAAAAGCTCAGCTAATTTTAAAAGTTTGGATAATGAGCCTGAATTTATGAAATCATTATCACTTGTGATGAAACCTCCAATGTGATGTTGAAATTCCAATATTCCAATATGATGTTGAAACTAAGGGGCAAACCATGCTCTGGTAAACTGTTTCGCCAACAATAAAACAAGCAAAGGTGTCAAAATTAAAATTTAAAACCATGCTAGCCTTTTATTTTTGGACATAAATGGGTTCCAGGTGGTTAAACGGTAAAACAAAAAATCAGGTAAAACAACTGTAGAATATCATGGAAATGTGCAATATAAAGAACAAAATATTTAAAAAATATAGATAAATTTGTAAACTTGTAACTTCTGTAAACAAACGTTTATCAATCGAAAGTAAACGTTTTTTGATCTTCTAAAGAAATTGTTGGTACATGACCAGATTTTGACACAAAAGTTCTGACCATTTTCTTTAACAAACTTCGAGGACACTTTTGTTGTTTTTATTTGTATGAGTGATGTGCTTGAATCGGGGACTACTCATTTCATAAATAATGTGCTTAAAAAGAAGTAAAATAACAAAACATATAAAAAATTGTAAACCACTGACATGGAGAATAATCTATGTTATATAAGTATGTTAGTAAAATTTCAAGTGGGTATATAAAGATCGAATGCTTTTCATGGAAGGATAAGCAAAAGAAGAAAGTAACATAAAAAAGTTAATGCCGTAAAAAATAAAACTTAAGAAGTGGATGTACAGAATATGGAAAATATTTTGTTAAGATACATATATAATAATTTTGGTCAAGTAGGTATCTCTAATAATATTAATTTTATAAGGATAGTAAGAAGTTTTTAAAACCAATTTTGAAATGAAATAAGTAAAATCTGACTCTACAATAAAAGATGCAAAAATATTACATAACATAAGACTCGAACCTGCGATCTCTACCAAGAGCCGGTAGAGCCCTAGCCACTTCGAACCACAAAAAATGCAAAATTGATTCAATTTACATAACGGAAAAACAATATACAATTATAAGTCTAGTGCAACTAATGGGTTTTCTCTTCTTGTTCGCAACCTCTGCATAGGAGCGATTCTGCTAATTTTATCCTAGAGAGATGTTGTTTCAATTGGCAGTGACCTGTTAAGATTCGCACAGCTGTTCGGAGATTTTGTCTGGTAAATGGGCAAGGACTAACATATTTGTAGCCCGCAGTCTTCTTTCCTACGTTGTCCACAATGGGGTTGCCTTTAGAGTTACCGTGTCCTTTGATCCAGCTTAGGGTGACCACGTTATTCTGGCTGGCATCAGTTAGACTTTGATGACATCTAGTACTAAACTTAAAGTAATTCCTGTGAGTTCTGACTAAACTACACTTGACAAGCCATCCGTAACCCATTTCGGTTTAAGGCTCAGGGATCTAGTGTATATTTCACATTCCACACCTTGCTGCGTTTTTTAATCATCCGTATGGGCGCTCAGAGCGTTCACTACGTTGGGGTCTGCTGTCTTATCTGTAAAAATTTGTAGGGTTTATCAAAGACGGCATCTGTGCCTGCCTGTAAGAGTGGTATCGCTTTAAGCTTAAGCGATTCTCTTCACAGAGTGTCCCTACAGTGAGTTCGATACAAACTGTGCGAAAGCGTACCATGGTCATCAATGCTACCTCCTTAACAAATATGTCAAGGGGGTGAGTTACGAGAAGGCATGCTGATATTTGGAATTGGTTTAATCTTCTGGCACCTGTCGTTTGTTGCACTTTATACAATAAAAAAAAATATATTTGTGTTATGTATGTCAACATGTACAAGTTACCTATACAATTGTCAACAATATTTTTTTCTCATTGCAGACCTGTGAATCAAATAAACACATGTTTAATGGAGTTTATTTTAAAGCTCTGGTTTTGTTTTCAAATAAGCTTTTGTAAATCTTTGTTAGTTTCCTGGAAGTCATGTTTTAAGCAGAAATTGGCGATATCTCTAGTTCTCATATACAGATTTTTATTTTTCAAAGTTCATTTTATTCGCTTTTTTATTCGATATCATAATTATAATAAAATATTTGTAAATTTTTTAGTTTAAAAGTTATAGGCATTCAAACAATTCAATTTTTAAAACAAATTTTCTTGATTATTCCTCAGCTAATCACGACTGAAATTCCTAATCAGCAGGTCAAAATACATTAAAAACAATTGGGTATATCCATGTCTCTTCAACGGCCACGTGAACTTGGCTGACACCAGTAAGCGCTAATAGTTTTCCTGGGAAAAAAATTATAGCTTGAGTTAGAATAAAAAAAAACATTTTTTCAGAAAATTGGCCGAAAAATAAATGTTTTTTCGATACCGTTTTACCCATATTTCATATATATCTATATTTCTAAATAAATAAATAAAAATTCTTATGTAAAAAACGCCTAAAATACCTAAGTAAACATCAATAACTCAATATACTTCGAAGTGCTCTTGACACGAGATTACCAAAAATGTTTTATTTTTCATTTTATATTTTCTTTAAAAGCACAAAGCTTTATTGTACAATTTTATAAAATACATGTTATGTGAATTCACAGTAAAATAAATTTTGCCAATAATTTTGGATAAAAGCTTTTAAAATGTTATTAAATAAATTGGCTTCCTATAAAAGCTTTTTAGTTTAGACAAATGCTATATAACATAAATTTTACGGAATAGCAACTATAAAGTTAAAAGCATATATTCTAACTAATCTTGTTCGCTAAAGCAATAATAGTATATTCTCTAAAAAGTTATGAATGAGCAAAACATAGTTATGACTTTATTGACTCCATTAATAGTCCAAATTTAACTATGTTTATAAATAAAATAGACAAGTTTCAAATTTTTTGTTTAATACTCATTTATAACATTACTAATTTTACACAATTAAAACAATATAACATGGTTAAATACGTAATATAGACGTTTTCATTATTCTTCTACTTTATATCATAAAACATCGGTTCTCAAACTGTGAGGCGCCCCCACTCCGGGGGCGTTTTAAGGTGGTAAGGGGGGCGCAGTAAATTAAAAAAAATAATAATAAAACCGATTTATAAAATTTTTATTGACAAATATTAAACTACGAACTTATTCAAAGCCTAGCAACTTTTAAAATATTCTTAGAATGCTAGTACTAATGGGTGACATCCGCTTGCTTTGTGGCATACACAATCTCTGTAAGTTGGGTTCCACATTGGACATAGCGACACTCAGTTCTTTTTCTAGTTGTAAATTATTTCGTTATTAGGATTTTAACAAATAAACAGCAGAAAATCCTGTTTCGCAAAGATAGGACTTGGAAGAATATAATATAATATAATATATAGGAAATCCGTATCCAAGGCGATACTCAGAAATCATTTGGAAATTCGATACAGTTAAAGATTTGGTCCTAAAATCCATTTTCAGTGAAGTGCTGGACGACACGTCTATTAGTTGTTCTTTTTCCAGTGATAGGCCATTAGGTTTACTGTCAAAAGGATTACAAACCCAATTCCAATTTTTTGTACAAAAATATATTCCAGTTTTTTTCTTGAGTTAAAGATTAAGAGTATTCAGTTTTTAAAAGATATTTACCAAATAAGAAAGCTTTATTAAAAATAACTTGTCGTAGAATTCTGCCGAACGGTTATGACCTACCGCTATTTCACTTCTCTTCCCACATGATAACCATCTGGATAAAGAATAAAACAACAAAGAGTTATGTTCAGAGCGAAGAGAAAATCTTTCATTTTAATGGCCTAATGTGGTTAACTACTTTAATGACTACTTCCAAAACAATATTTAGACCAAGATTAGAGACTTGGACGCTAAAGCTTCCCGATGAATCATGCAATGTGTTAAAATAATATCTGAGGATTTCTTTTTCGCAAGTGCTTGCAAACTATTGTATTTACAAGACATGGCTTGAGTTCCATCAGTGCAAATATCAACACAAATTTACCGCAATGATAGCTATTATTTGTAATCCTGAATAATTGTTGGTTGTAGTTATTCCTTAAATAAGTTTGCAACACAGTAATTTCTTACATATTGTGATACTCTTACGGAATCTTGTGTAACAAATTAAATGGAATTAATTATTGGAGTCAGTTGCTTCATCAAGTTGAATAGCAAATAATTTTCCAAATAGGTGAAATTCAAGCTGCCTCTGAATGTCAGCAGGTATATCCAGATTGTATCATTTGACAAAGGAATATTGCCAATTCCTTGTGCAATGTTTCTAGGTGCCTCTTCAATTTATTGGGTTTTAAGATATCCGCAACTAATTCTCTTAAGCAAATAACGCAGTGCGTTTTTTTCTCCATTTATTTCAATGCTTGTAAAGCAAAAACTTAGGGAAGCTTGGTCATATTTTCGGGTTTTATACTTATATCCTCGTCAATCAGTAGAAGTACAAGGTTCTTTTTCGTTTACTTTTCGTTTGGCTCTAATTAGAAAAATATTCATATTTACCGCGTAGAAAATATTGAGCGTTAAAGCACTAAAATTGAAAGTTTTTTGTTTATCTTTAACATTTATAATGCATCAACTGCCTTAAAACAAAAGGCTACCCTTGTTAACGCTATTTTCTGTTTATAGCCGCGCATCTTGCGTCGAGGTAATTCGATAACATTCGACATCTTTCTCGAAACATCATCGTCCGCCGCGCGAGGTACATATGTACCAGCTAAAAACACAGTGTTGCCTAGTCCAATTTTAATTCCCCAGGTTAACTTTTTAATTCCTGCAATACAAATTGTTTGGAAAGATTGTCTCAAAGTATGAGAGTTTGAAAACCGCTGTTTTAAAATACTTTTTACCAAGAAACCAATATCAGTGGCTGCACTCGAAATGCGTCCTCCTCAGGTAAAACTCTGTAGGTATCCATAGTTAATCCATAGATCGAACTGCGTCGATAAATTTTAATTCTCAAAATATTTATTACCAGTTGTACAAAAACTTTAACAAATTGCATCTCATTTGAGTTATAATCGTTTGTAAACTTAGAATAAGTCTTGTTTATGAAGATTATACGAATTTTCTACTCTCAACTTGTAATCTTCTCGGTTTCCCCATTCACACAATTTCTCTTATAACAATTCCATCGTAAACTAACGTTATCTGAATTCTGCAAATAGTGAATTTTGGCTAAACCCTTATTTGTCCCTTTCTTATGCATTCTTTCTTAGAGGCAATATTGATATTTTTTCGCTTTCAACAACACAGTAGTCTCACTTGAGTGATGAGTACGATCGTTGAACTCTATAATTATCACTGTTTACTTTCGTCTCCTCGCCTTGAAAATTTTCAAATAAAAATGTTCCAATTATCCTATATACAAGGCGCATCAAACAGTTACTCTAGAACAATGCAATGGTTTTTGATGTTTCAGTCGAGGGTTGCTGGTTCTTGAAGCACAGATGTATACAATTTAAATTTAAAAATTTGGTTGCTTTAATTTCTTTATATAGGCCTATTAATTTTTTATAGTGTATATAATTCTGTTCCTAATTGTTTCAACGGTTAGGCATTAATTAACATTTTTTTTTTTTAATATTCAATGAAATTAAAAGTAAATATGTAATCATTAAGTAATTCTGTACAAACCTAATTTCCTATTATTCATGTTTTTTACTAAATTTACTGTTTTTAATATTTTACCATTTTTAGTCTATTTCTTTTTTACAAAGATCTTTATTATAAGATGCATAAATATTGCATATTATGTTTAATTAATTTATGTACCCTGGATTATTATTATAATTTTTTCAATATATATTTTTTAAATAGTTCTTAACCTTATTTGTTGTTTATAAGAAAAGATAAATTATGTCCAAGTTAATTTCTTTAGTGATCATATTTTTTTAGTATTTAAGTTTTCTTAAATTTCTAAACACCAAGTTTGATTGAACCCACGGCTCGCTTTCCACCAACCAACTGAGTGTCTTTTACTGGTGTGTTCTTTTATTATTACTGTTATTAATATTAAGATTTTATACTTATTGATATTTACAGACTAAGAGTAAGAAGTGTATAAAGGTTTTAACTACAAACACATTTTTATATTTTAAATATAAAATTATATAATCTGTTTGTTCCAGAATGGGCTTCCTTCTGCTGACAATCCCTATGTTTTTAATGGTGATTTTGTAGATAGAGGCAAAAGAGGCTTAGAAGTATTTTTAATTCTACTTTTGTGTCTACTTGCTATACCTGGTGCTGTTTATTTAAATAGAGGAAATCATGAAGATATAATCATGAATCAAAGGTAAGCAAATTTTTGTCGTTATTTTATACTTTAATATTGGATGGAATATTGTGCTTTTAAATTTCTTTTGCTTTTTTGTATAGGGTGTTTTTAGAACAGGAATATTTAGAACATTTTATATCTAAAAAACCTTATAGGAGAGTTCTGGCGGTAAAGTAGTCCAAGGGCGCTAAAGTGACACTTTACGCCCGCTAAATAAATATATATATATATATATATACATATATATATATATATATATATATATATAAACAAAGTGCCAAGAAAACGCGTATTAATATAAAACAAAAAAAAAACATCCTTTGCTCCCAAGTACCCAACACTTTTGCTAGCCAAGTGCAATACTCTTCTTGGTTATGCCGCACTGATGACGGCTAATGAGCCAGAAACATGCATGTCTGCGGTTACCATTCCTACTTGTAACCATGATCTTTGTTGCGTTGCATTCCCGTTATATATATATATATATATATATATATATATATATATAACAATCTGTACTTTACCGCCCGATCGTGCATAAAATAGTTTTTTAAATCTTTGAAAAAAAAACGCTTATAAACAATCTAATGTCACCAAGCCGCCACTCCTTGAAGAAAATCGTTATTAAACAGAAACAGGTTTGGTTTCTCACTTCGCGGAGTCAATAATCATTTCAAGAAAACCTTCATGAAAATAATCAGGTTTCCGATCGTCTCACACGTGCTGTTTAAGATACGATTGAGTTTAATACTTTTATTTCTATTCATTTATCATCATACCAAAAATCTATGATTTTTTAGTACGGTATTTAAAAGACGCTTTTTAGACATTGGTAAGTAATTATAAAATAGTAATAAAACTAAAATGGTTTATATGTTGTTAATCACGTGGTTATCCCCGCAAGAGGGAAGTATGAAAGTATCCTCTGTGACATACGACAAAGAGGACTGAGCAAAGCGAAGCAATGGTGTAATTTAGTGGGACTCAACCCCACTAAGACCACTTCAGTAGTCTTTAAAAAAAAAAAGAAACCTAACTTAAAGACCGTCAAAATAGGTGAAAATATCGTTAAGGGGAAAACAGAGGATATATATCTAGGGCTAACCCTAGTAACCCAGGTTACTCTGAAACAAACACGAAAACGAAATAATACAAAAGGCAACAAAAGCCCTTATGATGTGCAAAAAGATTGCAGGAAAAAATTGATTTTGTAACTCAAGGACATTGCAATGGATATATACCGAAATAGTGAGACCAATCATTACTTAGCTTGGAGCACGAGAGCTAATCTGACCACTACGAGGACAAACCTCTTGTCACGGGTTAAAATTCGCTCTAGTATAACTAAAATTCTTACCTTATAATTTCCCATTATTAAAGGTTTACTTGAGTCAGGAACCGGTTGATATAGTTCGGTTATAGATAATCATCAACTTATAAATATATTCTGCCATAAATTATTGCTAATATTGTCTTGAAGTATTTATTAAATTCAAATGTAGTGACATTGTTTATAAATCATTCACTGACGTATGTAAACGGTTGACAATTATCTTGCTGTCGATAACTCGTAGTATTGTGTTCCACAGCCAGCTGTTTCGTGGTATTGTTATTTGCATAATAAGATTAAAAATGAACGAGGAAATTAAGTAATGTTGAGATTTTTGCTGTTATCTTGATGAGTAATAAGATTAGTCGTATCAAACGACCACTGTTTGTTTGTAAATTGGTAGCTGAAGATCCTACGGTTATTGTCCTTATAGTAGTAGAGGCCACCTTTTATTTTGAAGTGTGTCAAATTTCGTGAACGGAGATATGTGGAAATTCGTGCTTTCGATTATCAACTTCTGACTTGAAAACATGGTAGTAAGAAGATTTTTTGGGTTAAGTTTGTAATCTCTGTGCATCGGAGTCAATTAATTTTGGATTTATGAAACTAAACCTCAGTTTTTTCCTATCGAATATTGTTGGAGTTAGTTTTCCTGCTATTTTGGTAGATTCGTTGGAAAAAAGTCCTCGTGGAGGGATATTTAGTAAAATCTTTATTGTGTAGGTAGCCCACAGAGCAGACAGTGGAAAAATTGGTAATTCAAAACCGTTCAGTCAGCAAATCGTGTTCAGAATTCCCCATTATTGCAGTTAGCAACCAGGATATTGTTTTACCCGTTTACCAGCTAGGTGTGTCACGAGTTTAATGAAAGAAACCCTATCTTAATAGGGTCCTAGATACAGGTGTAAATCCTAGTTACGGGTTTAAGTCCTAGATATAGGCAGAATTTTGATTGCTGACCTGATACTTAGTACGAGCTTAAGTTATTGTGATTGGTGCAAGCCTATTGGTTTTGGAACAGGCTTGATTTTTGGTACCGGCCTAAGTATTGGAGAAGCCAAGGATTCGAATTTAGTTAACAGATAAGCCGAACTAGATTTAAGTCGCGATTATAGTTTTAGTTAAAATTTATTTTTCTTGTTTTGTATTGCGTGTGATCACACATTCTAGATAATATTCTTTTTTTAATATTACTCATTTATTTCCTTTTGTTTTATATCGATAACGTTGTTAAGGGTAAAGTTTAACTTTGGTGTAATTTCTTTACATTTAACTAAAGAAGAGTCTAGTTGATATTCTGTTTTATTTAGCTCACTTTACCGTTTGTATTGTTCAAGTCAATTAATACTGATTAAAAATTCAAAATTTAGTAATTATCTTCAGTGGGTAGAGGTAGTGCCTAGAACAACAGGGGTTTCCGATTTTAACCGTTTAAATCGGTGGCGCACTCACTTTATTTTGTTACATACCCTCTACGGCTGAGCTGGGCTCAAATTTGCCAGTAGAGAAACCACTACCGATCTCAGCTGGAGTTGAATTTCAATAGTAAAAGTTTGATTAACCTTTTTAGTAATTTTTCGAAATCTGATTTTATTTTATTTTCACTAAAAATACGTGGCACTCTCGAAGATTCATAGACTAGCCTGTGCATGCATCACTGGAGCAATGTGAACATGCCCCACTGCTGCGACGAAAGTAATCCCAAATCTCTCGCACTACATATTCAAGTAGAAAGTGTAAGAAAGAAAACAATATATAGAATGGTCAAAGAAGGAACAATCAGAAAAAGACCTCGATCACTATAATTTGATCAAACTTGGGAAATGTCCCAAGGTGACATGCCAAAGAAATTTATCTTTTTAAAAAAATTCACCACAAAACTGGGTAGTAAACCTGAATGGGGCAGAGAGATCATATTGGGGCCATACCAAAATGACATAAAACGGTATACGGTTGGTTCCAAGACAGATAAAGAAACAAGAGCAGGGGTTTTTGGACCTAGAGAAAAATACTCAGAAAGCTTGGATATTGGAAAAACTGAGCAAAGAAGTGGATAGAGAAAAAGCGAAGTACTGGAACAATCTAGAAGGACTAAGACGGCCGAAGACGTTCCTGGGAAACTATAACCACAAGAGATCTTTTAGCTGTCTAAAGCTTAGTAAAAAGAACCTGCTTATTATGATGGGAATATTAAACGGGCACTGCCGATTAAGAGAACACATGAAGAAACTAGGGTTGATAGATGAAGCAAAGTGCAGATTTTATGAAGTAGATAAGGCAACCTTAATACACATACTCTCAGAATGCATTGTATTACATAATTTTAGGGTCAGATACCTAATGTCATACTAAATATAAAAGAAAGATTACCTAAATTGAAGCCCAACGATATTCTAAACTTTCTAAGAGAGAAATATGATTAAACGAGCTGCTATAAGTCTGAGGAAACATCAGAATTATAGCGAGAAAGGGGAGACACAATAGATCTTATAGGTCGCAGGTGTAACTGTTACCCCCAACGATTTTCTAAACTTTCTAAGTAAGAAATATGACTAAAAGAGCTGCTATAAGTCTGAGGAAACATCAGAATTATAGCGAGAAAGGGGAGACACAATAGATCTTATAGGTCGCAGGTGTAACTGTTACCCCTAGTTTCGCTTATACATAGGTACATACATACATACATACATACATACATACATACATACATACATACATACATACATACATACATACATTAATTTATTACCGGTAGTGGACAAAGTTATTGAAATTGTAATAATAAGACCAACTACAAGAATATTTTGAAAATCAAAACCTACTCTACAGGGGTCAGTCTGGTTTTCGTGTTAAGCATTCGTGCGAAACTGCTGTTCAATATGTGTGTTCAAAGTGGAGAAAAGAAATTAATAGTGGAAAGATTGTTTTAAATGTTTTTGTGGATTTAAAAAGGGCGTTTGAAACTATAAACCGTAAACTTCTTATTACTAAACTAAAAAAATATGGTTTGAAAGATAAAGCGTTAGATTTAATTAGTGATTACTTAAGTGATAGATATCATAGAACTAAAATCGAAAATGTGTCATCTAGTAAAATTGAGAGTTCATTTGGAGTGCCACAGGGTAGTGTTTTAGGGCCACTTCTGTTTATTATATATATTAATGACTTGCAAAATTATTTACTTAACTCATTTATAAATTTATTTGCTGATGACACCGTAATATCTGTCTCAGGAAATGATGGTAATGAAATTACAAATATTTTAAACAAAGAATTACTGATATTATATAAGTGGCTATGTTTAAATAAGTTAAAATTAAATGCATCAAAAACTAAATACCTTGTAGTGGGAACTAAAACTAATTGTATAAAATATGTCCAAGAAGACCATATTATTCATATAAATAATGAAAAAATTGAAAAGGTCAATGAAATTAAATATCTAGGGGTTATAATTGACCCACAGCTATCTTTTAAGAATTTTGCAGATTATCTCTGCAAGAAAATAGGTAAAAAGATTGGTTTTTTCAAAAGGTTTTCATATAATTTAAGCCAATGGTCTAGAATATTAATTTATAATTGTATGATTAAGCCGCATTTTGAATATTGTATGTCACTTTTGATATCTTGCTCAAAGGAACAGATACAAAGGCTCCAAGTTTTGCAAAACAAATGTATGCGGGTGGTATTAGGTTGTAATATATACACATCAATAGACTCTATGCTAAGTACATTAAATTGGCTAACAATTGAAGAGGGAATTAAAAAAGCGAACTTAACAATTATTTATAAAATGGTTCATGAAGATATTCCAAAGTACCTTAGTGAACAGCTGACTACTAGACATGGCTTACATTCTCGTGCCCTAAGATCTAAGGATACTTTTAATATAGACTTCACGAACAAAACTTTTTTAATGAGATCCCTGTTTCATGAAGGCGTTCGTCTTTTTAATGAACTGCCAAACGAAATAAAACAATCACCTTCATTGAGTATTTTCATAAAAAAAGTGTCCACTCTCATTTTACAAAATAGACTTAATTGTAATCTTTAAAATTTGTTAAATATTGTTTTTTCTTTTTTTTTGTACTATGTAATAGCTGTAATATGCTAAATAAATAAAAATAAATAAATAAATAATATTGTTAATAAGTTAGAAACGATAAACTTTATCATATAATTGAACAAAAGCCATTAGGTAACTGTATCAACGACTGTCTCGAAAAAGGCATTTATTTTATTTTCCCTGGTCTATAACGGCATAATGTTGCTCGAACGAACCGACGACTTCAATGGGACATAGTCTATAATATTTTATAATATTCTAACTTTTATCAACTATAATAAAAATATTATTTAAAGATACTACGCTTAAGAAACTTTTGAATCGTATTTAAGTGTATGTATGATCAGTTTTTTAATTAGATAAGCCTGGATAAAAATTATTTAAAAATTATTGAAATCTTGTTTATTTCTGACTATATTATTTTGTACTTGCAAGCCATTCAAACTTCAACAGTACTTACTAACAATAAAATTTTAAACCCTTATAAACCCCGAAAACATTTTACGCGATTGAGATATCTGATATCTCATAAAATAAAAAAAAAACAATATCAAGTGCCAATCACAAAATTAGACAGAGGAATTGAATCAATAAAATTTCTTGTATTTATTTACACAAGTTGTTTATTTAACTGGAAGCATGAAAAGCAACTCAATTTTTATTTCTTTTAGATATGGGTTTATTCGAGAAGTTCAATCCAAATACAAAGTAAGTACTTTTTTGTTTATTGATCTATCTATTTTTACCAACCAGAAAAAATTTAAATGTGATATAAAAATTTTGAGTAATAATAATATTAACAAATATAAATATCATTATTGTTGTAAGATTAGTTATTTATTTTGTTGGATGTCAACAGAAATTAATATTATATTATTATTTGTCTATTAAACGATTTAGTGCTACCTTTCACCACATAAAAAATTAATAATAGTTTCCAGTGTTCACAATGGGGTGGCGCTACTAAGAGTTTCATTTTTTTTTATCCTAGGAGTAATTATTGGTCAGTACTTTATCCTACTATTTGTGCTAACTACAATGTCCTTTGTTATGTGGAATTCCACCAACTCCATACTGAGATTGCAGTTGATTTTCTACCGTAACCCGTAACTCTTTGATATAATACGATGTTGATACTGTCAACAAAAGAATTAACATGTATCGAAAAATTTAAATCTTAAGTTCGCTGACGTATACAATTTCATTCGACAATTAACATTAGTTTTTACAGTTATATTCATTAATTTATTTGCAATTTTTCAATGTATTCTTATTTCAAAAATATCATGTACCTTCTATTCTCCTAGTGGTAAAAACATTATAAACGCAAACATTTTTTAAACTTTTTATTTTATTTACAGTTCATTTTACATTTAATTCCATTAAATATCTATCATTTTCAGTTACATCTTAATCTTAATGACATTTTCCAAAACTTTTTCTAGACAATCTAATAATAGTAATAAACCACAAAAAAAACAAAACCCTATCTGGTACAAAACTGAAAACTAAAACAAGCAACCAATTTCCTTAGGGGCGACGACTTACTCTCCCGAAAAACTGCTTAAAGAAATGTGTCACCGAGGAGGAATGTTGAGTACGCACTTATATGTCCCCTCGGTACCTTGACGTTTTTATATGTTTTTTCATGCGTAGATTGTATTTTTAGAGAATAGCAGACTGTATATTCGTCTGATAATTTGTTATTTACAATTAAATTGTTTCTATATTCATTTTTTACCGAGATACTGATTATTAATTTATGCCTTTGCTGCGAGCTGACGGTGTGCCTCAGAGCGCATTATTAAAAGTTCCATTCCTTCGTGAAAGCATAACTTAGACACAAGAATGACTGTGCTTGGAAAGTGCCAGGCAAAAATAGTACATTTATTACGTAACGAGTGCGGAAAGCAGGTGATCCCTTTACGAGTGTGTTTATATAAAAAGCACGAGTAGGTATATCGTTGTCTTGACTTCTCTGGCAATAAACTTAACTATACAGTTTTTGCAGTTTCTCGTATATATCTTCCGATATTACATCCGGATAGGAATCACAATCACTCATTGTAAATAAGATCGGGATATTCACTCACTATGCGTTATATTTCACTCTATATGCGTTTAAAATACGACTGAAATTGTTTGCCTGATGAAGCAATGGCAAAAAACAAAATATTAAGTATAGTTCCCCAAATGAAGATACAACACCTTGTACCACCTAGCTTTATTACGGATGCATAAACTCATGCGTACGTCTCTAAGCCATGTAATCACTCTTCTAATGATTGGAATAAGTGGTCAGAAAATTGAATGAAAAGTTTGATTTCAAAATACATTGACAACTTATAGCAACATTTCTTTAGATGACATACATTCTCTAAAATTAGTGTTTCTTCTAACAATATCATTTTCAAGCTTCTTGAGTAATAGGTACATTAAATTGGAATGCAGACATGCGAAAATAGTGATGTAACCTCTTTTTTTTCTATGATGTTAAATGCTCGTTTATAGAGGCTAACCAATGCGAACGGCACTCAGGGGGTAGGAGGAGAGCGAGCGTGGATTCGAACGAGCTAGATGATATAATATTGGAAAGATATACGGGGATATATTTACTAGAAAAAAAAATAAAAGATAAAAGAATTTAAAAGGGACTAAAGAGAAAATGAGAGAAATGATGGAAAAGGGAAAGGTAAATGGGCGCCACTTATTTTTTTATCATAAGGATGGGGAAATATAAGAAACCCAGATGGAAAAAATATTAAATCTAGAAGTTGGATAAAATAATGTATTAGATGTTATAGATAAAGTTAAAATAAGAAAGATATAAGGGACGTAAGATAAGATGCAGTAATATTGAGTAAACCGGTAGATGTTCTGGTTAAAATTTTTAAATTAAACACTTTTATTAGAAAAACTAGAAAGAGAAAATTATACTTACTTTTTGTTCTTACTTATTACAACAGCTCTATATATTTTGATCAAGTTAAAAGCTAAAATTTATGAGTGAAATACGCCTTATTCTTGTTGTTAATGAGATTAGATGAGAATAACTTACACCAGGTCAGAAAATAAAACATATAAATAAACAATAAACAATATTTATTACTGTGTGTAGTAATAAGTCAAACAGATGAGCGAAACAAATAGACATATAAAATATCAACAAATTAAATAAGGTAAAATACAGTAAAACACATTAGTGTTTAATCACATATAGAAACAATATTACACATTCAATAACAGCTAAGTATTTTTATATTGTTATTTCTGTGTACCCATTTAAGCAGAATGTGATGTTAAAAAGAAATTGAAAAGTATCAAACGTTAATAAAAAATTGTAAATCACTTTTAGCTTAAAAGATGTTTTACTCGAGTAAAAAATTGGGGGTACCATATAATAATTTATAATAAAACAATTAAATTTAGATAAACATTAAGAAACCAAAAATTTACTATAAAGGTGTTACAAAAATATTTACTCCGGCTCTGCGCAACGCTTTCACTGATAACTGAAACATGTATGTATGCGACGAACTGTTTCGAAATTTGCACACTTTAGGAGTCTGTCGATAAGGTACCGGGTTTTTTATAAAAACCGGTTTCACTGTGGATTCGATGAGCACTTCTTACGTTAATTACCCACACTTAGATATTATTCAGGTGGGTCACAATTAAGTTTTTGTGCCAAAGAAAAAAATGGTATCCCAATCTTTCTGGTAGTTAAGAGATAGTAATTATATTAAAAGACTTACAGTTTGTTTCCTAGATAGGAGATCTAAATGGGGCCACACCCAATTTATACGGTACAGTAGAATCTGGTGAATCTTCGGTAATACTAGACAGATTTTTCATCAGAGAGGTTCTACACTCACTCACTGACTTTAACTTTATTAGAAACACTAAATCGCAAGTAATTCTTTGCAAATCTAAAGGAAATATGCCGGTACTTGAGTCTAAGGGTTGTACATAACGACTTATCAGCACAGCAACCCAACCTAGACTGAATTCTCAAATCGCGGTAAAAATTCAGCCGCGTCGCTTCAAACCACCCCTCTTGCGCCACATGATCTTATTCAACCGATTTGATTGGTCGGTCTAAAAAAATCGATAGTTTTGACGGTTAAACCGTTAAAGCCGAGAATTTTCTGGAAGGTAATATGATCAGGGTCGGCTTGGGTAAGAAAAAATAATAAAAAATAAAAAAAATAAAAATCTGCTGCTTAGAGTTTTTTGGACATGCTACACAGCCCCTTCCGAAGAGAAAAAACTGGGTAGAAAACAGTTTTTAAAGAAAGGTAAGCTATGGTTGGAACAACAGTAGTGTGTTTAAAAAACTGAAGCTGATAAAGGTAGTGAACATCAAGATGTAGAAAAGCGATCTTAACGAGAACGACAACTATCTAGGTAGAATTGGGGTATTAGTGTCAGTTATTGAATGTGATATAATATTCACACTATTCTTTAGTGCATTAATATACAAGTGAAACTACACGGGAGTTTGAAGAACCACAAGGTAGGTAAAATGTATCAGATCAGTAGATCTTCGATACTATGTGACCAGATTTTTATAAACGGTACCGGCCAACCGGAAGATCACAAAGTGATCGGGAACAGGTCTACTCCGAAGTTTCTGCACGGAAACAAAAAAGTGTGCAGCTCGGCCTAGACGGGCAGCACTAAGTGGTATCTTTAAAGCAAATCGACAAAAAAAGTATTTATATTGCCCTTGACATAAGATGTCAGGACACACGCTACATTCACACACACAAGGAAGAAAGTAAAGAATGCTATATTCCCATAAGTAAAATTTCCCATAGGAGGCACAACGCGTATTTCCCTTTTTAGGAACTCCTATAAAGAAAAAAGCTGAATTTAAACCAAACTGTTAATAATAATTTTGAAAAGGAAGAAAGAAACACGGACGATAGTTATAATTAGGAATCTAATAAGCCTACCGGCTCCATTAGATCCGACAGTCAAGGTAAGTACGTGATAGGTTAACATCTGAAAAGATGTTTGGAAAAGTTCCGTCCTGCTTGGTTGATATTAAGGATATCACCAAATATGCAGTAAGGAAGAGAAGAAAACAGTAATTCTTAAAATATAGTTCTCATTGAGAACATTAAATAAAAAAACTTAAGGTTATAGATCACACTAAGACATTAACAGGAATCTAACAAATCTTAAAACCAAATTATCCTAACAGTCTTCAATCCTAGCTAGGAAAAAAAATAGAGAAAGTAATAGAGCAAAAGAAAGAGAGGAGAAAGGAATTTTATCTGTCTTCCTCACAATCTCAACAGACCCACTACCGGAAAGAATTCCCTACGGCTTTCCTAGGCTTATCTCTCGTGACAAATTGCAAGGTCAAAATAAAATTCCAGAAGAAGTAGTTAAGATTGAATTTTGTTAGTCAAAAAAAGTAAAGTGATTTCAATAGTAGTCATGTGGCGGACCAAAGTTCTTTAAACCAACGATATGTAAAGGTATAAAATTGTATGAAAGAACGAAAAAAAATTAAAAAAATTTCAAAAAAATTTTTTATTCATGTGTCTTCCACTAAGGTACGATAACCGTCTTATATCCATATCAAAGATAAAAAGTAGTTTATGGATGATGAACGAGAAATAAGGTAACTAAAAAATGTTTTCTAAACATAAAACAGTAATAGATATTACTGAACGATACGATAATAAATTCACAAGTGCTGACGCACTTACACGGTAGGTTAACGGTAGATAAAGGAAAAACTATTTTTTCCTTCAAAAAAAATACAAGTGTGAAAACACTCATAAGGTAGGTAAACGGTAGTTACGAGAAACATATTTTCTCCTTCGGTACGATATCAACAAGTGTTAATACACTTATTAGGTAAATAAACGGTAAATGGGGGAAAGTAAATTTTTACTTTCGGGACGATAGAGATAAGTGTTAAGTTACTTATTAGGTAGGTAAACGGTAGGTAAGAGAAAAGTATTTTCCCTTTCGAGATGACATGTTCAAGTGATAAACACTTAAACGATAGATAAACGATAAGTAAGGGGAAGTAAACTTTCTCCTTCAAAACGATAAGTATAAGTCTTAATACACTTAAACGAAAAATAAAAGTTGGACATAGAGAAACATATAGCTAAGGAAGTTAACAAGACAGAAGGAAATTGAACAAAAGAGAAAAGGGAAAAGGGTTGCACTTAGTCGCCTCTTACGACAAGCAGTTTATCGCTTTGGGGGTATTCTACATAATCCCGCCTCCCAAACAGGGAGGAGATTAACGAGAAGTATGGAGTTTGAACGAAAAAGAAAAGGGAAAGGGGTTCCATTTAGTCGCCTCTTACGACAAGCAGTTTAACACTTTGGGGGTATTCTTTATATTCCCGCCTCCCAAACGGGGAGGAGATAACGAAACATATTTACAGTTAAGTCAGGGTGAGATGTTAAAAAGAGAAAAGGTAGTAAAACAGGGGAGATAAAAAGAAAAGCTTATACGGATACTTCTAAGAAAACAAAGAAACATTCGTTCCTATTCGGAGAGTTCATCTTCAGAAGAATCATCGGAATCAGAGACATAATATAAGGCTTTGGTGTGTCAATTTCAAGCTTAATGAAGAAACTAGGGGAGATAACAAGACATATAAACAGCAGTGATAGTTTTTACTGAACGGTACGGTAGTTAAGCGAAGTGTGTTCTCACTTACAAAACGATAATTTCAAGTATTAATACACTTGAGCTGGTAAACGGTAGTTAAGTGAAATATGTTTTCACTTACGATAAGATAATTTCAAGTGCTAATACACTTGAGCTGGTAAACGGTAGTTAAGCGAAATATGTTTTCACTTACGATAAGATAATTTCAAGTGTTAATTCACTTGAACGGTAGTTAAACGATAACAATGGCGGTCATGCTGTTGTTACGTATAAAACCCAGCAAGCATAAAGGAAACGCTGTCTGGAATCCTTAATGTGAATCCTCGGTACGATAAACGATAGGTAAGTGATTTGTATATTCTCTTATAGAAAAAAATACAACGGTACGACAGTTCAAGTAAAAACAATTCTTCCACGCTGGGACAATACAGAGATATTTGTCATGCGGACTCCACTTTTATAACCGTACAGAGAAACATTGGTTAAGTAGATGGATAGAGATAGATGGTAAACGGTAAACAAAAATTTAACGAAACCCTAATATAGGATGCAGAAAAAATATTTCCCTTTAGATAAGCTACGGTAGAAAGTAGAAAAAAATAAAAAAATATTTTCATTTAGATAAAACACGGTAGAGAATAGGAAAATGAAGAATATTTTCCTTTAGATAAAAATACGGTAGAGAATAGGACAATGAAGAATATTTTCCTTTAGATATTATACGAAAAAGATATAGAAAAATAAAATAGATTTTCCTATAGATGAAATACAGGAAAAGTAGAAAAATGGAAATTATTTTTCTGTAGAAAAAAATACGATAGAGAGTGGAAAATTAAGAGAATTTTCCTTCAGATAAAATACGAGAAAGAAATATAGAAAAATAAAAATTATTTTCCTTTAGGTAAAATACGATATGAAGTAGAAAAATAAAAAATTTCCTTTAGATAAAATACAAAAAAATATAGAAAAATAAAAATTATTTTTCCTTTAGGTAAAATACGATATAGAGTAGAAAAAACAAAAAATTTCTCCTTCTAGAAAAAATTACGAAACCATCGATAAAGGAATGAAGAAGAAAATGGTCGAAAGAAAAGATGTGCCGACATAGTTAGTTCCAAGTTAAAGCCAGTCTTTTAATTTATGTTTGTTAACGATACGAAAAAGATAGACGAAAAAAATATTTACTGATGTTACTGTACCATTTGTTTCTTTAGTTAACATTCTTTTGAGGACTTTCTTTTATCCTCTATTTTCCTGGTGGTGGCTGTTCTTCTGATCTTAGGTACTTAAATAATTTCAACCGCAGTTAAGAAATTTACTTCAAAATTGGCCATTGTGATAAGAAAAAGTAACGGAAATTGTCGATATTAAAAGTGTGTAATTTTATTGTCGGAAAAATAGGGATTTTATCATCAAGCCCCACGTCGTGGGCGTCATTAATGTGTAACCTCTTTTTTTTCTATGATGTTAAATGCTCGTTTATAGAGGCTAACCAATGCGAACGGCACTCAGGGGGTAGGAGGAGAGCGAGCGTGGATTCGAACGAGCTAGATGATATAATATTGGAAAGATATACGGGGATATATTTACTAGAAAAAAAAATAAAAGATAAAAGAATTTAAAAGGGACTAAAGAGAAAATGAGAGAAATGATGGAAAAGGGAAAGGTAAATGGGCGCCACTTATTTTTTTATCATAAGGATGGGGAAATATAAGAAACCCAGATGGAAAAAATATTAAATCTAGAAGTTGGATAAAATAATGTATTAGATGTTATAGATAAAGTTAAAATAAGAAAGATATAAGGGACGTAAGATAAGATGCAGTAATATTGAGTAAACCGGTAGATGTTCTGGTTAAAATTTTTAAATTAAACACTTTTATTAGAAAAACTAGAAAGAGAAAATTATACTTACTTTTTGTTCTTACTTATCACAACAGCTCTATATATTTTGATCAAGTTAAAAGCTAAAATTTATGAGTGAAATACGCCTTATTCTTGTTGTTAATGAGATTAGATCAGAATAACTTACACCAGGTCAGAAAATAAAACATATAAATAAACAATAAACAATATTTATTACTGTGTGTAGTAATAAGTCAAACAGATGAGCGAAACAAATAGACATATAAAATATCAACAAATTAAATAAGGTAAAATACAGTAAAACACATTAGTGTTTAATCACATATAGAAACAATATTACACATTCAATAACAGCTAAGTATTTCTATATTGTTATTTCTGTGTACCCATTTAAGCAGAATGTGATGTTAAAAAAAAATTGAAAAGTATCAAACGTTAATAAAAAATTGTAAATCACTTTTAGCTTAAAAGATGTTTTACTCGAGTAAAAAATTGGGGGTACCATATAATAATTTATAATAAAACAATTAAATTTAGATAAACATTAAGAAACCAAAAATTTACTATAAAGGTGTTACAAAAATATTTACTCCGGCTCTGCGCAACGCTTTCACTGATAACTGAAACATGTATGTATGCGACGAACTGTTTCGAAATTTGCACACTTTAGGAGTCTGTCGATAAGGTACCGGGTTTTTTATAAAAACCGGTTTCACTGTGGATTCGATGAGCACTTCTTACGTTAATTACCCACACTTAGATATTATTCAGGTGGGTCACAATTAAGTTTTTGTGCCAAAGAAAAAAATGGTATCCCAATCTTTCTGGTAGTTAAGAGATAGTAATTATATTAAAAGACTTACAGTTTGTTTCCTAGATAGGAGATCTAAATGGGGCCACACCCAATTTATACGGTACAGTAGAATCTGGTGAATCTTCGGTAATACTAGACAGATTTTTCATCAGAGAGGTTCTACACTCACTCACTGACTTTAACTTTATTAGAAACACTAAATCGCAAGTAATTCTTTGCAAATCTAAAGGAAATATGCCGGTACTTGAGTCTAAGGGTTTGTACATAACGACTTATCAGCACAGCAACCCAACCTAGACTGAATTCTCAAATCGCGGTAAAAATTCAGCCGCGTCGCTTCTAACCACCCCTCTTGCGCCACATGATCTTATTCAACCGATTTGATTGGTCGGTCTAAAAAAATCGATAGTTTTGACGGTTAAACCGTTAAAGCCGAGAATTTTCTGGAAGGTAATATGATCAGGGTCGGCTTGGGTAAGAAAAAATAATAAAAAATAAAAAAAATAAAAATCTGCTGCTTAGAGTTTTTTGGACATGCTACAGTGATAAAATTTTTCTTCATCATCCATAAGGTGCCTAACACAGTAACACGATCATTGTATGGTACGGTATAGTGTGCAAACACCTTTAAAACGGTCGTTTTGAATTGTTCTATAACATCTATTAGTTAGGTTGACAATGTCTATATAGCTTAATTTTGTGTTAATCTATATATATATATATATATATATATATATATATATATATATATATATATATATATAAATATAAAAAAAAGGGGTAAATTAACGGGCATTTACGCAAAAGGATCATAGGATTACGAGTAAGAATGGTAACCGCAGACATGCATGTTTCTGGCTCATTAGCCGTCATCAGTGCGGCATAACCAAGAAGAGCATTGCACTTGGCTAGCAAAATTATTAGGTACTTGGGAGCAAAGGATGTTGGGGAAACATGTGTCAAGAAATACAAAAACAACGAACGCTCAAACAGAAGTCCTATCGCCATTTTGTGCTTTCGGCCAGCTGTGCCAATGGGTTTTCGGCTAGCAACCAGCGTCGCCACGTTGGCGAAACAGACTCATTGTGTTTGAGTCGTTCCAAGCCCAGGATGTGAAACACAAAGGGTGCCAAGTATGCGTATTTATGATAAACAAAAGGGATAAATTAACGGGCATGTACGCAAAAGGATCATAGGATTACGAGTAAGAATGGTAACCGCAGACATGCATGTTTCTGGCTCATTAGCCGTCATCAGTGCGGCATAACCAAGAAGAGCATTGCACTTGGCTAGCAAAAGTGTTAGGTACTTGGGAGCAAAGGATGTTGGGGAAACATGTGTCAAGAAATACAAAAACAACGAACGCTTACACAGGAATCCTATCGCCATTTTGTGTTTTCGATAGGACTCCTGTGTCGTCACGCACAAATTGTAATATTTAGTTAAATCAAAATAAAGTATGAAACCATATTTTAAAATTATTAATAAAAAAATAAATTTACAATCAGGCGGAAGTATTGCCAAGAATATTTATATTTCAGTGATTACTTAATTCTAATCACTGCAAATACCACAACTTATTGTACAAATTGGTTAAATAGTTTTGAAAGAAAAAATGAGAGAATGCATATTTTTTAATTTTATATATTTAATATAATCTCTTACTTATTCCAATAATCCTTTAGTAATTTTATACCATATCTGTTATGATTTTCCAGAAGCTCTCCAAAATATTTTTTTTTGGTTGCAATAACTTTTCATTTGACGAAAAACGCTTTCCACGAAAGAACTGTTTTTAGTTTGTGGACAAGGAGTTAATAGTTAGAGAGAGTCAAATCTAGTGAATAAGATAAGTTTTTAAGCAATTCGTACTTTAATTTGTTTGTGAACAAACTTTTGTGAATACGTGCATTGTCTTAATGAAAAATAATTGGTTTCTTCTGTAGACTGTTTTTTTACGAAATTTTATTTTCGAAGTGGCCCCGAAAATTCTAATAATATAATCTTATTCTCATTCTAAATTCTAATTATACAATCTATTAGACAGAGAAACAAAAAAACTTAATATGTCAAGATTTAAACTTAAAGTTAAGGATTGGATACAAATGCAAAGAATTCATCTTTATTATAAAACATTTTAACAGGTCATATAGCTTATAAAAAATATATTTAAAATAGTAGGTAATTTTTTTTCTCTTAAGAAAGTTTTCAGATGTGTTAACAGAATGGAATGTCAGGTCAATAATGATATACAATTTTATTCTACTTAATTAAGTAATTTTAGGGTAACTCAACTAAATGAACATGTAATTTCTTTTACATTTATGTCTTCACTTACTTTTGTTATGCTAAGCTGTAATATTCTTACCACCAAATTGCCACATTTCCAATAATTAGTTTAAACAGAGAACACTGCATACAAGTTCATCTGAATTTAAGCAGATTGTCCTAATTTATTCTTTTTATTCAAATGTAATTATACTTAAAATGTAACAGAATTGAAAGAATAAATGCTATTATTATTATTATTATTATACGAGTTAATGGTTTCACCTTTTTTAAGGTAATCAAAAAATAAAACCCCCATTTGCATCCCAAAAAACTGATACCATGCCCTTTTTGTCGATCGTTCTGACTTCACCTGTTTTGGAGCTGAAGAACCAGCTTTAGTTCACTGTGAACGTTCTAGTGTCAGTGTAGGATCATAATGGTAGATCCAAATCTCATCCATAGTTAAAAAAATGGCCCTTGGTAAGCCAGGCGCATCAGTAGATTTATATTAATTAAATATATTAAAAGTATACGTTTTAGAAAAAAATGTTTTAGATAAAAGTTGTAGGTCTCTTTAAGACAAACAAAAAAGTCTCCTAACATTTTTTTGTACAGGGTGAAGTAAAAAAGTTACGAATTTTTTTCCATTTTGATTTGATGTCACGACCAAACGGCCTTACCGATTTGGCCCATTAACGAACTCGACCGAGATTTTGGGACGATTGATTTTTGTACCAAATTTCATTTCGATCCGTTAAGAAATGCGACCGCTATCGTGTCCACAGATTTCGTTATATCGGAACTATACATACATACATATATATATATATATATATATATATATAAATATATACATATATATATATATATATATATATATATATATATATATATATATATATATAAACTTTTGAACGGAAGGTGTTTTTGAGGTCAGGGGGACCTAAAACGAAAAACTGTAGT
Source organism: Altica lythri (assembly GCA_964028335.1). Lineage (NCBI taxonomy): Eukaryota > Metazoa > Arthropoda > Insecta > Coleoptera > Chrysomelidae > Altica > Altica lythri. The sequence continues at coordinate 41,397,156 of OZ034806.1, read as the reverse complement.
GAAATTTTCCTGAAGTCGTGACCTGCGAACCAGCTGAATAGTAGATATAAATCTACTAAAACGACGGTTTTATTCTTATTAAAGTGCTCCAAATTACGCTGAGAAATCTGTTTTTGATTCAGTATTTGTTGAATTGTTAACGAATGTGGTATGCAATTCTGAGATGTCTTTGGTATTAGCAATTTCACGATTAGTCAAACAATATCACAGACTTGCTCAATGATTTCTGGTATTGTTGCACTTTTTGGAAGTCCACTACATGCTTCAGTTTCGACGCTTAACCTCTGATAGATGCACAGCTAAGGAGCAGATTCCTTTAACACTATCACTATGTTTTTTGAATTTATTTAGCTGATAAAACTTCCAAAATAAAGAATTTTATCACTGCACGATTTTCGGTTTTTTCCATTGTTACAAAATACACTGAAACGTCAACTTCAAATGGTTTGTAAACAAAGAATAAACTCACAAATCAATATAGATATTTTTTGTATATTTAAATGTAAAAGGAAAAATTAAAATAGCGTATAAATTTTAATTCCTTTACTAGTTAATAGGTGTCGCTTTCAAAACGTTTTAACCAACCATTAATGAAAATATTATAATTTAACTTATATTGATATTATACTAGAATTTATTCATTTACAAACAAGATTAATGAAACTAGAGTAAACTATTTTTTTAACAGTTATAAAGCATTGTATTTTTATTTTTTTATTCCTATACCAATCTCATTTCGTAGAATTTATAAATTAGTTCCACTTGTTAGATGTGCTTGGATGGCCTCAGAATTATGTAAAGATGAACTCTAAATTGTGTAATTTTATTCTTTATATTATTTTTCTTTTTATTCGTCTACAATTTTCTTACACGTTATGAACATAAAAGATAAAAGTATATTTCTATATCTCTTTTCATAAAAAAGCACGAGTAATTTTTAAAAACTTCTGGAATGAAGTATGGTTCTTAAACTACAAAATATAAAGTTTGTTCTTAAAATGATGATTTATACATATTACGAAAACCAGTAGTAATTTTTTTACATGACTATTATTAGTTTAGTTTTTAAAAGCGATTAGAAACATTTTTTATAATGCACCATTTTGTATCCGATTTGTGACTGTTGATTATAAATGACTGATGATAATATGCCTTCTATTTACTACTTAAAATGACCAGATATGTACGACTGACAATCAGTAACACAGTATTCAACATTGCAAAAGATATTACTCATATCTCATATCTTTGTTGCTGTAGATTTCTATTTATAGCATGAGAGCCGGAGCTGAAATTTTCATCATCATCATTATCTTGTAGCCGTCACTGTCCACTGCTGAACATAGGCCTCCTCTAAGTTCCTCCATGTCTCTCGGTTCTGGGCCGTCAACATCCAATTTCCAGCGATCCTTCTCACATCATCGCTCCATCGTGTTGGTGGTCTGCCTCTGCTACGCTTGTCTTCTCGTGACCGCCATTCCAATATTCTTTTAGTCCACCTGTCGTTTGATGTTCTCGCCATATGACCTGCCCATCTCCATTTCGTTCTAGTTATGTGGTCAACTACGTCTTTGATTTTGGTTCTTTGTCTGATAGTTTTATTGGGTATTCCGTCTCTTCTAGTAATTCCAAGCAAAGCTCTTTCCATAGCTCTTTGACATACTCTCAACTTCTCTGCTGACTTTCTTGTTAATGTCAGAGTTTCTGCTCCATAAGTTATTACCGGTAACACGCATTGTTTGTACACTTTTCTCTTTAGACATATCGGTATTTCACTCATAAATACCTCTCGCAATTTGCCAAAAGCCGCCCAACCCAAACCTATTCTACGCTGTAACTCGTGCGTTTGATTATTCTTTCCAATTTGTATTTCGTGCCGGAGGTATTTGTACATATGCGTCTCTTTTATCTCGGAGTCGCCTATTATTATGTTCTGTGCAAGCACTAGATTAGTCATTATTTGGGTTTTACTTGCATTTATTCGGAGACCGACCTTTGATGAGGCTGTACTATTTCTTCGAGCATCTGTTTTGCATCTCCGATGTTATCTGCGACGAGAACGATATCGTCTGCATATCTAAGGTGTGTTAGCCTTTCACAATCGATATTGATGCCTCTACTCTCCCAAAGTAGTGAGTTCATTGCGTAGGTATTCGAGAACAGCCGTGAATAGTTTAGGCGAAATGGTGTCCCCTTGCCGAACTCCTCTGTCCACTTTAATTTTGCCTGTTGATTCGTGAAGTTTTACAGTTGTGGTGGCGTTATTGTATATGTATTGCATTAGCCTTGTATATCTATAATCCATTCTACACTGCTCCAGTGCTGCTATTATTGATGTTAGTTCGATCGTGTCGAATGCTTTATGGAAACCGATAAATACCAAGGCCAAGGGTCTATTGTACTCCACCGACCTTTCTATCAGGAATTTAATTGCTTGAAGATGGTCATTTGTCCCGTACCCTTTCCTAAAGGGTACGGGACAAAGGATTGATAAAAATCTAATTTACCTTCCAGACGTTTGGCAATGATTTTGGTAAATAGCTTATACAAATGGCAAAGAAGGCTTATCGGTGTATAGTTCTCCAATTTGGTGATATCGCCTTTTTATGGAGAAGTATCATTATGGCGTTGTTCCACTGCGACGGGATTAGTCCCTTTTCCAAGCATAGATTAAATAAATCTTTGATCCATTTTAGTAGTTTGTCTCCTCCGAGTTTTACAGCCTCTATCACTATGCCGTCTTCACCCGGGGCTTTGCCATTTTTCATTTCTCCTAACGAGTTTCTGATCTCTTCTAGAGTTATTTCCGGAATGTCCTCTGATCCTTGGTTGATTAACTTTTTGCACAGATGTTGTTGACTGTTGCGTGTTTGTTGATGATCACTTGTGTATAGTTCAGTATAGAAGTTTTCTGTTATTTTCAGCAGTTTTTCTCTATTTGTTGTTGCTACACCTTGGTTGTCTTTTAGTTTAAAAATCTCTCTTCTTCCATTCATTAGTTTTCTCCGCGACACCTTCATATTCTTGTTTTCTTCTATAGTCTGCCTGAAATTTCACCTCACCCGTAATATGAAATCCGTTCAGCGGACACCATATTGCAATATAGGGGGTAGCTATAAGGGATGAAAGTTGCTAATTTTTACGGTCACGAAAAACGGTCACTTTGAAACTTTGACCAAATTTTAAGTTTGATAACGTTTAAGTAAAAAAGAAAATTCCTCTTATGTCAAAATTTTGATTTTTGCTTAAGTTTGAAACACTCTGTAGAGTCATTTACAGAAAACGACACTTAATGTATATGTATGTATATGTATGTATATGACAATACTCTTCTTTTTTTTAACAGTTTGTTTTTTGTTTTATCTTGATATCTTAATTTTTATTGGAGATACACATCTTAAAGGAATCGTTATCAATTTACGGTAATTTTCATTTCCAGTGTTAAACAGCTTATAAGAATAAACACTTCTTTAGAATAGTTTTGTTATTGTTAAAGTAAAAGTTAATTATTGTTTGTTGTCAGAAACTGTGGCAACGATGATTACTTAAATTCAAGATGGTAAAGACCAAAATTATGTCCCCGACAGATTTAGGTTTTCACGTACAGTCCAGCTTGTTTTCTCGAGAAAGGCTTATGCAAAAAACATCCAGGTACAGGCCCTCGTATGAGGACATCCAATCGAAATGATGGTTTTAATGTAAATTTGTCATTAAGAAGTCGTCATGTTCCAGTAGAAAACAAACGTACTCAATTACAGCATGTAAGAGCCGTAAACGTAAGTGAAGGAATCGTTAGACGAAGAATCAATACAGCAAATCTGATATCAGGAAGACCTGCTACAGAACCGAAACTTACTAGAGAGCATTGTATCACTTTAGATCACCCAAATTGTATAAAAAGTAATTAGAGGCATGTATTATTTACCGTCGATTCAAGATATTGCTTAAAATCTCCAGATGGTATAGAAATGGTATGGCGTCGAACAAGTGAGCGTTATGCGTTCAGCTTTTAAGAAGTTTCTAGTGCACGATAACGCGCCTTCTCATACGTCTCTGATAGTCAGAGAATACTTTAATAATCCCAACATCGCCCAGATGGAATAGCCACCGTACATTCCAGATCTAAATCCAATCGAATACGTCTGGAATCCTGGAATCTGTACCTAGAACTCTAAAAGAATTGACGAGCATTCCTGGAGCTATGGGCAGCTGTTTCTCGGGAGAGTATAAGCCGTTTTGTGAAAGCCTGCCGAGAAAAATAAATGCTGTCATCCAACATCTAAGTTCCAGGGAGTAATACCCGGTATTAATTCTGCCCTTGTATTTTATTATTATATATTGTTTAATTAAGTTAGGTTTGATTTTATGATATAAATTAAATTACTTTAAATCGTTTTCTTGAACACTGTGGATCTTCAATAAATATTAAAATATCGTATTATAGCAAAAATTAATTTATCGAGAAAAGAGAAGTCTTGACGATTACATACTTTTTTTCGTACTCTTCAGAGTGTTTTAAACTTAAGCCAAAAAACAACATTTTGTTTTTGCTCGTATAAAATGTAAGTTATAAAGTTTCATAATTTAGCTACAATTTTTTTAAAAAATATATTAAAACCGCCCTAAAATAAAAAAGTTATGAAATTTTAACTTGGATCAACATTTTAAAGTGCCAGTGAGTGTAGGTATTTGGTCGATCCTTGATTGAGTTAATTAATAAAAAGAAACTTATAATTGGTGTACATCATCTCGCTTATCGATCTTTTTTATTATATTTGCCTCGTCTATAAAAATGATTTGTGCAAACGAGTTGTCTTTTACTCCTAAAGCGCGCCTTATTTCTGTATGCAGCTTGACATGTCTCAATTCTTTTACCCATCTTCTTTTATTTTATCGTATCTTCATATTTTACAACGCCATATTTTTCCTCTTAACTTGGCCTAAAAACAGACTTAACTTTACTACATTCGTGATGTGTAACAATAAAAGCAAATACATATCTCATCTTTCTTTCTATAATAAACTTATGAAGTCTTCTATCCATACATTAATTTGTAACACTTTGATAGATCATAGAATGTATATAGTTAATTTTTTTTTTTTTTTAGAAAAATCACGAAAAGCTTTTGAGACTTATAGAAGGAGTGTACAGATATCTTCCATTGGGAACAATTGTAAATAATAAAGTACTCATAGTCCACGGAGGGATTTCAGACATCACTGATCTCGATATGATTAAAGGTCTAGATAGAGGACGAGTAAGTAGAGTTTATAATAAAATTTATGCTTCTATATGTAAACAATCAAACTGAACAAGAAATTATTCATACACAGAAATTTCAATATTGACTAATTACTGGATATATTACTCCCCGCTGTATTTCATTGTGTTTATTATATTATACGATACAGATTTCGTCATAGTCAGTATATTTTGCTGCATGCAAATTGCTTAATCGCATGAATTATGAATATGGCAGAATTTCAATCGCTTTTGGAAAATTTGGTTATATCCATTATAATTTTCAGAGAATTATTCCTGTTGACTATGTTAAAATCTGGCAGGAATTACTTAATGACAAATTTTAAACAAAACCAATTTGTTGCTCTAATGGACGTGATAACATTTATCTGCAATGAGAATTTGTTGTTCTACGAGGGTTGTGTTTTTAGTTTTACATATAGCCATAAAGACTTAAAGTACTTTATTGCTGTTCAAAATATGTCCCACCAAGATTGATATATTTTGCATACGGTCAAATCAATTAGTAAAACAGTTATTCCGGTCTTCAGTTGACACCTGCAAAATCGGCACCGATGGCTTCTTCTGGCGACTGGATTGACTGGAATCGCTGCCCATGCATTAAATTCTTGATCTTTGGAAACGTGATAACTGTTATAATCCGGTAATTGCAAATTTTTTAAAGATAAAATTTGGTAAGACTTTACTTTAAACGTAAAATTAAAATGTTGTATATGTAGAGAAAGAAAATCTTTCAAATAGCGCAAGTGACAACTGTCTTTTGTTGCAATATAAATGGTAAAACGGAAAACCCATTTGTAATAGGAAAAAGTAAAAATCCATGGTGTGTTAAAGGGGCATACATAGAAAAGTTACCAATAGAATTGGTATTTAATAAAAGTACATACATGAATCCAGATGCAAAAAAGTCTCGTGGGAAATTCGCACTTAGGTTTTCCAAATGGCCCTCCATGGTTTTAACATTACAATTTTATGATTCTCTTTTAGTGAAAAATCCTGGATACTTCTACACAATATGAGAAACATACCAAAGCAGTTTGCTTTTAACTTTTATTTTTAAAAAAGTTTCAATTTATTAACTCATTCCTGGTGTTGAATATTAAGAGTAGGAAGTTTTTAAAGATATCTACCAAATAAGAAAGCTTTATTAAAAATAACTTGTGGCAGAGTTTTACCGAAAGCTTATGTAGGTACTTCCTTTAAAATACCGATATTTCACTTCTCAGTTTGTCGATACGCTTGACAACCTTACCACGTTATAACCATCTGGATGAAGAATAAAATAACAAAGATTTATGTTCAGCTCCCATATCTGTACATAGCGCAGAAAAAATCCTGGATTTTAATGGCCTAGTTTTTATGTAGTTAACTACTTCAAAAACAACCAGGGGTTAGAGTCTTGGACGCTAAAGTTTCCCAATGAATCATGGAATGTCTCCAAATGATATCTGGGGATTCCTTCTTCGCCAGCGCGCTTACAAACTATTCTATTTACCAGACAGGGATTAGGTTCCATCAGTGCAAATCCCAACACAATTTTCCATAGCGAATTCGCCGCAATAGCATTATTTGTAATCCTAAAGAAATTCGTTGGCTGTAGTTCTTTCTTCAATAATTTTGCAAAACCTTAATTATTCACATATTGTGATACTCTTAAGTAATGAATCCAGAATCTGATGTAAGAAATTAAATGGGATGCTTTATTGGAGTCAGTGGCTCCATCAAGTTGAATAGCTAATAATTTTCCAACTAGCTCCTAAATGTCAGCAGATATATCTGAAATTCTTTGACAGATTGTTTTGTTTGAAAAACGAAGTAGAGCATTTATTTTACCAAACAATATTTCTACAATGTCTACGGTAGTGGGTTAAATAAGTTACTCTGCTATAATATGTGTTTTTTTACATTTAGCTACTTTGTATGATGCTAACAAGCTAGCGTTTTCTGAAAATTTGCCTTGTGTTTTTAAAATGATCTCACAAAATTTGTGCAGTTTACTGATATACATCCTTTGCAATGTTTTTAGATGCCTTTCTAATTTATTTCGTTTTTAGCTATTAACAGCTAATACTTTTAAACAAATGGCGCATTGCTGTTTTTCTTCTTCACCAATTTCAATGCTTGTAAAGCCCAAATTTAGATAAGCTTGGTCATATTTTTGGGTTTTAGGCTTATATCCTCGGAAACCAAGTCAAATTACAAGGTTTTGCTTTGTTTAGCTTTCGTTTGGGTCGAATTAGAAATAAATCCATATTAACAACGTAGAAAAAATTCAGCGTTAGGGGCAACTGTCTTTAAACAAAGGCTACATCTGTAAACATGCTTCTCTATTTACAGCCGCGCATCTTGCGGCGAGACAATTCGATGACGTTCGAAATCTCTCGCGAAACATCATTTACCGCCGCGCCAAGCACATAGACTATATCAGCTGGATATGCCTTGTCTAATTTTGATTTCCCGGGTTGACTATTTAATTTTTTCGCAATAAAACCAGGGCGCAAAATCGTTTAAAATAAAATGGGGAGGTGTTATGAGAGTTTGAGAACCGATGCTTTAAGCTATATAATTGTGTATGGTAGAAGAACAAGAATAAGTAAAATGTTGGAGATTAAATTTTACATTATTCAATATGTAACTCCCAATGTAATTACATACAACAATATATTTACAATAAAATCTTTAGCATATATTGTAAAATGAAATTAATGAGTCTGAAGCGAACGTTGGCCTTAATTTATGTTTGACTTCATTCACAATTTAAACGATTAACTAATTTCCGTGGCATGATATAAGAGCATTCGTGTTACTAATATGCGAGGATATACTTCGCATCATATCAGGCGCAATTTATTTAGTTAACAGACTATCATTTATAAATTAGAGTGATCGAGACATCGTTCCTGCTAAATTGAGTTTTCCCGCAGGCAAAATTTGATTTCAATTTGGATCACCTTCCCATTCTCTTCGCTCTGCGATTACCTATTAGTCTGTTAATAAGTATTTGCCTTTTAAAAATGTGCTTTAGTGTCATTTACTGATTATTTAGGTCATTTGCACCAGTAAATTTAATGTTGTTAATTAATAAACGATTAAAATCTGTTTAGAGTAAATATTGAATCCTACCGATCTAAGAATAATTATCAACCAAAATTGATTAAACTAAATGCTTCATTTTGTCTGGCCAATTTGCTCTTTCCTTAAAAGGTGAATTAATCCTTTTAGTTCATATAGTCATGACATTTTTCACATCCTCATTTATATATCTAATGCATGTTTCTTCTAAAAACTGAATCGGTCCATACATGTTTCTGATTTTTACCATTATGAATCTTCTCAGTTACACGTCATTTATTTTGGTTAAATTAAGAAAATGATGTAGGTTGAGTTATCGTTTCAAAAAGGTTCAAACAAATGTTAGTTAAGCCTTTTTTTTAAATTATTTTATTTGAATAATTTTATTTGTAGGGTTAACAAAAACAATTAAAGATAACATAATTTCTATCTAAATTTTATTTAATCTTAGTCCTAATTTTGCCTGATTTATAAGCCACTGTTAATGTCTCGAACAGCGCTTTCCACAACTCATGGTTAATGCATGTTTTATGCAAATGCTACCCTGATTTATAAAAAGAATCAAAGCCGATTGTGGGCTTTATGTATTAAAAAGTAAAATGTCAGCTTTTTGATGATGAAACTTGGTTTCGTTTTTCTCATAAATTTTTCTTTGTGTCGCGTTGTAAAGCTCTGGTAAGAGTTTGGAATTTTAAGAAGATGTCTTTCATTACAGAAACATTGTTTCTGCTGGCTTGCTATTCTAGTTATCAACCCGGTATTTAAAAGTCAAATTTCGTGACAACATCGTTTCCTTTCTTGTTTTAACATTAGAACGATTTACCTTGATATAATCAAGTGTTATGTTCATTCCGGGTTTTCCTTTGTTTAAAAGTGATTAATAGCATCTGCATAAACTATTAACGTAAAAAGGATAAATAAAATTTGTTTAATTAATGGAACAATGAAATTCTTGTTATATTTTAAAATCTATTAAATTCAAATTATACAAAACTGCAGTTATCTTTTAAAACAGTATAAGGTAAAATATAATCGAATGCTTTTAATAGCCATCAGAAAGTGTTAAATGTAATTATTTTGACGTTTTGTTTTTAATTTATACAACTACTAGCTTTTGCCCGCGACTTCGTCTGCGTGTAATTCGAATAAAAGCAAGGTCTTTATGTATCAATAACTGGTGCCCGCGACTTCGTGTGCGCAGTATTAGTATTTCGAGTAGCTTATATTAGCGTGAAAAGAACTAACATTATGACATTAAAATTATAACATACATAATTTTTGGGTCGTATTTGAAAAATATAACAGTCTGACAATATTGAGATGTTACATTCGCACTGTAATAACGTAACAATATTGTCAACATAAGAAATACAGTAATTTTTTCAGACTTAAATGACATTTATCGTTATATTTTGGACAATTCACACAATATCTTTATAAATTATAGCCTATATGTTATTCTGATCTATAAGCTACATTACTGTAAAGTTTCATTAAAATCCGTTAAGTAGTTTTTGCGTGAAAGAGGAACAAACATCCATACATCCATCCAAACAAACTTTCGCCTATATAATATTAGTAGGATAGGAAGTAGGATAGGATAGGATAGGATTACTGGTTGCAATTAATCAGAATAAACGTAGATATACGTTAAAATTTACTAACGATGGTTCCGTTGTTGCTTCGCTACCGAAAAAAACTAGTAGTTGTACTACATAGCTAGAAGGGTTTTAAATAAGCAGAACATGTGGTAAATAGTACCTATCCGGTTAATTTAATAAAGAGATCAGGGATTAAAAAATATGGATGACCTTTCGAGCACCGTATATAGACAAGAATAGTAGAATCACGCTCGCTAAAACTGGTTCCATGCCGCTCTCGGTCTTCATGTTGATCTGCATCTTTGTCGCTCACCAGCAGCGTCGCCAACCTAAAATTTCTGATTTTAAAAAGATTAAAAAAAAAATAACGGCAAATGTAAAAAAGTGTATATTTAATAATCAAGTTAAGTTTACATTAAGATACGAAAATTTTAAGTTGTGACAGAAAATTATAACGTTACCTTACTTCCTAAATCGACAGATCTACCAAAAAGTCGGTAGAGTTGGCATCGCTGCTCACCAGTTCTTACAAAAAAGTCGTCAAATCAAAGCGAAATGTGGATCAAAAAAGATCAAAGACGTCGCGCAGAGTAATCCTACTATTCTTGTCTACATACGGTGCCTTCGAGCATATACTACTAGAGACTGGGTTTCGTGCTGCCGATATGAGACTATTGTGACAAAGAGGTAGAAGAATATTTGGAATAAGCTATCTTTTTCGCACAATTAGCTTAACTGGTTAATGGGATAAGGAGGTTGGCGAGAGAAAGAGAGAGAAGTATATTTGGAATATGCTATCTCTCTTGCGCCATTAGCTAAACTGGCTGGTTAGATGAAAAAGAGTATCTACTTACACATTGTCAGTAATATGTACAATGCTAATATTCACATTATAAAGAAGATCCACTGATGTATTAATTTATCATAGACTGGATGCATTTTTCTTACGAACGTCAATAATTATAAAAATATATTTTTCGATAAAAAATAAGAACATGTCGTGTTGTACTATAGTAGAAATACACTTTCTATTAGTACCTGATCAAAAATGTTTGATGGCTGATGCGCCTGATGCGCTGTCAATAGTTAGTGAATCTTTAAACAATCCCATTTACTTACCAACACCTAACTTCATCCTGATGACGTTAAAGTATCCAAAAATAGAACCAATATGTATAAAAACATAAAATATTCAGATAACCAATACAATAGAAACTTTTTAAAAGTAAAATATTAATTTTAAACGAGCTACATTATCTAGCACCAAAAATAAACATGTACTTACTATTATTGATGACTATTCTTTTTGCTGATCTGTGCAAAGACTTTTTAGCTAAAACTGGTGAACAAAGGTCTTAAACTTTGGTACTGTGATTCAGTCACCTCACCCCTGTTATTCTTTAATAAAAACTGTAAAGTTATGTTACATATTACCCCTGTTGTTCTTAATTTATGACCTCGTGATTCGTCTACTGGTCCATGTAGTGTTGCTTTTGTCCCTACATTCCTTATTTAGAATTTGGTATAGAAATTGTGAAATAAAAGAGTTAAATTCAACCAATTCTTTATTTGGAATAATAAAAATAACGTTTTTTATTATTTTTATTATTCCCAATAAAAATGAACTTTCAAGTAGTAAGGGTCGATACAATTAATTTAATTCTTTATTTATTACTTATATTTAAAATTCTATCTTTGAATGTATTTATTATAAAATTTTAAACCTTAATAGGAAAGAACTCATTTTGATGACACTTCCTTCCTCAAAACTATCCTATAAAATCGTTTCTTATTAAACTCATTTTGAGTTGTACTTATCTAATTAGTAGATTTATATCTACTATTCAGCTGGTTCGCATGTCATGACTTCGGGAAAATTTCAGTACAGTTTTTCGTTTTGGGCCCCCCTGACCTCAAAAACACCTTCCGTTAAAAAGTTATATATATATATATATATATATATATATATATATATATATATATATATATATATATATATATATATGTATAGTTCCGATATAACGAAATCTGTGGACACGATAGCGGTCGCATTTCTTAACGGATCGAAATGAAATTTGGTACAAAAATCAATCGTCCAAAAATCTCGGTCGAGTTCGTTAATGGGCCAAATCGGTAAGGCCGTTTGGGCGTGACATTAAATCAAAATGGAAAAAAATTCGTAACTTTTTTACTTCACCCTGTACAAAAAAATGTTAGAGGACTTTTTTGTTTGTCTTAAAAAGACCTACAACTTTTATCTAAAACATTTTTTTCTAAAACGTATACTTTTAATATATTCAATTAATATAAATCTACTGATGCGCCTGGCTTACCAAGGGCCATTTTTTTCTTTTTGTATTGTGTCTTTTAGGTATCCCTGATTTTACCATTCTGTTATGAATGTCTATATGTATTTTCTCATTAGCTTGTTTATATTCTTAAAGTTTAAGTAGATAACCAATTATGTTCCTTCAATGTTACCATTTTGCGGTTAAAAGGGAGTTCACTCTGTCGAATATAAAATATGTAACAGACTTTTCCTACAAACACAATTATCACGGTAGTATATACGTAATGTATTCATAGAGTAAAAGTCCTTCCTTCTTACACATCTGTTGCGAAACCCAACTGTTTCTTGAATAGAAATGGATAGAACCGATAATTAAAGTAATAATTCTAAGAAAACAAGTGATTTCGTTTTAAGCAGCCTGTTTACGATATAGAATTTGCACTGGGGTAGGATAGCTCTCACTCTTTGCGATAATTATAAAAAAAACGAATCTCTCTTTTTTATTTAAGCTTTATTTTATATTATGACAGTTTTCTCGATAAAATGTAACATTTTGAGTTATTTCCGAAAATTGTTTAAAAACATGCTTGTTTGCCGTTTAATTTGTGAACTTTTAGTTACAACTCCAAAAGTATTGACTTTTCGAAAAAAATTTAAAGAACGTTTTTGTCTTAAAAATTCACTATTTTTGCGATTACCATGTTTTTTTATAAATATTTTCCACCCCCAAGTTGGGGGTAACCACCCCCAGAGGAGAAGCACATATTGGCATAGGGTAGGTTTTTATTTTTGAGCTATTTGCTACCTACTGTCAAAATTTTAAACAAATCCATTCATATAAAAAGAATTGCTAGCAGGAAACCGTCGTATCCTGGACTAATAGTGTTAACTGTTAACACTCTGACTAAACATAAACCGTAAATCTGATTTAAACTCTTGTGCTTTTATAAATCAACTTCGGTAGCGGTGAAAATTTTGATCATTTGCAACATTTTTAGCATCCAAATTTGTCCGCCGAGAGAAGTTCCGAGTAGCTTCGGGATTTCGTCATAAATCATTTAAAAAAACTAGTGAGAGACTGTCGTATCTTATACTTGTTACTAGTATATATTTGACAGCCTTTTAATTTATTGTCAAGTTGTTTAATGGATACAGTAAAGTATAAATTATTTTTTTTTTAAACCGGATAGAAATTAATACTTTCCGGTTTATTTTTAGGTCAGAAAATCTCATTTTGTCGGACAAGGCCAGAAAATAAAAATGAGTCCAGTAAAAGCTTTGACCGGACGCATTTACAATAAAAAAGTTAGTCTAAGATAGCGGTCAATTCTATGGTAACCGAGTTTTGTATATATTTAAAACTATAAAATAACTTGACATATTTTGACGTTTAGTTGAAAACGTGAAATTTATTATAAAATGGATATTTAAAATGATGCATTTGATTGTGAATTAATGGAAGATGAAATTATACCAGATGAAATTGTTAAGGCGGCACCCCAAGCAAGGTTTGTTAAAAAAAATGTTAAAATTAGTTAATAAAGAGTTCTTGTTATAAAAATGTAAACTGAATAATATGAAGTTTATGGTACAACAATGCCCGTTTAAAAAAAAATATTGTACGTAATACGTCCCAAAAGGGCTTTTACTGGACTCGCAGGCTTGCATGGCTCGCCCTTCAATTTACCTACTCGTCCAGTAAAATACTATTAAACTACTATTAAATAGAAAGGAAAAATATCTGTAAACTTAAATTACTTTTCTTAAAGAAAATATTACATTAAGTTAAAAAACGAAGAAATCTCGCATTCTATTATAGCGTTTTAAATTCACAAATAATGTCGTAAAATGAAATAAATTTCGATATGCTTGGTAAAATTAATACATGACATTAAGATAGTATACACAAATTAATATCGTTACACTCCATCTATTACCCACGATGCCAATAAAACGGAGATGTTATGTGAGAGGATGTTTGTGCAACCACTTTTCCGATTTTAATATGGTTTTCAGTGATGGGTTTGTTTTTGTTTGGTGCTTATTTTTAGCTGGGTGTTACGGTTACAACTTACCAGGGGCCTCTGCAGTATACATTTGTTTGTTGTATGCAAACCAATTTCATCATTTATCATTCGATCCACTGGTCTGATTTTAATGCGGTTTTTAGTAAGTTATGATTAAATTGGCACATGTTCTGAAATACGCTTTATGGTATGAACTCAACAGTGGGCGCTGCAGCTAAAATATGTTTGTGTAAACCGATGTTACCATTTATCTCCAAAACACTGGTGCGATTTTAATGTGGTTGTCAGTGATTGGTTTTTATTTGATTGGTTCATTTTTCAGCTAGTTGTTACGGTAACAACTTACCACGAGGTGCTGCAGTAAACGTTTGTTTGTTTTGTGCAAACCTATATTACCATTTATCTTTCGAACCACTGGTCCGATTTTAATGCGGTTTTCAGTGATGGATTTTGATTTGATTGGTAGACGTTCATAAATACATTTAACGGTAACAACTTAACTGAGGGTGCTGCAGTAAAAATTTGGTTATGAAATCCAATGTTAGGGGTTTGGTGCATGTTCTTAAGTAACCAAAACTAGTCCGATTTATGGTTTATAATAATAAGTTTGTGATTGCTTAGTTAGGATTCTATACTATGTCTTACGGTGGTAAATCACTAATAGATTTAACGCATTGGCATTTTGTTTCTTTAGTTGAAAATGTCTTTTCTACTATATTTTTTTTCAATAACGACTATTTTAGAGGTGCTTCAATATTCTTTTGAACATAACTGTCAGATTTTATTATTTTCATTTTACGTAATGATACCGATTTGAGTTACCTACAATAAAGACCTCAACAAAGTTGAGTTGTAAACACTCATTATAATTATCGATTAATATATTTAAATGGACTAAACTTAGAATAAAAACATAATTATTTTTTTTAAAACCCACTACGGTTAAAATGTAATTGAAAAAGTATAAACTAATTTAAAAATCGTCGTCTAAAATAATTTATGTGACTAGAGATAATTAACTATTAACCTAAAAAGCTTTTAGACAATTTGATTTGATCTCTTACATAATAGGACATATGAACAACAAAGTATCCGCTTTCATAAAGCTTCCCTACTTTCTTATTGTGTTCTCGAAAATGTAGCTGTAGGAATAGCATAGACATTTAAGTCTCTATTTACCTAATAAGAAACTCAAGAAAATCTCTCGAGTGCTGTCAACAGTATTTTAACATAAATATAAATAAGCATAGCAATAAAATATCTTCAAAATATTCACGTTACTATAAAACTTCAAAACTTATTTATTTAATAGTAGGTAGGCCCGACGGATTTTCTTGCGTTTTTTATAAGTTCGTAGAGCGTTAAATAAATACCTATGTAATTGCACAATCTACATCTTCGAAAACCAACTAAATATACTTTCGTTCATATATAATTTTGTGCTTTTTTACATTTATATTTCAGTACAGCAAAAAATGCCAACAAACGGTAACGCTTTTCAGTATTGTATTTTTATTTAATATTGAAATTTTATTTTGTGGTAATATGGCGTATTGAAGACCTTTTAAAAATGTCCTAGAAGGTATTTAATAAAATACAAATTTAATTTAGTTTTTAAATAAGTATTTTGCTATAGATCCTGTAAGAGATTAAATTTTATCTGAAAGTTAAGTAGAGGATGAAGAAGATACTACCAATAAATGTGGAAGCCAATCTCTGCTTAAATGATTTTTCGAAACATGTTGAAAATTATGGTTCAAATTTTGGTGTCATAGAGCGACTCCACATATTAACAAAAATTTCTAAGCCATCGATAAAGAAAGTGGAATCTAGGCAAAAATGTTATCCACTAAAAAAGAGAACATGATCTCTTATTAAACAAGATCATGGCATGATGGAAAATTTTATTCTAGACTAGTTGTACTCACAACGTCGTTCGCGTGGCGTGTGATTGTTGTATAAAAATTTCTTACCCCACCCCATTTAAGGAATGGGAGAGAAATTTTTATACACCAGATGTTAAGTTGAAAGAAGACAAATACATCTGTGTAAACCGCATTCGAATCGGATCAGTAGTTTTTATGTGATGCGCGCACAAACATACAGACAGACAGACAAAAAAATCTAACCACATTTTTGGGTTCCATTTCTATGTACCCGCGACGTCGTTCGCGTGGCGTGTTAAGGAAGTTTTATACACCAGATGTTAAGTTGAAAGAAGACAAATACGTCTTTGAAAACCGCATTCGAATAGGATCAGTAGTTTTCATGTGATGCGCGCACAAACATATAGGTACATTTCTACAGTTTTATTATATGTATAGATATAGATAGATATTTTAGAAATATATACCGTCTTTTTAAGTGATCAAACATCATTAGGTACCGAACCTTGAATAAAAGATAATAATCGGTTATGGAATCGCAAAGAATCATTATGGCCCGTAGTGTGTACTTAAACGAAATCGATAACGCACATCAGGAAGGAAAGTTCATAGTTTATCTTGATGAAACTTGGTACGACACTCACGACAATTTGAAGAAAGGATTCCACTCAACACAGGAAAACTATTTAACATGTCGGAAATAAGAATGGTTGGGTGCCAAATTGTATGCTGCTTTTGGCAAAAAATAGTTCTTTAGCATATTATCATTAATACATGATATCTGCCTTATTCGAAAAATGGTTTGAAGAGCAACTGTTACCAAATTTACCTCAAAATTTAGTCAAAGTGATGTACAATGCTCCTAACCATTCACGAAAGACTGGAGAAATTTCGAAAGCCAAATGACGAAAAAATGTGATTTCTTCGTACCTAGATAGCGTAGGGGAAGCTTATTCCTCAAAATCTTTGTAAAAGGATTTGCTTCTTATGTTAAAATCTTTAAATGTTAAACCAAGTTATGTTGTCAATGGCAAAGCTGAGCAATATGGACATAATGTAATTCGTTTACCACCTTATTATCGAGTTGATTTGGAGCAACATCACAAGAAGTGTTAGAAAGAAAAAAAAGGGTGTGGCAGTCAGTGGGACTACTTCTATGCACGCGCCCGGGTTTAGACATTTCTATGGGGATGATTTAGCAAAATCAGTATATGCTTGAAGGGTGGACCTACTATACTATAAATTCAAACTTCCGTGTTCATTTAATAGGTTAAACTCCAATGTACAGTCAAAAAAAATTCTCATCGTATAATAAAACTCTCCATCTCCAATAGTATGTTACAAAATATTGCTTATCGATTAAAATCTACAAATATTTATTGCGAAAATATATATCGTGTGTACATAAAACTAAAAACTGTATAAAGTATAATGTTAATCACTGCTCCAACATGTGCAGTGTCAAATATTTTGACTAGTGTATAGGTTAGCAACAGAGAGATAGAAGAAAGGTAGTGATATTAAAAATAGCATTGAATAGCAAAACTTTAAGAAGAAGTCACGTAGGTAGTGTATTTGTTGACCATTTGCACCAGGTATTCATGCCAATTCATAAAAGTTAATCACGAAAATTCCCGAAGAAGTAACCTATACGCATATATAATGCAATGAATGACAGAATATTTATAATCATTTTGTGGAAATAATGTTTATAAAACTCATTATAATTTCCCAAAAAGTTAACTGAAATACATTTTTAAAAACTCTGTTTATGCAGCAATTATCCTGAAAAGCATAGTGCTGGATATAATATAATCTATACTGCAACCATATGACAATAATTTAGACTCCAATACAATCGGGTTTTCGGAATTCTGCCACATACTCCAGGTAACAAAAAATTGATGTCTGGACACTGTCACGGATTGCAGTATTAGAGATTAGGTTCCTAAATCATTAGGGGGTCTCTACGTCCAATCAATCAAATTAAAACACTGTATACTCAGAGATGAAATTTTCAACCCAAAAAATAAGCTCTCCCCCAATATATTTATATATTGCATTGTAAATACTTAATTCAAAGTCTACAACAATCTCATTTGGCTTGCATGAAATATTAACTGAACCCGCATGAATATTTTGTCTTATTTGATTAATATCTTCTGAGTTCTCCGCGAAATTATTTGATTGCAATTCTTGAATTATTAATTTTGATGGTTTCTTAGCTTGATCACAAATTGCTTTCCTTTTTACACTATTACTTCATGCATTTCTTGCACGTTTATTTTCAAAACCATGATTGTGTTTTCCTTTGACATCTAATATGTTAACTTACGTGACAGAATAATAAAATAATCTGTCAAACACAATGTGATACGTCACTATAATACAATAATATTAGCTCAGACTGTTTTTTGTATATCTATTTCTTTTCAGTGTACCTACTAAATGTTTAAACGGTATACAAAGGACTTATAGTTAAGACTAATAACATGTGGTAAATATTTCATCTTTGTTGTTCCGACCAATATACCTTATATGTGTTTCTGTCTTTCTTACTCACACTATTACATATGTAATGATTTTCATTTAACCCTTGATTGATACAATAGACAATGGCCGCGAAAGCCTTTTACAGATTGTTCTTAAACTGCCGATGTCCATTTTGGTTCAAAGTTCAAGAAGAAATGTGACATTTTGCCATACACAATCAGTATATTCAATTTTAATACGTTTAATTTTTAAATTTTTTATTTTATGTTTCGATCAGTTTTTCTATTAAACAATATTTATTTTCAATACTTTTTGTACATCAAATGTAGTTGTACTTAACATAGTAAACATTTTTTTATAACTGACCGGTTGCAAGTATCAGCTCAGCGGTCCGAGTTAAAAAAAATAAAAAAAAATTTTAGTGGTGACCTTCCGAATTATCCGTTAAAAAATTACGAGACAAAAAAATTTTACCGATTTCTAACTGTTCTTAAACTGCCAATGTCCATTTTGGTTCAAAATGTAAGAAGAAATGTGAGATTTTGCCATACACAATCAATATATTCAATTTTAATATGTTTAATTTTTAAATTTTTTATTTTATGTTTCGTGTTTTAAAAAGCACTTAATTAGCACTTAATTTAAAGATTATTCAATCCTAGTTTTTTGTTTTTTTTATTATGGGTCAGCTAGGTTGTTAAAGGCTGGCGGTCCCATGGTTTTTCGTAAATATTTCAAAAACGGTTAGTGCACCTAATTTTTGATTTGCGCACCTAAATAGCACCTAAAAAGCACCTAATTTTGATATAAATTTTGATAAATTTCTCCACTTTGGGTCAGCCACCTTTATGGGGGTACAGATATAACTTTTTAAGCTTTTTTAGGTTTTCACATTTATATTTTGTATTTGGTATTAGCCGAAAATTTCCACTTAGTTTTGAAATAACAGTAACAGTTACTAGTTTTCAATTTTATTTGTTTTGTTTTTTTTTATCAAAATTTACTTTTGCTTGAAACTGAACCAATTTTCAAATCACTTTTTCTACTCCGATTAGAAAATATGTAAACTGAGTATATCAACTATGTCTTTAGACGTCGAAAAACATTTTATTTTTGCTGTAATATAAAGAAATCATTGTTTAAAAAGTATTGGGATGATACGGCGAATGACCCATCAATACGTTGTTTTGAATGTTAAAAAATTCACATG
Source organism: Altica lythri (assembly GCA_964028335.1). Taxonomy (NCBI): domain Eukaryota; kingdom Metazoa; phylum Arthropoda; class Insecta; order Coleoptera; family Chrysomelidae; genus Altica; species Altica lythri. The sequence goes on along the minus strand of OZ034806.1, from coordinate 41,377,314 downwards.
TTTGAGCAAATGCATTAGTGCTTGCATTGTAGTGTTAAAAAATAATTTGCTTTAGGTGGTATTCCGTTCAGAATTCTACGTTGCACTAATAACATAGTCACGATCAATCGAGGTATGCTAACCGTTTAGATAGATCGATATTCATTGGGTTGGCTGTTAGCCTGTATCACTGCAACCTTTACTAATCTATTGTGAACACTCATCATCCATAGGAGATGATTACAACACCTTGTCCAGCTCTGCGCTTTTAATGAGACTTGGCAGTGGCTTCTCCACGTAACTTGGGGCTGCCGGTTATTCCTCTTCTAATACTAGATACTGCGTCCTTACAAGGCCTTCACATTTTCCTCCTCCTCTTCATCTGCTAAGGCAATAAGTCTGACACTGTTTCGCCTTTGTGATAACAGCCTTGAAGTAAATTTCGCCAGTGACCTTTTATTATAAATACTTTGGCCTGTGGCTTGCCCGGTGAATTTTCCCACCACTCCTGGGCCTTCTCTAGCCTCCATTTCTAAATGACTGCCTTTCTAAACGTGTTAGTAACTCTGATGAATGGTTTTGGGCCAATCTAAGGAATATTAGCTTCGGCTGACCTCAATTCATCAGCCTTCTCTTTGCTCAAAACTCTGAATGTCCTGGTACCCAAGCCAGTGTCAAAAAAAAAGCATTGTGTGGTTTTATGAAACCACGGTAAAAGTGAAACTTTTTTTACACTATAGACATTTAACTAAAAATTTTTCGAATCATATTCCATTAAGGGTATAAAAATCGCTTTATCAAATCAAAATCGAAATCAAAATCAAAATCAAAATCAAAATCGAAAGCGAAATCGAAATCAAAATCAAAATCGAAATCGAAATCAAAATCGAAATCGAAATCGAAATCGAAATCAAAATCGAAATCAAAATCGAAATCAAAATCGAAATCGAAATCAAAATGATCGAAATCGAAATCAAAATGAAAAGGTATGTGTGCGATTCACACACGATAGAAGTGAAAACTTCAGTAAATCGACAAAAGAATGAAATGAATATATATATATATATATAACAAGGGTAGGTTAATTATAAAGTTTATTTGTTTAAAAATGAAAGTGTTTTGATTAATTTTAAAAGATTTTATTTAATATATGTTACATAATTTATTGCTCAAGTTCCATATTTTCAGTTTCAAAAATTATTATTTACGACTGTAATATTTTTAAAACGTTACATGTCGTAGATACTTACGCAGTCGAAGTTCGTATTAATACGAATAGTAGGATTGTTTTCATTAGCAGATCTGCTCACTCCCGTACATTTTTGTATTAAACTATAGGCGCCGCCTACTTTATACTTTATACCTACTCGGCGTTCGACCGACATGCGACATGCACTTAAAACGATCTAATAAAAGTTTCACTTTAAAAAATGATATCTTCAAAAACCTACTAATTACAAATTAAAGAATACTTTTGAATCGCTTACGTTTTTTATGGTATCAAATAAAAAACAATTACAAAAAATATCAAAAGCTAACTAAAATAACACTTTTCAACAGTTACCTACAGTAAGTGTACGTAAATTTTGTTTCTTATCTAGACTGCTATCGCGTCATGTATATAATTTTTGTTATCATATTTTATCTCATTTGCATGTATACGATAACTTTCTCCAACTACATACCACTCGTTCTCTCCTTCGTAAATTTAATATATATCCCTCATATCTTTTTCTAAAGTCGCTCGCTTTGTAATAGAAACATGCGTCGTTTAGAATATGAAATATGAAAACTTTTATACTAAATGAAATGGAAAATTGGTTTTATAAAAAAGAACCAATCCTACATATTAAATGGTAAGTAACTGGAGAGAAATTTGTCAAACCATACCAAATTCTAAGAAATCAATTTGTAAATCAAATAATTTGATAAGGTTTTTCTAAAATATCTTAAACCTAATCGGTTACTTAAAATTTCCCTGTAGACTAAAAATTTTGTTTTGTATTGAAACACTTATGGGGACTTTAACACAATTTATTTACCAAAATTGTCACGGGTACACAAGAACTCTGTTGGAAAACGTCTAAACAGTTTTACAATAACAATGAACTCTCCTTAACTGCTCATAAGTACATCCACTTATATAGAAAAAACTAGTATTCTAGTGTTTGCGAGAACACGATCTGACCTAATAACTACATCTAGAAGATTCCGGAATAGACAACCTAAAAATCAGCCTTTTAAGTTAAAGGTCTTTTTCTTATGAAGTTATTCCGTTACAGTATTTTACAGAAAACAGGCAATTTATGGATAGAGTTGCATAGAAATGTTGTAATAGTTATTATCCTAACAAGTGCGGAAAGTTATACTTTCCCGCACGCGAACTGTAGATGCCCGAACGACGCGAAGCGGAGTTCGGGCAAGCAGTTTAAGTGCGGGAAAGTTAATTTCCGCAAGTGTTAGGATCAATACTTTATACAACTACTGCTCTGGAAGTAGAATTTAAGAGGAATATAACAAATATTTTTTTCTTTTGACACATCTGGCAATAAATTTGTTGTTGCATTTTTAGCTGATTCAACTAGTTCAGGTGGAGTTAAACATCTTCTTAAATCGACCATTATTTTAAATAGTACACTTTTTTTAATTACCTACACTTTCTTTTTGCGTTTAATACAGTTGCGTTGTGACATAAATTAAAAAGGGTTAGGACTGATCGAGTAGTCTCTCTAGTCAAATAAAAACGACAGATAGTTTAGGCGGAATCCGTGTAGTTATGTGGTCATAACCAAACATGTGCGTTTATGAAATACATATAGTCAAGTATGCGACTATTGGCTATGCGCACGACACTAGAGGCTTCTTGCGGCCAAATCACGAAGCTCAACTGCAGGACCGCTAACGCAGGGTTTAAATAGAAAAAAAAATTTGAAATACAATTTAATTAAATATTTAAAATATTTCATAGTGTTTTTAAATATTTTTCTGCCCATCTTCGTATCTTAATTCATTACGGGGTAAAAAAGTAAGTATATACAATGTATTAAGATTAGTTAATCCATTAAAGTTATTAGAATTTAAGGTTATACACAGTTTAATATATTAAAGAAAAATCTTTTTAAATTCTAAAAAGTGTAAATAAGTTACTGAAAATCAGTAACAAAGATTACAATTTAACTAATACATAATAAAAATTAATAAATGTTTAAATAATTATATTTATTTAAATGCTTTTTATGTCTGTTCCAACAGATATTATCTCTAGAAGCTTTTTCCATTGTAACATACTTTTTATTGAACCACTATATCAGTTCGGGTCTGGAGATCACACTTTTCACTTTCAAGAGATTTATAAATACAGCAAATAGAAGATTCTCTAAAAAACATCTGATTTTTCGTTGTTTTCATCGATTATGTAAGCTTGAGAAGCTTTTTCTAAACAAGAACTTGCGCTTCTTTTATAATATTCTTCGTTGTCAATAAATTCATCGTTAGTTACTTCGCAATAAGGGTCCCCTTAGTATTAGTAGATTGTTCTGTAGAAGAAACCTTTTGTACTTGTTAACTGGGTAGAACAGATTTTTTGTTTCCAATAAAATGGTCGCCACAAATTATATAGCTGGGTGTTGGTGAGCAAGAAGATTTCTCACCACTAAAAAAATATTTTAGCATTTACTTTTACTACATTTATCCACATGTTTGTTTTTTAATTCATTCTGATATCACCTGTATAAAAGTAAACATATTTAGGTATTATAAAGGTTATACTTACTTTTGTATTTTTACTTCAGATATCTATTTATGGCGTTCTTCTGGTCTTTTTATTTTCGTAGGGAATGTAAAAAATGTGCTTTTAGTATTTTTACTGTTATTTGGGCAAAAACGAATGCAACAAACACTATGACCCATATTTTTTATTAAAAACACATACAATCATATGTAAATTGGTCCTGCAGTTGAACTTTGCGTTAGATCCGCCGCGAGCGCTAAGATCAGGCGACGTGGGTCACGTGGTTACGTGCACATAGCGAATTGTGTACTTCGGAGATGACATACTGCGCTCGAAAAGTCAACTTCCAGAGCATGCGTTGTATAAAGATAATTAGCTTACTCGCAATTCTTAACTTAACAATTCAAAATACTACCCACGTACATTCTTTCACGGTGCAGTCTAGTATCAACGTATTAAACACCTCTTTGTTATTCCATTATAGGTACCTATATCAATTGCAAAAATATACCGTAGAATTAAAAACTATACTGAAATTGCTGCAGTTTTATGTATATAATTAGTTTCTAGTAAACATTATTTTAATTTTAGGAAAATAAAAGGAAAATTCTCTATGAATCTTTGTTTTTGGTCTATATAATATATTCATTACTGCCTACCGACACAATTACGTGGGTAGATATTTATGTATCGTAACCTGCATTACAATGAATTATATAAAACACCTCTCTCTGAGAATTGATTACTATAAGACACCTAAAGCAGGATGTAAATATACATTTCATTAATTTTACTTTACCTTGTTTATTTTTTCAGTATGTATCTTTATTAAGGCCGCCTTTGACTGACAGTTCTGCACCTGGAGCAGAGGTTATCGATAAAATGGAATGGAAACAGGTAAAATCATTTAAGTAAATTTACTTTAGAATTAGAATATGGGATACGATAACAAATATTTGTAATACTTATTATCATTATTGTATTTAAATACGATGTTGTTTATAAGGTTCCAATCTTAAAAAAATAGCTTCTTCATGAAGGATATAGGTACACGGGAAATGAAACCTTACAAAAAAATAGTAACCCACAGAAAAAAAAATATTTGGTTAAAAATTCTTACCTTATATTCTTTGAAAGTACTGTCAAAATAAAGCAAAGAACATAAATAAAATAAATAAAATTGTTTTTTACTATTTTTTTTTCTGTGTCTGCTCATCTCCGGAACTTTGGACCTATTTCGACGGAACTTTTACTGACAGAAAGCTGATGTAATAAAGAGTAGATTAGGATACTTCTTATTTTAGAATCATTTACAAAGGCTGGCAGCGGGCTATTGCTAACATTTGTGCCTTCAAAAATTCGTTGAAAAAATTATTTTTAGTATTTACATCATACTTTTTACATCGCAAAAAGTCACGGACAGAGCTAGTTCTTCGATGTTAATTTTTTAACCACCGACGCAAAAAGAGGGGTTTTGTAAGTTTGATGTGTCTCTGTGTGTCTGTCTGTCGCGTCATAGCTTCTGAACGAATAAAGCGATTTATATTTAGTTTTTTTATATTAAAGGTGACTTATGTGCGAGTGTTTTGTAAAAGATTAGTCAAACAATTCTAAATTGACATTCCCAGATAGCATGCAAACTTGGGGCAAGTTTGATTTTTCTTTGCTTCTTAATTGCTGTGTCAAATATGACGAGACAAGTTTGTGACAAAATCTCTGTAATATTGTTATGTTAAATATGAACTTTCAAGTTTGCGACAATATTGCTTGAATATTGTTGACAAAGATAATAGGTCAAGTATGTAGCAACATTGCTGCAACGTTATCACTGCACCCACGCGCGCAAGTGACGCGGGCGCCATCTGCTGACTGAACTTGACATGCTGCTAACTGAACATCACAAATAACATATTACTGAGTTGACTACGTGATGCGGTTAGAATATATTTTTACTTCTAGTTTTTTAACTTAGATTGTAACGATTATGATGTCTTGTTGGTGTGTTAATTACGACCTACTAAGCTGAAACTTCTACAATTAACAATGTTCAGCTTAAACCCGATTAGCTTGTGCTTGTGAATAGCGTCTTTTTTGCTTTCGAGTAGTTGAGGTAAGTTTATTATATATTTTTTGTAGTTTCTTGCTGTGTTCACACATTCACTATCAAAAATAAAAAGTCCCTGGTTATTGATATTCACAGCCATATGGGATTTTAATTAATGTATCTTGTTTAAATTAGAAGATATTTCACGGATAGGTACACATCGCGGTTTTGCAAAGACTCCGAAATGTCAGGATCAAATATAATTAAAAACTGCGATGTATATCCGTGAAAAATCTTTTAATTGAAATTGGTATATAGTCATCACCAAACCATGATAATACAATGTCTTAAGTTGTATAACCTCAAACTTTTTTTGTCACAGTGATGGTGCACAGATAGATAGGTATTTACTTGAACTATGGAGGGACCCTCCATAACTTGAACATTAACTCCTTTAGTTTTAAGACTTTATAACAATTTGTTTGTTTGTTTCAGAGCTGTTAGACAAACAAAAGCATCGGAATCTGAAACTAGCGAATATAATCTGGGTGCTATTGCCAACGACGAATAATTCTAGACAATAATTTTAATTTGATGCTTCAACTAACGTTTTGATTTATTACTGATGACTAAAGTGATTAATAAATAAGTTATATGATTATAAATTGGTTTTATTCTGATGTGGTTTCAAACCGAACAGCCTGGATAAAAAATAATATTTCCGTAACAAGGTTACGGCAAGTTTGTCGTAACAAGGTTAGGACAAGTTTGCCATAACAAAGTTGTTGTAATCTTTGTAAAACAAACTTGCATGCAAGTTTGTCACACTGAAACTAGAAAGTTTGATTGAAACTTGCTGCAAGTTTGTAAACTTGCCACGGCAAACTTGAAGCAAGCCTTCTTTTTTGATGTATCAAACTTATTGCAAGTCTGAAACAAGTTTATATTGTTATCTGGGTTGTGACTCTTAGCAATCCTAAGTATTCTTAAAATGATTTTATTCGGTGCATAAAATCTATAGAGTGAAACGAAATATTAAATAACTTAAATATTCTGGTCCTTCTGTTTATATTAAAATTGACTAGCTTTAACAGATCAGGACAGCAAACTGTACCATTCAACAAGTTATTAAGAACATTTTCTTAGTTTACTTATTCCAGTAAATTGTAGGTATATTTTTAGCATGTAAAATGTCACTATAAAAATATTTTTATACTTAAATGTAAAATTGTTCTGTGAAAAATGGAAACTGGAAAAATAGTTCTCTAAAAGCCACTTTACAAGAAAAAATAACGATAAATATTCTCATTAAAAGTCAAATAATGACAGTTATATAACAATATATCTCCCCTAAAGATTTCGAGGAGTACTAATAATTAAAACAATAACAGAAAAAGTCTATATAGAGATACATCTACTGCATTTATTTATTTGTAGGTGTTTGATATTCTGTGGTCGGATCCTCAAGAGACCAAAGGCTGTATTCCGAATAGTCTTCGAGGTGCGGGTACATATTTTGGACCAGATGTAACTAAAAAGTTTCTTGCTGAAAACAAGTTACAGTATATTATAAGATCCCATGAATGTAAGCCTGATGGTTATGAAGTGTGTCACAACAATTCAGTAAGTATTAAATATTATGTACATTAAAATACAGTGAAACTAGTGCAGGTGACATTTTTTTCAAAAAATATTTAAAATTTTAGATTAAGTTTTAAAATTATATAACAAACATTTGTAATTTAAAGTGTTAACGCTCCGTTTAATTATTACAAAATACAAATAAAATTGTAAACTAAAGTGGGAGCTGAATTGTTTTATCACCACTTGAACTGTTTACTATTTAAAAAAATCGTTAATTTTTATATAACCTTTATATTATGGTCTATTCAAGATTTATATTTTATTGTTATCCAATTTATGTGATCGATTTTAATTAATATAAGAGAACAATAATTACAGATAAATGCCAAGATTTAGTATTTCGCCCTGCGTTAATTCCTAACATAAATAACTTTAATAGGTAATTGCGAGATTTCTAAAATTTATGTTTTATCAAAAACGACTTTAATAAACAATCGATTTATAGGTTTCATTAAAACTTACCTTGGAACATTTAATAACATTGTTTCCATTGGATTATCGGTCACTCATAGAGTAGCCGGATCGTATGAACTTCGAAAAACTGTAAGATCACACGAACGTACAAAACAAGCCAAAACGAAAGAAAAAATAAGCATGTTGTTAAGAATATTCTAAAAAAAGGTCTAATAATAATAAAAAAAAGAAATAGGATATAAACTAAGATAAAATATTAAATATTATTTTTTTAATGTTTAATTAACACAATTTCACTACGAATGTTATATTTTGGTATAGATAGGTACACGATTTTAATTGTTAACATCATTCTGTCAAAAGTTCTGTAAGATTGATAGCCACACACTTACCGTTTATTTCTTAGGTTTAAAATTTTGAAAGATATTTTATAAGTAAACTCGTTAAATGAAAAATTTAAGATTTTAGATAACAACTATAAACGATAATAACAAAAAATACCAATTACAAGGAGGACAAGTTTAGTCTGCTCATTTACAAAAAGTTAGGAAACGAGCTAAACAGCTGTTACTGCGGCGTAACTACAAAGATAGACATAAAGTGGAATCACAAAACAAAAAAAAATACAAAAAGTAAATCGACATAAAACAAAATGGTGTATTGGTTAAACTAATACTAACAAAGCGGCCAAATGCGAGTCAGACTCGTCCATGAAGAGTTTCGTAGTCGCAAGTAACAATATAAAAGTTCTTGTAGTTCGTTGTAACTTTGATCGATGTTTTAATAAAAACTACTTACTAGATCTCGCTCCAACCAATTTTCGGTGAAAGTTTACTTGGTAATGTACATCATATATATTTTATTAGTTTTATCATTCTCTTTAGTCTAAAAGTTACTGGGGAGGACACACATTTTACCCCCAAATTGTTTTTTCTATTTTTGTGTTAAATCTTAAGACGGTTCACAGAATACATCTACTTACCAAGTTTCAACAGTATGGTTCCTAAAGTTTCGGAAAAAAGTGGCTGTGAAATCCGGTACGGACAGACAGACAGAGATATCGAATCTATAAGGGTTCCGTTTTTTTTTTTCATTTGACTACGGAACCCTAAAAAGGATGTGTCATACATAAAGTAAATAAAAAAATTATTAAAGATTGAATCCTAAAAGAATTTAACGAAAACAAAACTATAATCAATTTAGTGAGCAAATTACCTAGTTCTTTACTTTCAGTTTATTATGAAAAAAATCTTTTTTTTAGAAATGCAAAAAAAATAATTATAGAAACAAAGCTAATTTTATGATTAATACAGAAATAATTTTACAGGATGTTGCATCAATAATTACTACAAAAAAACTATTTAGTACTTTACGGCACACTTTTAGTTGACCATATACCTGGATTGAAACCCCGCAGGTTTTTTTCTCAGGGGTGTGTTTTACTTATTCACTTCGCTCAGAAAACAGTGGTTGCTTAGTAACTGGTACAGGATGATTGCCGTGATTCTTAGCACAAAGCCATAAAAAAGTTTACCAAACTTAATGCTATATAGTGGAGATTTCACGTTATTTACGGAGCATTAAATGAATTTAATAACTACTGTATCTACGTTAGCCATATTAAAACACAAACAAACTAAGACAAACACCAGTACGTATCTGTAAAGTTACACTCCTTACGATGTGGATTTAAGCCACCTCTCTGTCAGGAAAGATAAGATATGATTAGATATATAATTCGATCGAACTATCCATATATGTGCCAGAAAAAACTAGAAAGAAGAATTAGCATAGCAACAGATGTAATCACCTGGCCAACGCAACGGTCGCCGAGCGCTTATAGATTCTCAGGAATCTGTTCTCGTAGTTGCAACGGTTTTTGCTACATACTACGTAAAAACAACGTGAGTATTTTCTCAGAAACAAAAGGAGAGAGGTTGCTAACGCTTAAGGACGAGAATTCTATAAATAAGCCTAATAATAACCCCTATATGAATGGAGACAGGAAATGTGCAGATAAAACTTAGTTTCTTGAAACGATAGAACATTAGAAATTCGAAAAACGTTGTTCTGTACCTAAAAATAGGAATGAAGATACAGTGTGAAGTAAAAACATTACAACATTAATCATTTTTTTAACAAATTTTTAGATCCAATATATTACGTTATGTTATTTTTATTTAAACATATATTCAGTTAAATAATACTTTTGAGCGTTAATAAAACTGTAATAAAAAAAATTAAAAACAAACTTTTATTAAATATGCATGAACTAAAAAGCCAAAAAAAAATAAAAACCTATTTCATGTATGTATGTATATAGTAGGTATACCCAACTTTCGAAATAACATCGTCATCATAATATAGGCGTAGGTACGTACATAGGCGAATTCTAAAGACGTAGGTACATAGATATAGATATTTTCAAAATATAAAATATATATAAATTTTAAAAGCTTGAGGCACCGATTTATTGTAAACTTTATAATCGATAGCACTTATATCGTTTTCGTCACGTTATCCGATATTACATTACCGTGCTCAGTGCCTCAAGGTTTTAAAATGTATATATATTATATATTTTATATTTTGAAAATATCTATATCTTTAGAACTTGCCTATGTACGTACGCCTATATTATGATGACGATAAGTTACCAAGAGAAGTGTTATTTTATGACTACATACATACATGAAAAATGTTTTTAAATTTATTTTTTGCTTTTTAGTTCATGCTTTTTTAATAAAAGCTTGTTTTTAATTTTTTTTATTATTTTTAACTCCTTAGTTTTGTCTCAATCTACACATTTCTGATATTGCATCAGAATTGCAAGGTGTTTTTCCTGTTAATTCAGTTTGTCACTAAAAATTGTCACTATTTGAAGAGTGCTTGGCCAGACGATTCCAACGAGCCCAAACTCGAGAGGGATACGTAGTATCATCTCTGAGATGCTATGGCCACCTTCCAGCTCCATCATCATATCAGCTTTCTGACATCATAATATTGCATTTTCACCCAATTTACATGTCTCTGCATTATTTCAAATTAATCGGAAATCGATAAGTGGCGCAAATTTTGCTTCCAAGATTTCACCCGTACAAAATAACGAACACTGCAAGTCAAATAAAAGCTTGTAAAAATAGCTAGATATGTCTCTTCTCTTCACTCATTCCAGGTGTGACACATCTCGTTTTTTAAGCTGTATTTAATCATGGTAATATACAGTATAATAAGAAAACACATTAAAGATCTCTGATTCAGCTATAGAATAGTTTTATAATAGGTAATAATTGCAATTTTTTATATAATCTCAATATACCTTCATTTAGTAAACTTATTTTCTATTATTTCAAACTATTGAAAATTTTTTTGTCTAAAGTTTAAAGATAAGTACAATTTAAAATATCTATACTACTAAAACCATCATTTAAGGCAATAAGAACAAAGTTAGAGGATTAAAAGTTTTCTTAACAAAAGCCTGTGATATATTCAAGTTCAGAGTCCAATACTGCTACGTGATTTTCATGAGAAATTTAATCTTCGGGTTTCTAAATGTTGTAATGCCTTACACATAAGCCTTCCCAAAGCTGTTTTTAGTATGCCGTAAACGATAATTAATTTCATTATGGCTAGAATATTATATTTGCACACCAAGTTTGAGAAATTGTGAACAAATCATAAAATACTTAATCTTAAGTATTTTCTATAAGTGCTTAAATTTCATTATTTATGTGCCACATATAGAATAAGATATACTTAATTATTATTATCTATGAAATTGTATCACTTATCGTCAATCGAGAAGCTTTTAGGCGTTTAAATGTATTTTTTTTTACTTTTGATATATTAATGTTAATATTTTGTTTAAAATTGTTTGAAATTTAAAATGGTCTAGTTCAGAGATAATGGTGAGTGTGGATGAAAGAGCCAGTATTTTAAAATATCTAAAAAGTATCTAAAATTTACTGTATATTAATAAAAAATGTATTGATACTTAAACTTTTTTTTTAAACTTAACATATCAGAAATAGGAATTTAAAAAACCATACATGTAACAAAGTTAAATCTTAGTTTCAAAAAAAAAAGTAAGAAATCGACTCTTTCAAAACATATTGTAATTGAAGTAGTCATCGAATGTCCTGAAAAGTTGGTTACCATTTACACCAACATGTGTGTCTAATTATACATTGAACATACAAAATTTCAAGACGAAGTAGAACTAAAGTAATTTTGGACATGATAACTAAATATCAGCCTGGATTTGGTTTCCGAACCCAATTGACATGTCAGATGGAAAGAAACTATATTAGCTCTAACCTGAACTCATTATTTAGTCAGACCTAAATCAATATCTTAAAGCTAGGTAATCTTTAATCAGTCTCAAGTTACTACTACTATAGAACACAAAATAAAGAGAACAATAGTTAAAAATAAAAAATAAAATGATAACAGTTAAAACAAAAGTCATTAAAATCACCTTTCTGTTTACATGAGTCCTGTGCCAACTTTTCACAGGTTTTACATTTTAACCATTCTTCCTTAAAACATATAATGTATGACTGCTTTGCTTTTTCTGAAATCAGAAGATCCGTGTTGGGCGAGTACTGGCTTACACCAGCCGATGTCAGGGAGATCCCCCTCGGGAGCCTCATCACCTATTTAAACTGCTCGCCAAAAAAATCGGGACAAGCAATTTTTAGCACCATATTTAACTTGTAGTAACTTTTGAAATAAAAAAAATTTTTAGCTGTGGAATTCGGTATCCTAAAGCCCATTTCGTCTAGATGACATGGCGAAAAATGATTTTTAAAAAATAATCAAATGTTCATGGTATTAAAATCTGAAACACCCTGTATAATGAAACAGTCAGTTTTGTTTGATTACCCTGTATGCAAAAATCATTAGGTAGTAATTAATTTAAAATTTCCAGATTACATAAAAAAATCCGCCAAAAACACATTTTAGGACAATGGATTTGCCTGGTAGCGTATCTGTGGCGAAAAGGCACTAATCGAAAAAGTAAAAAAACGGTTTAGAGGTATTGACCGAAACTGCATCTTGACCAAGTTTCAAACCAAACAACAACGTACAGCCCAATTGTCATAGCTTAAAACGAACAATAGCCATATTTTGTGCAATTTTATCTTTACTTTTTGTTGACCCCTGTATTTTATAGAAATGGCCATTTACAAATAAAGCGGTTAGATAATAAAAAAGAGCCAGAAAATAAGCTTTCAGAATGTGAAAACCTGGTCGAAATCGGTAAGGCCGTTTTCAAGTTACAGCGTTTTAAAGATACTGGTAGCAAAATTTTAACACATTTTTTGTTTAGTAGTGTCTCTGGGGCTAAAGGGCTGTAATAAAAAAACTGGCAAGAACGTCTGGAGAAATCGATATTACTTTGCTAATGACCTATAATTAAATGCGACAATAAAATTATTACCGGAATCACACACCTCCAAACTTTTTGTAATTTTGCATCTGTTCATTGATCACCCTGTATACCATGAACATTTGATTATTTTTTAAAAATCATTTTCCGCCATGTCATTTTTTTATTTCAAAAGTTACTACAAGTTAAATATGGTGCTAAAAATTGCTTGTCCCGATTTTTTTGGCGAGCAGTTTATTTGAAATCTCTAGGCCTGATGACATCCTGAGGTGTGGATATCACTGCACAACGGAAGGATACACAATAGGTCCTGTGGCCTGAGTGCTGGCAGAGCACTTGATCGCCCCTCCTCAAATTTCCAGATCCAGAGATAGTATTAAAATATACACCATTACAAACAACACACCCATCTTGATGTACATTTATATCTTTACTTACTTTTCTTGTTCATGATAAATGAACATCATTACTATCATCAGTTAAGTCATTCGACTGGTTATCTTACTATCTTCTTTTCGACTGCTTACTAAAAGTTTTAATATTTTTTCTAGTTTCCACGTTAATTAGTGTCTTTTTTTGTGTCTCTTTAATCTTAAACTCCACTCCAAACTCTTTTAAGTAAATTCTTTGAAAGACGCGGATCTTTTATGGCATTTAAGAATGGATCTTATTCAGCAAATGCTCTTTACCAATATAACCTTAAAATAGAGCACTTAATTATAATTCTTTTACAAAATAATGCAGTGATTATAGACTACTAATATACCTACTAACTTCCAGAAAAGTTAAAATTTACTTACCTAAAACACTTTCTTCATAAATTATTTGAAATAAACAAAAAAATAGCTTTTGGTCGGATTATTTTTAACAATTGCGTGTCTCGATCCCAGATTGTCACACTACTGTCAAACTTTGGGAGTCACAGCTACATGGTGTTCACATTTAGAGAACAGATATCGATCTTTGGTAGAAACGCGTCAAATAAAGTTTGGCTTTTTTAAAACCCGGCTGTTTCATCCACCCCCTCTCTCCATCTAGCAGCAGATTCTAGAATAAATGTCCAAAAGTGACCCAGAGCTATACCTTGAAAAACATTTTAGAGTTACTCTTTTTATTTAAACGATATCACAAATTCAGTGGATTCAATAACAAGACATTAAAATAGGATTTGATACTTACGACACGATGCTCTATTAACTCTTCCCTAAAAAATGGTTCAAAACGGGCAGACTTGCTTCTAGTAAATGCTTTTTAAACAAAAATGGTAATCTTTATGTGATTTAAGTTATAGATTAATTACATCCGTTATTTAAAACATGTGATAATCAATTTTTCGTCCTACCATGGTCGAAAATTTGACTTCCCTTCCTACATAATTCCGCCGAAAGTTGATGCTCCGCATTAGCCAAAAATTTTCCACCTAATAGGATGAAAAATAGTATATATTTGAGGTGAAATCGGATATCCCTATCGGAAAATGAATGGACCTCCAAACTTCGAAAAATAATTTACTATTTTATTAATAATTTTATGACAAATAATACGCTACATGTTTTAATAAAATATTAATTGATAAAAATATTGATGCTTTATAGAAAAAGTATATTCATTAGTATGGTGAAGTAACTTTAAAATCTTAAAAATATGTGAAAAAATCATTTCTAGATCAACAAATATCATAACTTTTACACTATGTGAAGATATACATCAAACAAAATGTAATATGTTTAAAAACACTCAAATTATACAAGGATTGAGAATAAATAAAAGTTAAAAAAAATCACGTTTTTCTTGCTAATCGTACTAAAAATTAGAAAATAATATTTAATGACAAAGAGTTTATATTACAGTAGTAGAAGATCGAACAATTAATTATAATGGATCGCCTCGAAATAAAATTATAATAAAATTTAGGTCATTAGCAGAATAATTCAATTCAGAGTAAAAAGCGTTGGGTGCTTGATATTGACGGGAGGATAGTTATAAACCGCAGTAAAACTATTATTTATTTTCTCCTTTTTAGTCTATTTCAAACTCATAAATTCTTGAGTTAAGTAATCATTTAGATTTCAGTGGGGTTCCGCCCGGGATCAAACCGCAAACCTTTTGCGTGTAAAGCAGACGTGATAACCGCTACCGCTACACTACTGAACTAATAAATTCAATTCACATTATACAAAAAATAAGGCAACAGACCCGGAAAGAAGAGTTATATACAAACAAGTGAAGCTAATAAGAGCGTTATAGAAACAAATAATTTTTTTTCGGTAAATGGAATTTATTTTATTTAAAATATACTCCATTAAAGTTAATACAGCGATTTGCATGGTCCACAAGTTTTTCGAATGAAGATTTCAGCTCATTGACCGGAATGATCTTCAAAATGGTCGTCGATGCTTTTTGGATGGCCTTTACGTCAGTAATACCGCTGTCTCCTGGCCCTTCTTGGGCAAATGAACAGAATATGGGGAGTGGTTGATAATAAAATGCCATTTTTTAACAAAAAATCTGACTCAAGTGTTGATCGATTTGATGGTGCATTACCGTGCAATAAGCGCCAGCTTTCTTCTTAGAGATATTCTGACCGAACACGACAGATACGCGAGAGAAAACGCCTCATAACACCAAGATTACACACATCATTAACCATGTGACCCGCAGGATTGAATTCTTTGTTAATAATTCCCTTAGAATCGTAAAAACAAATCAACATTGTCTTTACTTTTGACTTTTCGAAACGGCTGTTTTTCGGATTGGGCATCCTTAAATAATTCCATGCGGAACTTTGACGCTTAGTTTTGGGATCGTATTGAAAACGCCACATTTTGTCACCAGTCACAATGTTGTATCTTTCTTGGCCTCTTTAATGATGTCTCTCGAATGTTGATTTCGAAACATTTTGTGGCCATCTGTGAGCATGTGCGGAAAAAACCGTGAACACACCGTTCTTATGCCCAACATAGCGGTCAAATTGCGATAGATTGAATCTTTCAATATATTTAATTCCATTTTCATGTATCTTAATAAAGATTCTGGCTCATTTTTAATAAACAGATGCACTTTTTTTGGCAGTTTCTGGCGTAATTATAAATTTTGACTGGCTAACATGTTCGTCTTTCAGCGAGTTTCAACCCTCTTTTAACCGTGTAAACAACTCGTGGACTGGGAATCATCACAATAAACTTGTTTTAACAAATCGATGCGTTTTCATTAATGTTTAACCAAGTTTAAAACAGAATTAAATATTGGCTGTTTGTTTGATGCTCATTTTTCGACTGAGCGCGATTACTTGGCGTGAATTGGTTCGGTAATCATGAAATTTTTAAAGAACATTAATGAACACTACCCCAATAACTGATAGCGCTACTAGTATCGAAAATTTCTTCCTGTTTACTTTGCGACATACCTCGTATAATAGTAGTTTACGTAACAAGCCCCGAAAGTGGTCTTTTACTGGACGAGCGGGCAATTGCAGGGCGAGCCGCCGGTCAGAATTTAGTAATTTCCAGTTTATTTTTGGGTCAAAAAATCTTATTTTGTCGGACCGTGCCAGAAAATGAGACTTTCTGGCCTAAAAATAAACCGGAAAGTACTAATTTCTGGCCGGTTTAAAAAAAACAAATTTAAAACAACCAAAATATTAAGGTAAAACGCCAAAATGAACATTTTAGATGATCGACCCATATTTTTAAATTTTCGGCTTCCATATTTTATATTATTTGCCATTTCGTATCTACTCCCAAAAAATTTTAGATCTTTACGCGAACGTCACGGTTCTTCTTCATTTAATTTCAAATATAATTTGATATATTTAATGAAATTGTCGACTTTACACGAAATCTAAGAAAAATTACCTTTAATTTAGTGTTAGGATAGCAATACTGACAAGATATTGACTAAGGAGGATTTTAAATGGTGATTATGTTTTTAATGTTTAAAATTTACTGTCAGGATTGACAAGAATAATTAAAGAAGGAAGAATATTACTGTTAAATAATGAGTTTAATAATATTATCTTTTTTTAATGCTCTGCTAAAACTTCTGCATTTGAAGTAATGTCTGTATTTTTTATTTTAATCACTTTCCAGAGCACGTAAAAAATTTGCACGTAAATTAACTACCAGTGTGTTGCGAGTATTTAATTAAATCCTTAAGAGAGAAGAATAATAATTCCATAATTTATTCGTGAATATATTCATAAATTTCTTTAAGAGTGGATATTTTTTATATCCAATTTTGCAGCATACAAATTTCTCAATAAATACATATTCGAATCTACATCAACGAAATTAGTAAATTTAAATGTTATAGCTTAAGAAACATCTGGAAAACTAGAAATCTAGAATAGTATATTAAAGTATAAGTGCATAAAAAGGTCTTTAAAACACGCGCGATTTTTCAAGCACGACGGCGCAGCCGGAGTGCTTGAAATAGAGCAAGTGTTTTTAAGACTAGTTATGCACGAATACTTTACGCTATTTTTTTTTATTGGTGCAGTTTTAAATCATAAATACTGGTATTATTACTAAAAAAAATGGGAGTTAAAAATGGTCGAATTCGTGATATGAAATAAATATACCTTTGGTTGTTATGGAAATGAGAATATCAAAAATTGATCGCAATCTGTCATCAAAGAATAATTGTTGTCACCGCAGTGCTTAAAAATGAATTCTAATATCGATTTTTTAAATAGTAAAGCAGAATCGCGGTTGATACCGCAAAAATCTAAAGACGCATATGAAAAAGAATACGCCAAGTTTATCACATGGTTGGAAGATCAAAAGCTAACAGATATAAATGAACGAGTTATGCTTGCTTACCTTCAGAAAATGTCGGAGCAATACAAGGCGTCGACTATGTGGGCTATCCATTCGAAATTGCAATGTTTGTTGAGGTTAAACAAAGGAGTTGATATAAAATCATTTGTAAAAGTGCACGCATTCATGAAGGCAATTAGCAAGAATGATGTAGCCAAGAAGGCGTATGTTTTCAAAGAAAATGATTTGCGGAAGTTTTTCATAGATGCGCCGGACATAACGTATTTATTTTTGAAGGTGGTAGCCATTTTCGGCATCTTTGGGTCTTCTAGAAGATGTGAATTATGCGATTTGCGCTTACATGATATCAAAGAAGAAGGAAGCGTATTGGTTATTACTATCCGACCGTCTAAGACAATAAAGGCTCGGCGTTTTACTGTAGCCGATAATGATGCAATTAGTTATGTGCGTTTGGTGAAGCAGTATTTATCATTGCGCCCGCAAAATGTAAGTACAGACCGAGTTTTCTTACGATATGATAAAGGGAAATGTACCAATCAAGTAGTTGGTATTAATACATTTGGATCATGTCCGTTGCAAATTGCACGTTATCTTAAATTGGATGATCCTGAGAAATACACGGGACATGCATTTCGACGTACGTCCGCTACCATTATGGCAAATAGTGGCATGACAATAGATCAAATCCAACGACAAGTAGGATGGAAATCGGCAGCTGTAGCGAGTGGTTACGTTGAAGAGAGCATTAACAATAAGAATCATGTTTCAAACGTTATTGGTAGTGCCATTAATGGAAGTGAAACCTCATTGTGTTCAGAGAGTGTTAGCGGTATTAATTTAAATAGCATTTCCTCCGATTTAAAAAATCGACAAATTACTATATCAAACAATACTAACTGCACTATTCATATTCATTTAAAAAATTTAAATTACTGTTAAATAATGTTTGAATAAAGGTTTTAAATTTGTTAGTAATATTTTATTTGACGTTACAAGTATACTCCTGTCAAATCAATAATAAAAAAATTGTCATTTACAATGAACGTTTTTGAATTTGTTATGTTGCCATGGTAACTTTAAAAAACGCGCGTGTTTGAAAGTTCGATTTAAACACGCACAGGCGTGCTTTAAAAAGGCAAAATAGGGTCCCAATAAAAAAAAAATAATTAAAAAAATATAAGCCATGAAAAAACAAACTACATTTAATAAAACTGTACAGTAAAGATATTTAAAAAATAATTAGCGGGGGATGTTACTACATCGAACCCAAAAATGTGGTTAGAATTTTTTTGTCTGTCTGTAGATTTGTGCGCGCATCCCATGAAAACTACTGATCCGATTCGAATGCGGTTTTCAGAGATGTATTTGTTTTCTTTTAACTTAACATCTTATGTATAAAAAAATTCCCCCCACCCCATTAAAGGGGGAAAAATTGTATACAACACACCACGCTAACGACGTCGCAAGTGCAACTAGTAATTTTTAAAATGGTTCACATCATAAAAACATTACTTCAGAGAATTTTTATATAACCAAGCTTAATAACTTGTTTAAACACCACCAATTCTAAGTTTACTAAAATTTATATTTAAGGTAATAACCATCTTCTCAGCTTCGAACTACTATGAAATAGGTTCAAATAATGGTGCATATTTAAAATTAATGGGACCAGAATTAGATACTCACTTTGTTCAATATATGGCAAATGCAGGCAAAAGAAAACTCAATTTATATCAGCGAATGGGTCTTGTAGAGTCCGGAGCTTGCAAGGAGCTCAAAATGCAAATAATGACTAACAAAGCGAGACTTGAAGAAGCCTTTGCTGAAGCTGATCCAGAAAGCACAGGTAATATCTATGTCCTCTTAATAAAATAAATTAAAGAAATAATTTTAAAGATTTTTTGGGCAGACTTATTATTCAGATTTCTACTCAAATATTAGAGAAGGTACGGTATTAATTATGTCCCATTTTAGAGTTTTCTACCGGAAAAATTAGAGAGTAGACCTCGTACTGGAATTGTTACACTACTGTGAATTTATAATAATATCCTTTCCAGATTTGTGCATCCTATTTCTTATTTACTTGAGCTGGTCTTTAAACAAGTCCTATTTCTTGTTCTATGTTTAAGTTTTCCCCATGTTATTCCAATATGTTCCTATTCTCTAGTTAATGTAATTGTTATCAACTATTCTCTGGTCTTCTTCTCTTTTCTTTTGCTTTAAGCTGGTGTTCAACGGCTTGTCTTGCTTGTTATTTTGACCTCTTCTCAATATGGGATAATTATTTTCATTTTATCTTTATGATTATAGGAGATATATTATATTGTGATGTTATTTACATAGTTGTTTATTGGTAATTTTATTAGGCCGGTATCTTTAGGATCTTACATACCTACAGTTAAGAATTTTTGTAATTTCATTATGTTTTCAAGCAAGCATGTAACGATTAGGTTACTCTAGAAAAGAGATATTGTTAAATTGGGATATAGAGAATCTGAATAGAATTATACAAATTTCGAAAAAGTTGAGTTTTTTCTAAAATAAATTAACTAAAACAAAACCAGTCAGTTAAAAAAAGAAACCAAACCGCTTAAATTAGAAGTTTTAATTTGGTGGAAAATAGCAAAAACAAGGTGCATGGTTTATCTGTTTTTCACAAGCCCATCATTGTTTTTTTATCTAGTTTGTTTAGTTGCCTCTGGAAACTCAATCATAAAGATTTTTTTTACATATTTAATTTGCTTTTAAGGATGGACATTTATATCGTTTTTTTATTAAATACCTTCTGAGCAAACGTTTTTTAAGTTTGCTCATAAACCTTGTATTTCTCTTTATCTCAATTTTACACTTAGACTTAGTATTTTTTGTTTGCTTTTAATGATTTCTTTATTTTTATTGTTTTTTATTTTTATTTTAACTTCGAGGATGTCTGAGCCACAGCTTGTCGGCAAATAAAATTTCCATAATAATATAACTAATAAACTTCTTTGTCTTTTAATATTTTAGGTTACATTTCAATTACACAATGGTGTGTAGCATTAGAAAAGGTTACTGGATTACAACTGCCTTGGAGAATGCTCAAAGATAAATTAGTTGTAGTAGATTCTGATTCAAACAAAGTAAAATATCAAACAACTTTTGATGTAAAAAACAACGAAAAATTAAACGTAAGTATTCAAATATTTAAATTATACCCCAGTGAATGAACAATTTGCCAAGTCACGCAATTTGCTTGTATTTATAAATGTATGATGTAATATATACTTTGATAATAAAAATTTCCAGAAATATTTATAATCTTTGACATTGGTAATAAAATTTATAAGAAAGTTGAAAATGGAAAAAGTGTTCTACTGACTTAATCTAAGAATGAAAATATAAATTTGGAAACGACATTAAAACTTAAATGTTGTCTCTTTTACAAGGATTATCTTTTCAGTTTTGCATATAGCCACAAATAGATAAAAAATATATAGACTTAAAGTACTTTATTGCTTTGTAAAACATGTCTTACCAAGATGGATACACTTTTGCATACGTTTAAACCAATTGGTAAAACAGTTATTCCAGTCTTCAGTTGACACCTGCATAATCGCTGTTTTAAAGGCATCGAAGACTTATTCTGGCTACTGGAAGCGCTGCCCACGCATTGAATTCTTGATTTTTGGGAACGTGTAGAAATCTTTGGGGCTTAGGTCGGGACTATACGGTGGATGGTTTAACAATTCGATGTTTTGAAGATCCAAAATCTCGATTGTCTTTTAGGTAGTATGAGCACTTGCTTTGTCCTAAAGCAGAATGATTCGGCGTTGTATGTTGCTTTGTCGGGGTTTGGCGATAATTTCTGGAAAAATAAACGAAGTAACCGTTTTTCAATTTGCTAAAGCAGTTGTTGTCACATGACCAGATTTTGACACAAAAGCTGTGACCATCTTCTTTGCCACACTTTAAGAACGGATCACGTTTCTTGTTTTATCTTCATCGTGGAACACCGACACAGCAGATTGAGGTTTATTTTCCGGTTTGTCAAAACTCATTCTCCTTAACAATCGTATAAAGGTTTTGTTGAAACTTTCCATTGTGTTTCGTCACCAATTGACGCGAACCGCTTTTTGCTCTTCTATAAGCAAATGAGGGATCCAACGAGAAACCAACTTCGTAACATCCAGTTCTTTATGTAGGATATTTTGGATAGAGTTATTAGAAATATCCAAAGATGCCTCTATCTCCCGGTATGTTACACGGTAGTCATCCTTAAATAGCTGACGAACCGCATCAATGTTTTACTGTGTGGATTCCCAATCCTCTTTTTAACGGCAAATAGATATATTATGATTAATAAATCGTTATTACTCATTATTTGAACCAATATTTCTGTACTTACTTAAATAGAAAAGAAGGTCAGATACTAAATCTTTTTAGATTTCTTTGTTTGGCGCCATGTAAACAGTGCATTCGCTGATCATTTGGTTAAGATAATTGCGCTAATTAAGTAAAAAGTCCCGAAAATAGGCTTTTTAAAAACAATTTATTTTGAATTTTAAGTGAAACCATTACAACGAAGTTTAAGCAGAGAATGAATGAAAAATGATTTTATGTTATATAGAAACTGTTGAATAAGCGGTGTCATGTGACTCCTGTGGCATTTTTTGATATGTAACTCCTTTCCCCTTAATTTCCGAAAATAATGGAATTATTATTATTATTTCAATTCTATATTTTATGTTTTTTAATGGTTCTGTTTACAAATTTTTGAAAAATATGTAAAGACAATGAGGATTAAAGTAAGACAGGTTATAACTAACCAAATCGAAAGTGAAGCAAAAATCAGTGGTTTGGGTATTTATAAGGGAAATTATCACGTACCTAACAGAGATGACCACGATAAAAGATATGACTGATTTGTCAATCATAGAATTGCACCCGAAAAGCATGTGATAAATCTGATGTCTTTTCACACGCAGGCATAGATACTGTGTAATTTTAGGAAGTTATGGAAAATTTAAAGAAACAGAAATAGAAAAGAATTTATTCAAAAGAAATTAATATAAGTTTTGCTTCTAAGATTGATTCTAAGGTTTGAATCACGACATGTAACCGCTAATGTTCAAAATAACATCGGTCGTATCTACTAGAATAATAAAATTCATATTTATATATGAACGATTAATGCTTAAATTAAGGTTAAATCGCTTAAATTCTACGAAGTTTCTCCCCTAGTAGAAAGAGTAGTTGTGCAAAGCTACTAATACAAATAAATCTTAATTCTCGTGGGTGCCATATCATGTGCGGTCGTCATAAATATAAACAAATGTGTATTGTGTCTATTATAAACGAGAAAGTTTCAATAACTGGCTGCGGAAAATCGGCTCATTTGAAACATTTACTCTAGTTTTGTGATATATATTCCTATTCTAAATTGTATTTCCTTGACTTTTGGAATATTTATGTCTAACATTTCATACACCACAGGAATGTTTATGTTCTTGAATATACTAAACCAAGCAAACATTTTTATACCATTTTTTTAAATAGTCACAAATATGGGAGTTTAAGTTATATTAGACGGTGTACATTTTCTTTTTGATTTGTTATGAAAAATGTAATTTTTCGGAAATAATAAATATATATATATATATATCTATATATATATATATATATATATATATATATATATATAAAATGTCAAAGATGATACATAACGTATCTAGTGCTATACTGTCAAAAGTAATAATTTCAGTTTTGAACTGAAATGGTGTCGGTTAGAAATTTCTAACACTTTAAAAGACACCTTGGATGCTGCGATATAAATAGATATAAATATCATTCAACCTATATCAGGGCAAAACCAAACTACAGACACGTGTTTCGCTCTCATTTTGAGCTCATCAGTGTAGTATAGGCTATGTCTCTCAAGTCACTAATATATATATAACATCTGCTAATGACACGTTGTTTTATTTTTTAGTCAGTACAAGGTGCACATTCAGTAGTTGAGACATTATATAGAAATAAAAATAGCTTAGAAGCTATATTTCACATTATTGACAAAGATAAATCAGGTAAGTTTGATTATAAGAACTGTATAAACAAAAAATTAAGAACTACTAGGTTTGATCAAATAAAAGGTGGCTAGTTTCATTTAAATATTGATTTTTTTAATTTTTAGTCTGTGCTTGACTATTTCTTCTATAAAAAAATGGATATTAGGATCTATATTAAATGTTATATAAAATAAAAATAAGTGCTCCAAAGCACTTAGAAGTTTGACTGTGGCATTCGATGAATCTACTTTAAACAAAAAAATAAAACTCTCGGTTCTAGACGTGCTCAGGGCTTCGGGGCAATAAGAAGACCAATGAATTGGCCCGTGTGGGAGCTAATATCATAATTATTGGCCCGAAACCATTCGGCAGAGTTGCTGACACCTTTAGAAAAATCATCGGGCAAGCGACAAGCCAAAGTCTTTATAAAAGAACACTCAGCGATATTTACTGCTGAGCTGCTATCACGAAGGCGAAACGATGTCTGTCAGTCTCTTGACAGGACATTGAAGGAGAAAACCAGATTTCATGTCCTACGCCATTGTGAAGGCCTTGCAGGACGCGGTATCTAGTATTGGGATGAGAAACCGGTTGCTCCAATTGTTAAATTGTGAAAAAACAAAGAATTCTTTAAAGATTATTAAATGCCGTTAATGATACCTACTACTGATTTGCACCAATAGATCATAACTGGTCACGATACAAGGAAACGTGGTATTGACTTAACACTATAATTCCAAAGTAGCAATCAGAAGACAGAAAGAAGCTCGTGAAGTGTAGTTGTGAAGATTTTTCTTACTATTTTCTTTCACATGATTTTTTACTAAAAAATCTTACAGTCAATAAGAAATCTAAAGCTAAAGTTGTGATAGTTTTCGTAAAGTGATACGTAGAAACCGCACTGGTTGTGGAATAATCAATTATTAATAATACTCCAGTATAATAATCTAAAAAGAAAAACAACATCGCTTTCTTACCTAAGCCACCGCATTTATCAGCGTATTGTCACGATTCAAGAAATATAAAACGCACCACCGAAAACGGAAACGTCCATACGAAAAAGCGCTAATTCAAACTGATTTAGGGATTCAAAAAAACGTAACCACAAGTATATTAGACAATAGATAAATAAATAAATCAATGCTTTCAGAGAAAATAAACAGACACTTTTACTGAACAAACCTCGTATGTTTTATGTGCCACCAACTGGACTACCAAATTACCTCA
The DNA here is from genome assembly GCA_964028335.1 of Altica lythri. Taxonomy (NCBI): domain Eukaryota; kingdom Metazoa; phylum Arthropoda; class Insecta; order Coleoptera; family Chrysomelidae; genus Altica; species Altica lythri. The sequence continues at coordinate 41,352,062 of OZ034806.1, read as the reverse complement.
GTTAATAAATAGTTCTGTTTCATTATCTACTATACAAATTTATTTAAAATTTTCTTTAACCTAAATTTTTAAAAGTTTATCAGAGATAGGTTGTATGTTACATGACAAACAAAACTTGAGACTCTTTGTTATTTCATAATTTTATGATTGATTAGGTTTTATCTAGTTTTAACCTTTTATTATTGGGATAGCGTCTTATATATTACGGCGTATGCAACCTACCGATAAACTTCAGTAAAAACTGTACTCGATTCTTTTCTTTTGTCTGGTTGTCTGCTGGTGGCATTATTGAATAAACCAGATCTAAGTTTCGAGAATACTAAAATTGACTTTTTATTGATACAGGTTATATAAGTCTTGAAGAATTCTCAGAAGCTTGCAACCTGATAAAACGCTTCATGCCATGTCCGATGACTCAAGATCAACTGCAAGATGTTTGTAAACTGATGGATCTCAATAAAGATGGTCAAGTAGATCTCAATGAATTTCTGGAATCATTTAGAATGGTAGACCCAGAAAGTAAGCATAAATATGTCACCGAATCACCAGAACCACCACGGAATTTCCAAACAAATGATAATAAAAATAAAACTGATAATACTGCAAATATAGTTAACGGGATAACTAAAGGAATCGAAGATATTAAAAATAATACTGAAGTTCAAATACATAATTCTTCAAAAAATGAACAAGAACAAAAAAACACTCTTCAGATGTCACCTGTGTTGAGTAGTAGAAGAGGTTCACAAATTTAAAGCTCTTCATATATCTTACAAACAAATGGGATCAATGTACCCTTTAATTACTATATCAATTTATGTACAATGTACCAATATTCAATGCTTAAAAATTAATGGAATAACATTTTAGGCACTTGATTTATGTACATTAATCCAGAAGAAGTAAACAGCAAGAAGTTAGGTTTAATAAAAAAATGAATAATTATTAGATAACCTTTGGTGGAAAATATTCAAAACAGTTTATATAAGTAATAAACAAAAAACTTTTGAAGTTTTACAGAATTAAAAGACATCAATCAATTTGATTTTTCAGGAAACGACTTATTTGTAGGTAGGAAACCGAGAAAATATTTGCACCTAGAAACAAAAAAATAAGGTAATAAGGTACACGTTTGGAACTGATAATTGTAAACTTATCTTCGGATTCACCGAGTATTTTAAAAAATTTCCAATAAAAATTCTTTTTTATCTTGTGTTGAATCGTGGTTTTTCATTGTTTTACAAAATTATTTTATGATTCGATCTATACGATATTTTCTGTTTCAATATTCCTTAAAGCTTGTCTCTACTCTACCTTGCAATATTAGTTTGGAATCTTCTTGTAGTTGTAAGAAAAGTAATCGGCGTCACTATTATTAAGAACAGTAAGTAATCTGGCTTCCCCAAGATTATATTTTTCCCGACACTAAAAAGTTAAACACAAACCAATCCTTACGTATTTCACATCCTCAAACAAAGAGGAAGAATACATTTTTCCTAAATTGTTTAACTCTGTAAAAATTAAAAATACTGAAGTAGAAAATATATTTAGTTTTCTGGTAAAAGGAGACAAATAAACCTGTGAACAACCGACATTGAGAGCACATTTCATCACGTTCAACGAATAAAATTTAACACCAGATATCAAATCAAATCAAATATAATTTATTGCTTAGTGAAATAAAATTAATTAGGTACATTCTAATATACAAAATAAAAACAGAATTTTTTTTTAAATATTCAAAAGAAAAACTTTAACCAAAAAAAATCCATCTAAGCAAATGGTGTTGACTCAATGAATGACTAAAAGTCAGACATTGATGTTTTATCAACACCCACAATTTCCACTAAAATGGTGGCTACTCACTCGATCCAGCAACACAAAAACAAGTGCTAAGACACACAAAAATTAAAATCCTACGCTCCATTCGTGAGACGCATTGTATATGGCCGAATCCATCCGTCACGGGACTTAACTGTGCAGAAGATGCATCCTTACATGCTTACGAAAATTTAACGGACTTATACTTTTCCATTCAACGGGAATATCATTATAAGAAGACGCCAGTGTGTATGTAAAAGATCGACGGAACCAACTGCTAGAATGACGAGGAATAGTTAGAAGACCACGATGGCGTAGGTTTAGATTGTGAATGTCCGTTCGAAATGTGAGACGTGTAAACAAATATGGTGGACTCTTATAAACTAACATCTTGTGAAAGAAACTCAAATATGAATCCTACGCCGACCCTCCATATTTACCCAGCCAGAAATCCTCAACGCACCAGAGACATAATTACGACGACGAATACCATATATAAAGCACAAGCAGGAATTCTGAACCTTTTGAATCCTGGAAGAAGTAAAGCGATCAAGACAAGGGCCGTAAACAACATCACAGAAATTAAAATGACTTAGGACAAGGGAGTCACATAGTGTCTTCCGTACACCATTTGGTATACACTTACGAAATGGATAAATTTGCCTTTAAGATGAAGCTTTTATGACGGAAATAGAAGTATGCTCTCTAAAGCGAAGACTAACATCTACCATTAGACCCAGATCCCTGGCTACCGAAGAAAAACCCAATATATCGTTGCTAAGCTTCAAACGTAGATTCTGCGGAAGAAATTCACGATTCTTGCAGAAAAGGAGCACAGACGACTTTTGAGGGTTAATTTTTAAGCAATAATTATTCGCATTTAACATTAGACTAGTTAAATCTTCATTGATAATGCGCTCCGCCACTGCTACCTCCTTAGTGCAAAATGGAAAGTACAACTGTGTATCATCGGCATATAGATGATATCTACAGAACTTTAAACAACTATATAAATCTGAAGTATAAATGGTATACAGCAAGGGACCCAAAATAGATCCCTGTGGTACACCAGCAGACAAGAGCAAAGGATCGGAAAGCCCACTAGATATCCTAACTCGCTGCATCCTATTCTGGAGATAATTGGTAAAGAATGACAAAGGAATCTCTGATAGACCAATATAACGAAGAATACTCAATAACAACTCATGATTGATATAGAGTCAAAAGCTTTTGAAAAATCAATGAGGATCAGAGCAGTATTTTGGTCAGCATCAAGGGATGCAAAAACATCATCTGTTAAACAACATAGAGCAGTTGCACAAACATATCCTGGTCTAAAACCAGACAGTGTTGCAGGAAGCACTCCGAAAGTGTCCAGATGTTGCCGCAATTGACGTTCAATAATCTTTTCTAAAATTTTCGAAATTGATGATAAAATACTTATCGGTCTTAGATATTCAAATGCTTCACACTTTTTACCCTTTGGAATAGGGATAGTAATTGCGTCCTTCCAGACAGAAGGAAACACCCCCTCTAAAAGGCATGTATTAATTATGTTTGTAAGATGTAATAGAACAGATGGGCAAGACAGCTGAAGCATTTTACCGGGAATACCAACAATGTCAACAGAATTAGACTTAATTCCGATGACCAAATCATCCTCGGGAGAAACAAGAAATAACGAAAACTTGTCATCTTGAAATAGAAGCGTACTATTAAAATAATCCATTAAATCCATAGAAGATAGGGAATTAATAAGACGATACAAAATAGGAGTTAACACGGTTAACAATGATAAGAATATGTGCAAATCTTCATCAATATTGTTACAACCCCGATTTGTTTAGTTTGTAATTTTATAAAGAAAAATGCGTTTATACAATACATCAGTGTTTGCAAAAAACAATTGGGTTAAATTGTTTTTATTCCTCTGTCTGGTTTGTTTAGCGCAATCCTCACAGCAGCGTATAGTTTGAGCTTCTGTTGGAAGATCTAAACAAAACTCCAATTTCGTTTAAATCCAGCTATTTACAACTACAATCATTAGTAAGGGGTAGACAAATTTTTGCTTCTATTAGGATGCTTTTCTATTTCGTTCATGTATAATTCTTAGCTGATTTTGTGAATTAACCACGTTTTTGATCCTAACTAACACCTACGCTAGCATTACGTTCTGTTTTCTTATTGATTTACATAGTTTAGGTTTCTCTGCTCCTTTATATATTTGTATCGTTAGTATATCCAATCTTTGCACTAAAAGGAATCTTTAATTCCACTCTTCTTACTGGTCTAAATAATAATGTTAGTAAATAACATCAGCTTTTTTTAATAATTCGCAAGTAAGGAGGAATTTTTTGGTTTGGTTGTTTTGTGTTTAGAGAGTTTTAAACTTGGAAAATAAAAATAACTACTTTAGCGCAGCTGAATGTCATTAATTTTTAAATTTTTTTATAATTTAGAAACGCATAATTGGTTAATAAAATTTCAAATGGAGGCATTATTCTCAAGTAAGGATTTTTGTAGCTATGGTAAAAATCGGGTTTAATAACCTTCTAAAAAACTATTATATTTGAAATATAAATATCCACCAAAGGTTTTCCTAAGAACATTTAAACAATTTTGTTTTTGTTGATAAATACACATAATAAAAGGTCCAAATTAACAAATTAAAAAAATTCTTTGCTGTTTATCTGGAAGATACTGTAGAATAGCATTTATGAACGATGTATTCAATCTTTAAAGAAAATATAAATGTATAATTGTTGTCAATTTTTATACGCTTATTACAAATATATAAATTGATGGAAAGCGCAAAGAGTTTAGGAGTTTATAAATAGTGGATGATGAAAAATAATAAATTGTGATTGCAGAGTTTTAGAAATGGTCCCTGATTGCTAGGTTAATAAAGCTAATTATATTTCTCCTTAAAATGTTTAAATGCTTAATGTATCTTCTTGTAGATGTGATTCAATACTAAAAATATAAATAAGAAAATCTACTATATGTATATACAAATATTAAGAGTTAAATGAATTATATAAAATATTAACTATCAATTATAAATGAAAAGTTGCGCAGTATAATATTCTGCCTGTATCCACATTATAATTATAGTGGGAGAGCCCACGATCAAAACCTTGTATGACAGGTGTGGAGTAACGGTCAAAAGTGTAGCAATTGCGCACGGGGTTATTTCTACTGTATCCAAAAGGTATCATAGCAATACGTCTGATATTGGAAATAAGCATAGAGTTTATAATTTTATGACGAATAAGCTGGTTTTCAGACATTTTGCGCCTAGTATATAGCTGAAGCGAATTTTTGAAAATGTCAAAAAATTTAGCCGACCTGTTTTATAGCAATCCGGATGAATTTTTTTGAACCGTTCGTATATTTGCAGGGATGAAAAAAACTTGTTTTCAGAAATTTTTAATGTCGCATGTACTCCCAAAAGAGAAAAGAACGTTTTGCTTGAGCGCACGCTCCTGCGGTGGGAATAGTTTTTCGAGTGTTACGCTCCTGCCACTCTCTTACTATACACAGCTCACTCACCAGCTGTTCTAAACGTTGGAATGACTTGCACTTAGTTGTGTGGTTGTGGTGCAAAAATGTCGGACCTAAATTGTGTGTTTTGTGAAGAAAATTTTGGAAATTATTTTTAAGTTTCGCAATTCACCACGAGAGAGCGCAATCAAAAGTAAATTATTAAAATGTTTAATTTCTCCGAAAATTTCCATGTTGATGTGTAATTTTCGGAACATCATTACAAAGCAAAGACAATTCTGAATCAATTTAATCCGAGGCTTATTAGTGTACCGACGTCACTATTGAAAGCGTAATCTTTTAAATCGTTGTAACCAATAAACGACAAAACGACTCATGTGATTTTAAAGAACACAAGCTTGTTTGATAAAGAAATGTAGGTATTTTAAAACCACGTCTTCAGTTATATCTTAAAATTTTCAATAACTTTCCTGGAGGACACAATTGGTCATAATAACAACAGTTTTTTTATTTTTCTCCAAAAATTTAAATCATACGCTATATGTTTGATATCATAGGAGGAAAGTAAATTAAATTTGTAAAAAAAACGTATATACCACAATTTGATAGCTTTTTTCGTTCCAGAGTTATGGCGAGAAGAACAATTTTTTACCATTTAAATTTATAGAATTCATTCCTTAAACAGAATTTCCCAAAAACATATTTTTACATTTTTGAGTTTTGTTCGTTTGACACATTATTCTATAGTCCATTTCACCGTTTTTGGCCGATTTGATATTAGAAACCACTGAAATAAGATTAAACTGTCATCCAAGTTACCAATGGCGGAGAGTTTTTTTTTGTCTAAATAAGGTCGGAAGTTTCTGAAACTATCAGTGTGGTTTGACATCTACAAAAATATGACATTAATAATTATTAAATTCAACCCTTCAACAACGAGCCGTACATGAAGGTTACTAGGAATGTAAATTAAGTCAAGACTTCCGTATTGAATACTTTTTATCTACCGGTGAAACAAGATGCAGTTACGTAAGTGTTGTATTAAAAAACAAACGTCCTCATTTAAATTTCTAGCTTGCCTGTATCTGAGAGAGATGTAACTCTAAATTGACTTCGGGTGTGATTTCTGTCATCGGCCAAAAACGGTGAAATGGACTATAACAGCCCAAAAGCCATTTGATTACATCCTAAATATCATTATTTAAGCATAAAGGCGGAAACATACTATCAAAACGTGACACGACGCCACGCATGTTAGTCCATATATTTATGTTGCGGCGTGTGGTCACATAGCGTGTTGTCTATGTGCTTCTAAACTGTATTAAATATATGGAATTGAGAGGTACTAACATGCGTCGGGTGGCGTGGCGTCGTGTCACGTTTTGATAGTATGTTTCCGCCTTTATTCTGTATTTTAAAGTAATAATCGTAGACAAAAATCGACATGATAACAATGAATTCTTTAAATTTAAATGGTACAGAATTGTTCTTTTTGTCATAACTCTGGATTATTATGAGCAAATAGCGCCCTCTAGAAAATTTATTGAAAATTTTAACATATAAATGAATAGGTACGTCTATATAAAATTACTACTTTTCTTTACCAAACAAGCTTTTGTTCTCCAAGCTCGGATAACTCGTTAAGCGCTTACAACGATTTAAACGATTACTCTTTCAACAGCTTTCCCCACTTTTATTAACGTCGTTACACTAATGAGCATTAGATCAAATTGATTCCGAATTCACTCAGCTTTAATGATGAAGTATAATTATAATAACATATTGAAAAACTCAATTAAGGGTAGAAAACAATATAAAATTTCGTAAACTAAAAAACATTAAGAAATAGTTTTTAAATTATTAAACTCTTCATATTTAGTGTATAACCCTTATTAAAAACCAGCTTTAAATTGTTTAAATATCTTTAACATATCTTAACAAAATCAATTTCAATTGGCTTAATTGTTACGAATAAATCTATCATGTTTCTATCACTTACTTAATATTACATTATTAAGTTATTCACATTTTGTTTCACAAGTGAGGTGTATATTTTCAAATGATATCGCTTACTTTTTTTACACTCCTTTTAAACTGTTACTCTGTTGCAGTAAATTTTACATTATTGAAAATTAAATGAGACCAATTTTGAAAAAAAAAACTACCTAGTGTGGCAGTCAGTGGGACTGCAGGCAGAAGTTATACTTCTATGCACGCGCATGGATTCATAAATTTGTATGCGAATGATTTAGCAAAATCATTATATGATATTTGTGGTAAGCGACCACTAAAACCTCCTAGTACCGTGTCCACACTCTTTTTGTATCGAATTTGCATAAAATTTCTGGAGACGAGGTCCGTCTTAAGCACCAGATGTTTCGAAGACCATCGCCATTATAATAATCGTATTTAGCGACTCAACAACCCCCGAGTACAAAGTGTGCACTGATTTCGTACAGAATGTACATAAAACCACAGGAGAAGAGGTAAACACCCTAGGCACCAAGTGCCGCGGAGACTTTCGGCATCCTGATATTCGTGTTCAGCGTCCAAAAACCCCAAATATATAAAAAAAAATCCATTTACAGCAATACTTACCGAGTTGTAAGTTTTCTCTTTATTGTCTTTTCGGAAGCAGAAATGCATTTTCCCATTTTTACATTATAAAAAACAGCGACAAATTTCCGATACTCTAACGAATCCAATGTAAATAAATATAGTTTAAAAAAACTAAAAATCACGCTTTTATAGCATATGAAACTAACAAGGAAAAAAAATGTAATTAAGGAAAACTAAAAAGCATGTTTCTGAAAAACATCGAACTAAAAAGTTAAAAATAATTTTCAAAATAAAATTAAAACAAAAATAAATGAAAAATAGTAGTATTATTGTGAAAAAAGCGTGGGCGCTGCATACCATATTTTTCGAATGTCAAGCGCCCACGCTTTTTTCACAATAATACTAGTATTTTTCATTTATTTTTGTTTTAATTTTATTTTGAAAATTATTTTTAACTTTTTAGTTCGATGTTTTTCAGAAACATGCTTTTTAGTTTTCCTTAATTACATTTATTTTTTTACTTGTTAGTTTCATATGCTATAAAAGCGTGTTTATTAGTTTTTTTAAACTATATTTATTTTTTACTTTTTAGTCCAATTTATTTTATTTCAATAAATTCGTTAATTTGCTGTGACGACCCTCACTCAATCATTATTCGTTTATTTAGTTGGAAATGCTTTAAAAGCGTGTTTTTTTGATTTCTCAAATTATATTTATTGTATTCATATTGTTGATGATTAAACATATTGTTTCAATCACTTGGAAAAAAAATTATTACTGTGAAATCTAAAGAATTGTTAGATTAATTCTAAGACAATTTCATTCATATCGTTTATAATTAAACGTATTGTCAGGGTTCGATTTCGGAGAGGGAGCCTGAAAAACGGCTACAAGGCCGAAGGAAGGCAGCAGGCGCACAAATTACCCAATTCCGGCACGGGGAGGTAGTGACTAAAAATAACGATACGGGACTAATCCGAGGCAGCAGCCGCGGAGTGGAGAGTTACAAACAAACAAACATACATACATACATACAGGTGAAGTTAATAAAAGCGTGTTAAAAAAACTATTCCGATCCATCTTACGTTACAAAATTCGGAGGTTTTAGTGCTTTATTTCCTAGACTATTCGTAAAAACTCTGTTTATGTAGCCAACAACCATAAAAGCATAGAGCAGAATATACTGTGTGACGGTGTTTTAGACTACAATACAATATTCATTACTGAATATTATTATTAATTTAAAATGCTAAACTCTATATGTATACTTACGTGACAGAATTATAAAATAATCTGTCAAATAATCATGTGATCCGTCACTATGATATTCATACATTAGTTTAGACTGTTTTTTGTATATCTATCCCTTTTCAATGTACTGAACGTTGAAACGGTATTCAAAGGACTTATAGTTGTGACTAATAACTAATGTGGTAAATATTTCAATATACCAATATACCTTATAAGGGTTTTTGTCTTTCTCTCTTACTCACACCATTACATATGTAATGATTTTTCCCATTTAACTCTACACAAACCTTTTCCACCGAGTGCACGAATAGAAGTATAACTTCAAAAATGTATTTATCGGTAATTTGTTAACATTATTTGCTATATATAAAGTGAGATATTGTGTGATTCGTATCGAAAGCCATAAGAATACTAATAGAACATTTGAAGGCATTTGAACTGCGCTCAATCAAAAAGTTAGGACATGGATTGAGTGTAAATAAATATAATTTTATAATAATATAATTTTTGTTAGTAAGGCAGGAACTGCAGGCATCATGCAGGTAAATAATAAACAAATAAAAATAAACATGTCTTAAATTATAGTTAGGCATTAGATAAGAAAAATTCTAAAAATACAAAAACTATTTCTTATCGGATTATAAATATCTTTAAAATAAAAAGACACATGTACACTATTAAGAACAATTAAAATAAAAATTGTGCACGAGATGTATTAAAAGAAATACTAATATCCTATGTATTTATTTCTTTAATTCGGGAAAGCTAATCGTTTTTTTTTTTTTGATAAATAGTGGTTGATTTTTAACTGTATTTTTGTGTAAAGTTTTCAGTTTTACAGTAGAGTACTAATATGGATCTCACCCCATTTTTCAACAAATACAAAAAGTCGAATTCTTGGCAATACAATTATCTGTTAAATAAATCTTATATTAAACTCCTTTATCAGTTATCATTATCACAAAAAAATCAAAAACCAAGCTATTTCTTTCTTCGCTTTAGGACCTAAATAAGGTTATGCAAAAAACGTTCATAACCCATTGACCAAAAAACTTGATTTATCTGGGTATTATTTAGTAAAAATTAATTTCTGTATTTTCCTAAACCAAGTCTGATTAAGGTGAGAGCTGCATTCAATTATATGAGCAAACTTCATTCACGACTTTATGGATCTCTCTTTTAAAGCATAGGTACAGCAACAATTTAACACTGACTTTGCTCACTTGACAAGAAACATTTGTTGTAGGTGTTAGTTTTACATGACAAAAAAAACAATAAAATTTTCACTTATATTATAAAGAAGATGTTTACCTTTCCTGGTTCGAATGTCGAGTTCAGAATCTGCATTTATAAATTTTGTTTGCAGGCATTGTACATATTGTTTCTTACCACTGCAACGTCAGCAATAGTAAAAGTAGGGGGAAGGTTTCCTTGAAAAACTTTACGAATAATTTTTGAAGTTTTTTCGGAAATCGCTTTTATGGCCTTTCTTTTGCAATTTGTAAATACTTACAATCAGTTTTGTGGCAGTACTCAAAAATTAACACCTATTTACCACAATATGTTAATCTAATGGGTCAAGGGTATAATCGTAGCATTACATTTGCGATCTACGCCCGGGGCATGTGACCCGGGCGCTAAGTTAGGGAGGGCGCCAAATTAAGGGTTGACGTTGCCGACAAGTTCAGTTTTTTTGTGTGGGGTTTAAATTAAAACACTGAACGTTACGACTTTGAAAAGTAAGGCTAAAGAATTGGCTAAAGCCTATGCAAGTGATTTGAACGAAGAGAAACTTGTAAATGAAATAGAAAGTTTTAAGTTTCATGCCTTAACTTTAGAAGATGGACTGAAAGACGCAAAAGCAGCATCTATGCTCAGAATATTGCATAGGAGCAAGTTGGAAGGGGGTTATCCTAACTTATGTGTTGCTCTAAAAATATTCGTAACGCTTCCAGTTTCTGTTGCATCTGGAGAGAGAAGTTTTAGTAAATTAAAACTTATAAAAACCTACTTAAGAAATGCTATGACACAGCAAAGACTAACAAATTTAAGTATTATAAATATTGAACATGAAAGGGCTTCTTTGCTTTCTTTTGATAAAATAATCAACACTTTTTCAGCAAAGAAAGCCCGAAAAATAAGAATTATATAATCCAGGGTCTTGTGGATCTAATTTTTGAGTTGAGGCTTTAAATTGTTCGCTTTGTTTTAATTATGTATGTAAAGTACAATGGCCCAACTTGTGTATCATTAAATATGCCTTATAATTCAACCTAAGTTTTATTTCAACCTCGTATACGACTCGTATAGGTAATAGGCCTTCGCTTTTTCGTAAATCGGTCGTGACAGTAGGCCAAGGGGGGGGGGGCGCCAAATATAAAGCTTGCCCCCCTAGAAAAATTGGTAGGTCCAGCCCTGCACACGCAAATTTGTGCTCTGCTTTCCTTTTTAAATTATATTTAACATTTGTTTAACACAGTTACTTTCAATCAATTTTAACTTTATTTTTTATATATGCTGATCAATATCTAAATAGGCAATGAAATAAGGTAAGACTGATACCTAAAACAATCCATTAACAAGAGTTTGTAATAACGGGTTGGGCAGGTATAGGTGTAAGGAGTAAGGACACGAATCACACATTAAAATAAGTTACTGAAATAAAAATACAGTTTAATATTACTGACCAGTACGAACCGCTATATGTATTTATCCATAAAGAGAAAGGAGTGTAAGAAAATAAGTATTAGTGATATTTTAATTGTTTTTATTTGTGAGAAATATATCTTACTTAATATAATAGTTCTAATTAATATTGTTTTCCAATGAAGTTGTAAATATCCGCATTTAAAATTATATTTCCATGATAAAACTTTCTTAATCTAAATTATATAATGAGCTAGACCTATATGTATTTAATAACTAACACACTTCAAAAAATATGAAGTTAATTTTAAAAAAATGGTAACCAATACTTGTGCAAAGTTTTGAATTAATATTATGATTAATATTGTTTATTTACTTGATCTGGTTTTTAAATCAACTCTTATTCTTACAAATAAAAAAAGCCGCGGAAAAAAAGCCGTGGAAAAAAATACCCGGAAAGAAAAAGTCACTGAAAAATTTTATTATAAACAATAATAATTTTTATCAAATAGATGTCAATGGTAATAGTTTAATACTATTATAACGTTTTACAGAGTCTTTAAAAATCAAAGAACATAGACCGTTTACTAAGAACCAACAACTACTTCCCTGGCTATATGCCCCGACGGGCATTGAATTAAACTATTACCTTTGACATCTATTTGATAAACGCTTTACTAAAATGATAATTGATTAGCAGGAAACTGTAAATCAAGTAGATAATAATAATTTTGTTTTTTTATAATAAACATTATTGGTTAGGCATCAAACTCTAAGTATCAATTGTCGATTTGACAAAACTTCTCTCTCATTAACGTCATGTAACATGTGCTTAAGGAGGAAGTGAGTGAATGTCATATCTGATGGGATTTGAATTCATTATAACGTTTCGCTTCCTAACCACTTAATCATCCAATAGCTTAAGTGGTTAAAGCATGCCTGCGTATAAGGCAGTGATGGTGGGTTCGAGTCCCACTGGATGTGACATTTTTTCAATTTCTCCCTAATGTCAGTTTAATAGTTTCTTGTTTGTTTAATTTCTAAATTTCAAAAATACGTTGAGAGTTATCTCAAAAATAATAGTTTACTAAAAGAGACCTTTTTCCCGACCCTAACAGCATGTGGTTGTATGAACTCACGATTTTACAATCTATTGTTTAAATTTTACAAATATATGTCTTTAATTTTTTATAAATTAAGAAATGTTTTATTTATTTACTATGTGAAACTAACCGGTCTTAATACTATTAAAAATTGATAAAATCAGACAACTGAACTAAGCCAGCTTAACCATGCAATAATGTTTATTATAAAAAAACAAAATTATTATTGTTTATAATGAAAGTTTTCGGCTTTTTTCTGTGGCTTTTTCTTCCCCGGCTTTTTTATCCGCGGCTTTTTTTCCATCGGCTTTTTTTCAGGCTTTTATTTCCGAGGCTTTTTTTACGTTTTTTTTTCCGGTTACCAGGTATGTGAAACATCCTGCTCAGATACAGTTAAATATAAATGGAGTGTGTAATATGTCAAGCTTATTTTTGTATATCTTCTCCCTATTCAATTTTCCTACTAAATGTTATATACCTACCTATCTAGACATAAATCTTGCCTTCCCTTAGAATTTACAGATACTATTAATATCAATATATTAAATGTTATTAAATCAAGACGAATTAAACTAAGCAATATATATAAATGTTACTATGTAAATAAAAATATTAACTTTCAAAATTATATCAACCTAGCATATAAGCATTTCAACAATTCTGACCCGTCCTAAATGTATGTGTATATATTAAGTTGTAAAATTTAGTTCAATTATTAAATAAAACTGTTTTATGTTTATCTAAAAATTTTGTTTGCTATTGATATAAATAAAGTTATGATATAACTAAAAGCTGTTTAATTTAACTCTATGGTACGTTTACACGCTTGGCAAATCTCCGCAAGCATCCACAAGCTCCTAGCCTTCACAAACGCTTAAATGCCATTTACACGCTTGCCAGTGCGCTAGTCTGTCAAGGACAAGCAAACATGGCAGACGTAGACTTTGAAGTTGTTTCGTCTATGGTTTCAGCACTTGTATTTAGTTTGACATATTTTTATTTTAAATGTAAACAAAAGCAAAATAAGCCAAGTGTTTGTGGAAGCTTGCCGAGACCTGCCAAGCATGTAAATCTACCATAATAATTGATGTAAAGTACGTTTACAGTTAGTGTACCTTAACTTATGCTGGATTTAAAAGTACCTACTGATAAAATCAAAGCAATAAACTAATTTATGATCTCAGGTAGCTTGGAAAGGGGTCGGCTGAAGGAATATAAGGAAAATAAATTTAAAACTTCATCCGAACACTGCCATGTTGCGGCCATTTTAACTTTAAATAGGCAAACAGTTTCTGCAGTTTGCAAAAGAAAAGCAGTTGAGGATATTTCAGAAAAACCGTCAAAAATTATACGTATAGCTTTGAAAGATACCTACCAGCGACACTAACAACCAGGGACGTCCAGTACCTTAGAAAGAATATTGTTATAATTTTTCCTTCGTTGATTCGGGATAAGTGATAAACAGCAGACAAACGTAACAACTGATTGGTAAACACAACTAAATAACAATTTCTTAAACTAATTTACACAACTTTAATACAGTCACAGTTACCAAATAGCGTCTTTAAAATATCTCGTACAACAATTCGCACGTATCACCAGTTATTACTATCACAATTAATTTTATCGCCAACTACTCCCAAGTAACATTTTTGGTTTTATTGTAGTTCTCAAGGTATCTAAAAAACCTTTTCTATAAGCCAAACATAAAACCTTTTAATCCTGATATTCTCCTTACAACTGCAATAAAACTATCTTAAATCTTTCTTAAAACCTGGCTTATAATAGTTATAAATTAAGCAGCTATAAAACTTAAATGAGGTTGTATAAAAAGTAGTTTTAAAACTGTAATAAAACTTTTTATAAAACCTGGATAGAACTAAATTTAAGTCGTTTAAGTTTTAAAATTGCATAAAATTTTACTAATATATCATAAAAAGATAAATTTAAAACGAATTTGGTTTTAAAGTGATATTGCTTTCCATACTTAAGATATTCTATTAGATATATATTATTATATTATTCTATTACCGATAATATCATCACATTTTGATTAAAATCATAAACAAACTGCAGAGTACTGTTAAAAGTGGACATGATAGTTTCTTAAAATTTACGCGCCTATTAAAAGGTCCCAATTTTATAAATTATATAATATTTGTAATTATAGTAATTTGTGTTTTTGCCCGAATTAGTTAATATAATACAGGTACTAATATAGAGAATGATAATTAATGTCAATTATTGCTAATTTAACATATTTTAGCGGTATAAAATGAGTAAAACGTAAAACCAATACATTTTTTGTCATGGTTTCGGAGTAATTAATGCTTCATAACCACACTATTTATCTACAGACGAAAAAGATCTAAAGTGACTATATACAAAATAAAATTAATATATATGTATTCAGCTATTTAAGAGAATGGTCAGATTATAAAAAAATTGATAAATAGGCATTAAAATATGAATAAAATCTCAAAAAATAATTGTTGCCATCCTTTCGGTTTAGTACCTAGTCATTTGTTAATAAAATGGACTCCAGTAGCACTTTTGTTTGTAACCAGAAGGTAGAAATAAAGTTAATCATAAAACCTTTATACGGCTATTAATAAGATATGGTTTTAAGCTGGTTTTATCTTGGTTGTATTAAATGTAATTTACAATTCGCGCATAGGTTTGGAAATTTAACCTCACAATTTTTAGTGATTACATCAGGAATATTATTTACATAAGAGGAAACCATATGCAAACATTTTTGAAGTCCTTGGTGCCAATATTGTCCTGCAACAATATTATAACACTCAATCAGTTTGGTTAGTGTTCATAGAAGTGTACAGGAATCTGTTGGTAATATATTTGGAAACCTTGTATTTATGACTTTTAATCATGCCTTTATTGTGGTTTTACATTGTATCCACTTGCCCATGCCCAATATCATCATTAATATTCGGAGTAGAATTATTTGATGAATTAGTTATACATTCAGTAAAACATTCTGCAACAACTGTATTTTGTAGTTTCAAAAACTGTTTTTTTTAGTTGACAGTTTTTTTCCACTCTCTGTGGAAACGTCCGCTTTTTTTGACATGCATCCATTTTTCTAAAAATGCGTTTATTTTAGCACTATGTTCTCAAATAAACTTTAAGCATAAACGTAAATGTGTAAAATTGCTATTATAGGTTTAAAACTATGTTGGGATAAAACTCTTTGGATTTAAGAGATATTTTAAAAAGCATTTTTTAATGCCCGCTTACGAACGTCGTTTCAATGTGGTTTTGTAATATGTATGTAGTTGCAAGAGTAAGGAGTTTTAAGAAATGGTTTTATAGTAAATTATATAACCAGTTTGTAATACCAGTTTAAAACATAGGCATACCTATTATTCTACTTCTTTAAAACTGTTTAGCTGTAGGAGTATTTTAAAGCCAAACGGTTTTAATATTGTCACAGTAATTACAGTATTAAAACAATATTAAGATCAAAATCATTTGAAGTAGAAAATGTTTTATTTCGAGGTTTTAACGTGATTATAATGCTACTAGCTCTTTAAGAGTTAATGGCCAAACTATAAGCTGCCTTAAGAGTGAAACATATATTGCAACCTTTTAAAAACAGTATTAAAACTTTTTCAAGACTATTTGATCTTTAAAATGTTACTTGGGCTACAATCACCACTATTATTTATCGCCAATTATTACATTCACATCTATTACTTATCGCCAACTATTACCATAACAACTTTTACTTATTGCCAACTATTACCATAACACTGTCCCTTATCTGTCGAAAGCGGTCTTTATATATCAAACTAATTCCTTCTCGAAACATCTACAAAGATCCCACAGAAACAATCCTTCTAGGACGGAAGAGTCTCTAAGTTCGATCGATCCAGCAGTTACGCGAAGATTCTAAAATTCCACGAACGCAATTCACTCACATCTCAATGTCCGCGACAGGTCCGGAGCGGCCCGTAACAATATGTACAATAGTCGACGTAAGTGTATACCAGCGATTCCAAAAAAATATTAACGAAGTACATGAAATTTTGAATTCGATTGACGTAAAAACTTTGCGTGATGAACAATTTATTTTTATCAATTGTGTGTTAAATAATATCATTGTGTTTACGAGTCTTACAAATCTTGAAGCTCTGGGGAAAACGCAGCGAATCTACGTCGACGGGACATTTGATAAAATCGGAAACTTTACGAAATATTATTTCTCTTGGTTCAAGATAAGTGCTCTAAACTGAATATTAACTTCGATTTTAAGGAAATAGTGTGTGATTTTGAAATAGGCATACATAAAGCTGTTCGAAAAATATGAGCCTCCCGCCCAAATCGTCGGATGCAGATTTCATCTCGCCCAGGCATGGTTCCGGAAACTGAAAACTCTCGGTTTAGTTTTTGAATATAACGATGTGAGCAGTGATATTGGTCGGTGGTTGCACTTGACTTATTTAGATTCTGATGAAGTGGGTGATTGAGTTCCGTTCGAACTATTCGAAAATAGATCAAACGACATGAGATTCTGTAATTCAACTTATTAATGGTGAAGTACAAAATATTAGTAGGTATTAGCAGCTGGCAAAATGCAATTGCCAAGGTTATTGATTTTTACTGCCCTTATCAAAATGACTTTAGGAGGTACACTAAATGTGAACATATTATATACCCATCTCTATTTTCAATTTTATAAATAAAATTAATTTTCAGAAACACAGTATAATTAAGCTTTTGTTAAATACAAATATAAACTTCCATTACTCATCTTGTTTTATGTTATTTATTTTATATTACCATTTTAGCATGCCTTAACTTTTTCATACTCAACCATTTGTTTGTTTTTCTGGTCTTCAGTGATTTCATTTATTCTCTCTTTTTTCCAACGTCTATTGACCATCAGTACAAATTTCTGAAGCGAATATTTAATCATCATTGCGATAAAAAACTTAAAATACAATAGTAATATTATGTAAAAGTCCTCCATAGTTTTTACGTTAAGCTTTAGTTTGGATTAAATGTTGTTAAAAACAGAAAATAGTTCGAGTATATATTTTATATAATTCTTTACAGTGGCATTCCAAAAAAAACTTGACACATATCAAAAACCGATATTGTATTGAGTATATATTTCAGTGTAATAGCTGTGCAGTTTTTAGCCAAATCGCATAGTAACGAAACCAATCAGAAAATCTGAATTAAAGATTGCCTCACGTACATTTTTGAACCAGCAAGTATGGGCTCCAATGTATCAAAATATATTCTGATGCAATTTAATTATTTAAACAATTATTATTATTTTTTGCATCAAATAAAATTTTATTCAATGCCTTGACTAATTCTTAACCAAAATTTACTCGTTACTTTTTTTCGATAAATGAATATTATAAGTTGTTATAATTTAAATAACTAAAACGAACATATTGCATCCATAGCAACTGCAACAGGAAAGAAGTAATGCTTTCTTTTTAAAGCACGGAAATATTTCTCTCCATCCAACTTATCTACTCTTTAGAAAGCCCAAATAAGATCTATTCTTGAATTCTGTAGCGTTTTTAAAAAACCCTGTTAATAATTTTTTTTTACAATTTCTTTTTTAAATTAAAAGCCCGCCCTGTCTTACTAACGTTCGATTTTGTTCGAGAAATAAGTGAAATATTGGCTACGTGATCAAAGCAGCGAAGTACTCTTAAAAACAACGAACTCTTTAAAACAAAAGTATTGATTTTATTTCTGACCAATCATATCTTTCGGTTGAATCATGTGCTCCCGTAAAAAATTTACCGGATCAACGGTCAAGCATTCAAGGTGTGGCTTTATAGTCATTAACATCTCGAGTCATTTTAGCTCCAATTTTCCCGTTTTTTTTGTTATCTGAAATTTACAAAGTAATTGTCTTCCGAGTGTCGATTAATAGGTTGGTAATTTCTCTGAAATGGTTTTGTGAATACCTACCACCTGTAAGTACCTGTGGATGAGACTAAAGAATAATCGAATTTTACCGTATTTTCGAGATTAAGCTGGTTGCTGATCTATAATTCTTCCTGAGAGATGCTTCGGAGCCAATTGTAAGTTTTTTTATTGTATATTTACTATCTTCACTACAAGAAAAAAAGAGTAATGTTTATTTCTTTGGAGATTGAATTTTATTGTATTTAATATTAATAATATCTACGTATCAAGATTTAAAGTCATAAGTGAGCCGCAGAACACAGTGAGTGGTTCATTTTTTTAGAGAAAGCCGGTGTTTTTTTATCTTTTTGTATTTTTATCTGTATCTCTTATTTGTATAAATAACAATTTTAACTGGATATGTAAGTACTCTTTTAACTCGAGTTAATAAGAAAGCAAAAGATGATTTTAATAATTTTTTTGTCTAAATTTCATTTGTTTCACTTTTTGCTTCACAGAAATAACAAAATAATATACATAGCTGTTATTTAAAGTGTAATAAAAGAATTGATTTTGGACTAATCATCAAGGTGATTGGTATTATGTTTTTACTGTTTTAACACTGATATCTGTCTATACGTTTTTGTTTGTCTTGTTTATTATTGAACCAAATAATAAATATTGTTTATTATTTAAATATATATTTTTCTTTTCCTCTCTGGTGTATGTTATTCTGATCAATAATTTCAGTTACTGGAATAAGTCTTATTAAAGTAACTAAATTTTGATTTTTCAAATATATCTTACAAGTTTGAATTCTAACCCTAAGGATAAGTAAAGAAAAGTGTAAGTATAATTATCTTATTTGTTTCATAAATCAAAGTGTGTAATTTCAATGCTAGAAAGAATAATCTGCCGGGTTATCTAATCTAATTTTGTATATCTTTTATCTTTTACCTGGGTTTCTTATATTTCTCCATCCTTAGGATAAAAAAATAAGTGGCGCTCATTTTCCTTTCTCTTTCACTTTTCTTTTCATTTTCTCTTTTTTGTCCCTTTTAATTTTTATTATCTTATTAAATATATTCTTTTTTATTTTTTCAATAATTTCTCATTGAGCTCCACGCTCCACGCTCGCTCTCCACCAACCAACTGAGTGCCGTTCGCACTAGTGAACCTTAAGACGAGCATTTACCATCTAATGATAAAAAGGGTTACAATACTGCTCGCATGTATAGAGATTGGCGGGTTCGCCAACGCTCAGAGTTCTTGATGCAATACAGAGAAGAGCAGTTCGACTAATAAACGACACCAATATCACCAAAAACCTAGCTCCATTGTCACACCGAAGAGTAGTGTCTGATCTTTCCCTGTTTTACCGATACTTAAACGGATTTTGCTCAGAAGGACTGCGCCCTATAGAGCCTCCACTTGCCAGACCAGCCAGAGCAACGCGACATGCCAACTCCATGCACTCTTATACTGTTCAGTGCCAGACATCGAGAACGGATCGATTCGATCGTTCCTTCATCCCAGCGTCTCCTGATTGTGGAACTCCTTACCTTCCCACGTCTTTCCCTCTCGTCTTAATTTGCAGTCCTTTAAATCCCAAACAAATAAATTGCCTCTTCTGCCCGAATAGATGTTCTCAGTACATTTGTATTTAGGTCTATAGCTACGAGGACATCCTTAAAAAAATGAGCAGTTAGGTCCAATTTTAACATATAAAAAATGTATGACAGTATGGAAACTTTCAGATAATATATTTTTTGTGTAATCAGTAATTATCGAACATTTTGTAACAATTCTGCGTAAGCGATTTGACAATTGTTTTAAATATGCAACATAAATTTTTTAATATATTTCTTGATTTAATAAAAAAAATTGACGTTTTCCTGTATTTTTTTACTTTATTTTCAAGAAATCATAAAATTTTATGCTTTTTAGTGTTGGAGCATGTTGAAGTATAAATGCGTTGCATGAGAAATAAGTATGCTAGAAAAATGAAAATCCTATAAAATATTATAAGACATGAGTGAGAGAACATCTTAGCACAAGTGATCAGAAAGGTTATATTTAGTCTCTCAAAAAAACCCAATGTTAACATTAGAGCAAATGCCAATATCAGTTGTTTGTTAAAATAAAGTGTTTTAAAGAATTTACAATTTTATCTATTGATTAAGACTACATGATTTTCATTAGTAAAGATCCTTCTTTTGGCTCTTCGTATTTTGGCTCGACTAACTTGTTTTATAGGCCGTGTGTCGTGTGTCAGACATTGTGTTTATGTGCCCATACCATTGTAGCTACTGTCTCTATCACTTTTTTAAGTCCCAATTACTCTCATCACTTCTATTCTTATCTCGTCCATCTGGCTATTTCTTTTATTTTATCCAAAATTTTTATTTTCTTCAGCCTCTATTTTAATTGTTATAGCATCTGTTGTAATGAAATTTTACTCTCATATATTAGTATTACAACGAGTTAAACATAAATACACTGGTACGCCACTGAAGGTCTCTAGAAATTTTTAAATCTTCGATTAAGCAAAGACAACCTGTAACGGAAGTTTCCACACCGTACCTATGATGAGAGAATATTGTAGTGTTTAATTAATCTTAAATAAATCGAACGCAGTGATTGTTGGGTTTCGTTACAGTTAGGATTGGAGGGAGCAAGAAAGAAAGAAGGAGTGATTTTCGAGGTAAATGGGGTGCAGAACACGCTCAAACGATACGTTGAGTATCTAGGCTTGACTCTGTACGAGTATGGTAGATGAGAAGGATGAGCGACAAAGCAGCCAGACGGAGCAGGGAGTTCGGTGGCATAATACTAAGGTTTGGGGGCCGCAAACCCGAAAGGAAAAGGGCACTACATTCGACGGTGCAGTCCATCGTCTTCTACACGGCTCCGTTCTGATGTTCTGCTGTGGAAACACTTTTCTGCAGCAGCTTATACAGGGTTGATAGGACAAGTCTGTTGAGGGTGTTCTGTGCCTACCGCATAGTATCCGCAGCTGTGCTTTAAGTATTTGCTGGATCTCGGTCAACAAACATCCTCGCAGAGGAAAGAATGAGAATGTACTATATCGGTGAAAGTGTAAGGAATGAGGAGAGGGCCACATCTATTAAGATGTGGCAAGCGGTAGTAGGAGAGGATTAAGGATGTGGCTCTGTCGACCAAGTCACTCATTGTGGACACAAGGACCTGCTTGGCGTGTAAGCAGCGTTCTACGGACTATACCCTGACGCAGGTACTGACTGGACACGGCTGTTTCCGGTCGTACCTACACAGGTTCAGAAGGACAGCAACACCCAAGTGACCGTACTGTGGGGCTTTAGACATTATGCAATATACAATGTAGGAGGGTAAGATGTTCTCGGTATATTTGTATTTAGGTCTATACCTACGAGGACATCCTTAATAAAAAAAAGGCAGATTAAAAGAGAGTGTTGGGTGAGATTGCTTGGGCCGGCAACTCAATGGATTATATGGTTAACAATGAATGTAACTGGAGGTGTGTGCATGAGTATGTTCGTGTGGTGGTAAGAATGAAAGAAGAAGATGAAAGGAGATTAAGGTGAGTATCCACCCATGGTTGTGTGTGAGTAAGGGGTTGCAAGGCTAGGTGAGTGATGATTATGTCTACACCAGGGCGGTTTTCCGCTCGCTCACCGTAGCGGAGAAATGGTTTAAGTCGGTAGGTGCTCACCTCGGTGGGTAAATCCGAAACGGTCGGGTACCCTTCCCAGTCAGTCTTTGGAAGATTTCCTATCCCCATAAAAAAAAAGAATAAAATGTTGATCTAACTATTGCTAAGATTACGGTACATTCATGAGGTGTTCATTTATCTATCATAATTACCTCCAAACACTTGAAAGTTTTTCCATTGTTTCTTGATTTATTTGGATGTTTTCTTTTTTTTTTGTCTTTCCCTGTTTGCATAGGCTTTGTTTTCTTAGTAATTACGTTCATGTTCTTCTTTTCCAAGTACTGTACCGTGATATTCAGAGTTCCTTATATGAAGTAGGTGCGGCTAATAAGGCCTACCTAAGGAAGAATGTATATAAAATAAATACTATAGTCTGGCCGTCGAAAAGATGGAATGATCACGAGACAAATATACTCCTTATTTCAGCCCACAGTTTATATCATCTTTGGTATGAGTACAGTCTAAACTAAACTGTCCTTCGTTTACTGCAGTTTAGAAGGCGTTACATCGTAAGATTAAGCCGTTCAGATGCCCGTATTTACTGATCAAGAATCCTTAAATTCCATCTTTTCAGCGGCCGGGGTATAGTTATCCGAATAAACAACTTTTGTTATTAATTTAACACACGGATTAGAGTGATTAGACAGTCCTTAATACCCGCATCTACCTTAATTTTAATTCTGTTTTCCTACATAACATTACATCATCTGAGAACTCAATTTTTAGCTTCCATATTCCATATTCTATATGTATTAAAATTATTTAAACTGAAAAAGATATTACTTTAAGGAACGAATTTATAAATGACCCTAACTTTGTAAATGCATATTAAAGAATTATCTTCTTAGTGTAAAACATATTAAATATAAATTAATTCAGATAATAAAGTAGAGTAATAAGAGTTCATAAAATAGACAAAATTATTCAATTAGAGTAAATAGGTATTTTAGTAATTTGTTCATTCCTTTCCTTAATAACGTCATTAGGCAATGTATCTGACAGTAATATACTTAAGTTAACTATTATGAATACATGGTATATTCTAATTTTTATTTTCAAATTATCATTTTCGCAAAATCTTACAAATAATGGAGGAAAAAGTTACTTTTTTAAAATGGGTAAAAACACCAATGAGTTTCGTGTTAATAATCGAATAATGTACTTAAACCATAATATCACTGATGAAGAATATCCAATATTGGAGAAAAAGAGAGCATATGTTACACATTCATCTGTTGAAAAAACAACGCTCAAGGTATGTATTAGTTATGAATAGCAATAAATCACAATTTTATTATTTGTATTTTATTCAAATTTGGTACCAAGACAAGTTTAAAAAAATGTCTTCTTGCTAATTTCTATTTGTAGTTTGCCTACAGTTACTACCTTGATGATGAATGGAATTATAACCATAACAATAATCTGAATAAAACTCAAATACCAGTATTTGTAAACAGATTTTATGACGAACTGGTTGCTGAACCAGACTCAACTGCAACTAGCAGAATACTTTTTAATTTAAACAGAAATAATTCGAATCCAATTCTACAATTCAATTTAGACATGTTGGATCCACAAGAAACAATTGTAGATGCCGGATTGTTTATTTATTGGCCCTTAAAAAATACTTCTAAAATATTTAATGGTTCGGTGGTGCTAAAACTGTATCAACTGGAAAAACAAATCAACAGTGAAATTAACAAAACTGAATTAATACAGAATCCAGATGTTCATAAACTGTTCAATATTGTTTATGTGCTTAAAGCCCAAAAAGCATGGCACGTAAGTTATAGCATACATCTAATTCCATACTTTATTTGTTCTACACTAACAATTAGAAATTAATAGAAGCAAAAACTTTCTTTCTTCCGAACATCGAAAGGCTCAATATGCCATTGGATCACTGATAAATCATTCTCTCTATCTCTGTAGCTTCACAACGCTTCGTTGGTCCTTGCTGCATTCACGACCTGCCTCCATCTGTTTCGGTCCCTCATATAATTTCTCCAATCCTGTACTCCCAATACATCCAAATCCCTTGCGATTTTATTTCTCCATCTTAATCTAGGTCTGCCTAAGGGTCTCTTGCCGGTCGGTTTCTCTTCCCATATTCGTTTAATAAGACGTTCATCTTGGGCTTTCTGAACGTGTCCTGCTCACTTAAGTCATTGGGCTTTTATTTCGTTGGTTATGTTTGGCTGCTTATATAAGCTCTTTAACTCTTCATTTGTTCTAATGCCCGTTCTTTCGTCTAATATCGGCCTATATATTCTTCGCAGTATCTTGCATTCGAAACGTCTTAATAACTCCTCATTCTTTTTGGGATGGCCCAGGTTTCTCATCCATATGTTATTACCGGTCTAATTACTGTTTTGTATATACCGATTTTGGATTATCTAGACAACAGTTGTGACTTAAACAGCTCCTGCAATGCATATAAACACTTATTATCTACCTTTTTGTATTCGTGTGCGCATATCAATGGTCAAAACATTTTCGTAGGTTAAGTTGGCTCCTAGAAATTGGAATTCTTTTACACATTCGAAATTGGATGTGTCCATAGTTATATTCTTCACTATTCTATCTCTACCTGCTCTTTGGTTTAAAGGCATGTATTTCGATTTTTCTTCATTGATGCTGTGTCCCAACTGTTTTTGTTTCGGTTTCTATTTTATCAAACAATTCCTTCGTTTTTGATGTGCTGTTTCCTATGGTGTTGATATCGTCTGCATATGCTAGGATCATTTCGGGTCCCTGGTTTGAGAACACTTCAAGTTTTATGTTAGCCTATTTGATAGCCATATCTAACACTATGTTGAAGAGTAGAGGCGATAAGTTTTAAACCGTTTGTAATAGAGAATATATCTGTAGTGTGTTTACCGATGCTGATTTTTGCCATTTAATTTTCTATACATATTTTAGTCATATTAATAATCTTCTTTGGCACGCCTACGCATTTCATAGCCATCCAGACGCTAGGTATCTCTTAAATGCTATCATTAACTTGGCGGAAATCTACAAACAGCTGGTGTACGTCTTTATTAAATTCTCAGCTCTTTTTCAGAAGCTGTCCAATAGTGAATATCTGGTCTATTATTGAATTCGGAAGCCACACTGGTTGTCCCCGAGGATCTCTTCTGCATATGGAGCTATGCTAGTTCCTAGTATATTGGATAGCACCTTGTAGTCCACATTTAACAGCGTTATTCCCCTGTAATTATTGCAAACTTATCTGTCCCCTTTTTTATGAATTAGGATAATTATCCCTATGTTCCATTCCTTCGGCAGTTCTTCTGATTCTCATATTTTCGCTACTAAAGTTTGTATCAATTCATGTAGCTGGTCATTTCTTGAAGAGCTGCTACGTCTATTTGGTACTTTTTTAGTTGTTGTATAGTTCTCTTAGCTGCTCCTGGTCTATACCAGCTAAGTACATTCCTTGTTCCTAGGGTCATGTTCCCTGTTCGTTGCTTACGTCGTCTCCTTAAATCCGTCCTATTCCGAGGACGTCATTCTGTTTCATAACCTGTTTTTTTTTTCGGTGTGGGGTAGTTAGCCCTACGACCAACCTTTCTCCTTTATCCGGGCTTGGGACCAGCACTGGTAGTTACTGAGCTACCCAATCCACCCTGCAACTACCAGAGGCTGAGTTACTGATAAATCATTAATGAAATTAATTTAATCGCACAATTTTCCTGAATGATAAGTATTTTCACCGGAAATTGAATTCATATCAATAACGATTTATCAGTTTATCTTTGAGTAATTTAACGTACTATAATTGATTTAACATGCCTTCAGATAATGATTTAAAATAAATTTAATTTTCAGAAATTTATAGTTAAAAAACCATTAGAAAACTGGTTAGTAAATGGCGAAGTAAACTTGGGATTATTTTTAACCATTTCCAGCTACGATACAAATGAATTACTTGAAGTATTTAATGATACAAACACGGGTAATTTTACCACATTTATGATAGTGAAGATACAGAAAAATGGTAGGAAGTATGATTTTTATCATTTTTATTATACTCAATCCTGTGATATAACTATATGAGATTGAACACAATATCTGTTATTTAAAATCAAACTTTTAATATTAGGTTTCGCGTCACAAAAACAAGTAACAAGGCCTCTCCATCTCTCGTTGCTTCTACTGTACAGTGAACTAATGCTCCTCCTGTTTCTTCTAGCTTTCCTTATTCGCTGCTCCCACTTTCGAGTACACCCAGGATGTTACATTTCTGACAAAATACCTCGTGTCTCTTGCATATAACTATTAAAATAACACGTGCTGCTTGTTGTGGTTTGAAAGCTCTTTATATTTAATTATAATTTAGTTTCCTAAGGCAAACATTGTGAAACAAAATGGTTCAAAAAAGATATTTTTTAAGTGCAGCTTTCTGTGCCAAAGATATCATTAAACAATTCCATTATTAAGTATGGAATTAATTGTTCATCAGCTTCAATACGATAAAATGTATATACAAAGGGAAATCCCGACGATTCCTAATCTTATTTTTCAAAGTTTTCCAATAATATGTAAAATCAATAAAAATGAGGGTAAAGATAGTTCAAAACACAAAATGAAAATTTTACAAATTATGGCGGAAAGAGTCCACAGTATTTTCCCATTTTCTTCAATAGTATTACGTAAACAGAGAAGGCGTGTGGGTGTGGAACTCGGGGCTTTGCGATTAAAACGAAAGCTTTCTATAATATTTTATAACACACGTAGGTTTGTGATAAAAGCAAGAAAGGGGGTAGGTAACGAACGTACGTACCTTCGTATGAGGACACTTTTTCTCGATTCATTGCTCTCGCCAAGTCGCTTCTCTCGGCCAGTCGCGAAACGCACACAAAAAGCTTTGCTGTAAAAATATGAAAGCAGTGAGGTCTTAAGTGCAAACATAGTAAACGTTTTATGATTTGCCCCACACTCTTGATTTGCTACTGAAGTGAAACCTAGGAATTAAATTTTCTTTACTTATTTACAACTTTTTTTCTATATTTTTGTCAATTTTATACAATGAATTACTGTTTTCTTATATTTTTTACTAGTTTTAGCATTTTTAGAATTTTATGCGAATCGTTTACCATTTTTAACAGTTTTTTTTTCATTCTTTTTCTGTTTTATCCTAATATTTCTCTATCTTTCCTTTTTTTGCACCAAAAAAACGTTTTTCCGTTTTTACGCTTTTTTAATGAACAACTGTTCTCGTGGTGCGTTCGGCAAAATAATTTCGTAATAATTTTTAAAAATATATTCTTCCTTTGTTTCCTTTCCTTGGCATTTTTGACTTTTATTTTTAATTTTTTTGCCTCTTTTTTCTATTCCTTTTTTCTAATTTTATCGTTTTATTCATTTTTTTTTAGTTTTATGCTACTTTTTAAATTTTTAGATTTTTCCATTTTTAATTATTTTTGTTTAATCTTTTTTTCGATATTTAACACTTTAACGGGATTTACAATTTTTTATATTTTTTTCCCATCGATTTGATATAAAATCGTCTGTTATTACTTCGAAAGACTTTATATAAATGTGAATCATAAACCAATGGCTATATTTTTAGATTCTCAATCCGAATATAATGAAACTACGACCAGGGATTTGCAAACTTTATATTCGCCGTGTCAACGAGAAAATTGGACTATAAACTTTAAAACAATGGGTTGGAATAAATTTATCATATTACCAGAGGAATTTTCGGCGTATGATTGTATTGGAAAATGTACAAAACCACTAGAAAATGATACAAATCACGGCAAATTTTTATATATGTTTCAAAAACGTTCTTCATGTTGTGTTCCAACACGTTTTTTGCCGTTACCTATTATGTATTTTGATAAATATGGAGACATAGCTTTAAAGAATTATAAGAATGCAATTGTTGCAAACTGTGGTTGTCGCTGAGAATATTATTGTAAAAACCTAATAATCATTAGTATTAAAATAATATTAAATAAAG
The DNA here is from genome assembly GCA_964028335.1 of Altica lythri. NCBI lineage: Eukaryota > Metazoa > Arthropoda > Insecta > Coleoptera > Chrysomelidae > Altica > Altica lythri. Next base: position 41,323,597 of record OZ034806.1, on the reverse strand, counting down.
AATAAGATACAAAATAAAATTAAATTTATCAAATAGGTACTACATAAAGTGGCTCGCAAAGCTTGTAGAGGAATTCTTATGCAAAAGATCTATGAAAATGTGCCTGTTAAGTTATATGTACTATATAAATTTAATTCTAAACAAAAAAGTATTCTTGTTTTTTCAAAAAAACGTTTACTTTTCGAGATATTTGCAGAAATGTATATCTCGAAAACTGTCGAAGTGACAGCTGTCATAATGTGACAGTTCATGTAAAATTTAATTCTAAAAAAAAAGTATTCTTGTTTTTTCAAAAAAAAAAAACGTTTACTTTTTGAGATATTTGCAAAAATGTATATCTCGAGAACTGTCAAAGTGTCAGCTGTCATAATTTGACAGCTTATGTAAAATTTAATTCTAAACCAAAAACTATTCCTGTGTTTTTTCAAAAAAACGTTTACTTTTCGAGATATTGGCAAAAATGTATATCTCGAGAACTCTCAAAGTGACAGCTATCATGATTTGACAGTTCATGTAACATTTAATTCTAAACAAAAAAGTATTCTCGTTTTTTTCACTTCCCGATAAAAAAATTAAAAAAAAATATAAAATCGGGAAGTTATTGGTTTCACCCCGTGTGTGTGTGTGGATGTATGTAAACCTCTTATAACTTTTGAACGGCTTGACCGATCGGAATGAAATAAAAAGCATTCCAAAGAGTTCCATCTAACTTAGATTCCCTGTAAGTTTGAACCGATTCGAGCCGGTAGATTTCGAGAAATTTTAAAATAATCGAAAAAAACAATTGGTAAAAATGATGTTTTTTGGGCATATCTTTTTGGCTATTGCATCGATCAATTTCATAACCTAATCAGCTCTCAAGCTTAAAAAGCCACGTCGAATGCCGTTTTGCAAATTAAAATCGGTTGATTCGTTCGTGAGATATCGTTGTCGAAAAATTTCAAAAAAGTGTTTTTTTTTTCAATAACTTAGAGATTTTTTGACTAACCGATTTTGCACTCCCGGTAACGTTTTTAGGTCTTAAAAAACTGCGTCGAATGCCATCTTGAACATCAAAATCGAATAAGGCGTTAAAAAGTTGTGGCTTTTTAAACATTTCACAAAAAGTCAAAATACGTCACGTTACTATAGCTTTGCGGTTAAAACTAGCGGGAAGTTGCAAGGATGGCCTTTAAGGTCAACCTCTTTTCGAATTTTTTTTCATAAAAACGTTTACTTTTCGAGATATTTGCAAAAATGTATATTTCGAGAACTCTCAAAGTGACAGCTGTCATAATTTGACATTTCATGTAAAATTTAATTCCAAACAAAAAAGTATTCCTGTCTTTTTTCAAAAAAACTTTTACTTTTCGAGATATTTGCAAAAATGTATATCTCGAGAACTGTCGAAGTAACAGCTGTCATAATGTGACAGTTCATGCAAAATTTCAAGGCCCAACTCCACATAGATTTCGAGTAGTAAACATACTGGGAACACGGCTGCGTGCGCATGAGTAAGGCGCTCGGTGGGACATTGCTCCAAAATACTGCAAAAGAACACCATAATGGAACGGAAATTTGAGGAACTTGATGATAATTCTCTTGATTTTTAAATTTTTAATAATGGCTATAAAAATATTTTGATAATGCTACGAACAATGGTAGTGACTAATGATCCTTTTTTGCACATACAAATGTTGCAATTAAGATTTTTATTTTTTCTCGAAACAGTATTTTTTTAATTTGCTGTAGGTCTAACTGAAAATAAAACATCCAATCCTCTTGAAATTTTGACACCATCTTTTAGACACATTTATGTACACAATCAACTAAGGTTTGTTTGATTGGCCGAGAATACTTGCTCCTCTTTTATTTCATCTATACATATAATAAAACTGTAGAAATATAAATTCGGTACATTAAAGATATTTAAAAAATTAATTAGTGAGGGGTGTTACTACATCGATATTGAACCCAAAAATGTGGTTAGTTTTTTGTTTGTCTGTCTGTATGGTTGTGCGCGCATCACATGAAACCTACTGATCCGATTCGAATGCGGTTTTCACAGAAGTATTTCTCTTCTTTTAGCTTAACATCTGGTGTATAAAAACGTCTTGAAAAGATAAATGAAAAATGAATGAATGAATGAAAAAAATAGTTGTAAAGACGAACTGTTGTTCGACCTGTAGAAATAATGACTAATATAAAAACAGCATTGACTGACCGTATGGCTGGTTTTGAATCCATATCATTAGAAGAAAGCACCACTCAACTTGATATATTCAAAATTAGTTGGAGTATACACAAATGGTGCACCTTCTATGGTCACTTTACGTAAAGGTTTCATCGGAATTTTGAATGAAAAAGCAAGTGAATTAAATATGCAAAAAGATTATTTGATAGTCCTTCATTGCATTATCCACCAACAGAACTTGAGTTTTAAGTCCATTCGATTCTAGAATGTTGAGGTAGTAAAAAACATCAATTTTATTCGATGCCAAGAGCGTAACTACCATCAGTTTAAGGCGTTTTTGGATGAAACATCAGCGAAATATAACAGCGTAGTTAAGTCAGTTGGTTAAACAAACGGAAAATGCTGAAACGGTTTTACGAACTTATAAATGAGATAAAAGACTTTATGCAAATAAAAGATAAACCATTATCTGAATTGAGTGACTCGAAATAGATACGCCACTTAGCATTTCTGGTCGACCTTATTGCCTATTTAAAAGATTTAAATTTCAAACTTCAAAAACAAGGACAGTTAGTTAATGATTTGTAAAGCCACTTGAAATCATTTTAGAATAAAATCCTCTTGTGAAAGACAACAATGCTGCCTGGTAACAGTTGCCATTTCACCACACCTTCTGTGTATGAAAATATTGCTTATGTTTAGTATGATGAAGAACTCATGGTAACAACTTGTCAAAGATTGCCCATACCCTAACTTGACGTATGAGATTGCTACTTTTATATCCCTAAAACAGTAGGAAATAAAGAAATGCAAAGAGGTAATATTCAATCTCCAAATTTACAGAGAAAGTCAGTTCCTTTAGCCAAGAACTGTCGATATTTGAGAACAATAGTTGTGATCCAACACTTCTGCCAACTCTCAGGGACTAAGAATGAATTAACAGTAGGAAAAATCCAAGTGTTTAATTTTACCGATCTAGTAATTATACTGGAACTTCCAATGAGCTACATTTCCAACAATCTAGCGCTCCTATACAAATATTTAATAGTGAAAACTAATAAAATACAAAATTTCCAAAACAAATATTTATTTGATCAAAACTTATTACGAAATACATGAAAACTGATTATGAATAATAGATTTAACGACAATTTTTATTATATAAAAACAACTCATGCTAAATAACCTATTGATACAAAATATCATAATGACCAGGACGGTATAAGAGATGAACAGTTGGAGTACTGCCTTCAGGCAAATCGTGTTCAGTACAAACCTTACCAATACCTCGATCCATATAAATAATTTTAACACCTATCTGCAATGCTGCACAAGCTGCAATGATGTGAATGTGATCACTTTCTTTATACATAGGTTCTACTTCTTGATGACAAAAATCAGCTACCTAAAAATTGTTTCTAACCAAAATAAATGTTTATTAAAATTTTACTTATACTAGAAATTTTACATTTCTTTTCTAATTTTTAAACTGCGATATGCAAAATTCGGTATATCTAAGTTTCATCTCAACGTGAACTGGTTTAAGAAGGTCAAAATATATGCTTCACTTTTTTATATCTACTACAATGTCTTTAATTGTGGCTGGCAAAATCACTTTAAAACCGAATTAGAATAAGATCTATTTTCATACTATGTTGGTATAGTTTAACTAATATTAATGTAATAAGCCAACCACGCCTATTAACCATATCAAAGGAAGCGGCTTTCGAATCTAGGTTGCCAGATATATTTCCGAAATATCCTAAGTTTCTATATTTTGAAAATGTTCTCTCTACTTTACTATTTAATTGTTCATCAATGACTCTAGAAAAATAATATGAAAATATTCTTAAAAAATATATACTTAAATTAATTAACTAGGTTCTTCATATTTAAACAGTTTTCACTAATAAAATCAATTTTGTATATATTACTTATACTTAAAGACATTTTTGAGTAACGGCAACATTGTGTATTTAGCTACCCATTTTCAATTTTTTTCGCTTCGCTTTGATATTGAATGTAAAGAAATGCCGACGCGTTTGTGATACTATTACCGACAACGATCTGTTTCCAGACATACAGGAGGGTTGCTAATAGGAACCGACGTGGTCGTAATGCCAAGGTAGTTAAATTTCGGAGTTGATTTAGCAGATAGCAGAGCCACTCTGTACCGAAATGGAAATCGGTACAGCGAGTGGTTCAACTATTCTGACTGACCTCTGACCTTGCATAATGTTTCATTTTAACACTAGTAAACAGTGTGTTTATTGAAGAAATATAAAATTGTTAAATTAGGAACTGTTACGGATTATTCTTTAAAACGAAAGCGACCAAATAAAAAATTGGGTAGGGTTGACACTGCTGCAAAGGAGGTTATTCAACTAACAGTTTATAACTTTAAAAAAAAAATAGAGTGTCTACTTTAGAAATGATTAGTGAAAAATTGAGAGATTTTCCTGAATATAAGTTTGGAAACACTGCGCGAGGTTTTGTTGAGTTGTGGATTTAAATATAAGAAACTAGATTATCGGATGATAATAATGAAATCTAAGCGTATCGTTAAACTTAGACAAGAGTATTTGTGCAAAATAAAAGAATATCGCAACTCAAACAGAAATATAATTTATTTAGACGGAAGCTGGTTCGATACGCATGATGTTGTCAATTAAGGCTGGGTTGACAACAATTGTGCTTTAAAGGCACCGTGTTCAAGAGGACAACGTGTTATTATTCTTCATGCCGGAAGCAAAGATGGTTTTGTAACTAATGCGTTGCTATTGTCGGCCAAAAATATAACAAACTCAGCCGATTTATTTGAAAAGTAGTTTGTCGAACAGCTCTTGTCTAACATATCGCCGAATTCGGTAATTGTTATGGACAATGCGTCGTATCATCTAACATATCGCCGAATTCGGTAATTGTTATGGACAATGCGTCGTATCATTCCCGCATATTAAACAAAATACCTAATAAAAACACGAAAAAGAATCAAATTTTAAGATTTATGGCAATCAAAAATAGAAGGAATTAATAAGAATGATCAAAAGACAGAATTTTAAAAATGAATACGTCATTGACACCATTTGCAGCAGACACGGTCATACCCTTTTGCGTTTACCTCCATACTAGTAAAAAAAACGTTTACGAAAATATAATCAGTCAACAACCTTAAGCGCAGTTGTCCTTGATAATATTCGAGAGGTAATTAGTGGCATTAATATGGCAAAATTGCGAAACTCATGTTATAAAAATAGAAAAGGAATTTCCTGTTTTACCGCTAATAGTACCATTAGTTATTCAACCTGGGAACGATTCTACTTCAGAAGACTCTGACAATTCTTGTTAGTCATTCTAACCAATTTCCTTTACAACTATCGTGATGTATCTTGAAAACTTGTTTTTAAAAAGAAAACTAATTTTAGATTCTTACTAACATACCCAACCCTTTCCTTTCCAGGTAAGGAAGGCTTATACCTCCTCGTGGTCCTTGCTGGACAGACAATCTTTTAAGATGGCCTGACAAAATGAGTATTATTTGCAAATAATTGTTGTAAAAATATTATGAGTTATGTGCTATTTGAATAATGAGTCAATAGTTCTTATTAATAACTAAAATTAACAAGTTTTAATTTGAAAGAATTAATTTGTCATTTGACAATTTTCAAATTGATACAAAATATACAAATATACAAAAACCGTTTTTTTTAAATTTAAAACAAAAATTAATAAAAATTTATGAACAGACCCTTTTTCTTTAATTCCACGCCAATGGTCGGCATTGGTTTCAATGGGATTAAAATTCCGACAAAGACCGAATGTTCGTACACTTAGATTGAAAAAACTATAACATTTTATGCAATTTTAACACTTAAATGATTTTAATTTAGTTTTTTCCAGGTTTTAAAGAGTTTTATCGCAGTTTTAAAACTACTTTTTATATAACCTCAAAGTTTTATAGCTGCTTAATTTATAACTATTAAGCAAGGTTTTAAGAAAGAATTGAAAACTAGTCATAGCAACATTCATAAATTTGTCCATTTAATATTTAAGATAGTTTTATTGCAGTTGTAAAAAGAATATCAGGATTCAAAGGTTTTATGTTTGGTTCAGAGACAAGGTTTTTATGTTATCCTCAGAACAACAACAAAGCAAAACTGGTAAGCCTAAACGACAATTATTTCTGAATACCATAATTGATAAATGTTTAAAAGAAACGCACATTTTCATAGGACACTAAGGACATTCTGATAACACTATTGCCTGAGAGATAATAAATATATGTAAGTTAAAAGCAGATTAAATAAAAACTGAAGAAACTCCATTCACCAAGAACTTATAGATACGAGATCTTTTTTCTTCATAAAGGAAGTAGGTAAAAATGCAGAGTTTTTAGTAGATCTCAATATACATATAATGCACCTCTGCATATCTAACATCCACAAGTCGACTTTGATACTGAAGCCATACTTTGTTCATAGCTATAAAGTAAAATAAATTAGTTGTACCAACTTACAGTTCTATCTCCTTCAATAAAACAGCTATAAAAATCTTGATCCTTCTGTAATTGCCCACTAGTGAGAAGTCTAAGATAAACTACCATATAATCTGAAAATCCTTGCTCATTAAATACATTATGCAGTTCTCTTAAAGCTTCAGCAGGTTTATCAATATTTTTCAGTCGCTTTAGTACGTCCATATACTAAAAATATATAGTAATGTAAAAATAATAAATTTACTAATTCTGCAATTCAGATCACTTAAGTACTTGTAATAAAATTAGAATTTTTTAAAACTTGTTAATATATTCCAATGATTGGAAAATAACTAAAAGTTAAATAAACACCAATTTTTTAGTGACCTAACTTAAAACCAATTTATGCTCAATCGATTAATACTACCATTAATATCTACGGTTAGCGTAAAGAAGTTGAGCTTAAGCTATACTATGTTACTGTTTATACATATTACATTCGCTTCTAGGAAACTATAACCAAAAGAGGTCTTTCAGCTGTCTAAACCTCAGTAAGAACAGACTCCGTATTATAACAGGAATATTAACCGGGCACTGCCGAATTAACAGGACATTTGAAGAAACTAAGATTAGTAGATGAAGCAAAGTGCAGTTTCTGGAGGAAGAAGACGAAACCTCAATACACATACTCTCAGAACGCATTACCTTACGTAAATCTAGAGCCAGATACCTAGGATCATACGACATTGAAGAGGAAGATCTACCTAACTTGAAGCCCAACGACATCCTAAATTTTCTAAATAGATAGGACTAGAAGAGCTGCTTTAAGTCTGAGAAAACATCAGCATTATAGCAAGAAAAAGGTGACACAATTGATCTTATAGGTCGCAGGTGTACCTGTCACCCCTGATTACGCACATATATACATATAGTGTAGTCTGACTCTAATGTAAGAGAAACAGTTTGGTGCATGCGATAAAAGCTTAGTTTGTGTAATGTTTAATATTCACATCGAAAAAAAATCTCATTACGAAATAATATTGAATATAAAAGTTGATGAACAAAAGAAGAAAGTGTAGAAGCTTCATACTTTTTATTCTTCTTTCTGTATCATTTGTTACTGTCACGCAATTTTATCTTAAAAATATTAAATTATTTATAATCCTAATTGTTTTTATAAACATGTTAGACTGTGCCGGAGCTATAGTCAAAATTAGATAATATTATCGCTAGTTGGAGAACAGTATGTATGAAAAAATTAACATTAATTTAAAGAGATGGATTTTACAACTTTTTAATTTTTAAGTTAATTGAATATTAAAATACTAAAAGTATTGAGATTTTCACAATTTTTATTTAATGTATGACGCGTTTCACTATCTTATAGCTTCTTCAGATACATTTAAACTTACAAAGTTATGGTAAAAATAAAATGAAATAATGGCATGACATAATGACATAATGATGGTCGAAAGACATTGTATAAATAAACTGAAATAAAACAAATGTACTACAAAGTGCAATAAGGACAAAGTTAATAATAATAATTTTTTACGATAGTAGTAATATATACAGGATTAGTACATAGACCTTTATGTAAATAAATTTAATAACGGTGAATTATTTAATTCTGTTTGATCATTCAGTAATGTATCAGAGTGTTTACATTTATTAATTTCTAGACTTTCTAATAAATTTAATTTAAAACCTTTATTTTCTTGGTGTAATAATAATAATTTTGATATTTTACACCAAGAAAATAAAGATTTTAAATTAAATTTATTAGAAAGTCTAGAAATTAATAAATGTAAACACTCTGATACATTACTGAATGATCAAACAGAATTAAATAATTCACCGTTATTAAATTTATTTACATAAAGGTCTATGTACTAATCCTGTATATATTACTACTATCGTAAAAAATTATTATTATTAACTTTGTCCTTATTGCAATTTGTAGTACATTTGTTTTATTTCAGTTTATTTATACAATGTCTTTCGACCATCATTATGCCATTATGTCATGCCATTATTTCATTTTATTTTTACCATAACTTTGTAAGTTTAAATGTATCTGAAGAAGCTATAAGATAGTGAAACGCGTCATACATTAAATAAAAATTGTGAAAATCTCAATACTTTTAGTATTTTAATATTCTTTGAATATGGATTTTCATCAAGTAACGACTAAGAATATTGAATATTTAAGTTAATTCTTAAGAACCATGCGTAGTTGATGTCATTTTAAAGGCAACAGCGACAGAATAAAAAGAGATATCACTAAAATTAGACGGTTATCTCTGCGTATTATTACGTAAAATATCAAAATTATTTTGAACTTATATTAAGATTTTTCGGCTAATTTTATTACACATCTATCTACGATATTATAGAAATGTTGGTAAAAGTTTATCTTAAAAAATAAATTATTGAGTTATACTTTCGATACAAAGAGTGTACCTGCAGACAATTTACTGGACAGTTATAATATAATAAAAATATTTTACTCCAACAAAAAATTAATAATTAGTCTAAGTTTTTATGCATTTGTGATTGTCTTTGTTAACACAATGCAAGAAGGTGGGGTGCGAGGAAAAATGTAGATATTTGAAAATTCTAATGCAAATTAATAAAGAGTACCTACTTTATCGTTTAAATAATTTTTGACATGAAATAATTGTTATATCTTATATAGATACTTTTTGCTTTCAACTTTTTAGCACTTTAGAATCAAGAATTAGTAAATATTATATCACATTTTGACTTTATGATTCTGAAATAATTTTATAAGTAGAAATTAGAGAAAGAATATTATTCAGTTCCAGGTAAAAGTTTCGAATGAATTTGATTATATTATCAATATGTTATCTTTGATTTCTGTACTTTGATATAGTTTACGTACAAACACATGGCCGTACATGAAACAACCGCTAATTTTAATGATAAAATGAATATGAGCCTAGTTGACTATTCAGACGATAAAGAGTCCACGTAAATTAATAAAGATAATGTAAATTTTATTTCCATCTACTGGCCACAGCTCTTTAATGTTACGGTTAAGTTGCGACTATTTTTTATTATTAATGTTAATTCAATGAGCATATATTGACCCTTAAAGGATTTTCACATTTATATACTTACAGTGTCATAAAAATCTTCCACTGTAAACTGCTGAAATCCTAGTTTCACCAAGTCCTCTTTACTTTCTTCAGCTATTTTATAAAATTCTTGAAACTCATCAGGTTTACCCAGCAGTCTTTCAATATTTGCATAACTAACTGCTCTGAAAAAGCAATTTCCATCAGGCCTAGTTCTACGAATAAATTTATATTTTGAAGCGAGATCTGAGACTTTTTCTAAATATATGTTGTCAGCAGAATATTCATTATTTAAAGAAGTTATGGGTTCTAAATCACCAACTAAAGCAATTGAATCTGAAATCTAAAATTGTTTATTATAAACATAACCACACTTTCTTTGCTTGGTTACCTCTTTTTCAATTTGACGTTGTTGTGCTAATATTAGCTCATCTTGATTAGGTTGTGGAGCATCCTCATTTGGTGAATTCATATTTTCGCCTTGTTCAGCCATTTAAATTATTTTAGTAACGCACAAGAATAAGAAACACCTACCTGCACCTACCCCTGATTACACATTCACCCACAAAAATATTGGAAGTAGTTAAAATCCCAACCCTTGGTACTTTATCATGAACTTTATTAACAGTATCTTCACATATACTAATTTTTTTAATTTATTGCTTAATAATACTAAAATGTATACCAATTATGGTGAATTTTTTAGTTTTTAGAAATATAACTGAGTATCTAGAAAAACAAACTGTTTTGGTATAGGAACAATGGAATACTAGTCACTACAGATTTATTGAATTTTGTGTTGCCTAACCATCTATTCCATAATCCGATTGTTTTGAAAATTAATAATTTAGGTTAGAATCTTACCGTGTGTTAGTTTTAGTTTGGTTTAATTAAATAATAAATTAAAACATGGCTCAGCAAAAATCAAAAAAAGGATTAACTTGGGTGCAATGTGAGAATTGTTCTGTTCTTTTATACAACAAAGATACTGACTGCCATTCTAAAGATTGTCCCCCAAAAATTGAAGATTCAAACTATAGTTTTATAAAAAATAAATCTTTGCATGGATTCTTAGAAGAAAAATTAAATGAAGAAATCAAAAATATAACTCCACACGAACGAACTAATTTAGTGTTTTTAAGTGAAGCTGTTATTAGACTGTGTTCATTAGCAATTGGTGAATGGGCAATAATTCAAAATTTAGAAGAGGATATTTCAGTTGCAAAAATTGTATGGCCCACTGCTGAAAAGTCTGTTACATCTGTGTTATTCACAAAAAGTGGTGAGATCACACTTATAACTATCTACATAGTTACCCTGTGTTTAGGTTTCGTACTTCGATTATGATAAAATTGTCCATTTTCGTAAATACTTAATCCGAGATTATAGCTTTTAGAGATATTTGAACTTTTACAATATCTTTTATTTTTGACTAAATTTTAGACTGTTTATTTTAATAAATCTCTAATTTCTTATAGTTCTAACACTTTTTAAATTTTTGGATTAACTGTATCAGCTTTTAAAATATATCCGGAATCCGGAGAATTAGACTATGTTTATACTGCTGTTAATAACAGTAACCAGCAGATTAAGTCATTTTCAATAAATTTATAGTTTTTGTTTTTTAGGTGTAGATTTAAGTGGATTCAGTTCTAACCAAAGGATCACTGTTAAGGCTTTGAAATTACCTGTTCCAGAAGCTGTTTCTGTTACTTTAACAATACTAAATGCTCCAAAATCTTTAGAGCTAACAAATGAACTTTACGTCAGATTAAACAAATGTTACGAAGATAAAATTTTTAGCACAGGAAACAAATTAAGTCTCATGTATTATGGAAAAGAGTTGAAGTTTGAAATTAAGCTTATGTCTTCAAATACAGATAAGCTTGAAGATAATTTACAGACGTTGTCTATTTCTGAGAGACATAAATCTACATTTTATAAAGTTACAACAAGAACTAAGTGGATTATTTATAAGTATATATCTAGTTTACATATATAGATTCGATCTTTACCATTTGTTTTCATTTTTGTTGTGTATTAGTACTTTAGTCATATTTTTTGTAATGCAATGCATTCTGAGAGTATGTGTATTGAGTTTCGTCCTCTTCCTCACAGAATCTGTTCTTTGCTTCATCTACTAGTTTCTTCATGAGTACTCTTAATCGGCAGTGCCCTGCTAATATTCCCGTTATAATAAGAAGGTTGTTTTTACTGAGGGTTAGACCGCTGAAAGATCTCTTCTGGTTATAGTTTCCCAGGAGCGTCTTTGGTTTTTTAGTCCTTCTAGATCGTTCGAGTACTCGGATTTTTGTCTATCCACTTTTTTCCTTAGTTTTTCTAAGACTACTACTGCTGATCCCACAAGATGGTTCTGGTCCCAAATATGGGGTTTTAGCTTTTCTGCTGTTTCGTTTCCTTCTATTCTATAAGTAAATATTAAGAATAGTATGAGTTATTCATTTGTTAAGAAAACTGAACTCTATTTTTTAAGGAATTTCCATAAAAATTAATAACGTTATTATACAACAGATGGTATCAGCATTTTTTATTACAAATCTAAGCAAGCATCGCAGCTTCTTCTTTGTCCAAACAATTATTATAATTTGTAAATCTGTTGATGGCCAGCTAGATCGCCTGATTTAACGTGCTTGGGGATTTTTACTTGTGGGATTGGGTAAATGATAAGGTTTACTCAACTAGACCTACTACGCGAGATGATATGATGGACAGAATAAGACACTGCATGCAAAATATTTCATTTGCTGAACTTGAAGCTGCAGTTCAATCTACGCGGCAAAGACTTGTTAAATGCATCGAAACTGATGCATTTGGGGCGGCATTGATTTAAATATTTATAATATTTATTTTAAATTTGCTGTCAAATAGTGCATATATTTAGCGATAATTATTATTTGGTTTGAAAAAAGGTATGAGGTTGCGGTTTGTGGTGAATTATAGGGAATTTTGTCCTCTATTCACCTACCTTAAAAAATATAGGGGTGCTATTTAAATTTTTCATGAAAATGCACAAAATTTATTGCATTGCCAAACAGCGCCTTTTGGCCATAGCAGGAAAATATTTTTTGGTTACTGTGGATTGTTAAGTTAAAAAAGTTCTTTCAAACGACATATAGTTTGTTAAATTCCGTTTGACGGTTTAAGATTTATGGCTATTTAAATGAAAACATATTCGACGCTCCCCCACCACTTTATTTTATGACATAGACTAAAAATTCTTTAACAAAAAAATCCAAAATTTTTCAAAGTTTACTATGATCCTACTTAAAATATACCTTTACTTGTCTTTTCTTTGTGAAAAAGTCCATTTTCGTATTGACTCTACCATTCGCGCCCTCTTGCGGTCGTTTAAGAAAGTTGAAAATATTTTCCAGCATTTTCTCTTGGCCACTTTAGTAATAAATTTTTTTATCGCAAGCCTCTGCGATCAATAGTTTCCGAGATACAGCCGAGGTCCATTCTTAACGGGCCACCCTGTACAAGTGTACAATTTCGTTACATAAAAATTCGTAGGTGAGAATATTTTCAGATTTTTATGTTTTTGGTTTGATACCCCCACAAATTCATTCAATTTGTGGCACATTTATATATACCTTGTATGTATGTATGTTGTTAGGGGTAACAGATACACCTGCGACCCTCCATACCTGCGACCTATAAGATCTATTGTGTCCCCCTTTTCTTGCTGTATTTCTGGTGATTCCTCAGACTTATAGCAGCTCTTCTAGTCCTATCTTCCTTAGAAAGTTTAGGATATCATTGGGTTTTAAATTAGGTAGTTCTTCCCTTTCGTATGACCCTAGGTATTTGACCCTAGAAGTACTTAATGCTATGCATTCTGAAAGTATGTGTATTGAGGTTTCATCCTCTACCTTACAGAATCTGTAGTTTGCTTCATCTACTAATCCTAGTTTCTTCATGTGTCCTCTTAATCGACAGTGACCGGTTAGTATTCCTGTTATAATTCGGAGGTTTTTCTTACTTAGGTTAAGACAGCTGTGAGATCTCTTCTGGTTATAGTTTCCCAGGAGCGCCTTCCATTGTCTTAGTCCTTCTAGATCATTCCAGTACTTGGATTTTTCGCTATCCATTTTTTTCCTTAGTTTTTCTAAGATTGTACTACTGCTGATTCCACAGGATGGTTCTGGTCCCAGGTATGGGGTTTCAGCTCCATTTTTGCCAGCTTGTCTGCTGTTTCATTTCCTTCTATTCCTACGTGTCCTGGAACCCATTGGAGGGTAACAGTGTTACTCTGTCCTAGTTCATTTAATTTGCCTTGGCATTCCCAGATCATCTTTGAACTGATTGTATCTGAGTTTAGAGCTTTGATGGCTGCTTGACTATCTGACATGATTACAATCTTCTGTCTACGTATATATACCTTACAATCCAAAACAAAAAATATGATTGAAACCAACGGAAAACTACATTTTGCCATTCTGAATTATACACTTCTTTAATCTAGTATATATAGTGTGTATATAACCTGTATTTACTTTTATTTCAGTGGTTCATTTTTTTTTTTTTTTCGTAGAGATGAAGATAGTTATGTAAAGGAGGCAGATAACCAATTTCTCAGTTGCCCAGCAGGAGTGAACGAAGAAATTAGCGAAATCTTTGAATACGTCAAAGCATGTTTGGAGCACTTGACTCATAAAATAAGAACTAATGCCATTTTACTATACGGCCATTCCGGTACTGGAAAATCAACAATTGCTAAATACATCGCATCAAAATCTAATGCCAATGTAATCACAATTAATGCACCAGATATTTTTAGCTTTAGTTCTAGTTCCATAGAGAAACATATAAAACAGTTAATTGATGAAGCTGTGGAAAATTCTCCTAGTATTATTATTTTAGATGAATTCGATGTTTTATGTCCATCACGAAGTAGTCGATTAACAGAAATAGAAAAACGAGTTGTTTCGATATTTCTTAAAATATTTGATGATTTACATACCAAAAATTCTAAAGTTTTCATATTAGCGATTTCTAACAAACCTGATAATATTGATTCTGCTTTTAGAAGATGCGGTAGGTTGGATAGGGAAATTGAAATTCCAACACCAAATCCAAAAAGTCGTCGTTTAATACTAGAAACTCTCTTTAATCAACAAAAAAGTAAAATCAGTGATCAAGATTTACAAGAAATTTCAATGAAAACACATGGTTTTGTTGGATCTGATTTGGTTTCTTTAAGCTCTGTAGCAATTCTCAATGCAATTAGAAGAAATGATAAATTTGTAACAGTACAAGATTTGGTATACGCTTTAAAGAAAGTCAGACCAAGTGCTATGCGAGAAGTGCAGATAGAGGTAATAAATGATTTGTTACTTTGGGAATTTAGTACTTATTTTTATGAACCAACAGGTTTCTAATGTCAAATGGTCTGATATTGGAGGTCAAGATAACTTGAAAATGGTATTGAAACAAGCGGTGGAATGGCCATTGAAATATCCACAAAGTTTCTTAAGATTAGGTGTCACGCCACCAAAAGGTGTGTTAATGTTTGGACCTCCAGGATGTTCAAAAACTATGATTGCAAAAGCACTAGCTTTTGAAAGTGGTTTAAATTTTCTCTCCATTAAAGGTTAGATTCATATTTTATATTTACAATATTGGTTTAACGTTTGATCTCAAAACAAACTTGGATAATTTGAAAGTCTTTCTTTGGAATTCAGGATCTTACGACAACTTTGTAGTTTTACAAGTCGCGTACTTCTGAAGGTTGTGTAAAATGTTTTTTTTTTGTGTTTGTTTGGCTTTTCCTTTTAAATTTATGTGTGGGGCAATTACTTAGAAACTACTTTCTTGACGTAAAATTGGGCATGTATAATTTTATAACTATCTTCTGATATTAGTTAGTCTTCTCTTCGAACTAGACACTTAACCCACCGGGAAACATGGAACTACCTTCTATTCCACGGGCTGCCCACACAATGAAAAATATGATATTTAGGGTTAAGCGTGAGTCCTTGCTACTCTAAATACCAACAAAGCAAGCGGCCTTGATGAAATACCTGCTTTACTCTTAAAATGTTATGCTGCTGAACTAGCGCCAGTTTTCACTGAGCTATTTCAACTATCATATATGATACTGGTATTTTTCAAAAATCCTGGAAAACTGCTCGAGTACAACCAATCCCCAAGAAAGTCTGTAAAACCCAGAGTTCTAACTACAGACCCATAGCTCTTCTATCTGTTATTAGCAAAACTATGGAGAAATACGTCAATCACGAGATTCTGAGCTACCTTGAGACACACAACCTTTTAAGTGACAGGCAATATGGTTTTCGCCAACAAAGGTCAACAGCCGATCTACTAGCATATGTAACTCATGTCTGGATTGATGCCATTCACCGCTATGGGGAGACTCAAATTGTATTACTAGACATCTCAAAAGCATTTGATCAGGTGTGGCATGCAGCTCTTTTAAACAAACTGCCTTCATACGGGCTCTCGCAAAACCTTTGCAGATGGATATCCAACTTTCTCTCCAAAAGGCACGTTCAAGTTGCTGTAGATGGACATTCTTCCAACCTCTACAAGATCAACAGTGGAGTTCCCCAAGGATCGGCTCTAGCTCCTACTCTATTCCTATTACACATTAATGATCTACTAGAAGCCACTAATAACCCGATACATGGTTTTGCAGATAATAGCAACCTACACTGTAGCAAAGTGCACAACCGTCCCATACTTCTAGATATTCTGGAAGAGGACAGAAGATCCACATCGGCTTCTCTCAATCAAGATTTGAGAATTGTAGACGAGTGGGGAAGAAAGAATCTTGTTAGTTTCAACGCTTCCAAGACAAAGACATGTTGACTATCCAACAAAAGGCAAACATACGACTCATTCATTACAATCAACGATCAGACACTGTTAGCGGGCGACTCCATGACGCTGGTAGGTATAACGATCTCCCAGGTTACTATGGAACCAACATATTGCATCCATAGCAACTGCAGCAGGAAAGAAATTAGGCTTTCTGCTTAGAGCCCGGAAATATTTTTCTCCATCCAACTTAGCTACTTTTTACAAAGCCCAAATACGGCCTAATCTTGAATACTGCTCGCATGTATGGGATTCGGCGGCTCCGTCAAGGCTCGGAGTTTTTGATGCAATACAGAGAAGAGCAGTTCGACTAATAAACGACACCAGTATCACCAAAAACCTAGCCTCATTATCCCACCGAAGAGCAGTATCTGATCTTTCCTTGTTTTACCGATACATAAACGGATTTTGCTCAGAAGAACTCCGCTTTATAATGCCTCCACTTGTCAGACCAGCCAGAGCAACGCGACGTGCCAACTCCATGCACCCTTATACTGTTCAATGCTGCACATCGAGAACGGATCGATTCGATCGTTCCTTCATCCCCAGGGTCTCCAGATTGTGGAACTCCTTATCTTCCCACGTCTTCCCCACTCGTCCTAACTTACAGGCCTTTAAATCCCAAATTAATAAATTGTCTCTTCTGCCCCAATAGATGTTCTCGGTACATTTGTATTTAGGTGTATACCTACGAGGACATCCTTAATAAAAAAAGTACATTATTCGTATAATTCCTTTGACCTTTTCAAAAGTTTGCAAACCTATAATCATTTGCACAACTTCGTGTTTCGTCTTTAAATGCCGACAACAATTTTTGAAAATTTGTTCTTGTTTGCTAAACTTTAAAACTATAAAATATCATTCCTCGATACGAATCTCACATAATTTATTGAATTCTTTAGCTAATAATCTATAAATGATAAAGCTGATGGATAATAAAACATGATGTTGCAAAAAATACTTTTTGTGAATCTCGTTCATACCAGAAAGACTACCTTCAGTGGAAAGAACCAGAAGAAAAATAAAAATTCAAGATTATATACTTTTCATTATTTTGTCATTTCCAAACAATACTATACACAAAATTGCTGATTTTATTAACAAACTAAATCAATAATATATGTTTAGGTCCCGAACTGTTTAGTAAATGGGTAGGAGAATCAGAAAGAGCAGTAAGAGAAGTATTCCGAAAAGCAAGGCAAGTAGCTCCATCCATTATATTCTTCGACGAAATTGATGCATTGGGTGGTGAGCGCAGTGGAAATTCCGGTACAAATGTTCAAGAAAGAGTATTGGCACAACTTCTCACAGAATTGGATGGTATAACTCCTTTGCAAGATGTTACTATATTAGCAGCTACAAACAGACCTGATAGAATTGATAAAGCTTTACTTAGACCTGGTAGATTGGATAGGATAGTTTATGTACCACTACCTAATGCGCAGACAAGGAAAGATATATTTAGGATCAAATTTTTAAAAATGCCAGTAAGTAACGTCAGTATATGAAGATATACGTCCTTATAATCGGTAGACTAGAGATAGTTCAAATCACATATTTTTAAAACGAATATTTTAATGATTGGTTCGGAAGAGGTGTTACGAAAGAAAAATCTAAACTTTTGAATGTCATCTGCTTCGCTTTCTGGAATTCATCGAATTTCACACGTTTTTTTTATATTCCATAATATACATTGTGTGGGTTTTCTATTAGTATATTGTACAACGAACGCAGCCGCCCAAGTGCGTTATTGGCAACACAGCACGAGGTATACATAGTATTTTTTTCCATGAGTACTTAAAAAAACTTGGAAGGGCTGGTGACAATGAATGTAATTTAGTCTTCAAAATGTCACTAAATTTTTATAATTGTAGATATTAATATCGTGATGGACCATACTCCTCACAAAAGAATAAATTAACTACACACTGCATTGCTTTTGTGTTTATGATAATTCACCAAAATATGCGGAAAACACAGTTTTAGATAAACAACTGATATTTTTTATCTCACCAGCCTAAGAATTCCTTGTACATTGCTTCATATTTCGGTTTTGAATTTTAAGGTAGTTTTTTTACAGTTTCTTGTGCCCTTTGTATAACATCCAACATTATACCAGCATCCGAACCGTGAGATTCCACGAGTTGACCATCCGGTATAATCACTGACTTTTAAGATTAACCACTGAATATGTAAACGAGCGTATTAGAGGACTGTATAAATGTTAATATGTATATTTTTGAAACAGAAGATTATCATTTGCTTTCAAAATCATTTTTAACAAAGCGAGAAGAATTTACAGCGAAAACTGCTATGTAAATAGATTATCATAAGAAATATTCCACACAAGAGATTGTCGAAAGAGTACACCAGTGCGGTCTCGAGTCATACGACTTATGAGCGTGTTTCTTATGCACTCAGTAGGTTATTTTATAAGCAGTTATAGAAAAACTTCTATTTGTTAGGTCATTGACTCATATGGCAACTTCTTAACATCTTCAGTTTTAACCAGTTCCCACACTGTCCCTTACGCCAATGTGGAATAAGGATTTAGATTTAACAGGAAAATAGAAAATGTAAGATAACAAGTGTTTATAATCTGCAGGGTCCAATCTCTCATTTAGATGTTACTAATTGATAAGTAGTAGAATAGGTTAAATTAACTCTTTATTTTATTACATTTTACAGACTTCTGGTGTAAATATTGATGATTTGGTCAACCGCACGGACAAATATTCTGGTGCTGAAGTTAATGCTGTATGTCACGAAGCTGCTATGGTTGCTTTAGAAGAAAATCTTGAAAGTCAATTTGTGGAAATGAAGCATTTCGAAAAAGCCCTGGAGTTAGTAACGCCAAGAACACCATCTTCATTAATTAAATTATACGAGGATTATTTATCAATTAAATTATGATTTATTAACTGGTTTCTTTCATTTATAATTTGTTTAACAGAATGCCTGCCATCATCTTTTTTATCTCGTATATATAAGGTTTGATATCAAAAAACTATTTTTTGTTATTAAAGCTTAGCGTGTCTCGGATGCTAAACGCTATTGACACGGTTACAAAAAGGCTGGAACAACTTGGTTGGTTTTGCCGGTTGATCAGCATTTTTAATTCCAGTGATGCCTGTGTAGGGTGGTACGAATATGAATGTTACGCGGGTACCTTTAATGCTTAACTGATGGTAGGAATTTCTTATTTTCTGGATAAGTGGATTCTGAGAGTACATAAGTTATATGGAGTGGATGGAAGAGAGTTAGTCTGTGCAAATTGCCAAGTTGGAATTATCCGGTATTATGGAATTTAGAGCTTTCATGGTAGAATATAGTTCCGCAGTGAGTATACTGCAATGAGATGGGAGTCGGTGGGAAGCTATTGTTACTTTCGTGGTGACGATCGCAAAATCAACATGATCTCCATCCTTAGATGTATCCGTGAAGAGTATTGTGTCGTATTGCCTGGTGTCTATGATCTCTAGGAAGAAAGAACATATTCAGTTTTCTTTAAACTCAATAGCGATATGTCCACAATAGGAGAATTTATGGTCCAAGGAGGGCTATCAGAAAGTGTTATTGGAGTTGTGTTTGCTAAGTTGACGTAAAATAAGTGGTGCTGGTTTAACTGCTTTAGGTTTGTTGTCAGAAATTTGGTAGGTACCTAACATGGATTAACATGCTAACAGGATTATGGGGATTAGCAGAAACTTTGGTAAAAGAAGAAAGTCGTTGTCGGCGGATACGATGTGGAGTCTTTTGAGCTTCGATTTCCATGCTTTACACTGAATTGTATTTAAAGGAACCAAGGCAAATTCGGAGAGCGGTTTCTGGATGAGATTTTCAGGCAGAAGCAAATAGTACACAGCTGTAGTCCAGTTTTGAGAGTAATAGCGATCTGTATACTTTAAGTAAAATTAATTTAAAATACATCGTCAGGACAAAATGTTTTAAATAAATAAGGTTCTCTCCATAAAATATATCTTATAACTTTAGTTACTCTTCTAATATCCATACCGTACATATTTAAACGTGTTTAAGGCAAATAAAACTGAATACCATAGAGTTGTATTAAACGGAATATTTAATTAAGGATAAATAATTATGTAGAATTGTACGTATTCTGTTTTAATCATGTTCTTTATTCATTGTTAACGATGTAATTGAAAAATGAAAAGTTTGTGGAATGATTTAACGAGAAAACTGTCAATATAGGTATTGGATTTTCTCGTGGTGGCTACGTCATATTTGCGCGCAGGCCAAAGTCCGAGGTAAGTCGACAAGAGTTGTATAAGTGAATAGTGAAAACATGGGTTTAAACATAGTACAGTGAAATTTCTAATTCAATTGGGAACGAATTTAAGTTAGCGTAATTAATTTATCTAAACCGTATTTAGTTGTAACTAATATTTTTTGAGAAAAAGTTAATATTTTTGTGTAGAAAATTTGATTGTAATTATCGTGATTATCAAATTGATTGTTTCAGCCCTTACTACGTGCAGTTTTCTAACAATTAGTAATTACCAGAGAGCGGAACATATGCAAAGTGCATATAGATGCATATATTGCATATATTTGATCATTTCAAACAATATTGTATATTTAAGCTAAATATTATTTATTTTGCATATTTTAAAAATAAATAATATAAAATTTTTAAATTTTCCTCTCTTAATTTGAATTTTATAACTTGGAATGAACAATGTCATTAACTATCTGGAATTACACATTACTACCTAAATTTAATTTCAAGAAAAATATTATTTTTTTAGAGTAGCAAGTCGTACCTGTTTTTAAGGGTCTAAATTCCCAGAAATACAAAAATAAAAATTAGATATAAGTTAAATATTTATTAGAAAAAAATGAGGGCTGCGATTGATGAGGAAAGTTGTACGCATTTTTAAAGGAAACTTTTCTAAAGATCTTATGATTTGGCAAATTAATTTAACTGCCTAAATTATAATATTGCCCTATAATGTCAGTAGATCTAGAACGACTTTTTTTCTGTGTTCAAACACATTTTTAGTGATAGAAGGCAAACGTTTTTAATTAAAAATTTTGAAAAATATTTAATTATAAATTCATACTGTAATGTTTTAGATTGTTAATTATAATATCAGTTTGTTTTATAACAATTAGTAAAAAAATGAATATTCATTTTTTAATAATAATCTAAAAAATATAACCAATAGAAAAAGAAAATATACATTTAAAATATTTTGACACAAAATAAACACTTTATAAACACTATTTTTACCAGACTAATTATACGTTCACTACGGAGCGATCCGTCTTCCTTGGTAGATAGAAATTTTGTGGCGATGTTTTCAGATTGTCAGTACCTTGACCGGCAGACGAATATCAGGTATTTGCGCACGATGACGTAGCCGCCACGTGAAAATCCAATGCCTCTACTACATAGTTACATTAAAAATCTGGAAAAGGTCAGAAGATTCATAAAAATTGAAAAAAAGTTTGAAAATTCCCTAAAAACTGCAAAAACGTTACAAAATTTTAAAAAACGTGAAAAAATTGTCATATTATAATGTTATGACACAGAAAAAAAAGAATTGATCCAAGAGGGTTCTTGTCACTTGGTTTTACATGAAGAGCTACGGGCATCGCTTCTGTCGGTCTAACCCAAATATACTGGCGAGTGCTAAGTTTTTTTTAATTAAAAACGATGTCGATTTTAGCAACAAATATTTCAGCGGAATTAAATCATCATTATAGATACTAATAAATTCTTAACAAATTTTTTGTAATAAGAATATTCATCCATATTATATTAAAACAAAGGTCCACATCGAAAGAATATTTCACTTGCGGTAGTAGTTATGCAAGCAGTGAAATGGAAATTATAAAAAAAATCGTAATGCGATAAATTGTAACAAAAATCAAAAAGAAATTTATTGGAAGATTTATTTATGTGACATCTGCTAAGGCTACGGCCACATTAGCGGGATTTCAAGCTGCGTTTCGTTCACGCAGCGTGAATTCCCGTCATTATAAAAATAATAGGCCACACTAGCAGTTTTTTCACACGTCGGTTTTCAGTGTTCGGGTCTCGGGAAGCTGAGCGAATTCAAAAATGAACTAAAGTACTCTTAACGAAAATCACGCCGCGTGAAATTCAACCCGTGTGTCAACCCAAGACAGCGTGAAAAGATGCTAGAGAAAATGGAACCAGTTCTATTCGTGAGCGGGAGACCTTGAAGACGCGTCTTTCTGTCGGGAATTCACGCCGTGTTTGGCCGGCCCAACTGACAACAGTATAGCCTATTTTTTTGGCGTGTTTTCACGTCAAAACGTAGCGTGAAATCCCGCTAATGTGGCCGTAGCCTAAGGGCAGCTGTTCATCAGAAAGTTATATAAACTATAGTTATTAAAATTAAATCTATTAGAATCTCAGAGTAATAAGCCAATCTCAGAGTAATATATATTACTCTGAGATTAGAATAATTTCAAATCAATAAAAGAAAAAAAAAATGTGAGCCGTCACGGGACGCCTGGCAGATGTGAAACATCGACCTTAACCCGTGCCTAAATCATAAGACATTTCCAATTTAAATAACATGGCATTTTTGCACTTTTTGTCGTTAATTTTTTTTACTGAAACAAATGTAGCTAAAAATAATTAAATATCTATTTCTTGTAGGAAATTTGCAATAAATTTGTCATCAGAGTTAAATTCACGATTTTTTTTTTGTAATTATCAGTAGTAATACCCCTAGGGCCTTGATAATACCGAGATAATTTTGTCATAGAGGATGCTGAAAGCGTGTTGCTTGATAATAGCCCGAGGCCGCAGGCCGAGGGCTATTATCTTGGAGCAACACACTTGAAGGATCCTCTACGACAAAATTTTGAGTATTTATCAAGGCCTGAGGGGTATTCGATAAGATAATTTTTTACTTTGTAGATTTCAAAAAATTGTCAATCTGACGTTTAATAATTTTCAACAAAATTTATTATTTTTAATCTATCAACTATTATTCATTTTTAAACAAATTTACAGTTGTGAAAAGTACAATTGGTAAATGTTAAGTTGGAGGAAGAGTTTGCTGAAGTTGACGGATTGTTAATTTTCACTGTAGAAGAAATTCCTCGCATTGTTTTTTGCGACATTTTCAAGCCAGCTGTCAGTTTGACGTTTAATTAATTTTTAATCAAATACTCGATGATCTTTGATGAAAACACCAAACTGAAAACACCACATGTAGAGTGTTGTCGCTGTAATCCAGAGGTGATTGGATGGAATTTGTCATATGACTCAAAATTGAATAATTTCATTGGTTACTATATTCAGTAAAAAATTATCACCATAACTTTTATTTATATCAAACTAAATACATATATATAGGTAATAAAATTAACAAATATAAAATTGGATACAAAATAAAGTATATTATCGCTTATAAATAATAGTATCACAATATTTATATATTTATTGTACGTTTTCTCAGATTGCTCACAGATGTCGTTAGATTACAGAACGAAAATAAATTTAAAACGTGATTTCGTTTAGCTTTTTATTTAATTGCCTTAAATTCAATAATCTTAAAAAAAGAAATTATTAAAACACAAATTTATATAGAAGTACGTTACTATATTAATATAATTGTAGTTACTTCATAATTTTAGTACAAACAAAAAGCGATACCTAGTAAACAAAAAATAGGAAAATGATGAATTTAACTATGAATACAACTTTATCGTTGAATAACTTTTAAACGGTATTTAAATGGGAAATGTATTATGATTTAGGCACGGGTTAATGTGAATATTAAGGGCTGGTTTGGGTCTGATAATTTTTGTTAGGTCATAATCTAAAAATTTGATGGGTGTTTGGAGAACAAAACCAAATTTGGGAAATAACGGACACCCTAATGTATATAGAGTAGGTAGGTACTCACTCATTTTTATTCAATATTTTTTCATCACTTTCTTTATTAACACTTTGTTTATTCATATTTAAATTAAACAGTTTATACACAAATTTTACAGGGACTATTTACCAACAATCTATTTTGATTAATAACAAGCTGTCAATTTTACAGGTCAGCAAAATATGTAGGTATATTATGTTGCCTATACAAACAAACATTTTTATATATATAGAATAGATAGTAGGCGGAATCGAGTTAGGTTTTTATGAAACAATTCATACCATGTCCCGCCAAATTTTTGAATCGATGAGCTTCTTCCCCCTATTGTTGGCGCGCCACCGTCGGCGTCGCTCAAAACATGAGACCAATTTCATATAAGGTATCAGTACATCTCTTTATTATATATTGTCGATGCGTTAGGTTTTTTACGTCATACGAATCATACGTCACCGTCGCCACGCGAGAAATCTGATTCACGTGCGGCTATAGATGTTTCACATCAAAAATTCCAACGATTTATTAGACGATCAGTTAGACGTAAACTATTCACCTCTTCTTAATCTTTTTAAAACTTAATTCTGTGTAGTGGTTCACAATGGTTTTCCTTATCAGTTTATACCTGTCTATATTTTACTTTGTTCACTTAATTACTATTTTACTGCAATTTTTATATCTACATTGTACACTTTCCATACTTCATTCAGTACCAGGGTTTAGGAAAGCTATATTATAGCTAAACGTGTCACACATAATATATTGTGGATATCGTGAAAACATTTGTGTTTTGTTTAACATTTAATAATATTAAAAATAAAGAATTGCAATGTTGCTTTTTAACAGAATTATAGGGAAAAGATGTCCTTTAATCGGAGTATGGCATGTGTCAATAAAGAAGGTGTTAGCCAAGGAACAGAAATGGTCAGCTTTGATACTCCGATTCCTTTATAACAAATTTTCTCAGTGAATGGTAGCCAAATGTGGTTTTCTCCTCCTCCTCTTGGCAGTATCGACAAATATCTTCATCTGCTAAGTTCAGCTGACTCATGTGTTTTCTCAGCTGACAATGTCCTGTCAAGAGATTGACAATCATTCTGACATCGAAGACTTTGCCTTATCGCTTACCCGATTATGATTTTTCCCACCACTCCTGGGTCTTCTCTAGCCTCCATTTCTCAATGTCTACCTTTCTGAAAATGTCAACAACTCTGCCGAATAGTTCCGGGCCAATCATTGGGATATTACCCGCACGGACCAATTTATCAGCCTTATCATTGCCCCGAAATCCTGAGTGTCCTGGTATCCATGCCAGTGTCAGAGAATTCCGAATTTTGGCATGTGTCAGATCCCTAACGCAGTCTTACAGCAGCTGTGAGCTTTATTTGTGCCGAGACTATCGCCTTTGGAGTTGCTTGGCTGTATATGAGTACGGTTTTACCCGACTTACGATCTCCGTTGCACAGTGTTGTATATGGCCACTACTTCAACCTAAAACACTGTGGTATACGTACCTAATAGACTTAGTTGGACTTTTATCATGCGTCTTTTACTATATAAACCCAACCCTGTGCCTTTCTCAGTCTTTGAACCTTACCCCATCCTTATTTGGTCTGCACATGTGACTAGCAGAAAACCCGGCCTCATCTTACACTGGTCTAGCCTTACTTGAGGGCCATCTTCCGGTATTTCCTCCAGTGCGTTTTCAATTGCGGATTCTACTGCCTTTAGCTTTGTAGAATCTAGCTTTTTTTCTGGGTATCCAACTTCTACAACTGCCACCCTTACAGCTGTCAAGGCCTTAAAAGACCTAACAGTGGCATAGACATTAATAAATTATCAAAAATAAATATTTAGGTTCACCAAAGAATCAAAATTCAATAGTTATTTATGCAACTAGTGCGTAAAGTGACCTTTTTTGACGAATGTAGGCGAATGCGACAATCACATTAGTCAAAAAAGGAACATTTACGCACATGTTGCATACAATATTTTTTCTACAACCGAATTTCTTTACAAGAAATACAAGTATAGGCCTGATTTTTTTTTACGCTTTACTGCGAAAAAAATATTATATTTAAAACATATTATTTTAGATAACAAAATATTTATTTTCTAA
This sequence comes from Altica lythri, assembly GCA_964028335.1. Taxonomy (NCBI): domain Eukaryota; kingdom Metazoa; phylum Arthropoda; class Insecta; order Coleoptera; family Chrysomelidae; genus Altica; species Altica lythri. The sequence continues at coordinate 41,296,989 of OZ034806.1, read as the reverse complement.
ATTAATCTTACCTTATAATAACGGTACGTAGAAACGCGAAATGCTTGAATTATAAATTAATTAAAATGTCAATCAGTCATTTAAATAAAAATACTTACCCTTATTCATGAACTGATATTTCTGTCATATTAAAAATCAAATTAAAAATTACTGAATATAATACCTAGTTTTGTATATATTAAACTGCAATAATTTAACAATTAAATATATTTACACAAATTTACACAATTAAATAATAAAAAAAAAGTTTCCTTACCTGGAATTGAACCCGGGTCATCTGGGTAGAAGGTATATACCTTACAATCTCGGCCACTAACACACATAAAAGTATTTGCATAATCTTATACAAAACAGTGCTTATTTTACTTTTTTTCACTAGTGAAAAAAAAACTTTTTTTTTCACTAGTGAAAAAAAGTTAAACTTTACGCACCTTAAACCATGCGTAAAGGTAATACTTTACGCACGGTTGTAGAAAAAATTCATTGTATCGAGATTAAATCAAATTAAATAATATTATAAAGAGCAAGTAAAAAATGAAAAATTTCTAAAGTTTACAGGAATTACGTAGGTAATATAAAAACTTGATTTTTTAAAAATTTTATTTTAAAAAATCTACAATCTTCTAATCAACTGAACAAGATAAAAGTTATGTCAAGACTGAAAAATTCTAATTAAAACATATAAAAGATAAAAATACATCTGCAAGGAAAAGTGATACTGGTTGTTGCTGCTTTCCTAGAATTTGTTACTTGGTCAGCAAATTGCGTTATGTAATTCCTCCCTTCCCAGAAAGAACCCACGGTGTTGGGGTCGTTACTCTTCTTCCATCTCCATGTTGAATGTGGATTTTTGTGTTGATTTCGATTCCAGGGTTTTGTGCTTCGTAAGCCAATACCTAATGGCGATAATTAATAAAACGATAATTAATAAAATATAAACAGGTATAGTCCAGATGTAGGAGTTGTTCCTCGACGGAGTTCTGAGGGTTATTTCTTGGATGCGATTCTGCTCTTTCTGAAGTTGATGGATATTGTCCAATGGTACTTCACTAATATTGATCTTCTCTATATGTTTGGAGTTTATTGAACTAATTTTAATTTCTGGCAATAACAATGGTTGGCCTCGAATTTCAGCATTGGAATTTTGGTATTTGGTTTTCGGCGTTTGGAAGCTGCATCCTTTTGGTACTTCTATTAAATGAGTTCCTCTTAGGACTGTGAAATCTGACGTCGTACATGATAATTTTATTTTAGTTTCTCTTGAAAAAAATGTTATGAAATGTGCTGAATTGATTTGTTCTACAATTTCGGTACTGATCTCCACTGGAATGGGTTCGCATGATGATTCTTGATTTTGGAGCCGTAGTATTTGATAGATGCAATCTAATTTGTTTGTGTCTTCTATTGGTTTTGTAGATGTACAGAAGTATATTGAATGTAGATTTCTGCATTCCTTTTCTTCGTACTTGTAGTCATTTTCTTTTATAGCCAAATAAGGTTTAGGAGGGATGATTATGGTGTTATTTCGATTTGGTATTGAGTAAAGGTGATAATACGAATAATTTTCGGGATAGGTTATAGGAAAGTGTATTACAATATTCTATCATTGGAATAATAACAATTCAAAGTAATAATTTCATAATATTTATGTAGATTTTCTGGTTCACTACCAAATAAAAGATTATTTTTTGAATAAGTTTGCATCAGTATCTTTATCATATATTCTAAATCCTCAAATTTTAAAATACTATAATGGAGTGTATTTAATCTTGCAAAAATTACTGCTTCTTCTAAATAACTTATCATTTCTGACATAATTGTTAAAACTGCATGCATCTGATCTAAAGCGTTTTTTGCTAGAAAATAGCTAGAGAAATCGTTTACAAATTTTTCTAATTCATTACTAAGGTCATTTATTTTTTGGTTTTTTCTTTTTCGTTCTGTTTTATTAAAGATAAACTATTATTGTTATCATCAATTATTTTAGAAGTTAAAGAGATTTGATTATTAAGTGTGTTTACTATATCTTTTTGATTTGAGTTTAAAAGAGAGATAGCCTCGTCATACCTTTGGCCATCTTCAGCATCAAGATTACCAAATATACTTTTGAATATAGTACCAAGTCCATTTATGATTCCTCTTTTAAATCTTTTCTCAAAGTGAAAATAATTTAACTTCCCTTTACATTGTTTAATTCGAAAAGAAATGGCATTCATTGTATTTTTTAGATCAGCAGCATATATTGAATTTTTGTTTTCAATAGTGGAAATTATATTATTAAATTGTTTTTCGATAGTTAATAGTTCTGTTTCAAGGGGTTGTAACTTAAAATAATGGATAAATGAATGAGTGGAAGATTGTAGTTTTGTGTATCCTAACTTATATGGTAAGATTCCAGGCCTAGAATCCACACTGGAGATTTTAATTTTCTGTCCTTGGTTGACCATGGTGAGGGTCAGGAATACCCTGTAAAGGTATAATATTTTGGTTAGTTCGTGGTCGCTTTAAATTGTTTTTGTGATAAGTTGCTGTTATTGTATTGGTTAGAGGTCTATGTTTGGCTTTGGTTTTATAAGTTTTAACTTTTAGCTTTTCGTTTTTCTTTACTGGGCGACCTATGAATTTAGGGCAGATTTTATTTCGGGTTTTATTTTTGTGGTACACTAATGTCCCAGGGTCGTAATCTAAGGGATCGTGTCGATCTTTGTTTCGTGTCTCTATTGTTCTTTGTTTTTGTTCGATCATTTGGGTATTTAATGTTTTGTATAATTCGGTTGTGATTTCTTTATGTCTATTCATGTAGTCTGAATATAATTGTTTGTTAAGGTCTATATCAAAGGGACTGTTGCTGTCTAAGTGTCCGGTTATCAAGTCTATAGGACGTTGTCTGGTCGCAAAATGTATAACATTATTATATCCCAGTATTGCGTACGGTATTTGATCTAAAATATTTAATTCCTTACGGGTTTCTTGTAATACTCGGATATGTTCAATTAAAGTCGAATGGAAGCGTTCTACGATGCTATTTGAATTTAGATTGAATACAGTTGTATACCTAATCTAATTTAATTTTATGCAGTTTTGCAAAATCCTCAATGACATAGTTTTTTAGTTCGGTTCCACGATCTAAAACTAACATTTTAGGAGTACCGTGATGAGTAAGAAAATTCATAAAAGCTTTCGCAACATGAATTGCTGTAACTCCTTCCAAGGGATATGCTTGTGCGTATTTGGAAAATTTATCTACAATAGTGAGGAATTTTTGATTTTTTACAGTGAATACATCCATGTGGACTATTTCGAATGGTTTATTGGGAGTTGGTGTGATTTCAAATTTTTGTTTTGGTGGATATCTATCATATTTCATTTTTTGGCAAATCTCGCAATTGTTGACGTATTTGGTAACTGTACCTCTGATGTTGGGCCAATAAAATCGTCTTTTAATTTGTGCTTCTGTTTCAATTATACCTCGATGGTTAGTCGTTTCTTCATGGCATAATTTAACTGTGTCTATTTGTTCGTCTTTGTTTATAACGTCTTCTAAAATTTTATTGCAAATAATAGATTTGAAAGCTGCGTTTTTAAAGGTGTTTTGCAACGTAGTACATAGTTTAGGGATTAGGTCAGGCTTGTCAATATTTATTGCAAATAATTTGTTTGTTGAAGTGAATTCCTTGAATGTATTTATTATATCTTGTTCAAAGTTTATTTCGGAAATTTGTATTGTTGTTCTAGTTTTATTGTCAAAAAGTCTAGTTAATTTGGGTACTGTTGGTGAATGAAGAACTATTTTAAGAAATATTTGATTTTGGAAATTATTAATTGCACTTTCGGAAATTGGGATTTCTAAAATAGGATTTTCGCGACTAGTATGTACTGTTTCTAAATCGTCATCAATATTAGAAAATTCATTTAGAATATTATCGATCTATGTCATCTTCAGTAATATTTGGGGTTTCAGTTACGTTTCCTGCAATGGAAACAAGATCTAAATTATCGATGTTTGAAATGTGATCTGAACTTGGGTTTGGTTTATTCAAATTTGGGTCATCGGAACTTGGAAGTTCAAAATTTTTATTAAAGTCATTCATGTACTCAAATATATCATTGGTGTTCACTTCGTTAATTCGAATTCTCGATAAGGCATCAGCGTTTTTATTAAGTGATCCCTTTTTGTATAATATTTCATAATCATACTCGTCCAATTTTAGTCGCCATATCTTGTAAGACGAGCATTTGGCTCTTTAATTTCAAATAACCATTTTAAAGGTTTGTGGTCACAATAAATTTTAAATTTTCGGCCGTATAAATAGCAACGAAAATATTTTGTTGCCCATACAATGGCAAGAAGTTCACGTTCAATAGTACTGTAATTTTGTTCGGCCTGGTTAAGGGTTCTAGATGCATATGCTACAGGTTTATCCTGTCCGACTGGACCTTGCGATAAAACAGCTCCGATAGCGTAAGCACTGGCATCGGTAGTTAATACAAATGGTTGTGTGAAGTCTGGATAAGCTAATATAGGGTCATTAGTTAAAAGTCCTTTACAAGTTTCAAAACATTGAATATATTTTAAGTTTAATTCTATTTTTGCTCCTTTCTTAAGGCAAGACGTTAAGGGCTTCGTAATTCTTGCGAGATCTGGAATAAATTTACGATAATACCCTAGAAGGCCTAAAAAGCTCTTAATTTCCTTCGTTGTTTTAGGAATTGGGAATTTCCTAATCGCCTTAATTTTTTCCGGATCTGGTTTCACTCCTTCACTTGTTATTATGTGTCCTAGATACGATGTTTCCTTTTTAAGGAATTCACATTTTTCCAATTGTACTTTAAGGTTTGCTTCTCGAAGTCGTTGAAATACTGTTTTGAGGTTTACGATGTGCTCTTGTAATGATGTAGAGTATGACTATGTCATCTAGGTAAACCATACAGATTTTACCTTGCAGTCCTCTTAAAACGTCATCCATGACACGTTGAAATGTGGCTGGAGCGTTTTTTAGACCAAAGGGCATTCGCAAAAACTCGTAATGCCCATTTTCAACTGTAAATGCGGTTTTATGGATATCATCAGGGTGCATCTCTATCTGATGGTACCCTGAGGCAAGGTCTAAAGTGGAAAAATAATTACACCTACCCAATTTATCGAGAATATCGGAAATATGTGGGATGGGATATCTATCTTCGATAGTTTTTTCATTAACCTTTCGATAGTCGATGACTATACGGAATTTCCTAGGACCATTATTATCACGACGTTTCTTTTCTACTATCCAAATTGAGCTATTCCAACTAGAATTACTGGGTCTAATTATATTTTGGTCTAGCATATTTTTTATTTGAGCCTTTACCTCGTCTTTGTAGACATGAGGGTATCGGTAAGTTCTCATAAATACGGGTAACTCGTCGCGGGTATTAATTTTGTGTTTAACTTGGTTACTGAAAGTCAATGTATTGTCTTCTTTATGAAAAATATCAAAATATTTTCTGCATAGTTTAAGTAAATGCATTCTTTCTTCATCATTAAGATGGTTGGTTTTTATTAAATTATCTATTTCGTTTTGATCGCATTGTTCGCTGAGGGATTCGATATTCATGTTGAAAATTTCGAAATTATTTTTAAAGGGTAAGCTTTTGATAGGATAAAGAACTGTAAAGTTTTTATCATCCATCGAATTAGTATTTCTACGAATGCCCAACCGTTATTAGAGACAGTTAGTGTGGGTGGTATCAAAAATGTACCAATACGTTGTTCAGGTATTAAGATTTCTCCCGAGGGTTCACTAACGGGTATACGAACTGTTAAAACTGATTTTGCAGGCAATAATTTCGTTTCGAATTTCTTTGGGGTGGCATTGAAAAATTTAATAGGTAAATTAGTATTTTGGAAAGTTACCTATTTGAGAATTTGGGAAATCTAAATTTACACCTAAGGACTGAAGTAAATCCACACCTATGAGACCATCAAAAATACAATGAAACTTATAAACATAAAATTTTAATTCCTTGTCAAGTTTAAATTCTTTGAATGCTGGAATATTAATGCAAAACTGGTGTTTCGAAGAACCAAATGAAGTTGATACTATAAATGGTTCAACTACCTTAAATTCTGAGAAATATTTATCTACAATTTCTGGAGATAGGAAGGATTTAGTTGCGCCTGAGTCTATCAAAAGTTTTAAGGGTGGTTCGTTAATAGTGATAAAAGGCAATTGTCTTTTAAACGAATAATTACAGAAAACTGTATCATTGTCATATTTAATAAAGCGTGTTTGTCAATAGATGGAAAAAGAATAATATAATTTCATTCTGAACGCTTTACAAGTTTTTGAAAAAACATATTTTCAAAGAACAATGACCGTTCAACTAAGAAGAAACAACTACTTCCTGGGCTATATGCCCCAACGGATATTGGATTATACTTCAAAGTCAAACGGGGTTGGAATATCTACAAGATAACTTAAACCCAACCATTCCAGTTTGCAGTTAGAAGGGACAACATAACTTATAGACCGGTTTCGGTGTTTTTGCACCTCGTCAGTATAAGGTATATGTTATCCGTCAGCGAGCTGTAAAGCATAATCACTGACTAAGGATTGAACTAAAATCGTAATCCTTATATATCTTTCAATAAAGAAAGTTTAAAGGACACGCTAGTAGTGACATCCCTACCTCTAACTGCAAACTAAAATTCGACTTGACACAAGACTTTAGTCTTGATCTATAAACGAATAATTACAGAAAACTGTATCATTGTCATATTTAATAAAGCGTGTTTGAAATTATATTATTCTTTTTCCATCTATTGACAAACACGCTTTATTAAATATGACAATGATACAGTTTTCTGTAATTATTCGTTTATAGATCAAGACTAAAGTCTTGTGTCAAGTCGAATTTTAGTTTGCAGTTAGAGGTAGGGATGTCACTACTAGCGTGTCCTTTAAACTTTCTTTATTGAAAGATATATAAGGATTACGATTTTAGTTCAATCCTTAGTCAGTGATTATGCTTTACAGCTCGCTGACGGATAACATATACCTTATACTGACGAGGTGCAAAAACACCGAAACCGGTCTATAAGTTATGTTGTCCCTTCTAACTGCAAACTGGAATGGTTGGGTTTAAGTTATCTTGTAGATATTCCAACCCCGTTTGACTTTGAAGTATAATCCAATATCCGTTGGGGCATATAGCCCAGGAAGTAGTTGTTTCTTCTTAGTTGAACGGTCATTGTTCTTTGAAAATATGTTTTTTCAAAAACTTGTAAAGCGTTCAGAATGAAATTATATTATTCTTTTTCCATCAATTGTCTTTTATCTTCATGATTGTTAAATTCGATTAGGTTTGATTGTTTTGGATTGGGGCTTCGCGAAAATTTTCATATTCGTTTTCGGTTTCGACATATTGATAGCTATTTTGGCTGGTACTGAGTTCGTTGAAGTTAATATCGTCGCATTGTTCGACATTATGTAGTTCTTCTGAAACAAATCGTCGATTTTGAGCAGATTGTCTGGAGTTTACAGAGAAATTCCTGCTAGTTGTGCTCATTGGTGTTGGTGCCGGAGGGTTTGTTGTATTAAAGTTCTGGTTTGGTCAGAGACAATATAATATAAAGAGACTTTTTGAAAGATAGGGCAAAAGCGGTACAATGTTTGTTTGTTTACCCCCAGAACTCGGCGCTGAGGTAGTGGTAGATAGGAGAACTATACCACCTAAACTCGATCAGCTGGTGAGGTGAGCTGAAATTATACTATAATGGCGGTTGAAGTGACAGTGTAGCGCTTTGAATATAAAACCTTTTATATTCAAAGGTGTAGCGTAAGTATTATTAGTATTAGTTTTAATTTTAAGATATAAATAGTTTTAAATTCGTAAAGTGTATAAAAGTACAGTGTAAAGTTTCAATTATGTCATTACCAAATTATTTTAAATATAAATGCGCTGTGCCACATTGTTCAAGTAAATATTTTTACCCAATTCCCGATCCAAATTTTAAGAATATAAAGTTAAATAATCAGTTTGATACACAACCAATAAGTTATGTGGCAGGTGCTTTGGTAAAAAAATTAAATTTAGATTGTAAAGAATGTAACTCAAATTTGAAAACTAATAGTTTGGAACCTCACCATACTTTTACGTACTTTAAAGAGAATGATAATAAAAGACGTCTGACTTACGTTACGAAAGAAGTTGTTAATTTTTTAGCTAGTGTACATAATGCAGTTCACCAAATTTTACCTGTATTTGGCCACATAAAATGTCTGATTCAAAAAATAATCATGTGTTTGTGTGAATTCATTAACTTTGATTGGTTTACTTGCCAAGAACATAAGTCAGACGTTTTTTTGAAACTTTTAAAAATCAGTGTTTCTTTAATAATTAGAAAATATTATAATGACCTTTTTAGATCGAGGGACAATATATAAAATTTTATATAAAATAGATAAAGTACTGCGGTAATGTTTTTAAGTTCTAGGTTCTTGCATGTACACAAAGGATTGGTGTCGTATTTCCAATACCTCATGACACAACACTACGTATTGAAGAACAATGCCAATGTATGGAAACTTCTTAAATATTACGTATTAAAATATCTGTATGCATTTTGTAAGATGATCCATAATTTTAAGTTATCGAGTGCGTTGTGCAATCTCTTTTATTATTGGGTTCTACTTTTAATATTATTCGTGTATTGCTACTTAATATTATTCTAAATGTTCGACCGTATTATATATATTTATTTATTTGAAATAACAGTTGTACTTCTCTGTGATATTAGCGTAATTATTCTGATGTTTAAAACATATATGTTTATCTATTTATTATTATTATTATTTCCGTAAATCCTACCTGGTTGTGATACTAGATAATAAGGTGTACAAATACAAATTATTTTCATATACTTTTTGTAATAAAAGTTTAAATTATACTTTTTTTGTGATTGTAAATAATAATTTGTAATAAAACTAATTCATTTTTTGTGACAACATTTTAAATTGTTCCTACTGTTTTTCTAAGAATAGATAATTTTTTGTAATAATAATATTATTTCATAATTTTGTAATAGTGTTTCAAGTGTATATTGGTGTTAAAGTTGTTTTTATTAAAAATTTGTTTATTATTTAGTTTTTATATTTATTTACCTAAATATTATAAGATAATATGCACTTTTAAGCCTATATTTTAATTTTTAATATTTTTACACAACAGTAAAAATATTAAAAATCAAAATATGAGCTTTAAAAGTGTATTTCTATATGAAACAGAATTTATACCCTGTCCCGCCAATTTTTTGAATCGATGAGCTTCTTCCCCCAATTGTTGGCGCGCCACCGTCGCTCAAAACATGTGACCAATTTCATATAAGGTATCAGTACATCTCTTTATTATATATTATCTCTGGGTTTGGTTTCCAGACATTGACTGGGGGACCAAATACTTGTTCATTAGTCCAATATTTCTGATTTTTTATGGGTCTTGTTTGAATATTCACAGGACCGATAGGAAATGAATTATTATTATTAGTTTGATGATTGGGATTATTAAAGTTTTGATTTTGATTATTATATTGATTGTGGACGTTGTTATTTTGTCTACCATTCTGAATATTTTTGTTATAATTATTTGATTTGGGTTGATTAAATTTGGAGTTTGAAGGTTTAGGTTGATTTTGAAAATGTGCATTTTGCAAATATTTAATGTTATCCTCTTTTCGGATGAAATTGATGGCGTCAAGAAGGGTTTTCGGTTCTTTGGTACGGACCATGATACCATACGGGTTGCGTAATCCTGCTAGAAATACTTGGAGTGCTTGCTCATTATACATGGCTTGTTTAAACCTTCTTACATCTAAGATGGGTTCATGTAATGCAAGATAATTAGAAATTGTGTTTAATATTTTCCTGACTCTGTCATGGAATTCATAGGGACTTTCATTAGGGTTTTGTCTCAAATTATTCAAATTCAAAGATAAGCAATTTTCATTTCTAGGGTCACTGAAATGTCTGATCAATTCATCTTTAACTTCCTTGATTTTCCTTGCACCACTAATATTAATAACTTCACGAGCAGGTCCATGCAATTTACTTATAATAGTTCTAAAAATTATTACATTTTGAAAATTACCAGCATTGGTTTGATCATAAAAATGGTTTACTATACTATCTATACTTTCTAAAAAGAATTGTAATTCATTTACATTGCCGTCGAAATCCGGAATGATTTCGGAATGAACTTTTTGAAAAACTGGAAGCGCCATTTTATTCTTAATTTTATTAATTTTAGAAGAATTATTCGATTTTATATCTGATATATTGATCGAATTAAAACTTTGAATTACTAAATCTAACTCTAAGTTGCCTTGATTACCACTTAAGGATTAGGAAGGGATATTAGAGGAGTCTGACATAAAAGAAAAATCGATTTACAGTACAGTTTTCGTCTGCATCGAAGATCTGGCTGTAGGTTTTCCAAAATATCCTTGGTATACTGAAGTATCCTTGGTTCACCACTAATTAGTCCAACTCTCACACGAACAGTTCTCAAAGTTTATCAAAAGTTTATAAAAATCGCGATTGTCACTTAACTATTAAAATAGCGAAAGTTATCCACGTCGGATTCCTTGTGACAATCCTACTGACTGCGCCAATTACGTAGGTAATATAAAAACTTGATTTTTTAAAAATTTTATTTTAAAAAATCTACAATCTTCTAATCAACTGAACAAGATAAAAGTTATGTCAAGACGAAAAAATTCTAATTAAAACATATAAAAGATAAAAATACATCTGCAAGGAAAAGTGATACTGGTTGTTGCTGCTTTCCTAGAATTTGTTAGTTGGTCAGCAAATTGCGTTATGTAATTCAGGGCAAAAAAAGAAAAATTTCTAATGTTTACAGGAAAAAAAGAAGATGTTCCGTGATTTGAGAAATATAACATTATTAACTATTCTCATCGTAAAAAAAATATTTTAAGTATTCGGGGCAAAAAACTAATAAAAAATGCTGGTTAGATTTATCCCAACCATTATTAAATCCTCTCTGACCACAAATACTGATTTGAACAAGAAACCACCTTAGAAACTAAACAAATCTTATCCTGTACAGCAGGTGCATTGAAACAAATGCAGGTGAACTAAACGTAAGAAATTAATAAGGAAATCATTAATCCTAAACAGATCACAAACTAAAAATTTACCAATTAGAGATTTAATAACAAAATAATACCAGAGCTGTATGTGACTAAAGCCCAGTCCAGACCTACATACTGTTACGAGCCGGTCTGGACCTGTCGCCCACAAAGTGGAACGAGACAGACTGGCAGTTCTTAGAATCTTCGAAAATTCTAGTGGTTTTCCGAACGATGGGATAATTCAAGAGTTTTCTGTTCTAGATGTAATTTCAGAGACGCTTCTAGAAGGAATTAATTTCTCCGCTTTGGACGGAGAATAATAATTGTATATATATATAACCGACAGTGGTTGAAGTGTATTTTAAAGACGTTATTCAGTAATTGTGACTGTATCAAAGTTGTATAGATTATTTTAAGAATGTTATTGATTTGTGTTTATCAATAAATTGTTTAAGTTTGTCTGCTGTTTATCACTTATCCCGAATCCACGAAGAGAAAAATTTAACAATACATTTGCCAGCAAACACACAAACAACTGTATAAAAACTGTTGAAAATGTGTTTGTAAAAATTTGTTTAATGTTTAATGTTTTTTGTTTTCCCGTCAGGGGGGAAACACGTGTTTGTTTACTTGCAAGAAGCAAGTCTGGACGCGTTCGACATTGCCACACTTTTCACCAACATGTTTTGTCTTTGGTCTGGATTCAAGTGCTACATCGTTTATACATAGGAAACAAAATATGCTTTCAATTTTTTACATCTCGCCTGTGTATTCTATACACAAAAACCAAATAAAACTAACAGTAGCGTGGCAATATTTATTTCAAATTTCATACTTATAAAAATGAATATTTTTGTGCCACTTGGTCCATAATCAAGATATTAGATATCAGTAAGTAGTTTCTCTGTATATATGAGATTATCACTTACTTTTTTATAATGTACTAGCTGACCCGGCGAACTTCGTACCGCCTACTGATGTTTTTTACCATTTTTCCAAATTTTTACGGTTTTGTAAATTATCGATTAGATATATTATATATTTCTATAACTTATTTATATTATTTATTATTTGTGTGATTATTTTTAGCTTATTGACAGATGATAGAAGTGAAGTTAGTTGATTTGCTTTTTGAATAGTTCATTTTCAGGAGATACGATGCAGCGCCGCCTGGTGGCGAGTTACATCAATGTGCATAGCATATTCGTTTTCTCCGTGAAAAAATACATATACATACCAATTTTTATGACAATCGGTTGAACGGGGCAGAGGTTGCTACTCTGCAGCGCCACCTGGTGGCGAGTGGCATCAATGTGCATAGCATATTCGTTTTCTCCGTGAAAAAATACATATACATACCAATTTTCATGACAATCGGTTGAACGGGGCAGAAGTTGCTACTTTGCAGCGCCGCCTGGTGGCGAGTTACATCAATGTGCATAGCATATTCGTTTTCTCTGTGAAAAAATACATATACATACCAATTTTCATGAAAATCGGTTGAACGGGACAGAAGTTGCTACTTTGCAGCGCCACCTGGTGGCAAGTGCCATCAATAAGCATAGCATATTCGTTTTCTCCGTGAAAAAATACCTATACATATCAATTTTCATGACAATCGGTTAAACGGGACAGAAGTTGCTACTTTGCAGCGTCACCTGGTGGCGAGTGGCATCAATGAACATATCATATAAACCTTCTCCGTGGAAAAATACATATATATACCAATTTTCATAATAATCGGTCCAGTAGTTTTTGAGTCCATCGATTTCGTACATAAAAACACATCCTTTTTTATATACATATATATATAGATTTATTTGATTGAAATTTTTATAAACTTCGGTAGTTTTCTTTCAATTTTTCCATTGAACTTGTTAATTGTATCGTCGTTTGTTTCCATTCTGCAGTTTAATATAACCTTTTTCTTTTTTTTCGATCCTCTCCCTTCTGTGTATTTTAAGATCCTAGGCGTTAGATGGGATATATGCTAACACCGCGTTATAAGGGAAAAACGACATCACTATTTACTGTAATTGTGTAAAAGATCTTGAAACAATTGACAAAACCTGGAAAAATCAGAAAATTTTAATATTTACACTTAATCTAACTACCGAACTCTATGTAAGTGAAAACTGGACAACACTAAAATAACAGTAGTAGGATAAACGTGATGGAGATGAGACATCTAAGAAGGATAGTTGGGAAAACAAAGTGGAATAGAATCAACAACGAGAATATTAGGAGAATGACCAATTAAGAATGAATAATGAATAAAATGACAAAAACGGCAGAAAAAAAATTGGATACAGCAACTTGAAGAAGCGGAAAAAGTTAACCAAAAAACACACGAGGAAATAAAAATAATAGCAGGAAACAGAAAAGAATAGAAGAAATGGGTGATTGGAAATTAATATAGACCCAAGTCCGACACTGTGAAAGGGTAAAAGCAAGGAAAGAAAGGAAAAAAGAAACTTAATTAACAATTTTCTGTCAAAGCTACCTATCGACTATTCATTTTGGTTTCCAAACACGTGTGGAATTCGGTGAACTCCGACGGAAGCGATTTTTTTTTTATAATCTGGTGTACATACGCGAAAGTGTTAGCAAAGCGAGATAAATAGGCCAGGGAAAAGTTCTGTTCCTCATTTTCGTGACGATTTTTCTATTGCAACAATGCATCTGAAACCAACATTAAAAACTGCAAGGATATATATTTTTCCTAATAGTTTACATTGATTAAAATGTTAAAAAATTGTATTATATCAATTTACTAGATTTTATTTCCTTTATAAATCAGTTTATCTCTTCGAATACTTGTACATATTTGCTAATCTAATTTTATTTCGTTGGTGGAAAAATAGCACGACTGAATTTATGTACACAACAGTTTATCGCTTGAGTTATAGTTACGTTGCAGAGTTTTGTAGCAGAATTTTGTCTCGTCACGAAACGTGTAGTAAGGGAATTATTAAAATGGACTACTGCAAAAGCTCAAGTAAATACTTATGGTTTATCTAAATAAAGATGAAGGTGACATACTAATGTGCCCAGGAGGGTAATATTTCTTGAAAACCAATAACAGAAGCTTAAAGTGAGATAGTATTTCTCAATGTACTTTTTCAGCTAAATCAATATAGATATCCGGAGTAAAAATTATTTTATTTTATTAAAACTTTTAACGCATAAGCAACAAACCGACAGAGCAGAAGCAGAAATATTTACATCTATAAGCAATAAAAAAATCGTAATCGTAACAGTATCTAAACAATGAACTCATAAACATTAAATTATTAAATATAAAATTCATTTTAAATTTAAAAATTTAATTATTGTTTCGGCCCGCAATTTCATCTACTTTTCATCACCTTTCATAGACAAGTAACTTTCCATTCGAATCAATTTAGTATCTAAATCTTTTAAGAAGTGATTTTAGATCTGACTGCTTAAAATGTCGTATTGTGCATGGATATTGCTTTCAGAGAGGTCATTTAATATTTTTTTCATTGGTGATTCGCTGTTTTTCATTTAAACTTTTGAAGGGAAAAACAGTTTGAGAGAGTTTTGTGATTAAACCTTCTTGATTTAAACAATAATTATAATTCTGTTCAAGAATGCCTTATCCTCCTTTTAGCTTTACCTGTACGTCAGTTAATTTTACCTTGGGAAGTTTGAAGTGTTCAATAGAAACGCCGAAAAGTAGGATCTTTATATTTTGGCTTTAAAGAGATCAGAGATCGTTTACCGGAGACTGAGAAATTTAAATTAGAATCACGACCCTAGCTAGCACATAATTGTATAATTGTAATAAAAAAAAATGGCCCTTGGTAAGCCAGGCGCATCAGTAGATTTATATTAATTGAATATATTAAAAGTATACGTTTTAGAAAAAAATGTTTCAGATTAAAGTTGTAGGTTTCTTTAAGACAAACAAAAAAGTACCCTAACATTTTTTTGTACAGGGTGAAGTAAAAAAGTTACGAATTTTTTTCCATTTTGATTTAATGTCACGCCCAAACGGCCTTACCGGTTTGGCCCATTAACGAACTCGACCGAGATTTTTGGACGATTAATTTTTGTACCAAATTTCATTTCGATCCGTTAAGAAATGCGACCGCTATCGTGTCCACAGATTTCGTTATATCGGAACTATACATACATACATACATAGATACATATATATATATATATATATATATATATATATATATATATATATATATATATATATATATATATATATATATATATATATATATATATATATATATATATATATATATATATATTGAAACACGTATGGGGGCTTTTTACACAATTTATTTACAAAATTGTTAAGATACACTGAACTCTGCTGGATAACGTCTAACTACTTGACAATACAATGAACTCTTCTGAACACTTGACTCGAACTGACGTTAACTGTCCGTGCATCCCCTTATATACAACATTATTTAATCTAGTTAGTGTGTTTAGAAGTTTTTAGAATTTTCTAGAAACATTATTTAAAATGGTCAGTTGATTTTTTTACAAACTTCTAAAAATCAACTGTCAACAACAATCTTTCAAACTAAGGTCCCTTCCGTTACGGTTATCCCGTTACACTGCCCCCTCCTTAGATACATTCCTCCTGGAATGTTATTTCCTACATCGGAATCCCGCACACTCCCTGAGCCAGCCAAACCATCTTCTTGGAGTTGCTGCGCATCTCCACTGTGGTTTCCCTGGTAAGGCGCCAAACGATCGTGATGGACCACGACGGGTTTCCCTCTGGGAATTTTCACGATCCGATAAATGACATCGTTAATCTTCTTCTTGATGGTGTAAGGACCTTCCCAGTTCTTTTGTAATTTGGGACAAATACCTCGACGCCGTCGAAGGTTATAGAGCCAGACTAAATCTCCAACTTGGTAACTCTTTTCCATTGTCCGTGTGTCATAGTACCTCTTCATCCGATCACTAGATAATTGTAGTTTTCCACGCACCAGGTTGTGTATATTCTCCATTCGATTCTGAAGGTCGGCGACATATTGTTCACGTGAAATTCTTCACCAGGTTTACAACCAAACACCAAGTCACATGGTAGCCTCATTTCTCTACCGAACAGGACCTTCGCAGGCGTTTGGCCAGTTGATTCGTTGATGGCCGATCGAATTGCCATTAGAAATAGTAAAATATGTCGATCCCAATCCCTCTGACAATCTGACACCACTTTTGACAGATAGTTGGTTATAGTCCGGTTCATTCGTTCCACCATTCCATCAGACTGAGGATGCATCGCTGTGGTTCTCGTTTTGCGGATACCTAATCTTTGGCAAACTTCTTGAAACAGCTTGCTCTCAAAATTTCTCCCTTGGTCTGAGTGTAATTCTAGTGGTACCCCAAATCGGCTTACGAATTCTTCAACCAATATATCTGCTAAAGTGGTGGCTTCCTGATTGGGAACTGCATAGGCTTCAACCCATTTAGTGAAGTAGTCCATTACAACAAAGATGTATTTGTTTCCTTCATCGGTCTGTGGAAGTGGCCCCAATACATCTACCGCGATTCTTTCAAGAGAACTTCCAACCAGGTATTGCTGCATTTCCGCCTTCGGTTTTCGGTGCGGACCGTTACTGGCAGCACAGGTAGTGCATTTACGACACCAATCCTTAACATCATTAGTGCAATTTACCCAGTAAAATCTATCTCGGATCTTTTGCAGCGTTTTCGTGATACCCAGATGTCCTCCAGAACTATCATTATGCATCTGCTTTAAAATTTCTGGTACAGCATTTCTTGGGACCACTATTTGTTTCCTTGTTTCTGTTCCCTCGGAGTTTTCTACCAGTCTTTTAACGAGCCCACCGTCCAAAATTAAAGAGTTCCATTGGGACCAGTATGCTTTTAAAGTAGGAGAGGATGAGGATATCTCTCTCCACAACGGACGATGGTCCATTCTCTTCCACTCCCTAATCTTTCTCAGAACGGGATCGTTTTCTTGTTGCTCCTCCAGCATAGAGCTCTCGTCTTCTGGCAAGTTTTTCCTCGTTCTGCTCCATACGGGTACAATGGGGGCAATCAGGTCGACATGGTCTTCTGGAAAGTGCATCAGCATTACGATGTCTGGTTCCAGGTCTGTGCTCGATTTCAACATCATATTCCTGCAGTTTTTCGAGCCATCTTGCTATCTGTCCTTCTGGGTTCCTAAAGCTAAGTAGCCACTTTAAACTAGCATGGTCTGTTCTGATCAGGAATTTTCTGCCATACAGATATTTATAAAAGTGTTCGACGGATTTTACAACTGCTAACAGTTCCCTCCGAGTTACACAGTAGTTCTTTTCAGCTTTCGATAAAGTTTTGCTGAAGTAACCAACCACTCTTTCCTTACCGTCTTGTAGCTGTGACAAGACGGCTCCAATTCCCACATTGCTGGCGTCGGTGTCCAAAATAAGCTTACCATCAGGAAGTGGATAAGCAAGAACAGGTGCTGACGTAAGCTGTTTCTTCAATATTTCAAACGCCTTTTGACATTCCTGATCCCAACAGAAGGACTTATCTTGTTCTGTCAAACGTGTCAAGGGTTTGGCGATGTCTCCAAAATTCTTGACATATCGTCGGTAATAGGAACAAAGACCCAAGAAACTCCGGAGCTGATGTTTGTCGATAGGGATTGGCCATTCCTGAACGGCTTGTATCTTAGCGGGATCAACAGCAACGCCATCCTTGCTTACGTTATGTCCTAAATAGTTGACCTGTCTCTGGAACAAGTGGCATTTCTTAACATTCAATGTTAGATTAGCGTTCTGTAATCTTTTAAAAACTTCTTCCAGGTTAGATAAATGTTCCTTAAAGGTCTTACCCATTATGATGATGTCGTCTAGATAAACTAGACAAGTTTCCCATGACAAACCCCGCAGGATGTTCTCCATTAGTCGTTCAAACGTCGCAGGAGCATTACAGAGGCCAAATGGAAGGACCGTGAATTGCCATAACCCTGATCCACTGGTAAAGGCAGTCTTTTCTTTGTCTGCAGGATTTATTTTAACTTGCCAGTATCCGCTTTTAAGGTCCAAGGTAGAAAACAGAGTAGAACCCGCCAAAGCGTCGAGGGCATCATCAATCCTTGGCAGAGGATAACTGTCCTTCTTAGTGACATCATTTAGCTTTCGATAGTCGACACAAAACCGCATTGATCCGTCTTTCTTTCTCACTAATACCACAGGAGAAGCCCACGGACTACTGGATGGTTCGACTATGCCATTTTGAATCATTTCTTTAAGGGCTCTGTCTGCTTCTTCCTTTTTAACTTGAGGCATCCTTCGGGGTACCTGTCGAATCGGACGTGCATCACCAGTGTCAATTCTATGTTGTACAACATCAGTTCTTTCCAGTTTACTTTTAGAACCAAATACAGGTTTATAACGGTAAAGTAGATCTCTTACCTGTTTCTTTTCTAATTTTGACAAAGAGGGGTCTAATTTTGTCATTAATTGTTCAATTTCGTTGGTCTCATCTGTTTCCGTACCATTTATCTTGTGAATTATGGCCATTACTGGTTCTAAACTTCCCATTTCCGTGTCCTTTCGGAGAAGAACTGGATGATCGTTCAAGTTGATAACAAGGAGTCCTTTTCCCAATTCATGGTTATGGTTCTTCGGCTCTATCATGGCTGGGGCACCATCTGGCTCCAGTCCATCCAACCGCGCTGTGACGACACATTCGCAGCTTGCCGGAAGTTCGATATCATCGATTAGCCTAATCGAGGCATTGTCAACTTGTTTTCGGTGCAGGAATATTTCTTCATTACCAGTACGAAGGATACGTTGGCGAAGATCCAAATGAAAACCACAGTGGAGCATAACATCCATGCCCAGAACAACATCTTCATCAACGTCAGCCACCAGCACTGAGTGAACAAGAGAGGTTGAACCAAACTGTAGCGTCACCTGTATCTCACCGTAGACTCTAGCAGAATCTCCGGTAGCGGTACGCAGTCTCCAACTGGTTGGCAACATCTTATTTCGCATAATGATGGTTGGTCGGACGATAGTTTTTGTAGCTCCAGTGTCTACCAGCATGCTAATATTCTTCCCATCAAGGAGGCCATCTACATATAAGCTGTCCACGTGATATCGCAGAGTTGCCAATTTAATGGTGTGAGGGACTTCGAGAATGTTTAGGGTCGAAGTCGCCCTCCAGGAGTCGACCCGTTTAAAGTTTTCCTGCTGCTGGGGTACTTCAGCAGGAGATTTTTCTTTTTGGGGGCAAGTATTTCTTATATGGCCTAGTTCTCCGCAGTTCCAGCATCTCACTTGGCGCCTTCTTCTTGGAGATAACTTCATTAATCTCTCTACTACCGCTTCAACGTCGCTAACGGAATGAACGGCATGGTCGTAGTTACCGGTGATTTCCCTTAGTCGAGCAACTCCACGTGAGGCCTCCGTCGCCGCCTCAAACTCCAGGGCAATGGTCAAGGCGTCCACAAGAGTCTTCGGCCGCGCCAACCGTACAGCGCGCTGCAACTCGACGTCTCGAAGACCATCGGTGAAGGTTTGGACTGCTAGGCACTCCAGGAAATCCTCCGCTGCATTTGAATACGCAAGTCGAACCATTCTTGCTACATCCGCTTCAAATTCCTGGATAGTTTCTCCATTTTTCTGTTTTCGGCTCTTTAACTGCATTCGGTACACCGGTTGTAGATGAGTTTGACCATAACGCATCTCTAGACGATTCACCAATAACTCGAAGTTGTCAGCTTCATCCGGTGTCAATGATTGCAAGACATCTAAAGCTTCGCCTCGCAGAGCTACGGTTAGGGACAATGCCGTCTCCTGGGATGACCATCCATTAGCTCTGGCCGCTGCGTCGAATTGTTTCAGGTAATTTGGCCAGGAAGTCTTCCCGTCGAAGGTCGGGGGTTTCATCGTCGTTCGTACATGGATCGTCTCCTCGCTTCTTTGTCGTTCGACGTCTGCGTGGCAGGTTTCCATCCTTCCTGCATCTCCGTCGCCGTGATTGATGGTTTGGTTTTGTAGACAAGCTTCCAGTTCTCGTTTAAGTTTTTCTATCTCGGATTGCATTTGCTGGTTGATCTCGTCTCTGAAGTTGGCAACTTGCTGATTCATGTTGTCCACTTGCTGATTCAAGTTGTCCACTTGCTGGTTTTTCTCGTTTCGCAAATCGGCCACTAGCTGATTTTGTTCGTCTCTTAGATGTGATATTTGCTGGGAGAACGAACTGGATAACTCATCTGATAGGGTAGACATCCGTTGTGATAGCTGGGAAAATTGTTGCGTCTGTTCTTCTTGCTGGCTCGTCATTCTTTGTGACAGCTGGGACATATCTTCGCGCTGGCTCTTCATCTGACTGGATAGCTCCTCTTGCTGGCTCTTCATCTGACTGGATAGCTCCTCTTGCTGGCTCGTCATTCGTCCTGATAGCTCCTCTTTCAGCTGGGACATATCTTCGCGCTGGCTGCTTATCTGACTGGACAACTGGGAAAGTTGTTGTGTTTGTTCTTCTTGAAGCCGGGAAAGTTGTTGAGTTTGTTCTTCTTGTTGGCTCGTCATTCGTTGCGACAGCTGGGAAAGTTGTTGAGTTTGTTCTTCTTGCAACCGAGAAAGTTGTTGAGTTAGTTCAGAATTTGCTTTTTGAACTGGGTCTTCGAACTCCACAGCGTCAGGGTCCAAATTATTATTTACGTAGTACTCACGGAGCCTTCTCAACAATACGGATTTGCTTCCAGTAGTTTCCAACTCTAATTCTTCAAGCTCTCTTCTGAGCTCAGCCACCAATAGTTCATTTATCTTTTTTCCAGGCATTCTTGTATCTTCACCCCACACCTGACACCAATTTGAAACACGTATGGGGGCTTTTTACACAATTTATTTACAAAATTGTTAAGATACACTGAACTCTGCTGGATAACGTCTAACTACTTGACAATACAATGAACTCTTCTGAACACTTGACTCGAACTGACGTTAACTGTCCGTGCATCCCCTTATATACAACATTATTTAATCTAGTTAGTGTGTTTAGAAGTTTCTAGAATTTTCTAGAAACATTATTTAAAATGGTCAGTTGATTTTTTTACAAACTTCTAAAAATCAACTGTCAACAACAATCTTTCAAACTAAGGTCCCTTCCGTTACGGTTATCCCGTTACAATATATATATATATATATATATATATATATATATAAACTTTTGAACGGAAGGTGTTTTTGAGGTCAGGGGGGCCCAAAACGAAAAAATGTAGTGAAATTTTCCCGAAGTCGTTACCTGCGAACCAGCTGAATAGTAGATATAAATCTACTAAAAACATTGTTGTGGACACTACAACTTTTATTTTCCAAACTAGTTTCGTTCGCGTTAAAATTTAGATGAGAATATTTTCTTATCTTACAGCTATATATCGCATACTATCATAATGACTATTGATTTTGACTGCCGACAAGCACTACTGACCTTGAATAGACCACTTATCACTTCAAGTTTACTGCTAGAATGTCACCAAACTCTAACTGAGGCCAGACAGAATAACTTGGTCACTCTGAGCAGGATCAAAGAACATAGGAACTCTAAAGGTAACTGCATTGCGGACAATTTAGCAAGGAGTACTGCGGGCTAAAAAAATGTTAGCCCTCGCACATTTAACAAGCTAACAATGTCCACTGTCGTGGACCTTATCAAATAGCACACTCACCAACCACTGTTAGGGAAATCCCCCTTCGTAGTCTCATCGCCTATGTTAAATCTTTAGGTAAGATGACAGCCTGAGGTGTGGATTTCCTTACACACGAGAGAATGCACAATGGGCCGTATGTGGCCTCAGTGCCGGCAGAGCACTTGCTCGTCCCTCTTAATTTTCCAGATACAGAACTAATGATTTAAATCATGGACTTGAATACAAAATTTCACATTTCTACATTAAGAAGAGAAAGATTCGTACATTCGATACGTTGAACAACGACGACCATCGAATTGTCCGAGCACTTCCCGCACACCGTGCCTCGCTGGGCCGCGTGGCATTCAACTAATATGCTTCAAGTCTAAACTGAACCCTATTTAATATGATTGATTATAGATATCAATTTTACTTAGTATATATTACGTGATTGACTTAAATTGACATAACTTTTTTCCTTGTTAATTGATTTCAATGAAAAAGACACTAAATGTTATATATATATACTTATATATTTCTGAAAACTGCATCTAAATCATACAGACATACAGACGAAATAAACATTGTTTTGGGTTCTCTTGCCCATTATATATATATATTTGACATGTAGGTACGGACAGCGATCAGTTACACTTTTATTATATGTATAGATTAAATATTAAATCAGTAATTTGGAGCACTACCGGTACAGCTTCAAATTACCGTCTCGGGTAAAACAAACCAACAAACTTTTGTAACACTGGATGATAATACCTATGGTTCTTAGTATTCTAATGTAACTACTAAAATATAGCATTTATTTACGGATTATTATGTTAGAGATTGTATTTATTTGATTGTTGAGAACTGTATTTTTATAAATTTCTACTTTTATTTTTTAATCTCCTACCATTTTATAATAATATTTAGATTTTAATGTAAGATATGATAGATTTAAATAATTCCAAAAGTTGAATGTTTCCAGAAATTAACATATGGGAGAAAGTAATATCGTATATAAAGATAAACCAATTTTACTTAACGAGCAATCTCTTTGTAGATACACTGCTAAGTAAACAATTTTCTTCTTACATGTATTGCATGCGATAAGAAAGAATATGGATTCAATTGCCACGAGACTTTCCTTTTATTTTATTTTATCTATTTAGTTTCCACTGTAGGAAAACAAATGTAGTCGTCGAGTTTCTTTAGTTACTTCACGTTTGTTTGTGCATTGTTATTTGGATCACGATGCTAATTCAATCAAGAAATTGGTTTGTAAACAATTATATAGGTACTTAGATTTAAAATACTAAAACACTATACTCCTATTATTCATGAAAAAAAATAGGATGGTGTTTTAAATACGTCACAAGTGTAATGATTGAAAGTTTTCAGCCCGCATTCAATAGTCTAGTTCACTGCAACAGATTTGGTAAAATATTTTTCAGTAAACAATAAAAAATTATTAATTTAAACAGTTTTAATAATTGAACATAAGTTTATGCAGATATTAATACCTCATTATATTGTAATTCCTTTACTCAGCAACGTTTTTTATAAAGTTATCACAAAATAATTTTTTACATTGGTTCAAGTATCTAGCAAACCATTTTTTCTTAGAGTGGAGTCTCTCATCGCTTTTGGTCCTAGATTCTGGTGATTTCCTTGAGAATCTAGTAACTTTCTACCTCTTCATTGGGTTCTAAAAATGTATAGATAAAAGTAGATAAAATGTTGAAAGAAGTATTGGGGTACAATAAAGATATATAAGAACTGTTCTTAGTGACCATTTGTAATGATTTTGTATGTGTAAGTTCATGAGATCTATAAAATAGAATCCTGAGACAAATGTTGGTGGAAGGGCTTCTAGAACCGCTTAAGAAACAAGTAACTGATGTAACGTATAAGACCAAATTTAAGCTCAATTTGACTTCGGATTTGCTGTGGTAGAACTGAATACTTCTAATAAATATGTGATTACGGTATTATGAATTTATTCAGTCAATAATTACAACAATAATAATTTTTTTATATTGAGTCTGTATGTATTTTAGTATTTAAGGGTTTAAATATGAATTTTATACTGAAAAACAACAATAACACAAGAATGAACACAAGTAAAAGATTATTCTAGGATCTAAACGACCTGTATAATATTGTTGACTTTTTGTCTGAAAAATGAAGTCATTTTGAAACGTTCCGCTAATCTTCACATTATATCAGTTTACCAAATTAAACTTAGGAAATGCATTAATTGGAGAGACAACTTCTTTTATCGTTTGTCTAGATGAAACTAAAATAAAAGCAATCTGTACTTCTTACATTATATAGAGATATAAAAATTAATTTACACAAAAAAAAAACTATAAATGGTACATTAAATAAAAAAGATATTGTAAAGTTAAACAAATAAGCAAACTTTTGTTGCAATCTGAAAAGTGTGCCTATCCTAGAATCTATTAATTTTGATTGTTGCTTTTTTTGAAAATGCGACTGACCATAAAAAGCCCTTATGACGCCTGAATGCGCGGTTCGTTAGTCACTTGTCTTCGGTGGCTCCAGAAGGACGTGGATGCGACAATCGAGTTTTCAGTTATAATACGCGTTGAAGTTGTGGAAGTTTATTTAAGATTTAGTTCGTTATATAATTCGTTTTTCTTCTCCAGACTTAATGATTTCCTTATAAACAATTGGTAAGTGATATAAATGTTTTTTAGATATAGAAATATTACTCTACAACTTCTTTTACTTTATAATAAAAAAAATATATTTTGAATGTAACTTTAGGATATTTCTGTAATCCTTATTACCATTAGTATCATTGCAATGCAATTTACCTGATTTGAAATTGAAGCAGAAATTATTTTGTTTACCTACCTAAAAAGCAGAGGATATTTATTCATTACAATATTTTCATTTTAATGTAAAAATAACGTTTAATTAAAACTTATTTTTATTTAAAAACATGGAGCATTCCTTTTGGTTATTAATGAGTCTATATCCCAATAAATAAAATATTTCAATATCTCTTTGTTCTTGAGCATAGAATCAGTTTAGACTGTTTAGAGAGCACTTAGAAAAAATAATAAAATTTGTATTTCAAAAACACGTAAAATTTCAATTTTATTATATGTTTACTCTGTTTTCTATAAATTCAGTACGAACTCGATTCTCAAAACAAATTTCCAATTTCCAACTATATACAAATAACCAAGAGTTTCTTACTCTGTTTGTGGTCAAATTGAACAACATTGTTCATCTCTCTTTTTTATTACGGCATTTATTATTAATTCGTTCCTGAGATCATCTTCATTTAATTTTATGTTTATGAGTTTATTGTTTAGATACTCTTAGCCCAATCAATCTAGTTCTAGACATTCAAAGTTACATTAATTCCCGTCAAGCTGAAAATGTTAAAATCGTTAAAATCATAATTTTAAACATTTCAAAAGTCCCCATTATCCGGTACGTGCAAAAAAAAAATTACTCAAGGTCACAGGTCACAGCTAAAAAATAAAATGAGTTTTTCGCGGTAGGTTTTATCGCAAAATTATCTCAGACAAAAAATGTAGATTATAAGATTATCTATAAAAAATTTATCAATAATTTGTTTCCGAAAAGCCCCCGTTATTGAGCTATAACGCTTTAATAGTTGTAAGCGTCATTGTATACATAAGCACGTAACGTACATACATATCTGTTTCTGTAATATAAGTAAATATATTTTTGTACAACTGTCATTAAAAGTGACACTTTTAATGATAGTAAACAATGTTAAAAACGATTGTTTACATAGCAGCGTGTTAAAAATACTTTTAACACGTTGCCATGTAAACAAGTTTACTTTTAACACGGTTTAGTTTACTTTTAACACGGTTTGGTTTATTGTCATTGCAAATTCGCTCGTTTCATTATCAAAATAGGGAAGTTGTACAAAAAACATTGTATGGTATTTGTGTTAAAAGTGATTTTATTTTGTTCGTGAAATTGTTCAATTCGCTCCGCTCATTTCACAAACGTTTTCACTCACAAAATAAAACCTCACTTTTAACACTCATATCATAAATAACTATTTTTATCGATGATTTTAACATTCAAAATATAAAGTATACATAAGTATCTCTATAAGAATGTCAGGTAAAATGAAATCCACTCTCTTAATTTGAAAAACCTATTTTTTCTTAAAACAAGGAAAAGGTCAAAATCTATCGCAAGGAAATTCATCAAAAAGGTTATCGACTTTTGCAAAATACCAAAATCATGTACTATTTTTACATGCAGGAAATGGTTGTTATACGACCTCTGAACTTTACAGGAGGGGTAAAACAACGGTCTTTAAAATTTTTAAAAAGCAAGATTTTGTTTACTGTGCTGAAGTTTAAAAAAAAAATAATTCAACTCCACAAGAAGTTATCACAAACGGAATTCGATTTCTTCTTTATATGTACGGAGCTCCTAAAAAACTACCTGCTTAGACAAGTATCGATGTGCATGTTTATTTTTGAAAAACACTTCTTTAACCTCAACATCTTTTTTGAGAATATTATCAAGTTGAAGTGTGGCTTGGTTATCAGCTAGACCCCACAGATTGGGGTTGGAAGTTGTCCGATAAACCTTAGGTCCAACCTGCGCCTGAATACAATTTTTTGCAACTTAATGTGGTTGCAAAATAGTGCACTGTTTTGTTCTCTAGAATGCACGAATTGTCAATGCCTGTCGTGTTCTAATGTTGAATCACCAACAGCAGAGGATTCGTTTGATACCTGCGATACATTACTATTGACGCAATTTACTTACACCCAGGAGGATGAAGAAGAAGATCAAGAAGAAGTACAAGAAGGAGAAAGAGAAGAACAACAAGAAGAAATAAGAAAAAGACAGGAATCAGAGGAATATTTTTTTTACTGCTTTTTAATTTTATAAATTTCAACCCCTGTGAATATCTGTTATTATAAAAAATCACAACAGACCTGTGAAAAAGGCCTACTGGGGAAACCACGTTCAAAAAACTAGTACACTACCTTAGAGGAGGATTTTTTATAGATAATATAATCAACAGTTCTAGTCTGACCGGTTTGAAGAAAATCACGAAAACCCCATTTTTTCACCTTTGACCTCTAGTAAAATATTTTGCACGTATCGAAACGATGCGGAATATTGAAATGTTTTTTTTATTATGGGCTTAATAATTTTATATATTTTGAGCTTGATGGCAACTAATGTAACTTCACTCTTATTTTTATTATCAAGAGATGTAGATATTCCTGCTAATGCTCTGTGGGTTTGTTGGTTAATGCGTTAAAAAATTTAAGAAAATGAGATCTAATATTCTATATTATCAGTAGTAAAAATTTATTGAATTGGTGATAACTACCAGTTATTTTATCGGAAAAGTGGCAATTTGGAAAGATAATTTTTATTGGATTTATTTCATTACTAATTAAATGCAAAGTGCACTTCGCTCACGTATGAAACAAGTTAGGAACTAAGTTCCTTCGACTAATGTAGAATCGACACTACTCGCTTGTATATACGACTGTGACGCCTGCGCACGTCTCATTTAACGGTTTTATTCCATAGACTTTTTGTTACGGTTTTACTATTACTTTTTTTTTCAGTTCCGTCGCGCAGCAAAATCCGTATCTCCTCCAAGCCTTGGATTATACTACGTTATAGATTAATAATTACATTTCTTTTGGTTGTACATATTTTCATAATTTGTACTTTTCGTCTGGGCAGCTTATATATCAATAAATTCTCTAAAGATATAGTTTTTATAATGATAATGATCGGAATAAGATAATTGAATTAATTTTATTTAAAGTTAAAATAATATTTATAGTTTAACACGGGACAAAAAAACAAAAAAAATTACCATCCCGCGTATTCGATCCTCCAACGATATCCAATCGTGAAGAGTTATCATATGCTAGTCAAATTATTTTTATGTATTTACTACATAAATTTTGATGATATTAATAATAATAATTTATTTTAAATTTTGAGATTAACATTAGTAACAGGTGTAGATAATCCAATTAAATAAAATATTACAACATAATTTACACATTTTACATTTAAAAACCAATGATTTTCATTAATTTATAGGACATCACAAAAGTTGACATCGTGGGATATTTCTATATTGTTTACAATGTTTATATTATATTATTAAACTTACCTTTCGTTAGGAGATTCTGTAATGAGAAGATCATCTTTTGCTTGATTCATTTATAACTATTATATTTTTTGTAAACACTTTCAAGAAAGTTTCGGTGACAGTTAAATATTATATATTATATCATAACTGTCAACATTATGTCTATCGTATATTGAACTCTGAGTAGAGGCTAGCGTTGTGTGGAGACTAGTGGTAATCTGCCTACTAGATATAGTGGCACTATTACAAGCGTTACGGTTTTATTGTTACGGTTTTTTACTATTACATTCTTTCAGTTCGGTCACGCTGCAAAATCCCTATCTTATCCAAGCCTGCCGTAAGGAACATAGTTCCAAAAATGAAACATCATAAAATTACTTATAATATAGTTATGACTAATAACATATGGTAAATATTTCATCTTTGTTTTTACCGACCAATATACCTATATGTGTTTCTGTCGCTCTCTTACTCACACCATTACATGTAATGTAATGATTTTGCGGATTTAATCCCATACAAATTTGTAACGCCGGGCGCACGAATAGAAGTATAACTTCAAAACGCGTAAGTATACTACCTCACAGGTAGCGTAGAAACGTGTGTATACAATGGCGCTTACAATTTTTGAAGCGTTATATTTAAGAAACGGTGGCTTTTAGGAAAAAAATTATTGATAGACTTTTACAGATAATTGTATAATCTATAGTTTTAGTCTTCCGATAAAAGTGACCGTTTTAAAGAAAATCACGAAAAAACCATTTTTTCACCTTTGACCGCGAGTAAAATTCTTTGCATGGATCGGAACGATGAGGAGTTTTGAAATGTTGTTTTTCATTATGGAGTTAATAATCTCACAAATTTTAAACTTTATGGCAATTAATGTAACTTTACTCTTATTTTGATTACTAAGAGATATAAATATTCCTGCTAATGCTCTGTGGGTTTGTTTGTTAATGCCTTAAAAAATTCAATAAAGTGAAATCTAGTTTTCTATGTTATAAGCAGTAAAAATTTATTAAATTGGTGATATAACTACCAGTTATTTTATCGGAAAAGTGGCTATTTTTATTGGATTCATTTAATTGTTAATTAAATGCAGAGTGCACTTCGCTCACGTATGAAAAAACGCAACAGCATAAAATAAATTGCAGTATACGTAGAATTTATAATAGACCAAGGCGGATCTGTTTTTTAGTGGATGTGAGAGGTGGCATTCGGATTTTTTCAGAAAAAGTTGTGTGATAACTTCAATAATAATAATCTCGTTTCCTCCCTCTCAATCAGGTCCGGAACATTAACAAAAAAATTAAAATGTTTAAAAATAGTGAAAAATGTCGATTTTTTTCTACTTTATTTGCTTATACCTTTAAAACGATTTATTTTAAGGAAAAGTTGTAGAGAAATAAAAGTTGCCCCATTAAATTTCCTATAAAATACCATTGGTTAAAATTTTTCAAATTTATTACCTAGGCTGCAAAGTAGCAATAAATACAAAACAAAAGGGGTAAATGGAGCCTTTTTTATTCAATTTATTTCAACCATTTAGATTTCATGTAGGACCTTCATAATTCGCCTAGAAAATCTTTATAATATAATAAAACAGTCCACTAAATTTCATTAAAATCGATTTAGTAGATTTCGCATAATAATTTTGCAATCTAAATTTTTTTAAAAAAAATTGAAATCTCCCACAACAAAAACTAAACCATACAAAAGTTTGCTGATTTTTTGACATATAAAAGAGCACTCCACCTATCAAACTCACTTTACAGAATTAAAATTGGATTATTTGGGCGGCCTCAGGAATGTTTTAAAGTTATAAACAATTTTTTGGCTTATAAACAAATAGAATATCTCGGTAACTAATAATTTAAATTAAATTCAGAAAACGGCGTTAGAAAGAACTTGGAAAGACGCTTCTTTTTAAAAAAAAAAGTTAATTTACAAGCAGTGGTTTTTGAGATACAACTGGTCAAAGTTGATCGGCATTTGCGACGAAGTTATAAACATTAGGATGATAATCTTTAAACCATTACCTTTCTCTTTCGGAGCTCCTTTTCGACAAAAATTTTCACATCTCCGAAATATCTATAACATATATTAAAATAATAAAAACTATCGATATTCCGCGTGAGAATTCCAAAAAAAACAGGCTGAGGAAAATTGAATTTCAAGGTTCAAAATCGGTATGCGGAAAAAAAATACATTTTCTCAGCTTCCAATGGAGCAATTTTCTTCTTTTTTTTTAATCCGATGTAACTCGAATAGAAAATCCCAAGTAACGCATAACCAAATCCCAAAGATGCTTTCATTTTGTTATAAATAAATTAATATATTTATAACAAAATAAAACTACATATTTTTTCCTATTTTTTAGACATTTTTTTAGAAAAACTTACAAAACTTGTTGTACCTTTTAACATTTCAAATATAAATATTTCCATTTAAAAGCTCTATAATTATTTAAACAATCTTTGTTTAAACAAATTATTAAATTATAAAAAACTTTTTTATTCCATTTTTTATGATACACTAATAATAAAATTTTATATAAGCTGTTATAGAAATATTGATATTTTTTAAGTTAAAATCTATGTAATATTTTTAAAAATGTTCAAGGTCAATGTTTGAAATTACGAAACTTTCGTTGAGATTAGAAGATGTAAGTCGTTGCGTATGTTATCAGTGTTAATATTTTCTTGGTGAAGTAAAGACTGTTTTTTTGATTCTTTTTGTTGTGAATAATTAATATTGGAGTTATATGAAAATTTGGAGAGTAATTTTCAACTTCAAGATGAAGATCTTGAAGAGGTCATAGAAGATTCTTTCAGTCCAGTTCGCAATAAAGCAAGCCAAAACAAATAATTTTACATAAATTGAAAAAAAATACTTTCTGTATAAAACAAATAATTTTTTAATATAATTATTTAAATCTAATAACAAAATACTATTGTGAAATTCATTTTTATTTGTGTATCAAAAAAAAAAAAGATTTTTTATAATTTGTTTAAACGAAGATTGTTTAAATAATTATAGAGCTTTTAAATGGAAATATTTATATTTGAAATGTTAAAAAGTACAACAAGTTTTGTAAGTTTTTCTAAAAAAATGTCTAAAAAATAGGAAAACATATGTAGTTTTATTTTGTTATAAATATATTAATTTATTTATAACAAAATGAAAGCATCTTTGGGATTTGGTTATGCGTTACTTGGGATTTTCTATTCGAGTTACATCGGATTAAAAAAAAAAAGAAGAAAATTGCTCCATTGGAAGCTGAGAAAATGTATTTTTTTTCCGCATACCGATTTTGAACCTTGAAATTCAATTTTCCTCAGCCTGTTTTTTTTTTGGAATTTTCACGCGGAATATCGATAGTTTTTAATATTTAATATATGTTATAGATATTTCGGAGATGTGAAAGTTTTTGTCGAAAAGGAGCTCCGAAAGAGAAAGGTAATGGTTTAAAGATTATCATCCTAATGTTTATAACTTCGTCGCAAATGCCGATCAAATTTGACCGGTTGTAACTCAAAAACCACTGCTTGTAAATTAACTTTTTTTTTTAAAAAGAAGCGTCTTTCCAAGTTCTTTCTAACGCCGTTTTCTGAATTTAATTTAAATTATTAGTTACCGAGATATTCTATTTGTTTATAAGCCAAAAAATTGTTTATAACTTTAAAACATTCCTGAGGCCGCCCAAATAATCCAATTTTAATTCTGTAAAGTGAGTTTGATAGGTGGAGTGCTCTTTTATATGTCAAAAAATCAGCAAACTTTTGTATGGTTTAGTTTTTGTTGTGGGAGATTTCAATTTTTTTAAAAAAATTTAGATTGCAAAATTATTATGCGAAATCTACTAAATCGATTTTAATGAAATTTAGTGGACTGTTTTATTATATTATAAAGATTTTCTAGGCGAATTATGAAGGTCCTGCATGAAATCTAAATGGTTGAAATAAATTGAATAAAAAAGGCTCCATTTACCCCTTTTGTTTTGTATTTATTGCTACTTTGCAGCCTAGGTAATAAATTTGAAAAATTTTAACCAATGGTATTTTATAGGAAATTTAATGGGGCAACTTTTATTTCTCTACAACTTTTCCTTAAAATAAATCGTTTTAAAGTTATAAGCAAATAAAGTAGAAAAAAATCGACATTTTTCACTATTTTTAAACATTTTAATTTTTTTGTTAATGTTCCGGACCTGATTGAGAGGGAGGAAACGAGATTATTATTATTGAAGTTATCACACAACTTTTTCTGAAAAAATCCGAATGCCACCTCTCACATCCAAATATAGACGTTTTTTTACACATCCGCACTGGTCTATAAGGTCGATTATATCTTTCACATTTTTGCATTTTTTTAAAAGATTTTATCAGCTTATTTCATAATAGATTATAATATTTAACATTTACACAAAGAAAGAAATATTAAAATTTGATTAAACAATGATTTGATACCTACAGCATTCAGAAAATCTATATTGTCATTAAAGAAATTTTATCACATACCGCATATACAAGGGCGAATTAAATATAAAACGTACTTCTTTTTAACGCACCCTAATATCTATAAAATATCTATTGTCGGATACTTTGCAGTATCCAATAGTATCGAGTATTTCAAAGATACTTGTCTTTACATTCATCATTACTTTGGTTTTCTATAATCCTCGAGTGAAGTTAAAGTATCGGTATTGAGCAAAAACTAAAAAGTATCTGTTACTTTTTCAAAAATATAGATTAAAATCTGATACTTTTAGTCTAGGTGGGATCTGTTTTGGATTGGACATTTTCAATAGGAAGCTATTTTTTTTATCGATAATCACGATAGGCGCCATTCGCAAACCCTGTGCTAAATTTTTTATTTAACAAAATCTAAAATGAAAATTTCTCATTTCTTTGATCATATTTTCGTGTATAATTCGGAAAATATTGCTCCTAGAAAAAAAATTATAGGAAGTTAAAAGGTTAGTTATTGAATTTTTCACAATATTTTGTTAGTTAGAAATTGAAAAATTATTGTTTATTGTTAGAACAATAGCAATAATTGAAGAAGAAGTACGAAAAAATAAAGTTTATCATTTAATTGTTTTAGACCCTCTAAACTTGACTTGCAACCTCAATATTCCGTTCAAAAAAATATTTTAATATAATTAAAACGTCTACTAAATTTTGTTAAGATCGGTTTGATAGTTTTTGAATCACCACTTTTTTTTTATGAATTATACACGAAAATTGGAGCAAAAAAATGAGATTTTTTTTCAGATTTTGTCAAATAAAAAATTTAGCACAAAGTTTGCGACTGGCGCATATCGTTATTATCGATATTGAGCACATCCTAAAGGGATTCCAGCAAAAAAATAGCTTCCTATGGAAAATTTCTATTACGGTCTCCATTTCGACAGATACTGACTGGTCTATTTAGATAGGAATTTAAAGTCGAGAGCAGATTGTCTGTAGCAGAATGCTAGCTGAGTAAGAGGTACAAATGTGTGTTGTGCAGCTTATTATTTTTTTTTATCGTGGGTATTTTAAACACGCCGATATTTTACGTAGACCAACTTACAGTTCACTAAAAAAACAGTTTCAAACACATAAGTCATTAGAATGTAGTAGATCATTTGAGAGTGAGCAAGTTAGATGATTTGGGTTATTGGAAAGTGTCGACAAGACCTCACCTCTAGACTAAAGACCGGAAAGCAAACTGTCTTTCCGTGTTGAAACACGTTTGGCACAATAGCCAATAGAAGACCACCGCTCTTCCAGCCCCAAAAATTTCTTTAAAAAAAAATTGTTTATACCTAATGAAAGAGCTTAATTTGCACCTTTCAAAAACGTATTTTTCATAATTTGCACCCTCGTACTTTTTTTAAATTTTGCTTTACTTAAACCAGATTTAAATGCTCATATATCACTCCCTAAAGTGTATTTCGACATGCAGCTTTTACCAAAAATTTGCAATTTTAATTTTCTAATTTGCACCATCGTAAAATTTGCGAAAAACGGTAACAATTATTATAAAAATTAATAAAATCATTTCCTGGCTGATGTACGTTCGAAAATATATAACTGCGCATGCGTTCACTACCCGCACTTACTTATTTCCGACAGCAGTTCGAAACTACTTTTATTAATTTTTATAATAATTGTTACCGTTTTTCGCAAATTTTACGATGGTTCAAATTAGAAAATTAAAATTGCAAATTTTTGGTAAATGGCGGATATCGAAATACTCTTTAGGGAGTGAGAAATGAGTATTTAAATGTGGTTTAAGTAATGCAAATTTTTAAACAAATTTATCAAAAAAAGTACGAGGGTGCAAATTATGAAAAATACATTTTTGAAAGGTGCAAATTAAGCTCTTTTAATAGGTATAAACAATTTTTTTTAAAGAAATTTTTGGGGCTGGAAGAGCCTATCTGCATTTGATTGAAAACACGCCCTAGAGTTACGATCTGTCGCTGCGTGACTATGACTACTACATATTTACACCATTCAAAGAAGCTCATCACTTTGTCGAAGAAACTTTATTATGCAATTGATTGCATACGCGATTAGATTTATTTAGTTCTGGAGCAGATTTAGAATGATGCAACCAGTTTTTTATGTATTTTTAAAATACGAAAATACAGGGTGAAAGTCCATCCAACTGTCGAGTAAATTGTAATAAACAAATTTATTGCAAAAAAACAAAATAGAAGTTATTTATTAAAAAATATATATTCTGTGCAGAGAAAATTAAAGTTTACTTTTATTATTATTTCGTATATCGAGCAAATGCGTGAGTATGTACTTATTACGGGGTAACACGAATTGCGAACTATGGTCACAAGTATCGAAGGGTCCAGGGGATAGCCGCTAATCCCTTACCCGAATTGCGAACCGTGCCCTTTTTGAAGACATAATGATGAGATGAATTGCGAACCAGTCCTAAAGCCGTGACCGTTTTATGGCATTTAGGGTAATATTCAAATACATAATACAGAAATGAACCCTTTAGTAATATCTATGGTACAAGTAAATAGCTTTATTCGGGTTCGTTTTTTCGGAGCGTTCTAGAATTGCTTTTGAATTGAATGTTGACTGTGCAGAACTAGAAGCGCTGTGTGTTAAATCCGAAAACCGTTTAAATGTAGATTAGTATTTTTATAAACCCGATCATAAAAATCTCTTCTTCTTTTTTTTGTGTATTACTTCGGCAGCCTCTTACTTTTTATTAATTGTAAATATACACATCTACTGATCAGTAGAGAAAAATACCATTGAAATACCCAGTAATTGTTGTTTATGAATAAAGGAATTATGTAAAAGCATATAAGTATAATATTTTTTTAAATTAAAACTATTGGCAAACTAAATTCGTAAAATAAAACCCTTTTGGTAAATTAAAATATTCAAAGGAAACAAAATATTTAAAATATGTAAATAATAAATATATAAATAATAATATTCAAAACAAATTATAAGCTCCACTTTCAGGTATAAAAACTTTATTACTCTGTAATCAATAGAACTCACAGCAGGTAATAAATATACTAAAATATAATATAATTAGAGACCGGATATAAGCATTTAGCGACATATCCAGACAGATTCTTATATTGGAATGAACAGCATTGGTGAATCGCATTATTTTAAGAGGAGTTATTTGCGCCAAAATGCATTTATTTTACAAAATATTAATTCATATAAAGAAAAAATTGTACAAAAATATAATTTTATAAAAATTGTTTCTCATAAATATAGCCCTGTCTGACACAACCCTGTATGTAATGTCAATATTGTTTGATTATCTGTAAACATTGCAATTGACGAACAAATTAAATTTGGAATACTAATCTATAAATATTTTTATACCTACCTGTTCCTACTCGGGTTCATAATTTCGCGAAGGGATTAAAGTGATTAAACCATCCAAAAATGTACGGTTCGCAATTCAGGTGAGTGATCGGTCAGCTGATAAGATGTAGTTCGCAATTTGGGTCGAGAATTAGAAAAATCTGACCACTGTTCGCAATTCATGCGCCCCGCTTATTACAAATCTCTAATTGTTTATAAGTGCAAAAATACACAAAAGAACTATTTTCCAGCATTGCAAAAGGTTGTAAAATGTGTATTAAGAAGTAATCTTTTATTTTCTCTGCACATAATATATAATCATAAAGCCAATTAAAAGGTATGCGCATTTAAAAAATACAAAAATATGTTTTTTTGAACTTTCGGGAATTTTTATCTCGATAACTACGCATTCTACGAAAATACTTCTCAGAAGCTTTTTTGCTTACAACTTACTGCAGAATATGATTTTATTTTAAATAACGATTATTTTGTTTTTTTTGCAATAAATTTGTTTATAAGAATTTACTCGACAGTCGGATGGACTCCACCCTAAATTTTCGTAAGTATTCTACGCGTCAAAATACATAAAAAAACTAGGTAGGTCCATCTAACCAAAGGGGGCGATTGGGACCCCTGCTGCTCCAGTACTAATTCTTTTATGACAGACTTAAAATACTTTCAAATCGGTGATAAAATATATGAATATAAGAGAGATTACATAGAAAAACTTTTTTAAAGAAGTTGAACCACCTTCAAAAAAAAAAACAGAAAAATGCACTAAAAAAACAAAAATAAAATCATTATTTCTTAAAAAAATTGGAAGCAACTATGCATCTGATTTCGATTTCCTTGAAGTCGGCTCCAATGGCAAATTATCCTCTATTTTAAACTTAGCTACTAAATCTAGATTTCGAATGTTAGTAACTCAAATCTTTTACAAATATATAAACCATTGAAGACGACTTCAACGAAATCGAAATCAGATGCCTAGTTGCTTCCATTTTTTTTTTAAGAAATAAAGATTGTATTTCTGGCTTTTTAGTTCATTTTTCTGTTTTTTTTTGAAGGTGGTTCAATTTTTTTAAAAAATGTTTTTATTTTATCCTTCTTAGTTGTCAGATGTGGGCTCAAATTCATGATGTACTTCAATAAAGATTCTATACACGATTTATTTAACAGCTTTCATCAACGCCTACACTTTACGATTGGAAAAGAAAACAACAAAAATATAAATTTCTTGGATTTAAGTTTGACATATGATGACAATGGTATAATAAAAACAAATGGGTATATAAAATCTGTATGGTCTGGAAGATATCTTAACAACTAAATCTTATAAAAAGAGTGTAGTGAATAATCTTATTATCAAACTCTCACATCTCACATCCTATTCATAGACATAAAAATATTAAAAAAGTAACATCTACTCTTAAAAACAATAATTATCCTAAAACATTCTACAACCCATTAATAAACCTTCAATTTAATAAACATTATAATAACACTACATCCAACATTAGGTACACTACAAAATAATAAATTTATTTCACTTCCATATATAGAACGTGTTTTTGGCAATATAGCAAAGGTTCTTAAAACTGTTAATATTATAGTTGCCTATAAACCTATTAACACTTTGGGAAAAAAAAAATCTTTACTAATCTTAAACCTAAAATAGAACTCCCTTATCAACCAACGTAGTAGGTATATAAAATAAAATGTCAAGATTCTTCTTCGACTTACACAGGCAAAACCAAACAATATTTAAATAAACGCACCTTTCAACACAAATATGATGTAAGAACCAAACATGAATATTCCACCGCCCTTTCAAAACATTCTTTGATTGAAATTCATCAGTTTGACTTTGACAATGTTAAAATTCTTACAAAAAAAGGACCTAACCATACGAAGTTTTTTGGAGATGTTGGAAATCAAGAAAGATCCCAACAACGTTAGGTAATAGTTAAACAGATATAAGCTGTTTATCTCCTATTTATTCGCCATTAATAAAATAACTGTAATGTCTTATATTCTATTATATAATATTGTATTGTAAATCTTACTGTTTATTTTATTATTTATTTTATTGGCGCTATACCAAAAATATTTAACCCACCTATTTAAACTTCTTAAACATTTTGTTGTTTTTAATTGTTTTTTTATGTCCATATAATAAGTCATTCTGTTTTCTGTTTTAAACCCTTGACGATATACATGTTACTATTAGATCATATAGATAATTTGTGTTTATAAATTGTTGTTTATATATAAAAAAAATGCAAATGTTTTAGACAAATGAAAATAGCAAAAATGTACCGAAACATATATAGTATGTTATTTTTTAATAAATAATTGTTGACCGATTCCCAGTAAATTATTACAATTCATTCGAATTTAAGCGAATCGTCTTTGTTTCATACCGTGCCACACAATATATTATTCATATCACATGCATTGAAACAGCAAGTTTTGATCTCTGTAGCCAGATGAAGTAAGACTATTTCAGACAAATAGCGTAGTAATATCTTGACAACGATTTGACGACAGCTGTCAGACGATTATGATTTTATTCGCTTTTGTTTATTACAAACGAGATTCTGACAGACTGGAAATAAAGACATAAATAATAAACAAATGAATATGCCGTGCAGAAATAACGTTGTTTCTCCCCTAGGGCAGAAAAACATGTCAGTTTCTGACTGGCAGTTGCATTGGTCTGAAATTGTCTTGTTTCGACTGACAAAACAGGGATCAAAACAAGCTGTTTCAATGCATGTGATATGAAAATATACTTATTAATATGCATTAATAAAAATATGGTCAAATTAAGAACCTCCCCTTTTTTTGAAGTCGGTTAAAAATGTGGTAAATCAAAGTTTTATTCACACTACCAGTAAATGTCTGGTTTGTATTAAATCCCCTTGTACAATATTTAAACACCATTCTAAATTAATCCTACCTAACTATGTTTTAAGAATAAATGACAACATAGTTAACCTTTATTTATTGTAGGTTATTCTTAATACTTCGTACAGCTTAAGATAACTTCATCCAATTTATAAATAATCCTGAAACCCTAATTTTTAAGTGTTAATTTGTTACAAATATATTTTAAGAACTCAAATTGACTGTTATAAATAGAAAGTTTATAAAACACTATCTCAGTTGCTAATGCTCGAAGTAAATTACTTGAATGGAAATTTATTACAATGGATATTTTTAGAACAAAAATGAAAACATTTGGTTATTTTTTTGAGTTATAAAACAACTGTAAACTTTTTGTTTTAGAAAGATAAATAACTTTAAATACTACGGGATGTGAGTTTAAATTCCTTATTTTATGAAATTCGGTACATAAAACTCTGAAACTCACTATCAGATTCTGCAATTTGCTTTGTACAGACAGTTCAAAATAGTCTTTTGCAAAGACTTCATAATCAACTCGTCTATATTATTATTCCATGCTGATAGAAAGGTCTTTGAATATTGATGTTCAATGCATCTGAGAATAAATCTCGGATTTTGTAGCCACTCTATTCAAATGGTCTTTACGTTCACCCCTATTAGCTTTTACAATTTTCTGTAAACACACATAGTAAAAGTATGCCTTTATGAATGGTTATGTTGCGTTCGATGGTTGGACACGATAGAAAAAGAAATTGCATGGAAACTCTAAAAGTAACTGTTTTGCAGGCACTGTGGTAATAAGTGTTACAGGTCACAAATAAATGAAATACAAATACCTTATTGAAGAAATTTTATGAAGTGTTGGTTTAAAACAACTGAGCCTTACTTTTTAAAAACCTTTATCCTATCCTGGTGAATATCCAGTAATAAAATATGATACACTAACTTATAATTGTGGAAAAACTGGTTATGGCCAACTTTTTTGATTAAAGTAAGCTACGACATCTCTATGTGAGCAAGAGGAAAACTAGTTAACTTTGTGGTTGCTCTGCTTTTTCCTGGCACGGAAATTTAAGTTTGGTAAGTAAGTCGGCGTTAAGAAAATTTCCTACTTTAAGTACTATTTAGGCTTGACGAGCTGAGAAGAGTAGTTTTTTATCACTCTCGGGTGGTTATTTTTAGGTTTTGTGGGATCCACTGGACAAAAGAGATCTTTAAGTTAGCAACTTATAGTATATAAGACTTTAAAGATATAAATACCTAACAGTATCCGCCATGCTATTGTCATTATCACTGACTGCCATTCGTTCATTTCTGGTCATCAGTCAAAAATACATACTTGTTTTATTTTCCAATTATTTTTCAGCGCTTGAAAACGTAAAATTAATTTTCTGATCATTACCAAATTTCACTACAATTCCTTTTTGGTTAGGCATTGTTTTATAATCGACTTTACATTACCCTATTTCTTGATTTCCCGAAATTGTTATGTTTCGTGTCAGTTAATATGTATAATATTGCTATTGCTTATTCCTTTACAAAAAAAAAATTTCCTGACCAACCATAATAACTGTTTCGCTCTTATTATTATATAAGCAAACCAGTGAAAATTTTTAGCCGAATTTGGCACACTACAAAATATCGTAAACAAATTCTAATTTAAGCTTTGAAAAATTCAATACAGCATTAGGGTTTTATTTTCTTAAGAAAAACAGTTCCGAGCCATTTAAAATCAATGAGTTATTCTACAACATAATAAAGTTTAAGTGT
Organism: Altica lythri; assembly: GCA_964028335.1. Taxonomy (NCBI): domain Eukaryota; kingdom Metazoa; phylum Arthropoda; class Insecta; order Coleoptera; family Chrysomelidae; genus Altica; species Altica lythri. The sequence continues at coordinate 41,256,514 of OZ034806.1, read as the reverse complement.
TGTGAGATTGCCAAAAGAAATTTTTCGATTCGCTCTACTACTCGTTTCATTTATTTAAATAGCATGGGTATCTAATCTTTGAATCTTTCGTTCGCGAATAAATAACTATCAGGTAATAAGGTGGGATATGTTTTTTATAGTTTTACATTCCTCCATCTATTTCGTTTGAAAATCGAAATGTAGAGGTTGTTAATAATGGTTAAATCCTTGCATAAAATTATGGAAAACAATCACTACAATCACTATGATTCTCTGATTTTAAAGTAAGTAGCTGATAGCGAGTAATTGTCTCATAGGATACATACAAGAACCATAAAATATAAAGACGAATAAAATATCACAATAAATATTGAATCCGCAGTAAAGAATGCAGTCAAGAAGTAGGTTGGGCAAAGTGGTTCCAAGTTAGACCAAAATGATACATCAAATATCAACAACTTCATATTTGTTGCTTATAAGTAAAACTCCCCAGGGTATTTAATACAATGTAATATATAAGAAATATTTGATTGAATTGAAAATTTATTTTCGCCAGCCTAACTGTGTATCTTTTGCACGGAGAAACCACGCACAAATCCAGGTAATATATCTGGAATACTTTGACAGCATGGCACGAAATACGGTTGTATCATTTTTTCATATATTTTATATATATATGTATAGGTAAAAATGAATTTTGGGTTAATAGCAATACTTAACCGAAAATAAAGTTTTTTAAAGTTTCTTTTCAAGCTTTCGAAATAAGATTTATATCATTTTCAAGGAGCTACATTATTAGATCTAATAAGTTTAGTATCTAGAAAAGGTTGCTAATATATCATCTGTTTCTTCTTTAGGAAGACATACAATAATATCAACCACTTATTTTTTAATAAACAGGAGATTATTTGGTAATACTTGAATGACAGTGTCTAGAATTTCATCCATTACTAAATTGGCTAAAATTGGTGAAATTCAATAACCCATTGGTGTTCCAAATATTTGTTTGTAAAATTTATTATTAAACGAAAAATAAGTACCTATTATTAAATAAGAAATTTATAATTTTTAAAAATGATTCTAGGTTTATATTATAGTATATTATATACCAAGGGACTAAAGTGAATGTTTTAATCCCGCACGTGATGTTTATTGCCTGAGGGCTCGTAGAGCCCGAGGGTCAATAATCACGTAAGGGATAAAATATGTCTTTAGTCCTGAGGCATATACGCTATTTTTTGCACTTCCCAGTATTATAACTTTTAACTTTGATACAATTAATAATTTTGATGAGTTATATAAACACGGTACTTGGATTACTCAGTAGGTAACGTTATACCAACAGTGTCAACAAAATTTTTCAATTCAGTGACATTTCAATTAATGCTGACATTTAAAACGAATCGCAACTTAACTAACAGAATATCAAGAAAATGAATCAAGAAATGAATGAAACTACATATTTTGATATAGATAAGGCAGCTGACATGATAACGGAAGAATTAATACCCAAAAAATCAAGAAAAATTTACGAACAGCAATATGAAGGCTTTGTTAATTGGTGTAAGGAGAAAAAAGTTTCATTAATTGTGATAATGTTAGTATCACTTACAATGTCAATTTAATCAATAAAGATTCATAATGGAATATTTCCTAATTTTTGTCCTAGTTATTAATAGTGATGTAGCTGCGGTAAAGTTTGATTCTTACTTTATGTCCCTAGGGATTTGAAATGCAACTTTATCTCCCTAGGGACTAAAAGATACACTTTAGTCCCTGTTATACGGGACTAAAGTTGTCACTTTAGTCCCGGAAGTGCAAAAAAAAATTATTCATACGTTGCCAATTTTTCTGAATGCTTCTTAAGCATTACTAAATAAACAACATCTAGGCTTGCTAGAACATAATTGTTCGGAATAATCATGTTATTAAAAGTATTAAAAACTTTAAACGAATCTTTTATAAAATGGTCATTATTAATATCATAACTTTTTGTTAAAATTTCAGTTATTACAAAATCTCTTATTCTAACATTGATTATATTTTAACTAATAGCGTTCCTATAATTGATTTTCAAAAATACCACCAATAGCCTCCAAACATTTTCTGCTTCGTCTAAAAAGAGCACCCGTTGCTCTCTTGATTGCTGCATGTCTTTGTTTAATATCGGCTGCAGTATTTATAATACGTTAAATTAGTGCATCCCGAGTGCCGACATTAACTCTGTATACTTTATCTTTAAGCCAGTCCCCTAAACAATAGTATAATGGTGTGAGGTCTGGAGATCGTAAAGGCCAACTAGTAGGACCTACGCGACCAATCCAACGCCCTGGAAACCTATCTATCTATCTCTTTTCAATGTACTGAATGTTTAAACGGTATTCAAAGGACTTATAGTTATGACTATTAACATGTGGTTAATATTTCATCTGTTTCTGTCTCTCTCTTACTCACACCATTACATATGTAATGATTTTGCCGATTTAATCCCATATAAATATTCATCGCTGGGTCTACGAATAAAAGTACTTATAACTTAAAAAATTTTGATAACATATTATTTTTTTAATCTATAACTTTTAATTATTTTGGCCATATTTGGTAAAAATATGTCAACTATAATAAAATTTAATTTGTTATAAAATAAATGAAAACTAGTTAGTCTATATGTTTCATATAATTTTTAATTTATAAATTTAAATTGTTAAACATGATTTTGGAAAAATCTTATAAACTTTGCGAATAATTCTGTTTTTTATACTCAGTTAGGATCGCTAAAAGAAATATTCATTTCTGTGGGTCAGTCCCTTGACTGCCTACTTTTATTGATACTTTAGTCTATATATGTAGGTTAACAGCAAAAAAACACAATACACAATGGACCATTGTCTTCGATTTTTCGTAGTATAGTAGACCACAGCGGATCTGTTTTGAGTTGACTGTTGAGAGGAAACCCACTAATTTTTGTTGAATTTGGTTGAAAGCAACTTATACAACAATAATTGAACTATCCTCCGTTTGAAAAACATGCGCAACATATATAAATATTTAAAAAATAAAAAAACAGTAAGTAAATCACTATTTTTTATTTTTGTTTCAGACCTTTATTATATTCTGCCAAGAAAAACTTAAAAACATGATAAAACAACAACAAAAAATTCGTTAAAATGTATCGAAGAGATTTCGCATAAAAATTTTGCGATACAGATTTTTTGAAAAAACTGATAAATTTTTAAAATGTGTAACGTTCGTTTTCGAGCATTCCATCCGGACTATATATTTTTATTCTGTTCAATTTTCATCGCGCCGATGCGATGGTCGATTGCCGATTTGGTGGAAAGAAATAATGTTTCGTCGACGGAATGATTTTTCAATTTGTTCATTTCGTTTGTGATTTTTTGAAAATTCAGATTTAATTTCTGAACTACCTTCGCCCTTCTTTCTGTATTAAATGCCAAATCTGTGAAGGGCCCTATTGAGGATCCAGATAATTTTTACTGAGAATATCGCTGTTTGCCGACGGCCATTTTGAAGCCGACCATCCATTCCCGGGATTATTTTCTTCCACCCACTTGGGCAGTGCTGATCCACCACCATCGAAACTCCGACAGGAAGAGATCAAATTAAAGATAAGATTATTTGATTAAAATTTTTACTAATTCTTAATTGAGAAATAAATTAACTTAAAACTGATTTTTCGAATTTTTTTTGTGTGTCTGTACTTGGCGCTCTTTAATTAATGTTTGGAGGGAATTAAATAAAACTCAGAAGGAAGCCACGACCCTCAGGAGCTAGCCTAGGGTAATTTAAGGGTTACAAATGTTGTAACAATAAAAATAAACAATTTAAATTGTTAACAAAATACAAATAAAAGAGCAATGTAGCTTTCTAATGCTGTCGAAAGAATTCAAATCGATTGATTGTGACGGCCACAATAATTGTTTAAAATTATAAGCGATTTATGTCAAAAAATCTGGTTTGCAAAAATATTATGCGAAATATATTCGATAGATTTCAATGTTTTTTTTGAAGTAAAACTTCTTTAGCGACAATAGGAGTAAAAAAGTTATTCTAACGGACGTGACGTCATTCTAATAACAGAAACCGGAAACAAAACCTAATACTGACACGATTTTGCATGGGCGCCGGCAGCAGGGTGCAAGAGGGTGCGCTTGCACCCCCCTGCTATGAAAGAAAATACCTGAATTTACCAGAAAATTATATATTTTTTTAATTTTTTTATTAAATTATTGTTTGAATAAAAACTAAAGGTGTCGCGGTTGCTGTCCAAATCATTCTACATTCTATATATATATATATTAGATCATAATAGTGTGTAGATGCAGATGCACCCCCTGAAAATAATCCTGGCGGCGCTCATGCGATTTTGCCTCCTATATGAAATAAAATTAAATCTGTAATTGTATGAATTGACAGCTGATCATCTTGTCAATCGAAATACATTGTATAAATAGTTTTTTGTGTATAAAGTGTTTGTATTAAATATGAATAAACAATGTGGATTTATTAATGAAGAAAGTGATGAAAAAATATTGATTGAAAATGAGTGAATAGGTAGGTACTCTATATGCATAAATTTTATTTTTGGTGTGTAATTACACTATTTATACCTAATTATTTATACCTATTATTTATACCTAGCTATTTTCGTTTTATAGACTTAAAGAGCTAAAAAGAAAAAGAAATTGTGAACGTCAAAGGGGATATTATAAGCGCCAGAAAGATTTGAAGAAAAATGACAAAAATGAAAAAATGACGAGATAGCCACATTCATTATGATTTGATTAAGTAAGTTTATATACATACATACATATTATGATAGTAAATAATTGTTTATACGGAATCTTTACGTTGAGTAAAGAAGCATGTTGCACGTTTTTGTTCATAAAATAATAATATTCAAAATGTTTAACACTTTCTTATACTTATTTTAGGTTTGGTTAGGTAGCCATAAAGGCCATAAAACCACTAGTCAAGATGGCTGACCTTTGACCACCAATAACAGATCCTTCGTAGACGTGAAGGAAACAAACTTAACTCAGGATTTTAAATTTTATGGAATATGCTATAAAATGCTACAAAATGAAATGGTTATCTAACTATCGAAGGCTCTTGTGTTGTGATGTATTACAATAAGGTAGATACAGCTACAAAATCACACATTCTAAACGTAATGTGTGTATATTTTTAATATTGTTTACCTATTATTGAAGCAAAACTTCTTTAGGCACGACTAGGGGTAGATTCTAACGGAAGATTCTGATGGAAGTAACTGTATAATTTCAGCTATGGGAGGAGTTTAAATTTCCGAAATTTATTTATGAAATTTTCAAACCGTTTCAAATACATTAATGGTATTTATAGACTAAAATCTATGTTTCACATTTTAGTTATCATAAACCTATTATTTCATATATAAAAAAAATAATGATAACTTTCAAATTCCTATTTCTAATGAATAATATAAATATAACATCTCATTTTTTTTGTAAAGTATATAGGCAATAAATATGATTGAATTGTAATTAAATATTTATTTTCCGATACGTACGTCAACAAGTTTTACTTCAATCGCGCGTAAAGGTTACACGCACACTCTTTTTTGGTGTTCATATCTTTAAGTTTTTCAACTCAGAATATAAAGGTCCTAAATGTCTAAAGGGTTGAAAACAATTAAATAAAAAATGACATTTATTTATTATTTTTGTAATGATTATTACAATTTTGCAACAAGGGTAAGAAATTTTGGATTTTCTAAACAATCTCATCTTGTAGAAAATTTAATTACGAACATTATCTTTTTTTATAACATTTTTCCAAAGTTTATAGTTTAAAAGTTATAAGCAAAAAAGAAGAAAAATACAGTGATTATTAAGAGTGTTTTTTTTATTTTGTGCAACTTTTTCAGAAAGAGGATAGTTCAATTATTGTTGTATAAGTTGTTTTCAACCAATTTCAACAAAAGTTATGGGGTTCCCTCTCAACAGCCAAATCTAGTCGTTTTTTTAGAGATTTGCCCTGGTCTATAGAACGAATATCCAGATTTATGTTTTGGACATATGCCGATTTGTTTCCAGTTTCGCTTGAAAATTGAAACTTCGCTTGATTTTCGTACACCGTCCTAATTAACAATTGGCTAGAAAATTTTTATTGAATCTGTCTGTGGCCCTTTTAGAGTATGGTCCTTCTTCGGCACAAATGGAAATTTTTGTTCGATTATTCAAATCAATGTTTTTTTATATAATGACATCTCGTAAAATCCGACCAAAACATAATTTTGTTGCTAGTGTGAAATTTGCCGATAAATTGCTTTAATTTTAACATTGTTTGACCTATACCAACATTGGCATTGATTGCTTTGACTTTGTTTGTGTAAATCAATGGCACTAAAACACCCTTCAATGACATGGATACTAGTTAGCAACTTAGGCCTTTCTTTATTTAATTTTGTTTAATGTTGTTTTAATGTTGTCAATGTAAAAACTATCATTGGCACTGAGTTTCGATAGTGTGAAATACTCGGCATCATTTTCGTATTTTTCCGAGTTGTTTCTCTGTATATTTTAATGATCGCTAATAACTTACGTTGTTTTTTTTTTAATTTTGTAAACGCCAAACTCTGAAATGTCTAATTTTTGTGATAATTTGCGTGTTGATTAAATAACTTTCTCTTTGACACTTTTTTTTTGTAATTCGAGTACTTAATTTTTGTGAGAGGACGGGTATAACTTTAATTTCATTTTTTTTATTACTGCAATCCTTCAAAACACTTTTTACGTGTCGTTAGTGTTAATTTTTGTTTTTCTAATATCTTAATTTGAATAAATTAAAAGCAAAAAAAACTTTTATTTAAACGCTATAAAAAGAAGAAAATAAAATATTTCTATTAAATTTAATATATTAAATTATACACAATTTTTATGATAAGAGGTTTAAGTACCTACCAATTTTATTTATTTTAACAAGTAAATCGCGCGACAAGCTTTTATTATTATATTAATTGTGTATAATGGAGTTATAAGTTGATAGTTAAACCTTAAAAGGAAAATTTTATTTTCTTCTTTTTATAGCGTTTAAATAAAATCTTTTTCTACAACCGTGCGTAAAGTATTACCTTTACGCACGGTTTAAGGTTCGTAAAGTTTAACTTTTTTTCATAAGATTATTCAAAGATTTTTACGTGTGTTATTGGCCGAGGTTGTAGGGTGTTTAACTTCTACCCAGATGATTTGGGTTCAATTCCGGTGAAGGAAACTTTTTTTATTATTTAATTGTGTAAATTTGTGTAAATATATTTAATTGTTAAATTGTTGCAGTTTAATACATACAAAACTAGATATTATATTCAGTTATTTTTAATTTGATTTTAAATATGACAGATATATCAGTTCATGAATAAGGGTAAATTTTTATTTAAATATACGCTCTGACTGATTGAAATTTCAATTAATTTATAATTCAAGCATTTCGCGTTCCTACGTACCGGTATTATAAGGTAAGATTAATTTAGAAAATAATTATTTTGTTATCTAAAATATGTTTTAAATATAATATTTTTTTTCGCAGTAAAAAAAAATCAGGCCTATATTTGTATTTCTTGTAAAGAAATGCGGCTGTAGAAAAAATATTGTATGCAACTCGTGCGTAAAGGTTCCTTTTTTGACTCATGTGATTGTCAACATTCACATTCGTCAAAAAAGGTCACTTTACGCACTAGTTGCATAAATAACTATTTTATGCTTTTAATTTATTTTTTACTTTTTAGTGATCGCTGGCAAGGTATCTCAGTCTGTTCATTTCATTCAACGCATCATTGTTGCAAGAATGTTTCGCCATATTGGAATTAGAATAACGTCATTATTGAATTTAGAATGATGTCTCATTATTTTTCAAATTACTCTTAACGAGCCCTTTCTTTTGATACCCATATTATAGAAGTGCAATTAAAATAACTATTCCGGCATCTTGTGTGGTCCACCATATTGGATTTAGAATGACGGCACATTATTTTTCGAGTTACTTTTAACGAGCCCATTCATTTGATACTCATTTGTAGAAGTGTATTCCGCCATCTTGTATGGTCCGCCATATTGGATTTAGAATGATGTCACATTATTTTTCGAGTTACTCTCAACGAGCCCGTTCATTTGATATCTACTCATTTCTAGAAGCGCATTAAAAAATAACTATTCCGCCATCTTGTATGGTCCGCCATATTGAATGACGTTACATTGTTTTTCGAGTTACTCTTAACGAGCCCTTTCAATTGATTGTGGAAGTGCATAAAAATAGTACATTACACTACAAGGGCAAAAAGTTTGAGATTCCTGCACTATATGGCGCGCAGTGCAGAAATTCCTAACTTTCTGCCTATGTAGTGTATACTATTTTTCTTTGTACTATGCCGAAAGTACGTCGTTCCAGCTTCAATATTACGGCAGAAAGCCTAACTTTTATGCCGTGATAATGTCGCGCAGACAGCGGGCCGAAAGAAATTATTCCTGCACTGTCACTGCAAATGTCGGTGCAGGCATCAATATCTTTTAACACAGAAGGCAATTTCCTTCATACTTTCGGCATAGTACAAAGAAAAATAGTATACACTATTTATTGTTGCCATAATGGATTTAGAATGACGTCACATACCTTATCGTGCATTGTCATTCAAACTAAACATGTATACAAAATCGGTTGAAGATATCTACTTTAAAATTGAGTTCAAAGATTCCGACCGAACAAACATATTTAAATACATACATTGCAAGTTAAATAAAAGCTTTCAACCTTTTTAACTTTTGAAAATGAGAGATGTTTTAAAATAATTATTTTACTTCGTTATAGTATATTTTTGGATAATTCTCTAAAATCTCCAATGATTGAGGAGACGATGGGTGATAATCAACCTTTATAAGAAAATTTTTGGGATTTTGACTTATTCTTATTAATTACAAACCTAATGGAGCCCTAAAAACCTAACAATTAAGCCTTGATATGTTTCAATACAATTTTTTTAAATTTCTTACCATTTGAAATTAACATACCTACTATTAGCAATCCTTATGATATTTGTTAACCGATCTTTTATGGAACAGAATTAATATATAAGCAAAAACTTTATTAACAAAAAATACAAAACTCATCACCTGAATTTAAAACTACTTTTTTTTGGATGGAAAAAGTTCATCCAGCGAATATTTATCGTACATATAATTAAGAACCGATACAGTAAAATCCTTAATAAAATTATTAAAAACTGGAGTTATTTCGTCTAGATATACCCTATAGTTATCATTTAAAATTTTGTTAGCTCCTTCATTTAGTTCTTTATTTTTTCCAAACAGATTTTCAAAATATGTGTAGGACCAGTTAATAAACCCATTTAATGTAATAAATTTTATAGCTATGTGGTCTGTTCCATTTTTATTAACTATGTCCCATTTGACGTGGAACGTTAGTAATATTCCAGCTAAAAATATATGTGAATATTACAAAAAAAAACATATTTTGTAGAATAAATTATGTGTAAATCTAAACTAAATCAGTAACTTATCAGTAAACCAAAAAATATAATATTTTTAATAGGTGAATAAATTAAATATTTATTGGATGTAACTCCTTGTAGTATTAAAGAGGAGTAATGGTAAGATAAATTATATTGTAAATTGACTGCTTACTTAAATTTCCACTAACTCTTCCTTTAGTATCTACATCCAAAATAACGAACCTCCCTTTCATACGATAGTCACCAACTAAGGTTATCAAAGGAACCTCCAGTTGCATGTCCCATACCTTTTCTTTGACTATAACACTTATATTCTTTACAGTTAAATTGTTAAGATGATAAATTTGAAGATTACTAAGCTCAATTTGGAAGTTTCCACCACTTGCAATATTAGCTTTTTGAAATACTAGAGGAGTCACACTAGGTAAGTGGAACTCTGGAATGCCTTTAGGAAATCCTTTTAACACTGTATATATATTTTGAGTAAAACATTTACTTAATTCTATATCATCATCCCTATAACATTGCTTAATGTAGGAAGCTAAAAATTAAAGCATAATATTGAATATAGATGTAGAAGTATTTTAAGGTGAATCCTAGCTAAGTGGTTGTATTAGTGAATATAATTAGTTAGTCTATTTGTAGGTATATTTTGCTATTAACTCGAGTTAATTAAGTATCTATTTCTAAAATTATAATTAAAAAAATTCAAAGAGTAAATACAAATACAGATATAATAAAAAAACAGAGATTTTTTAAAGATAGATACGGCACTGTTTCTGGTAAAAACACTGATAGAGTAGGATCCCACTGCAAATTAGTGTAGGAATAATGTAGACAATTAAAATTTAATTTTCAAGTAACTTTATAAGTAGGAGAATTCATTTATCATAGGGTGCCAATTAGTAATTACCCGCCAGTAGTATTAATTAAAATATTTTTAATTGACTTTTAGAAATAAATTTCGTTTACATCTTATGGAAATAAAGCTTATAGCACTTTATAATAGCGTACTCGAAAGATTTAAAAAGGTACAGTTGCTGCTGATCATTTAGCCGCTTCCTCTACGCAGCCAGGTGTAAACAGGTATGATTTTGTTTGAACTTTTCGTTTATTCCGTATATTTATTTCATTTCCATCACATTAAAGATCATTTTTTTCTGTACTTAATTTTATAAAGGTGCTTGTAAAAAAAAATCCGCAAATCAGAGTTTCCTGACCTTAAAGATGCTAGGTATTGAAAATAAAGTGACAGAGAGTGAGTGCGCGACGCTACTGGTTAGACCAGGACGTTCAATATTCAAAGCCAGGACGCTAAATATCCTTGTCTAACCAGTAGCATCTTTAAGGTCAGGAAACTCTGGTTTGCGGATTTTTTTTACAAGCACCTTTATAAAATTAAGTACAGAAAAAAATGATCTTTAATGTGATGGAAATGAAATAAATATACGGAATAAACGTAAAGTTCAAACAAAATCATACCTGTTTACACCTGGCTGCGTAGAGGAAGCGGCTAAATGATCGGCAGCAACTGTACCTTTTCAAATCTTTCGAGTACGCTATTATAAAGTGCTGTAAGCTTTATTTACATAAGATGTAAACGAAATTTATTTCCAAAAGTCAATTAGAAATATTTTAATTAATACTACTGGCGGGTAATTACTAATTGGCACCCTATGATAAATGAATTCTCCTACTTATGAAGTTACTTGAAAATTAAATTTTAATTGTCTACATTATTCCTACACTAATTTGCAGTGGGATCCTAGACTATGAAGTTCTTCGTATGAAATAGAATAAAATAACAAATTTCCAAAGAAATAAATAGATACTTCTTTTCTTAGACGTTTAACGATTAGATGTTTTCTTGATGATCGAAAAATTGGCATTAATAAAGAGAATAAACTTACGGTAGGGTTCCAAAGTACTTTCTCAGATACTTCAAGAAATACCTAGTTATATAAACGGTGTAGATACAACGATAATTCAACTAATCATTAATCAAAATTACCAGGTATTTGAAGGAGGTAATGATAATAACCCTATCGGAAAGTTTTAGCACACATCTTCAGTGTAACACTCGAAGTACAGAAAACTACGTAAGTTAAAAAGCCTTTAAAACTAAAAAAAATTACTAGATAGTTGTTGCACGACTAAATCAAAAGTGATCTAAAAATGGGTGGAATGGATATTTAAAGACGGAAATTCACGGGGGTAAGAAAATGATTCAGATTTGTCAAAATAATTTTTGGACCCGAAATGTGCATGATCTAGTTAAATTTCTTTTGTCACGTAGGAGTTCTTGACTGCTTTGTTATAAGAAGTTACGGAAAATTTCGAGCAACAAGGTGGTATTATATTTAGAAAAAAATATTATTTAAAAGAAAACTTACGTAAACATTTTACAACACTAATATGCAAATTTAAAACTATTACTAGACACAGAATTATATTCATTTTTAAATACGAGTAGTTCTGTTGTACTCTTATTTTTGATTTAAAATAGTTGAAAGTTCGATTCCATATGTAAAGCTTCTCTTTAAAACATTAGGTATCTATATGTACCTAATTAATTTCATTGTTAATGGATTGGAATAAGTGCAAAAGTTTGTAAAATATTTTAAATGATAGTTATTTAATGATATAATTAGATACCTATGTTTTTATATCGAACTATATTCTAATGTGATACCTATATTTTTAGATAATAAAACTTATTTGTAATATTAGATTACATATTTTTAATAATCTGGCTAAAATATTGCCCTTTTAATTCAATGGTCGGTATGACGTCTTATAACAAGAGACATGAAATCACCCCAACCAAAGCAAGGTAATTACAACTTAGATATTTGAACAGGTAACTTTGATGATTTTGGTGCGCTTTTGGACGGTTCTTATTGTACCAATTATAGGAGTTGGTACCATGTCTACAAACAAATACGGATCCTGTCTCAACAATATTTCTCAATAATACATCCTACAGTATATTAACTCTGCAGAAAGCAATTCTCAATATAGTGAATACATTCAGCATCTACACGGATGGACTCAAAGCCAAACAATGAGTGGGATGTGATATATATTTAAGATCCCTAAATTTAAAACTATGAACTTACGTAATTCAATTTAAACTCACAAACATAACTAAGGCTCCAGCAGATGTAATGTAAGACATCACAGGCAGAAACGGACGTTCACACGGTAAATACTTCTACTATGGAACAGACAACAGACCATTCATTATGTTAGGACTAATACTAGACTGTAACCTAATTCAGAAGAACACAATCATAGACCAGAGAAGTTAGGATTTTCGAAGAACACTCATTGATATCTACATGTATTTAACAGTTGTTTTTAGTGAATTTGGTGATGAAAATATGCAAAATATTTTTCACTTATTTTTTTTAATTCTTGTAAATTTGCCAGCATTTTCAATCAATAGAAATTAACTTCCTAAATGTTAATATGCCAAGGTTTATAAGTTTAAAATCCCGTTATTTTTCCAATACATTTTTACATAACTTAACATACACTTTTTAGTCAATCAATGATCTATTTTATAAATATAAGCCTTCCTCTTCAATTTGATGCTTTTAGAATTCATGTAGACTTAATAGTCAACGCATAATAAAATCCCTCAGTTGTGCCAAAAGACAACAGGGAGAAAATTTACAATTCCTCAGCTGTGCCAATAAATTTCTAGAGTGTATTAAAAGATTAACAGGAGGTTGGCTTAATAAAGGCATTAACAAATATATGAAAGTTTTCATTTTAAAAAAAGCATTGTGTGGTTTTATGAAGCGACGGTAAAAGTGAAACTTTTTTTACCCTATAGACATTTAACTAAAAATTTTTCGAATCATATTCCATTAAGGGTATAATCGCTTTAACAAATCAAAATCGAAATCGAAATCGAAATCGAAATCGAAATCGAAATCAAAATCGAAATTGAAATTGAAATTGAAATTGAAATTGAAATTGAAATTGAAATTGAAATTGAAATCAAAATCGAAATCAAAATCGAAATCGAAATCAAAATCGAAATCAAAATCAAAAGGTGTGTGTGCGATTCACACACGATAGAAGTGAAAACTTCAGTAAATCGACAAAAGAATGAAATGAATATATATAACAAGGGTAGGATAATTACAAAGTTTATTTGTTTAAAAATGAAAGTGTTTTGATTAATTTTAAAAGATTTTATTTAATATATGTTACATAATTTATTGCTCAAGTTCCATATTTTCAGTTTCAAAAATTATTATTTACGACTGTAATATTTCTAAAACGTTACATGTCGTAGATACTTACGCAGTCGAAGTTCGTATTAATACGAATAGGTAAAATATAACCGTCGACGTTACATGTCGTAGATACTTACGCAGTCGAAGTTCGTATTAATACGAATAGTAAGATTGTTTTCATTAGCAGATGTGCTCACTCCCGTACATTTTTGTATTAAAATATAAGCGCCGCCTACTTTATACTTTATACCTACTCGGCGTTCGACCGACATGCGACATGCAACATGCACTTAAAACGATCTAATAAAAGTTTCACTTTAACATATAAAACTTGCTATTTTAAAACATACAAAAAATTTACAATAATATTACATTTACATTATGGTAAATAACAATTACTTAAATGTATAATGAAATCATATTTACCCACGACTCATAAGTAAATTGCGTATTTTTTAACCTATAACTCTGTCAGTAAGTGTCAAATTATTGAGGAGTTGTGTTATAGTTTCATTTACTAAACTAGTGGAGTAAGTAAATAGAAACCTGTATTATTATGTTGATTACCTACAGTTTTCATTAAATTAAACTAACATTTGACATTTCTCAGACAGAGCTGTCTGCGAAATCGAATATTTTTGACAACTTATGCCAAACTTTAAATATTATATTTGTTATTTTTAGTATTATACAAAACCATTTGGTAAGTCGTGGATAAAGCATAGTACTTCACTCGAGGAACAAATTGCATATTTAGCTTGTTTCTTTAGCCCCTTCGCTCGCAAGCTCGCTCATGGGCCAAACACACTCTCTGTAATATGCAATTTACTCCACTCGTAAAGTAATATACTATTAGTTAATTTGTTTTCTTTAAATTCATTTATTTTGTTTGTTTTATATTCCTGTTTCTTTTTTGTACAATTTTTTGAAGTTATACTTCTATTCGTGCACTCGGTGGAAAAGATTTGTGTAGAGTTAAATGGGGAAAACATTACATATGTAATGGTGTGAGTAAGAGAGAGACAGAAACACTTATAAGGTATATTGGTCAGTAAAAACAAAGATGAAATATTTATCACATGTTATTAGTCATAACTATAAGTCCTTTGAATACCGTTTCAACATTAAGTACATTGAAAAGGGATAGATATACAAAAAACAGTCTGAACTAATGTATGAATATCATAGTGACGGACCACATGATTATTTGACAGATTATTTTATAATTCTGTCACGTAAATATATATATATATATATATATATATATATATATATATATATATATATATATATATATATAAACTTTAGTATATTATATTAATAATAATATTCAGTAATGAGTATTGTATTGTAGTCTAAAATACCGTCACATGGTTGCACTATGCTTTTGAGGTTGTTGGCCACATAAACAGAGTTTTTACGAATAGTCGAGGAAATAAAGCACTAAAACCTCCGAAATTTGTAACGTAAGATGGTTCAGAATGCGTTTTTTTGCATTGGATTCGTTGGAGTATCAGGAAATTTGCCGCTATTTTGTATAATGTAAAAATGGGAAATTGCATTTCTGCATTCGAAAAGTACATTCCGAACAGACAATAGAGAGAAAACTTACAACTCGGTAAGTATTGTTGAAAATGGGTTCAATTTATATACTCTTGGTTTTTCGAGTCGCTGAACACGAATATCATGATGCCAAAAGTCTCCGCGGCACTTGGTGCCTAGGGTGTTTACCTCTTCTCCTGGGGTTTATGTAAATTCTGTACGAAATCAGTGCACACTTGGTACTCGGCGGTTTTTTGAGTCGCTAAATACGATTATAATAATGGCGATAGTCTTCGACACACCTGGTGCTTAAGACGGTCTCCAGGAATTTTATGCAAATTCGATACAAAATGAGTGTGCACACAGTACTAGGAGGTTTTTGGAGTCGCTTACCACGAATATCATATAGAAGTATGAAGTATAACTTCTGCCAGCAGTCCCACTGACTGCCACACTAGTTGTAATTTCCATCTTTTTTTTAGATTATTTTAATGAATGTCTTTTGTTATTGCATCTTTTACATTCTTGTTTTCTTTTTGTCTACTTTAATAAAATTATACGATGGCTGCTGCTTTTATTTCGGGATAGAAGAATTAAAACAAACATTTTATAATGTATTTACTGTTTTTAATATTATTCACCCTTACATTCGATACATTGATTGATGATCCGGCATTTCTTATGTCCTTTTCGGATTTCTGAGAAAACTAACAGTAAACAAATCATTTGTATAATTCCGCATTTACAGTTCTACGATCTTCTAATAAAATAGTAGCTTCATAGCCACATTTCGATACACAACAGGCAATTATTTTCTTAAAAACAATTCGACATCGGGTGTCTGTTATTGGTTTTGCTTCATTATAAAACTTCCAAACCGTTGATTGTTGTTTCGTTGTTGGGTCATAAGCATAACTCCAACTTCGTCGTATACCTAGTGCACGGTACTAGGAGGTTTTTGGGTTCGCTTACCACGAATATCATATAATGATTTTGCTAAATCATTCGCATACAAATATATGAATCCATGCGCGTGCATAGAAGTATAACTTCTGCCGGCAGTCCCACTGACTGCCACACTAGTTTTTTTTTTATATTTTGTTTTGTTGGCTGTGTTAATTTGGACAAATGATCATTTGAAATATTTTTAACATTTCTATAAAAACAAATGTAATTGGTTGTGGGAAATAAAACCTATTTTTTTAACAAAGAATGAAATGCCTCACAAGCATTGATTGGATGATCGATATACCTATACTATTTGTAAGACAGGTCCAAATTTTTGGAGGGGATTTTGCTTCTTCACATACATAGTTATCAACTATATAATCACAAAACTGAATAACTCTTTTATCATCGAAACATTGGGTTGAATGACAAATTAAACATTTTATAATAATCAGTTATGTTTTTAAATAATATAAAATATGTGTTTTTGTCGGGTAAGAGAGCATGTAGGTACTACTGGAATATAATGTCCATTTCTAAACACATGTATCGTGAATAACTGGTAAAAGAATTTGGTACAATACTGAAATGTAGCGTTCATAAATATTGTATCCACAGGAACATAAAAAAAATTGTAAAGCAGGAGAAAATTGTTATTGGAGGTTATTTTTCTCTTTAACATTGGGTTTTATGTCTAAATTCATAATTGTATTAAAAATATTTTGACATTTTGGTAATTTAGGCATAATATATTCGCAGTTTTATCACTTTTAATAAATTGAAACTCCATTATGAAAATCCTGGTATGCAATCACTAACCTATCAAGTACACTTGCTTACCTATTTAAATTCTAAATATTAGAGGATTAATTGAAATTATCTACCTGTAATATTTTGGCATAACTAAGGGATGAAAAAAGGATATTCATTTAGGCCACCGAATTAAGTCAGGTAAAATTGACACATCTAAGTAGACCCCAAAAAAAGCAACGTGGGAAAAACAATCTCAATTTTACAATATCTATTAAGTGAAACTTTTAGAAATTTTTATCAATAATTTTGCTTTCAAGATTTCATCCGTACAAACTAACGAACACGGCAAGTAAAATAAAAGCTTGTTAAAATGTCGCATCCAGTGAGACTCGAACTCGCAACCTTTAGCTCTACGCGCTGATGCTCTAACTACTAATCTATGAATGCCTAGCCATCAAATCGCTTATCGGTCGTTGAATTCTACTCCTCCCATGTGGCACTTACTCACTTTCTCCCTAAGCACATATAGCATGACGTTAATGAGAGAGATACCTACTTTGTCAAATCGACAATTGAAACATCAATTTCTAAGTCATTTTTTTTGTGCTCTGTCTTATATTTTTATTCGGTTAGGAAACCGGAACATGGTTTATTTAGTAATAATCTTTTACTAAATAGAATTTAATGAGTTGAGTATACGCGTTTTTCCATGTCCAGTTTTTTTCAGTGCTCTTTTTCCATGTGCTCTTATTTCGTTTTTTTTTTTCGAAACTTATTTCTTTACTTATGTTAAAAGTAATAAACTTCAAACGTAATCTTGAGATTTTTATACATGCAACATTTATATAATAACTTTATGTATATTGATTCAGAGCATTAATGAATATAAGTAATTTATCACAATTAATCATATTTGTTATCAGATTCTTGCATGTATATTAAATTATGCTATTTTTTTTATTTAAATTTGTTATGCACGCAGTTAACGTTAAATAAAAATGTGAAAAATAAAAATTATTAGCTACTTTTTAAATGGAAAATGTTTTAACTTCAGAAGAAGTGATTTACTATTGATTTCAAATATGTGGTTCAAGTGGTAAGATGTCCATTTAAATAAAGATAAGTAAAGCTATGATAAATAATGAGAGAAAGTTACACTTTACAAAAAGATTTATTAGATTTATTAAAATTACAGACGCTAAAACCTCCAATCATATTTAGAGACTGCATTCCATGCTGCTGATGTGAGACGTGTGTGTTAGCGAGAAAGAAAAATATTAGGATTGCTGAGCCTAAAACTAAAATGGGCTAAGGATGGCTTGTCAAGTGTAGTTCAGTCAGAACTTACCATAGATGCAAAAGAATTAATCAATAGGAACATCACAGGCAAGAATGTAAATACTTAAACGGACTATCCGACAAGAGTAGAAAGTAAGCCACTTCAGGACACTTTGACCTTTGACCTTTGACCGTTGAACCCTTGCCAGCCACCCGGGCTACCCCACCACTACACCCGTGCAGCAGGGTGCCAACTTCAGGCTAGGATCTTAAGACGCAAACCTTTGTGACGTCATCGCACCACCTTCAGGCCGTTTTCAAAATAATAAAACGTTTAATAATATTTAAAAAAAAAATTCCTTGGATTGTAAAATTAAATTATAACCAAAGCATATAGGTAAGAAAGGGACCTTGCTATGCTTTCAGCGAAGCAGTTTCGGCGACCCCCACTCCTCCTACCTTCTCTCTCTTCTAGAGAGTAATTAGGTCACGTGACATGTAAAGAACAATATCAGTTTTACGCGATTTATGTATCAGATTATTTAAATAATATATAAAAATTGTAAAAAATTATGATTACCTTATTATGCGCCAACTTCAGACAGGCGTTAACTTCATAACCCTTGAATTGTAATAATGACTCACCAGGTTCGGTTGGATTTCTGAATATTTGGTAATAGGAGTAGGATATTTGCTCATCTTAGTTAATTATCCAGCAAAGACCACGTGGAGGTGTGAGCAACCTTTGCCTGGAGAGGATAGGTAAGTAGGAAGAATAGGGAAGGTCAAACAGCGGTGGTTCTTTAATAGGTAACAATTTCCTCTGATCATGCTCATAAGAACATACTAAAAACGCTATACGTACTTAACTTAATAGGTTACAGCGAACTTTGTAGATTCGTCTTACAGAAACCCTAAGTTTATAGTACTTCTCCCTTCGTAAAGGTAACTGACGCGTATCAGTGCAGGAAAAAGTTGACCACCATTTATACCCGAAGGAACCTCCGATATCTTCTTACTAAATAATTTATAAGCTTTGAAGGTCCCTCGAAATTCACAGGCACTACTCAGGAGGCTCGAGGTAAGTAAGTAAGATATACGTTACATTTATCCAAAAAAAGTGTACTTTTGTTTATCACATGTGGCATGGTGATCTGTCAAATCTGTATGCTTCCACATCAGTCCTAAAACAAACACAAAATATTAATTATACAAAAATTGTAACCCTAACCTAACCAGTTGATGTTTAGAAGAGACCTTTGCTGTTAATCGTTGAATATATTCTCAAAACTTATACAATAATATAAAATTATTATATCTAAAAACTACATGTAGAAATGGTATAGATCCTTTAAAGTGATAACTGACCACAAAAGACGAAATTAACTAAAAATAATATCGAAATACAAAGTAATATTTTAATAACACATAAGATTAGATTATCCAATTTCAATATCTAAAATCTAAATCAAATAACTAAAAAGTTACAAAGTTTTTTTTTTGAATTAACCCAAATAGTAGGTTTCCAAAGATACTTCTATGAATAATACTTTCAAACTAAAGAATGTATGTTGTAGGTATATGACAATTTTAAATGGATAATATATATATTTCTGTCATGTTTTTATATTAATCTAATTTTATCTTTTTCTACAAATCCACTCGCATCATGACGGGGGTAAAACTTTAAAAAAAAAATAGTATTTAATCTAAAGATTTTAATCTTTACCTGTCACTAACCATAAATATTTTTAAACCAACCCCAACATGAAATGCACAAGAACGATAACAATATAGTGAATAGAATATTTCTTTCACATCTAACATCTACATAATTTATATGAAATCCTAGCACATCAGAGTAGAATAGGAATTTTTGTTAAAAAATATTATTTATTCTAACAACTTAAAACTTTTTCTTTACTTAAATATAAATATTTTTAAACCAACCCCAACATGAAATGCACAAGAACGATAACAATATAGTGGATAGAATATTTCTTTCACATCTAACATCTACATAATTTATATGAAATCCTAGCACATCAGAGTAGAATAGGAATTTTTGTTAAAAAATATTATTTATTCTAACAACTTAAAACTTTTTCTTTACTTAAATATAAATATTTTTACACTAACCCTACCCTAAACCCTCAAAAACAATTTTTTAGTTGTTTATAATGTATTTTAAAAAGTAAATG
Organism: Altica lythri; assembly: GCA_964028335.1. Taxonomy (NCBI): domain Eukaryota; kingdom Metazoa; phylum Arthropoda; class Insecta; order Coleoptera; family Chrysomelidae; genus Altica; species Altica lythri. The sequence goes on along the minus strand of OZ034806.1, from coordinate 41,236,040 downwards.
ATGAACATATATAGAAATTATATGTACCTCTGTCATGTTCTACATCAACTTTATTTCATTTTTTTTCAATAAATCCACTCGCATCATCAAGGGGTTTAGAGTTTTTTTCAAAAAAAAATTAATTAATCCATTTGTTTAAATCTTAACATTTACATGGAAATAAATATTGTTTGCGTTAACCACTAAAAAAGTAACAACAATAGCATATAATAATTTCCTTTTATTTAACCTCCTAATAATTATTATAAATCCACTCTCATCGCGGAGGGGGTAGAAGTATTAAAAGATTTCACAACGTAAATCAGTAGCTAAACACTTTATTGATCCTAATATAAAAATTTTTTAAACTAACCCCAAGACCAAACCCGACTAAATACAAGGCACCATAAGAAAAAAAAATTCGGAACTGAAAACAAAGTATTTAACTTACCCGAGGCAGCTCTAAACACTACAATTCACTAAATCAGACTAAAGAAAAATTTTGTGTCAACAGTTTAAAATACTCTTATTAGATGAAAAGCTTAATGGTTTTCGGTAATGGAACTCCCCCCTCCACCACAATTTTATTATGTCTATTAGCTTGTTAGTCGACAGGTGCAGAGACAAGTCTGAACAAGTCGAACCGATAGGTTGCATCAGAAAATATTAATGCGGTATATTAAACTTGAAAAATAGCAAGTTTTGGGGATTTTGTTAAAATGTTATTTTATAGTGACAAAAATGCATTGTTTTTACTTAAAATACGTCGGTCTAAAATTAACTAAAAATAATATCGAAATACAAAATAATATTTTAATAACACATAAGATTCTTTAGATTAACCAATTTCAATATCTAAAATCTAAATCAAATAACTAAAAAGTTACAAAGTTTTTTTTTAAATTAACCCCAAATAGTAGGTTTCAAAAGATATTTCTATGAATAATACTTTCAAACTAAAGAATGTATGTAGGTATATGACAATTTTAAATGGTTAATATATATATTTCTGTCATGTTTTTTATATTAGTCTAATTTTATCTTTTTCTATAAATCTACCCGCATCACAGCCGACATATGACTTGTTGTACTTTTTAATACTTAAATCGATACTACAAACCCCCATAATAGTAAAAATATCAATATTTGTTGGCCAAATTCACAAAGGAATGACAATACTAATGGCTTTTGTGATACAATAAATATATTTCTACTCTTTAAACTTTCACAGTATAATATAAAATCCACCACCTGCATCACGCTAGGGGTAAAACTTTTTAAAAATTTTTAATGTCTAAGTCAATAACCGAAAACCCTATTTTTCCAAATATGAAAATATTTTTTAGATCAACCCTTAACAAAATGTTTCAAAAGACAGTTCTTTGTATTATATTTTTAAGTTAAAAATTGCATATAACAATTTTAAATGCTAATTTATGTCAAGTTTTCTTATTTTTTTCTACAAATCCACCGACATCATAGCAGGGATAAAACTTTATTTTAATTTTTTTTGTTTAAATCATTATCTTAAACCCTTAACATTGTTAAAAAATAAATATTTTTTGTTTCAATTCGCAAATAGCTCTAATGGCCAGTAATATTTCTACTCTTCAAACCTTTATACAATATAAATATCAAAAATCACAACAGAAGGTCTAACACTTAAAATTACTAATAACTAATAAATACTTTGAATTTTTGAAATATATTTAAGATCTATAATACAAAGTCCAAAAAAAGTAATACATTTTAATTCTTTCATATTGAAAAAAAAACCAAAATTAATCAAAATTATTCAACTTACCAAAGTGAGAGAACTCTGAACACCGCAACATAATACCACATACTAAAATAAAAATTTTATTTTATAGTTTAAATATAATTCTTCACAATTCAAGTCTGGACAAGATAAAAGTGACGTCACCTTAATTAGATTTTCGCCTACACCGGAAACTCTTATCAACTAATTTTATTGAAAAACACGTATTTTAAAACGTTATCTTATTAAAAGTTATATAATTATCGGTGTCATATAATAAACTATATTCACTATATTAAAAATATAAATAAAAAATACGAGTTATATTTATTTGAACTTGGTTAAAAAATTTGTTATATGATCTGGTGAAGAGATATTTTGAAGTAAATTATTGTAAAATTAGGTACATATCTAAATTTGCAATATTTAGATAAACCTCTGATTTATGTTGAAAAGGAATTTGCGTTCTCATCAACTTTGTGAATATATACCGGTGGTATCGAAAGTAAGTGTCTCTTGTAGATTATTGTTATAATTTTATCTTATTATTATGGATGATGCAATACTTTTTAAAATTACGCAATATTACGTAATTAAGAATAAGAGATGCTGAACAGATCACTTTTTTAGGTTTTCGAAAAGGTCACGTGACATGTAAAATTACAGTGAAAATTGAGAGAAAAATTATTGATTTAAAACTATTTATCAGTCGTTTGATTATTTACCAATTTAAGGCTACCTAATAAGACGGTCGTTAACTAGTCGTAAGACTTTCTTATCATCGTACGCCATCTCTCGATCCAAACTACTGCTGACTACAACAGCTACTTATCCCCAAGGTCACGCGCTTTGATTTATTTTTAGTTTTTAGAATATTTATTTTGCCTATCAGCTGTTTTAAATTGCTTTGTTTTTATAATAAATTAAAATTTGTAAATATATCAGAAAGTATAAAAATAAATGTTTTATGCTCACCTGTTTAATTTTCAAACACTTGCAATAAAAAAATAATAACAACTTAACTTTTACCATACCAGATAAATGTATTGTCACTGAGGAATAAAAACTGCGATTTTAACTATAATAGATAATCAGTCTATGTGATAATTGGTATACAAAAACCACGACTACCGTCATGTTACTAGACACACAGTTGAACGTCATTTAAAGTAAATTGAAATTGTCTGCACTTCTTTATCAATCTAATTCATCATTCGATCCAAACGACAGCAGGTCCCAAGGTCACGCGCTGTGATTTATTTTCTAGTTTTTAACTATAAATTACCGTAGAATAAAATAATAAACTTCTTATAACTTCACAGCCCTAATAATGACTCATCAGTTTCGCTTGAAATTGTTAAAACGAAGTATGTACCGGTAGTTGCATTAATTCAAAGAAATGTTTTATTTACATAATGTTTTAAAATAAAGCAAAAAATCTATGATTACCTTAAGACACTATAAGTCTTTTAACCTTTACAAAGAATATTAAAAAAGCTTATTGCAGAAAATCGTTCAGTAAACGTTAAGAGTTAAATTGTAACAAATCGTTATCAGCAGGTATATTTTCAAAGTTTGTTCGTTATATCACTAGGCAATAGAGTCGAAAAACATATAAACTGCATTCAGCGATAAGCGTTTATATAAAAATTTATAATGATGTGTCAACTTGACCTCGTTTATGACAATGGCCATTGTTTTAAGTTGAGTTAGTAAAATTTTATCAAAGCAGGAAGAGTAACCTGCGTCTTATCGTAGACATATCCTGGAAATCAAATTCATTTCATTTTCATGTATAAAATAATAGTGTTTAGTTAAGTGTATTACAAATAATAAAAAACAGGTAAGTTTTTAAAAAATTTAATAAAATCTTAGGGATTAACAAATTTTACATTATTTGCGATAAGAAATTAAAGAAATATTAACTTATCATTTGAGGGTTACTGTTTATTTATATTTTAAAAAAGAGGAATCACTTTGTATGAAAGGGTTATATCAATTTGTGAATAAGGTGAGGAAAATTATTGTGAATGAAAAGCTAAAAAACTCACATCAACGTAAGAAGAAGACTGTACAGGTAAAAAAGTTTAACTTTTATTATTTTAGTTGTATATAGTAGTTCTAAGTAGGGTATTTAGAGTTTGTCGGTACATTTCCACACCACCTAAGAGGTAGTACCATGGCGCGTTAGCTTTTTTTTTTAGTGGAAAGCTTCGCCAATAGCCATCTTTGGGTATTGGTTTAATTTTAAATTCCAGAGTTCGTCCTTGTACCCCAAATTTGCGTACTTTCTTAACGACGTCTTTTAGTATAAGGTATTTTTCCATTATCAAAATATATTTAAAACTTTTTAAAACTCAAAAATTTCGAAAAAAATCAAAAATTTTTTAAAAACTCAAAAAAATTAAAAAACTTACAACAGTTGATAACAGCTTGACAGCAACAACACAAATGATACAGACGCTGAGAAGGTCGCTCTTTATAGGTTTTTGAAAACGGTCACGTGGTACTTACTGATAAAAAAATGTGATGAGTAAAAAAGTAAAAACTCAAAAATTTCGAAAAAGAATAAAAAAAAATTTTTTTTTAAAAATAAACCAAAAATTCAAACAACAAAATTGTAGACTTACGGTAAAACTTAATAAAATAGTTAAAAACTCAAAAAAAAAATTTCGAAAAATTCAAAAATTTTCGAAAAATTCAAAATTTTTTAAAAACTCAAAAACGCACACAAATTTCCTGCGACTGATAGTAGTAGCGGCAGCAACAGAAATGAAACAGACGCTGCTGCTGCTCTCTTTTATAAGGTTTCGAAATGGTCACGTGGTACTCTCTGATAAGGAAAAAGGGTGTAAGAAAATTCTGTTTGAGAAAAATCAGGAGAGTTTATTTTCAAATTTTTATGAAAACAGCTGATTTATGTGTATAAAACACTACAATTAGTCATTTTACGAAATCCCTGTTGTAAATTATCTATATTTTCAAGTTGAGGTTTACTCGCTATCATACGGTGATAAAAATTTAAAAGCTAGTTTATCTAAAATAATAATAGTATTTAATTTTATAATTAATTATTAGAACAACACAAAATCAATTTTTTCGAAAAGCGATTAGAATTTTTTCAGAAAATGATAAAATTTGGTCCGTTTCAGGAACAGTTCGGTAAAATCTCTGCGAAATTAACAAGAATAGGAAATTACGTCATCGCTGCTTTTAGATAAAGATAATAAACAAGTCAGTTATATTTGTGATACCTATATAAATATATTAAAAACACTTATTATTATATAAAACCGCATACTATGTGGAAAAGGAATTTGCTTTCTCATCAACTTTGTGAATATATACCGGTGGTATCGAAAGTAAGTGTCTCTTGTAGATTATTGTTATAATTTTATCTTATTATTATGGATGATGCAATACTTTTTAAAATTACGCAATATTACATGTCAACAGTTTAAAATACTCTTATTAACCGTTAACGCTCTGCTACGCTCTGCTACCCTCTGCTACCCTCTGCTACCCTCTGCTACCCTCTGCTACGCTCTGTTATAACGCTCTGCTACGCTCTGCTACCCTCTGCTACGCTCTGCTACCCTCTGCTACGCTCTGCTTCGCTCTGTTATAACGCTCTGCTACGCTCTGCTATGATGCTACATTTTTACTAACAAAATCCCCAAAATTTGCTATTTTTTTAAGTTTAATAAACCGCATTAATATTTTCTATTCCAACCCATCGGTTCGACTTGTTCAGACTTGTCTCTGTACCTGTCGACTAACACGCGAATAGATATAATAAAATTGTGGTGGAGGGAGGGAGTTCCATTACCGAAAACCACTAAGTTTTTCATCTAATAAGAGTATTTTAAACTGTTGACATGTAATATTGCGTAATTTTAAAAAGTATTGCATCATCCATAATAATAAGATAAAATTATAACAATAATCTACAAGAGACACTTACTTTCGATACCACCGGTATATATTCACAAAGTTGATGAGAAAGCAAATTCCTTTTCCACATAGTATGCGGTTTTATATAATAATAAGTGTTTTTAATATATTTATATAGGTATCACAAATATAACTGACTTGTTTATTATCTTTATCTAAAAGCAGCGATGACGTAATTGCCTATTCTTGTTAATTTCGCAGAGATTTTACCGAACTGTTCCTGAAACGGACCAAATTTTATCATTTTCTGAAAAAATTCTAATCGCTTTTCGAAAAAATTGATTTTGTGTTGTTCTAATAATTAATTATAAAATTAAATACTATTATTATTTTAGATAAACTAGCTTTTAAATTTTTATCACCGTATGATAGCGAGTAAACCTCAACTTGAAAATATAGATAATTTACAACAGGGATTTCGTAAAATGACTAATTGTAGTGTTTTATACACATAAATCAGCTGTTTTCATAAAAATTTGAAAATAAACTCTCCTGATTTTTCTCAAACAGCATTTTCTTACACCCTTTTTCCTTATCAGAGAGTACCACGTGACCATTTCGAAACCTTATAAAAGAGAGCAGCAGCAGCGTCTGTTTCATTTCTGTTGCTGCCGCTACTACTATCAGTCGCAGGAAATTTGTGTGCGTTTTTGAGTTTTTAAAAAATTTTGAATTTTTCGAAAATTTTTGAATTTTTCGAAAATTTTTGAATTTTTCGAAATTTTTTTTTTGAGTTTTTAACTATTTTATTAAGTTTTACCGTAAGTCTACAATTTTGTTGTTTGAATTTTTGGTTTATTTTTAAAAAAAAAATTTTTTTTATTCTTTTTCGAAATTTTTGAGTTTTTACTTTTTTACTCATCACATTTTTTTATCAGTAAGTACCACGTGACCGTTTTCAAAAACCTATAAAGAGCGACCTTCTCAGCGTCTGTATCATTTGTGTTGTTGCTGTCAAGCTGTTATCAACTGTTGTAAGTTTTTTAATTTTTTTGAGTTTTTAAAAAATTTTTGATTTTTTTCGAAATTTTTGAGTTTTAAAAAGTTTTAAATATATTTTGATAATGGAAAAATACCTTATACTAAAAGACGTCGTTAAGAAAGTACGCAAATTTGGGGTACAGGGACGAACTCTGGAATTTAAAATTAAACCAATACCCAAAGATGGCTATTGGCGAAGCTTTCCACTAAAAAAAAAAGCTAACGCGCCATGGTACTACCTCTTAGGTGGTGTGGAAATGTACCGACAAACTCTAAATACCCTACTTAGAACTACTATATACAACTAAAATAATAAAAGTTAAACTTTTTTACCTGTACAGTCTTCTTCTTACGTTGATGTGAGTTTTTTAGCTTTTCATTCACAATAATTTTCCTCACCTTATTCACAAATTGATATAACCCTTTCATACAAAGTGATTCCTCTTTTTTAAAATATAAATAAACAGTAACCCTCAAATGATAAGTTAATATTTCTTTAATTTCTTATCGCAAATAATGTAAAATTTGTTAATCCCTAAGATTTTATTAAATTTTTTAAAAACTTACCTGTTTTTTATTATTTGTAATACACTTAACTAAACACTATTATTTTATACATGAAAATGAAATGAATTTGATTTCCAGGATATGTCTACGATAAGACGCAGGTTACTCTTCTTGCTTTGATAAAATTTTACTAACTCAACTTAAAACAATGGCCATTGTCATAAACGAGGTCAAGTTGACACATCATTATAAATTTTTATATAAACGCTTATCGCTGAATGCAGTTTATATGTTTTTCGACTCTATTGCCTAGTGATATAACGAACAAACTTTGAAAATATACCTGCTGATAACGATTTGGTTACAATTTAACTCTTAACGTTTACTGAACGATTTTCTGCAATAAGCTTTTTTAATATTCTTTGTAAAGGTTAAAAGACTTATAGTGTCTTAAGGTAATCATAGATTTTTTGCTTTATTTTAAAACATTATGTAAATAAAACATTTCTTTGAATTAATGCAACTACCGGTACATACTTCGTTTTAACAATTTCAAGCGAAACTGATGAGTCATTATTAGGGCTGTGAAGTTATAAGAAGTTTATTATTTTATTCTACGGTAATTTATATTTAAAAACTAGAAAATAAATCACAGCGCGTGACCTTGGGACCTGCTGTCGTTTGGATCGAATGATGAATTAGATTGATAAAGAGGTGCAGACAATTTCAATTTACTTTAAATGACGTTCAACTGTGTGTCTAGTAACATGACGGTAGTCCTGGTTTTTGTATACCAATTATCACATAGACTGATTATCTATTATAGTTAAAATCGCAGTTTTTATTCCTCAGTGACAATACATTTATCTGGTGTGGTAAAAGTTAAGTTGTTATTATTTTTTTTTATTGCAAGTGTTTGAAAATTAAACAGGTGAGCATAAAACATTTATTTTTATACTTTCTGATATATTTACAAATTTTAATTTATTATAAAAACAAAGCAATTTAAAACAGCTAATAGGCAAAATAAATATTCTAAAAACTAAAAATAAATCAAAGCGCGTGACCTTGGGGATAAGTAGCTGTTGTAGTCAGCAGTAGTTTGGATCGAGAGATGGCGTACGATGATAAGAAAGTCTTACGACTAGTTAACGACCGTCTTATTAGGTAGCCTTAAATTGGTAAATAATCAAACGACTGATAAATAGTTTTAAATCAATAATTTTTCTCTCAATTTTCACTGTAATTTTACATGTCACGTGACCTTTTCGAAAACCTAAAAAAGTGATCTGTTCAGCATCTCTTATTCTTAATTACGTAATATTGCGTAATTTTAAAAAGTATTGCATCATCCATAATAATAAGATAAAATTATAACAATAATCTACAAGAGACACTTACTTTCGATACCACCGGTATATATTCACAAAGTTGATGAGAACGCAAATTCCTTTTCAACATAAATCAGAGGTTTATCTAAATATTGCAAATTTAGATATGTACCTAATTTTACAATAATTTACTTCAAAATATCTCTTCACCAGATCATATAACAAATTTTTTAACCAAGTTCAAATAAATATAACTCGTATTTTTTATTTATATTTTTAATATAGTGAATATAGTTTATTATATGACACCGATAATTATATAACTTTTAATAAGATAACGTTTTAAAATACGTGTTTTTCAATAAAATTAGTTGATAAGAGTTTCCGGTGTAGGCGAAAATCTAATTAAGGTGACGTCACTTTTATCTTGTCCAGACTTGAATTGTGAAGAATTATATTTAAACTATAAAATAAAATTTTTATTTTAGTATGTGGTATTATGTTGCGGTGTTCAGAGTTCTCTCACTTTGGTAAGTTGAATAATTTTGATTAATTTTGGTTTTTTTTTCAATATGAAAGAATTAAAATGTATTACTTTTTTTGGACTTTGTATTATAGATCTTAAATATATTTCAAAAATTCAAAGTATTTATTAGTTATTAGTAATTTTAAGTGTTAGACCTTCTGTTGTGATTTTTGATATTTATATTGTATAAAGGTTTGAAGAGTAGAAATATTACTGGCCATTAGAGCTATTTGCGAATTGAAACAAAAAATATTTATTTTTTAACAATGTTAAGGGTTTAAGATAATGATTTAAACAAAAAAAATTAAAATAAAGTTTTATCCCTGCTATGATGTCGGTGGTTTTGTAGAAAAAAATAAGAAAACTTGACATAAATTAGCATTTAAAATTGTTATATGCAATTTTTAACTTAAAAATATAATACAAAGAACTGTCTTTTGAAACATTTTGTTAAGGGTTGATCTAAAAAATATTTTCATATTTGGAAAAATAGGGTTTTCGGTTATTGACTTAGACATTAAAAATTTTTAAAAAGTTTTACCCCTAGCGTGATGCAGGTGGTGGATTTTATATTATACTGTGAAAGTTTAAAGAGTAGAAATATATTTATTGTATCACAAAAGCCATTAGTATTGTCATTCCTTTGTGAATTTGGCCAACAAATATTGATATTTTTACTATTATGGGGGTTTGTAGTATCGATTTAAGTATTAAAAAGTACAACAAGTCATATGTCGGCTGTGATGCGGGTAGATTTATAGAAAAAGATAAAATTAGACTAATATAAAAAACATGACAGAAATATATATATTAACCATTTAAAATTGTCATATACCTACATACATTCTTTAGTTTGAAAGTATTATTCATAGAAATATCTTTTGAAACCTACTATTTGGGGTTAATTTAAAAAAAAACTTTGTAACTTTTTAGTTATTTGATTTAGATTTTAGATATTGAAATTGGTTAATCTAAAGAATCTTATGTGTTATTAAAATATTATTTTGTATTTCGATATTATTTTTAGTTAATTTTAGACCGACGTATTTTAAGTAAAAACAATGCATTTTTGTCACTATAAAATAACATTTTAACAAAATCCTCAAAACTTGCTATTTTTCAAGTTTAATATACCGCATTAATATTTTCTGATGCAACCTATCGGTTCGACTTGTTCAGACTTGTCTCTGCACCTGTCGACTAACAAGCTAATAGACATAATAAAATTGTGGTGGAGGGGGGAGTTCCATTACCGAAAACCATTAAGCTTTTCATCTAATAAGAGTATTTTAAACTGTTGACACAAAATTTTTCTTTAGTCTGATTTAGTGAATTGTAGTGTTTAGAGCTGCCTCGGGTAAGTTAAATACTTTGTTTTCAGTTCCGAATTTTTTTTTCTTATGGTGCCTTGTATTTAGTAGGGTTTGGTCTTGGGGTTAGTTTAAAAAATTTTTATATTAGGATCAATAAAGTGTTTAGCTACTGATTTACGTTGTGAAATCTTTTAATACTTCTACCCCCTCCGCGATGAGAGTGGATTTATAATAATTATTAGGAGGTTAAATAAAAGGAAATTATTATATGCTATTGTTGTTACTTTTTTAGTGGTTAACGCAAACAATATTTATTTCCATGTAAATGTTAAGATTTAAACAAATGGATTAATTAATTTTTTTTTGAAAAAAACTCTAAACCCCTTGATGATGCGAGTGGATTTATTGAAAAAAAATGAAGTAAAGTTGATGTAGAACATGACAGAGGTACATATAATTTCTATATATGTTCGTCATTTACTTTTTAAAATACATTATAAACAACTAAAAAATTGTTTTTGAGGGTTTAGGGTAGGGTTAGTGTAAAAATATTTATATTTAAGTAAAGAAAAAGTTTTAAGTTGTTAGAATAAATAATATTTTTTAACAAAAATTCCTATTCTACTCTGATGTGCTAGGATTTCATATAAATTATGTAGATGTTAGATGTGAAAGAAATATTCTATCCACTATATTGTTATCGTTCTTGTGCATTTCATGTTGGGGTTGGTTTAAAAATATTTATATTTAAGTAAAGAAAAAGTTTTAAGTTGTTAGAATAAATAATATTTTTTAACAAAAATTCCTATTCTACTCTGATGTGCTAGGATTTCATATAAATTATGTAGATGTTAGATGTGAAAGAAATATTCTATTCACTATATTGTTATCGTTCTTGTGCATTTCATGTTGGGGTTGGTTTAAAAATATTTATGGTTAGTGACAGGTAAAGATTAAAATCTTTAGATAAAATACTATTTTTTTTAAAAAGTTTTACCCCCGTCATGATGCGAGTGGATTTGTAGAAAAAGATAAAATTAGATTAATATAAAAACATGACAGAAATATATATATTATCCATTTAAAATTGTCATATACCTACAACATACATTCTTTAGTTTGAAAGTATTATTCATAGAAGTATCTTTGGAAACCTACTATTTGGGTTAATTCAAAAAAAAAAACTTTGTAACTTTTTAGTTATTTGATTTAGATTTTAAATATTGAAATTGGATAATCTAATCTTATGTGTTATTAAAATATTACTTTGTATTTCGATATTATTTTTAGTTAATTTCGTCTTTTGTGGTCAGTTATCACTTTAAAGGATCTATACCATTTCTACATGTAGTTTTTAGATATAATAATTTTATATTATTGTATAAGTTTTGAGAATATATTCAACGATTAACAGCAAAGGTCTCTTCTAAACATCAACTGGTTAGGTTAGGGTTACAATTTTTGTATAATTAATATTTTGTGTTTGTTTTAGGACTGATGTGGAAGCATACAGATTTGACAGATCACCATGCCACATGTGATAAACAAAAGTACACTTTGTTTGGATAAATGTAACGTATATCTTACTTACTTACCTCGAGCCTCCTGAGTAGTGCCTGTGAATTTCGAGGGACCTTCAAAGCTTATAAATTATTTAGTAAGAAGATATCGGAGGTTCCTTCGGGTATAAATGGTGGTCAACTTTTTCCTGCACTGATACGCGTCAGTTACCTTTACGAAGGGAGAAGTACTATAAACTTAGGGTTTCTGTAAGACGAATCTACAAAGTTCGCTGTAACCTATTAAGTTAAGTACGTATACCGTTTTCAGTATGTTCTTATGAGCATGATCAGAGGAAATTGTTACCTATTAAAGAACCACCGCTGTTTGACCTTCCCTATTCTTCCTACTTACCTATCCTCTCCAGGCAAAGGTTGCTTACACCTCCACGTGGTCTTTGCTGGATAATTAACTAAGATGAGCAAATATCCTACTCCTATTACCAAATATTCAGAAATCCAACCGAACCTGGTGAGTCATTATTACAATTCAAGGGTTATGAAGTTAACGCCTGTCTGAAGTTGGCGCATAATAAGGTAATCATAATTTTTTACAATTTTTATATATTATTTAAATAATCTGATACATAAATCTCGTAAAACTGATATTGTTCTTTACATGTCACGTGACCTAATTACTCTCTAGAAGAGAGAGAAGGTAGGAGGAGTGGGGGTCGCCGAAACTGCTTCGCTGAAAGCATAGCAAGGTCCCTTTCTTACCTATATGCTTTGGTTATAATTTAATTTTACAATCCAAGGAATTTTTTTTTTAAATATTATTAAACGTTTTATTATTTTGAAAACGGCCTGAAGGTGGTGCGATGACGTCACAAAGGTTTGCGTCTTAAGATCCTAGCCTGAAGTTGGCACCCTGCTGCACGGGTGTAGTGGTGGGGTAGCCCGGGTGGCTGGCAAGGGTTCAACGGTCAAAGGTCAAAGGTCAAAGTGTCCTGAAGTGGCTTACTTTCTACTGACAAGCACTACTGACCTTGTAACCTCTTTTTTCTTAAGTGATGTTAAATGCTCGTTTTATAGAGGTTAACCAATGCGAACGGCACTCAGGGGGTAGGAGGAGAGCGAGCGTGGATTCGAACGAGCTAGATGATATCGTGTTGGAAAGATATACGGGGATATATTTACTAGAAAAAATAAAAGATAAAAGAATTTAAAAGGGACTAAAGAGAAAATGAGAGAAATGATGGAAAAGGGAAAGGTAAATGGGCGCCACTTATTTTTTTATCTTAAGGATGGGAAAATATAAGAAACCCAGATGGAAAAAATATTAAATATAGATGTTGGATAAAATGATTTATCAGATGTTGTAGATAAAGTTAAAATAAGAAAGATATAAGAGATATAAGATAAGATAAGGTAAAATTAGATAACCAGGCAGATGTTCTTGCTAAAAAGGTAAATTACACACTCTTATTTAAGATACTAAAAAAATTATACTTACACTTTTCTTTTACTCCTCCTTATGGTTATCAATCTAATCGGTAAGATAAAGATAGATTCAAAAAAGCACAATCTTTTGCTTTAATAAAATATTTATGCTTAAGAAATGAAATCTATTACTTCAATAAGATAAGGTATATTTAAGAAACAAAATCTATTACTTTGGTAAAGTATAGATTAGAGAAACTGAAGGTATTGATCAGAGTAGCAGGCTCTAGCTAGGAAAAGAAAATCTATGTAAATAATAAACAGACTTTATTATCTGGTTTGATAATAAATAAGAGATACAATAAACAAAATAAAATAAAGAAAATATCGGTGTTATAAACAGTAAATCATATATCGGTATCATAAACAGTAAATAATATTTTTAAACACATTTGTGTTTAAATTTAAAAACATAACTTTTACAACCATAAAACAACAGCTAAGTATAATTCTATTGTTATTTTTGGTATGTTCAAAACTAAAAGTGAGAGAGAAAAATTTAGATAAAAAAATCAAAAATATCACTTTTGGTTTTTCAATTATCTCGAGATAAAACGTACCCATATAGAAAAATATAGAGAGATCTTAATTAAATAAGGCGAGATAATAATTAAAAGATAAAAAAATATGTAAAACAGTTTACAAATAGCAGGTACAAAAATATGAGCAAAAAATTACAGATAAGCTAAAACACAAAAAAAATCACATCCCGGATATTCTTATTACGACACTGGCACTATGATTTTGGATGTTACAGATAAGTACAATTACGATAAAATGATCCGTAGAAATAAATGGTACTTCTGGCTCGATACAGATAATAAAAAATTGTTAAAAACTTACATTGTCTCCTAAATGTTTCTGAGAGATATTTATAGTAGATGGTTTCTTTCTCTCGGTAAATGGTGTTAACGATACGGTATAATCTAAACCCCTTCTTGTTTAGATTAAAAGATATTTAGAGAAAACCATAAACTCATCCTTCGAAGCGTGGGTTCGAAAAAGGAAGCGGTAGACGTAGCGATGGCGGCGTGCCGTTGCTACATCGAACACCCAGGAAAACATAAAAAAACACTGTCTGGAATATTTTATGTGGTTCCTCGGTACAATATACGGTAAACGAAAATAGAAACACTTAATTGAAAGTAATTTTTAACTGTTTTAAGAAAATTTGCCGGTAAATTGAAACTAGTGGTTGTACGTAGATGTTCACAGTACTAAAATCCCAACTAGAATGATTAAAAGTCGTTAATCTGGGGTGACGCGATGCTTTTTTCGCGCCTAACCAGCTGATCATAAACTCAAGCTCTTATTGGTCGTTACGTTAAGAAAATCGATATTTTAGTACTCAAGACGGCCGTTCGCTTCAGCGTCTACATAGAAATTAGGACAGAGTCGGCCTAAGTAAGAAAAAATTATAAAAAATAAAATTTTTTTTCTTAGAGTTTTTTAAACACGCTACAACCTTGAATAGACCACGTATCACTTCAAGTTTACTACTAGAATATCACTTAACTCTAACTGAGGCCAGCCAGAATAACGTGGTCACTCTGAGCTGGATCAGAGGAAATGGGAAATCTAAAGGCAACCGTATTGAGGATAATTTAGCAAGAAGGGCTGCGGGCTACAAATCCCATCTACCAAGCTAACAATGTCCGCTGACGTAAACAATATCAAACCGCACTCTCACTAAAACTTTATACAGTACTGGGATGACACAACGAACTGTAGACTAGCCAGAGAGTTATTATCACATCCTGGCAAGGAAACAGCAAGGAAATTTAATGCATTGACCAGAAAAAATCTCCGAACAGCTGTGAGAATCTTATATAAAAAAAAGTGTGAGGTGTCAAGGGACACCCGGATGGAACGAAGTTCCTTTCGAATAATTAGTGAAGGAATTAGTAATTTGTAAACACAACAGAGTGTTTATACATACATAAGCATTTATTATTGTCTGTATAAAATCTCTACTTACCTAACAGTTCGTTTCTTTTAACAAAAGTGTCCATTTATACAATACCAGAGCTTTAGATAACACATCTTTTTAGAATTACTTTTTATAATTTAAAACAGGAATTAACAATTCAATACAAAATTTTAAAATTAAAATATTTGACAGTTACTGACAGTTAAGGTAATTTGACGTAGGTACCTAATTAGTAAAGTTACGAACTATTTTTAAAGTGTTTATAAATTTATTAATTTATAAAAACAGGATAAAATAAAATACAATACTATTATAGGTAATTATTTTTTTTTCTACAGTATTTTTTTTAATGTACATTTTCTTTTAATTTAAAATGGTGTCTTTTTAATTGTAATATATCTATCTATGAGAGAGAGGGAGAGAGAGTTATTTATTTTTTGGTCTGTGAGAGAGAGAAACATGCGTGTGTCGTGTCGTGACAACTTTTGGTATGAATTTTTTTTGGCTAGCTCCTAGCGTCAGTCGTAACTGTTCGTAACGCCCGAAAGGGAACTTCGTTCCAATAATAATAATAATCTCTTAAGGATGAAAATAGCAGAATCGCCCCTATGCAGAGGTTGCGAACAAGATAGGAAAACAGTAGAGCATATAATGTACGACTGCTCTGGTTCTTCTGAAATTAGAAGATCCGTGTTGGGCGAGTACTGGTTTACACCAGCCGATGTCATGGGAATCTCTTTCGGAAGTCTCATCACCTATTTTAAATCTCTAGTCCTAATGAAAATCTGAGGTATGGATATCCCTACACACGGGAGAATGCATAATGGGCAATGTGGCCTTAGTGCTGGCAGAGCACTTGCTCGCTTTTCTCCAAATTTCCAGATCCTCTAAGCATGTACTATGTTGGAGACTGCCTTCCGTGCTGTTGATGCCAGACGTGTGTGTTAGCGCCTTGTTAGCCTAACTGATTGGTGAGTACCTACTCCTCTTTAACCTCCTGAGATAGCATATTCAATTATTTTCCTTTCTTTTCACACCAATTTAACATTGTTTTCTAACAATAAAAAAAAGTGTGAGGTGTCAAGGGACACCCGGATGGAACGAAGTTCCTTTCGATTAATTAGTGAAGGAATTAGTAATTTGTAAACACAACAGATTGTTTATACATACATAAGCATTTATTATTGTCTGTATAAAATCTCTACTTACCTAACAGTTCGTTTCTTTTAACAAAAGTGTTCATTTATACAATACCAGAGCTTTAGATAACACATCTTTTTACAATTACTTTTTATAATTTAAAACAGGAATTAACAATTCAATACAAAATTTTAAAATTAAAATATTTGACAGTAACTGACAGTTAAGGTAATTTGACGTAGGTACCTAAATAGTCAAGTTACGAACTATTTTTAAAATGTTTATGAATTTATTAATTTATAAAAACAGGATGAAATAAAATGTAATACTATTATAGTTAATTATTATTTTTTCTACAGTATTTTCTTTTTAATGTACATTTTCTTTTAATTTAAAATAGTGTCTTTTTAATTGTAATATATCTATCTATGAGAGAGAGGGAGAGAGAGTTATTTATTTTTTGGTCTGTGAGAGAGAGAAACATGCGTGTGTCGTGTCGTGACAACTTTTGGTATAAATTTTTTTTGGCTAGTTCCTAGCGTCAGTCGTAACTGTTCGTAACGCCCGAAAGGGAACTTCGTTCCAATAATAATAATAATCTCTTAAGGATGAAAATAGCAGAATCGCCCCTATGCAGAGGTTGCGAACAAGATAGGAAAACAGTAGAGCATATAATGTACGACTGCTCCGGTTCTTCTGAAATTAGAAGATCCGTGTTGGGCGAGTACTGGTTTACACCAGCCGATGTCATGGGAATCTCTTTCGGAAGTCTCATCACCTATTTTAAATCTCTAGTCCTAATGAAAATCTGAGGTATGGATATCCCTACACACGGGAGAATGCATAATGGGCAATGTGGCCTTAGTGCTGGCAGAGCACTTGCTCGCTTTTCTCCAAATTTCCAGATCCTCTAAGCATGTACTATGTTGGAGACTGCCTTCCGTGCTGTTGATGCCAGACGTGTGTGTTAGCGCCTTGTTAGCCTAACTGATTGGTGAGTACCTACTCCTCTTTAACCTCCTGAGATAGCATATTCAATTATTTTCCTTTCTTTTCACACCAATTTAACATTGTTTTCTAACAATAAAAAAAAGTGTGAGGTGTCAAGGGACACCCGGATGGAACGAAGTTCCTTTCGATTAATTAGTGAAGGAATTAGTAATTTGTAAACACAACAGAGTGTTTATACATACATAAGCATTTATTATTGTCTGTATAAAATCTCTACTTACCTAACAGTTCGTTTCTTTTAACAAAAGTGTCCATTTATACAATACCAGAGCTTTAGATAACACATCTTTTTACAATTACTTTTTATAATTTAAAACAGGAATTAACAATTCAATACAAAATTTTAAAATTAAAATATTTGACAGTAACTGACAGTTAAGGTAATTTGACGTAGGTACCTAAATAGTCAAGTTACGAACTATTTTTAAAATGTTTATGAATTTATTAATTTATAAAAACAGGATGAAATAAAATGTAATACTATTATAGTTAATTATTATTTTTTCTACAGTATTTTCTTTTTAATGTACATTTTCTTTTAATTTAAAATAGTGTCTTTTTAATTGTAATATATCTATCTATGAGAGAGAGGGAGAGAGAGTTATTTATTTTTTGGTCTGTGAGAGAGAGAGAAACCTGCGTGTGTCGTGTCATAGTGTCGTGCCAACTTTTGGTATGAATTTTTTTTGGCTAGCTCCTAGCGTCAGTCGTAACTGTTCGTAACGCGCGAAAGGGAACTTCGTTCCAAAATTGATAAAATCCTTAACATTTGTAACAATTAATGAATAAAAAAAATGTCTATTACCTATGCCTTGAAATGATTGTCCATCGAACGAAACAAAACATTCTGTAGATAGCCAATATACCAATCTTCAGCAACATTGTTAACTACTATTTTAAACACCCTTATAGAATAGAATAAACTTAATTATAGAACTAGAGAACAAAGTAAGTAAATTATAACACCCAGCATACACAAACCAGGGTTTAAGAAAACTAAAGAAAAGTCACACTAATACATATCGGGACTGTTGGGAATTTAACTCAGTACCTCTTGCAAGGTATTTATAAGGTTTTGAAAATATTACATCATGAATTTGCGCCTACATATTACAAAACCAAGTAGCAACTAAAAATGATAAAATAAAAACTTTTTTAAAATAATTTAACCGTCTTCAACAAAAAGGATCTAAAAAGTCAGAAATAAAATATTAATTTCTTAAAAAAATTGAAAGCAACCAGGCATCTGAGTTAGATTTCCTTGAAGTCGGCTCCAAAGGCTTATATCTTTGTAAAAGATTTGAGTTACTAACATTCGAAACCTGGATTTAATAGCTAAGATTAAAATAGAATGTAATTTGCGATTCGATTCTTCTATCAGAGCTGTGTTAAGTTCTCTACAGTTTATGGGAGCTGGTATTCGTGCCCTATCTCGTCTTTTGAGCATGTCCCAGATATGCTCAATTGGGTTAAGATCTGGACTGTATGCTAGCCCTGGTAATCTTTGAATACCGACTTGGTTTAGAAAATTAGTAGTTAGGCGGGCGGTGTGAAATCGTGTATTATCATGCAATAAAAGGAACAAGCCGGAAACCCCTAGATGTAAAAGGCACTAACAACCCTTCCAGAGTCCGAAAGAATAAGATAAAGTGAGCTAAATAAAACAATTCAGTTTCGTAAACTAGACCCTTCTTTAATACAAATATGTTGTAGTCCCAAAAAAAAGAAACATAATTTAGAGCTGATTACAATTATACACTGGCGCCTTAAATATATCAAATAAATGAGTGATGTATGTGTGATCACACTTTGCGAATTACAAAAATAAAATAGTTTGCACCCTGATAGTTCAATTTATTACCTCTAGGTAGTTGTCTCGTTTATAACAGAACCGTTTCGTTGATCTTTGAAGAATCTATGAATTAAATATGACTGGTCTATAAGTAACCTATGACTAACGTATAACTGACTGACGTATGACTGACTCACGTATGAGAGCCGTATGAGCGACGTATAAGTTATATAATAATATAAATAATATATTAATATTTTTGAGAAACAAATATTGAAGGCCTACCAGAGCGCGTTACGTCACAGTTTTCAAAACCGTAAACTTCGCTGTGCTTTATTCATTTACATTTGGAAAATAATTTTTCTGATTTGATATTATCACAAAAAGCAGTAAACTGTCCGATTTTCTTTACATGTCCTATTAGTTTTTTGGCGTATCATCTTCGGTGATAGTCCGGTAAAGTATATATATAATATACGTAATGTAATATTTTCAGTGCATCATAATGTTTTAAGGCATCAAAGTCCATTCTCGACATTACCGCAAAACATACTGTGTTTTCACCAGTCTTCAAAATGTAACAATAAATCTGACGATCTAAATACCACCGTTTTATACACATATCTTCAGTCTTTAATTTCTTGATATGTTTAGCTGCTGCTGGTCTTTTCAATTTCTCTATTTTTTCATGTTAACTACAAAATAACCTGACGTATAATGCACCGCTAGGTCTGAGGAAAGGTCCCTATCTACTGTTTGGAGAAGTTTCAGGGTAAGAAGGGGGATCTTATTTTTCGGAACTCTTGATCTTCTTTGGAGTCCTCCATTCCAGTGGGTATGGAGGGTCCTCTGGGCTGCGATGTTCGTTCCCTGGAGAGACCGAGTGACGTAGCGTTGTGGTAACGTCTGAAAACGAGAGTGTAGAGGCAGTATACAAGGCGGCTTGGGTAAAGGTAGTTTTTGGCTTTGCGTATGATTGCTCTCTCTGTGGCATGAAGAGAATGGAGAGGTCTTCGAGGAAGGGCAGAGTGTGACATGGGCTTATAATCGACAAGGGGTCGGATAAAAGTTTTATAAGTGTGGAGTAGGGTTTTTGTGCATCTTCTCATTTTGCTGATTGTAAGTATAAATCGCACGCCTAAGTAAAAGACCTGATCTTGAGAAACGAGCTGATCCCCCAGTAACAGGTTGATATGGTCGAAAGTAAGATTTTCTAGTCGACTGAGGTTTGGATGTCTAACCGCTAGTTAAAGAGGGTATTCCTTAAATTAAGACGTTTGGGGAGAGGGGATGAACCGATATAAACTCTTGGTAAAGTACTATTGGTTTTTTGCATAATTCGAAATGTAGTACGTTTTTTGGTACAAAGCATAAGATATCTGAAATTGTTTAACAACGGAGCTCTTGTACGTTCGTAAGGGTGGGGAATATTAATTATTTTTTTTTAAATTTTTGGTTTTTGTTTTTATCTATTTATATTCTTAATATTATTTGAAAAAAAAAACATTTTATTGAATTAACGCTTATCTTTGAGTCACACATGTGGTTTAAAATGTTTTTCGTCTATATTGACTGGTGATATAACGAACAAACTTTGAAAATATCCGGAAACACTTTCTGATAACGAATATACACTGATTTTATTACTTATAAATTTTAATTTGCTACGATAAGTTTATTACGATTTTTTGTAAACATTTCTTTAAATCTTTACGACGGTGTAGTACCTTAAGCGTTAGTTTCTTATGCAGACTATTTGATTTCACGGAGAGCTAAACATCGAATGTGTCCAAAATAATGAATTTTTCACGTCGAAATTCTTGGCAATATTTTGGTATTGTTTCGTAGTTGTTTCGCTAATAATATAACTCGGTTCGAAAACTTAGTTTTTAAAAAAATTTATTTTAATAATATTACAAAAAATAAGAGACCGAAAGCTTTAAACAATAATATCAGACTGAATAATGAAACGAAATAAATGTAAAAAGAAAGCTTTTGTCACGCCTTGCTGACTAGGATTAGATTCCAGGAAAAATAGTCTTGGTCAGCATGTTGCATTATATAATTCGCTGTATATTTTAGTGCTCACCAAAGTCTAAAATGCCAAATTTTTGTGGTAATTTGCGTGTTGATTACATAAATTTCTGTTGCACACTTTTTTGGAAATAAGTTCCTTACGGCAGGCTTGGAGGAAATAGGGATTTTGCTGCGTGACCGAACTGAAAAAAATGTAATAGCAAAAAACCGTAACGAAAAGTCCGTGGAAAAAGTCCGTGGAATAAAACCGTTAATGAGCCGGGTTCGATTCCCGGCCGATGCAATTTTTTTTTGTATATATCTCTTAACATTTACCTTTTTTTGTTAAAGTAATATAAGATATAATTTTTAAAAATCTTGATAGTTAAAAGTAGTTAGGAAATATGAGAAAAAATAAATGTATACATTACTTTTTAAAGCTCACCTTGACTTTTAAAGAAGCTTCTTTCTTAACGCCAAGATTTTACTGATTTTGATACATTGACCGTTAAATGAGACGTGCGCAGGCGCTACAGTCGTATACACAAGCAAGTGCGTCCAGACATATGTAATGTATCGTGTAACGTAATGCGAATTCATTTGGAAGCTACCTGAGCATAAAACGAATGCAACCAGAATGCTTACTGCGAATTGTCTATCCATTTAGTATTCGCGAACATGTCGAGAGAGGTATTAGTTGCGGGAACGTCCAAACGTAGACTGCGAGCTCAGCGCGAGCGCCTTTGTGTTCGGGCAAAAACCGACATCCGATGGATTCCCTCGAACCATTCGGCGAGCGTTACACGTAATGCTCGCAGTGCCGTTCAAACGGAGAATTCGCGTTACATTACACGATACATTACACATGTCTGGACGCGGCTTTATATGTCGATTCTACATTAGCCCAAGCCGCCGAAGGAACTTCGTTCCTACCTGGTGTCCCACGACACCATTTTAACTTGTTATTATTTGGGCACTTAATTTTTTGTCACTACAATCCTTCAAAACACTTTTTAACTAACCTTAATGTCGATTTTTCTTTTTCTAAAATCTAAATTTTAAAATACTATGAGAGATGTTTTAAAATTAAATAATATTTGTACTTCTTAAGAGTACATTTTCGACTACTTCTCTAAAGTTTCCAATGATTGAGGAGACGATGGGGGAGGGTCAACCTTCATAATAAAATTTTTGGGATTTTGTCCCGTTCTTATTGATCATTTAGTAACGCATTAACGCAAGATGAATCAAGATATCACATGCAAACCTAATGGAGCTTTAAAAACACATGTTTTAAAATTTCTCACTGTTTGAAATAAACATACTATTCGCAGTTCTTATGATATTTTTTGACCGATCTTATAAGGAACAGAATTAATATATAAGCAGAAACTTATACTTTATTAACAAAAAAAAAAAACAAAATTCATCACCTAAATTTAAAATCACTTTTTTTTTAATGGATAGAGTTCATCCAGCGAATATTTATCGGCCATATAATTAATAACCGATACAGTAAAATCTTTAATAAAATTATTAAGCATTGGAGTTAATTCGTCTAGAT
Source organism: Altica lythri (assembly GCA_964028335.1). NCBI lineage: Eukaryota > Metazoa > Arthropoda > Insecta > Coleoptera > Chrysomelidae > Altica > Altica lythri. The sequence continues at coordinate 41,213,235 of OZ034806.1, read as the reverse complement.
ATACCCTATAGTTATCATTTAAAAGTTTGTTAGCTGCTTCATTTAGTTCCTTATTGTTTCCAAGCAGATTTTCAAAATATATATAGGACCAATTAATAAACCCATTTACTGTAATAAATTTTATAGCCAAATGGTCTGTTCCATTTTTATTAACTATGTCCCATTTGACGTGAAACGTTAATAATATTCCAGCTAAAAATATTATGTGAATATTACAAAAAAACATAGTTTAGACTGTTTAGAGGATAAACCATGTGTGAATGTACATTAAATCAGTAATTTATTAGTAAACCAAAAAGTGTAATATTTTTAATTAAAAAATTCGTCAAACAGAGAGGTGAATAAATTAAATATTCATTGGATGTGAATTCATGTAGTATATAAAGAGGAGTAATGGTAAGATAATTTATATTGTAAATTGACTGCTTACTTAAATTTCCACTAATTCTTCCTTTAGTATCCACATCCAAAATAACGAACCTCCCTTTCATACGATAGTCACCAACTAAGGTTAACAAAGGAACTTCCAGTTGCATATCCCATACATTTTCATTTACTATAACACTTATATTCTTTACAGTTAAATTGTTAAGATGATATACTTGAAAATTACTAAACTCAATTTGGAAATTTCCTCCACTTGCAATATTAGCTTTTTGAAATACTAGAGGAGTCACACTAGGTAAGTGGAACTCTGGGATGCCGTCAGGAAATCTTTTTAACACTGTATACATATTTTGTGTAAGACATTTACTTAATTCTACATCATCATCCCTATAACATTGCTTAATGTAGGAAGCTAAAAATTAAAGCATAATATTGAATATGGATGTAGAAGTATTTCAAGGTGGATCTTAGATGATTGTATTAGTGAATTAGTTAGTCTATTTGTAAGTATATATTGCAATTAAAGTTTATTAAGTATCAATTTTTAAAGTTATAATTAAAAAACACAAAAAGTAAATACAAATACAGGTATAATAAAAAACACACATTTTTTAAAGATAGATACGGAGCTGCCACTGGTAAAAACACTGAAGTGGTTTGTATGAAATAGAGCAAAATAAAAAAATCGGTATTGATTAACAACTTACGGTAGAGTTCCAAAGTACTTTCTAAGATACTTCGAAAAATAGTATCATGTATCACCACCTCACCTCTCTTATATAAACGGTAAAGATAAAAGGATAATCCAACTAATCACTAGTCACAATTACCAGGTATTTGAAGGAGGTAATATTAATAACCCTATTTGAAAATTTTAGCACAAATCTACAATGTAACACTCGAAGCACTGAAAACTACTTATAGTCTAAGAGCTGGCTACAGAAAAAACAATGTATAAGGTACATGATATTTGACTAGCTGGATAAGTTCGATTAAAGTTCTCAAACACTAAGCACCCAGTCTGTCTGCGTGGTTAGGAAGATTAAGTACGTAATAGCCGATCAAAATCGATAATTTTTGAAAGAAAAAAAATGATAAGACTCACGGATAAAAGTTGTGTCAATATGTAGGATTTGTTGTTAGGAAATGTGTAAATTATTGGCTGACATTTTCATGGAAGTAAAATGGTCGGCAGACGGCAACAAAGTGGTGTTTTTTTTGTGAAAAAAAAATGATAAGCCTCATGATTAAAAGTTACGCCAAATAATTATTTAACATTAATTTCAACTAAATCCAAAATGGCAGACAAAAAAACGAATGATAACACCGAGGCAGACGCCGATGAACATCGTGGTCCCGAGCGCGCTTCACGCTTAAGAGGGGGTCATATCGGAATTTTGGCGCTACAGGCATTCGTATATTCGAATTCACGGCTTCATTTTGCATCAGATCGGGATTATCGGGCACAAAAATGGTTCACCGTATTAATAAAAATCTTGGAAAACAGAGTTTGAACGGATCCGGTGCCTCGATCGGCTAGAATGAATGAGTATAAAATATAATAATCATACGAAATGCTCAGACATGTAGATAATTAAAATATTTATTTTATTAGCAAATATTTTTAGAAAAATGCTGATTTAATTGGTTTCACTACACGTGTCTGAATTATCATACTCCATGTCATTTTCACTTTCGCAATCAATGTCACTTTCTGACTCCACGTCGTTGGATTCTGAAAAAAACAATTGAAAATGAAACATGAAACACGAATACAAAAAATATAGTTTTAAAAGAATCACAAAATATTCTCACCTTCATCCTGATCTTGATCAATAATAACATCTTTCACAGTGGGTGGTACCTGAGGTCCTGTGAACCACATGAATTCATACTTTTCATCTGTTTTTATCCAAGGTTTTCAGGTTGCATGTGAGTCGGTATTTTTTTGTGAGCGTGGGTCCATCCATAGTCTTGCGATGTATAATGTCCTGAGAAGTTGTGGTAGTAATTCAGCTTCACAAGGAGGCATTGATGAAGCTTCTAAATTTTGTAATTTCTTTTTTTGGAAAGGCACATTGATATTTTTTATTTTATAGTTTTTCAAGAACAACTTGAATCGAGCATCATTAACAGACTCAAGCGATTTCATCGCATAGGTACATACAACACACAACACACAAAATTTTCTATGATTGGAAATATTTTTTCTCTATCGCAATCGACCCTTCCCAATTCAGCAAATGCATTTTGAAATTCTTCGCTAGATTTCAACAGTTTAAAAGGTCGCGTTTTACCTTTTCTAAAAAAGGCTGGATTGAAATCGCAGCCAGTGAACGCGTGAAACCCAGGCAACGATTTACATTTTTTTTCTTTCAAAAATTATCGATTTTGATCGGCTATTACGTACTTAATTTTCCTAACCACGCAGACAGACTGGGTGCTTAGTGTTTGAGAACTTTAATCGAACTTATCCAGCTAGTCAAATGTCATGTACCTTATACATTGTTTTTTCTGTAGCCAGCTCTTCGTCTATTAAGATAAAAGCCTTTAAAACTAAAAAAAGGCTAGATATTTATCGCTAGACTAAATCAAAAGTGATCTAAAAATCGGTTTAATGGGTATTTAAAGACGGAAATTCACAGGTACTTACGGGGGTAAGAAAATGATTCTGATTTGACAAACTAATGTTTGCGGGAGCCGAAAGATTTGCCGAGAACAATTTGCCGACGGACGATTTGAAAAATACAATTGGCCGACAGGAAGATTCGCCGAATGGAAAATTCGCCGAATGGTAAATTGGCCGACGGAAGATTCGCCGACGATATTAAATTTGATGGTTTATTTTATGGGTATAAGAAATTATTCTACTAATTTTAAGCACAATATTTGTTTCTATGGACTCCATAATTAATATCTCACATTTTCTGTATGAAATAAAGTTGCATAATTACATATAGGACGAGAATATTTAACCATTGTTATTTCGTTTCCCAACTAAAATAAATTCCCTTCACTTCACACTTTATCTCGGCTTAGGATGAGCAGCAAACAAAATGGTGACCTGTTTAGAAGTTGTTTTTTATGTTTTTTTTTATTTATTTTTATTTTTGTTTCTATTTTTTAATATATTTTATTTTTATTAATACGTCAGATTATAGGCTATTCCACGCAAGTAATACGCAAGCGTTGTGTCGTTATAATTTCTTACAAGAACTGCTATTCGTTCAGCACAATCACGGTTCTTTTTACGACCATGTGGACCTTCAGTACGTATTGTTCTATCTGAAGTTCATGTAGACTTTGCTCAACGTTGGATGCTTTTGACAAATTTCCATATGTTGAGATGGTCTGCAGAAACTTGTGTTTCAAACGCTCGATGCCAGCCTTCTATCGAGTTGTTCGTTTTTGGTATTCCTTGTATTACGGATTCGTAGCAATATCTAGAGGATATCGTGGTGAGCGGCGTTGCTGCCGTCTTTGAGGACGACCAACCCAAGGGTCTTCAAAGTAGTCTACAATTGGCTGTGCTTCCTCAGATAGCATATTTTCTTCACATATCGCCTCAAATGCCTTAATTACATCCCTTTTAGGTACAAATTCTAAAGCTGGCAGTAACTTCAGTTTAACTGCAAATTAGCATTGGTTTGATATTGATTTGTTAAACCTTCTAACTGAATTTTTCTAAAAATACATTGCGAAAAGTGAAAAAAACATCCTCGGTGTTTTGAGGTTGGAAATTCCTCAGCAAAAGCACCGATTATACCTGTTTCAAAATCTGTCATAACTGTGAGACTTCAGGCATAAATTCTTTTAACTTTTGCAGCAAACGAATGCACGTGCTTTTTGCTTTATCTGGTAATAACATATAAACCAGCGAAATCGAGGTATTTTGTTTTAACCCATGTATTGTGAATAGTTGACAAAATAAATGCGGAAAAGTTTTAAACGTACCGTCCGCGTACCAATGAGGGGTTTTCGCCAGGAGTGAAATGTTTCGATTGGTACCAAAGATCAGTATTCTATCCTCATTTGGTCCAGAATCGTAAAGCAAAAACGTTTTATTATTTTGTGTTTTCTTATATTGTTCTTTCGATGAAGTGGCAAAGCGAGAGCAGCTTCTACCTTTTGACGAATATTTCGTATTGTCCTTTTCAAGCTTGAGACACTTTTGGCAAACATCCTGCAGTAGACTGGCTAAGTCCCACACAAGCAGTGGAAATAACAAGTTGAGGTGCATCTTGGGAAGTTTTTGCATTTTCCCTAATCTTGTTAAAAAAAATTGTTGTTTCCACTTCTCTAACATCAGCAGAATGGTTATGCTCCCCAGATTTTTTGATCACAGATTCTCCAAATGTTGTAGCTCGAGCTCGAGCATTACACTTTATCTTGGAATAATAATCACATTTCCAAAATATTTTATCATCACCTTTGTCCTTTCTGTATAAGTATCCGTCAAGCAACAACTTATTCTTCCCTCTTTCACTGAGAACAAATTCAGCAGCCATTTTTCAAAGTTTACTGTTCGAGTTAATTTTCGAAATAAATATGTACCTATAGATATTTAAACTTATATTTATAGTAACCAATGGATAATTATATCTAATTCTTTCTTTTAAATAAGTCTTCTCTAAGATCTTTCCTATTAATTCCTAGGAGATTCACAGAACAAGATAGTCACTTCAACAATAGTTTAGGTAATTAGTATTATATATAAAGATTATTAATATTTTGAATATGTGTTTGTGTAGTTATTAAATATTTTTAGTTAAGAAATGAATTATACTTAAATATTCTCTACCTATATGTAACTTTATTTCATACATAAAATGTGAGATAATAATTACGAAGTCTATAGAAACAAATATTGTGCTTAAAATCAGTAGAATAATTTTTTATACCTGTAAAATAAACCATCAAATTTAATATTGTCGGCAAATCTTCCGTCGGCAAATTTACCATTCGGCATATTTTCCATTCGGCGAATCGTCCCGTCGGCCAATTGTATTCGGCAAATCGTCCGTCGGCAAATTGTTCTCGGCAAATTTTCCTAGACCCAATTTTTGCACCCGAAAAGTGCATGATCTATATAGTTATATTTCTTTTGTCACGTAAGAATTCTATACTGCTTTGTTATAACAATTAAGTTACGGAAAATTTCGAGCAACAGGGTCGTATTATATTTAGAAAAAAATATTTAAAAGAAAACTTACGTAAACATTTTACAACACTAATATGCAAAATTAAAACTATTACTAGACACAGAATTATATTCATTTTCAAATACTAGTGGTTCTATTGTACTCTTATTTTCTATTTAAAATAGTTACAAGTTTGATTCGATATTTAAAGCTTATTTTTAAAACATTGTAGGTATATACAATTTATTTGCATTTAATTGTTAATGAATTGAAATAAGTGCAAAAGTTTGTAAAATGCTTTAAATGATATTTACTAACTAGTTATGTTTTTATATTAAACTATAACCTAAAGCGATAGGTATATATTTATATAATAATACTTATTCGTAATTTTAGATTTTATATTGTTAATTATTTATCTGGCTATGTATGTATGTATGGTGTTAGGGGTAACAGATACACCTGCGACCTATAAGATCTATTGTGTCCCCCTTTTCTTGCTATATTTCTGATGATTCCTCAGACTTATAGCAGCTCTTCTAGTCCTATCTTCCTTAGAAAGTTGAGGATATCATTGGGTTTTAAATTAGGTAGTTCTTCCGTTTCTATTTCGTATGACTCTAGGTATTTGACCCTAGAAGTACTTAGTGCCATGCATTCTGAAAGTATGTGTATTGAGGTTTCATCCTCTACCTCACAGAATCTGCAGTTTGCTTCATCTACTAATCCTAGTTTCTTCATGTGTCCTCTTAATCGACAGTGACCGGTTAGTATTCCTGTTATAATTCGGAGGTTTTTCTTACTCAGGTTAAGACAGCTGTGAGATCTCTTCTGGTTATAGTTTCCCAGGAGCGTCTTCGATTGTCTTAGTCCTTCTAGATCATTCCAGTACTTGGATTTTTCGCTATCCATTTTTTTCCTTAGTTTTTCTAAGATTGTACTACTGCTGATTCCACAGGATGGTTCTGGTCCCACTACCAACAATAAATATAAAAATTTAACATACATTTTTTTCTATAAAGTGTACTTACTGTGATGTAGATTTTGTATTACCTTAGAAATTTTGAAATTTTATATTTAACATATGTCATTTTAATGGAAACTTAAAAATGTATTCAGATAAAATCGTAGAAATTGCTAAAAAATGTTAACCTCAAGAAGAGTAAGTTTAAATTTTCTTTTTTAAAAAATTATTTGTATGTAACAATATTTCTTTAACTTGTAGAAAGTCTTGATAAAGAATTAAATAAAATTCGAAAGCTAGACGACAAACACTTCAAAGAGTTTTCTTATAAAAGCCTAACTTGACTGCATCTCCAAGAATTACAATCTTTAGATTTAAACAGTCACTAATACCTTCACATCCACTTACCATTGTTAACATCCAACGACCCATCCTCAACTAAATGTAAGTTGTATAACACTGTTACTACTGTATAAATAAAACTAAACATCTCCATCTAGATCCCTGAAGGTGCCTCCAAAATGGGTCGAAAGCTAGGATAATTTAAAAGAGTCCCCTTAGTCGTTTTATTGCTGCTACCCAACTGAGACAGCAGATATCTGAGAATGTAGTTCGATCCTTAGAAATTAGAAATGGCAGAAGAAGCCAGAGATAACAGGAGCAGAGTGAAGAATACAGCAAATAGAGAAGCAGAAAGAAAGTTAGAAAAGAAAAAATATGTGTTTTTGTTATAGCAATCAAATTTGTAAGTGCTGAATCCACGCACCAAGAAGTCGTATTGATTGGAAGGTGTCCGCACCGAAAGTTATTTTTTGTAATTTCTTCAAATTTAAACAATTTTTTAAAACTTATTAAATTTTTTAAAAATTTTCCATATATTTTTGGAATACAAAAACAATACAAAAATTAATGTAAGTCAAGATATTTGAAGTAAAAAATCTTATGCCGGAGCTGTGTTTTTTAAGAATAATTTTTTTGTCTTTAATACTTGAAACGAATCATCGGAGACTTGTTTTATGGGATGTTTGCGACCTTCGCCCCTCTAAATATACATTTCGATCAGAATACGAGAAGAATATTTCTGAGCGCACCGTAAAACCACGCTTAAACAAATAATTTGGACAAGAATATATTTAATCTTAAAAATAAAATTTTGGATAAAATCGAGGAAGTAATTTTATTAATAGCTCTTATTTATTACAGCTCCAAAACTACCCTTATGTAAATATTTGTTAAACCAAAAGCTTTTGTTATTTTATGTAGAATATTTATTCGGTTAAATAGTTCAGGTGTTAAACATTTAAAAATGCTTTTACCAGAAAAATTTAAGTTAAGTTTTAAGAATCAAAAAATTCTTGCATTATCCAAAGTTAAAAAAATTAAATGTTTTCTGTTTAACAAAAATCGAGTCAGTAAAATAACAATTTTTTGTTTCGAAAACGCTAGATACATATTATAATTTCTGATGATTCAAATAAAATGGCCATTTCTCAAATTGCTTAACTAAAGCTAAAAAATGAAATCATGTTAAAAATGTCTATAAAGGGCAAAGGCAGAAACAGACTACTTTCAAGTGACCTCACGCAGACCACGTCACGGCCCAAAAGTGTGCAGTGTTGTTTTGCATGGTTCGTTATGAACGAGAACCACACTAAAGTCAGCTCATTTATCTCACGTCACGTCACAGACCTTACGTGTGATATCACGTTGTTGTTTTCTGCTGTTGCACATGTTTTGTCAAACACTGCACTGAAAACTAATGCAATTTCGTTAAACGTGATAGCAGCTTGTTTCTAAGCATGATCTTACTATAAACACATGATACTGTGACGGCATATGAGCTCATGTGGCAAGATAGTTGTCTGTTTCCACCTTAATTCGTAAAATTAGACAGGTGTATGCAGTAATAAGAACTAAAAGACATGTTTTATTTTAAGTTTTTTGTATTAAGGCAGATGGAAAAGTCATCCTTCTTTACCTGTATAGATAGAGTAAAACAAATTTTAATACAGGCTTTTATTTTAAGAAAACCTTTTAGTTACGTACATGTCTTTCTAATATAAAGAAGTGAATTATCCAATTTCCTGAATACACTTTCTAACGTTCAATCTCATCCATAAATTTGAGTAGATATATAAAATATATACGGAATCATAACAACAGTTTTAGTAATCTTATTATTTATTATTATCAGTAAGTTAAATCTTTCGAGTTTTACAACTCCGGAAAGATTTGGTTTAAAAAAAATTAAGAATCCTTCCATAGTAAACTGGAGCAATCTAGTTACAATTTAGATCCTAGTTTTTTGTGTAACTTGGAGGTTAACACAGTCCCAATTCAATATATTTTTGACTTTAGCCTTCTTTTTCATCTTTATTTATTGTAAATTGTAGGAGATCACAAAGCTTAGTGTTGATTTTAGTATTTTAGCATTTCATGTCCTATGCCAATGTGAAGGCCTTACAAGGACGCGGTATCTAGTACTGGGAGAGGAGAAACCGGCTGCTCCAAGTTATGCGGGGTGGCCACTGTCAAGGCTATTAAGTCTCATTAAGAGGGCAGGGCTGGACAAGGTTCTCTAATCCTATTCTTGAGATAATGGGTGGTCACACTATAGTCTGGCCGTCGAAAAGATGGAATGATCACGAGACAAATGTACTCCTTATTTCAGCCCACGGTTTATATCATCTTTGGTATGAGTACAGTCTAAACTGTCCTTCGTTTACTGCAGTTTAGAAGGCGTTACATCGTAAGATTAAGCCGTTCAGATGCCCGTATTCACTGATCAAGAATCTTTGAATTCCATCTTTTCAGCGGCCGGGGTATAGATCTGCAAAGGTCGCAGTGATACAGGCTAACAGCCAACCCAATAAACATCTAATCTTTTATTTTCTAGTAACTAAATTTCTTTCACATTATTCTACTGACTAGCTTTAAATAATAATAATCTGTTTTTACAGAAAAAAGTTCACGTTTGCCATCATGACAATTAATAGAAAAGTGTAAGTATATATATATATATATATATATATATATATATACATATATATATATATATATATTGTGATATTATCCTATTATATGTTATAAATTAAAGAACAGATCAAATTAAGTTATTAGTAAATTCATTAAAAAAAAGGAATATTCTTGATCCTGGGCAGAATACAAAGTTTAGGTTGTATATAAATAGTATTAATTTTCTTCAAGTTCCTTAGTTTTAGTGTTGTTTTAATTTTTTCTTCGTTCCTAAAAAAGGAAACATAAATTTAAAAATAAAATATAAGGAGTACCATGATATATTCATAATTATAAATAAAAGGAATCATGTAATTTTCTTTCTATAAAACAAGAAATTTGTCTGAGAAAGTATGCTAGAAATAATATTTTTTTTATGCAAAGAATAAGTTCAAATATAAATTAAATGTAGAATTATATGCTGTATTAACTAATGCATATGAGTATTTAAAAGCTATTATTATGGTTTAAATTTTAAATGAAAAAATTTATTAAAAGAATAAAATGAAAAGTTTTAATATTAATAGTAATAAATAAAAAACATAAATTTGTATAAGAATCCTAGGTATAAGATAAATTTTAAATAGAAATTAATCAAGTGCACGGGTGTCATAAATTAAGTTATTATCAAGTAGGCATCAGATAGATACTAATAAGAATTGTTAGGATAGTTGTTTTTTGTTATTTTTGTTTTGGAAGTTGTTGATTTTAAACGACTCTCTCTTGTTTTTTGTTCAGAAAGAGGAAAGACGTGTTAAATTTGCTCCTGTAATTTTTTGCGATTTTTATTAAAAAATTTCAATATAAATCAGTCTTGAGTAATTGAATATTATTATAAACGTCTGTAAGAAGAAAACTAAAGTATATTGGTAAGCAGAAAGTTAATTTTTATATAAATAAAAGAAATCAGAAGATGAGAACGTGATAGCAAATGGTGCTATGAATGTAATCTTGAATTTCCAAGTACGTGTTAAATAGAAAGAAGGAATAAGTACATACCAGCGTTGCAGAGTTCATTAAGTAGTTAGAAGACCTTTTTCTTGAACGAGTTTATGGTTTCTTTTGATAATCCTGTAGCAGACTAGCTGAGAGAATTCATAGATCCTGGAGTCACGGTATTAATATTGCACTATTCACCTTAATAAAGAACTTTCTTGTGTTTTATATATATAATTGGATGAACAATTAATTTCCTCATTTTCACTTTTACTCTATTCACATATTTTATTAGTTTTAAGAATTTTTTGATATGTATAATACCACCATTTATTAATCTTTTCATATCATTTTACTCACATAATTAGTAATCATAGAATCTCACATTGACGAGAAGATAGGTTACAGATCTTCTTCTTTTTAATTTAAACATCCATAGGTATCATTTGGTACATAATAGTTATTATGCATATAATTTCAAGACAATATCAAATTAATAAAATAAAACATTGAATTCTGCCCTGAGATAGAGTCGTTGATAAAAAAATTTATAAACAATAATTCAATTCACATCAAATTTTAAAGTTAAATATAATTATTTTAAATTTACATCATTTTAAATATAACATATAATCAGATAAACAACACAAAATTATAAACAATTAATAATATACATTTACATTTTCATATATGTTATAATATATATGATAATCAAAGAAATACATACAATGGTAATACATTAAAATCATTATAATTCCCTATAAATAAACACCAATACCACTTGAAGCAAAATGCTTGTTTAGTGGTTAATTGGGTTCATTGTAATGTAGAGAATATCCTGAGTATACATTATCTTTTCAAAATCAATACAATTTTTTATAACTTAATAATAAGAGAACCAACAAAGAACATTACATTGTTCTTACAATAATTAAATAATAAAAAAAACAATTGAATTTCAAAATCTGGAAAAAATGCCCTACGATGTGTTTATCAAAAAATAACATTGCAACAAATGAAAAACAACACAATTACAATTACAACTATGGATCTAATATCCACACACCTATTTTATTTCCTAATGTCAGTTATATCATAAATAACTGTAAGGGGCTTTTTTGTAATATATTTCTTTACTTTGATTTAAAGTTGTTTTATATTCTTAACTTCTGTGGGTAAAACATTAAATGACCTAGGTCCTTGGAAAGTGAAACAACGCTGTCCAATTGTTTTTTTTTACTTTTCGGGGGTATTGCTTTATTCCTGTTTCTGGTGGAGTATTCATTAAGGGAAACTGTAGTGTATGCCAATTTTTATCTAGACACGCGGTAGCGTGTCAAGCCAAGTTCAAGCAAAGGAACTGGATAGCCACCGCCGAGTGTAATATTACACGAACCACTTGGTGCCACTTTTGACCCTTCTATAACTCAAAACCACTTTAACGTAAACCCATAAAACTACGTGTGTTTAATTATATCCATAAGGACATCTAGGAGCCCAAATTTCATGAAACTAGTTTAAACGGTTATAAAGATATGAAGGTCAAAAACTCTTAAATTTTAGCACTGACTGACTGACATAAGTATGTATCTAAACCTAACTAACTTCCAGATGACCTAGAAGGATGAAATTTGAAATCCAGCTCGGTAATTTTATGTAAGCTTAGGAAAAAATCTAAAAATAAAAAAAAGTTAAAAAATAGGGGTGTCCCCATACAAAAAAAAATTTTAATTGTAGCGATGGATCCGTTACAAGCAGATATTTAAAACTATCCCAATATATGTATGTATTATTATATTTGCTATCTAAAGAAATGCAAATAACATAGAGAGAGCATTCGAAATAATTGAAAAAAAAGTAGGAGAAATCGAAAGAAATCGACAGGAAGAGGAACAGGGAGATGACGGTATAAAGAATCCATTGTTTAATGTAAACGGTCTTACCATACACCGGCTACTCCAGCTGCCAGTAGAAAACGGAAGCAGTCCGAAGTACACTTCCTTATCAGACCAAGTGTTAAAAGTTTTAAGAAGTGATTTAAGCAATGTAGTTCTTTTGATTATTAATGAAGTTTCAATGATTTCCAACGTTACATTAATGTTTATTCATCTACGGTTAACCGAAATTTATGACACTAGTAATGTGGATGACTGCTGGTTTGGAAGAATTAATATTGTGTTATTTGGAGATCTGCTCCAGCTGCCACCAGTACGAGAACTTTCGACATTCGAAGATATGAACTCGTCTGATGTGCAAAAATTATTAGGTTCTCTTAGTGCACCAAATTTATGGAACCAATTATTTTCATACGACGATTGAACGATTAACATGAGACAACAAAACGACCATCTCTTCGGCGAAATGTTAAATCGTATAAGAATGGGTGTAGTGACGACAATAGATCATCATACGTTAGCTCATAGACTCCTTAAATTAACTTCCCAAAATCAAAATGACAGGCTGAATGAAATTATTGACTATTTTAATTTACTACCTGATAATACTGTTTGTTTATTCCCTACTAAAAATATGTGCAATCAGTTTAATAGTGCAATGTTGGAAAGCATGGAACAACCAGAAATTAAATTGAATTCAATCGATGAAATAGACTGTCCACGGTATTTAAACAAGCGAGCAAAAGAAGTGCTAAAAAAGAACTTCTTGACATAGGCACTTCGATTTTTAGCAGAGGACAGGCCTACGTTGCGCTCTCCAGAATTAAAATACTAGACGGAGTACACCTTATTAATCTAGACTCTAGTCAAACTAAGGCACAAGATAGTTCAATAGTAGAATCGTAATATCTTTATTAGATCGTTATATCGCCCGGATTTAGCTAATTGGATAATAAACAGAAAGCGTATTAAAAAGGTAGCAGATACTGCATGGGCAATGCGCTCTATTGTCTCTAACATTCAAGAGAATGTAGACTATAGTTTAAAAAATAAAACCATGCAGCGGAAACGCAAGAAAAAACTTTAAATCTCAATAATTGCCTAGTTTTCTTTACAAAAAGTAATGATATCACACCAAAAACATAAATGTAAAAAAAGGACAGCCAAGTTCAATACAAAAATTATGCTTGGCTGTGGGCTTCGCGGCAAAAAGAATGGAGATCGAAATGAGTGCCAAGTTATATGCAAAATCCAAATATGTATTTATAGGAACAAAATAACATTATGAACAAATATTAAACTCTTTTTCTTTGCTTTATTGAATACCTATAATAATTGTTGTTATTTAAAAATGAGAGATCTTAAAGAAGGTTAGATTTGACTTGGCCAGTTTTTATCAGAATTAAAAAATATATGTTGAATAACTTTATAAAATGACTAATTTAATGAAAACTGGCCAAGTCAAATCTAACCTTCTTTAAGATCTCTCATTTTTAAATAACAACAATTATTATAGGTATTCAATAAAGCAAAGAAAAAGAGTTTAATATTTGTTCATTATGTTATTTTTTTCCTATAAATACATATTTGGATTTTGCATATAACTTGGCACTCATTTCGATCTCCATTCTTTTTGCCGCGAAGCCCACAGCCAAGCATAATTTTTGTATTGAACTTGGCTGTCCTTTTTTTACATTTATGTTTTTGGTGTGGTATTGGTATACAGTAACCACTTTAAAATAAAGCGACCTAACATCAAAAATATTAGTTTTATTGTATAGTAATTCAGTGGAGTACAGCTTGGGTTTGCCATAAATTGATTTTAAAATTTTTCTTTGGACGACATTTAGTTGTTCCAAATGATTGACATACGCCCCACCCCGCCCAAGAATCCCATAGCATAATCTGGATTCTACTAAGGCAAACTACATAGTTTTTAAAATTTTTAATTTTTAGTTTTTTTTAAATATTGTATTTAAGTAAGTAAGTATTTAAATTTATAAAGTAAACTTTGAAGTTTTTTTGTTACATTCGCAATATATGTAGGTTCCATTTTAAAGGACTATCTATTGTAATTCCCAAATACTTTAAAGATTGAGCAGACAGAATATGTTGATCGTTACGTCCTTCATTGGATATTATTAGTGTTTCGTAGTTAGGCAGACTTGTTTTGTAAGATCCAAAAGGCTAAAAGAATGTTTTTGTGAAGTTAACAGTTAGTTGTTTTTGTGCAAACCAATCAAAACAATTTTTTAAATCATCTTCAGCCAATAAATTTAGGTTCTACCAATTATCTGCAGTATACAATACTGCTGTGTCATCTGAATAACTAATCATTTTACCTTTTAATTTCATAGACAATAAGTTATTAATCTAAATTATTAACAACAACGGGCCAAGAATCGTTCCTTGCGGAACATCGTAGTTCACCGCCTTTCCCTCACTAAGACTTTTATTTATTTTTACCCTTTGTACCCTATAGTCTAGGTAACTTTCAAATAATCTTAAAACGTTGCCTCTGAAAGCTACATCAGATAAAGTTTCCAAGAGTTGCTTATGGCTTGTGGTGTTAAAAGCTTTGGCCAGGTCTAAAAATACGCATAATGTGGGCTTTCCTCTATCGACTAAATCATAAATTCTACCCATTAGTGAAAGAAGCTATGGCATCATCTGTACCTCTGCCTTCAACAAAGTCAAATTGATTATTAGATTATTGGTTATTAGGCCTAGGAACTTGTCAAAAGTTGGTACGTTAAGAATCCTTGTTACTTGTACAATTTTAAAATTGTTAAAATTTAACTAACTTGTCAAATTTCTAAAAGAGACAATTTGCACCAATTCTTTGATACACAGGTAAACCTTAAAAAGAAAATGTGTGCATCTCGGGACCTGACGTAAGTTTCAGGTAACATAAACTAATCTAAGTTGAGTAAGAGAAGAGGAGTCTTCCTGCCACTTTAAAAAGTAAGAACAACAATATAGACACGCAAGAATAACAACGAAAGCAAACCAAAAACAGATAACAAAATCTAAAAATACCAACTAAATCCTTCAAACTCACACAAATATTAACAACAAAAAAATAGTAGCTTTAGATTAATTTTTGAGAATTTAAAAATTGATGAAGGAAAAAATAAATTCATTTATTATAAATAATATTTAATAATCCATGCAGAGTGGAATGGGTTCCTACTAAAAAAACAAATAGAACAAGTTATAATGGTGTCGTGGGACACCGGGTAGGAACTAAGTTCCTTCGGCTAATGTAGAATCGACATTACTCGCTTGTGTATACGACTGTAGCGCCTGCGCACGTCTCATTTAACGGTTTTATTCCACGGACTTTTTCTTACGGTTTTACTATTAGATTTTTTTCAGTTCGGTCGCGCAGCAAAATCCCTATCTTCTCCAAGCCTTGGATTATACTACGTTATAGATTAATAATTACATTTCTTTTGGTTGTACATATTTTCATAATTTGTACTTTTTGTTTGGGTAGCTTATATATCAATAAATTCTCCAAAGATATAATTTTTATAATGATAATGATCGGAATAAGATAATTGAGTTAATTCTATTTAAAGTTAAAATAATATTTATAGTTTTTTGTTTAACACTGGAAAAAAACTAAAAAAAAATTACCATCCCGCGTATTCGATCCTACAACGATATCCAATCGTGAAGAGTTGTCATATGCTAGTCAAATTATTTTTATGTATTTACTGCATAAATTTTGATCGTATTAATAATAATAATTTATTATAAATTTTGAGATTAACATTAGTAACAGGTGTAGATAATCCTAATAAATAAAATATCACAACATAATTTACACATTTTACATTTAAAAACCAATGATTTTTATTAATTTATAGGACATCACAAAAGTTGACATCGTTGGATATTTCTATATTGTTTACAATGTTTATATTATATTATTAAACTTACCTTTCGTTAGGAAATTCTGTAATGAGAAGATCATATTTTGCTTGATTCATTATAACTATTATATTTTTTGTAAACACTTTTAAGAAAGTTTTGGTGACAGTTAAAAATTATATCATTACTGTCAACATTATGTCTATCGTAGAGACTAGCGTTGTGTGGAGGCTAGCGGTAACCTGCCTACTAGATATAGTGGCACTATTACAAGCGTTACGGTTTTATTGTTACGGTTTTTACTATTACATTTTTTTCAGTTCGGTCACGCAGCAAAATCCCTATCTTATCCAAGCCTGCCGTAAGGAACTTAGTTCCAAATATTAGTTGTTTTTGTCACTAAAATAAAAAATAAAATGTTTTTAAGTTAAAGTATATTGATTTGCATTTCTGTGAAATAAAGAAACTAACTAACACAATTAATCAAATCTAAAACAAAGTTTTTAACTAATTATTATTTCGTATATTAAAATTAAGATGAAAAATTGGTGAAAAGTGTTACTTGCTTTATAGTACCTACATCTATTGCAGTCCGTAGTAGTAAGCTAAAAACTAATATTTTATTTTGTCAAAAAATTGTTCAGTGGTTTATCTTTCTTTTTGTTTAATTATTTAGAGCAATTAAAGCCACCCGCATTTCAAAGGCCTACGGAAGAGGCCCGAGGAACAGAGCATGGTGTTCCAAGGAAATTTAATACAGTGAACCGTTTTACATACAACTATTAAAGTTCCCTATTAGTAAAAGCTTTTAGTGAACTTTTAGTCCCGAATGTAGCATTGGACCGTTAGCTGTGTGTGGGTAATCACTGTTATTAATCTTTCATTTTTCAAAGCTGAAAGTATCCATATCTTCTATAAAGTAAAAAATATATGTTGAAATTTTATAAGGTGGAGTGGGGTAAGATCGTAAACGGGGCAAGATCGTAAACGCATTAAATCTGTTCTAATATGCACTAGATTATACATCCTACAGTGTATAAACTTGTATTTAATTGTTGCGCAGTCATAGAAGTAGATGTCGCTAATTAATAAGTAAGTTAATAGTTTTTATAACATTTGTAAGTTTTCCTACATGTTGCACTACACCTGAAAGTTAGAGTTGGCGAAGGAAATACCGTGTTATTACCTACAACAAATTTTGTGTCAAGTGTGATTATTTTTGGTAGGTATTAAGAAAATATCTTACAATTTACGTTAAATGAAAAAAATCATTAAATTGTTTGAAATTTTTTAAGAAAATATTACTCCGGTTTTGCCCCTTAAATGTTAGTGCACGGGGTAAGATCGCAGTTATTTGCCTTATGCAGAAATTTCAAGAAATATTTTACTTTTTCTGGTTTCTTTGCCAAATTATATATTTATCACTGTTTTTGGATCCAAAATGGTTCGAAATTATGTCAGAAAAAACCAACCGAGGACCTATTTTCAACTTACCCAAGCAGCCCTTTTTCTAAAAATCCATAACTTTGAAAATAAACAACGGATTTTAATTTGGTAAAAACCATTTTATAAATACAAAACAAAATATTCCAATTTTACCTAATAACGTATGAACATAGATTTCAATAAGTTTAAAACAGCTGGTTACGGACTTGCCCCGTACATGGGGCAAGTCCGGAGTAGCTACTACATATTTTTCATTTATTATAAAAGGTATAATTTCCCATATTAATTTGTGTTTCTAACGGTGCAAACTATAGAATGTTTGTTGTACTTTTTGATAATGCCAACGTAATATTAAATATTTAAAGTGTTAATTGAAAAAATAAATGGCAAAGTCGAATTTAACGAAAATGGGAACGGACTTACCCCACTCCACCTTAATAAAAACTCTTTCTACATAAATACCTCTAGCACAAATCATTTGACTTTTAAAGATCCTACTTAGGAGGCCCGAGGTATGTAGCAAAAGACTTAAGAGCTAAGTTATTTAAAAAATATTAACAAGAAGAAAGATTCATTATTAATTAACATAAACACCGTTGCCTCATTGCCTTTCTCTTCTTCATCCATATCCATCTTGTTCACGTTTATCTCCCATTCATCTATTTCAAAATTCAAAGTTAAATTACAGAGGAAAGCTACACCGTAAATGAAAGCAGGTGCTCAGGTCATTGGTTTGGTTGGTTAGAGCGCTTAAAATGTATTAGTATTATTATCTGCTGTTTTACATCTACTGTCTTTAACTGTAAATCGTCCACCTGATACATTCCTGGCAGTAAATTTATTGCACTTACAACATGAGTGTTATTAACTTTCACTTAGAAACGTTTGCTTCTGGTTATAGTTTCCCAGGAGCGTCTTAGATTGTCTTAGTCCTTCTAGATCATTCCAGTACTTGGATTTTTTGCTATCCATTTTTTTCCTTAGTTTTTCTAAGATTGTACTACTGCGGATTTCACAGGATGCTTTTGCTCCCAGGTATGGGGTTTCAGCTCCTTCTTTTGCCAGCTTGTCTGCTGTTTCATTTCCTTCTATTCCTACGTGTCCTGGAACCCTTAGGAGGGTAACAGTGTTATTCTGTCCTAGTTCATTTAATTTGCCTAGGCATTCCCAGACCATCTCTGAGTTCAGAGCTTTAATGGCTGCTTAACTATCTCACATGATCACAATCTTCTGTCTACGCTAATTCCTCTCAATGTTAAATTCTATATATCTTTCGATGGCACGAATCTCCGCTTGAAAGATGCTTTTCTAATTATTTGGTTCTAGGTCCAAAAACCCTGCTCCTGTTCCGTTATCTGTCTTGGAGCCGTCCGTATGCCATTTTATGGCGTTTTGGCTTAGCCCCAATATGGTGTTCTCGTCCCATTCAGATGTACTTCCCAGTTTATTGATAAATTTCCTTACAAAGTTAAATTTCTTTGGCATGTCATCTTGGGGCATTTCCCAAGTTTGATCAAGTTGGAGTGATCGAGGTCTTTCCTTCATTATTCTTTTTTTGATCATTCTATATATTGTTTTCTTCCCAGCATTTTCAACTTGAAGATGCAGTGGTGAGAGATTTAGGATTACTTCCATTGCAGCAGTGGGGCATGTTCTCATTGCTCCAGTGATACATGCACAGGCTAGTCTCAGAATCTTTGAGAGGTTTTCCTCGTAGTGGTCAGATCAGCTCTCGTGCCCCAAGCTACTGCCCCATATCTGATGTCCTGTGTGTCTAGTCTAACAAATATATAATATAACAGATTAAATGTTATTAAGAGTAATTTGGAATAGAACCGGTGCAACTTTAATGTAATTCTTCGAGTAAAACAAAACCAGAGATTTTGTGATACTGGTAAGAAACGATAATATTATTACTAAATTTTTTAGAGTTCCACAAATACTTCTATAATAATTTAAAATTTAAATTTCAAAGTGTTTATTTTTGTTAGTTACAATTTTTTTAGTTGTATAAGATTCAATATTTTCCTGTACTCTGCTGTAAGAGCTACTGTCCTTTTAATTTAAATGTTTTCCTGTTTTCTCTATTAAAGTTGTTTTTGCAAATATATTCTGAATAAGATAAAGCATTTAGTCTTTTTTATACAAACTATTTTCTGGTTGAAACAGGTTGAATTTGTGTCGAGGGAAACAACGGAAAACCTCGTTAATTTACTTTTAATTTACTGCCAGGAATAAGTAGTCAAACAATATACTGACAATCAGATGTTTACTGTGGTAAATTTACTCTTAAGCATGACAAGAATGACCTCAGATGGACGATTTACAAGGTGGATATTAATAGGTGCTGGTATTTTTAATAATAATAATAATAATATATTACAACACAAAAATTTTTTAATTACAGTATGAAATTTAAAGTAACTTAATTAAAAAAAAAAAGATAAGAGAAAGTACAAGTGTTGGTCCCTCTTTATCCTTTATGTGTTGCTGCGAGGAAGTTAATCTTATATATGTGCATTTAAAACAAAAAGGAAAAAGCATCTGGTAATAATTGAACTAAATACTATCTTATCTAAAAACATCTATATTATCTACGATCTATGCTAATTTGTCCACTATTTCAAATTATTAAAAGTTAAGACTTATCATGGATTAAAATAAAGTTTTGGATTCTGAGAAAAAAGAAAATAAACAAAGTTTAAGCATAACCTTTAGATATTATTGGTACGTGAAACGCTCTTTGTAACACATTAAGATCTAAATTATTTATCATAAAATGGTTTAATTTTTTAATAAAACATTTAAATGGCTGATTTTTTAAGTCGTTGGGTAATTCATTGTAAATTCTCGGAGCAAGATACCAGAACAATCTCTGTGTTATTGAGAGATTGAACCTGGGAATGAAGCACTTTGTGGAGTTATGATTAAGTGTAGATAATGTCAATATTATTTTGAAAATGTTTTTTGATAAATATTTCGACAATATAGTTTATCCATATTGAGAATTCCTAATTATATGAAAATTTCTTCAGTATGTGCTCTTCTTCTAGCTCCATGTATGCATCTTACAAAGCTCTTTGGAAGAATTTTTAAAGGATAAAGATGGGTCTTATATATACCTCCCCATACTATAATACCATAGCTAATAATTGAGTGAACCATTGCAAAATAGAACATTTTTTTTAAGTTTAAAGAAACGAGTTTCTTAAGATAATAAGATAATAGAAGGGGGTTTATTTTCATATATTAGGTATTCAATTTGTTAAATTTTTGATAATAATCTAAACCACTTCTATTATTTAAATTATAAATTAAGTCTGTGTCATTTTTTACAAATATCCATTCGATTTCATAATGATTGTTTTCATATATATTTTATTAGTACTTAATATTAAAATTAATGTTTTGTTTATAGATATGTAATATATCCATTCTTCAAAATATTTTGACTTGCTTTGTCATCGAATATTCATAAAATAATATTCAGAATTCTAAATAAAATAATAAACTCTATGAAGTTTTTAACGTTTCAGGGCTTTTTAATGTGACTGATTCTAAATTTAAACCGGAAACCGAAATGGAAAACTTGGTTCAAACCCGCACTAGAGTCTACATCAGTTCAACAATGGATGTAAAATCGCGAGTGCGGAACTGGTGGAAGAGACTAAGATTGAAAAGCGCCTGTCAACACGTTGGACTTTTGGTGATGTTGATGGGATACACATTAGCTGGTGGATTGGTATGTTCAATGATTTCTTTTTTGAAATATACTTTTTCACGTATGTAAATACTTTACGTTTGTATATTGTATTAAAAATAAATGATTTCATCATACATATAAATTTCTAGAAAGTACAAATCGTACTTTCTGTTATTGGATCATTAGTCAATCAATATTATATAGTCTCTGCAGTTTAAAACAAATATTAGGTAGGTGCGGATAATAAGGCCTGCTTAAGGGAGAATGTATACAAAATAAAATCTAGTTTTCGAAATAATGTTTGAAAAAAATGGTATCTTGCTGTAAACAAACATAAAGTTATACCATACCTACCTACATTTAAAAAAACTTTAATCATACTATGGTAGGCTAAAAAAGCGTAATATTTTAACACTCATAAATAATCAAAATGGGCGTCTAATATTGGTAATTGAGATCAAAACTAATTATATTTCCATCAGTTATGTCTATTCTTTTAAATTACAACATATATTTCTTTGTTTAATAGATATCAGATCAGGGCACTCAAAATGAACTGAGTTATACTTTGTCAAACGGACACATTTTTTATTATACAACTTGTCGCATTTTGAACATTGTTTTATATGCTTTATCTCATTCTCCTCACAAGCCTGAAAATACCAACTAAAGTCGTTTCTACTTATGAGTTTAACCTCTAGCACCGTGTATAAAAAAAATACAGAAAATTACAATAATTGATTCGTGATCAATTATTTTGATATAATGGGTTGATATAACTATAAAAAACAAACAACTGTAGTTCAAAATTATATACACATGTCTCAAATTACTCAGTCCCTATTACCCGACAGTACCTGCATCTACCTTACACAACACAATATCAGTATCTCCAAGAATAAAAGTGTTCTGTTACTATTACTCCCAACAAGTTAAATGGTGAAATTAATACCAGTCATTAATTCATTATGTAATACCACAACCTCTCTTATATTGCGAGAAAAATGATCATATGTGAATTATCCAATAAAATCCAATACCTCCATCCATACACTATGTGATTGAGCATGAAGAAAAAAATAACACACGTATCCGAATATATTTAAAAATAATTAAAAAGAAAAATAACAATATCAAATGTCGAACTTACCAAAAACCATAGTCAACATCAATTCACTACCCCCTAAACTTATGAAGGCAAGCTTATCAAAGATGAGATCGTTACATGAAATCAAGTTAAATAATTTCTGTTTTGTCCCAGATTATGGTACCACTCACTTTTCGAGAGAAATTACAAGATTGATTCAGCTTTTGTGGTTTTAAAAAAGTTTAAGGTAATCACTGCAATAGTTATGATTTTCAATTATTTTCATTTTCCGTCACTAACATTGTAAGGATACAAGTCAAAAACGCAGCTATTCTATGCTGTTTGCAGTATGTGAATACGTAGAATTTTCTCCATTACAGGACACCGATCACTTAGCAGTCGATCTATTTTTTTAACGAATTTATTAGTTTGACACTCCACTCTCCGCATTATTTTTGAAGTTTTGACAACAGTACCTATTCACTCTATAAACTAGATACAACTTCCGTGAATTTTGGCAACACAAGAATCAAATCATAGCATACAGGTATGATACCTATGTTCCAAGTTCGTGCGAACTGACTAATCTTAACAGCTACCTAAGCCGACATTTAAAAGCTCAGGGCTGTAATAGGATCTCTATTCTACCAGCAGGTATCGACTGTTCTTTTCAAATATTTAAGTAAACCGCGGCATAAAAGCAAAAATGTTTATATTTTCGTAAACCCAATAAAAGACTATTTTTTAATTTTTTCAATTGAAAGGTTTCAATTCACTTATTAATTTATTAATAAGCATAATATAAACTTATTGTAGTAGAAAATAAAAAAGGTAAAAACCATCAACCTCAATCAACACACGTTTTTTTCTCGGAATGTTCATTCTTTAGTAATTTATATGCCTACGGTGGTGCACGACAGACAGGTTTACAACTTTCCTTCACCTCTTTCGCCACTGTCATCAACTTACACTATTAGATCATTATCACTTGCATCCATTGTCGTCATTTTCAGTTTCTAGTGTTAAAAATAACACTAATAAATAAAGCAGAATAAATATCAACACTAAATATTGAAATTTTTCGAAAGTACCGGTCGACGACAATACTCTGAGAATACTTGAATTTGTCAATCCATGGCAATATAAAACACAAACCTGTAAAGATCAATCCAGGTAAGGTTGCGATGGAAGCGATAAACCGTCATTAAGATAGGTCAGTTGGCACAAAACTGGAACAAATAACACATTAAACCTGGTAGTGATGCGGATATTGTTATATAGATTTATTGGCATATAAATGACTAAATTACAACTTCACTAACGATTAAAAAGAAGACTTCACATACGTGGAACTGCACACATAATCTATACATATAATAAAACTGTAGAAATGTATATGTTTGTGCGCGCATCACATGAAAACTACTGATCCTATTCGAATGCGGTTTTCAAAGACGTATTTGTCTTCTTTCAACTTAACATCTGATGTATAAAACTTTCTCCCCCACCCCTTTAACGGAGCGAGGAAAGAAATTTTTATACAAAAATCAACACGCCACGCGAACGACGTCGCGGCTTCATCAAAATAGAACCCAAATATGTGGTTAGATTTTGTCTATCTGTATGTTTGTGCGCGCATCACATGAAAACTACTGATCCAATTCGAATGCGGTTTTCACAGATGTATTTGTCTTCTTTCAACTTAACATCTGGTGTATAAAAATTTCTCTCCCATTTCTTAAATGAGGTGGGGTAAGAAATTTTTATACAACAATCACACGCCACGCGAACGACGTTGCGAGTACAACTAGTTTTAAAATTATCCTATATATTTTATAAAGATTTTCAATTTTGTAATAACCATAACTTTCGAAATATTTAAAACTCATTATAATAGTTTTTTTTTAATAGCACCAATGTACATTTTTATTTTTTTATAAATATATTTTCTCAAATTAAACGGTTTATAAAACCTTCACTGCTGTTTAACTACTATAAAAACATCCTAACACTTACAATTAATTTAAATATTTACTTTAAATATCAGAGTGCTCGTTACGATGTATTTTTATTTATTTTCTAGTACATTGTTAAGTAGGTAATTGAAAATTTGCCAGAATAAAAAAATCTTAACGTACAAAGTAAGAAAACCAATCAATTATTAAGTCGGTAAATATAATAATATATTTAAAAGATTTTTTAATTTTGAATAAATAATATACAATTATATTGCACAAGCGTGAAAGTTGGCCACGTACCAGTCAAATATGTAGCTGTAAAATTCGATTTTCATTTTAATATCTACATTTAAATTTAACGCCTTAAATTTTATTTAAAGCTTCCATTTTATATTTTGTACAACAATTTACACTTATTTCAAAAAAGTATTCTTTTTTTACCATTGAAAACCCATATCAAATAAGATTTGTGACAATTTGTTTCGCTTTATAGTTAGAGTGCCTGCCGGGAAAAAATGTTATAGATACTCTTTCCAAACTTCTTGTATGGCTTCATTAGACCGAGTCTGACGCCGTTTTCCTCTACGATTTTTTTCGTTTTTGGTAGAGAGTTTTTCCGCTAAATTTTCCGAAACATGTCGTTTTTACAACATAGAAAATTTATAGATCCTGTTTCTTTTTTAATTAAATAGCTTAAAAATAATTAGTGAAACGCGATTTGATCGCATTTTCGTAGCATAGTTACATTAGAGAGATGCCAATTACCTATTGTTGAAATTAAGGCAATTTCATAAGCTTACGTTGAGTGATGTAATATTACCAGCAATTTGTGATGACAAATCTTTAAGATTTTACAGTTCTTACTATAGACTGTTTAATTACTCAAAAACATTTATTATTTACAATTTTATAAATAATATTAATTTTAATTTTTTAAATATATCACAAATAATTATTGCAACGACTGTCAGTGCTGAAAAAAATTCATTTTTTCACCACGCTCTAGTTATGCCCTAATATATTAGTCAGATACTTTTCCATCTAAAAAGTACAGATTTTCTACGTCTAACTTTTCAATTTCTGTCGGTTCTTCATAAATTTTCTGATACTCGTGAAATTAACCACTTTGACGCGTCAGACAGAAATTTTGGAAAATGATCTTCCTCAGACAGCATAAAAAGTTGTTTTTAATAATGTTAACGAAAATATTCTGAAAAAATGAGGTAGTTGTCTATAAATTTTAAAAGGGTCGTTTTTCCGATAGGTTGAAGGAGTCAGATACTTAAAATGAACTACCTACATATGAAGTACTTTTTTTCGCGTTTCACTAATTATTGTTAAGCTGTTTAATTAAAAAAAGAAACAGTATCTATAAAGTTTCTATATGTCGTAAAAACGACATGTTTCGGAAAATTTTGGGGGAAAACGCACCAAAACCAAAAAAAGTCGTAGAGGAAAACGACGTCAAACTCGTCCTAATTCCTATACAATTTATTCTCTTTTTTATTATCTTAGGCATCATGGTGCTTCTTCTAGGTAGTCATTGAGCTCCTCTAGAAGATTCAGATTTGTTGGTTGTAGTACTCTCAGCTGTATCTTCCTTAGACTCTTTCTTTTTGAGCAGTGTACGAGATTTGTTAAAAAAGAAACGAGAATACGGGCTACGTACATTCTATTCTCGATTTTTTTCCTTATGTTGAAAAATCGTCAAATTACTATTAGTAAAGTTGCTCAGGATGTTGGAATATCAACTGAATCAGGTAATGCGATTATATCGGATGTCTTGGTCATGAAGTGGAAGCGAAGATTGTTGGAAAATTGCTTAATTTTGACTAAACACAAAGTGAATATCGCTTAGGAACTGTTTAATACTGCCAACGGCGATCCAGATTTCCTTAAAAGGCCAATGATCCCAATGGAAGCGACAAGAAGAGCCAAGACCAAAAAAAGCATGTCAAGTTCGGTCGAATATGAAGATTTTGCTCACTGTAGTGCATCATAAGCTCTTGCCACAAGGTCGTACAGTCCACAAGGAATATTACCTGGACGCTATGAGACGTAGGCGTGAAGGAATACGACTTAAACAAAGGGATTTGTGGGAAGACTAGTCATTAATTTTGCATCATAATAATGCACCAGCACATTCATTACTGCTTATTCTGAGTTTTGGCCAAGAACAACACCGTTATCATGCCTTAACCACCGTATTCTCCAGACTTGGCCGGCTGCGACTTTTTTCTATATCCAAAACTAAAGAGACCGATGAAATAACGACGTTTTGCCACAATAAGGAGATAAACGCTGCGTCGAAGAAAGAGCTGATGGTCATATCCAAAATTGAATTTTAAAATTGCTTCAAAGATTGGAAGAAGCGCTGGCATAAGTGTCTGAGGGGGATTACTTTAAAGGGGACAAAATAGTTATTCTCTTTTTTTTCTGAACAAACCTCGTTAATTCTATGGTTTCGTATAGTCGCCTGGGACCAGGTGTTGGGTCCTACTTTGTGCTGTTAGTGTAGGATTCTAGGGTTTGTGTTGTTGTATACCTGGCAGACGAGTTCCGGTAATATAAATACTGAAATTTTCTAAAAATTCTTCGCTCTGTAAGGTTTATCTGAAGATGCATGTGGGGACATAAGAAGAGGCTTATATAATCTACAATTGGTCAAAAATTTGTGCACTAATCATTTTTGCGACAAGTGTTCCAAAGAGGAAAACTGTGCAAATATGCGACTTTCTTCACGTTTATACTTGATCCAACGTTTCCCACGACTTACTACTCAGATTTTTCTGGACTGTTATAACAAACTTCATACATTCTTTAATTAGCCCCTAGATAGGATATATATTGATTGGGTTGGCTTTTAGCCTGTATCACTGAGACATTTACAGATCTATTTTGAACACACATCATCTCTACAATGGGATTAAAGCGCCTTGTCTAGCCCTGCCTCTTAATGAGACTTAATAGCCTTGACAGTGGCCTCTCCACGTATCTTGAAGCTGTCGGTTTCTTATCTGCCAATACCAGATACCGGCTCCTTGTAAGGCCTTCACATTGACAAAGGACATAAAATGCGGTTTTCTCCTCCTCTTGGCAGTATCGACAGATGTTTTCGTCTGCTAAGTTCAGCTAACTCATGAGTTGTCTGAGCCGACAATGTCCTGTCAAAAGACTGACAGTCATTCTGACATCGTTTCGCCTTTGTGAAAGCAGCTTTGCAGTAAATTTCATCGAGTGTCCTCGGCTTGTTGCTTGTCCGCTTGTTTTTACCACCAATCCTGGGCATTCTCCAGCCTCCATTTCTCATCAGCCTTTTTATTGCCCCACAAGTGTCCTGGTCCCATACAAGTGTCAGAGAATTCCGACTTTCAGCATGTGTCACGGCCCTAACGCAGTCCCACACCAGCTGTGAGCCTATTTGTGCCGAGACTTTCGCCTTTAGACCTGCTTGGCTGTCTGAGTATATGACTACGGTTGTACCCGTTATACTCTGACTTACGATTTCCGTTGCACGGTGTTGTATGGCCATTACTTCAGCCTGAAACACTCTAGCATACACACCTACACTTAATTGGACTTGTATTCTGTATTTTTTACTAGATATACCCGACCCTGTGCCCTTCTCAGTTCTTGAGCCATCGGTATTACAGATAAACAACCCTTGAATTGGGGGGCGTTGTTCTATGAATGTTTTTCCCTAATTCTGCTCGAAATTTTCTCGCAAATTTATACCTGGTGACTATCCTGTACTGAGGCATACTCATTATTTGATCCGGCTTAACCCTATCATATGCTCTGCTTGATCTTTTCTCTCTGGGAGCCTGGCTTTGTAGCAGCCTGTGAGCAGTTGCCATAGCCTCGCTCTGTATACATATATGTAATGGTGTTAAGTTGAGCAGAACCTGTAATGCGTCCGTTGGGAGCGGGCGGTCCCCTAATGACATTCACTTATTCCCAGACGTTAAATCTGCGGTTTCATTACGTCGATGAAGGCTAAGGGGTTATTGAAAAAAATTAGAATCAGCGTTAGTTTAAAATTATTAATGGTTAATAAAACAAACAATTCGTTCCATTTTACGATTCTTATTTTGCAATCATTCCTTATGCAGTTTTGTGAACCTATTTAAAATACATACCTACTGATTTAATTGATTAAAACAAGAACAAAAATATAAATCGTATTTCACGTACTATTTCAAAGTGTTTTTTAATTTATGTCCTACCAGATTGATTACAATAGCTTAGTTTTCATGAAAAAAATTTCCAACAGAAAAATAGATTTGCGTAAATCATGCAAAATGAGTGGGAAGTATAAAATCAAGGTCAAACAGTCAGCGAGTCCGCCCTTTTAGTGAATAGGATCGGAAAAATCGGAATTTTGTTACACGCGAACAGTAGAGTATACTTATTGGCTGTAAATAAAAAGTGGCGATATTTTAGGCGTTATAGATACTCTTTCCAAACAACGAAGTAACCTGAAACAATTAATTAATTCACACTCTTTCAGTGAGGTAGCGCTTATAATTTAATGTTGTACAAAAGTATCCATTTTATTACTGCATTTATTTAATTAAAATATAAAACATTACTGTTCATTTAAATCTTTTTTTGTAACTTTTTAATTGTAAGCAATTGTTAGCTTTGTTCTTCAGCTCAAGGTTCTGTTTATATTTCAAGTTTCTTAATTACTGTTAGATATTAAATTTTTGGTATTAGGATTTCTAGTTCTCGACTGTTATTGCACTTTTTATCGATGATAATTAAACAGTTTCATGGTTTTCTTATTCGAAATTGTAGAAGTTTTACAAATACAACTCCGATCAAATTATTATTTTACTCACTAGTACGATCTAAGCTGGAATACGGAAGTATTATTTGGTACCCCATATATAATTGTTATATATCAAGCATTGAAAAAGTTCAGAGAAAATTTTTGAAATATTTGGCTTTCAAACCTGATGGTGTATATCCAGAACGAGGTTGTGACTATGATTCACTTTCTGTTAGATTTGATTTTGATAGTTTAAATCTAAGGCGAGACCTCTGTTCATTAAAGTTTCTTTACAAACTGCTTCATAATTCAATTGATTCTGCAGTTATTCTGTCACAAATTAATATAGAAGTGCCAGAAATAAATTAACCTTTAGGTGTAATAGAGCAAGAACAAATATCCTTAGCAAATCCCCAATAAATGTAATGTGTACGAACTATAATAAGATATGTACACATTGTGACATTTTTTCTTGTTCCATAAATACCCTCATTAATACTGCTACTATTTTCTTGAACTAATATATTGTTTAAATATTTAGTTAGATATAAGTTTTTCTATTATGTAAATTTTGTAAATTGTCCTATAAATGGATTACTGTTGGGCAATAAAGCTATTATTATTATTATTATTATTATTATTATTATCACGGTTTTAATGATATTATGAAATTTTATGAATTTCACTATTTGGTTACATACTAATCCACTTGTGTCTTCGAATCCTCTGTTTTTGACTTCTTTAAAAGCTTGTAAAAAACCTAAACAAAAAACAAAAGCTTGGTTTGTTGATCTTATATTTTCTCATATAATTCTTTTTTAATCATATTACGTAAATTCGGAAAATTTGCTGAGATTATTTTATACCTTTGGAAGCATTTAGTTGTGAAGATGGAATTTTTATCTAATTTTTTATGGTTTCTGGAAGTTGGAGTCTTTCTATCTAGTTAAAGCTATTTATATATACATTTCAAGATAATCTTTGTTTATTTTTATAAAAAATGGCCTATGATCTGAATAACCGATTTTAATCAGATAAGCATTTTTTCTACCACATTTTATAGGTAGTTGCTGTGAGTTCCTCATTTCTTTAAGTTCGTAATCATTTTCTTATTTGATCCTGTTTTTTTTGCCTTTTCAGTTGCAGTTATTAACCAATGCATCTTATAATTTATCTTTATTTCCCTTGTAACCCAATGACAAAACTAAATTAGGTACTTAAGAATTTGATAAATGTTTTCACGCTCACGCAAATGTAGGAGTACCAATCACCTGCTCCAAAACCTGTAATGCGTCCGTTGGGGCGGTCTCCATGACCCTGTGACATTCAGGCATGTCTGCCTTTGAATGTTCCCAGCTGCCTGATCGCCTTGTTGCGTTCTACTCCACCAGACCACCGAACCATATGTTAAGATTGGTCTAATGACTATGTGTACAAGCAGAGGCTCATTTTGGGGTTCAGGTCCTAGTTAATGGCATACATTTGTCTACACCTACCCAGGGCGATTGTAGCTTTGTGTATGACTTCTTGTAGGTGCTTCTTTAATGATAGCTTCTGGTCAAACACCACACTCATGTATTTGGCTTCTGTGGCCATTGGTTTCATCTCGTTATTTAGCGTTATCGGTTTTAAGATTTGCAGTGCCCTTTTATTTCTGAATGGGACAACTGATCATTTTTTGGATTGACTGTTAGGCCTTTATCCTTGAATCTTTTATACACCATATTTTTGTGTTCTGCAAACGCTCTGAGACTATGCCCAGAAATTTCTCGTAAACGATTATGGCCAGATCATCTGCAAAACCTAAGCAGTGAAAGCCATGGTATTGCTTTATTTCTTATTTGGTAGAAAATCTCTTATACTTTAATTTCGTAATTATTTTCTTATTTGCTCTTGGTTTATAGTTTTTTTATTCTAGTTACAGTTCTTAACCCATGGATCTATTATTCATTTATCTTTATTTCTCTTGTAACCCAATGGCAAAACTAAGTTATTTAAAAATTTGAAGCTTACTCAAATCTAGTGCTTTGATTTTTAATCTGATTTGTAGCATCCAGATTCCTTGCTTTAAAGAAATACAGTAAAAAGTACAAACGTTACAAATTAAATCTAATCTGGATGTACTGATTTATTGGTTAAAGTAACAATTAAGTGAGTTAATGAGTGTTAAAATTTCAAGATTAAGTTTGAAAAATTCGTTTAATGGTTATATTTTTAACCTGGGGAAACGAAGGTTGGTTCAAGGTAATTTCTAACAACGGCGCTCTGAAAGTGATGCTCAGTAGGGCAAAACACTCTCGTGGTCAAAGATATATAAGTTGCTCTAGCCAGATTTAGCTGTTCAAAGGAGATCTTAAGTGATTTAAGGGGATCTAAGGAATCTAAGGGCCTTCCCGAACAAATAAGGAATTTTCCTTCATACCAGGAAGGCTTGTCAAAACTTTCATCAAAAGACAAATTTAAAAAGAGGATGAAGCATGATCTTACTAAATTATGTTCATATTGAAATTAATCAATATACACAATAAGTTCATTTTAAACGGTCAAATCTTTATTTACAAAAAGATTCCGAAAATGTATTAGCAAATAGATTACCCTCTAATAGTTCTAATATTCTAAAAGAAATAACAGATAATTTCATGTTTAAAACGTTACCATAAATAGTTTAACGTTTTTGGTTTCCATTGCAATATTTTTGACATGTGTTGTGTAGAGTCTATAGTTATTTCAGTTTACGTCATTTTTAAATACATATTTTTTCAAAACTTTATCTTTTATACATGCAAGAATGGTTTGTGTTTTTATTTTGTCAGCAAATTTTTTCTGGAGGAACATAAAAACAAAGGTAGCTAATAATAGGAGGTTGCTGCTTTAATTTCGGTATGTAGCAACACTGTAGCAATCGGATCGTTGACATATGAAAAGTGTAATGTTTGACATTTCTACTGTTAACGAACCAATAACATCAAGAACAGGAGCAAACATTGATATAGGTCTCCCAACGAAAGTTTGTGACAGCCACGTGTTAGTCGGCGCAGGTAGGCGGAGTCTTTCTATCAGTGGCGGACGGAAATAAAAATATATAATACATCTTAAATTAATTTTTAAGGTATGATGCCAACATAATTAAGAAGAATTTATTTTATATAAATTTGTTACTGCCCACTTTAAACTAAAAAAATACATTCCACACCGAATGTAATGGCCATGTAGTGGCTTCTCAGCCTGCCCTTTAAGATATTGTTTTCTACTCATTGTAGTTACACGATAATCCAGTTTTATAATGAAATATATTACATTCTTTGATTTTTTTATTTACTTTGGGCTGCTACAAGTGGTAGAAAATGAAAAAAATATTAGTTTTACAGATACATACCTACAGGAACAGATTACATAATAATATTCAGTTTGTCTTCACACCAATGGATTCTTAGCCTAAAAACTGTTGACTACTACTGATTGTAGTAGCTCAAAAGTGCCATTTAGGGACAAAAAATATAATATTCTTTTATTTTATAGTTACTTGAGCTTACTACAAGTGGTAGAAAATTATAATTTTAGAGGTTTATCGGGAAGCTGCATGAACAGATTCATAGCGCGTCATAGCTTTGTCAGCAATTATTTAGGCCTTCAAATTAGTAATTTCTACTCATTGTAGTTGCATGGGAATACCATTTCAAGATAGAAAATAGTATATTCTTCAATTTTACATAAGTTTTGAGTAACTACAAGTGGTAGAAAATTGTTTTTGTCCACGACTGTTCTACAAAACGTTCATTATACTAGTGCTTCATAAAGAATAATAGTACCTATTATTCACTAGTGAATAATGGTTCATTATTCACTGCATGACGTCACAACAGAACGTATGTACAAACTTTATAAGAGAATAACTCATATTAGACAAATTTTATATTTTCCTTTGACATTTCAATCCGTATTTATATGTCAATGGTGTAAACAAACAAAACATATGTATAAAGAATCGACCTACCTTTTACCACTACATCTAAGCTACACATTTAATCTTTAAATTTAGATCGTAGTTAGTGTAAGTCATATACATTTGAAACTTCAATTACATTAATTATAGCGTAAATTTAGAATTTTAAAGTTGTGATTATAGCAATTGTGTCGTGGACAAAGTATAGTATTCTATTCGTGTATAATGGCTATTATTCACTCAGATGATTTACAACACTCGCCTGTGGCTCGTGTTGTAAACTTCATCTTCGTGAATAATAGCTACCATTATACGCTCGTTGAATAATATACTATTTTTGCGTTTTTCTTAACGTGCGTTATACGAACTTTAAAGGTATGGTATTATATAATATTTTATTAGACATAGACATTGAAAACATTCAAAGTCCTGCATTTTCGCCATTAAGAAGAGAGGAGGTGTCCGAAGAATATAGAAAACATCTTAGCTTGGTAATTAAAATGTATCAAAACTAAATAGGTATTAAGTGAAGAAATAAAAACCAGTCTTTCAAAAGTGGTCTGTTATTGTAAACGTCAAAAAATTTCCAGTATAATTCGCTGTTGGGTACCCCAGGAAAAAAAAATTCCGCTAAAATACCTCCGATGCCATGGTGATCTGTCAAAATAACGTTTTTTGCTTGGTTCAAAATTATAGGTGTGAAATTTTCAAGAAAATGATTGCATGTTGTGTATCGAAATGTGGATATGAAGATACTATTTTATTATAAGATCGTAGAATTGCAAAATGCTGAATTATACAAATGATTTGTTTACTGTCAGTTTTCTCAGAAATAAGAAAAGACATTAAGAAATGCCGGATCATCAATCAATGTATCGAATGTACGGGTGAATAATATAAAAAACAGTAAAGTTTTTTTTCAATCCAAAAATGTTTATTTTTTTCTATCCCGAATTAAAAGCAGCAGCCCTCGTATAATTCTATTAAAGTAAAGAAAAAGAAAACAAGAATTTAAAAGATGCAATAAATAGAGACATTCTTTAAAATAAACTAAAAAAATATAAGACAGCAGTCAAAAAGTAATCAGATTAAAAAGTTACAAAATCTGATTTTTGTATTTAGTCGTTGGCAAAGTATAAACGATAAAAGTCACAACTAGTTTATATGGTGCTTAATTCCTCAGTTTATTAGGTAATCTACTCCTAATGTTCCCTATTTTTTCGATATTATAAAAGTTGGGTAATAACTTTGACAAATTACTTCGATTTTGCGTTGTTGTGGTTATTAAGCACGATAGCTTAGTCTTGTGATTAATGACGAAAATTACTCTTTTGAATGGTACGAGAAACTTAAAAGAAAGAATGATTTATATTTAATACAACACAATAATTTTACAACACACTTTAAGAAAATTCTCTAGTTGACATTTTCTACTCACGTAATTGTTAATGTAGTTTTTACTCTAAGAACAGGACTTTTTCAGAACATCTCACAGTAAAGTGATAAACTTAATTTTCTCTCCCCAGAGATATTGTCTTGTGAGAAAACACGATCTTGTTAATGAAATAGAACATTTTAAACTGATTAAATCTTATAGACACCTATAAAAAAATGATTTTTTGTCTACTGATAACATTTTAAATGCCTTATGCCTTTAATTTCCTTGTAACACTCCAGATATTTACATTTTGATATTCCTTAACAAAATGCTATTTCTTAGCCACTCACGTCATGTACAGAACAATAAAAAGATGGAAACAGATTACTATCAAGTCACGTTAGCCCATATGCCGTCACATCATCATGTTTTTATAGTAATATCACCCTTAGAATCACACTGCTATCACGTCTAATGGAATTTTCTTGAGTATTGCATTGGTTTTCAGTGCAGTATTTGTTTTTTTGATAACAAATGAACTTGACAGCTCAATTAGTTCTTCGGAATGGGACAAGGAAGACGAAAGTGTAGGTGGTTGTTTAGATTTGGATGAATGCGGTAGAAACCTAAACAAAGTATG
The DNA here is from genome assembly GCA_964028335.1 of Altica lythri. Classification (NCBI taxonomy): domain Eukaryota; kingdom Metazoa; phylum Arthropoda; class Insecta; order Coleoptera; family Chrysomelidae; genus Altica; species Altica lythri. Next base: position 41,178,089 of record OZ034806.1, on the reverse strand, counting down.
GGTATACAATATAAATACAATAAGGAAGCAATTATGTTTGGAATGTTAGCTGCTCGTTGGAGATGTTTCCGGAGATATTTAACTCAACGAGTGTTGTTAAGCTTGAACCCTATAAAAAAATTACAGTTACGAAGTTTCTGAAGTTCGAGATAAATAAAAGAAATATTTTGTTTCATATAATTTCAATGGTGATTTCAATTCTAAAATAGGAAAGGGCAGATCTGAGGATCTAGTTGGACCTTTTGGATTAAGAGACCGAAATGAAATAGGCGATCGACCATTACCATTCTGTCAAGAGGAGAATATGGAAATACCTAATACCTGGTTCTGTTTGCCACCTCGCCGTCTGTATACGTGGAAGTCTCTAGCAGACAAACCAAACAACATAGTACACAACCAGATAGACTATTCCTTATCAACAGACTTTTTGGGACTTCTATTACCAGAGCTTGCACATATCCAGGAGCAGATGTACCTTCTGACCAAGTCTTACTTCTGGCTTGCCTAAAAAGTAGAATGGCAAAACACAAAAGAATAGTTCCGCAAAAGAGAATTGCATATGAGCAACTACAACAAAAACATATTAGGGATAATTGAGCGGGTGAACAAATTTAAATACTTTGGAGTATGGCTTACTGAAGAATGGACATCTGACCTGGAAATAGAGAGCGCCCGCACACTTTCATAAAATTTAAACCCATCTTCACAAGTACCGACTTTGACCAGAGCCTTAAAGTGAGATTCATAAAATGCTAAATTTGGTCGGTGTTACTGTATGGGGTGGAGAGTTAGACATTGAAGACGACCACGATGAATAAAATAGAGGCTTTCGAGATGTGGGTATACCACAAGGTGCTGAAGACCCTCGGACGGCCCGAGTAACCAACCATGATGTTTTACAAAAAATAAAAAAGGAACGGGAACTGTTACTAACGATCAAAAAAAAGGTCATTAGTGAATATGCATAAGAAGAAGAAGAATGGTAGTTTAGTTTGGCAAAAAAATGGTGTTTATAGAGGAAGAATTATGATATAATATCTTATTATTTTTATCTAAAACAATAATAAATAATACAATAAAGAATTTTAAGTACTTATACCTAAATATGTATCTGTTATATGAAGTTCTCTTCCAATCTCCTCCCAAGATTCTTGGCGATTATGTTGATCACGATATTCATTTGATTTTTGATTATATATCACTTGATGGTCCTGAACTTTTTATATTAAAAATTAGTCCATTTTACTTAATCAGATGAAAGCTGCAAAATCTATAAGCTCACGGAGGCAAAACATGTGCAAGCGCAGAAAACAACAACGTGAAATGATACGTGAGGCCTGTAACGTAACGTGATATATATGTGGTGACTTTAGTGTGATTCTCTTTCACAACCAAACATGCAGAACAATATTGCACACTTTTTGGCCGTGACCTGAGCTTGTACTCACGTGACGTGATAGTAGTTTGTTTCTGCCTTAAAGTACCATCAAAAATACCAACATTTTCTATACAATAGATTTTTTTAAATAGTATTGTAACGGGATAATTGAATAAGGAAAGGACCTTAGTTACTAGACTGTTTTAGGTTATATATTAGTTACTATATGCCAGAATATTCTAGTATGCAGCTATTAGGTTAGATCATGTTTCTCTAAAATACTATACCTTATTTAAAAACTAGGAGGAGCGATTTGAATTTAAGTTGGCAACACTCGCGTTTGTTTATTGGTTAATTTGGAGGCAAGTTTACACTATAAAAATTTGCCACTTACATTTATCAAGTAATTTGTGACATTTATAGGTTATGTTTTCAAAGTGTGAAATATTTATAATGGTGACTTTTGTTAATTGATTTCTTTTTTTAATATAATTATTGTAAGTTTACTTTGTGACCATCTTAGACCATATATAAAGTGTCCATAAACATTTATTTTCAATTTTATTTAAATGAAAGAAATGTATTTAAATTTGCCGCCTTGTAAATTTTCTAGTAACTTATTTGGCTGTAAGTCTGGCTTTTCAAATCACTCCTCCTAGTTTTTAAATGAAGTATAGATTTAACTATTTAAGGGGATGTATTAACAAATAAGGGGATTTTTAGAATAGTTTATTGTGATTGTAAAACTTGTTTAGACGTTTTCCAGCCGATTTTTTGTGAATATATTACAATTTTCTGAATAAATTGTGTTATAGTGTTAATCTAATAAAAATACTCTGGTTTGAAATTCACATATTTTTAGTTATACACCGCATTTAAAATCATAAAAATCACCAATTTTACTCTAAATGTAATCGATTTTAAAGTAAAATTTTGTTTCAGATATTTAGACATTTTGAAAATCCAGCTGAGTTATCACGAAATAAACATTTTCAATTTTTACTGCACGAAAAAAGACAGTATTTATTAGAATTAATAGTTAATAATAACACAGAAACGGCGTTAATAGTTACAAACGAATTATTAGAATACGATAAAATTCTTGAAGATGCATTTATAGCTGGAATAACAACTTACCCTTCTGGAGATCAAGAAAAATGGACTACCTTGAAAGCTGTGTTCTTTTCTTCAACGGTACTCACAACTATAGGTAAATATAATTTAAATACTTTGACACTTAAACTTATTTGTTGTATTATTTAACTTTTTGAACAAAAAAAAACGAAACCAACAGCAAAAGTTCACAGACACCCGACTTACCAAATATAAGTAAAATATTAACAATCAAAATTCAGAGAAACATCGAACAAAAATTGTCAAAAACATTACCTTTTGTTGTCCTGGCAAATCTAAATACACGATTATATTTAGCGGAATATAGAACACAAAATTGGATATAAAATAGTGACCTTTGTAATCCCAAATTTGTAACACCCACTGCAATGAATTTATTTTTCGTTCCAAGTTTGTACACACTGACTAATCTTAACAGCTATCTAAGCAGACACTTTAAAGCTCACGGCCGTAATAGGATTTATATTACCCATACCAACAGGTACCGACTGTTCTTTTCGATTATTTTACTGAATAATATAAAAAACAGTAATCATAAAACGAAAAACATAAAATTAATATAAAAAATAACAATAACATACAAAGAAGAAAGATTATAAGTTATAAGGGTCCTTGGATTTCAATTGGTCGTGTATTTTAAAATTTTTTGTAAAGGTAAACCTTGGACATTCTACACAAAACGGGACTAGCCAGAGAAACGACACAACTCAGCAAAATTGGAATAAAATAATACCCTTTTAGATATTTAGCCATAGTCGCAACTATTGTTGAATTAAGAGTAAATTCTTCCTTTTAAGAGAACGTGTTGTAGCAAAAAAAAATAGAAAATGCTTTATAATTTTAAGCTAAACAACTACAATGCGAATTCAAATTAAATTATTAAATTCAAAACTGATATCAACTCTTTTACTCGTATTCGAAGATAATTACTTTATTTATACCAAAAATGAGTTATTTTGCAACGAGAAGGTATTTCACAAAAATCAGTATGGTCTATTTTTTATTAAGCTGGTATAATAAATCATGTCGTACCGAGTGAACAAATATTTCTACCTGCATGTTGACTTGTTGCTTTAGTCTTTTTCATGCAAAATAAAACCCACTGAAATGTTCTTAAACGCACACACCTGTTAAATACGTTATCACTACTCGAAAATAATGGATATTTATGGTCTTGAAAGGAAAATTCGAAATAAAAGTGTGATCATTGACGTAACAAGAATATAAACATGCTGACGAAACATAATTTTAAAAATATTTTATTTAATAAAAGTGTATAATAGTTATATGCTATTAATGTGAATTATAATTCATCGTCTAAAGATGTGTCACCATTAACTGCAATTATCATTTTTTGTTCTCTATTAATAACATGCTCAACACATTTTTTTCCAGTTATAAACATTCACTGTACTTAGTGCCTCATAAAATAATTTGTCTACATCTTTTATTTTAATTATCGTATTTCTCCCACCAACATACTACTTCACTTGTGCCCTGATTAATTCAATTAGAATAAGTTCGCAGTGATAAGGTGGTAATCGGAGAACAGTTATTCCACTTTTTTCCATGTTGTCGACGACATATTTAGAATATAATGCTTTGTGATAACTAGAAAATATTTTTTTACCATTTTTTCATGAAAAGGTATATTCTTTTGCCTTATCCAGTTTTTTATGTCTTCCTTTCAGCAAGATCCGGTCGGAGCTTTTTCAAGTTTTTGGGAGTGATAACTCGTGTTATCCATAACTATAACTGATCCCCCTGGAATAAGTATTATCATTTGGTGAATTATTCTTTAAATACATTACCTTATGGTAATCGCCAGTACGGTTGGATACAAAAGCTGGAAGTAATCCACCCTCCAAAAAACCATTGTGTTAAAATTAATATTTTTCTTTTTCCTGAAGTTGGTTTTACTCCTTTTGAATAACTATCTAAAAATGCTTGGCGGGGACTAGTGTCATTCTTGTCGACCCAAATTTTATGTAAAATAACGTAAGTTGATCCAAGTCTCATCCAGGTAGAAAATACCAAGTTCTTGTAAACTAAACTAAACCACTTCTGTAGTACAAATAAGATAACCCCCAACACCACTTTCCTATCAGGGTTTTCCAAAATAAGCCCTTAATGAGAAATTTGTCAATACTGGGAATTTCATGTAATTAGTATTAGAGTAGAGAGTAAAGCATAGTAGAGTCTACTAGTCAGGTGAACATCTACTTTTATAGATCCGACTATATTTATTACACATGATCAAAACATAGCAACTTCCTATTACCTCTTTCTTTTATATTAAATAATTTTGTAACTCAATACCGAAAACGTTAGTGTCGTTTAAGAAGTACTTTTAAATATTTAAAAATTTTGAAATCCAAAAACCTTTTATGTGCCAATATTTTTTTTTTTCGTACGCCTATGAACCTTCACTAGAAAAGGACACCGTGACGGTTTTCTTATACCAGCTTATTAAAAAATAGACTCTAGGTGTATATTTAACAAGAACTAACTTAAGAAAGAATTGAATAATCTTTTTTTTTCTAAGTAAATTAAAGTGAATCTACCGATACTATCCTATAGAAAGTACTGTCATATTCCAAAAAGGCGATCAAGTATAGAGTAAACTTTAAAAAAATTAGTAATAAGTTAGTTATTAAAATATAGTTAAGTTGCATTTTCATATTGACGCCAGACTCTGATTTTCAGCGGCAATTTCAGTCACGGTTTCAAAATTCAACATGCACGTCTTTCAGCATAATAGAGTCGCATGTGAGCATCAATGCAGCAATACATATCAAAAATTTATGTATCGGTACGTACCCTATCCTGTATATGAGTTTAATATTAATTATTGAGCATCATCAGTTTAAAATAATCATATGTTAGTGAAGTTATAAACACATTTATTCAGTGTTTTGGTTATTAATAGATAACCTTTCTCTTATTAATCCATTATTGTTGAAAATCATGTGTAGTGAATATGACTATCAAAAATGGATATATGAGTGCCAAAAAATTTATCACGCTCAAACAAATAGGTTTCAACAAAGTAGGATTACAGCCACACTTTTGCTGAATGATTTTGCTATTATAAACAGAAAAAATATATATAAAAAAAGGTTTTGGATTTATCCAATATTTAAATGACCTGCCATCTAGAGCATTTGCCAGTTCATTTCTCGATACTACAATGTCTTGCCTTGCATAAAGCAATATGTAACATCTTGATGAATTTATAATTCATTAAAAACATATTGCAACTGTATTGGAAACCATTATTTTTAAGTGTATCATTTATATCACAATGCAATACAGCTTTTGACTATTTCACTAATGGACATAAGGTTATTATTATTAGTTAGACACACACTACAAAGGTAAACACTTTTCTCTCTCCGGGGTAGTAACAGCGTAGCATTACACAACTCAATAGGAAGTTGCCTCGATTAAAGGTTTTCCACTTATTATCACTTTACGTGAAAATGCACCATTAATTAAATATCGGGTATTGGTAATGTCCTAAAAATCCAGGCTAGAATTTGTTTGATAAACCATATAAAAACATGAATAAATTACGCTTTTGATTGATGTAATGCTTTTTTGTTCAAATAAAGCTTATCAAACCCTTAAGTGGAAACATAATAATAAATTCAAGAACTTATTCACAAAAAAATTGTAGATGTACTTTATACTAGCAATGACACTTTCTTGACTCTTTACTTTGGTGAAAATATTTCTTATCTGTTTTTTTCAACCATTGTAAAACCATTAGATGTAATGGTGGTATTCGTAAAAGTTGAGTATATAAATATTTTTAAAATTTATTCGCATTTTTGTTCAATTTTGACATTAAACATTTAATATCAAGTGATTTTGAAATATTATTATTGGTGTCGTTTTGTCTAAATTGCGTTTTGGTTTGCTTAGATTTTTTTTAACTTCCCGCTAAAAAAAATTAAACTTTTTTTAAAATCGGGAAGTTATTGGTTTCACCCCGTTTTTCGAAAATCGAGTTTTCATCGGATCTCAACGTTTTGAGGTCTTAGGAACCTCCCCTGACTATTTTTACGAGGGTGTCTGTATGTCTGTATGTACGTGTGGATGTGTGTGTGTGTGGATGTATGTAAACCACTTATAACTTTTGAACGGCTTGACCAATCGGAATGAAATAAAAAGCATTCCAAAGAGTTCCATCTAACTTAGATTCCCTGTAAGTTTGAACCGATTCGAGCCGGTAGATTTTGAGAAATTTCAAAATAACCGAAAAAAACAATTGGTAAAAATGATGTTTTTTGGGCATATCTTTTTGGCTATTGCGTCGATGAATTTCATAACCTAATCAGCTTTCAAGCTTAAAAAGCCTCGTCGAATGCCGTTTTGCAAATTAAAATCGGTTAATTCGTTCGTGAGATATCGTTGTCGAAAAATTTCAAAAAAAGTGTTTTTTTTTTCAATAACTTAAAGATTTTTTGACTAACCGAATTTGCACTCTCGGTAACGTTTTTAGGTCTCAAAAAACTGCGTCGAATGCCATCTTGAACATCAAAATCGAATAAGGCGTTAAAAAGTTATGGCTTTTTAAACATTTCAAAAAAAGTCAAAAACGTCAAAATACGTCACGTTACTATAGCTTTGCGGTTAAAACTAGCGGGAAGTTGCAAGGATGGCCTTTAAGGTCAACCTCTTTTCGAATTTTTTATCCAGGAATGAACGCGAAAATGAACTTGATTGCAACTTTATGCTCGCTTATTGCGGTGTTTAAAACTCTAGGGCCCACACATAAACGTGAATAGGAAAATAATCTTATTTGTAAGTATTTAAATAATGTATTTCGAAAAAATTTGCAATAAAAGATAAAGTAAAACAAGTATCCAATCACATGTCTACAAGCAGAAATAATTATTTTGAGCAGACCTGCATCTAGAATCAGGTAATTGACCAGTTGTCTTAATTCTGAAGCAGAAAGAACAAGAATAAAAATTATAAGCTTGTAATATTTAAACTTTTGCAATTATTTTACCGAAGAGATCAAAATACTTGCGGCGAAGAAAAGTTTACCTACAACTAAGAACTCAAACTTTTACTTATGAAGATTACAAAATGGTTCGGAACAGGGTGAACGCAGCAATTCAAGAACTTAAAACAGGGTTCCGGGAGAAATACTTAATGGACATGGAACACGATATGTACGGAGGCCAATGAAAAATATGGAGTGGGCTACGAAACCGCAAAACACCTATCAACGAATATGTACAAACCAAAATAATAACATCAGAAGCGTGGGAAAGATACTTTGAAACCCTCAATAGCAACACACTTAGAAGAGACGATAGGACTGGAACCTGAAAATGATAACACCGAAACAGTGAGGATAAAAATCAAACAATTCAAATAGAAGAAGCTGAAAAATCGAAAAGCACCATGATTGGATAATATCAATAATGAATTGATCAAATATGGAGGTGACGCATAAATGGACGAAATACAAACTTTATTTAACAAAATATACAATACATTCAAGGTGCCAGAAGAATGGAAACAGAGTATAATTATTCCACTTTTTAAAAAATCTGGTGTGGGCACCACACGACCTTCCGAACAGTAGCATGTATAATAACAATTAGTGAAAGAGTGAATCCACAATTTTTATTTCACATATTTCCAGTTTTTGATAAAAGTGTCAATATCTCGAAAACTAATGAAAATATCAAAAAAATGTATTCTTTCAAAAATGTCGGAAATTACATGTTCTTTCCAAAAAGTATAAATATTTTGCCAATAACTATATGAAAACCCAATATTTTCAAAAAATTCCATTTTTTGATAAGAGTAAACGTCCACTTCCGGTAGGCCGATTTTACTCAAATTCTATCAGATTCCTCCGATGGTGATTATAAGTAAGGTTTTATAGTTTTATTCCGATCCGATTAGCCGTTTAGCCGCAAATGTGTTCACAGACACACAGACAGACATTTTTTATTTTTGGGTTTTTTAGGCTCAAGGAACCCTAAAACGCGTATTTCCGCTAAAAACCCGAGATCGAAATTTTTCGCGATTACAATACCTTCCTCTAACAGCGTTGCTGTTCGGAAGGTAAAAAGGAGAATAGATGGATCCACAAAATTATGGAGGTATTAGTTTGTTAAGCGAACTCTTAGAGATATTTACAAAAATTCTAGCCGAAGAAATTCTACAGACTGACATCGGTTTAAGTATACCAAACCTGCCTTTATGTGCTTAAAACAATTAAAATTATTAGAAAAATACATTGGAAATAGTACTTTTGTGAAAGCAAACAACAAACTTTCCAAAAAGATTCAAGTTTCAACAGGAATCAGGCAAGGGGAAGTTTTAGCCCAATAGTATTTAATGTCTTAATGGATAAGATCATCAAAGAAGTTAAATCTGCGGGAAAAGGATATAACATGGGTACGAAAGAATTTAAAATAAAATGCTTTACTGACGACGCGGTGATAATGTGGGAAGATGAGGATAATTTAAAAAGTTTACTTTACAGATTTAAAACAGACGCGAAGAAATTAAACATGGTGATTTCTGTCCAGAAAACGAAGTCTCTTACAATATAAAGAGAACCGAGACAGTCAGCGATCAAAATAAAAGCATAGAACAGATAAATGCCTCTAAATACCTAGCTTTTAATATCACAAGTAATAGAAACCTGAAAGAAGAAGTTCGAACACAACCAATGGCGGCAGCTAGGGTATCAGGATTTAATATGGAGGAATAAATTTATGAGTATCGGAAGCAAGACGCGAATTTACAAGACATGTGTACGACCTATTATGACCTACGCTACAGAAACACGAGCAGAAACAGCCGCTACTAAGGAACTGCTCAGAACAACTGAAATGAAGTAGCTAAGATCAATTGTTGGAAATTGTGGTAAGCAGCGACATCAGATCCCAATGTGACATACAAGATGTTGTAAGATGGTCCAGAACAAGAAGAACAGCAAGGATAGATCATGTCGACAGAATGCCTGACAATCAACTAGCTAAAATCGCAAAAGAAGAGAAACCAACCAACAGCAGACCACCAGGAAGACCTCCGAAATGATGGTACTAAAGCTGTACATCGTTTACAACTTAGGTTACTACTTTAAAAAACAAGATATTGTCTTAAAATACAAAAAAAAGAAGAAGAAGAAGAGCAAGTATTTTAAGAAACTAAGCAGTGTTAATTAGAATAGTCTACAAAGTGTAGATAATTTTTTATTAAATTTATAGATATTGAATTTTCTGTCTAATAGTAAGTACAAAGTTTTGTGCAATTTCTAAAATTAGAGTAATCTCTAAAAAATTCGTTATGTTCTGATCTTGTTAAAATAAAGGAAAATAGCAACATGAATTTTGTATAAATATAAAAAAGCTAATAACCTTAATATAAACCATATGTTTGAACAAAAACTTCAAAAGATACAAGAAAATTAGTTGATTTGTGTAAACATTTCTCGTTTTGTAGACAGCCGACTGAATCAAGAAACAATAATTAAGAGGAAGAAACTTCTCAAAATAAAAAATCTACTTAATATATCCAAATATAAATATTCAAAGTAAATATTTAATCGATTCGATTTTTGTAAATTTAAAACGCTTTGGTCAGATCTATATAAGAAGGTTTAACATATACATCTTATCAAAATGTGTGTACAAGAAAATATTTCACTTTCATGGAGCGTGTAAAAGTAACATCGATAGAATTTTAATTTACCTAAAAGCAAAATAAACTTATAGAAAACAGGGTAAAAAATAGTTTACAAAAAAAACTGGTCTGAATCAAGTATTTCTTATAAATCCTTATAGACTTGACATATTTTTTAATTAAACTGCAGCAATATCATACACAAGCAGTAGGATAAGAAGAACGAAATGAATTTCAATTTTAAAATTATTTATTGTTAACGTATAATTTGCGGCGATTAAAAATATTTTAATCCCTCATATTCTGCTGTTATTTAAATTGTTTATAACAACTGTAAACAAAAAATATCCTGTGAGAAGTTGTTACTCACCCAAGCAGAAAACCACAGAAAACCTTGGCCCACTTTGTATACAATTTAATCTCATTTTTTGATACTAAGTATATTTTTATTATCTTAGGCATTATGGTCAATCTTCTTGGTAGTCATTGAGCTCCTCTAGAAGATTTGCTGGTTGTAGAACCCTCACCTGTAGCTTCCCCACACTCTTTCTTTTTACAGTGTACATTCTTTCATATGTTCTCTTAGGTTCAGTTACTATTACTGTCCTTTCTTTTGGAGCGTAGTGTTTGTGTTGTTGTTTACTTGGGGAACGAGTTCCAGTAATAAAAAGTCTGACATCTTCTAAGAATTCATCGCTATGTAATGGAACAGAAGGGAAGAGCCTTATATAATCAAAATTGGTTAAAATCAATTTTAGGTGTAGAGATATGTGGTTGGGCTACATCTTCTCATAATACGTTTACATAACAAACCAAAACGCTTCTCCACTTATCGTTGAGGGTGTGTTAGATTTTTAATTGCAGTTTAATGTGCGCATGAAACGCGCTTATCTATAGCTCTGAAAGTGATAGGTTAAAGTCCAAAAGAGATTAATTTGGTCTACCTACCTACACATAGGAAAGGTGTCGAGAAATATTTTTTTGGGTATACAGCTTCATAGCTGCAGAAAATTAGATATGTGCTCTAGTGTATTATGGCTAAGAGCAGTAATCTAACCAAGTGGAAGATGAGATAAACAATAGAAAACGAGCAAAAAATAAATTAACAATTAGCAATAAATAATAAATTAATATACATGGCGACATGTTAGACTTACACTAGAAAATATGTCAAGAGTCAAGGTGTACGGAGACGCCTCAACGATATTCTTTCATTATTATATTATTATTATTATTATTGACAATTTGACTAAATAGGCAATTTGATTGCATCGTGTAGAGTCAAATTGGTCAATTCAAGGGATTGGATAGTCGAAACCGCATAATTTGATTGACTCCAAACAAATCGGCTGGTGTGGATGCTGATCAGACAATTTTGAGCTTAGTCTGCATTCAGAACTGGAACAGTGAGGTGCAACGTGCTTTAGTTTTAGGACATACCGTGTTTCAAAATGACTAAAGAAAATACATACATTGATTCGTACCGAAAGGGAAGTTATGGAAGATATTCTCGATTCTCGGATAGGAAGGAGGTTGATGAGATAACAGCTGACATTCAACTTTCGAAAAACCACATACCCGATTTTATAGAATTCTTTTTGTACATTGAGAGAAATGAAGGCTAAAGAAGGCCCAGGAGTGGTGGGAAAAATCACCGGCCAAACGACAAGCCAAAGGGACACTCGGCGAAGTTTACTGCGGAGCTGCTATCACAAAGGCGAAACGATGTCAGAATGATTGTCAGTGTCTTGACAGGACATTGTAGGCTCAGAAAACACATAATTCAGCTGAACTTAGCAGATAAAGACGTCTGATGGTACTGCCAAGAGGAGGAGGAAACCGCATTTCATGTCCTATGCCAATGTGAAGGCCTTGCAAGGATCCAGTATCTAGTACTGGGAGAGGAGAAACCGACTGCATCAAGGTATGCGGAGAGGCCACTGTCAATGCTATTAAGTCTCATTAAGAGAGCAGGGCTGGACAAGGTGCTCGAATCCTATTCTAGAGATAATGGGTGTTCATAATAGATCTGCAAAGGTCGCAGTGATACAGGCTAATAGCCAACCCAATAAACATCTAATCTAATCATCTAATGTCATAACTTTGGCTTTGGTAAGTGCTATAGCTCCGTAAGTTTGCAACTTGATTATGGAATTTAGAGATAACCTGTTAAAACTGAGATATGGAGTATGTTAATGTGAATGTTTTTGAATTCTGTTTTTGAGCAGTATAATCAAGTGCAAGAAGCCCAAAGCTCATAATTTGTTTCGAAAATAAATTGCTTGTTTTTATTGTAGAATTACAAAATGAAATGAATTGTTAATAAACAATATCCCGCCATTATTGATGACAACAATTTTAAAACCTTAAAGCTTCTCATTCTTATTAGAATCACCCAAATTTACCAGAATCTCTTGTTAACAGTAATATATTCTTTTCTTCCCAATAAAAAATATTTACTCATCCAATTTTTATTTCGATTTTTATTTCAAACATGAGTTATAACATAGCTGATGTATTTCAAAATAAACAATAGCTACCTATATTTTACCTCTGCAGCTATTTTCAATACAGTACATAGTTTATTGCGTTCATGACGCAAAAAGTTAAAATTACGTAAAATAGTTTAAAGCGATGGTGTGTTTAGCCGCAACAATTTATTAATCGTATTATGGCATTTACACGGCAGGGGTAATAAAACTTCTTTTAATTACTTATTAAACCGTATTCATGCTGTACATTTAGCGCAATCATTACAAGGTATATTTACTTATAAAACCTCTAAACACAATTTTACCTTTTGATTTAGAAAATGCTGTTTTTGTTGAAATCTTTATAAAACAATTCACAAAAGAAATTAAATAATAAATAATCATAAAACTGTATGAAAAATATTGTTAACGAGACTATATTCATGAGCCTAATTCTTGCTGAATTTGGTGTAATTATTGTTGTTTTGGTATAAATATAAATAAAGTTAAATAACATCCAATTACATATTCAAGTCATAAAATTCATTCACTTCTGCCTCTCGAACAAAATAATCCGTATCAAAGTAAGAAAAGCAATTTTAGAACCCTTTACACCCCTTTCAAAAGTTCCACAATGATCTTAGTCTCTATCAGCTTCTCACTATGGGGAAAAGAGCTCGTCTCTTTAGATTAGACCATGTGACCTACTTGGGCGTGCGATTCACTACAACACTCAGATGAGACGCCGATGTTGAACTTTCTATCAATAAAATGAGAAGGCGAGCTCTGGGTGGTAGACTAGGAAGATGCCACTTAAAAACCCTATTTATACTTACGAAACTTTTATTCAACCTCTTGTCAACTATGTGGTGGTGCTATACTCTTCCCTTCTTCAAAAACTTCTCCATTCACTTGCCACAGAGATAGCCAGTATCTGTAAAGTAAAATAGCTACACCACTTTTTCCCAAACCGCCTTGTCTACCATACAAAAATACTTTACTTCTTTGTAGATTTTAGATGCTACACTAACGATAGGTTACTCGAACTCTACAGGGTACCAACATTATAAATCGTATTTTTGACTATAATACAGTTAAATAACAGTGCTTCAGACTTGTTGTAATCTTTTAGTGCTTCTAATATTAAATAGTGTTTATATTGTACTAGTTGGGACTTTGTGATAAGGAATGGTCTGTCCAAACTGCACAACCGCAATTGGCAGTCTACCATCTACGATGTGTGATGGATGTAGGAACCCCGTACATTTAAAGTGTATCGGAATGTCGTCCGCTGACGATGTTCGTGTTACTCGAGCAAAATCTAAAAGCGTAAAAATACTATGTGCTGGTTGCACTAAAAATGTTTCTTTACTAGAAGAAATTAAAACACTCATATCTGGTTTAAAAAATGAATTTAATGCAAAATTTAATGATCTTAACTCAAAATTCCAAAATATTACCAACCAATTATCAATTATTCCAAATCCAGCTAAGAATTTTGAAGAGATTGTTGTGGAATCAACTGAAAGAATGATTCGCGCAAATAATATTATTCTGATGTCTGTACCAGAAATAAATGGAAATGTAGAAGAGCGAATTGCTCATGATAACACGGTGGTGGATGATATTTTAAAAACCGTCCAGGGAAATGCCAAACCTACACCCCTAAAAATATCGCGATTTGGTAAAATAATTCCAAATAAACCTAGACCTTTAAAAGTTACATTCTACAGTCCAATATTCGCGAAAAATATTTTGAAGCACAAAAATAATTTGGCCAGGACCCAATATAAAAACGTTTTGATAAAAGATGATAAAACACCCAACCAGTTAGAATATTTAACTAATCTCAGGAATGAACTTAAACAAAGAACAGACAATGGTGAAACTGGGCTTACAATAAAATATGTCAAAGGCATCCCTACTATTATAGAGATTCCAGCAAAAAACTCCTACGCAACTTCTTTAACTGGTCCATCTACTATACCAACATAGCTACTCTAATGACGAAGTTTGATGAATTTCTTGCCCTTATAAATAACAATAAACCCGCTTGTTTTATGGTAACTGAATCTTGGTTAAACTCTAATATAACTGACAGTCTAATTTCCATTCCCGGCTACTCTATTTTTCGTAATGATAGACCTAACAGAATTGGTTGAGGAGTCTGTGTTTTCCTTTCAAATTTAATCTATCAAAATTTTATTGTAACCCCTTTTAATATTAATACTCCTAACTCTGAAAACCTATGCTTAAATCTAAAAAACGCAGTTTTAGAAATAACATTTTGTTGTATTTATCGCCCTGGTGATACTTCATTAGATGATAATAATGCTATATTTGATTCTCTCACTCATCTTTGCACTAAATACAAAGACCTTATCATTATAGGAGACTTTAATTTCTGCGATATAGACTGGACTAGTTTTAATGCTTGTACTCCCAGTTCCCGTTTGTTTATAGATTTTTTAAATAATTCTCATCTGACTCAATTAATTTCTTCTCCAACTCGATTTCGAACTGGACAGAGACCATCTTTATTAGATCTTCTTATTACTTCCGATCCTGATTTGGTTTCAAATGTTGAACACTTACCTCCTATAGGAAAGTCGGACCACGTAGTACTTAAATTTGAACTTCAAGTAGTATATGAAACAAAAACGCATAAGGAGAGAAAATATCGGCAAATAATAAACTATGCTGAACTTAACAATGATTTAAATCAAATAAACTGGATTGAAACGTTTGCTGATAAATCTATTCAAGAAAACTGGTTAACATTTAATAATATGATAACATGATTATTAGCGATGAATAGCCGCACTATCTCGATTACTACATTTCCTTTAAAGCCCTGGATAAGTAATGAAAACGCAAAAAGGTATTATGGCAAAGATATTTACGATCCAGATCAGAAGCAGATTATACAGCTCATAGAAGATTTTCAAATCACGTTAATTTAACAATTAAAAATGCTAAAAAAACCTACGAAAGTAATATAATCAACAGCGATAACCCTAAACGCTTCTTCAAATACATTAGAACACATATAACGAGCAAAGTTCAAAGCCCACAGATTCGAACAGATGACAATACGATTACGCAAGATGACCTTAAGGTTGCAGATACCTTCGCTAACACTTTTTATGAAAGTTTCACCACTGAACCTGTAGGAGAACTCCCAATTGTTGATTTAAGTCCAAGAACCACCTTGTCCTTTACAGACGTGCAATTCACTGAAGAGTTTGTGTTAAAAAAATTAAATTCTCTTGATACTCCTAAATCTCCTGGACTGGACAATATCCCGGCTTTTTTTCTAAAAAAATGTGCCACATCTGTTGCAAAACCTCTTTGTATTCTTATGCAACAATCATTTGGAACAGGTATTTTACCCGATATTTGGAAAACAGCTGCTGTCAAACCTATTTTCAAAAAAGGAGATAAATTTGATCCAAAAAACTATCGACCTATTAGTCTTACTCCTATTATAGTAAAAATTATGGAATCAATAATAGCCGATGTCTTGTCTGAATTTCTAAAGGAAAATCATT
This sequence comes from Altica lythri, assembly GCA_964028335.1. Classification (NCBI taxonomy): domain Eukaryota; kingdom Metazoa; phylum Arthropoda; class Insecta; order Coleoptera; family Chrysomelidae; genus Altica; species Altica lythri. The sequence goes on along the minus strand of OZ034806.1, from coordinate 41,161,893 downwards.
TGATACCTCAGGAACAACATGGTTTCTCAAAAGGAAAATCTTTAGTCACTAATCTTCTTTGTTGTGTATCAGACTGGACTGAAGCTTTAGACAGAGGAAAACCAGTAGATGTGGTGTATTTGGATTTCAGCAAAGCATTTGATAAGGTACCAAAAAGTCGTCTGCTTCTTAAACTTGAACACTTGGGTATTAGGGGTGCTCTACTTTTATGGATCAGTGCATTTCTCAGTGACCGTACATTTCACGTAAAGATTAATAACTCTTTAAGTGTACAAAAAGAAGTTTTAAGTGGTGTACCGCAGGGATCCGTGCTCGGACCAATTCTTTTTAATATATATACTTCGGACATCCGATCAGCGGTTAAAATGGACCTCTCCATGTATGCAGACGACACTAAAATTTATGGTGAAGTGGACTATCATAATGACATTCAAACCGATCTTGATCGCATTTTTTCGTGGAGTGTAAAATGGATGTTACCCCTGAACACTTCTAAGTGTATCGTTCTCCATCTAGGTAAAAATAATCCTAGGACTGATTATATTCTTAATGATGAGTTGCTCCATCATACAAACAGGCATTCAGATCTCGGAGTTGTCATTAATTCGGATCTTTCGTGGTCTGAACAAACCTTACAACAAGTAAATAAAGCTAATAAAATTAGCTACGTACTCTCCAAGGTATTCTCGCAGTGTGATATCCGAACGTGTGCGATACTGTTTAAGAGTTATGTGCGACCTATCCTCGAGTTTGCAAATCCAGTATGGTCACCGCATCTGGTTCGTGACATTAATTTGCTCGAAAATGTGCAACGAAAGTTCACACGATTACCTTTTAATTTCCGTCAACGCCCGTCCTACGAAGAACGTCTTCACATGATGCATCTGATACCTTTAACACAACGTAGGCAACGAGGTGACTTGATCCAGACTTTCAAGGCCCTGAATAGTATTGACTCTCCTGTGCGTCATATTTTTAAACGGAATGATGATGCACGCTTAAGAGGACATTACCTTAAACTCCGTAGGGAAAATTTCAGGACTACTTGCCGCCAGTATTTTCTTCCTAATCGTGTGTTTTACGAACGGAACACTTTGACTGATGAAATTGTTTCTGCTACTAATGTAGATCGTTTTAAAATTTTGTTAGATAGTATTTAGTAAACTATTTGCTAGTAATAACTTTGTTATCTTGTATGTAAAGAGTTTTATAGGAACTTAGTTCCTCAACTCTTATATTGTATTATAATAATAATAATAATAATAATAACCTCAAGAATTCCGAAGAATAAGATCCCCCGTTTCCTTTTTAAGACTCCTTTAAAACGTAGATAGGGACCTTCCTACAGAACTCAATGAACTTTTTGACGAGACCCTCTCCTCTCACCTGCATAACGTGGGATTACACAGCCACACACACTTACACAACACCAAAATATTTTAAATCGATTTGGGCACGTTTCAGTCTTCCGGAAACTTTAAAATAAAACTAGGAAAACCAGGAAGCGAATACAGAATGGCACCGAGCGACTGATACTGACTCCATTCCAAACTACATCATCCATCCCTGAAAAGAATACCAAGGGTGTCTTGTGGGTAGAACAAAAATCTTAGTAAACCTACAAGTGAAAAATGTTTGTTAAGGTGGTATAAAAGCCAAACGTATTTGTTGATTAAGGTTTATACAAGTATTAGCAATTTGTGTTAAGATTTTTTTTAAATGAGAATGGATATATTTTAAGGTTAATTAAAGAAATTGAATTTTTAAACATAAAAAATTTAATGGGGTTGGCACAAAAATCTTAATATAGGAATGAAAATAAGTTCTGAGTGTAGTACCTACCAAATACTCTTGTCCAAAATTAACGCACTACTCGGAAAAAAATTAATGCTTTGTAAGATTTGACGTTCGATTTTATTAAGTGATCCGTTTCAAGATTAAAGCTAATCCACCCCAATATCTTTAGGCTAAAAATCGACTATGCCACGAAGGACGAAGTATACATAATGTGGCCAATTTGCTAGATGTTAGTTTAAAATCTTAAAATTATCAGTATAACTGTCAGAAAAATACAAAAGAACGCAGGATTGACTAGTAGAAAACATGCATTGTATTACTTCAAGTAAAAAATCGCATTTATATCAGAATGGGCTAAAAATCTTTAAATGTTGGAGACATAATGTGACGAAGACCCGGAGAAAGAATATTTGCTTGCAATATATCTCCAAGAGTCGAAAATGTTTAAATTAGCTTTGACGCTTAGACATAGCAGCATTTTATCTGTAAAACATTATTCAGGACCATCTTTTGTGCTTTTTATAGGAAACCATTTTCATTTAAGATAATGCGCGATCGCATATCGTAAGAGTGATGCTAGAACATTTTGTCGATTTTTGCAACATCACGTCTATTTGCAGTTTTCTTTAAACAGTGGCTTCTACGCCTAGATGACAAAGTACAGCGTAAGGATGACCTAGAGTTAACAATGATAATGAAAGTTTATTTTTATTATTATTAAGGATGTCCTCGTAGGTATAGACCTAAATACAAATGTACCGAGATCATCTATTGGGGCAGAAGAGGTAATTTATTAATTTGGGATTTAAAGTCCTGCAAGTTAGGATGGGTGGGGAAGACGTGGGGAGGTAAGGAGTTCCACAATCTGGAGACCCTGGGGATAAAGGAACGATCGAATCGATCCGTTCTCGATGTCGGGCACTGAACAGTATAAGGGGGCATGGAGTTGGCACGTCGCGTTGCTCTGGCTGGTCTGGCAAGTGGAGGCATTATAGAGCGAAATTCTTCTGAGCAAAATCCGTTTATGTATCGGTAAAACAAGGAAAGATTAGCCACTGCTCTTCGGTGGGATAATGGAGCTAGGTTTTTGGTGATACTGGTGTCGTTTATTAGTCGAACTGCCCTTCTCTGTATTGCATTAAGAACTCCGAGCCTTGACGGAGCCGCCGATCCCCATACATGCGAGCAGTATTCAAGATTAGGCCGTATTTGGGCTTTGTAAAGAATAGCTAAGTTGTATGGAGAAAAATATTTCCGTGCTCTAAACAGAAAGCCTAATTTCTTTCCTGCTGCAGTTGCTATGGATGCAATATGTTCGTTCCAAAGTCTTGGGAGATCGTGATACCAACCAGCGTAATTGAGTCGCCCGCTACCAGTGTCTGATCGTTGATTGTAATGGATGAGTCGCATGTTTGCCTCTTGTTGGATAGGCAACACGTCTTTGTCTTGGAAGCGTTGATATTAACAAGATTCTCTCTTCCCCACTCGTCTACAATTCTCAAATCTTGATTGAGAGAAGCCGTTGTGGATCTTCTGTCCTCTTCCAGAATATCTAGAGGTATGGGACGGTTGTGCGCTTTGCTACAGTGTAGGTTGCTATCATCTGCAAAACCATGTATCGGGTTATTAGTGGCTTCTAGTAGATCATTAATGTGTAGTAAGAATAGAGTAGGAGCTAGAGCCGATCCTTGGGGAACTCCAGCGTTGACCTTGTAGAGGTTGGAAGAATGTTCATCTACAGCAACTTGGATGTGCTTGTTGGAGAGAAAGTTGGATATCTATCTGCAAAGGTTTTGCGAGAGTCCGTATGAAGGCAGTTTGTTCAAAAAAACTGCATGCCACACTTATAGACGAAGAGAACCCAGGCTCAATTGAAATTGATTAAAGATAGTTTTTCTTATAAAATTTTCTCTTTTATCGATCAAAATGAAGTTACAAGAGGGAAAAAATACAAACAAATGTCCGCACTGGCTTTTAAAATAGTGTATCACAGGTTCCTGGTGTCAAAAACATTACTACGAGAAAAAAAGTGCCGTTAGATATTTGAATTTGAGTGATGAGATATTGATAAAGTTAATCCAATATCTATATAAAGAGTTAAACAAAATGTTATAGAATCTACAGAATTTACAGTTCAACGCAATGCATTCATTTCCCTTCGTTATATAGCAGGAACAATAAAAGACAATCAACGAAATACCAGCTATTTATTTAGAACGAATGGTTTATGCTTCGAGAAAAGTATTTTAGATTTTTTGCTTGAAATCTAAGATTCGACGATAAAATCCGCGTTACAGTCGACTGAAATATAGCAAATTGGCTGCTATCTGAGAATTCCTTAGTAGTTTTGCTAATAAATTATCAAAATGTAATTCTATGTCCTTTTTTACATCTATAGATAAAATGCATTAATGTTTGCGTGGATTGTTACAAAGAAATAATAGAAAGACATAAAATAGAAGAAGATAGTTACGTTACCAAGATAGTAACCAATAATGATCATACTAAAAAACGATAAAGACTTTACATTTCATTTAAAAATTCTGTTTATATAAAAAAGTATGAAGGAAATTCTGTAGTCGGTGTTTTTCCTATTTTGTATCCTTCATTTTCGTTACGTTTACTTTCGTGTTTAAAACGTCAATGCGGTTTAAATATAACAAAGTGTATTAAATTCCGATTCTTTAGCTAATAAATTTCCGTGAACCATACCTTATACGATTCCTTGCTTTATGAAGGTCTGAATATAGTTTAGTTTGCATTCATGACACAATTAATATACATTAGAACCTAATCAGGCCAATCTGAAAGTTAGTTAGCACAGGAAGGGTCATCAAATTGAATACAGGCACAGCGCCAACTTTCATTACGACAATAATGTTTCTATCCTCACATGTCTGCTATATTTTGCATATCAAGATCATTACAAGCATTTTAAATAATTAAATTTGGGACCCAAACATATTATAAAGAAAAATAAACTTTGTTACTTACAAAAAGAACAGATAAACAAAACAGAACAGTTAAAGACTGGGCGATGAAACCGTAATAATTTAGTCTTTTGATAGCAACAATGGAAGGTTACATTTTTAAATACATCAGTTTTAAACAAAATAATTGTTGTCTACGACTGTTCTACAAAACGTTCATTATACAGGTGCTTCCTTAGGAATAATAGTATCTATTATTCACTAGTGAGTAATGGTTCATTATTCACTGTATTTTGGGTTATATAAATTATAAATTACCTAAAATTTAAAACAATTCCCAATTTAATTCTATTAATTCTAATAAAAAGAATTTTATTTGTTTAAATAAATCTTACTAAAAGAAGAATTAGGTATGTCATCAAACTTTGTTAAAAACTTTACTATTCTTTTGTGAAAAAATTACTCATTTGTATTTAAAATTGAACACAAAACTTATAGAAGAATAACTGAAATTAGTCAAAATTTATATTTACCTTTGGCAGTACCAACGCATATAGATACTTATATGTCAATAGTTTAGGCGGGATATGTTTTGGATTGGACATTTTCCATAGGGAGCTATTTTTTGCAGGAATCCCTTCGGGATGTGACCAATAATCACGATATGCGCCAGTCGCAAACCCTGTGCTAAATTTTTTATTTAGCAAAATCTGAAGGAAAAAAATAAAATTTCCCATTTTCTTGCTCCTGGTTTCGTGTATAGGTAATTCGGAAAATATTACTTCAAGAGAAAAAATTATAACAAGTTAAAAGATTCGTTATTTAATTTTACACAATATCTCATAAGTTAGAAATTAAAAATTTATTGGTTATTGTTGGAAAAATAGCAATAATTGGAAAAACAGTATAAAAAAATGATGTTTATCCTTTAACTAGCGGCCACCCGCGACTTCATTCGCGTGGACTTTAGTTTTTTGCCCCAAATTTCATACAAATTTGCAACCCCTATTTTAAATCCTTAGGGGTGTAATTTAAAAAAGTCATTTCTTAGTACACCACTACGTAATAAAACAAATTTATTCTTCAATTTTCAAGACTCTACGCGTCTATCGACAGTGTCATGCGGCCAGCAGCAGCGTGCTACCGCCTCACCGCTCCACACGCCCCGCACATTAATGCGCGAGTGGTATTAGACTATAATTATATTAAAACTAAAAAAAAATATATATTTTGGTTGGAAAAATACTGTAAAGGGTAATTTTGTTCAAAAATATGTGTCTGTGTTAAATAACTTATTTATTTGGATAAGGATTAAGAAGAAAGTTAAGAAGTATTATTATTAATTAGGTATAGTTTTTGTAGCTTTACTTTTTTGCGCTAAAACTTGTCACGGGTTAAGTTTGCGTTAGCAACAGATCTTAATTTGTAAACGAAATCGTTGGCCTACCTTGTAGTATTGCAGAGTTTATCGAGGCAAAACCGGTTGATATAGGTTGTTATTAGTAGGACGCCAACTGTTGTTGTTATTTCGGCCATAAAATTTTATTTAGTTGTCGTTAACGATGGGTTTTGGTAAATAAGTTTATTATTATAATTGTGTGTAGTTCGAAATCTCTGACAGTGGGACATCTGAACGACTCCCTAGTCGATAACTTGTATAATGCAGTTTTCTAGCCAACGTTCGGTCATATTTTTAACTTTATTATTGGTAACAAAAATACATAGGGAAACTAAGTAATTTTGGATTATTTATTGTTAGTTTATTAAAATAATAGGAATAAATGTATCAGATAACCTCTGTCTGTTCATAAGTGGTTGGCTGAATTAACCATGGTTATTGTCAGTATCGTAGTAGAGGCCATCATGTTTCTGACTGAAGTGTGTCAAATCTAAGTGAATTTGGATAATCGTACCCTCTTTCTTTTGTCTCCTGTCTCTCGTAGTGAACGCGTGTTAATTAGAAAATTTTTGGGAACTTAATTGCATCCCTGTACATCGGGGGCAACGTAGGTTGGATTTGCGTAATTAAGTTTCATCTGTCTCCATCGAAAACTGTGTAGAAGGTATTTTGCTGGATTTTGGTGAATTTGGTGGAGATTTCGGCTTGTCCGGATTTTTATTGAGATTTTCTATTGGTAAGTAAGACATTCTTCTTTATCCATGTGATTATTTGATCTTTATGTTCCTTTTGTCCCTTATGAAACAGACAGTAGCGGGGTCTGGTATTTTTGAAACCTTTCTTTTTGGATAACCATCGTGGTTGGAGCTTGTTCGACATTGCATTTAGCAGCGAGGACATTGTTTTCTTTTGTCCTAAACTTACCCAACTATCAACTGGGATATCGTCTCACGAAAAAAGAACCCTATTTTGTTTTAAATAGGTAAGTTATATAATTACGTTTTAATAATTTAATGACGCCATATAATCAATTTTTGGTTAAAATTCCTATTTTATATGAATATTTCTTTTGTATCGTCCACAGGGTTTTATTTTGTTTAACTAGACTCCTTTTTACTATTACTAATTAATTTTATGTGAATTTTGATTTAAAGTTATTGTTATAATTTTGTAGTGACTAGCCAGTCAAAATTAAGTTTGTTAAGCACATTTTAATTATTAGTTTTGATCATTAATTGTAGATTCAGAAAAATCATCTTCTAAATGCTGTAATACTCATTTAAATTCACTTCTATTTTCATTGTTATACTAATATCAGTCAATGTGTTTAAATTGTATTAAAGTCAGTAAAGTAGAGTAATGTTATTGTATTAAATTAATTCAAGGAGTCATTCAAATCTTTTTAACCTAATGTTAATGCTTAATTACGATTTTAGGGTTTTTAGTTACCGGCTACATTTTTAGTTACGGGCATAAGTCTTGGATATAGGCTTCTTTTGTAAGTAGGCCTGATACTTGGTTCGAGCATACGTTTTGTGTTTGGTGTAGCCTTTTGGTTTTGGATAAGGCTTGATTTTGGAACCGACCCAAGTATAAGACCAGCCGAGGACTGCGAAAATTTATCAATTAAACAGATAAGCTATATTAGTCTTAAGTCGTAACTAGTTAGTTAAGAGTTAGTTTTCTTATACCTTTTTTTTTCATATTGCGTGTGATCACACATATTAAAATTCTCTTTTAATATTATTCATTTATTAATTCTTTGTTATATATAAATATTGTTAGCGTTGTCAAGCGCGAGACTTGACAGTTGTGAAAATTTAAAAAAATTGTTCATTAAAGAAGAGTCTAGTTGACATTTTGGTTTTATTTAGCTCGCTTATCGTTATTTTTAGTTGTTGTGAAATTTAATTGGAACCGTTAAATATTCTAAATTTACTTGATTATCTCCAGTGGGTGAAGTAGTGCCTGGAACATCAGGGGTTTCCGATTTTAACCGTCTAAATCGGTGGCGCGACTCACTAGTATTTGTTACTTACCTCTACGGCTGAGCTGGGCACTAATTTGCCAGTAGAGAGACCACTACCGAACTCAGCTGGAGTTGTATTGCTTTAGTTAAATTCCCTTATTTTTCTAAATTTGATTTTTGTTTTTAAATTCATTAAAATACGTGGCAAATTTTTGGCGCCCAACGTGGGGCTGATTTTGTTAATTGGGGCCGATTTTGTTGATTGGGGCCATTTTGTTAATTGGGGCCGGTTTTGTTAATTGGGGCCGTTTTGTTAATTGGGGCCATGTTGTTTATTGGGGCTAATTTTTGTAATTGTGCCAATTTTGTATTTTGGGTGGATTTAAATTCCGGTAGTTGTAATTTTTGTAATCGCGTTTATATAAGTGAGCTAGGTAATAACTGTATTTTTAATATTTATAATCTGGCGATATTAACTTTTGATCACACCAATCGCGGAATAACTTTTATATTGAGTATGGATTGTAATACTTTTGGTAAGTTTATTTAACATTTTCCATCGTTGCTAATTGTAACTGAACCACAAGTTGTGGCCTATTTGTTGAAAGGTTCGTAGTTGTCACTTATACGTTTGTTGTTGAATTCGTTACGTTGTGTGCGTTATGATGGATTTTGTTTGTTGTGATTTATTGTATCTTTTAGGTTATCGTAATTTACCGTATATCAACTGTGATATTTTATATAGTTATCTTTGTTGGGATATAACTCACACGTTGCGAGTTCAGAACCTGTTTGTCTTTGAAGTTTGTTGTACGTTCTTTTACACTTTTATTGTTGTATCTTTTTGATGTTTGTTTTTTTTTAACGCCTTGTGGCTGGAGGCGTAAGAATTTCACCACCCGAGGATACTCCAGGCGGGGTGGGTAAGAGTCCCCCAACCTAACCACTTTCTGGATCCAAATTTCGTTCTACCTTTAGTGAAACTTATCTTTACCTTATCTTATTTAGTAACATCGTTTTCCTGCTCCGTTGGCTTTGAATTACCCTCATGGTTTGGGCCTTTTTTTTTGGCCGTGGTGCTATTTCACGTTTTGTGTGGATTTCGAGGCCAAACCTTTGTTTTCCGATCGGGCCATTGGTTGTTGAGTGTCCGGTGGAAAAACCATTTGTTGGGATTTGTAGAGGAATTTTTCGGAGTTAATTTAGTAGGAACTTAGGTATTGTTAACTATAGGTATCTTTCGTTGCTTGGATTCAGACCCTTGTTCAGCATAACCATCGTTGACCCTTTCGGCCTTGTGGCTGGAGGCCTTAGAATTTCACCACCCGAGGATACTCCAGGCGGAGCGGGTAAAAGTCCCCTAACCTTAACACTTCTGGGTTCAAGTTTCGTTATACCTTGGGTTGTTTTACTGTTATTCCATCTTACCTATCGTCACTTGAATCCAACCTTTTCAACAATTCCATCGTTGATTTCTTGTTTCGGCCTTGTGGCTGGAGGCCTTAGAATTTCACCACCCGAGGATACTCCAGGCGGAGCGGGTAAAAGTCCCCTAACCTTAACACTTCTGGGTTCAAGTTTCGTAATACCTTGGGTTGTTTTACTGTTATTCCATCTTACCTATCGTCACTTGAATCCAACCTTTTCAACAATTCCATCGTTGATTTCTTGTTTCGGCCTTGTGGCTGGAGGCCTTAGAATTTCACCACCCGAGGATACTCCAGGCGGAGCGGGTAAAAGTCCCCTAACCTCAACACTTTTTGGATTCAAGTTCGTTACTTTGGGTTGTTTTATTGTAATCCCATCTTACCCGTCGTCACTTGAATCCAACCCTTTCAGCAAGTCCATCGTTGATTTCTACCTAACCTTAACACTTTCTGGATCCAAATTTCGTTCTGCCTTAGTAAACTTATCTTTACCATTATCTATATTTAGTTACATCGTTTTCCTGCTTGTTTGGCTTTAGAATGACCTTATGGTTTTGGCTTTATTTGTAGTGGTTCTACGGCACGTTTTGTGTGGATTTCGAGGCCAAACCTTTTATTTTCCGACCGGGCCATTGGTTGTTGAGTGCCCGGTGGAAAAACCATTTGTTGGGATTTATTGAGGGAATTTTCAGTCTGTTTGGCAGGAACTTAGGTTTTGTAAACTTATGGTATCTTTCGTTATTTGGATTCAAACCTTGTCAACACGACCATCGTTGACCCTTTTGTGCCTTGTGGCTGGAGGCCTTAGAATTTCACCACCCGAGGATACTCCAGGCGGAGCGGGTAAGAGTCCCCTAACCTTAACACTACAGGATTCGGAATTTCTGTTATCTGTTTTCCATCGTATCTTATTTCTAGTCTCCGAATCCATATTATCTTACGTTACTTCCATCAGTAATTGTATTGTGTGCTTCCATCAGCATTTCTAGTATGCTACCGTCTCTTTCCTCCTCCCAAGTTTTTTTTTGTGTTATTGATCACTGTGTTACCCTATTTGTGTCTGGAGCGAGGATTAGGCATACCGTACCTGAATTTGGTACCTTACGAGTTATAGTTTAGGGGTAATGATGTTGTTGGGTTTGTGTCGTGGATATTAGTCCAGTTTAGTTTGGATGATAGTCTTGGTTAGTTTTAGTGTCCTTTTTGCGGTTTTGGTACTAGGAGTACGTTAGGACGGTTTATTTTGTTAGTCCCTAGGTTACTAGGAATTATGTTAGTTGGGGGGGTTTCTTTTTTTCTGTGGTTATTAGTCTGGGGTGAACTTTATCACTCTGGGTCCCTTCAGGTCCCGGGCTTCGGCCCGAAATGTCCCTCCGTGTTTTCTTTGCTTTATGGCCTTAGGCTCCGGTGGGTGCTGGGGCTGCACGGGGTGTCGCCTTAAGTGGAACCGCATTGGTTACGCTCCGTCAGTGGGAGGTGGATTGCTCGCCGGCAGGGACCCGAGGGAAAACTGTCACTATGCGGGGGTTCACTACTGCTGTCAGAGTCAGATGACCTTGCGGGGCCTCCCGTGGAAGTCTCAGCAGTACCGGAATCTTTGATACCTATTAACTTGTCCCCTTTGTTATTCACCGGCGGAGGTCCAGAAGTGGGTGTGGATTGTGTTCGTTGGCTGCTGGGTGAGAGGGCTTTGTACACTGTATGGTGTGAGGTCCAGGGGTGTGTAACCATGACGCGTTTAACATCCTTCGCGAGGTCGCCCCTGGAAGTGTGCATTGCTTCCGCTTACCTAAGTGGACTTCGAATGCGGTCCAACGAAATGGAAGGACCAATGTCGTTTTAGTTTGGTGCAGCTTTATTGCACTGGGTGCATTTGTTCCCGAGTATTACTCAAAATTTTTGTTTTTTTTTCTCTTTCTTTCTTCTTTGGGTTTTGTGGTGAAATTAGTTCGTATTTTCTTACGAAATGGTATATGGCGTTTTATTGGCTTGGCTGCTACAGCAATTTGTCGTTAGCTATGGTATGAATTTGTTGTCCCTTTCATTGTGACTGTTGGCTCATTTAGCACTATTGCGTTATCGTCGAAAATCTTCGGTAGATTTTCTCCTTTCTTAGGGGAGGGGATGTTGTCACGGGTTAAGTTTGCGTTAGCAACAGATCTTAATTTGTAAACGAAATCGTTGGCCTACCTTGTAGTATTGCAGAGTTTATCGAGGCAAAACCGGTTGATATAGGTTGTTATTAGTAGGACGCCAACTGTTGTTGTTATTTCGGCCATAAAATTTTATTTAGTTGTCGTTAACGATGGGTTTTGGTAAATAAGTTTATTATTATAATTGTGTGTAGTTCGAAATCTCTGACAGTGGGACATCTGAACGACTCCCTAGTCGATAACTTGTATAATGCAGTTTTCTAGCCAACGTTCGGTCATATTTTTAACTTTATTATTGGTAACAAAAATACATAGGGAAACTAAGTAATTTTGGATTATTTATTGTTAGTTAATTAAAATAATAGGAATAAATGTATCAGATAACCTCTGTCTGTTCATAAGTGGTTGGCTGAATTAACCATGGTTATTGTCAGTATCGTAGTAGAGGCCATCATGTTTCTGACTGAAGTGTGTCAAATCTAAGTGAATTTGGATAATCGTACCCTCTTTCTTTTGTCTCCTGTCTCTCGTAGTGAACGCGTGTTAATTAGAAAATTTTTGGGAACTTAATTGCATCCCTGTACATCGGGGGCAACGTAGGTTGGATTTGCGTAATTAAGTTTCATCTGTCTCCATCGAAAACTGTGTAGAAGGTATTTTGCTGGATTTTGGTGAATTTGGTGGAGATTTCGGCTTGTCCGGATTTTTATTGAGATTTTCTATTGGTAAGTAAGACATTCTTCTTTATCCATGTGATTATTTGATCTTTATGTTCCTTTTGTCCCTTATGAAACAGACAGTAGCGGGGTCTGGTATTTTTGAAACCTTTCTTTTTGGATAACCATCGTGGTTGGAGCTTGTTCGACATTGCATTTAGCAGCGAGGACATTGTTTTCTTTTGTCCTAAACTTACCCAACTATCAACTGGGATATCGTCTCACGAAAAAAGAACCCTATTTTGTTTTAAATAGGTAAGTTATATAATTACGTTTTAATAATTTAATGACGCCATATAATCAATTTTTGGTTAAAATTCCTATTTTATATGAATATTTCTTTTGTATCGTCCACAGGGTTTTATTTTGTTTAACTAGACTCCTTTTTACTATTACTAATTAATTTTATGTGAATTTTGATTTAAAGTTATTGTTATAATTTTGTAGTGACTAGCCAGTCAAAATTAAGTTTGTTAAGCACATTTTAATTATTAGTTTTGATCATTAATTGTAGATTCAGAAAAATCATCTTCTAAATGCTGTAATACTCATTTAAATTCACTTCTATTTTCATTGTTATACTAATATCAGTCAATGTGTTTAAATTGTATTAAAGTCAGTAAAGTAGAGTAATGTTATTGTATTAAATTAATTCAAGGAGTCATTCAAATCTTTTTAACCTAATGTTAATGCTTAATTACGATTTTAGGGTTTTTAGTTACCGGCTACATTTTTAGTTACCGGCTACATTTTTAGTTACGGGCATAAGTCTTGGATATAGGCTTCTTTTGTAAGTAGGCCTGATACTTGGTTCGAGCATACGTTTTGTGTTTGGTGTAGCCTTTTGGTTTTGGATAAGGCTTGATTTTGGAACCGACCCAAGTATAAGACCAGCCGAGGACTGCGAAAATTTATCAATTAAACAGATAAGCTATATTAGTCTTAAGTCGTAACTAGTTAGTTAAGAGTTAGTTTTCTTATACCTTTTTTTTTCATATTGCGTGTGATCACACATATTAAAATTCTCTTTTAATATTATTCATTTATTAATTCTTTGTTATATATAAATATTGTTAGCGTTGTCAAGCGCGAGACTTGACAGTTGTGAAAATTTAAAAAAATTGTTCATTAAAGAAGAGTCTAGTTGACATTTTGGTTTTATTTAGCTCGCTTATCGTTATTTTTAGTTGTTGTGAAATTTAATTGGAACCGTTAAATATTCTAAATTTACTTGATTATCTCCAGTGGGTGAAGTAGTGCCTGGAACATCAGGGGTTTCCGATTTTAACCGTCTAAATCGGTGGCGCGACTCACTAGTATTTGTTACTTACCTCTACGGCTGAGCTGGGCACTAATTTGCCAGTAGAGAGACCACTACCGAACTCAGCTGGAGTTGTATTGCTTTAGTTAAATTCCCTTATTTTTCTAAATTTGATTTTTGTTTTTAAATTCATTAAAATACGTGGCAAACTATCAAGCTACCATGTGAACTTATTCGTGAGCAAGCAACATAAAACTGTCCATGAGAGAAGCAATATTCTCTCAAGTCAATACCCGCAAATTTGAGAGTTTGGTCCTGAGACTTGTTTATTGTCATGGCAAAGCAGACTTTTAGGGAAAACTGTAACCGGTTAAATTCGAACGGGATATCATTCGGTATCTTACCTACACTTAAACCAAACGAAAACAAATGCCAAATACAAAGCAGAGTCTATAACCAAAACTACTAAACCGAAACAAAGCAAATGCAATCCAAAATATGCCAAGAAAAGAACAGCCAAATACGTCATATATAATCCGCTAGAAATATTTAGGTATAGTATGTACTACAAAATACGGCGGCCACTCATCATCGGGTATATGTAACTCAGTGAAAACACAACAATAGCGCGTTTTAAAATACTACTAACGCCATCTATTCTCAACATTAAGAACTAAAAATTATTTTGTTCGTCTTTATTTATTCGTTCCATTTGGTACTGATAGGTTTAAACTAAAACATTTACATCCTCCATCAACCCTTATATCTGGCCTCTATTATAATGGTCAATTACAAAGTGTCGAAGATTGTTGAGTAAATTGTTAGTTTTAAAATGGCACTTCTGTTTCTTACGATAAAAAAAGGCAAAAGAAAATTGTGCGAAGTGGGCCACTGCTTCTTTAAGGATAAGACACTGTACGAAAACACTCACTGGAATTGTGAAAAAAACAGAAAACAAATTGTGTTCCCCAAGGACTGCAAGTAGAGCCATCGTTATCTCCTACTACTATAACAACAGACTTCGAAAAGGCAATGTTAAACAGTAGATTACCAGTGGCAACTCAATATGCATATTTTAATTAAAAAGGTTTAAGAAAAATCAATGTTTAACTGAAAATTTAAACTCATTTACAAAAAAAGTGTTTGAAGAAAATAAAAAAAAAGTAAAGCAAATAATTGAAAATCAGATCAAAGAAACTAAAAACAGGAGACCTACGAAGAAAGGAGAAATTCTAAAGAGTTAAATAAAAAATGTGTTTTATGCAAAAGAAACTTCATGAAAAGAAAGTTGAGCTAGAAAACGCAAAAAAAATTAAAAACTTAGTGAATTTTATAACTTTTTTGTACCCCTAGAACTAGCGTTGCATTGTGACTGATCCTTTCCTTGTAAGTTTATCAGTCTGCCGTTGGCAAGTTTGACACTTACGAAGGTTATCTTTTTACATTGCTATTTTAAAAAAATATTACTCGAAAATGTTCTCGGCTTAGATACATTTTTCGAACAACTTGCTATTTTCAAAAATTAACTCTACCTACACGACTTGTTGTATCGCAATGAAACTCTGGATTGAGGTTAGATTTGTTTCTGAGGATTCTATTGGTGGCGCCTCTCTAAGTATTTATATGCAAAACTAAAAATACAACCCTCGTATATTCCGCTAAAACATCGCGTTCTAACTGTGCACTAATAAACTAGTCTGAAAACCACTTAATGGTTCTTTAAGGCTCACTAGCGGTATAACTATTTCTGCATACCGATCTTGATCCACTTAGATTTATAAGTCCTCAATTTATTGTCTCTTGTGTGTTGCAAATTGCATCTTTCTTTGCCTGAAACACAGGGACAGAAAATTTGCCATTTCCGTCACTGTTGTAAATTCCTACTTCTGAATCCTCTTCAAACTTTAGACGCGTCTGTGAACTAAGTTTAGACCAGAAACATATTTTAAGTGCTCGCATATTACCTTTCTTTACGCTGTATCCTTATTTAACTGGAATATTTTTATACAGGTATTTGGGACGCATGCGGTTTGATTTTATCTTCAGATGTCTTCTCCAATTTCCTGTTTTAATTTGCTACGGCTTGATCTAACAAAAATACTTAGATTTTCTTGTAACTTGTAGAAACATATTCTTCAAAATAATGTAAACAGAAATAAGTTTTAACAGAACTTCCATTGCTTTAATTATGTAAAATATCTGCTACCTTTTACGTGTTATTAAATACATTTCTACTAAGTAAGGTCACATTAAAACTAAGTTACCTCTAAAATATACATTCTTTTAATAATATGTTTTTCGTATATTCTCAAAATCAAATTTTACTACTTATCCCGTTTTACCACCCAGTCTCTCAATTAGGAATATAAAACCGATGGGTATTAGGAAAAACATTCTCAACAAAAATAGTAAAAGGGTCCAAAAATGAGAAGAAATGCCTTTAGTAGGTAACTGTCAGAAAATTTAATAAAAATCAGTAAAACTAACAATTATGAAAATGAGAAAATAACACTTAACAGTAAAAATAACTCCAGAATTTATGTTAGCAACTCAATCCTTTTGATAACTAATATAACAAGTCAGTGTTAGATGTATAAAAATTTGATAAGATCCCATATTTGTCTTCTTTTACCCTTGTTAGGATATTTTATTGTCATCAGTTATTTAGTATAGCAATTTTTTGCTTCCGAATCCTCTGAAAACCTTCCCATATTTTTTTCCAATAAATGCTTCATAAATTCTCATTAGGTGAAACGTGTAGACTTTTATGTCAGACTAGATACAGCCCATTGTTTGTGGTCAATGCATTAGGTCCAAATAAAAATCAAAACATCTCCCCGTATTCTCCCTTCTGTCACATCTCAACTTTCTTCAAGCAATTTCTAGAGACTATGTAAGTTAAACAAGTGAATATTTCAGAATTAAATAATGAATAATTACCTTAAAGTTAAAATTTTATATTTATAGAAAGTTAATCATATAAAATATTGATTTACAATTCATGTTGTTTTAAACTTACTTTTGACCAGATTGAAAGAAGTTAACGCCTGAAAAATAAATTTGAAACTATTAGTTTAAAATGGTGTTATTTAGCAGTTTACTTATTAACCTGGTCATTTATCTGATCAATAATATATGTTCACTTCGCTTTTACAAAATCTCTCTTTTTTTATGTTTTGCAATCGTTTATTTAAATTTCATTCCGGAACAGTGGCTAAAAATTTTTGCATATAATTTGCATCTCAGACACAAATTACAGGTTACATTTTATTTTAGACCTTGATGGATATATAACACTACCATCCCTATTATGATTTCTAAGCCAGTAAATACTAATCGTAGTTTGTTCAGACGTATTTAAATTGTTTTTAACATTTCATTTAAAGAAGTATTATTTTTAAAATAGACCTGTTAGTACATGAATTTCTATGTAAATTTTGAACTAAACTCTATGTAATACCAAAATGTGCTTAAATCGGAACCTACTTATTACCTTAGGTAAAATATTGTCGATGTTTGCAGGATATGGTCATATTGTTCCAATGACAACAGAAGGTCGAGCATTTTGTATGGTTTTTGCTTTCATAGGCATTCCTCTTACACTTACAGTTATTGCTGATTGGGGGAGATTATTTGCAAGCACAGTGTCTACATTATTTCGTCATATCCCACCACTGCCATCTAGATACAGGTAAGAACCAGGTAGGTACATTTTTATACGATAAACTCACAATAATTGAAAACAATTATTAGACACAAAATGCAATTTTTTTAATTAAAATCGCTGTTAGTCAACATGTTCCTTATTTGAAATACATGTTCGTTAACTGAAAATATATGTCGTAGTCACGTGGCGATCCGGGCACATAGCTATGTGACTGGGCCATTTTAGGCACATAGCTATGTGCCCGTCACTAAGAAACGCGCCGAGTATAGAATGTGACTATATGATAGCATCACCAAGTGAGTACGACATATATGTTTATGATCCTGTTTAAAAATTTTTACATGAGTTTTTTCCAAGTTTGGAAATTAGACAAACAAATCACATTGGAGCGAACATAGCTTCGTAACATAAAGCAAACCAAAGAGTATCAACAGAAAATCTTCGAAAAGTTAAGCAGCTAAAATAAAAACAAAGATCTACAACCGAAAATAATTTAAAATATAAAATACATAGAGCAAAGCAAGAGAACTGTAAGAAAACTTTAATAAGACAGGTAACAAAGCAAAGAGAATTGAAATAAAATATTTAAACAGCAAAGAGACAAAAAGTTGAATGATATAATTATTTGTTCAAAATTACAGGGACAAGAAAAAGCTTTCCTATTCAAAGACGACCTATTTGGATGCATAGTATCAGCTATCTCTCTTTTTTTCGCATAAGCGAATTCGAAGTAAACAGAATTAAAGAAAATGCAAAAAGATATAAAGAGAAGCGAAGATAATAAAATTAAAAAAACAAGCAAATAGAGCAGATCGTCGTGTGTTCAAAATTGAATAAGGGACCAGTAGGAAAAGTCTGCTGTCTGAAGAAAACTATTTTGCCCTGTACCAGTTCTGTTTACCTATACATAGAGTTAATAATTACCTTAAATTTGTAAATTTGTAATATAGGTATAATCAGATTCTATCTTAAGATACATTAAATAGGAATACAGTTTTAGATTTCGAGAAGGATGATATACTATTATTCCGAGTGATGCAAACTATTTTTTTTCCAATCGATCGAAAATTAGTTGCTAATGCGTGGCGTAAATGCAAACGACGGCGGGTGAGTAAACAATCCCAAAATTTATCTTCGTGCATACCCGGCGAAAACATTAACTTTCGGTGAAAGTATGTAGAGAGGAAAGTTGGATTTTTGTTTAGGATAGGAAGAAATAGTACCTATATTACAATAAACGAAAGTCGATCATCCCTTCCAGTGGATGAATTGCCATCCGGGACACAGCCGAGAGTTGTAATTCACCGAAAAGAGCATTAACTTTTATCCCGACTAATGAATATCGTTTTTCCCACTGGTCGAAAATTCATAACTAATGCACGGAAAACAAACTTCTTTGGAACTATGTCGAGAGGGAAGCCGAACTTTTGACGTGGGTGTAATGAAAAACTACTATGATTATTCTATAATTATATTGTGTATCTTTGAAACCTATTTATTTATCAGAAAGAAAATAAGATTTTTTTAAATGAAATATGTGAACTTAAAATTGTAATCCATTAGAACAATGTAACTCAAATATTAACTACCACACGATAACGATATATTGGATCGATTTCCGTTTTAATAAACAGTATATGCTGAAAGAGTGACTAAATAACTCTCTCTCTCTCTCGATATTTACATATTCCGATTTAAATCCGTAATATATAAAAAATATTTTGTTCATACATTTTAACAAAGTACAATAAATTTCTTCTAGGTAAATGAAATATATTTCGGTATTTAGTATTTATCGGTATTTATATAAAACAATAAATTTATTGTACCGAAACACAAAAACTTTTGGGGTTCGATTTATTTGTAGTTTTATTAAACGAAGAGACAAATAATTAACACTAAAATAAACACTTTATAATTTATTGAAAATTTTGAAATTTTTATAAAGTAAACAAACAAGAATATATTAAATGACATCAAGGAGAAATTGAGAAAATGTCTCATTCAGCAGGACTTAAACCCACAACATTTTAACAACATTTTTTTGGTAATTAAATTTAACACTCATGTCACATGACACTTACTCACTTTCTTCCTAAGCACATATAACATGACGTGAATAAAAGACAGACTTTGTCAAATCGACAATTGAAACATCAAACTCAAAGTGAGTTATCTAAAAAATTTCAACATTTTTAAAAAATTCCTTTGAGAGCTATCTCAAATAATCGTTTACTAAACTATACAATTTATATTCAATTCAATTTATGTATAAGATCGGATGATGTATAGAAAAACTGTTAAGACTTTCCTCTACTGTGGACCGCCGATAGTTTTATAGATGAGCCTTAAGTGCTCTCGAAAGATCGGGTATCGCCCTGTAGAGTCCGTCTTCGTTTTAAGCGAACGGCTAGAGTTTTGTGTGTTTATTTTTAATTTGTTACACTGCCTCCCTCCCGTTCAGATAGTAAAAAAACAATATCTTATAACGCCTCATGTCAGAAACTGCGATTTTCATCTGCTCGGAAAACATTTTTCATGAAAAAGTAGCAGTCTCTGATTTTAATAGTTTTAGCCTTTGAATTGTAGCAACACACCTATCTGCACCACTTTCTATCTTCAGTTGCGTCAAATTATTTATGCTGTAGTTAGTAGTAAACTCTTCTTGGTTCTTGGTTCTTCAAATATTTTCATAAGTCTCAGATGTTCTATTGGAAACCAACTATAGACTATAGCAAAGATTGTTAGCCATCCTTTAGGCGCAGAACTTTGTCCACTTGTGGTCGTTGCTTAGGCAGTTTGTCTACTGGTCCAACCCTTTTTCTAAAGATGGATATAGGACTAGCATCCATACAATGAGCGATGAAAAGTCAGCTGAACCTCGAAAATATTTAGGCTTACCTTCACAACAACTCTGATTTGGGCTTTTTTCCAAAATTCATAGTTAACCATAAAATCTTGAAAGTTATTTTGGATCCTTTGAAAGCTCATTGGCATAGTGTTCCGCCGTGTATGATCATTGCCCTCTTTTGTCAGCTTCGTTATGGTTTGGCAGTGGGAATCGTCTTGGTAATTGTTTAATCGGCTGGGAGCTGCCAGTATTTATCTTATGGTTTACTATGCTTGTTTGTCACTTATCACGAACACATCTTGGAATACTATAAGCATAATCCTCACTGTTTATCTTTGTTTGCCGTCTAAATATTGAGTATTGTTAATGACCATGTGTATTAACTCTTTCAGTTTCTTGTTCTTTTTCTATGTTTTCACAAAACAAATAGCTGAGATGTGTACACCCTGTCCAACCATTATTCGTTTGCTCAACGTAATAGGAGTATCTTTTAAATTTATGGCTCGAACTGGGACGCTATCCTTAACTTTTATAAGGGCCTGAGCTGTCAATAATTCTTGGTCGTCTAGACCCTTGATCATACGTAGACTACCATTGCAACAATATCCATCTAAGTTGGCCATTATAATTTTCTCATTAAATACGGGTACAGTTACATCATAGGGAATTCACAGACGGATAGTAGCCCTTAGTTTCTTAAGGATTCATTCTTAAGATGAATTGGTCAGAAATTTTTGCAATTAGCACTTGATGGTTGATTGTAATCTTTTCGATGGTGATAGTCATTTTTATTTTTCTGTGCGTCCTTATTATCTCTCCAGTAGTCCAGTTGCTATTCTTAGTTGCCCACAGGAAAAGTACCCACAGGAAAAATTCTCACAGGAAAACTGCCCACGGAAAAAATGCCCACAGGAAAAATGCCCACACGGAAAAATGCCCAAACGGAAAATTGCCCACATGGAAAATTGCCCACACGGAAAAATACCCACATGGAAAATTGCCCACAATAAAGAAATAATAGTGTAAACAAGATTAGAAAAGCAAAATTTTACCAAAAAAGTTTTTAAATTAATATTATAAATTTAGATTTCGATTTAAGAATTTATTATTTAGATTCATACTAAATTATTTTATAATTTTTATTTCCTTTTCTAAATATTTTTTTTTGCAATTGTTTAAACAGTTTCGTAAACAATATGGTAGGTACCGGCTTGCCCAATGGCAACATTTTTTTTTTATTATTAAGGACGTACTCGGAGGTACCTATAGACCTAAATACAAATGTACCGAGAACATCTATTGGGGCAGAAGAGACAATTTATTAATTTGGGATTTAAAGGCCTGCAAGTTAGGACGAGTGGGGAAGACGTGGGAAGGTAAGGATTTCCACAATCTGCTCTGGCTGGTCTGACAAATGGAGGCATTATAGAGCGAAGTTCTTCTGAGCAAAATTCTTTTATGTATCGGTAAATCAAGGAAAGATCACCCACTGCTCTTCGGTGGAATAATGGAGCTAGGTTTTTGGTGATACTGAACATGTATATAGTGTCCACAAAAAACTATATAGAAGGGTGGCGATGCTCCGCTCCGTATCGGGCCTTAAGAAAATTATGCTTGAGATGGAACCGATCAATGAAACCATAGATCCACCTAAACACAACCATCAGTCTTGTTTTACGATAAGACTAATAAATTGTTAGGCCGAATATTATGACTAGGCGTATTGTTCGACGGTAATTTATACTTTTAGAAAATAATAAATGGTTAATGCATTAAATAATAAAATATATTATTTTATTTCTTTCTTGTGGGCTTTTTTCCGTGTGGGCATTTTTCCGTGTGGGCTTTTTTCCATGTGCGCATTTTTCCGTGTGGGCATTTTTCCGTGTGGACTTTTTTCCGTGTGGGCTTTTTTCCGTGTGGGCATTTTTCCGTGTGGGCATGTTTCCTGTGGGCATTTTTCCTGTGGGCATTTTTCTTGTGGGCATTTTACCTGTGGGCATTTTTCCGGTCACCTGTTTGAATTGCCATTTTGAGTTGCAAGCCAATAGCTAGGGCTTTTAGCTCGTTAATAAATGCATGTATTGCTCTACTTCGAATTCTTAAAGAGTTTCATTAACACCCTGTAACCAGCTACGTAGTTGTACTTTATAAACTTGTTGAAAATAGGAGTCTCCATACCATATCGAGTCAAGCATGCAGGACTTAATACGAATTCTCTTAAAGCAGCTGTCAGCGAAACGGCTTTTTGTCCTTCCATCCACTGGTTTATTGGTTCAAACTGTCGGATATAAGTTGACCTAGAACTCCATATTTCTGTTAACGTCAACATATTTCTCCTCGAAAGTTTTAGAAACCCCTAAAAACTGTTCTTTAACTTGTTCAATTTTTTCTTTAATTTTTCTAGAATTTGCTTTAAATTTTTTAGAATTCTTTTTGAAAGCTTAATCGTTTTCTTTTGTCAATTTTTCTAGAATGTGCTTTTAATTTTCTCGCATTTTTCTTTAAAAGCCAATTTAGCTTTAATTTTTTCTACAATTTCCTTTCAATTTTCTAGAATTTTAGTTTTATAGCTAACTCTGCTAATTGAAATTTAAAAATTTTTGGATTCATCCCATGATCCATTAAATTTTTCTTCAATCTATTTAAAAGGGCTGCTTCGGCACCATCAGTCTGTAAATCACGTACTGCCAGTTGATCTCTAAGCTGCTTAACAATTAATTCTGATAACTTCATGATGAATTATTTATGTTGACCGAACACCGAACTATATCAAAACAAGTAAATGACTACAGTAAAACTTTTATAGCAAAAATTAAAAGTCTTATCACAAAAACAACTGTTTTATGATGCGAACAAAACACAAACACGATAAAAACAATTAAATTGCTTAAGCCACTAGTTATTTAGTCTATAACTGTATTTTACCATACCCCACACCTAAAAACAATGTTACAAAGCATAAAACCTACTGGGGCTCGATTAATTTGTAGTTGTATTAGTCGAAGAAACATATAATTAACACTACACAATTTATATTCAATTTAATTTACATATATAAGATTGGATCCTATAACGCAACTTGGTAAACACTGTAAAGATTGTCTTCTGCTGTGGCAGGCCCATGATTTTATATTTAATTCTTAGGTATTTTTGAAAGATCGTGTATCGCCCGATAGACCTCATGCACATCGAGTCCATTTTAATCGAACGACTAGAATTTTTAGTCACCTTGCAAATAGTAGAAAATAATATTTAAATATTCTCGATAGCTTCTTTGTGGCATAATAACATGTATTTACTTCTTTATTTGGGGATCTTTTTGCGACTAAAACAAACTTATAAAAAATATAAATCAATATTTTGAAAATGACCCTTGCTTATTTAAAATCTAAACTGCATAAAGAAGTATAGATTAAAAAAAATTATCTTTGAAACCGACAACCGATCTGGTTGTCGAAAGTTCAGAAACATTTAAAAAAAAATTATTTTCATTTTTGTTAGGCATTTTCAGTTTTAAAAGACGACCCTTGACAAATTTGACATATCCATCAAGATCAATAAGCAAGGGTCATTTTCAAAATATTGATTTATATTTTTTATAAGTTTGTTTTAGTGGCAAAAAGATCCCCAAATAAAGAAGTAAATAGTAGAAAATAAGTCAATAATAGTTTCCGTGGATAAATATCAGCTATCTTTATGTTTAATACAACAGTACCAATTATTTATAATTTAATATAGTTTTTCCTACAAGTGTTAAGAATAATTTATTTTCTAACTACTTCAGTAATTTATATTCTTGCAAGATTAAAAGAAAAAAACGAAAATAATGACTTAATTATTAAAAAAAACTGCTGCGGCTCTTAAAAGCGTACTAAAATAAAACCAGGCATTTAGAAACGTAAAGCTTAGTTTGATTAGATTTTATATCACAAAACTTAATCAGTTTTTCCGTCACAGTGGAGGAAGCTACGAGGCTTGAATATTTTTATTCATATTTTTGAACACTGAACCAACCAATTGTAAACTGAATGTATTCCGACATTTCTCGTTACAACAGTAGAATTTCATTTTAGCTCCGACTTGGTTCATAATTAAACTTCAGAAAATTTACGCATCTGAGTAACGGTTAACACTTGTTTGAGATGCAAACTACCAAAAAAATTCTTTTGATAAGAGGTCATAGCAAATATAACAGATACGCGAATGAAAATTGTCTGTGAGGTTGGTTTAATGTTTATATGCCTGTATGGACCAAAAATTAAGACTAGTATAAGAACAGTAAATACACGGTATATCCAAAAAATATTCTTCCTACTTTAGAGAAACGAGTTGGTAATCTACATTCGTTGCTTGCTGTCCCTAAAGCATTCTGAAATATAGTTTTTGTCAACTTCTCTCTGTCGTCAAAACGTTGTCGTTTTAGTTTTGGAAACATAAAAGTAGCAAGGTGTTCTGTCGGGTCTGTACAAAGAATAGAATTTACCAAAAACTATTACAGAAGATTTTATAACTGTACATTATGGTGTGCCAAAAATGAGACCGTTTTGTTCTTACTGAGTCATGCAATCTCCTTTGAATTTGAACATAAAATCTCTGTTTTAACTTATTACAGTCTATTCATAGTGAACATTAATTTAATAATCGGAATAAAATACAACCAAAATGGATTTGATCTTCTTCCAACTTTGACTGAATGTTTTCATTGTGATGATGTTTTGTTTCGCGATCATCTCCATAAAGTGATGAGTTGACTTCTAAGAAAATCTTGTGCTGGTGTACGGCTAGCAACATTAAAATAAATTTTACATTCACGCGAGACATTCTTCGATTCATGTTTTTAATTTTAGATTAAAGTTTTTGGAAATTCAAGATCGCTTTCTAGTAGCCACTCGGTCAAATGATTATCTAAATGACAAGTATCGGTGTTGTGCTGATTAATTGACTTTTTTAAACCGATTCATTAGCTAATCTTTGTTTTGTTAATTTAATTATCTTCAAAATACGTTTGCATCATTTGTATATTGTACAAAATTCTATGTTGATACATATATAACATGTTTAATATACTGTATTGTTAGCTTCTTTGATCTATTTGAGTTGATTTCATTGAACCATTAACAAGCGCAATAAACTTTCTTAATTGCCAATTTTAAGAGAATTTTTATTCCCGAATTCAATTTTGATACAAAAATAAGCCTAGAAGATATTCAGAGAAAAATATATAAAACGTCCACGGGGTCAAAGTGTCAGTACCTACTGTATGTTACTTGTAGTGTAGGTATTAATACTTTTTTCAATTAAAATATGTTTTTTTAAACTCAGTTTAGAGTTAATGGTTGTAATAAACTTACAGAGCAGGCATTCGCTCGGATCTCTAGGAAGGCTATTCATTAAACTAGTTTTATAATTAAGCACCATCTGTTTATAATAGGATTTACTGAGAAAGCTAATTAAAAAATACAAAAAAATAATTGTTGGCATTGGTTAGATTAAAACTGAATGAGATAAATCAATTCTCCAGATTAATCTCAACAACAGCAGGATTTTTTTAACATTGTTGTCTATCGTTCTCCATTAACTATATATTACTCTTTGGTTATTGTCTTTAAAGAACTATGGACCAATCACTTCACCAGCATGAATTGCACACCAAAGAGTGAAATTATGAGAATGCAATGGTGTCTAAATAGTTTCGTGTAGAATCTCCATTACTCCAAATTCGGCAATTGTGTTTGTTTACTTAATCAATTCACCAAAAATGAAGTAAGTCACTGAATAAAATTTTTTGATGAAAATGTTTATCATTTTTAAGTTGTTCTAGAGCAAAATCAGATAATAATCGATGTTTTTTGGCTACAGTTCTTGATCCCATATCTTTCCTTAAAATTCTACATGTTGTTGTATGAGGAAGATTTAATTGTTGAGAACAACATGTAACTAATAAATTTGAATTTTCTCTCACGCTTGCTGCTACCAAATCAATATTTTCTTGTGTGCGTACATTTATTTGTCGTACTGGTACTCTTCTATCGTGTAAAGAAAATTCACTTTTAGATTAATCTACAATACGACGAATAGTGAGTTGATTAACCGATAAACTGAATAATGTCGTACATGAATTCTTACACGGACTGCCGATAACCACTAGGTACTGACTTTGAATAGACCACGTATCACTATAAGTTTGGTACTAGAATGTCAAACTCTAACTGAGGCCAGCCAGAATAACGTGGTCACTCTTAACTAAATCAAAGGACATGGGAACTCTAAAAGCAAGCACATTGTGGACAATTTAGCAAGGAAGGCTGTGGACTACAAATATGTTAGCCCTCGCCCATCTACCGCTGTCGTGGACCTTATCAAACATCACTCTTACAAAAACTTTAAACAGTGCTTGGATCAAACAACAAAGAGATGGCCAGAGATTTATTACCTCATCCTGGCGTGGAAACAGCAAGAAAAAGACCTAAGACGTAAATATTGTAAAGTGAACGTGAATTTTAAACAATGCATTGTTTTTTAAAAATTATTTTCATTAAGTAGAAAATTGACTTTTCTCAAAATAATTTTGGATGTGGTTGTAATTGTTGTTGAAAGTTTTTGAAAAAGACAAAGTTTTATTGTCGAAACGTTAATAAATGGTTTTTAATAAATGAAATCCTGTTAATATTTATTGTGAGGACCGAATCCCAAGAAAAAATTTAGAAACTATATATATAATACAGACTCTTAGCATTCTGTGTAATCCGATGATCACTGATAATCACCATATTTTATTACATCATTGTGTTGGTTTAATCTTTCAGCCACAATCATTGTTGTTTGTATCAAAAATTCAATTTAATTTTGATTTCCATAAACTCAAAAACAGATGAGACTAAGTAAGCTATTATGCGTGCTGAAATTTGAATGTTATTGTCATATCCACTTCAGGACAGCCTTTTCAGATAATGTACTAATTATATTTAAAATTGTTTTTTGAATTTCTGTGCTACTATCGACAAGTAGCCATTGAGATCAAATTTCGGTGCGACGAAATTTGATACAATTTCCAGCTCAAGTTCTGTGAATATATATCTACGATATATTGGCCAGAAACGCTATTACGACGAATTGGGATCCATAAAAAACTGAAATATGTTTATATGCTTGATATGTTAATGTAGCTAATACTTTTACCGGTAAATTCGATAACCCTACGATTCCATATTTTATATTTGTCTAATGTTTTATCCTGTGTTCCAAATCTTACCAGAATACAAAGTAAAATTTTATTAGTATAAAAAAGTGAAAGGTCTTTTAATTACACAAGAGACCTTGAAAAGAAAAGCGTGAGCACGAAAAACACCCACTTAAAAGTACACATATTATTTCTCATAATAGATTTACAGCAAAAATCACTTTGAACCACATTTTTTAAAGTTAAACTAATATATTGCGTTAATTAATAATATTTACAGTTGACCTGATGATGGAATTCCGATAGCTTGTCATAAGTTATAGTAGTTTAGGCCATTTTACTTAAATAACTGACACCTGCATGTGATGTTTATATATTTACAAAACCTTGTTTTCATCTGTTCGTTGGCTTGTTTGTTTTTTTAGTAGGTATTCATTGCTATTCGCTGCCTGAGTGAGTATCGATACCCGAAACCTATGATTCCAAACATCTCATCCTAACAATTCTCATAAAAAAGTATTTGAGCCACCACAAACTCTATAAAATCATATAATGAGAAAGACTGATAACCAGCAAAGGAACTTTCCAAATGAGCCATTTTTGCTTCACTCTGTTTTTCATAGAACTGTGTTCACACAAAAAAAAATTTTAATATGTGTATATTCCTGTAGAATGAAAATTTGTCTTGCCTATTTCTGTGAAAGTGTGGAATATGACTGTGTTTAAAAATATGGAGTTAAAACAAAAAAATAATAGCATTCAAAATTTTCAGTGCACATTTTAGTTATTTTTAGAGATTTTATGTGAATCTGGTTATGAATGTATCCAATTTTATTGAACAATAAACACAACGCTACAGTTTTATTAATGATTGGAGTGGCATGTGCATTATTCAAGCACTTAAAATTGTTAATGTTTGTGCCACTGACTAATAAGTAACTTTATTTCATCCTGTCCAGTAAATAAACTTTCCTATAATCAATTTAGCGCCGGTAAGTAAAACATTACGATATCATGTACTGTAATGTGTTGCCTAGCAACTCTGCTCTGATTGCTTAAGGAAGACAATTACTTTTATTTTTTGAAATTTAAAAACATTATAATGACTATAAAATAAAAATAAAATAATTAATTACTTACTTTTTATTTTATTTTAATTTAAAACACGAATTAACAATTAATACCAAACTTTTAAAATATTTGACAGTAACTGACAGTTGAGGTAATTTGACGTACCTAACTAGTCAAGTTACCAACTATTTTTAAAATTTTTATGAATTTATTAATTTATAAAAATAGGATGAAATAAAATATAACACGATACATGGTCGTTAGGTGTTATTACAGTACTTGTTTTTTTTCCAGACTCGGCTCCTACGTCGCGTCGTCCGTAAACTAACTCGTACTGTAATAAGTCACCTACCGACCTTGTAACGTATAATACTATTATAGTCTAGTCGAGAAGTTGATTTCCTGCGAAAAATAATTACCAGTCTCTTAAAAATATGAGTGATAGCTCAAACGATCCAGAATGGCATTTAGAGAAAGACCATTTTTCGATTTTTTTCTGGAGATAAAAATTACAATTGTTATTAACAAAAAACTGAAAAAATAACTAGTCCTTTCGGTTTTTGTTAATATCTTAAAAAGTATAAGTGATCGCTAAAATATTAAAAACGTTTCTGAAAGAGCAGAAAATTTCAGCTGGGATGTTCTGGATTCTCGGAATTATAGCACCAATATTTATAAATTTAATTTAACGTTGAAAGTCGGCTTCCGCGCGGCAATTTTGGCATGCGCGCGTTGCCTCTGTAATAACCGCAACTTTTCAATAATTTTTTTATGCCACTAAATAATATTATAAAAATTAGAAAAAATTCAGATGTCATCTAAACACTTCAAATAAAATGGTCACGCGATAAAAATTGTTGTATCATCATTTTTTAAACAGTTATTTAATTGTTAATTAACAATTTTTTACGGATTTCTGTTATTATAAAAGGCTATCACTTATACTATCACTTATACTTTTTAAGATATTAACAAAAACCGAAAGGACTATTTATTTTTTCAGTTTTTTGTTAATAACAAATGTAATTTTTATCTCCAGAAAAAAATCGAAAAATGGTCTTTCTCTAAATGCCATTCTGGATCGTTTGAGCTATCACTCATATTTTTAAGAGACTGGTAATTATTTTTCGCAGGAAATCAACTTCTCGACTAGACTATTACGAGATTTTTGTAATAAAATCTTACACACTAAATTTTCTTTAGTGTAATTATCTTGTAATACAAATATGAAATCTAAATAATTGTAATTAATTATTTTAGGAATGTGATGGTTGCCAGAAGAACATCGTCGTATGCCTTAAGTGCAGTTTGTTTTCTCGTTTTATATCTAGCAGTTGGAGCTGGACTTTTTGTAATTTGGGAAGAAGATTGGACATTTTTTGAAGGATTTTACTTTTGTTTTATTACTATGACTACAATTGGATTCGGAGATCTTGTGCCAAGTAAGTTTTGAATAATTATTATATTTACTATAAAGGGTCCCTCAAATCTTTCAGTTGATTGGCCTGGATCTGATCTTATCTTCGTACATCCAACATAAGGTTTGAAGTGTAATGCAATTATAGAAGAGAACATCGCGCGAAGAAGTGCAGTTATTTGTCGTCGCCTTATACTTTTAATTAATCGGTGATACAATCCACTTTTTTAATTTTTCATTCGATTAACTCTGATTTGACCTTAGTTTTGAGGTGCAAAGCCCCATCGAGTATATTTAGGAGGCGCCGGCGCCGTTGTCATTACATCTTTTAAATTTTCCAGTCTACTAGCCTTGTCCTTACATTTGAACTTCCAACCTTAGGTCGAGGTGAAAAATGACGATGAGAGCAAAAAACTAAGTATGCCATCTACCGTCGCTTTAATCGAAACACAAGCTGCAGATTATGCGACAGAGAACATGATACAGTTAATTACATACTGTGCCACTTCAGAGTGCCTCCATAAACATATAACAAACATCCTATAGACCTGTAGGTACAAATTGTTACATGGTAACCAGATCTTGGAATGGATGTATTAAGCCAGTGAAAGAAGCCTAATTAGATCGCACTACGACTAGTGATTATATGCCAGACGACTTCAGAGTTCTATTAGCCCATTAGTTTTCTTCTAAAATTAGCACCACCATCATTAAGATCGAAGTGTTAAGTGCATATAAAAACGCAGCATCGATCGTGCGAAAAACCGATGTTACCTATGATTGATTTAGGCCTACAATTTATCATTTCTATAATTCCCACCTCAAAGCTTATAGTCGATTACCACTGAAATGGTATGCGCACCTCAAACCTTAGATTTGAGATGCTAAGCGCTTATTGCAGCTAAGTTCCGATTACATAAAAATTATCTGCCATCTACTATCGCTTTACAACTTCAATCTATAGTCGCAGGTAGTAACTCTTCACAATGCCAATCGATAAGATCTGACTTGACAGTCGTTCCTTTTGAGATGCAAATATCTACTGCGCTCTACAATTTTAATTATTCGGAGTTACAGTCCTCTCTTTAAATCTTCTATTCGATTAAGCTCGAACTCACTTTCGAACTTTAGATTTGTACATCTTGACACTTTCTCGGTACAATCCACCAACTAAAACTTCCATCGATTAATGCTACCTGATCTTTAGATTTAAAAAGCGAAGCTCTTTGAAGAGCAAAAAGATGATCTAGCGAAGCGTTGCTTCCATCTACCATTCATTACTTCACATCGCTAACCAATCGTCGCTAGAGTTAGCTGCTCAAATCTCTCAACCGTTTACCTTCAAGCTGGTCATAGCATCTCTAATCTTATGAAATTTTTTAACCAAAGTATACTTGACAGATTACTGATAAAAAAAACAACTTGAAGTAATAATTTTTAAACAAACGTATCGTTGCAAGTCATTCGATTATTCGACAATTAAAAACCAATTCCTTATACTGATTATTCAAATAAATGTTAATGAGTATTTACTCATAGACAACAATAGATTTTTAATTGAATCAACGCAATACTTTTGAATAGGTTTAAATTTCTAAAAAAATGTAGTTAAAAAACATGTTATAATCTAAATGATATAATGGATTTATATAAATGCACGTGTTGATAATCAGAAGTTGCAATTAAATTGAACTGGTGTATAAAAAATTAACCATAATAAAAACTAACATGTCATCCATTTAGTACAACTACAGAAGTAAAAAGTCTTACCAAATTAATAAATACATTATTCATTTGGATTAATTAAAAAATCAAAAAGTTTCCTATCCTACAACGTACATGTGTATCATTTCTTTAACAGCTATGCTTTCACAATAAAATTTTATCTGATCAGTTTCATTATTTCAATGATAATGTTGAAATAAAATATCGAAACAGAAATACTGTTGGTCCATATGTCGGTAATCAAATAATTTTAACGATTTCTAACTGTTCTTAAACTACCGATGTTCATTTTGGTTCAAAGTGCAAGAGAAACGTTTAATTTTTAAATTTTTTATTTTAGCTTTCGGGTTTTAGAAAGCACTTAATAAGCGCTTAATTTGAAGATTATACAATCCTAGTTTTTTGTATTTTTTTTTATTAAAGGTCCGCTAGGTTTTCGTGAATATTCCAAAAACGGTTAGTGCACATAATTTTTGTTTTGCGCACATAAATAGCACCTAAAAAGCCCCTAATTTTCACCTGAATTTCGACAAATTTGTCCAATTTGGGTCCGCCAGCATTATGGGGGTAACTCTTGGTTCACTTACTTAACATTGTCTAAAGACAGCGGCTCTCAAACACCTCCCCATTTTATTTCAAACAATTTTGCGCTTCGCGTTGTGTTGCGAGAATTAAATAGTCAACCCAGGGAATTAAAATTAAACTAGTCAAAACTGTTTATCCAGCTTGGCGCGGCGGACGATGATGTTTCGTTAAAGATGTCGAACGTCATAGAACTGTCTCGAAGCAAGATGCGAGGCTATAAATAGAGAAACGCGGTAACAAGTGTAGCCTTTTGTTTTAAGAGTTGTAGCATTTCAATTAAATAAAGTTAAACAAGATATTTGAAGTTTAGTGGTCTAATGCTGCATATTTTCTACGCTGTAAATGTGGATAAATTTCTGATTGGAGCCAAACAAAAACTAAACGAGGAAGAACCTTATAGTTCAAATGATTTACGAGGATATAAGTCTAAAACCTGAAAATATGACAAAGCTTACCTAAATATGGGCTTAACAAACATTAAAATTAGTGGAGAAGAAAAACCACAATGCGTTATTTGTTTAAAAGTATTAGCTGCTGATAGCTTGAAACCCAATAAATTAAAGAGGTACCTAGAAACATAACACTAGGAATATATCAATAAACAGCGTGAATTTTTCGATTGAAAATTTAGATCATTTAAAAAATAGAAGACTAATTTTCAGAAAACGTCGCAGTGAGTAGTGCTTTTTTAGCATCATAACAAGTGGCTTATAAAGTAGCTAAATGTAAGAAACCACACATTATAGCAGAGCAACTTATTCAACTCGCTAAGGAAAGAAATTGTAGAAACGTTGTTTGGTGAAAGCTATATGCTAAACAACTTGACAATGTTTCTTTGTCAAATAATACACTCTGTTGATGAATTTTATATATATATATATATATATACATATATCTGCTGACCTTTTGGAGAGCTTGAATCTCAGCTAATTGGAAAATTATTTGCTATTTAAATAGGGAACCGGACAACTTTTCAAATAGTGTTTAAAAATAATCTTTATTCATATATATAGCCATAAAAAATAATATTTTAATTAAATAAATCCTCTGGAGTACTTGAAAACGTCAAAAACATAATTTATTTCAAATTGCCGCGAATGTCAATTCAGATCAAGTGACGTCATGTGGAAGGTAAACAAACTTCTAACCATATTAAAAGTGATCAATGCTTGGATAAATGAAGTATTTTGTGTTTCTTAATCATCATGGACCGAAAAAGATATCGTTGGTGTGTTGTACCTTAATGTAGAAATACATCAGTAACTACTCCAAATAATTTTTTTATTGATGTAAGAAATGATTAGACCTAGCAAGACGAAAGTGCGATGGAATGTCTGTTACTTCACCAATTTACTTTTGTGAAGATCACTTTGATGTAAGTACTGTACCTAGAGTGTTATTACACAGCCCATTATACAAATAATCATATTTAGTGTGTATGTAATTTAGGTCCCAGGCAACCACATGATCACGTAAAACGTCATAAAGACGTGACTATCACGTGAAAAATGCATTAGGTCGCAAAATGTCTTAAATATGACCTAAAAAAAACGTGATTCGGCTCCCCCCAAAAAAACGTATACCTGTGAAACGTAATTAACACGTCGAAAAATAGTTAGCCAAGTGACGGATAATAAAATATTTATTAAATTCATTTATTAAAATTTTAAAATGGATCAAACTTTTATAACGTTTTATATATGCATTTCTAATAATAAAACAAGAAGGATGAAAGATGCACATTTTGATAAGTGCGCCAAAATCTTTTTTAAGCGGTTTTATTTTGGTTGGTACTACGTACCAGTTGGTACCACTGTTCAAAAGGATTGTCGGCATTGTCGCTGTCGACATTTTATATTTGTGTTTGTTTGGCGTAGTTTGTGTGCTCTGTATTAGTATTAAGTAATAACAATTTTAAGTAAGTATTACATATACACTTTATTTTAATATATGTACATCTATCTTTTATTATATAGTTAGGTAGATGCTTCATATTGAAATTAATGGTTACATTTTCTTTAAGGTTATAATCCCATAATCATTGAAGAATTAGTTTCACAATCATTAGTGAAAAGGAATCGAACGAGAAAAGCTTTTTATGAGTCTTCTGATTCAGATCCAGATCAAGACCTTTTAATTTCTCAAAAAAATAAGAAATTAAAGCGACTCCGTCAAATTATATTTGGAAAGAAATCAAGTAAGTTTATGCTTAAGTTATTAATAAATGTAATTACAGTTGATTTATTGCTTTAGAGATTTGTCTTCAAGTAAGAGTTGCAGCATTCGTAAACAACCTCTAACGGAGAGATGTCCAAAAGAAGACGATCGATCGTTGGATTAATTTGGAGGTAGGTTATCTTTATGTCATAGGCTTTAAGTGTAAAACGTAATTTCGCGGATTTTTTTTAGGTCTTAATTCTTCCGGAACTCGTACCTTGAAAACGTCAAGAAATTGCGATAAAAAAATCTATGATGCTAAAACATATTTTTTTGTAATAAAGCTAAAAAAGTTGATTTAAGTTTGAAAACGAATATTAATCTTATTTAATCAAAAAAAATAGTAAGTATATATTGATGTTTTATTTTCCTATTTTTAAAAACCAGCTTTTATGTGAAAGGTTACATACAAGTGATCTGCTTATGTTAAATAGACGTTATATTTACGTATATTATACGTCAGCAGTACGTTAGTTGCTAACGTTTTAAATACGTATATTATACGTCAGTTGCTAACGTTTTATTAACGTTTCATATACGTATATTATACGTCAGCAATACGTTAGTTGCTAACGTTTTATTAACGTCATTAGTATCACGTGATTGTGGTGGGACTTATTCACGTTAAATTACCGTCAATAAAACGTCATTTGAAAACGTGATTTTAGGTATCCGATAACGTATTTTTCACGTTTTTGGAACGTGATTTTGTTGCCTGGGGTGTTATAGGTTATGTCTTACGTAGAATGTTTTACGTGTGCATAAACAATCTTGTATTTGTGTTTTAGCTGCCAAAGAAGCTATAGAGAATATTTAAACTTAATTATAGCTTTTATATACATTTTATTTTACTTTATATTGAGAATGTTAATAAAAAAAACATTGACAAATTGTGTATAATTATTTTATTTAGTGCTTTCATATAAAATAGGAAATATATTTTTTTCCAACATTCACTTATACTACAGATATAATGTATAACGAAAGTTCTGTTATGACTATAGTCCTTCAATTTGTAAGTAATTACAATTAAATATTTTTAGAAAAATGCAAATAAAACGTAGAAAAACGCGAAATAACATACAAAGCAGTACTGTTTACTTATGGCTACCTACACATGACGTTACGCACTGTGATTGGCGTTTGGGTTCTTACACGTCACAGATAATTTACGCAACTTTATTTATTGATTTAAAAATATAAATCATTGTTATTTCTTAAAAATCTTTATTGAGTGATATTGTTGTATAACAAACTTTATTTTAAAACACATCTTAGATTTTTTTCCGATTACTGTCCGGTACCCTATTGATGAAGCAACTATAAGAGTATCACAATTACTGTGAAGAATTACTGTTTTGCAAACTTATATATTGAAGGAAGAACTACAGCCAACTAATTATTCAGGATTACAAATAATGATATCATTTTGATATCATGAATATGCTGAGATTGTAACTAAAGAGCCTAAAATTAAATTAGTGAAAAAAAAAAGAATTTTGTCGCGAATTTGCAATGGGAAAATTGTGTTGGGATTTGCACTGATGAAGCCTAAGATATTATTATCAGGTGTTATTTGGAAATATTGCATGATTTATCCGCAAGCTTTAGCTTCTAAGTCTCTAAATCCTGGCATAAATATTGTTTTAGAAGCAGTTATTGAAGTATTTAACTATATAAAAACTAGATCATCAAAATCAAGGATTTTCTCTGCACTCTGTACAGAAGCTGAACATAAATCTTTGTTGTTTTATTCTTCATCCAGATGGTTACCACGTAGTAAGGTTATCTCCGAACTGAGAAGTGACATAGCGGAATTTTTTACGAAAGAAGGTCATAATTCAGAGTTATTTTTAATAAAGCTTTCTTATTTGGTAGATATCTTTAAGAAACTTAATACTCCTGATCTCCAAACCAGGGAAAAAACTTGAATATATTTGATTTGAGTCAAAAGATTAAATCTTTTTGTAAAAAAATGTATTTATAGAAAAACAAGTAAAAACAAAACTGTTTTGATATGTTTCCCACATTGGGTATCCAGGATTTTCCACTAGCAGGGAATCATATTTATATTATAATGGTAGTGTTAAAAACCATGGAGGTCCTTTAGAAAACCTGAGTACGAATTTCCGACGATACTTTTTTAGAAGAAGATATCAATTTGTCCAATTGGAATTAGGTTTGTAATATATTTGACAGTAAACATATTGGTCTATAACTGGAAGAAGTAGAATAACGAATAGACGTTTTGTCCAGCAAAATGGATCTCTTCTTGCAAAGCGGTACGGATTCCTAAACGTCCTATCTTTCTGAAACAGAATTTTCTGCTGTTGCTTCGTTAAAATCTAAGTATCGAAATAAGCTTCAACTAGAAAAAGAACTCGCCATTGCCATTGTGGAACTCAACTTACAGCAGAGATTACAGAGATTTTTAGGCTTAGAATAAGTTTGTAGTTCAATATTTGACAATAAAAATTTTATAAATTGGTTTTAATAATTTTGTTTTTCAATTTACTGCGCCCCTTTACCAATTTAACACGCCTTCCTTAGGGGTGCACACCACAGTTCGATAACCGCTGCCTTAAGATAAAAACAAAATAAATTTACTTTTGAGAAAACTCTTAATTTTATTACATCGTTACATTTCACTTTTCAAAACGATCCAAATATTTGCTATAAATATAAGTTTAATAATTTTATCTTTACACTTCTGTCGGGTTACTATAGGGCGATATGCATAAGACATAATCTGTTTCAGCTTCAAGATTAGGTATCTTCATCTTGAAATTTCAACCAGACTTCCCTTTCTGTAGTATATCTTATTACTTTTATCTTGCGTCATGTGTCAATAGACGAAGTGCTATACTTCACAGACACAATATACTTCCTTTCTGTGGTATATCTTATTACTTTTATATTGGGTCATTTGTTAATATAAGAAATGTTTCACTAACTTGTGTAAATATCTTTGTTGATTAAGGGACAAATCAAACACAAAATGAATATATTTTTTATTCGTTAATCTTTTATTGTTGAAAGGTATTTTCAGTACCAAATAAGTAAGAGATATTGTTTACTCCTGTTTAATTTATTGGATGTAATATTGTTTGAACTATATAGATCACGATATGTCATTTTTCCATTAGTTGACACAGTAAATCACGAAGATAATCTTTCGAAGTTTTATATGACTGTCGTTATCAGTTTAAGTATCTTTCAACTAACTCAAAAATATCAAAAGGGGAAACTGTATACTTCAGTAATGTAGATAAATTATTTGATACGGTTGTTGATAGAAGTCAATAAAAACAAAAGTAATGATGCGCTCGTGTTTGGTATCTTCCCTTTATGACAAGTAATAGAAATAAAAAATAACTTACAACGCGTGGACGCGTGGAAACTGATAAGTAATTGCCACATTAGAAGTTTAATATATTAATGAAATTTGTTTTTTTCTGTTACTGTATAAATAAAATAAAAAAAAAATATTCACAATATAATTTTAAAACCTGATAACAAATTTGTTCACAGTAGTAATAAAATTATAATAAATTCAAACAGCTTAAATCAAGGACTTCTGTTTTTGAACAGTAGGTACTGCATGGTACATCGACGTATCTGCTTTAAATGCTGCTACAATCGGAAGTTTATGACATTCTACAAAACGCATTTTACTCTATTCAAAAACTTGGGAATTATGAAAAACGAAATGACGTTATTTTAATCTTCAATGAATTGTCAGTCAAAATTATTTGGTTACATACTAATTCGCTCCGGCGGTCACATTTTATAACCCTTTTTATACCGATGAGGACTTTCCGAACAGTAGCGATAATCTATAATTCAAGGATTTGAAAGCTAGTATATAAATTGTTTATTTGGTATCTGAAAATCAAATAAGATATATAGCAACAATTCTACGATAGGTATATATAGTATATATTTAGTGGAAAACTATATCAGTAAAGCCATCTTTCCACTTTCAATGTGGGCAGATTGCACCTTAACTTTAGAGAGAACTATGAAAGAGTCAAATTTAAAATAGTACTAGTTGTACTCGCAACGTCGTTCGCGTGGCGTGTGATTGTTGTATAAAAATTTCTTACCCCACCCCATTTAAGGAATGGGAGAGAAATTTTTATACACCAGATGTTAAGTTGAAAGAAGACAAATAATCTGTGAAAACCGCATTCGAATCGGATCAGTAGTTTTCATGTGATGCGTGCACAAACATACAGACAGACAAAAAAATTTAACCACATTTTTGGTTCTATTTCGATGTACCCGCGACGTCGTTCGCGTGGCGTGTTGATTTTTGTATAAAAATTTCTTTCCTCACCACGTTAAAGGGGGGGGGGGTTAGAAAGTTTTATACACCAGATGTTAAGTTAAAAGAAGACAAATACGTCTTTGAAAACCGCATTCGAATAGGATCAGTAGTTTTCATGTGATGCGTGCACAAACATATATACATTTCTACAGTTTTATTATATGTATAGATTATACGTTATAAGGTCGGTAGGTGACTTATTACAGTACGAGTTAGTTTACGGACGAGGCGACGTAGAAACCATATTGCCTGTCACTTAAAAGGTTGTGTGTCTCAAGGTAGCTCAGGATCTCGTGATTGACGTTTTTCTCCATAGTTTTGCTAATAACAGATAGAAGAGCTATAGGTCTGTAGTTAGAAGGCTGGGTTTTACAGTCTTTCTTGGGGACTGGTTGTACTCGAGCAGTTTTCCAGGATTCTGGAAAAATACCAGTATCATATGATAGTTGAAATAGCTTAGTGAAAACTGGCGGTAGTTCAGGTGCACAACATTTTAAGAGTAAAGCAGGTATTTCATCAAGGCCGCTTGCTTGGTTGGTATTTAGAGTAGCAAGGACGCTTAACCCGAAATATGATATTTTTCATTGTGTAGGGAGACCGTGGAATAGAAGGTAACTCTATGTTGTCCGGTGGGTTAAGTGTCGAGTTCAAAGAGAATATTTTGCCTTTTCTGTGGAGGACGTAACTATTGAGCCGTCATCTGATGTGAGTGAAGGGAATGAACTAGTTGTGAAATATTGTTAATATGTTTGGCGAGAGTCCAAAAGGACCGGTTTCCATTCGGGTTTGACATTAATTTCTCTCTCATTCGAGCGTCAAAGAGACTTTTGGAATTGGAAATAGTGGTGTTGTGTCTGTTTGTAGCGTTTATATCATCCTGTTTTGTTTCTTCTGATGGATTTTGTATAAATAATTTGTGGGACTTGATCTTAGCTTTCCGAGCTACATCGCAATCTTTATTAAACCATGGCTTCTGTTTGGCTTTTAAGCGTTTGGTAAAGTGAGGAATGTAAGCTTCCATGGCACACTGAATGATTTCAGTTATTCTGTTGCAAACTGCCGATGGATCTTTGTTAATAAAGCAGAATGGATTCCAGGGAAAAGTTGCAAAGTAGTCTTGAAGGCCTTCCCAATCTGCTTTTTTTAAATTCCAAAAAGTTCTCTTGGGTGGTGCCTCGAATGGGTGAGGTTTGATTGGACATTTGACTTCTATTACAGCATGATCAGAGTTACCTAGGGGAGACAGAACATTTACATTATATTGCTCAGGGTGAGTAGTCAGTAAAAGATCCAGAGTATTAGAACTGTGATTGGCAGCTCTGGGAAAGTAAGTGGGCTTGTCCATTAGTTGGGACAGCCCATTTCTGAAAAAATTGTTAATACAATTTTTTTTCCTTACATTATTTCTGACATTTTTTGTTGGAAACATTTTTCATTACGGTTATTATTTAAAGAGTTACAGCGTAAAACATGCAAAATCAAACCTTTCTGGAAATTTTTTGAAAAATTGAGGTAGTGTAGCAATGCAAACTTTATCTTATATTATCAAGAATATATTCAAGTAACTATTCCGAAATGTTTATGCTTCCTATATTTTTCTCGGGTTAAATTGTTCATTGATAGGACTATGATGCAAAAATTCTTATTGCTTTCATAGTCTTGGAGGAATCCGGTACATTAATAAACATGGAAAATAAATAATACGTCAGAGTAGCATGCAGCCTTGAATCCGGTCGAATTTTATCTTATGAGAAGATCTTTGTGACTGAGAAAATTAAAACTTTTTGTAAGGTGTCTTATTTTAACCAACTGAAGATTCTTCCTGTTGTAACGAAACTACGCCACTGGGTGAATGTTTAGCTTATCCCGAACTCTCTAGAATCGAGAATAATCCGGACACCCTCTGCAGCGAATATTCTGGTACCAAAAACAATAAAGAACTCTGTTCTCGAATTCTCTGGTCCTCGAACGTGAGATGGCGTTACAGTATATAAATAAAGCAGATTCGAATGCGGAGTCAGTATCCAGTATAGCGCGAATATTTAAGCTTTCGAATAGTGCAAATAAATTGTGAATTTAGTATTTAGCAGTGTTATAGTTTGTGAAGTTATTCGTTAGAAAATAAATCAACTTAAAAATAAATCGAACCCGTGTTTTAATTTGTTAAAAACGTTACAATTGGTGTCAGAAGTGGGATATTTTAATTTAATTAGTGGACTTTTCGAGTGCAGTTTTGATAATTTTGTGATAAAACTTTTTCCGGTTTCGGTATTGACTTTTAGACATTTTGGACAGTTCTTTTTCGAAGTGCTAATTAAGATAATTCGAAATGAAATTAACACAGTTAACGGTTAAACAGTTAAAAGAACAACTAGAAGAACGTGATAAAGACACTGCGGGCACCAAAGCCACCCTTGTGCAAAAATTGAGGGAAGCATTAACCCAAGAGGGACTTGACCCAGAAACTTTCGAATTCCCTTCCACCGAAGAATCACTCTTGGCGAAAATGGAGGAAAATGCTAAGAAAGTTGAAGAAAAGATGGAGGAAAATGCTAAGAAAGTTGAAGAAAAGATGGAGGAAAATGCTAAGAATATGCAGGAAAATGCTAAGAAAGTTGAAGAAAAGATGGAGGAAAATGCTAAGAAAGTTGAAGAAAAGATGGAGGAAAATGCTAAGAAAGTTGAAGAAAAGATGGAAGAAAATGCTAATAAGGTTGAAGGAAAACTAGAAGAAATTGTTAAAACGGTTGACCATAAATTTGAACAAGTCGAAGAAAAGTTTGGACGAGTCGAAGAAAAGTTCGAATGCTTAGAAAACAAAATCAGACAATTAGAAAACATGGTCACCAACACTAACATCGCCAAACAGGACGTAAAAGTTATTGAAACTACAGACAAGAAAGAATTAGTATACGAGGAATGTGGCGGCGGTATGAAATTCAAACTGCCGAATTTCGACGGTAAATCGTCCTGGTCCACGTATGTCAAACAGTTCGAATCAATCGCGATGGCCAATCGATGGACAGAACAACAAAAAGCCATATCATTGACAGCTGCTCTGCGAGGTGACGCCGCAGATATTTTGAGATCAATACCGAAAGATCAAGAGTACTGCTATCAGACGCTTTTCTCCAGATTGGAAAACCGCTACGGAGATAGCCACTTACAGCAAGTTTATAAAGCCCAATTGCGCACCCGAAATCAACGCGCAACCGAGAACTTGCAAGAATTTGAGGCGGACATCGCACGTATGGTCCGGTTGGCATATCCTATAGCGCCCGATAGCTTTCTGGAAGAAATAGCAGTCGACACTTTTGTAAATGGCTTGAGGGACAACGATTTACAGAAAGCTTTGAAACTGGCTCGACCGAAGCTACTAGATGAAGCTCTCGCTATAGCGCTAGAACATGAAACGGCGAGCCAAACTTCGCGGGATCACCGTTTAAGAACGATTGGAGAAGAATCGGAGACTGAAAGCTTTGAAGAACTGGTAAGAAGAATTATTCGTCAAGAGAAAACGGAGACGAGACGGGAACCAAGGTGCTGGAATTGCGGCGAGTTCGGTCACCTACGCCGCAATTGCAAGAAACAGCCGTCGGAAAACTTAAAGCGAATGCAGGAATATAACTGTGATATCGAGCATAGGGCAGGAAAAACTCATCTCAACGCTGATGCATTGTCAAGAAGACCGTGCAAAGAAAGCTGCACTCATTGTTCGCGATTAGAGCAAAAACTCTGCCCTATACGACGGACCACTGTCGTTAACGAGAGCTGGCAACCCCAGGAGCTCCGGAAATCCCAAGAAGAAGATCCATGCTTGAGAATTGTGTTGGGTTGGAAACGTCACGGTGAAAGACCTCCTTGGCAAGAAGTAAGCGCACAAAGCCCAGAAGTTAAATCATATTGGAGCCAATGGGATAGCCTAGTGATGCGGAGCGAAGTACTGTATCGAACTTTCGAGAATGAAGATGGTACCGAGTCCAGATTGCAGATGGTGGTACCAAGAAGCAAAGTGCCGGAAATTCTACGTCAAATGCACGATGGTACGTCAGGAGGGCACTTCGGAATAACGAAGACCTTGCAGAAAGTTCGCGAGCGATTTTACTGGGTGAACTGCAAGGATGATGTGAGACGCTGGTGCCGGAAGTGCGAGTTGTGTGCTGCAAGTAATGGAACCGTTGGCAAGAAACGAGCTCCCATGAGGCAGTATAACGTGGGAAG
The DNA here is from genome assembly GCA_964028335.1 of Altica lythri. Lineage (NCBI taxonomy): Eukaryota > Metazoa > Arthropoda > Insecta > Coleoptera > Chrysomelidae > Altica > Altica lythri. The sequence continues at coordinate 41,118,974 of OZ034806.1, read as the reverse complement.
TCCAATGGAAAGAGTGGCGATAGATGTCGCAGGACCCTTTCCGGAAACGGACGATGGAAATAAATACATTCTGGTAGCCATGGACTATTTTACGAATTGGACGGAGGCTTACGCGATCCCTAACCAAGAGGCTGCGACCGTTGCGGAAGTGTTGGTCAAAGAGTTCTTTAGTCGGTTTGGTGTGCCTTTAGAAATTCATTCGGACCAAGGCAGGAACTTCGAGTCGAGCCTCTTTCAAGATGTATGCCGTTTGCTAGGTGCTCATAAAACCAGAACAACGCCTCTGCATTCTCAGTCAGATGGCATGGTCGAAAGGATGAATCGAACGATGGGAAAACATCTAGCGAAAGTGGTATCGGAGCACCAGAAAGATTGGGACCAATACCTACCCATGTTCCTGATGGCATACCGATCAGCAGTTAATGAAACCACCGGCCAGACACCTGCCTGTCTCATGCTTGGACGTGAATTACGCCTACCATGCGACCTTGAATTTGGCAGCAAACCTTCAGAAGAGGGCGTCGCTGGTGAAGGCTACGCAGACCAACTTAAGCTGAAAATGCATCAGATCCATGACATCGCCCGGAAGAACATTCAGATTGCTAGCGATCGCATGAAAAATCAATATAACGTCAGGTCAAATAACAGGATATTTGAAACAGGAGACCTTGTATGGCTTCACAACCCACAGCGACGCAAGGGTTTATGTCCCAAACTGCAGAGACAATGGGAAGGCCCGTATGAGATTTAGAAAAGGATAAACGACGTAATTTATCGAATTCAAAAACTGCCTAGAGGAAAGCCGAAAGTGGTCCACATAAATCGACTTTCACCTTACGAAGGCTCTAATAATGTCGAGGAAGCTAGGGCCGTTTCGCAGGAAGCAAGCATCGAAGAGAATCGGCCTGACTTTGACAGATTCATTACCGATTACACCAACCGAAAGAAAATTAGGTTTGGCGTTACTGCAGAAGTTCGGCAAGACATCTTCAAAGTTCCTAAAAACGTGTCGATCGCTCACTGTGTGTCTCAAGATCTTAGTATGGAAAGAGGCATAGCGTCCGTCTTCAAGAAGAAATTTGGACGTTTAGATGAACTGCTCGACCAACAACCACGGGTAGGCAAAGTGTTGCGACTAGAAGATGGCCGCAGGTCCATACTTTATCTGGTGACGAAAAGGGCATCCAATGAAAAACTGGCCTACAGGGACATTTGGCACGCATTGAGTAACTTGAAAGAAATTATGAGTCATTACGAAATCAAGGAATTGGCGATACCAAAGATCAGCAATGGAACGGAACAAATTGACTGGAAGATTGTAAGGAGCATGATCGAGGTAATTTTCTATGGTTCCGGAGTGTCAATAACAGTTTGCTGTTACCAACCGAAAGAAGTAGATCTACAGAAGAGCGTGGACTGTTATTTCTTTGGTAAAGGAATCTGTCGGGCTGGGTCCAACTGTCGTTTCCGTCATACACCTGGGAAGCACTGGAAAGTATCTGATCGGGACGATCAGAGTTAAGGAGGGGGCAGTGTAACGAAACTACGCCACTGGGTGAATGTTTAGCTTATCCCGAACTCTCTAGAATCGAGAATAATCCGGACACCCTCTGCAGCGAATATTCTGGTACCAAAAACAATAAAGAACTCTGTTCTCGAATTCTCTGGTCCTCGAACGTGAGATGGCGTTGCAGTATATAAATAAAGCAGATTCGAATGCGGAGTCAGTATCCAGTATAGCGCGAATATTTAAGCTTTCGAATAGTGCAAATAAATTGTGAATTTAGTATTTAGCAGTGTTATAGTTTGTGAAGTTATTCGTTAGAAAATAAATCAACTTAAAAATAAATCGAACCCGTGTTTTAATTTGTTAAAAACGTTACACTATTATTGACATGCAGTTAAATCCCTGTTAATTATTGTTTCTATTGTTATTTTGCAGAACAGCCGAAATATATGCTACTGTGTACCTTGTATATTCTAGTAGGACTTGCACTTACTTCTACTATTATAGAATTAGTACGACGACAGTATGCACAATCTTGGAGACAACTTCAAGCACTTAGAGGACCTTTAGCAGAAAACTTTCGAAAATTCGCTGAAAATGCTCCCGGATTGGATGTTTTGGCTTTCCAACAAGATCTTATGAAAGTGTTAACAGTGGTAAGAGGTTTACTATATTAAATTTTTAATAACTAAAATTACTAGTGTTCTGGAAACCATTCTCGAGATTCTCTTTGAAATGTTATACAAATATTCTTAGTTTCTTAGATGTAGTGGTTGAGTCGAATAATATAAATCCATTCAATTTTAAGAAAAGTTATAAAACCGTTCCTGGTTCAATCTTAGGAACCTAGTTAATATTTCAATAAAAATTTATAGTATATCTCTTAGTAAAATTATTGACTAAACAGTTAAATCGTTTTCCACCTTTCAACGAAACTTCAATCCACAGAATTATTATAGGTAATTAGTTTTATCCTTTGTTTCCAAAATGATAGATGTGCGTGTTAGAGTAAGTACTGATTTAATAATCAAAAATATATCTATTACAAAATTTATAAATTTATTTAACTTAAGAAATAATATTGCTAAAAAAATTAAAACTTAAAAAGAGCTTAATTCCACTCTGAGCTTGAATGATTTGATCTAATTTTTCAACATTTTTCTGGTTGTTCGTAAGTCTTCAAACTTTTCACGATGGTTTTTTTTTTTTTTTTTGTTTTTTATACAATTGATGTAGTAAATAGTGTAACGGGTTTTGGTGTTGCATTCTTTAACGCTATGCATGATCCCTAGATCGTCACACAAGAAGCATAGCTCCCAAAAAAAATTAAAACACAGTTTTATTTAAGTATACGTATACGTACACTTATATACATAATTGTTGTATCCGCGCGCATTTTACGGGAATATGATATATTACATCTAACACTCTTTTAGGTTTACTTTACCTGAAAAAACATCTCACAAAAAGCATGAATCGCAGAGAAGAGAAAATTCATCGCTTACTCACCATTGTGGAAAATATTTTGCGTTCGAAATAAGTTTTAAAGATTTGTTGTATGTATAATTTGTGTGAACTTTTTTGATGCTATAGTTTGTATTTACAGAATTAGTATTGTAAATAATAATATATTTTTACAATCAATATTTAAATTCTAAAGTATGTTTTTACAACTTTGTTTTCCTGGCCACTTATATGTTGCTCACATCTGACTTCGTTTAGACTCTACCTCTTCTTTATACCAATTAAAATTATTTGGTTATTAAGAAAGTACGTGTTTGAAGTTAAAAATGTTCCACATTTTCAGATAAAACGTGATTGTTGCTGTTTTGGTCCCCTTTACACTCGCAATGCACGCACTTTTAAAATTTTCGATAACTTCATCTGGGAAAACATCGTTCTCACATAACGATCCAAAACTTTATACTTCAACGTTTGTTGTACAAAGGCTAATGCGGCAAGCATACGCATTTTTATTGTAAATTTAGCATTAGTTTTATATATTCGTTTAAGTCCACAACTCTGAACGTTTTGTAAAATGAAAGAAGTAAACTCGGTGCATAGTTTGTGAAAATTCTCTTCCAATTGCAAAAAGCATTGACATTTTAAAATCTGTGATAAAGGTTCTAGAGATGAAATCGGTTCCAGATTTTTCAGCTCCCGTAGAAGTTCAACGTAAGTAGTTTCGGTTTTTTTCCGGGAGGACTACATAGGAATGAAGATTGCTTCGCTAAAGTGTATATCGATACGCACCTTTTACCAAAAATTTGCAATTTTAATTTTCTAATTAATTTGCACAAATTTGTGAAAAACGATAAAAAATATTATAAAAATTAATAAAATTATTTCCTGGCTGATGTACATTCAGAAATAAGTAACTGCGAATGCGTTCACTACCATTCAAAGAATTTTTTTTTTTGAAAGGGTATGGGTATCAATTCAACGGTGGGTATGTCATACACAGACGACTCAGACCAGACCATAGAGAAAATGTAAAGACTAAAACCATTATAATGGATCAGGCTATAAATATCAGAGTATAAGAGATTATAAATATGTATAATGTAAACACAAACAATGCAAATCTGTGTGTGGCATACCAACTGTTCAACTGAAATCAACACATTTTCAATTTTGCAAAAAAGTTCCTTTGAACGGTAGTAAAAGCATGCGCATTTATCTATTTCTGAATGTACATCAGTCCGGAAGGAGTTTTATTAATTTTTATAATAATTCTTATCGTTTTTCGCAAATTTTACGATGGTGCAAATTAGAAAATAAAAATTGCAAATTTTTGGTAAAAGGCGCTTATCGAAATACACTGAAGGGAGTGAGATATGAGCCTTTGAATCTGGTTTGAGTAATCAAGTTTATCAAAAAAATCTGATGGTGAAAATTATAAAAAATACATTTTTTGAAAGGTGCAAATTAAGCGCTTACATTAGGTATAAACTATTTTTTAAGAAATTTTTGTGACTGGAACAGAGGTGGTGATGTTCCTTCCACGTTCATCCGAACCAGTTGATGCTCAAACCGAACACCTGGTTTTTCGATACCATAAACTTTCCAATAAATCTTGTCTACCACACACCTCTTTTAGATTAGATTAGATGTTTAGTGGGTTGGCTGTTAGCTGCATTATTGCGACCTTTGCAGATCTATTGTGACCACCTATTATCTCAAGAATAGGATTAGAGAACCTTGTCCAGCCCTGCCCTCTTAATGAGACTTAATAGTCTTGACAGTGGCCACTCCGCATAACTTGGAGCCTCCGGTTTCTCCTCTCCCAGTACTAGATACCGCGTCCTTGCAAGGCCTTCGCATTGGCATAGGACATGAAATGCGGTTTCCTCCTCCTATTGGCAGTATCGACAGATGTCTTCAAGTTCAACTGACTTATGTGTTTCTTGAGCCTACAATGTCCTGTCAAGAGACTGACAATCATTCTGACATCGTTTCGCCTTTGTGATAGCAGCTCTGCAGTAAACTTCACCGAGTGTCCCTTTATGAAGACTTTGGCTTGTCGCTTGCCCGGTGATTTTTCTTAGCACTCCTGGGCCTTTTCTAGCCTCCATTTCTCAATGGCTGCCTTTCTGAATGTGTCAGCAACTCCGCCGAATGGTTCCGGGCCTATCATTGGGGTATTAGCTCCCGCACGGGCCAATTCATCAGCCTTCTCGTTGCCTCGAAACCCTGAGTTTTCTGGTATCCATGCCAGTGTCAGAAAATTTTGACTTGTGGCATGTGTCAGGGCCCCAACGCAGTCCCACACCAGCTGTGAGCTTATTTGTGCCGAGACTATCGCCTTTAGAGCTGCTTGGCTGTCCGAGTATATGACGCACCTCTTACAATTAAAGCAATGACCATTGATGATCAACTTCTTCGTTTGTTTTTGTTACTTTTGTGTAGATATAAATTTATAATTGTAATTTATAATTCTCAGATTATAAAGATAATATAGTTCTATTTAATATTGTTATAATTTTTTTCACGTGGATTCGGGATAAGTGATAAACAGCAGACAAAGGTAACAATTTATTGATAAACACAAAAAGATTACCATTTCTTAAACTAATTTACACAACTTTACTATAGTCACAATTCCTGACTAACGTATTTAAAATATCTCGTACAACAATCCGCACTTGATCGCCAGCTATTAGGTACCATTACAATTATTTTTACAATCGCAGCCTATCGCCTACTATTAAAATTACCACTACTAAATCGCTATCTATCGCCAACAATCACAATTATTACTTATCGCCAATTATTACCAATATATATATATATGTTCTTTTCTCCGTCCAAAGCGGTCCTTATATACCAAATTAATTCCTTCTAGAACGTCGGTAACGTTACATTTCTCAAATCGAACATTCCAGAGCTACTCGAATTATCTGGATCTTCCACAGTGTACTCGAGTCTTCGAAGCTTCTGAGAATTCACTTTCGCACACCTGGTGTCTGGTAGATAGGTCAGGACCGGCTCGTAACAATATTTTTACTTTTATTGACTGGTTATAAAGGACCCTATACTTACTCCACCATTCTAGTCTTTAACCGTACAAATAAAGTTGCGACAAATTCAATTAAAACAAAATGTTCAAAATTACAATTAAAGAAATATACTTTAAAATATATTACAAACTATGAATATTTCAACGGTGAATTTTCTCTGCGGTGAATTGGTTGTGCGGTGAAATGAATTTGATGAAATCGCCACCTTAAACTCTATCCAATAACAAAAAAGCATAACTTGAAAAAGTACAAATTACAAATGCTACATAATTAAAATTTTACCCAAAAATATTCCGATATATAAAATTATAGCGAAAATTAAAAAAATCCACTCTTACATATTTAAAAAATATGCATACTACAGTCCAACAAGTATCTCGTGAAATAAGGTGAAAATGCGCCGTAGCAAATTTAAAAGTGGGGGTATGGTGGTGGTTCAACAAAATTATTTTTGCAGTAGACTTTTTGCTGTGAGCTTCTCTCTACATCTACACTGTTGCCTTGTTTCATTATTTATTATTATTATTTTTTCGACGAATTTAATTTTTTTATCGTTGGAATGATTCATTTTTTGTTATTTATAACAGTATATAATTTGAAACGTTAAATACTTACCAGTAATTAGAATTTCCAAGTACGATCTTTAGAAATAAAAGTCTTTTAATTGCGTTATAATGACTAATGACATTATAGTTATCTATTGTTTGGTAAATATTATATTTTAATCAAATCTTAAATTTTGTTTTTCTTCTAATAGTAACCCACAAAAATCATTCCCTTCTCATTTCTTTATAATATTAATAATAATATTACTGTGATCATCAACATATTGACAACATTGTAAAAATTTTAAAATCTAGTGAATTCTTATTAAGCGTTAATGTTCAGGTAAATTTCATCCTAATCTGGCCTAATACCTTCTCTCTCTGCGCACTGGAAGCTCCGCCTTGTCACGACATATTAGTTGTACTGTACACTGTATAGAATTCAAAGCTTCCGAGCAATAAAATTAAAGCACCATAAGCCTATTTCTGAAGAATAATGTAAAACAAAGTCACCGGTCGTGTTAGTGTACACATATTAATTATTAATTTTTTTAGGTGACGATGCCAAAACTAGGAAGGGGGAAGAAAATCAAAGGGAAAGATTGGGAAAATGCTATTGAAGCTGCAATTAGAGATCTTACAGCAAATGCAACAGAACAAAAACCGCAACAAGTTTTACAGATTGTTATATACGAAAGTTCAGTGTAAATAAAAAAGAAATCTTCCACAACTGACTTCCATTTTTAAAATCTTTTGAAGATTGTTTTACTAAAAAATATTACGTCTCTCTTAAAATATTTATCATGTTCCTATCACTTGTCAATCAAATTCAATAAAGTGTTTTTTGAATCCATATTTTTTTCTTAATAAAATAAAAATATTTTTAATGGTTTATATCATAGTTAAGATGATATCTTTGTTATATTGTTAAAGAATTTACATGGACTTGTGAATGTTATATTTCCTTTCATACCAATCGTAGCACTTACTTACTTACTTTATAGTCGCGTCAAAGTAGGTTTTCACTTCCAACTTTGGTCGGAAAGGTCCGATCATGCTCATTTTTTTTAAATGTTCATTGAGACCTCAGATTCAAAGTTGTATAAAATCTGGAGGCCGCTCGGCCCCCTCCCCCCCCCCCACAAATTCGACCCAAGTTGAGGTATTTTCATGATGCGACTGCCCTCCCAACCCGGCCAAATGTGCCACTTGGGGGGTTTGAAGTCCCCTCCATCCATTTCTTCGGTCATGTCGCCTTTTCGACCTTCCCAGGGGCGTCTAGAAGGGCCTCCAAGGGTCCAAAATATGCCTGCTTTTCTGTGACCCATCCAGGGGTGGACAAAAGGGGTGCCGAGGCCCAAAAAATGTGATTTGATTGGATTCGATACCAACGCGAAAAGTTGATATAATCTGCCCAGCGAGAAGTCTCCTTAGCCTTTTTAAAACCATGTCATACCCTGTCGCAGCCAGCCCTTTTGTCCACCCCTGGATGGGTCACAGAATCGCAGGCTGCTCAAATAAAGGGTTGGTAGCCTTATACCACTTGATCGTACCAATTCTGTACACTGAAATTCAATCCCGCGTAATCATAATTTTGAGACAACATGGGCCTCTTTTTATACGGCCCTAATGGGTTAAAAAACCTTAATTTTTGACAGAAATGAGATACCCGCCCTTCGGAATCCCCCTGACCCAATATTGCAGTCCAAGCACATTTCTGTAGATATCTCATATTTTGGACCCTTGGAGGCCCTTCTACACGCCCCTGGGAAGGTCGAAAAGGCGACATGACCGAAGAAATGGATGAAGGGGACTTCAAAACCCCCGAGTGGAACATTTGGCCGGGTTGGGAGGGCAGTCTCAGCATGTATATACCATCTTGAAAACCCCCCAACTTGGGCCGAATTTGGGGGGTGAAGGGGGACCGAGCGGCATCCAGATTCTATACAACTTTGAATCTGAGGTCTCAATGAACATTTAAAAAAAAAATGAGCTCGATCGGACCTTTCCGACCAAAGTTTTAAGTTTTTGGGTTTTTAGGCCTATTTTGACGCGACTATTATGGTATACTACGCATTTAGCTGTTGTGTTGTTTTTTAATTTTGTTTCATTTTTTTTTAATTTTGTTGTGGCAATAGACCATTTTTTTGTGCTTTAGAGGGGTTTTATTGAAGTTATACTTCTATTCGTGCACTTGGCGGAAAAAAATTGTATACAGTTAAATGGGAAAAATCATTATATATGTAATGGTGTGAGTAAGAGAGAGACAGAAACACATATAAGGTATATTGGTCGGTAAAAACAAAGATGAAATATTTACTACATGTTATTAGTCGAATATCCTTGGCATGGACAGCATTTGGGAGAATGCAAGATGTCTTTAAATCCAACGTACCAAATACTATAAAAGCTAGAGTTTTTGACCAATATGTCCTACCGGTTCTCACATATGGAACAGAGACCTGGGCACTAAACAAGACTATTATAAACAGATTACAAGTAACACAGCAAGCCATGGAAAGACGAATCTTAAACATCAACCTACAAGACCGCATTATACCAACACAGAAATAAGAAGAAGAACAAAAGTTAAAGATGTTATAGAAAAAATATGTGCACTAAAGTAGAACTGGGCGGGACATATTGGGAGAATGACAGACAACAGATGGACACGAAGGATAATAGAATGGAGACCATGGGAAAACAAAAGAAGTAGAGGTAGACCGCAAACGAGATGGTCTGATGACATAAAAAAACTGGCAGGACACGACTGGATAAGAAAAACCAGTCACAGAGGAGAATGGCAGAAGTTAAGGGAGGCCTTTACTCGACGATGGGTGGAACAGGCTGGATGAAGATGAAGATGAAGATTAGTCATAACAATGGTCATAACTATAAGTCCTTTGATTATCGTTTAAACATTCAGTACATTGAAAAGAGATAGATATACAAAAAACATTCTGAGCTAATGTTTTAAAAATCATAGTGAGGTATTACATTGTGTTTGACAACTTATTTTATAATTCTGTCACGTAAGTTAACATATTAAGTTTAGTATTTTATACTATTAATTAATATTAATAATAATATTGAGCAATGAGTACTGTATTGTACTCTATAGCACCGTCATATGGTAGCAGTATATCCTGCAATATGCTTTTGAGGTTGTTGGCTACATAAACAGAGTTTTTACGAATAGTCGAGGAAATATAGCACTAATATCAGCAAAACCTCCGGATTTTGTAACGTAAGATGGATCGTAAAGCGTTTTTTTGCATTGGATTGTTTAGAATATCAGGAAGTTTGTCGCTATTTTTCATAATGTAAAAATTGGAAATTACATTTCTGCATTTGAAAAGTGCATTCCGAACACAGAGAAAAATTACAACTCGGTAAGTATTGCTGAAAATGGGTTCAATTTATGTACTCGGGGTCTTTGGGGTCACTGAACCCGAATGTCATGATGCCGAAAGTCTCCGCGGCACTTGCTGCCTAGGGTATTTACCTCTTCTTCTGGGGTTTTATGTAAATTCTGTACAAAATCAGTGCACACTAGGTACTCGGCGGTTTTTTGGGTCGCTAAATACAAATATGATAATGGTGATTGTCTCCGAAACACCTAGTGCTTAAGACGGACCTCGTCTCCAGGAGTTTTATGCAAATTCGATACAAAATAAGTGTGCACTCGGTACTAGGAGGTTTTTGGGGTCGCTGAACACGAATATCATATACTGATTTTGCTAAATCATTCACATACAAATTTATAAATCTGGGCGCGTGCATAGAAGTATAACTTCTACCGGCAGTCCCACTGACTGCCACACCCGTTTTTTTTCTTATTATTTATCTTTTTTTGTTTCTTTTTTTTTTTAATAAACCGGTAACCAATTTTTAGCTACAATAATATTGATATTTCGCTATTTTACTGTAACAAAATTGATCTGACAGCAAGGCAGGCAATTCGAACTCTCGTAGGAGTTTTAATGTGCTCTTTTGCTCAAGCCCGAACCTCGATACTGCAAAATTACCTATAAAAAAACAGCTATTTATTCTAAATTCAGAATTTTCCGTGAAAAAAATATGTGACGATCTTTCTGGAGGAAATAATATCATTTCAATTTTTTAACAGTTATCGAAATATTGCAGAAATTTGGTTAATTTTGCATTCGCGAGTTCTGAGCTTGACGGCCATAACCTTGAGCACAAAGCAGGCTAAAATACCTAAAATCGCTTGCATTATTGTCAGATCAATTTTGTTACAGTAATATTCGTATCATTTTAAATTAGCGAAATATCAACATCGCGACGGTATTTTATGAAAGCTCAAAATTATTTAATGGTGTATATATATATATATATATATATATATATATATATATATATATATATATATATATATATATATATTTATCGCTACAATACAAAGTGAGGTTCATATAAACAAAGAACGGTGTGAGGACCACTAAAAACAATAGTTTAAGAATTAGATAAACATATTTTTTTGGCACAAAACTCTAATAAAAATATTATGTATTGCAATATACTCATCTTTTTATCAAAATTAGTGGAAAAAAATTGTTACTGTATATGTGGTTAAAGTGAGGATTGTTTAAGTAGCTTACTTAATGAGACTATGTTATACTTTGTTTATATAGATGACAGCGTGAGCCCCAATTATAATATACATTTTAAAATAAATGACAAAGTAAGAACCGCCGATGTTGCCATTTTATTAGTTACAAACTGAGTTTAATCTGTCTGTGTGAACCACTAATCGATCTTTTACGTCTTTTAAAATTACTTTTAACAATAAGTATTCAGTAGGTAACAGAAAAACTCGAACCCTGTTTATACGTGATTAATGTGTTAGTTGAGAATTTCTTAAAAATGAATAGATCTAAAAGAATATTAAATCTAGCCCTTGAAGGTAAGTAATGTGTTTTAATAAATTTAAACTAAGTATTGAAGACTACTTCGAATATTTTAGGTTCTTCTGTAAAAAGGAACACTTTCAATAAATTATGTAGCAGTGATAAGGAAAATATTGATGTCAGTAATTTATCGCAATTACGTAATTCCCCTATAGAAGAGGATTGCTTTTTGGGATCAAGTCCTTATAAGGAAGAAGCTTTCGAATTTGTAAAAGAAGATACAGATTCATCATATAGCCCGGGGTCTACTTTAGAATCAGATTCCGGATCTGATTATCAAGAGATACCAGAAAAATTTGTTCGTGTAGCGGATTCTTTTCTAGATCATGAAAATATTAACGACGTAAGCAAAATATTCCTATACTTTAAATGCATTTTTATCGTTATTATTATTTTTTACAGAAAGAAAATGTTAGTACTACTTTAGATACTCAAACACAAAAGAAGTGTATTAAATCAGTTAAGGTATGTTTTAGATTTATTCAATTATTGTTAAAATTTACTTAATTACTTTTTTTTTGAAAACAGAATAAAAAAAGAGAATGGAATAAAAGAGATTACTGTCTCTATTGTGAAACGGATGTCTGAAAATTTTCTCGTCACATAACACGACACCATTCTAATGAGACAGCAGTTATACAAATTTTATCACTAACCACTGGCAGTCGACAAAGAAAAAATCTCATTACAAAATTAAGAAACGAAGGAAACTTTCTAAAAAGTGCCTGCAATGTTGATGGCGTTGTTTCGGTTAGAAAACCAACAGCAACTGAAGAGACTCCCACTCAGTTTTCTTATTTACCGTGTAAGTTTTGCAAAGGATTTTATAAAAAACGCTTTTTATTCAGACATATAAAACGATGTGCTCATAACACTGATAATAAAAACGCTAGAACAAATGCTCAAGCAGAAGGACAAACTCTTCTTTCGAACTTTAGAAACTGTGACATATTAAGAACAGAAATTTTTCCTAGTTTGAGAGCAGATCCAATTTCTTTAACAGCTAAGAAAGATCAGTTAATCTGTGCAGTAGCCTCTAGATATCTTAAAAGTCACAGAGATAAACAGTACAAAGTTGTTGCTTCTATTTTATTATTTATTATTAATGGAAATAAAAAAAAATACAGGTCCGACTAATCTTTTTAATGTGTTAGTTCCTAAAAATTTTGATCTTTTAATAAAATGTACAAAAGTAATTTCAAAGTTTGACGAAAAAACCTACAGTTTTGGAGCCCCTTCATTAGCTGCTAATATGGGTACACTACTTAAAGAATGTCTGGATGTTGCATATACTTTGGCTCTTAAAAAATTTGACATAAATTCTGAGAGAATTAACAAAATTAATTCCTTGAAAAAGCTGATTTCTAGCGAATGGAAGTTTGAAATTTCTACTGTGGCCAATAGCAACTTACAACAAAATAAGTGGAACAAGCCTGCCTTGATACCGTTGGCTGAAGACTTGATCTTATTAAAAAAATATTTAAACACTGAAATTACAAAATATCTAGCAAATCTTCAGTCCAACATGCTTGATTTAAAATCATTTAAAATTTTACAAGAACTTGTTTACGTTCAGTTAATTATACTGAATAGACGCCGTGTTGGAGAATTGCAACGTATAACGCTGCAGGTATACAAAAAGAATATTAATAACGAAAATTCAGGTGAATTTGATAACTGTATTACAGAGGAAGAGAAAGTCTTAATGCGGTCCTTTAAACGAATTGTAATAAAAGGAAAAAGGGGTCGGGGTGTACCTGTACTTTTTACTGAACAAATATTTAATGCCACAGAGGTTCTGGTAAAGTTAAGGGAAAACTTTATAGATCCTTCCAATGTGTACCTATTTGCAAACACTGTATCAAACAGTAGTATAGATGGATCAAAAGCTATTTACAAACATGTACGTCTTGCCAAAGTAAAAGATCCAAATGCTTTAACATCAACAAAGCTAAGAAAACATTTAGCTACAATGTCGCAAGTGATTAATTTAACACAACAAGATCTAGAGCAGCTGGCTTTATTTATGGGACATACATCTGATATTCATAAGATTTACTATAGACTTCCAAACGATATATACCAGACAGCGAAAATATCAAAATTGTTGTTATTATCCGAAAAGGGGCAACTAGCAAAATATAAAGGAAAACAGTTGGACGAGATTAATATTGATATGGAGGTAGAAGAAGATAATGAATTAGAAGAAATGGAAAATCGTATAGATGTAGTTACCACTGAAGAAATTAATTATCAACAACAGGTAAGCACTTATATTTAAGGGATTATTAATTAACTTAAAATAACCATAATATTAAAATATGCTTTTGATGTTTGTATGTTTTCTAAAGACATTTTTTTAAATTGCTCACTAGTATCGGGAATAAAATATACTAGGAATCCATTATTCTCTATCAGTTTAAAGAATTATATGCTATTTAAAAGAAGCTTAATTTAAAATATTTTAGGAACAGGAACAAAGCAAGCCGTTAACCAAAACTAAAAGAATTTTAGAACCATGGACAAAGGAACAAAAGAAAGTGGTACAAAGTTTTTTTAAAGAACATTTGAAAAATAAAACACCACCAAAAAAACTGGATTGTTGTACGTTGAAAGACCGTTATCCAGATTTGCTTCACAACAAATCGTGGACAAAAATTAAAATATATATTGTTAATTTATGCAATAAAAGTTAACCTTTTAATTTGTTAATTATTATTTGTTTTTTATTTTGTTAATTATCTACAAATTTAAAGCTTTTGACATTTATTTAATTTGCATTTTAATTCCAAGCATGTGATATTGTTAAAGTATTAGTAAAATATCTAAACTTTAAAAAAATGTTTTAGTCAAAGGCTTTAAAAAGCGGATTCAATTTTAGTTTTAAACAAGAAAAAGGAATACATCTAAAATAATTAAATTTTAAAAATTAAAATGCTAAAGTAAATTTGTAAATTCATAAACAAAGAAAAGCAAATTTTATGAACTATTTCTGTAATTAAAACAAATATTTAGCTTCATTTTAACGTAATAAAAAACAAAAACCTTCAAACAAATAATTATTAGGCCGTTATTCATTAGACAGTTTAAACCCTTTGTAAAATTAAAATCAAATTTAAAAAAAGATTTAACAGATTAAATGTAAGTACTAAACCAATTTTGAAGAAAAACGAAGCATAATTAAAAAAATTAAATATATTTTAGTTAACTGTTTTGATTTTTTTTTAAAATGTGGTCATTTATTTTTATAAAGAATCATGCCCCAATTTTTGCTTATCATATCCAGACATCTGTCTTTCATAACTAAAAAAATCACTTAATAATCATAAAAATATTAAAATCTCATTGTGAAATTCATACACTTCGAAGATTTTGTTTTAACTGTTAGGTAATAATTTCAACCGACAATATTACAATGTTGCCAATTTTAATGTCCTCAGTTATTACTCTGTCTGGTTTAAGTATACGCATATACAAAAATATACTCAACGCAGAGTACATCCCAGCGGCGAACGTTGGAACTATCTATACACGGAATTTCAATTCTGACCACAAGTGAGGACAATTATTTTTTTAGTTTAATTAAAAGTAACTGCAGTTTTCATCTTACTGACAAAGTCTGGAACACATCACTCTATGAGGTCCGTATACGGTCCTCACTTTAACTAGGTCCTCACTTAAAACACACTTTTTACTTGAAAGTGTCTCACTTATTACTAAGGATATATATATATATATATATATATATATATATATAATGATGAAGATATTGGGTTTAGCAGCAATACGAAAAGTGTACTCTTATAAGTTTATTGCCAAGCTTTCGATTATGATTATAATCATCTTCAGGGCGCTACAATACTTTATGGTATAATATTGGACTATAAAATATATAAATATAAGTTTTTACTTACAACTTGTTGAGATTATTTTGTAAAGATGTTAATTTATTTATTATATTTGTGTAGTAGATATTGAAAAAATTATAACAACGAGAAACTTTTTAAAGCAATATTAAAAAAAATGTGAGCCGTCACGGGACGCCTGGCAGATGTGAAACATCAACATTATTTTGTAAAAGTATATGCAGTATTCAATAAAAAAAAAGAATGTGTGTGTGTGTAACCTTTACGCGCGATTAAAGTAAACATTGAAAAATTTAAAATCTTTCAAAATTTTGAAAATTTTCAAAATTATCATGATTTTCAAATTTTTGAAAATTCTGAAAATTTTGAAAATTTTCAAAATTATCATGATTTTCAAATTTTTGAAAAATTTTGAAAATTTAAAAATTCTAAAAATCTTCACAATTTTGAAAATTTTGAAAATTCTAAAAATTTTGAAAATTCTACAAATTTTGAAAATTCTACAAATTTTGAAAATTCTAAAAATTTTGAAAATTCTAAGAATTTTAAAAATTTTAAATATGTTGAAAATACCTTTTCCGTGGAAAAATACATATATATGCCAATTTTCATAATATTTCCAGTATTATTTGAGTTCATCGATAACATACAGACAAACATTCATTTTTATAGAATAGATAGTATGCGGAGTCGTGTTAGGTTTTTGCGTCACCGTCGCCACGCCAGAAATCTGATTTGTTGATTATTTAGTTTTTATATTTATTTACCTAAATATTATAAGATAATATGCACTTTTAAGTCTATATTTCAATTTTTAATATTTTTACACATCAGTAAAAATATTAAAAATTAAAATATGAGCTTTAAAAGTGTATTTCTATATGAAACAATTCATACCCTGTCCCGCTTAATTTTTGAATCGATGAGCTTCTTCCCCCTATTGTTGGTGCGCCACCGTCGCTCAAAACATGAGACCAATTTCATATAAGGTATCAGTACATCTCTTTATTATATATTATCGATGCGTTAGGTTTTTTACGTCATACACTCATACGTCACCGTCGCCACGCCAGAAATCTGATTTACGTGCCGCTATAGATGTTTCACATCAAAAACTGTACCATTAAGCTTTTTTAAAAAATTAATTTGATTTAATTTTTCATTCAAAAATGACTGGATGTATTTGTCATTTTGAGTTTTCACTTAGAACTGTCCTATGAAATCGAAATTTATATAAAACAAGATAGTAGGTTCATTAAGAGTATTTGACATAAAATCAAATTAAAATCGTTATTAAATTTTATAATCATAATCGAAAGCTTGGCAATAAACTTATAAGAGTACATTTTCGTATTGCTGCTAAACCCAATATCTTCATCATTTTATATTTAACAATCAGCAAATAATTCCTTGGAGTATATATAAAACTGTAATTTAAAATCCATCTCTTCATGTAGGTGCGAAAACGCTGTCCGCCATTTTATGACGTCATACGTATTGTAAACAATCATTTGACATATAAACACGGACAATTTTCCAGTTTACTTTAGATACTTTAAAAACATGATTTCAACTAATTTACATAAAAAATACGGTAATTATCGTTATTGCAACGTCCGAGAATGCAAAAACACATCAAGGAATACAAATAGATGTTAGTTACATTATTCAGAGGTTACGATACCTATGACATAAATGAGTAGGTACTTTTGAATCCCTTCTGAAAAGAATAAATACACTCATTCTTCCTTTTTATGTCTACTATTTAACAACTGCACTGTACTAACATAGAAGTCTTGACATTTCTTAGCTTGGCAGAGCATAAATCTGGATTCAAGGCAAAGAAATTACGAACCATTAATGTATCAATTTTTGGCTGTCTGCTTTTGTGAAACCAACGTCCATAATGAATTTATTATTGTTTTTCAATAAAGGAAATAAATTAAGAACGTGATAAGGAATTTTTATCGAAATATTAATACTTTTAATAACACCACGTCAAATTACTCGTTTTGTTTACAATGTGTATGACGTCACAACATGGCCGACACCGTTTTCGGCGATTCAAATTAACACATTTTTTAAATTGAATTTTTAAATTAATCTTACGCATTTAGTTATTGAAATCGATATATTTCGTTTTTGTAAGCTAAATACTGTAAGAAATACTCATTTATTGTATGAAATTAGTTATGTGTTAAGTAGCCTATTACTTGGAAATGCGTGCTGCACCATAATGAAGTAATGAAACGGAAACATAAAATAGACGAGGACAAGGGCACATGTGAATTCCTTAACTGTGATATAATCGTAACCATTCCATGATAATTCCCCACACGAAAATTGGACACAGTAAAATTCCCACAGCCATTAACACCCACACTCAAAATATATCCCCACACGGAAAACTGCACACACCGAAACATGCCCACATAGAAAAATGCACACATAGAAAACTGGGCATATTATTTTAACGTAAATATTATTATACATTTTTCTTACAAATTTTAATTGTTAATAGTATTTAAGACATGTTGCCTGTCCAACAAGAGGCAAACATGCGACTCATCCATTACAATCAACGATCAGACACTGGTAGCGGGCGACTCCATTACGCTGGTTGGTATAACGATCTCCCAGGACTTACTCTGGAATGAACATATTGCATCCATAGCAACTGCAGCAGGAAAGAAATTAGGCTTTCTGTTTAGAGCACGGAAATATTTTTCTCCATCCAACTTAGCTACTCTTTACAAAGCCCAAATACGGCCTAATCTTGAATAATGCTCGCATGTATGGGGTTCAGCAGCTCCGTCAAGGCTCGGAGTTCTTGATGCAATACAGAGAAGAGCAGTTCGACTAATAAACGACACCAGTATCACCAAAAACCTAGCTCCATTATCCCACCGAAGAGCAGTGGCTGATCTTTCCTTGTTTTACCGATACATAAAGGAATTTTGCTCAGAAGAACTTCGCTCTATAATGCCTTCACTTGCCAGACCAGTCAGAGCAACGCGACGTGCCTACTCAATGCACCCTTATACTGTTTAAAGCCCGACATCGGGAACGGATTGATTCGATCGTTCCTTCATCCCCAAGGTCTCCAGATTGTGGAACTCCTTAGCTTCCCACGTCTTCCCCACTCGTCCTAACTTGCAGGCCTTTAAATCCCAAATTAATAAATTGTCTCTTCTGCCCCAATAGATGTTCTCGGTCTCGGTAATTTGTACCTACGAAAAAAAAATGTATTTAGAAAAATATATTATTACCTACTTGTTTAAAACAAGTTTTCTCAAAGGTCAGTATTCATTCTCCTGATTAAATTAGGGTGTTATGAAAAATGTACGAATGACTTATCTGTAAAATGAGAGCATTTTATTGGGAAAATTTCAGATTAAAAATTGTAAAATTACAAAAACATTAATAAAAACTGTAAATTTATTAAACAATTAAAAGAAATTAAACAATTAAAACAGTAATGTTATTGTTAGTTATTATTAAGAATTTAAAGTGTTGGCCATTATTGTAAATGGGTCAACCTTCTTAAATATCTTAATTTATCGTCAAAAATTTTAATTTTCTTGCACGGACGTTGCAACTAAATGGTTGTTCGTATTTTTTTCTTTTAGTTTCGCGAAGACCTAACTGACAGTTAGCCAATAATAATTTATGGCACGCAAGGTCCCCCTTCATTCTAACGAACAGGAACCATAAGCCTGACTGCAATGGAAAATTGAATTCAGCGCGTTGTGGAATCCCGCAATTTGTTGTTTTTGGAGTAAGCTCCAGAGATGCATAATAATTATTCCATAGTCTTATGGGAAACTGTGGATCTTTACCTGCTGCACCTTGAGTTAAAACAAAAAACGTCAGTTTAAATTTATATTTCCAATTGTTTTATGGTTGTATCTACTGGGACAGAAATGAAAATTAATTTGGTAACAATTTTTTTTTTAAATGTGCCCAATTTTCTATGTGTGCATTTTTCTATGTGGGTATTTTTCCATGTGAGCATTTTTCAGTATGGGCATTTTACGGTGTGGGCAATTTTCTGTGTGGGCAATTTTTCTGTGTGGGTATTTTGCGTGTGGGTGTTTATGATTGTGTGGAGATTATGCTGTGTGCAATTTTCGTGTGGGGCATTATCCGGTTACCCATCGTAACAAGTCTCATCAACCCCTAAGAATTTCATTTTAATTCTGCAGAGAAAACTGACGACACACAAGTTTACAACACGCTTTTTGCTCAAAGTTATCGTCGTCAAGCCCGGACCTTGAGACTGCAAAACTACCAAAAATTTAATTGTTAATTAATTAATTAAAGATGAAAGATAACCTTGAGATGTTCACGAAAAATTTGAATATTTCGTTTGCTATGCAGTGTTAACACAAACACGTATGACTAGCCGTTTACTCGCTAAAGAATACCAAGTCATGTTGTTAGGTAATTGTACTATGAGTTGCCTATACTTGTTTATAAATTACGTTTATAAATTACGTTTATGTGAAAACACCAAAGTTTCAGTTGAAAATGACGACTTCCTTGTTTAAACAATATATAAACGTAAAATCACAAGAAATAATACATCTAAAATTTAAGTAACAATAAAAGGTTTTCAGATTATTTTGTGAAGTATTTTAAAAACGCTTCATTTATGAATTAAATAATTTGTATAAATCTACACAAAGGTACCTATGTGTGTGAAGGTTATATTTCGAGTAATCGACGTAATCGTAGATCCTAGAAAAGAACCATGGACTACTTCAGACTTTCTTTCTAACCCTTTCCATCCATGAAATTTTTTTCGAAAAAAATATTCACAGTTAAAATCGCAATCTTTTAACATCTGCAAATTTGAATAATTAAGCTAAAAAATGAATGACTATATTAGATCACTTACGAAGAAAATTGTACGGCTTTTTAATTTAATTTTCCACCACCTATAAAGTCTGAAGTATTTTTCCAAAATGAAAATACTATAGAGACTGCCGAATTAAATCAAATGAAGACGCGATACATTGGATTAGTTCATTGAATTTGTCACCATTAGGTTTATTTCTATGGGGATATATTATATATATATAAAAAAAAAAAAAAAAAAAAAAAAAAAAAAAGGGGAAAATTATTGGGCATGTACGCAAAAAGGATCAATAAGGCCACGAGTAGGAATGGTAACCGCAGACATGCATGTTTCTGGCTCATTAGCCGTCATCAGTGCGGCATAACCAAGTAGGGTATTGCACTTGGCTAGCAAAAGTGTTGGGTACTTGGGAGCAAAGGATGTTGGGGAAACATGTGTAAAGAAACATAAAAACACAAAAACAACGAAAGCTCACACAGGAGTCCTATCGCCATTTTGTTTATATTAATACGCGTTTTCTTGGCACTTTGTTTATATATATATATATATATATATATATATATATATATATATATATATATATATATATATATATACATATATATATAAAACTTACCTTATTGTTACTCCTTTCAACTAAGTTAAAAAACTTTATATTTAAAAAACACCAATTGTAAATATCAATTACATTACAATTTTGTAATATTATTACCCCAATAATATCCATAAACAATAAATAAACATAACCTAAAATAATCTTCGGGTTTTCACCCAACCTTGTCTTGTTCTAATTGAGGTAACACGGACACTAAATTTTAATACTGTTTTAACAACTTTTTCTTAATTATTTGTAGCTTTGATTGTATTTGATTTCACTTAACAATGTATTTTACAATTGGAACAAAAATAATCAACTTAGTAAGTATGGAGATGCAATTTTAATGTAAATTTTACCAAGTACTGAAATGAGTACCGTTTTAAACCAAAAAAGAAGAGGATATGAGGCAAATGTCAGTTTGATAAGTGACAACCGAACTGACAGTTGACTTATACACTCTGAATTTTCTAATTTCTTTACACGTGGCCGTTATTTTAATAAGAATTTTTAAGAAAAACTCTGAATCCGTTTTACGTAATTTCCAGTCAAAATTACATAATAAGATGCTTATTTCTGTTCCTACATATCTCTAAGACTTGTGTCAAATTTTTGGTAAGATATAAATAACCAATAAGTATTCTGTTATAAGTTACTATTTTCTCATTGTAGTAAGTTCTGATGAAGCCAGACGTTCAGTTGGCGAAAGCTTAACAAAAAATAAAAACACCACATTGAAGCAACTAGTTTCTTTTCGCTTCCTTAGTTAAGAATATTTAAAAAAGGGTTATTCCCAGCGGTATCTATTACTGGGAGAGGAGAAACCGGCTGCTCCAAGTTATGCGGAGTGGCCACTGTCAAGGCTATCAAGTCTCATTAAGAGGGCACAGCTGGACAAGGTGCTCTAATCCTATTCCACAGATAATGGGTGTTCACAATAGATCTGCAAAGGTCGCAGTGATATAGGCTAACAGCCAACCCAAAAAATATCTATCTATCTATCTATCTAGTAGAACTACGGAGAAGAATTAAATAAGGTGTAATTAGGGTTTGCAGTCTCGCAGTATTTAATTCCAGCAGGAAATTTGCGGCAAATTTGCCTTTCCAGTGGACAACAAGCATTCATTCGAACCTCGCATTGGTTCCACCTGCATTTACGTCACAATGACTTCACTGCCAGACAACTGAGCCTCGAGGACATGTAGACTAGACAAGGAGTACGCACTCGACCGGGGGAATTGCCAAAATCTGTCCACGGTATCGTACATATTAGGTTTACTTTTTTCACCACTAGCGTCGCTAGTGTTCCTTTTGTACCGGTATGATCGTGAATTATAAGGTTTGTTCCAACAGAGCCACTCTGACTAGTACATGAACACGTTCATGAACTATAAAATGCGCAAGTCCAGTACATGTATTAGTTCATGGTTGATGATCCTTGTTGGAACGCTTTTATTCTTCTACTTTCTCTTATCTTAATTACTAATAATAAATTTATTCTTTGTTGAGTAACGCAATAGTTTTTGATTTTGAATAGTGTGAGATGTTTATATTGACTATAACATAATTTAAAAAAAGAAGAAAAATTTCAGATAATAAACAATTTTTTTTATACACAATATTTTTCTTTTCAATAATATTTTTAACAGAAGTTTCTAAGCTTGCAAAATTTATCATTATAAAGCAAAGTTTAATTTAATCTGTGTTATAAAGAGTAAAGAGAACAAAGTACCTATTGCGCATGTCCTGACAAATTATCCATGCATCGAACCAAGGATAGATTTGACCGTACATAAACGCGTTCATGTACGAGTCAGAAACTTTGTTGGAACAGCACTTTGACAGTACATGGGATTATTCGGTGTTCTGTTGGAACGGTCTAATCTTACTGCGCAAGCGTCTGACGTCCTTTTGACTGTCAGGAGCTCTGTTGGAACAAACCTATTAAATTGGTTTTTATTATTTATATCTGAATGATCGAACTATTTTTTTCATTGTGTAAATAAATGAATAATGAAATAATTAAAAATTATTTATCTGATTTCAAACTACGTCCTCATTGGTCGTCATCTTGGTACAAATGGAACACCAGCGCCCTCTTATTTTAGTAGCCCTATTTGCATACATGGAGTTCATACTCCTTGTCTAGTCTCCATGCTCGAGGACCTCGAGGTATAGAAGATTCTGGAATACATAACCTAAAAACAGTCTTTTAAGTAAAGGTCATTTCCTTATTCAGTTATCCCGTTACAGTATTATAAAGTGAAACAGGTAAGCATAATTGCGTAAAAACTTTATTAACTATTAATTAACAGAAATAAGTCACATAACATAACATTTTACTTTTCGTAGTAACTTATTGCTAGAAGTAAAGAATGCTAACAAACAAATTGTCACTTATACATATATTATTATTATTGTCTTTATTTACTTAACGCATACTTCTTGCTTGCTGTTGTACCTATTACTAAACCTATAAAAGTCTACTAGAAATTAAGAGATTTATTGCATTACACGGACAAAATAATAATTAGTCATTGGTAAATAATTTTTATTACAGATTACCTACTTATGTATCTACTTTTCCATAATTTACAAAGAATCGTATAATTTTTGCATGCTTTAAGCATCAGTACTTTATAAACTACAACGAGACTCACAATATCAGTATACTTTTAATAACATCTTTTACAAAATATGTAAAAAAATCACCATAGAAGTTGATAGTACTATAAGTAAATAACCAATAGAACGGACATGTTCTTTTGGTTCAGTTAATTCAAAAAATTTCCGAGCGGGATTTACCACACAACTGCAGGAATTCTAGAATCCTTATCAATATGCGGGAAACCGCTGAATTGCGGAAACGCGGACCCCCATAAAGGTGGCTGACCCAAAGTGGAAAAATTTGTCGAAATTTATGTCAAAATTAGGTGCTTTTTAGGTGCTATTTAGGTGCGCAAAACAAAAATTAGGTGCACTAACTGTTTTTGAAATATTTACGAAAAACCATAGGACCGCCAGCCTTTAACAACCTAGCTGACCTATAATAAGTAAAAAACAAAAAACTAGGATTAAATAATCTTTAAATTAAGTGCTAATTAAGTGCTTTTTAAAACACGAAACATAAAATAAAAAATTTAAAAATTAAACCTAGGTATTAAAATTGAATATATTGATTGTGTATGGCAAAATGTCACATTTCTTCTTGCACTTTAAACCAAAATGGACATCGGCAGTTTAAGAACAGTTAGAAATCGGTAAACATTTTTTGTCCCGTAATTTTTTAATGGATAATTCGGAAGGTCACCACTAAAATTTTTTTTTACTTTTTTTTTTAACTCGGACCGCTGAGCTGAGACTTGCAACCGGTCATTTCCGGAAATGATGATTAATATAAAATTCACTTTGTCAGAGATTAAAGTGCTCATTAAGTGCAATAGTTTCACGAGCAAAATAAACTGCTAATGAGCAATTTCAACTGAAAATATTTGGCCAAAGTTTTCTTAAGTCTCAACTAAGAGTATTAATCTGCACTTTTTAAGCACATAGATCATTAAAATTTTCTTGTAATTCTATTACTTAATAATTCTCTCGTCCGAAATGAAATAATTTTTTTTAATTTTTTGACCTGGGATCACTGAGCTGATACTTCTTACCGGTCACTTCCAAATATAATAATTATTATAAAAAACTTTTTGTCAAATATTTAAGTGCTCAGTAAGGGCAACAGACTCAATAGCAGAACAAACCGCTAATGAGCCAAGTCAACTAGAAATTCTTAAGTCTTTAACAAAGTGTGTCATTCTGAACTATCTAAGCACTTAAAAACTGGACAAATACCTACGAAATAATCCCATAAAATTTCCTTAGTTTTTTTTGCGCGTAGCTCCGGTAATTAATTGACTTTTATCTCGACTCAAAACTTCTGTGCCGTTTTTTATCTCTACTCAAAATGAAGCGCACCTATCTGAATTACTCAAAAATTATTTATACCATTACTTTTCTACTCCAAGACATTTCAACTAAAAAATTCGAACAAGTAAAAAACGTCTCAATAGGTAATTAATTTTTTTATTTAAATTTTTGCTAGAAATGTTCTATCTAAGAGAAAAATTAAAGTAGTAAAACAAAGGAATCAACCAATGTTGAACTAACCCATTTAGCCTTGCTTATTTTAGAGTAGAGATGGAAAACTATCATTATTTTCAACAATTATCTCTAATTGTTATTTCAACTAGTAACAATTTTCAAAAAATTATCAATTTTTCTATTAAACTATATTTATTTTCAACACTTTTTGTACATCAAATTTAGTTGTACTTCACATAGTTAACATTTTTTTATAACTGACCGGTTGCAAGTCTCAGCTCAGCGGTCCGAGTTAAAAATAAATAAAAAAAATTTTTAGTGGTGACCTTCCGAATAGGGAATATGCATGTATTTTTTTTATTCGTTTAATTCGCTTTTCACTTCGTTTTAATATAGTAAAAAATAAAAGTATTGTTGAAAATGTACTAATTAAATTTTAAAAAAATAAATAAAAAGTCGCTTAAATTTCTCATGTTCAAACTCTCCATTTTGCGCGCGCTTCGGAAACGTCACATCGCACCACCTGTCAGTGACATTTGTTTACATTTAGTGTGATTATTTGAGATTTTTGAGTTTAATTGGCTGTGAAATCATGCAAAAAGATAAAAAACCATTTTACCGATATTTACTACACATATGTTCCCCTCTCGTTTTACTTGAACATAGCCCACAGCTGAATCACCATAAGATTCTCTTTGAGATCTGTAACAATAATTTTAGGCAAATTCACCCAAAAAGATTCAATTGGTCACCTACATCCTCATTTACCTAATTCTAAATCAATTAAACAAAATTCTTTAAGCTTTTCATACATAAGTATAATATGATCTAAAACATTTATTAGCAGGTAAATGTAAACAACATTTACTTAAAATATAACCTTAAAGTTAAGGTTATGTTTAAATGAGTATTTATGAGTGCACGAAGTTTTAAAATCTATTTGATAGATAATACAGTATGTAATATTATATAATTTGTTATATAATTACCTTAAAGCTTTTACTCTTTTGACTTCAACGGATACAAAATCTGAATTCGATGCAAAATATGTCATCATAAAAGCATCTATTTTTGGTAAATTGTCCGACTGTGCTTTCACAAAACCACTTTCCGTCATTGTTTTTGATAATAACTAATGTATTCAAACCGTTTACACAGTACAAAACACCACAGGATATAATTAAAACACAATTTTAAGCACAAATATCTTGTAAACACATGTAAACAACTCAAAGGGATGCGATGTGACGTAACGTCGCTTCGACCAATGATGGGTCGTTTTCTCAGATTTGAATATCGCGCACAAAATTAACATTTTAATTTAAGTTTTATGGAATGAAGTCCAAATTAAATATAGAAATAATGGTTTATATATAATTTTAAGAGCATAAAGTATTGTTGATATTAAAATCAAATAAATCTAAATTACATGCATATTCCCTATTATCCATTAAAAAAATTACGGGACAAAAAATTTTTACCGATTTCTAACTGTTCTTAAACTGCGATGTCCATTTTGGTTCAAAGTGTAAGAAGAAATGTGACATTTTGCCATACACATTCAATATATTCATTTTAATACGTTTAATTTTTAAATTTTTTATTTTATGTTTCGTGTTTTAAAAAGCACTTAATTAGCACTTAATTTAAAGATTATTCAATCCTAGTTTTTTGTTTTTTTTATTATGGGTCAACTAGGTTGTTAAAGGCTGGCGGTCCCATGGTTTTTCGTAAATATTTCAAAAACGGTTAGTGCACCTAATTTTTGTTTTGCGCACCTAAATAGCACCTAATTTTGATATAAATTTCGATAAATTTCTCAACTTTGGGTCAGCCACCTTTATGGGGGTGAAACGCGGAATGCGTGATTGCAAACCATAGGTGTAAATCAGTTTTTCCTGAAGTACTTTATAATGTAACTAGCAGCCCGCCCCGGCTTTGCACGGGGATTAAAGAAAAATAACAAAAGCCACTAAATATATTGGGTCAACGCTTCCCTGTAAACAATATTACATGTTGTTTTATTTTCTGGCAACAAAATAAATGGATATTCAGGTGCTCGACCCGCCTTAGGCGGTTGGCCATGAGAAAAACCAATCCCTACTAATTGAAAGGTTTGACTTTGAGGCTAGTATTCTCAGCTCATGCGATGTAGGGGTTTTAAGGTTATTTTTGTTTACATTAATGGCATTGTAGTAAGGATCCCTATCTTTTTTGAAAATAAAACATAGCCTATGTCACTCGGGAATAGTGTAGCTTGCCAACGGTAAAAGAATTTTTAAAATCGGTCCAGTAGTTTCGGAGCCTATTCATTTCAAACAAACAAACAAACGAACCTTTCCTCGCCTGTAAATATATTGGGTCAACGCTTCCCTGTAAACAATATTACGTGTTGTTTTATTTTCTGACAACAAAATAAATTGATTTTCAAGTGCTCGACCCGCCTTAGGCGGTTGGCCATGAGAAAAACCGATCCCTACTAATTGTAAGGTTTGACCTTGAGGCTAGTATTCTTAGCTCATGCGATGTAAGGGTTTTAAGGTTATTTTTGTTTACATTAATGGCATTTTAGTAAGGATCCCTATCTTTTTTGAAAATAAAACATAGCCTATGTCACTCGGGAATAGTGTAGCTTGCCAACTGTTAAAGAAGTTTTGAAATCGGTCCAGTAGTTTCGGAGCCTATTGATTTCAAACAAACAAACAAACAAACAAATAAACCTTTCCTCGCCACTAAATATACTGGGTCAACGCTTCCCTGTTAACAATATTACATGGTGTTTTATTTTCTGGCAACAAAATAAATTGATTTTCAGGTGCTCGACCCGCCTTAGGCGGTTGGCCATGAGAAAAACCGATCCCTACTAATTGGAAGGTTTGACCTTGAGGCTAGTATTCTCAGCGCACGCGATGTAAGGGTTTTAAGGTCATTTTTGGTTACATTAATCGCATTTTAGTAAGGATCCCTATTTTTTCTGAAAATAAAACATAGCCTATGTCACTCGGGAATAGTGTAGCATGCCAACGGTAAAAGAATTTTTGAAATCGGTCCAGTAGTTTCGGAGCCTATTCATTTCAAACAAACAAACAAACAAACATACAAACAAACAAAAAATCAAACCTTTCCTCTTTGTAATATTAGTATAGATTAGAGTTTCAGAATAGATTATTTTATTGTCAGCAGTGAAGGTATGACATTTTGAGCAACTTTTAGGATGGTCTAATTATTAAAGGTGAATAAAACAGATACATTTTTGACTTAGAACTTTGCTACAGACAGTCAGTAGTTTAAAAACAGTTTTTAAAAAAAAACTAAACCGCATTTAAAAAAAAAGAAAAGAAAAATGCACTAAAAAGCCAGAAATAAAATCCTTATTTCTTAAAAAAATTGCAGGCATCTGATTTCGATTTCCTTAAAGTCGGTTTGAACTACCAACATTCAAAATCTAAAATTAATAGCTAAGATTAAAATAGATGGTAATTTGCCATTGGAGCAGAATTCAAGGAAATCGAAATCAGATGCCTAGTTTCACTTTTTAATTGCTACCTGGCTTTGTCAGATGTGAGCGCAAATTCATAATGTACTATCTTCAAAACTTTTCGAATACCGTTCAAGAGGTACTGAGTTCAATCCCCAAGAATCACGACATCAATGTGACTTTGTGGAGATATAAGTAAATTGTCTAATACCAAGAGACACCAAGTACCTACGGTGAAGAAAAACATCATGATGAAACGTGGACTTAATTGTCTGAAATCACCAACCCGCAGAGTGAGCAAGCGTGTTGATTATATATTCATTCCTTCTCCTTGTGAGAAGAGGCCTTTGGCTTTAGAGTGGGACAGGAACGGGCTAATTATTATGTTTTTATGTTATACATCATTATTAACATATTAACTTAACTACAGAGGTTATTCTGTTGATTTTTGTAGTATTTTCACATTGATAACCAGACCTTAACCAAATTTCTATGGGACCAATGGGACACTCTACTCTTTTGAATGCAAAAAGAATTTTTCAAATCGGATAGCTTCATGTATGTTTGTATGTAACTCTTTTTTCCGCGCCTGATGCCTTATTTTTTCTATAATGTTTCGCTGATTTGAATTTATCAGTTCAGTGGTGTAGCGGTTATCACGTCTGCTTTACACACAAAAGGTTCGCGAAATTATAATAAATATAATATAATAATAAAAGTCATTAACAGATTTATTCAATTTAGAGTAAAAAGGGTGGGGTACATTTTAACTGCGGTTTACAACTATCCTCCCATAGATAGTTGCCAATAGAATGATTGTAAGAGTTAAAAAATATCAAGCACCCTCTTCTACTACTGTAGGTAATATAAATTCTTTGTCATTAAAAATTATTTTCTAATTTTTAATTCGATTAGCAAGAAAAGCGTGTTTTTTAGTTTTTTAAAGCTTTTAGGTTGCCCGTGTCCCCTGAATTTTCTGTATTAACTGGATAGCAACACGTAAGTAGTGAAAATGTTCTAATTTTGTTTAGCTTTTTCCTGTCTAGGATGAAAAATTAAAAAACATTTTTATAACGTATACTATAATCTACATTATGTGGTAGTAAGTAGATAATCAAAAAATGCCGACGATTACAATAAAAGCTCTTTATTTGCTTTAATATACCGCGAATACAGAAACCGTGAATAGAGAATGATAATCTATATGGGATTATAGGTGATACGTTTCTAGGTGACAAAATTAAATTTACATATGTACATATATAAAACAAAACAATTTAGTTGAAAATTTGACCATATTAATTAGTAGTTATCTTTAGGTTTATGCAATGGTTTAAAGAATTTTATTGCTTGGCAGTTTTTAAAAGCCTTTTCAATTTAGACTTATATTCAGCAATGGTATTAGGAATTTTCCACTTAAAAATAAGACTTCGTTTCAATATTTTCAATAAATAATTACAGAGCTCATTTACCATTCTTAAACCTTCCCCAAGATTTTTCAAATTAAATGTTATGTTTCCAGCGCTTGTTGAAGCCCGTTCTTCAATAGGATTTGAATTTATCATTTCCTTCAAGTCGGTTTCACTCAAATTTTGATCTTGCGATTCAAGAAATTCCTGAATGTCACTTGATCTGTTCGAACCTATCTCGTTCTATTTCATTTGCAATTTCGGGTATGTTTGCAGTCAAAGTTTAAAATTGTACAGATTCATTGTCATTTTTTGCAGTCAGAGCAGTCCACAGTTTTTTCAGTTCTTATAATAATTCTTTTATGTTTATACATATAATTTTAAAAGTTCTTCTAATATAGGTTCATATGTTGAAGCAAAGCCGTCGTGTTAGAACGTAAAAATATCACTTTTATATTTGAGTTTCAAATTCGCGGCAAAGACCTGGTTTATTTTCCAAAAATAGAACTGCTTTAAAGTCTTTTTTTAATAAGTTTCAACTTTAGAAACAAAACAATTTCGGAACCAGTAAATAAAGAAATGTACTCACGAAAATAGTAATTCGGTCGCATTTTTA
Source organism: Altica lythri (assembly GCA_964028335.1). Classification (NCBI taxonomy): domain Eukaryota; kingdom Metazoa; phylum Arthropoda; class Insecta; order Coleoptera; family Chrysomelidae; genus Altica; species Altica lythri. Next base: position 41,088,554 of record OZ034806.1, on the reverse strand, counting down.
TAATCCGCGAATAGTGAAAACGCGAATGAAGGAAGAGCGAATAAGGAACTTTTACTGTATCTGTATAGACTTATGGAAGAAGTATTTTGTTACGCTACTGATACATAGTCGAGAGGTATTGACATACATTTTTTAATATAGAAGAATCAAAAGTTAATCTTTTGAAACTTTTTTTCTGTAGTTATTACATCAGCTCATTCCCATATCGTATCTTCGTATCACAATGCGCTTTTTACTGATTAATTGTAACTACATTAGATAGGACTTTGGACTTGTAGCGGCCGGTACAGTTGAATCATAATTTCCAGTAGTATGATTGGATGAGTAACCCGTGGATTCTAGACGTGGGGTACATCGTACATCGTACAACGACCATATTCCAAACGTTATCGTGGACAGGAAAATTTTACTTTCTATAAATAAATTTACGCTGTACGTGTAGCGACATTCTAAGTTCAAATTTTGTTTTGAAGTAAAACAACTGACGGCATTTTTTACAAATTGTTTTAAAATTGTTGTGTTTTTACGATCGTCGTACCGGCTTTAATGTAAGTAAGTAATTATTAAATCATTAAGTAGAATGTGTTTTATTATTTAAAATACTAAAAATATAGTTTCAATATATTTCACAATATTTCTTTATTCTTTAAGTAAAATTTAACATTAAGTAAAAATATATTTCTCATTAATGTAAATAATACACAAACAAGTAGGTAGTATTTATATTTTTCCAAGATTTATTAAAATTAGTAAATATTAAAAATATATGAAAAAAATAATGTTTTTTGAATGTTTTATAGAATATTGTCTAATCTTATTATATGTCTTGAATAACTTATTTTTTAAAAAATAATTAATATTTGGGATTGGTAGAGTTTTTAGTTATGAAAATTTGTCTTAATCTTAAAAATTTACGTGGGAAACACAGAAGATGCTTTAGGGAATAACTTAGTTGATTTTGTCTATTTAAAAAAAAAAGGTTCAATTCTTTTTTTTTGAAAAATCAGTACAAGTTTTTGAATTTTTAGAGGCTTTAATTCGATCTTACCAAAATATTTGAACAACTTTTAATTGTTTTATTATTATTCATAATTATCATTCGAGAAAAATTAAAAATTATGAGAGATATAGATTGATTTTCTAAAATATATATTTTTAAATATATTTTATAATTTTAAATACTTTTGGAGTAGTAATAAATATTTTTCCATGATATTGTATTGAATTCTTTCGTACAGTAGGTAGTTAAACCACGTGTCCCTTCTATTTTATGGCAGAGAAGGGGATGAATTGCCTACGTGACTAATCTCACACTATTCTTTATAATAATTTAAAAGAGAGGGAACCCGCTATTTTTTGTTATAATTGCTTGAAAACAATTTTTTATACTCAAATTAGAGTACTTTTTTAATAAATAAAAGTTTTTAGCTTCATTTAGTTTGAATCTACATTATTGTTTAAACAATATTTATTTAAACAAATTATTTTGAAAAACATTCCCTCTTCATATTTTTTTTGTAAAATTTAATTAAAAATATAAGTATGAGAGATATATTTTTATGTTAAAAAAACAATAAATTTAATGTTACTGTAAATAATACCAGAAATCGAACAATTTAAAAAAACAATTACATATTCTAATCTGGCTTCCTTGCTCTGTGGACTTGAAAGGTTTTGTATTTCATCAAAATCTTCGTCTTGCAGTTGAGATTCCAAATGATCGTTATTTAAATCAATATCATCAAAATTGTTGTCTTGCAGTTAATACTCCAAATTATCATTATTTAAGTCAATATCATCAAAATCTTTAGCTTCATCGTCAATATCAGCGTTGTAGTCAATTGAATTTTCAGAAATTTATTCTTCAATATTAATGTAGCAACTATGAGAATTTTTGTCCATGGCAGTTAGAACAATAATCTGTGCATTTTAAAAGTGATGGTTTTTAACAATTTAAATTGTTTATTTTTATTGTTACAACATTTTAAAAATATATCAAAAAATCTGGATGGCAAAATTATTATGCGAAATCTATTCGATAGATTTTAATGATTTTTTTTTGTTGTTTCATCATATCTTTAAGTTTTTCTTGGCAGAATATAAAGGTCCCAAATGCATTCTGAAGGGTTGAAAAAAATTAAATAAAAAATGTCCTTTTTTATCCTTTTTGTAATAATTATTGTAATTTTGCAACAAGGCTAATAAATTTTGGACTTTCTAACCAATTTATTATTAATTTAACTACAAACATTTTCTATTGTTATCACTTTTTTCCAAAATCTATAGTTTAAAAGTTATAAGCAACAAAAGAAGAAAAAACTGTGACCTTTTACTGTTTTTTTTATTTTTTGAATATTTATGTTTGAAAGATAGTTCAATTATTGTTGAATAAATTGTTTTCAAAAAATTTTAACAAAAAATAGCGGGTTCTCTCTCAACAGACAACTCAAAACGGTTAAAGAGTCTTTGAAGTCACCCCTTACCTGGGCCAGCGGACGGTTTATAAATGAGCTATAAAAGAGACCCTTTTTCGACCCTAGACTCCAGATCCGGCATGTGGTTGTAAGCATTCATAATTTTACAATCTATTGTATAAATTTACAAAATATTTGTGATTAATTTTTTATAAATAAAAACAAATAAAAACAAAAACTAAATGATTTATCTAAATTTTGGGCATGTTGTAGTTTGCTACAAAAAAAAAGGGTGTGGGACTGCCGGCAGAAGTTATACTTCTATGCACTGTTAACTAATAAAACTTAATAACTACAAACACAGGCAGGTAGAAATATTTTTTTTAAATTAACTGTATTCAATTAAATAAATACTAAGAAAAATATGACCAGTTGATGTGTGTCCTTACTTCAAACACGAAAACCAAACAATAAAAAGATCAATGTACAAAAAAAGTGTTTACAAAACCCGATTTGCTTACCGTGGGCTATTACAGATTTTAAAACACTAGAAAACAATGCAAAACATTTTCTAACAACATATAGGTACACACTTTTACAAAATTTTAACTTAACGCACTTTGAACTGAACTTTTCAGTAACTTTGCAGGAACAGGTTTTAACTCACACGCATGTCTTCGACTCAAAAGCATAGTGAAGGATATAATGCAACCATGTGACAGTATTTTAGACTACAATACAATACTCATTACTGAATATTATTATTAATATAAAATAATAAACTTAATATGTATACTTACTGGACAGAATTATAAAATAATATGTCAAACATAATGCGATACGTCAATGTAATACAATAACAGTAGCTCAGACTGTTTGTTGTATATCTATCTCTTCTCAATGCAATGAATGTTTAAACGGTATTCAAAGGACTTATAGTGATGACTAATAACATGTAGTAAATATTTCATCTTTGTTTTTACCGAACAATATACCTTATATGTGATTCTGCCTTTCTCTTACTCACACCATTACATATGTAATGATTTTTCCCATTTAGCTACACACTAATTCATTCCACAGAGTGTCCGAATAGAAGTATAACTTCAATAAGACTCGAATTTTTAAGATTTTTTCACCGGTTACCTTGGCTAATATAACAAATAAAATAAAAAATTTAATATGCGCTTTTATGACGAAAAAAATAGTAATCTTTTAAACCATCTGTACGAGCGGCAATTTTTGGAGCTTAAATCGGTCGTACGTCTATTATAAACAATTGTTCTTAAAGTGACCACAGTTTTTTTTTATATCACATGCATTGAAACAGCTAGTTTGGATCCCTGTTTTGCCAGTCGAAACAAGACAATTTCAGACCAATGCGACTGTCAGTTGTTGCAAGTCTGTCAGAATGTTTCTGACTGACAGTTGCATTGGTCTGAAATAGTGTTACTTCAACTGGCTACAGAGATCAAAAATCGCTGTTTTAATGCATGTGATATGAAAAATATAGTGTGTGGCACGGGATGAAACAAAGACGATTTCTGATCGGGCGATGACAGTCCTCGCTTCGCTCGGGCATGCAACTCTCGCCCTAGTCACAAATCGTCTTCTTTCACCCCTTGCCAAACAATATACTATTAATATTTATATTCTGTGCGCAAGCAAACAAGCCTTTCGCTCCCCGTAAGTCCGTACCCCATAACGAGAGTTATGAACACCCTTAAATGTGTATAAAAAACAGATAGATTCTTATATATGATATCAAAATTGCACTATTCGAGATTTGCTGGATATTTTTTTTATTATTTTTTCGTTAATGTCTATAAATTTATTATAGTTATAACATTATGGGTCTTCGTAAGAGAAAATAATTTGAGGGCTCCTTAAACAAAGTGTACCAATATATGTATTTATTGCAAAATTGCACTATTCGAGATTTGCTGGATATTTTTTTTATTATTTTTGCGTTAATGTCTATAACATTTATTATAGTTATATTATAACACTAGTTGTACTCGCAAAGTCGTTCGCGTGGCGTGTGATTGTTGTATAAAAATTTCTTACCCCACCCCATTTAAGGAATGGGATAGAAATTTTTATACACCAGATGTTAAGTTGAAAGAAGACAAATACATCTGTGAAAACCGCATTCGAATCGGATCAGTAGTTTTCATGTGATGCGCGCACATACATACATACAGACAGACAGACAAATAAATCTAACCACATTTTTGGGTTCCATTTCGATGTACCCGCGACGTCGTTCGCGTGGCGTGTTGATTTTTGTATAAAAATTTCTTTCCTCACCCCGTTAAAGGGGTAGGGGGAGAAATTTTATACACCAGATGGTAAGTTGAAAGAAGACAAATACGTCTTTGAAAACCGCATTCGAATAGGATCAGTAGTTTTCATGTGATGCGCGCACAAACATACAGACAGACAGACAAAAAAATCTAACCACATTTTTGGGTTCCATTTCGATGTACCCGCGACGTCGTTCACGTGGCGTGTTGATTTTTGTATCAAAATTTCTTTCCTCACCCTGTTAAAGGCGTGGGGGGGGAGAAATTTTATACACCAGATGGTAAATTGAAAGAAGACAAATACGTCTTTGAAAACCGCATTCGAAATTTCACTATTCGAGATTTGCTGAATATTTTTTTTTATTATTTTTGCGTTAATGTCTATAACATTTATTATAGTTATATTATAACATTATGGGTCTTCGTAAGAGAAAATAATTTGAGGGCTCCTAAAACATAGTGGATCAATATATGTATTTATATTGGGGTCTTAAATAACCCTAAGTTGGTCTTCTGACTAGTCTATGATAGCCAGTGGCGGATTTAGGCTTACTGCCGCCCTATGCCCGACAAAAATATTAAACTCTTACAAAAAAAAAATAATAATAATAATAAGCACTTTTATGGAATTATCATGTACTGCTTAAATTGTAAATTTTTTCTTTCTGGCTTCTGTCCGAGCAAAACGTCAACTATGTCCTCGTAATTAATTGAGCTTCAATAGACAGTAATGAAAAAGCATTTAGTCTATCTTGGTCCATATTTGCGTTTAAATACGATTGAACTCTGTTCAAGGTGGACAAAGATCCCTCTCCTGAATAATTCGTAGCAGGAATACTTAAAAACACACGTAGAGCAATATCTGCATTTGGATAAACATCTCTAAGATTTTGAGAATACAATACATTGCATATTTCTTATGCAGAACGTAGATCATTTGTATTCACTAGGGAATCTTTGAGTTCAGGTCTATTTTTATGGGCAAGATTCATTTGTGTCTATTTCAGATAAACTGTCAAAAAAATGAAAATACACATTGGTGTGAAAATTTTCGTGACCAGATAAAGGTATCGTTTCATTCACCCGTGACTCATCTGCCTGATTTTTTCTGGTTTTGTTGCGACCTGTATCATAACAATAAACTTGAACTCCAGATAGTGCTTTGGCTTTTTTTTTTTCATATTCAGAGAATTGTTTGACTTTCATATCTTGAAGAAATAAGGCCAAAGAAGATTTGTACCAAAGATGATAAATCCGCTTCTTACTTGCAGCATTAAAATTACATTCTAAACAATGATCAGAATTCTAGATGCTGTAATTTTCGCTGCAATCTCGTTGCATCAGATCGCGTAGTCGGTTTTTTATACTTAGCTTAAGCAATGAATTTCATTGCATTAATTATTCTAGGCCCCTTTTTTTCAAAAGCATAACATGCATTATGTCGAGCAAACCAACGAGCTTTAGAAAGATTCTTAAGTCTTAAATTTGTATACTGCACTAAGATAATTATATCATCGCCTATAGAAAATTTTCTATAAATAATTCACCAAAAAAGACCAATTTAAAAAAAATGGGTATATATTTTGGCTCTACAATTTTAACGACGAGAATTAGAAACAAATTTCTGGTCAAAAGTATGGTTCAATATGCATTTAATAAGCAGGAATCAGCTAATAGGGAAGATGCAAATATGTTATTTATGAAAATTTTATAATTAAAATGTTAAAAAAATATAAAAGAAGGACTACTTCAACGTTCTTATTTAATACTAGCAGCCCGCCCCGGCTTTGCACGGGGATTAAAGGAAAATAAAAAATGCCATTAAATTTATTGGGTCAACGCTTCCCTTTCTGGCAGCAAAATAAATTGATTTTCATGTGCTCCGACCCGCCTTAGGCGATTGGCCATGAGGAAAACCGATCCCTACTAATTGGAAGGTTTGAACTTGAGACTTATTATTAGTAAAAGCGAAAGATGTTTTGATAGGAAATTGAAGCGGTTTAAATGGATTTGGTAGATCAGTTGGGATCATCAGTATCCTCAGTGTATGAGCTAGTTGACCAGCTGGTGGTTCAGTTATAATGGTTGCTACAACTTAATTGTCCTTTAATTCCTTTATAAGTAGCCTCGTCCCATTGCACATGCTAAATTCGTGATATCTGTCGTGATTATGAAATAAGTTATTTTGATAAGGATTAATACCAAGATAAAAACTTTTAAAAAATTTAAAAATAGTTATTGTGACGTAACTATAACAGTTAGACATATGCTGTCGCGGCAGTTTTTGTAGATATTTATATATTCTTCAAAATCGCAGTACATTATTTTATTCTATAATCAATAGTATTCTCAGCGCACGCGATGTAAGGATTTTAAGGTCATTGTTGGTTACGTTAGTAAGGATCCCTAATTTTTTTGAAAATGAAACATAGCCTATGTCACTTGGGAATATTGTAGCTTGCCAACGGTGAAAGAATTTTTGAAATCGGTCCAGTAGTTTCGGAGCCTATTCATTTTAAACAAGCAAACAAACAAAAAATCAAATCTTTCCTCTTTATAATATTAGTATAGATTATGTTGATATTTAACAATAATTACGAATTAAAATTACGTAAAACAAATCGCATTTCAAAACACCAATCAGCGTTTAGTGACGTCACTCCTGCTATGTCAACTTTTTAGTAGTTAACTTTGCGCGTAAAATTGATTATTAGCGGTGAATATTATTTACGTTTTCAATAAAAATGGATGTTGGGTTTATCAAAGCAGACTCCAGGGATTTACCAAGAGTAAGTGTCGACATGATATCTAGTAACTCTTTTTGTCGAGAGTCCAGAGTTTTCAAGTGTAGAAATGAAAAGGACTAAATTACTACGGTATGCATAAATCATAGTTTTTGAACTTTAAACTTTTATATCATTATAAAAATGTGAGTTTGTTCGGTGTAAGCATAAAATAATCTAAAAGAGTATATCAATAGCTGCAGTATTTTAAAATGCTCTCTAGAATTTCACGTTTTTTCCTTTTCATTATTACTGATCTAGGTTTCAGTAGTAGGTATCATTCTATTTTGGTATTCAAAAATATGAGGCATACCACATCTTTTTTCAGATAAAGTTTCCCCCCAAACATTTTAAACTTCATCCAATTTTCGACGTCGTTCTCCAACTAAAATTAAAAATATGTTATTGAGAAGTTTTGTAAATACTTAGGTACAGTACGCAATAATAACAAGTATTTGCCAACTTACGTCAAAGTGGTCTTCACAGCATCGAATAATAGTCTTTGCAGAATAATAGTCATTCCTCTTTGCAGCTTGAAACCAATTTCTTCTCAGTTTTGGGTCAGAAGCTCCATCAAAAACAATTTATTTGGAAACTTTGTTGAAGTAGATGGACGAATTGGCACAAAACATGAGTCAACACGACTTTTTTTGGAATTTTAGGGGTATTATTGTGATCACCTGATGTTGATGGATAGTTCATTTTAAATTCTTACAAAAAAATATGTAGAAAGTCGAGAAAATTTGCAATTTGTTACAGCCAACGACGGCAAGCACGACCAGTGACAGACAGAAATGACGTCATCGGAACTACAGCGTGAAAATTTAAACGGTCTGTTTTAAACCGCATTTTTTACGTTAAATTAGATTGTTTTAATTTTTTAATATGTTTATGACCTTTTTTACACGGAATTCTTTAAAATGAAAACAAAACTAAAAATATTGCATGTTCCCTATTCCTTATAAGTTCATACACCCTTAAAGTGACAACTACACAATATAAGGCTGTTTAATAGAGACCTTAGCTACAGATAATACTATAAGGAACCTTAAAGAATTAAACACATAGTGTGTCATTGGCAAAAGGCAATCAGTTTTTAGAGATTTCAAATTGACTCCATAAACATACGGCACCCATTCTTTAGAACGTACAAATTGATATATGGTACTAAGATGGTTATGGGTGCTATAAACCAATGTGTTTTCGTATTAATATTGTAAATTGTAGATTAAAATGGCCTTTTATATTTCAATTATTTAGCTTACCTAAACATATTGTGATACTGTTGTTATTTTTTTCATACTGATAATAATAATAATTATACCACTTAACAGTACATTTAATATGTAAATTAAATGGTTATTGAGTATGGTCATAAAAGCAAACTCAAATTACTAACCAGCAAAAAAATATGCTATCAGTTTTATTACAAACATTATTAATTTATCTAATGTATTTTGTATTTGTATTTTAACAAAGTTACGATAATAACAATATCCTTGGTTCTGAACTACTCTACAATACATTGTAATTAAATATTTATTATATTCAATCATTAACACACTTAAAATGCATTTATACATGAACTTAACTAACAAACAATAAGTATGTTTTTGTAGTAAAGTAGCAAGGTATAGTTTGAATTTCCAACTAAAGCTTTTAATAAAAAATTAAAGCAATAGAATATTGAAAACCATATTTCATAGTCAAGCGTGTCCATCAATACATTTAAAAACATAAGTTAGTTTGTTGATAAAGGCCGTGAACGTTATTGAAGAATCTACCAAACATCAATTGTGTCTGCAAAAACATCCAAATTAACATCTACCTATAAGTTTTAAAACAGTTCGAGATTTTTTTATCCTTCTATCTTCCGTGAATATAGGTCTCTCCTACTTCCCTCCATCTTTCTTTGTCCTGGACTGCTTTTTGCTACATGTAGACTTGCAATATCGTCCTTCTGCCTAATCTGCGATCTGCCTTTTGTTCTCTTTACCTTGAATGGACGCAGTTTTCCGATAAAATAACGTGTTGAAGACATTCGTTGTGACTGGCTTATTTCCATTTTAGTTTAGCCGTCCGTGATTGTGTTTTTTATTCTTGAGCAATATAGATAACATTTGCTTCTCTCTTGCTCTTTTTGTTTTCCTTATTTTATCACGGCCTGTGTGAACCTTCATGTTTGTGCTTCGTAAGTGAGAACAGATATTATGCAGGATTTAAGGAGTTAAATATTTCTTTGTCATACTATTGCTTTATCTTATTCTTACTCGTCTTTCTATTTCGGGTGTTTGATTTTCGTTATTAGTTCTGACTGGCTATCTTAAATAGATATACTCGTTAACTTGTTTTATGTCATCTCTCTAGATTTACTGAATTTGCTGTTCCCGGTTTGCCATTATTTTTGTTTTGGTTGAAGTTTAAAAGATTACTGCAAAAGTTCGAAATTATAATATTTGAGACAACCACAATTCGGTTACTTTCTACAAATAACCAAGGATGGCACATGCTCGAACTTTTTTTTTTTTAATTTCCCAATTTTATTTACAATCTGTAAAACATACGTTACAATAAGTAAATTGTGTGTCTTAATGCTAAATTGACATGGAGGAAAATTGCTCAGTAGCAATTTCCTATAATAAATAGTCTATATATGTATAAACTTTGACATGGCTGCTGGGATAGAGACTTCTTTTTGCTAAAATCGGTTTGGTAGATCGTATGGAGAAATTTTCTTCAGTCTTCTTCTGATGGGTGTAATTTCCATTAGATGTTTAGCTAGATTGTTTGGGTGATGTTGAATCTTGGCGGCGTAACTTTTGGAAAACTTGGAGATTTCTTCTTTTACCGAGTTTATATGGAGATCTCTAGATATAATTTTGTTTGAGACGTACCATGGGGCCTCGGTAATGATTCTAAGGACTTTGGACTGATATCGTTCCAGTATTTCAATATTTGATAGTGATGCGGTCCCCCACAGCTGGATACCGTAGCTCCATATGGGCTTCGTAATTGTCTTGTATATGAGGATTTTATTTTCTAACGATAGCTTTGATTTTCGTCCAATCATCCAATATAGTTGGTTAAGTCTGATGCCTAGTTGTTTTCTCTTCATGAAGATGTGTGTTCTCCACAGGAGTTTTCGGTCCAGGTGCATACCTAAGTATTTGGCTTCCTCTTTTTGTATTAGCTGATGTCCATTTAAAACTACCGGTGGACAGATTTCACGACGGTTGGTAAACGTCACATGGACGGATTTAGTTTCGTTGACACGAATACGCCAGATTTTTAACCATCTTTGGATTTTGTTAAGATTGGTTTGAAGTAATGTAGATGCCATGTTTGGATCTTGGTGAGAGGATAACAGTGCCGTATCATCAGCATACGTTGCGATAACTATATTGTTTTGTGTAGGTTAATCTGCTGTAAACACAAGATACAAGACCGGACCGAGTACGCTGCCTTGTGGAACTCCAGCATCGATTGGATAGAGAGAAGTTAGCGCATCGTGGTATTTCACAAGGTAATGCCTATTTTGAAGGTAGGAACAAAGGATAAGGGAATATGTATGTGGAATTATTTTACGCACTTTATATAGTAAACCTTGGTGCCAGACCCTATCGAAGGCCTGCGATATGTCCAGAAAGACGGCCGAGCAGTACTTTTTTTCTTCGAGTGATTGGTAAATGTGGTTACAAACCCGATGAATCTGCTCTGTTGTTGCGTGTTGTGGACGAAATCCAAATTAATGGTTTGGTATGACTTGTTGTTGTATTAGTATTGGCTCTAATCTGGCTAATAAGAGTTTTTCCAGAATTTTGGATACAATTGGAAGCAGGCTTATCGGTCTATAGGATTTCACGTCATTGATGGGTTTGCCTGGTTTCTGTATTACTATAATTTGACCAACTTTCCATTGTAATGGGAAGTGTCCAGTTCTTAAGACTGCATTAAACAGCTGTGTAAGAAATAATATGCCTTTTCTTGGAAGCTTTTTGAGTATTTTACCACTGATCAAATCATAGCCAGGAGATTTTTTTGGGTTTAAATTATTGTTTATTATCTCTTGCACTTCTTTAACTGTGAAGTTTTTAGGGGGCACATCGAGTTGGTAGGGTGTATTAAGATACTCGTTAACTTCGTTTTCCACGTTGAGGTTGATATCGGCAGGATTAGGTTGAAAGACGTTGATTAGATGTTCTGCAAACGCTTCGGCTTTTTCTTTATTACTTTTCACCCATGTTCCGTCCACTGTTCTTATTGGAGGATTATGCTGTTGTCCCTTGTTTAGTTTTTTGACTGCCTTCCATAGCGAGTATTCAGTTGCTTCCGTTGCTGTAAGGTTTTGGAGATACCTTTCAATATTGGCATTTTTGTGATTATTTAGGAGCCCTTTCAATTGTCTGGTGATTTGGTTTAATCTGGTTTTATTATCCGGAGAACGTGCCAAAGTTTTCGCAGTCTTCGGTTTTCTGCAATTTTTTCTTTGATCAGGTTAGGCAATTTTTGCACCTTTGTACATCTATTTTGGGCAGGGGTGGATTTCCATATAGAGTTTTGAATTGTTTGATTTAAGTACTCAACTGCATTATCTATGTCAGTGTCCGTTTTAAGTGGCACCAAAGTGTTAAGGTTGTCTTGTATCAGTATTCTGAAGTTATCCCAGTTTGTATGTTTGCTACCTAACCTTGGCGCTGACGGATTTAAGAGTATTTCTGTACATAGCGTAAATAGAACAGGTAAATGATCTGGGGAGAGATCAAAACCAGAAAGTGCTTTTGCATTTTCTGATGGAATACCCTTGGATACTGCAAAGTCCACCAAGTCTGGAATTTTGTTCCTATCTGTAGACCAATAGGTGGGTTCGCCGGTGGATATAGTGTTCATATTATTGTTTAATATGACCTTGTGTAGCTGTCTCCCTTTAGGTGTAATGAGTCTCGATCCCCAAACAGTATGTTTAGCGTTATAGTCTCCTGCTGCTATAAAACGGTTGCCAAGTGTGTTGTAAAAATTTAAGAAGTGGTCATAACTAATGGAATGACGAGGGGGGCAGTATACAGCACTTACTGTTAAGGGACCATTACAATCTTCTACTACTACATTGGTGGATTGAAGATAGTTTTCAGAAAATTTGTTGCACTCAAAATGTTTAATTGAAGCCTTAATTATGATCGCTGTTCCTCCGTGGGCTGTTCCATCAGGGTGGTTTGTACCATAAAAGTTATACTTAGAAAGTTTAAAATAACTGCGGTTAGTAAAGTGGGTTTCAGAAATTAGCATAATGTCGATGTTATGATTTATGATGAAAGCCTTGACTTGTTCGAACTAGATAGTAAATCCTACTGTAGTAAATGTATTAAGCACATACAGAGATCGATCCAATATTAAACAAGGTTTGAGATGTGGTATATATCTAAACAAGAGATGCCTATACGTAAAACTAAAATATACTAAAATCACTAACTGAGTTAAGTCTGAAGTCACAAAGGAAATCGCTGCAAAAGAACCGAAGAACATGAACGTAACAAACTCGGATTAACTATAAGGTATGGCGGATACTTTGGCCACAAATATGTTTGATATTGGTCTTCGTTTGACAAACAAAAGTAATAGTGGTCTTGGCTGCGGATTTTATTAAACAACACTCCGTACAAAGTTTCAGAGACTTTTGAGATGCAATAATTTTCATAACGATTAGAAAGATTCTTCGTATTGAAACACTTATGGGGACTTTTACACAATTTATTTACAAAATTGTTAAGATACACAGAACTCTGCTGGATCACGTCGTAACTACTTAACAATACAATGAACTCTCGTGAATATTTGAACTTGAACTGACGTTAACTGCCCATACATCCCCTTATACACAACATTATTTAATCTAGTCAGTGTGTTTAGAACTTTCTAGAATCTTCTAGAAACATATTTAATCTAGTCAGTGTGTTTAGAACTTTCTAAAATTTTCTAGAAACGTTATTTAATCTAGTTAGTGTGTTTAGAAGTTTCTAGAATAACAATCTTTCAAACTAAGGTTCTTTTCTTTACGGTTATCCCGTTACAGTAGTATTGTAGAAATTGCAGCCGTTTATCTCCTCGCTATAAGTCTCAAGAGATGACACAATGGGTCAAATAGTCAAATGTGACTTTCTAACTGATAAAGGGCAACTCTCCTCCCCTAACTTACCAGATCCTGAGCTAATGGCTTTTTGATGATATTAATTATCATTATTTACATGTCTATAAAACACTATATCTGTTTAAGATTAAAAATGTAGAAATATAAAAGACTTTATTAATGCTTTAGTTTTTTAAACGGGTTACCAGATTATCAGTACTTGGTCACTTCTCAGCTAAGGTTAATAATTACATTATCTTTGTTATGTAATATGAATGAAGAATTTTGAAAATGATTAATTTATACCGACAAACAACTGATAATACAAATCGGAACTTACTTATTTTAGTTTAATATTTATATTAGTTATTCGTTAATTTTTGATTAATCTACATATTTTTTATTATATTAAGCATATTCTATGAATGGGTCATGATCTACTATCTTTGAGATTGTTCTTATTTCTCGAAAGAGTAACTCAACTTTGCAAGAATATATTTTTTATCTACCATCGTACCAGCATAGAATTTTGACAACAAAAGTATGGAGATTATAGAGATCTTTGTTTTTATTACACAATAAGTAAGACAAAAAAAAGAGGAAATATGTAGTTATTCCTTAGTTAATTAAATTTCATACAACTCAATTTATTGTACTAAATATTCACTTGAGTGAACATCTATAGATATTATAGGAACATAGATTAAAATCTGTATCGTTCAGTTCAAAATAATTTAGTAACGATATACAAAAATTTGAGAAACGAAACTTAGTGGGAGCTCCCATACAACAAACGTGATATTTAAAGTTATGCTTCTATTCGTGCACTCGGCGGAGGAAATTTGTGTGGGGTTAAATGAGAAAAATCAATATTGGTCAGTAAAAACAAAGATGAAATATTTACTACATTATGTTAAAATAAAATTTAAAAAGTAAATAAAATAATATCTTAAAAAATCTAGAATCTACAATTAAAGTATTTCGATCAGCTTACTATTTGGCAAAAAATAATGCTTTTCTGATTATTCTAAACTTTTGCAACTTCAGAAAATGAATGGTGTAGACATTGGTGTGGGATTACACTCTAGATTTAGTGCAACTGAAATCATTGACCACATTTCTGATGAAATGAAAAAACGAATCACTCAGCAGGTTAAAAGCATTTCAGGTAAAATTTCAATTTTGATCGATGAATCTACAAGCTTAAGTGATAAATCTACCTTGATTGTTTATTTAAAATGTGAAACCAGCAAAGCTTTGTCACCAAATGTCTTATTCTTAAATCTAATTGAATTGCCTAACCAAACTGCTAATTCTATTTTTGAGGCACTTTTAGGTTGTTTACAAAAATATGGGTTTGATCTTGAGTACCTAAAAGAGAACTTAGTTGCATTTGCATGTGATGGCGCTAGTGTCATGTTAGGTAAAAAATCTGGCGTCGTAGAAAAGCTACTACAACAGTTTCCCAACATTGTTCCTTGGCATTGCATGAACCATAGGATAGACTTAGCTGTAAGTGATTCTATCAATGACGTTGGGGCTATTAACCATTTTCAAATGTTTTTGGACAAGCTGTACACTCTGTATAGTAAATCGCCTAAAAAACAATGAGAATTAGCCGAGTGTGTTGGTGAGTTTGATTTGCAACTACAGAAAGTTGGTCGCATTTTGGGTACGAGATGGGTTTCCAGTTCATTTAAAACTGTTATGGCCGTTTGGTATGGATATCAAGCATTGTACTTTCGTTTTAAGAAGGCCCAAGAAGACAAGAACAGAACAACAACCGAACGAGCAATGTACGGTGGGTTGATTAAGCGCTTGACATCAACTCAGTTTCTGTCAGATTTGGCGATAATGTATGACATATTAGCTGAATTAACAATGGTTTCAGAATGTCTTCAAAATAGGGAGGCAACTGTTGTTTATGCAGACAAACTTGTAAGAAGGTCAATTGCTTTTTTCGAGTGCCTTAAAGAGAAACCTGGAACTAAGACCCTTGAGGCGAAGAGAGCTGCAATCACTGGTAATTTTTGTGATGTTCCCTTGACAAGTCGAAACAAAATAACTGCTATTAATGACCAGCAGATGCTATCAAGTGTTATTAACAACCTTAAACGGAGACTTTTCACAACAAGAAGCAGTAACGAACCATTTAAAGCCACAGGGACCAACAATTATGATTATGAAAAAGAATATGAATCACTCCTTTCAGAACTTGAAAGTAACAACTGGCCTCCAGAAAAATATGTTGGATACGGTGAACAAGAAATCGAACATCTCTGTACAAGATTTAGGTTTAATGCCAGCAAAATTAAGAACAGATTCAGAGATTACCTGGATAACAGCACTATGATTCCAAGGACTTAAACCCACTGATAAACTGCACAAAGCTTATTCCTTGCAGTTCAGCAGAGTGTGAACGTGGCTTCAGTCACATGAATATTATTATATCGCCAACACGGTCAAAACTGACCATCGAGCACGTTCAGCATTAATGTTTATCAGGTTGAATGGACCAAGTATCCAGACATGGAAACCAGAGAATTACGTCAAGACATTTTTAAGACGACACCGAACAGCTGATGACACTAGAACTCGACGAGCCAACCTCCAACCTGACAAAGAGGAAGAATATGCATTTGCCATTTATTTGTAAATACATTATACAATTTTATTAAATATGTTCAGTTTTTAATCTTTGTGTTTGAATTTGTTAGTAAACGTATACATAAAAACATAGTACATCTTCTATTTTTTCTTTTTCCCTGTGAAAATTTTATTATCCATTGCATAGGCGGTAAGTCAGTATTTAGCGTTCCCACACTGAAAATTTTGCCACTACACCACTGGTTATTAGTCATAACTATAAATCCTTTGAATACCGTTTTAACATTCAGTACATTAAAAAGAGATAGATATACAAAAAAACAGACTAAGCAAATTTTTTGAATATCATAGTGACGTATCATATTGTGTTTGACAGATTATTTTATAATTCTGTCCCGTAAGTATGCATATAAAGTTTAGTATTTTATATCAATAATATTAATAATATTCAGTAATGAGTATTGTATTGTAGTATATAGTACCGTCACATGGTTGCATTATATCCTGCACTATGCTTTTGAGGTTGTGGCAACATAAACAGAATTTTTAAGAATAGTCGAGAAAATAAAGCACTAAAATCAGCAAAACTTGTAACGTAAGATGGATCGAAATGCGGTTTTTTGCATTGGATTCGTTAGGGTATCAGGAAATTTGTCGCTATTTTTCATAATGTAAAAATGGAATTTATGCATTCGAAAAGTGCATTCCGAACAGACAATAGATAGAAAAATTACAACTCTGTATCTAAGTATTGCTGAAAATGGGTTCAATTTATGTACTCGGGGTTTTTGGGGTTGCTGAACACGAATATCATGATGACAAAAGTCTCCGCGGCCTTGGTGCCTAGTGTACTTACTTCTTCTGGGGTTTTATGTAAATTCTGTACAAAATCACTGCACACTTGGTACTCGGCGGCTTTTTGGGTCGCTGAATACGAATATCATAATGGCGATGGTCTCCGAAACACCTACTGCTTAAGACGAACCTCGTCTCCAGCAATTTTATGCAAATTCGACAAAAAATGAGTGTGTACTCGGTACTAGGATGTTTTTGAGGTCGCTGAACACGAATATCATATAATGATTTTGCTAAATCATTCGCATATAAATTTATCAATCCGGGCGCGTGCATAGAAGTATAACTTCTGTCGGCAGTCCCACTGACTGCCACACCCGTTTTTTTTCCATTTTTGTTCGATATTAATAACGGCAACAGGTAGAAACTTGAAATCTATCCTTGATTCTAGGCATGGATAATTTGCCAGGTCATGCGCGTTAGGTACTCTATATAATTATAAACTTTCCAAGCACAGAAACTTTTGTAAAAAATATTATTTAAATGAAATATACTGTATATAAAAAAATAACTTCGTTATCTGACATTTTTCTTCTTTTTTTTTAAATTGTGTTATATTCAAAATAGACTGGACACCTCACACTCTTCAAAACCAAAAACTATTGCGTTACTCAAAAGTCTAACAAAGAATGAATTATTAGTAACAAAGATAAAAGTGTAAAAGAATAGAAGCGTTCCAACAAGGATCATCAACCATGATCTATTACATGACCTGGTCTTGCGCAGTTTAGAGTTTATGAACGTGTTCATGTACTCGTCAGAGTGGTTCACGTACGCAGGTTTCGAAGCCCGAGATGGAGAGCATGTTATTCTGTCAACGACTTAGTTTTCTGAACGGCATGCACTCCTCCTCCTTCCCACCATCCCCTCAGTTCCAAGGGGGCCACATCAATTTCGGACCCCTGAATGGCTTTGTGGAGAAACTGCGATCCACATCTGCTTCTGCCAAGACAGTGCTCTTGCATCATATTCTCGGTATTTGGCTTTTGTTGCGTGCTTTTCTTCTGTAATGTCCGGTCCCCTCAATAGGGTTGTCTGTGGTGATTCTTTCGTCACTTTGGTGGTATTATGTTGTCATGTGGTTTTTTACTGCTGGCTTAGCTGCATTTTTGGTCTCTTGTGTTTCCAGGACCCGTCGTCTGTGTCGTACTCTATTAGTTCCTCAGATCACGGTTTACATGGTTCCTCGTGCCTTCGTAGACATCTGTTTTCTTGCACCTGTACTTTTGGCATGGTAGTTTTGCATGCATGGACCCGTGCCACCAATGCATATATTAGGTTGGGCGTTATTATTGTTTGAATCAGTCTTAATTTTATTCTTAAGTTTAATTGGCTTCTCCTTTCAATTAGTTCTCCAAGCTTGATTCTATACTACGTGTTCTTTGAAGCATAATCCTTGCTACATGGAGACTCCTAGATATTTTACTAATCTAGCTCATTCAAAGTTGTCTTCTCCCATCGTCAGAGTGGCTCTGTTGGAACAAACCTATTATATTCATCTCGTTTGACTTATGTAGCATCCTCTAACAGGAAGCACAAATTGGAACATTACTAGTTGGACCAAAAAAAATACACTAAAAAACAAAAATAAAATCTTTACTTTTTAAAAAAATTGGAAGCTATTGGGCATCTGATTTTGATTTCCTTGAAGACGTCTCAAATGGAAAATTACTCGCTATAAGTCTAAATTTCGAATGTTGAAACTCAAGTTGCTTCCAATTTTTTTAAGAGTTAAAGATTTTATTTTTGCTTTTTAGTGTATTTTTCTTTGTTTGTTTGAAGGCGGCTCATTTTTTTTAAGTTTTTATTACTATATTAAAGTAATTGTTTAATTGCACTAAGGTTTGTCGTCATATTTATTGATTGATTTATCCATTCCCTATAAATCTGCTAATTGTAGTGTTTCATTTATGATAAATTATAATTTGTATTTGATTGTTTTAATTAAAAACCATTAATTTTATTGTAATTCCCAATAAATAATTTCACTTTCGAAAGAATTTTTAGTTTCATAAATTCATCATTAAAATTCAGATAATACTAGATTATAATTTTTTTTCTTTAGATTTGGAAATACTGCTATACATGTTGCCCCTACTTGAACTTGAGACTTTACTTGTCCAATAACATGACGTTCGAGACAATAAAAACGTTCGTAAATATATATCTTATCTCTTTTTTTAATAATTTATCAGTTTGACTCCTCAAAACCAGTTAATGTGTACTCATTTGCTGTGTAGACTTTACTCTGAATAGTACAAATTGTGTGTCATAATTTAATTACTTTTATTTTCAAAGGTACGTTTAAGGTTTTTTACATTAAAAATTTAAATAAAGAAATATTCTTTAATTAAATTTTACTGTAAAACACACTATTTATTTTTGCATAAATAATTATTATAACAATCAATTTTTAACAGTTATTTTAGAAATCACCATATAATATAATATTCTCCATTTTTATTTAATTGCTATTGAATACAATGTTGGTTATTCATAATTTTCTTTTTGTATCCGATAAAATACGATGATTTAAATTGAGCTAAATATCTTTTACTAGTCCGTCAGCTAGGGGGTTTCCGTGGCCAATTCTCCTCCTGTTGATCAAGAATGTTTTTTTACGTATTTTTTCTCGCTGAATCCGAATCTAAAACCTGTTTTTCCGAATAATGATCGGGTAAATTGTTATTGACAATTTAATTGTTTAAATCTATTTGATTTAAAACTGCAATATCTCAGCAAAGAAATAATTAAATATTTGTTACTAAGCTTAAAATGCTCGTCTTCAGCGTAGCATACATTAAAAAAAAATTTTAGAGTCTTTTTAAACCTGGCCTAATGAAGAGTTGTCATAAACAAATTTTGTTAATTAAATATTTTGTAGTCAAGAACAATTTTTTAAGTTAGTAAAAGCCTCGGATGGTAAATTTTTCTCCCGTTTAAAAAAATTTTACTTTCGTCACTTGTTAAACAATATACTATTTTCCCTTGTTATAAAAATTAGTATAATTTGGTGAAACATGAAAACAATGTTAGTGACATTTATATTATTTAATTTAAAGCTATTAATGTGGTATTTAAAATGAGAGTTTGTAAAATATGATAGCTTTATTAGAACCCGAATTCTGATTAAAAATCTGCGATCAAAAACATTAGGAGTAATATTTTGCAATATTTTTTAACTACATTTTCAACATCTCGGGTTCTAACAAACGGATTTTAATTTTTTAAAGCACGGAAACCCCCTTAGCTACCAGGGTATACTCCAAATAGGTAATATTTTGAATCAGAATAATTTAAAGTGTTCTACTGGGCTTTTTTAATTTTTTGTTTAATACCTGGATAATATCTAAGCTGAGTAGCTTCTTATTTTGAATAAATTTTGTCATCTTTTATTTTTATGAATACCTGTTTCTAAATTTGTAATGGTATATGTAAAATGAAAAAAAGGTTTACCAAGATCCTATTTTGTTTAGATCCGTTTTTTCAGGTTTTTGCTATCTTTTAAATTAACCTAATATAGATCTCCTTGTAGGATAAATATAAAGCTTTATATTTTTAAACCAACATCCTACTACACACTGTGAATTGTTTAGATTTTTTGTCTTTTTCAATTTTTTTGCACTGCTAAAAATGAACCAGATATGTTACATTTTTAAATTTATTTAGAGTTTAAGTACACGTAGACCATTATCATTGAAAATTACCTTTTTTATACTACACTAAAGTAGAAGTGTTAAAAAAAATTGTTATAAAATCTTTTAAAATATTCATACAAAAGAATCGTACTTAATAAAATATTAAGTATTTTGTTTTGACTCATTTTTGAGACAGTTGCTATTATTGTATTTTACTATCTTATTTTTTTAACACGCAAATTTGATTAACAATAATAACTTGAGTTTTTTTATATTAAATCATTTAAATTGTTCAACGCAGATAAGGCTCAGATTATCCAATTACTAAATTGATATTAAATATCATAAATAAACATTATAATTAATAATGTTATTATCAAAGTGAAACAAATATGCAATCCAAAAAGTAAGATATATGCGAATATAGTTATTGAATATATGCAAGTATGTGCAGTTATTTGAACATGTTTGCATGTTACTCCCAGGTGGTTTCTTCCGCAGTTATACATAGCATATTGGGTGTCCTTGGCTTTGCAGTGTTTGTATAAGTGTCCATATCTGCAGCAAAAGTGGAAAATTGTCACCGATATATATTTCTCTTCGTATAATTTGCCTAGTTCAACTGAGAGGAAACCTTGCTTCATAATGGCTCTGAATACATATGGTGGTGTTTGTACTACAAGGTTCTCCTTCCAGTTAATCCTGCATTCTATCGTTGTAATTTTGGTTATTAGTTTCGCCTACTTCGTCTCTTAGTTCATGGTTTTCGTTATAAATCAGTTCTATCAGTTCGTTGATTCTTAGTCCTTTTTAAATTCCTGTGATTGCAAACATCAGTTGTTGTATACTATTTAATGAGTTCAGTTCTTTATTTTGTTGTACGTAGTTTTTCTTGTAGTTTGTTCTGTGCATCTGGGTTTTTGTAGTTGATATTACGTTTATCTTTGTTCAACTGATCGTAGCGCCTTCTAGGTCTTTAGGGTTTATAACCTTCTTTATTTCTGTTATTATTGATGTATTGTCTGTGTTAGAGTTCGTTTTTATTTAAGTCTCGTATTTGTTTCTTATTTTTTGCGAGGTCCATATTGGTCTTTCTACATTTAGTCTTATTTCTTCTGTTATAGTTGCCTAAGCTCTTGTTTTTATGAATTATGGTGGGTGTGGAATGTCTTGTATAGTGTCGTCCACTATCGTTCTTGTTTCTGTTTTTTGGGTCTTTATAAGTTATAATATATTTTTTATATATTATGGGAAATTACTTTTATTCGTGGAAGAAGTCGCTATTTCTCCAAGTAAGCCTACAATGAAAAATTCGTGATTTCTAGAGACCAAATTCTAGATTCTGATGAAACATACATCAGTTGTGTTCCCAGAAGCGTTTCTTGACCAATCGGCTTACATGCGCCTTAAATTAATTTCGTTTAAAAAAATGGAAATTTGAAATTTTTATTCTATATGCTTGTATGTCAAATGATGTCATCGGCCATCCAACACCCAACGGATTGGTGCGGCTTGTGAAAACAACATGTAGTGGTCCGACGAGAAAACTGTAACATTTATAGAATATTATCATAATTTACTGAAATTTTAAAAGCAACTAAATAATTAATCATTATATAATTAAAAATGTACGGTCAGCGTTCCATCGCGAACACAAAAATCTTAGAAAGAGAAGCTTATTTCGGAGTAAAAAAGATAATTGGTTTGCATATGGACAAATAAGCTTTTTATTGATAGCCCAATTCTTAATTTTTGTTCGCACTTCCCCAGTACTATTCTTTTTTTATAATAGATTAGATTTTTTCCAAGCATATACTGAAAATCTTTACTTATTCGTGTGAACTTTCAAAATAAAGCATCATCGTCAGCAATGAAATTATTATATTTTCTCCCTTATTGTCTTATTTGGTTTCGATTGGGAGTAATTGAAGTATTTGATGTCCCTAGAGAATAAACGGTTAAGAAATATTAATAAAACGTAAAGTATGTTGATTACATCATATGACAACGTGGTGTTATAAATTTATTACTTTTACAAGAACAAAGATTAGGTATTCTTACCAGTAAAATTTTTATTAGTGATCATTATAGGAAACCTTGGAAATACCTACTTATTAAAACCAAAAATTTATAAATAAATAACAAAACGTTTTCCAAATAGATCATTGTTATAGTTGGTGTTCAGTTGTATTTTATGATCATCAACTGAAAGCACAGCAAACATAAAATTATCTGTTTGCCGCGCAATGACGACTAATTTTCGGTCGGATAGTCGGATAGGACGAAACAATAATATATATGCATTACCTGAAACGAAAGTCGATAATCCCTCTCGGTGGTTAAATTGACCCTCTCCGAGGCGAAGCCGAGAGGTTCAATCTTTCCATTGCAATTTTAAGCCGGGAATTCCCTTCAGCACGAGGCAAGCTGGGGCGCGGCGAGGCTGCCTCGACTTCGCGCATGCTAGGCTCGCCTCATCCTGCTCGCACAAGATTGCTATTTAATTTCTGCAAGGCGAGGCAAACGAATTAAATGTTCCTGTTGAACAGTGTCAAAAAATGGACTGCACTGTACATTTGTTTGCCGTTGAGGCAAATAAACTGCTAATTTTTTCTGTGCATACTGAGCACAACGCGAGGCGTGAATCGGGTTTGCCTCAGCTCGGAACGTCATACTCATACCGAGCCAAGGCGTCCTCGCCGCGCCTCGACTTGCCTCGTGCTGAAGTGAATTTTCAGTTTAATGTTCTATCGCCATTTACATAATTTCTACTTCTTATATTTTTTTAAATAGGTTTCTGGAAATCACTACCAACCTTAACCATAATGTTGTAGCATTTATTTATATTTTAATTTGTATATTTTGTTACAGACAGAAAATTATCATGTCTACTACTGCAGATCAAATCAACCAAAACAACATCGCTATTACAGATCTTCATCCTACTTGCATGGAATCCTTGAACCGATTTTCAAAATTGCCAGTTGTGGATTCTACTATTAAAACTGCGACAAGTTTATATGAAAAAGTTAAGGTATGTTTCAAATCAACACATCTCATGCTTTACTTGCGTAAAGAATTCTTAGAGCAAACTCGAATTAGAATAACGGTTTTTAACTGGCTGGGCCATGTTCAGAATTTTCTTTACTTTAAAAGTTACATCAAATAACAAAACAAATTTATTATTTTTCTTTTTACTATTTTTGTGCCTGCAGGGTAAAAACTCAGTCAATGTAGATGTTACCTCTGTTTGCCGTGAATTTACTACAAATTTTTGACCGATAGAAAGAAAGATATTACACATTATTGGGAATAAAAGTGAATCATCCCTTTTAATTAATACACTGTGTATTTTTCTCTAATTCCGAAACTAAAACATACTTTTTAATTATGTTATTTGTTTCATTGCTAATTGCTACTAATCAAAACATGGTTACCAATAATCTGTGATGGTTACGTTACTAAACAAGGCATTCTATCTGTTTATTTTTTACCCAATAGTTATCTCATATTGATATGAATTTTAGGATTTCAACGGAGTCACACAATGGACATTCTCAACAGCTGAAAACACAGTAAATAAAGTTGTTGAAGTAGGAAAGCCCATAGCAACACCAGTTATCAAAAATTTTGAAGGTCCAATTAAAAAAGTCGACAGTGTATTATGTTCAGGATTGGATTACGTTGAAACTAAAATTCCAGCAGTTAAATTGCCAGCTGCAGAGGTGAGTATCTGTTTTTTTTTAATTCATATATTGCTTTCTCATTTTCTGTGTTTGCTAAATAACTATGTGTATATTGATAACGAAACTTTAAAACTAGCTTCATTTCTAAGATTCACAACATATATTCTTGTATCTTCTACAAAAGATCAAAATTTTACAGTTTTTATGTTACAAATTTGCATAGTTAGTCGCAACCATTAATCATCCTTAAACTAACACACACCTTTATTCAGATCATTTCACAGATCTACAATTCCACCAAAGGCTACGTATCAAATACTGTTAGTCCAGCAGTTGATGTTGTCAAATCTTATGCTGAACCAGCAGTGAAAACAGCTAAAGATTTTGCAGAACCTGCATATGAACGCGCTAAAACAGCTGTAGAACCTGCAGTAGAGAGAGCCAGAAATATGGTAGAACCATATGTTCAACCAGCTTTGGATACTGCTAATGCCATCAAAAATAATGTTATGCATAGAGTTGATGAATATTTACACCATGGACACACTCATGATGGTAAGTAAGTTTAGTTTCAATTACTACTGGATAATAGAAAAATGTTACACATGTTTTATTTTCTTACAATATTTGATATGTCTTTGTGTTGTTCACTACTTTATCGTTCTTAAATTCTCTTCTTATATTTATCGTCTTTTTTGATTTTCTGTTAGTATTTTAACCTTTGTTTTATTTATTGTTCTTGTTTTATCTCTTGTTTTTCTACACTAAATTCCCACATTATGCAATCTTCTGAGCGTCGTTTATTACTTTCTCGATATTTTTCCATCTTCTGTAACCTTTACAGTTCTGATTTTTTTTAGTGTAGTAATTTGAGTTCTAGTGTTTTTGATTTGGGTTCTACTATTTTTAAACCGTCCTTTGTTGTTCGTTAAATCTATATATACTATATTGACGGTTAAATTTTTCTTTTCTCTGTCAATAAAAGGTGTTTTATTTTTTTCTTAGTAACTGATTCAGTGCTTCTGTCTTATTTACACGATTACGTTATTTACATATCATTCTTTTGAATTCCGTAATTACTTAGCGTGCCTATTTTTTTCATTTTCTTTATTATCTTGTCCTATGCTTTAACAGTGATGCTTCTTATGCTAGAACGTTTTTTAATGTAAGAAATCTCCAATATTAATTGTATTTATTATTATAGTTGCTGTGTATAGGTCATTTAATTTTGAAGCTATATTTCGCATTTTGGTTTGGTAGGAAAGTATATTCGACTTTTACGGTAAAGGAAAAAAGCGTACGATTGTTTATCGCATAATGGGCTTATTACTACATATCTAAGCAAACATATACGTATTGTTATATCAAATAATAGTTCTTGTGTTTTAATCATTTCATAAGCTTCGTATAGAACATTTAGTCCAGGCTCACACATGGAAAAAAAGGCATAAAGAATAACCGGCTGAAACTTTCAGAATCGCTTAATTGCACTTAGACCTACAAACTTCCATAGCAACAATATCGATGGATGGGGCGTTTTTTCTGCAGCAGCGGTCAAACGTGTTGAAAGTTATAACCCTCCCCGGAGTGATGGATAACCGATTTATTTTTTGTGAATCAACAGTTTTTTATCATTATTACATAATAAAACATGTGACCTACAAAAAGAGGAGGGCGTTTGGGGGGGCCTACGCGCTCAACATGTAATAGTTACGACTGCCAACGAATTAACAAATAACCAGTTAAGGCACTCTTCTTTTGTAGGTCACCTGTTTTATTATGAAATAATAATAAAAAACTGTTGATTCACAAAAAATAAATCGGTTATCCATCACTCCGGGGTGGGTTATAATTTTGACACGTTTGACCGCGGCTGCAGAAAAAACGCCCCATCCATCGATATTGTTACTATGGAAGTTTGTAGGTCTAAGTGCAATTAAGCGATTCTGAAAATTTCAGCCGGTTATTCTTTATGCCTTTTTTTCCACGTGGGAACCCGGACCAATTCTGATAGTTGCCCTAAAAATTGATAAAACGAAGCAAAAAAAGCGTTGGCACTATTTATTATAATACTTAATTTTGTGAACAACATTGGAAAATTTGAATAAATCTTGAAAAATTGGAGAGAGAGAGAGAGAGAGAGAGAGAGAGAGAGAGAGAGATATCGTTTATTTAGCACTCTGGCTATTAAAAAATATAAATACAAAAGAAAACTCTACAGATTAAACTTGTTAAATAAAATTAAGATTAAAAATTTACATTTTGTAATAACTATTTTAAAAATCACTAAAAACACTTAAAAACACTTAAAGACAGTAGCAACAGTAGTAAGACTTCAAAGACAACACTGACAAATAGATAAAGATAATATTACATCACAATTAATATTACATCGCCAAAGTTCTAAAACTTAATCTTGAAGAAAACATTTTAATCTTTTAGTAAAAATATTTACATTTTCTGAATGTTTAATATACTCAGGTAGGTTATTATATTCTGTCATTCCTTTATCATAAATGTTTTGTTTGGTTTTCATTAATAAAGTAGGATAGATCTGAACATGGTTATTTTGTCTAGTATTATAAGTGTGAATATCTTTCCTGTATTTAATATTTTCACTCAAATACGAGGGTAACAAATTATTTAAAATTTTATATATGAAAATTAAAGTTCGAAATTTAACATAATCTTTAATTGAAAACCAGTTTAGTGTTAGTTGCATTAAAATTATGCTGGTATATCTATTCGCTTTTAACACGAACCTCATACAACGATTTTGTAACAACTGAAGCTTGTTTAGGTCAATTTCATTGCACATATATAATATAGAGGTACAATAATCAAAATGTGGTTTAATAATCGTATTATATATTAACTGTCTGGAATATAAAGTTAAATTCTGACTTACACGATAAGCGAAACCAAGTTTTTTAGATACTTTCTTGCAAATAAATTCGATGTGTTGTGAAAATGTCAATTTCTGGTCAATAATGATGCCTAAGTACTTAGTAACATCTACTTTCTCCAGATCTACGTTGTCAAACTTCACCTTAAGATTAATGTTTTCAGTTAAATATTTATTGTTACCAATAATCATATATTTAGATTTAGTAGGGTTTACCAATAACCTGTTTATATCAATCCATTTTTTTATTTTAATTAGAATTTTATTAAGTTTTTCTATAACTGAAAGTATACTTGTACCAGAAACATACAAAATAGTATCATCAGCAAAAAGATGTATTTGGCAGTCCTCTAGGTCTAAATGAAAAATATCATTAATAAATAATATGAATAGCAGTGGCCCAAGTACACTACCTTGTGCTACCCCTGTATCCACTTTCAATTTTGTAGAATATTTTTCACCAATTTTTGTTTGTTGATATCTATTTTGAAGATATGATTCAAACCACTTGCATGTTGAATCACTAAATCCAAAATATTTCTTTAATTTTAAAAGCAAAATTTTTCTATTAACTACTTCAAAAGCCCTTTTCAGATCTAAAAAAACTACCACAGTGACAAGATTTCTATCCCTAGCAAATTTAAATTCATTAATGATTTTCTGGAGAGCAGTTTCACAAGAATGATCCTCCCTAAAACCAGACTGGTTCTTTGATAACAAATTATTTTTTGCAATAAATTTACTAAGTTGTTCATGAACCACTAATTCGAGAATTTTTTCGAGACATGGTAGTGTATTAATAGGCCTATGTTCTTCAATTAAATTTGTACCTTGAACTTTGGGTATCGGTATAACTGTAGATGTCTTTATAATTTCAGGAAAAATTGCTTTACATAGCGATGTGTTTATAATGTTCAATAGAGGATAACCAATGTTGCTAAAAGTATTTTTAATGAGTTTAAAATTTATGTCATCTTCAGAGTGTTTATTTTTTTGATCAAAGGTTATCTTCCGCAAACTTACCAAATCAATAGTATTAAATTTAAACAAATCACTCTTCTGATAAAGAGCATTTTTATTCAAGCTGTAAAAGCTAGCATTGCTGAAAGTTGCTACAAGTTCCTCAATGCTGTTTACAAAATATTTGTTAAATATTTCTGGCAGATCGTTATTGATTACTACACCATTAACTGTAACTGATTTAATAGTTGTTTCTGTTTGTGGATTAACAACTTGTTTTAAGGTCTTCCACATAAGTCGGGAGTTGTATTTAACATCATCAATTTTTTGTTCAAAATATTTTGTTTTAGCAGTTTTTAAAACATGGACTGCCAAATTTCTTTTATTTTTGTAAAACTGCCAATCTTCAATATTCTGTGTTATTTTGTATTTATTGTAAGCAGAGTTTCTTTCAAAAATTGCATTTTTTACGTCTGCATTAAACCACTCCTTAGAGGTATTAACAATTTTAGATTGCAAAGGGCACTCTATATTAATAATGTTAATTAAGTTGGATATAAAATTTTCAAATATCATATTAGGATTTGTACAACTATATAACCATTCACAGTTAATGCAAGATTTCGCGATTGTATCATAGTTTAAATTGCGATAACAAACAATTTTATCACTAGCATTAGTATTAGTATTTAACATTATGCCTATTGTTTCGTGATCTGATATTTTGTATGTTTCTGGTCTTACCTGTATTGTATAATCATTACTGATAACCAAATCTATTATAGTTTGACAATTATCTTGTATTCTGGTAGGAAAGTTTACAAACTGTTTGAAACCATACAGATTGCAAACGTTACTTAACCTTTTTTTGTAAGTATCATTTGGCAAGTCCCATCTAATATTGTAGTCACCTAAAAAAATAAAAGATTGAGAGAAGTCCATGCCTCCAAAATAGTCATCCAGGAATGAACAAAATTCTGAACAGCTAGATTTACTATTTGGTGAACGATAAATACAACAAAGATTCCACACCGTTTTATTAATTTCCACTTTTATTAGCAAGAACCAATATTTATCGTTTATTGATATATTTTCTAATATTTTAAAATGAAATTGATTTGAAACATATATAATAACTCCACCAGTATATCGATTGAAAGAATTACATCTGATACTGTTATAACCATTAATAAAAATTTCCTTATCTAAAATATCTTCAGTAACCCTAGTTTCACTAAGACATAAAATAAGAGGTTTAACTTTATGTACTAGATAACAAATCTCATCAAAATGTGCTAATAAGCTTTCGGCATTAAGATATAATACATTACTTTTAAAGTTATTATTATTTCTGTTTAACGTTTGTCGTCTGAAGCAGCTTCCTTCGGTAAAAAACGACGTTGAAATTGTCAATTCCCACATATTTTGGCCAAATTTCTGGGTTGGTGAAGACATTAATGCTCTCATAGGGGATTGAAACTTTGAATGATCTATATAAATCTGGATATTTCGACTGCATATAAATCTGGATATTTCGACTGCATAGTTTCACAATGTACATTTTCAATTCCTTTCGAAGTTAAGAACTGTTTCAATTCCTCACATGTTAAATCTAATGAACATCTGAAAACATGATAATCCACATGTCTTTCTACTCCTTGAAATGCATTCTCCTCCTTTGACTTGCCATAAATAATATGTTTTCGTCTATATCTGGGTCTTTGAAATTCCCATTTATTTTCATTTGTTTCCGTGTTTTCATTCTGTCGATGATTATTTTGTTTTTCTTCCATACCATCGCCCTGTATATTATTTGTATAAGAATTACTTGGCATTTCCTGACCTTGTAAATAGTTTCTTGTTGATTCTCCTTTTTTCTGTACATTTTTATCTACTTTAATTACCGGTTTAGTACTATTATTTTGACGAGGTACCACTTTATTTCGTAAATTATAATTTTGTTTAGTAGATAATTCTTCATTATCTGTATTTTTTCCTGACTGTTCATCCCTTTTTTCTTCCCTTGACTTTGTAAGAACTTTTACTAAATCAATATTACTGTCTTTCAAGTTTTTTACCTCCTCTTTCAAATTACGTATTTCTTCTTGTAACTTTTTTGTTTCTTCGTATACACATGTTTTTAATATTTTTATAAAATCTTCACTTTTTAAAAATGAAATAGTGTCTGTCATATTTCTAGGCATATTTCACTATTTAATTTAAATGTAAACATTTGCACGAGCACAATATTATACGTCTATACCGTCCGACTGACCCAAAGAGAAAACTCAAGTGGACAGTTGGACAGTTTATAAAGGTTGTCTCAGTTCTTTGCATCGTTTAATACTTGAATTTTTCTCTATCCGCTGTTTTTCCTTAATTTTTCTAAGCTGATATGGGGTTTCCGGTGAACACGAATTCCCGCCAGGTTTCTTATGACGAATATAATACACATGAGTTCCCGTTCGACACTTGCAGGTATCTTAATCTCAAACTCGAATTACCGTCCAGTTTATTTAATCCGCTTCCAGGTAAACTAAATAATTCTGAAAATCGTAATACTGAATTCTAATGAAAAAGTTGAATACTAATAAAATTTTTAAACCGAATCCGCTTCCAGAAAAACTAAATAATTCTGAAAATCGTAATCCTGCATTCTAATACATCAGACACTTCAAGCCGCGTACAGACCGGATGTCCAACGTAGACCAACGCCAACGGCACATGTGCTATCGTTGGCGTTGGCAGTGGAAAGCATTGGGAAGGATTTGAGAACATCGTCCATACCGAATTTTAGTATTGCATTGGAGACCGTTGGTCGCGGTTCGATGGTTTTTAATTGTTTTGGGATGTCATCGAGCGAAAGTGA
Source organism: Altica lythri (assembly GCA_964028335.1). NCBI lineage: Eukaryota > Metazoa > Arthropoda > Insecta > Coleoptera > Chrysomelidae > Altica > Altica lythri. The sequence goes on along the minus strand of OZ034806.1, from coordinate 41,057,410 downwards.
TGATGATTTCTTGTGTGCAAGTGCAGAATTTCTCGTTTTACATAAGTTACTCAACAAAAAAAGTAAGAAACGAAAGCGCAGACGCTGGTGGATGACAACACCGTATAAAAACAGAAGTTCCTACAGCGCGAGTAATTTATTGGATGAGCTCCGGAATGAAGACTCTGGTCATTTTAGGAATTTCTGCCGAATGACCCCAGATATTTTTGATGAACTGCTTAATTTAGTGGCTCCAAAAATTGAAAAAAAGGATACCAATTACCGAAAAGCTATTCCAGCTAAAGAAAGATTGGCCATTACCATTACTGCGAATTAGTAGGGTTCCATAAAATAGGATTATCCCTATATATTTCTATCAATTTCAAACACATATCTTCGGTCCACTCCATATCAAAATATTAATAATAAAAGCGTACGCACGAAACAAATGTTTTCCAACGACTGAAATCAGAAAATAATCTCCAATCCAAATCGCGTCCAAACCAAATTCGACACAAACAAGCATCTCTTTGATGTTACCGCTCGACTACCGAACACTAGCCAAGGCCAACGTTCCCGTTGGGAAGCGTTGGCTTCGATTGGTCGCCGCCGTACACACCAAAACCAACGCGTTCCAACATAATTCACATGTGCCGTTGGCTAGCGTTGGAAATCCGGTCTGTACGCGGCTTCACGCACCACAAACACATGTGAAAGTTTTCATTCGAAGTTTAGACAGTATTGCCCTATAAACCACCCAAATGTATATGTTTTTATAGAAGCTATTAAAGGTATGCAAACAGATACGTATATAAAAATAAATAGTTGCAAATCAGGAGACATGCGATATACTCGAAAAAATATAGATACGCAATATAAAATTTATTAATGAAAAAATTGTTCAATTTAAAAATAAAGAAATCTCTCGTTACGATTTTATAAAGTGTATGGCCTATAAATTTAGTTATATTGTATTATAATTATTAAAATGAATTTGTTAATATATATGTATATTATGTATGCATGACTTCTTTATATCTATGTATTTATGGTACAGTAGTAGTACGCAATAAAATTGTAAAATTAAAATTCCGTATTTTATTTCAATAATACCATGTAAAATAATATCGTGTAAGACTGCCAAAGATAAAACATTATTTACAACTATTTCTTATTTCATACATCTAAAAACGAACAAAAATCTTTTACTATTATAATAACTGTTATTATTACAATAATATGCAATAAATACACAGCTAAATATCAGATGATTCAGGGAATTTACCGCAATTACCATAAGCACCTTTTGGACAGGTCAGTTTTCACCCTGACGGGAACTCGAGTGACGGCTTATGAAACAGGTAGATTGGTTATCCTGACGGGAATTCGTGTGCGTCCTGGGGTTTCAACTTATTTTTTTCCAATTAATCTGCTGTTTCCTTCTACTCCTATTGGTAAAATATAACTAATAAAATACAAATATTTTTTATTATAGGAAATGTGCTTGAATGTGAGGAATGTCAAGAAATCCGAAGGAAAACAGAAGAACAAAGGCAGCAATCACAGCAACATCAGGATAATTAATTATTTTGTGTAATTTGTTTATTTAATGTCGCCATTTTTATGTAAGACTGTTTGTTTATATATTTAATTTTTAAAAGAGAGAATATACTTATACTGTTTATTGAATTTTAATTTGTTTCTTTAAATTTTATTGTTCAAATAACATTTATTAATTACATTTTTGTATTCTAGTTGTATTAATACAAATTAAATACTCTTTGTGTAATTAATAACTTATATTCTCTACTTATATGGTTAGTTTCTACTTATACCTTTAAATAGAAAATCAGAAGTAATCTCTAGTGATATTTGGGTATACCTATTATGAATAATAATTTTTTAAATAAAGTTTTAAAATAATATTTTTTTTCTTTTTCTTTTGGAGTTTAGTATATTTTTAAGCGTAGTTAGGGTTCAAGTAAATACAATCTTAAGCTATTAAAATCTAGAAAAAAAATCACATCCGGTAGTTCTCGAACTGTAGTCGGTAGCGCCTTTAATCAATTGACCACATACATCTTAGTGATAAGTTGGCGATTTAACTTATGTGGCATGGGAAACATACTGAATTCATCCTTAAGCACAATTATGATGGTAATGAGGGAGTGATTACTTGTCAAATCGACAATTCAACTTTATTTGAACTCTATCTTATATTCTTAATCAGTTAGGGCACCGAAACAGTAGTTTTTTTACTAATCTTATTATTTTAATCTATCATGGGATTTTTGAAATTAGACAAACAAGAAATGATATTAAGGAGTAGTACCTTCAACCTATGGAGGATAGATGGTAGGAGAACCATCTACATGTATTAAAAAATCTCCATCGGAAGTAAAAAAATTAAGGTGACATCATAGTAGCAAGTAGAAAGATTTTAAAAACAGAGCCATTTTATTAGACTAATATACAACTTTTCACTGGACAAAGCTTTTCCATTGTTTCAAAATTGTATTTAAAAAAAAAAGATTTTAAAAATAAAATCACTATCGACGTTAAACTTAACATCGGTTCTTCTTCCTTCCTTCTTAACCGCAGATCCCTAACTGGTTAGTTGGAATTTTTGATCTTATCATTTTTTTAAATTCTTAATACCATTCCCTTTTTTTCTAATTTCAAAAATCTAAAAAAAATATCTCTCAAAATAATAAGTCTACTACCTTTTAATATTAAATATTTATAACTTTGGTTTTATATTTTTTTAATATGAAGAGTCAATATTTTGTTTGTTTAATTAGTAACTATATTCAATAAAAAACTAATTTTTTTGATTATTTAAATAAATTGTTATGGATTCATAAAATGCACAGTGAATATCTAATTTCCTCTTCTTAAGTGCCGTCGCCATAACGGAAGCTGACATCAATTTCAGGGAATTGTGTGCGATTCTGTGCTGCTCTCAGTTCCTCTACGACTGTTTATTTATCTTTCCATGATGAATTTTGGAAGCTCGTATCCCTGATGCCGAGATACTTTCATTGTCTAAGTCTCAAACTTATACAATAACACTGGATACACAGTTGACGAATCTGTGTCTTGTTGTTATTCTGAAATTCAATCGCTTAGCAAGTTCCTCATCTTGAGGAAATTTGCTCTGGCCATCTATTGTTCTTTTATTTCTTTGTCTGGATCTAAATTGTCCGTTATCCAACAACCCAAATATTTGAATCTTGATATTTGTTCAATGGTTTCCCGTAAATGGTTATGTTTGTTTGTACATTTGGGATTTGGCTTATGATCATAACCTTAGTCTTCGCAGATTTAGGTCGCTTTCTTTAATTAGTTCTTTAAGTGGCATTTGTAGGTCTTCTGCACTATCAGCTAATATAGCTGTATCTTACATTACAGAGATGTTTTCCATTAATTTTCAAGCTTTTCTTCCTTTATGCCGCTTATACGCTTTCTGAAAGATGGATTCTGAGTAGACATTGAATAAAGTGGACGATAGTACACATCCTTGTCTAACTCCGCGGTTATGTGTGTTACACTTGTTAGTCCGCTTTCAAGTCTTACGGATGCTACTAGCTCTGTATTTTCAACTAAAGCTAGGAATATAGGTCTAAAGCTTAATTTACATAAATATGTGTTTTTTACATAGTCTTACATAGTCTTGCTCCGAGATGTCCTTGCACGTCTTCTCATTAAGTTAGTCGCGCCGAGATAATCACATCTAAGAGGATTTCCCTAACGTCAACCAGCGTAATATTTCCGGATTTGAGAAACAACTGTAGTCCCAGTGTATGTACTTAGTCTTCTGTTCAAATTTTCAGTATAAAGACTTGACCAAGTAGTTGGTAATTTTATTTCTGTATTCTGTATAAAATTCATTAAGTATTGTTGTGTGGAGTTATTCCTAATTTGATGACATCAAGCGAGCGCTTGCTAAATTTTGCTCAATACCGTTATCTTTATAGTTGAAATTTCCTACTGATCCAGCTCAGGGTGATTGTGTTTCTATGGGCAACCTCAGTTAGGGTTTCGTCACTTGATAGTACTAGTCCTGAGATTTTACGGAGCCAATTAAAAGCTAGTAGTGCTGGCCGACCAGTTTGAATGTAAAAGTATTCTTTGCTACTGTGGATTGGTTCCAACACTACCGAAGGTCAGAGTTAAGTTGAGTGGTAGTTTTCACTGGAAAGACACTTTTAGTGGAATGTTGTTGTCTTATTGTATTAATTCAGCGTCTGTTTTCTGTTTGGTTCATATAAATGACGCCTTAGTTTTCTAGTCTTTAGATGGCTATTGACGTTCTGGTTAGTATAAATGTGACCTAGACCTTTTGGCTTTAAAAATAAAAATATTCTTTAACAAAATTTATTTTCTTTTAACTTTAGAACCATGTAAAGTCTTTGACTCAAAAGTTATAGTTACGATGAAACTGAAACGATGAATAAAGTAATTAAATGAGCAAAGCAGCAGTTAAAGGTACCAAGTAACTCTTTATTGCTCTAGAAAATGTGGTTTTCTTGGCTTCTGTTATCTGTGGTTTGGTGCATTTTTGGCTACCAATCACACCACATCCACGTGGCAACCCTAAAGAATATACCCTAGGTCTTTCTAATGCACATCAATACATAGTATAAAACAAATTCGCTTTTTCTGTCCCTATTTCCCTTTGTATGCTTAAATCTTTAAAACTACGCAACGGATTTTGATGCGTTTTTTTTTAATAGATAGAGTGATTCAAGAGGAAGGTTTATATGTATAATACCATCCATTAAATAGTGGAGAAATACTATTATTTTTGAGGTTTCTAATGTGATGTCGTTAATTATCAATTTTTTTCCGCTTACATTGCAAACGCAGGCTGAACCCTACGAGATTTATCAAAATAATGTACTAATTATTTGTATACACATTGAAAAGGTTACAGAAAACTCCGCGATGGTATATGTCTATCTCTTATGGATATTCCACAATAACATTTTTTTGTCATTTACTTTTTACGACAAATAATGGCTAATTTTCGAAGCGAGTTTAACCAATACAGCATTAATCCTTATCCAATTAAATAGCTCAAATACATTGTTGATTTAATATAGATCTATATGGTCCTTTACAGCACAAGATTTAAATGAATATTTTTGAAGATATTACAGTTTTAAAATTGCGGGACGTAGCGCTTGCGGCGGTACTGGCCGGCCAGGGCGGCGGTAACGTGTCTATAAATAGTGCATCGGAGGCCGCGATTTTCCTTATAGCACTTTGAATTTTGCAGCGATCGGACGCGTTTATTACGAAATTAATCATTATGACGCTACCCTAAGGTAGCGCAGTTGAGATGTTATAAATTTACACCTGTAATTCTTACATTACTAAGTACTATGACGCCACCGTAAGGTGGCGCAGTTGACATCTCATATATTTAAAAGAGCAAAACTTACTTACCTAAGAACTATGACGTCACCGTTAGGTGGCGCAGTTAATATATAATATACCTAACCGATAAATTACAAAGTACTATAAATAATAGTAAAAACTGGTAACTAACAAGAAAATATGATAAAAAATACAATAAATTAATCCTAAAAATAAAAAAAAAATTGGAAAAAACATTAGAGTTAGGCGGTGCGAAGTTCGCCGGGTCCGCTAGTACAATAGATATATAGTTCCTTGACTCTAGAGTAGCTGAATTGTTATTATTACATCATTTTTTTAATAACCTTACATTAAAAAATGTTTTCATACCTCCAGAGTCTTTTTACTGATAATGCACAATCTATCAATCAATCAATAAAACTTATTAATGTGACTTATATTTTTTATATAAAAAAAAATAGTTTAGGTACCATGATATTTCCTTTGTCCATCGATAATAAACAAATGCAATTGTTTGCTTTTTCCTATTGTTTGTTAATTAGATATTTAAAGTTTTCTAAAGTGACCTTTAAAAGGCCATACATTCATAGTTTTCTTATTATTCTTCCATCCAGTAACGTGGGTCGTAAAGAACAGTCAAAAAATAAATACCCTGCTACTCCCTTTACTATCATTTAAACATTGTAGTTCAAAATCCGATCTCGATATGCCAGATTATACGAAAAAAATACATCATTGTATATTTCTAAATCTGAGAAGTTCGTATATAATGCCACTTGCTAACGTAATTTTTCATTTCATTCAAGGCAACGCTCGGTAGTATCTTGCTTAGATAACCAGTAAGAAGTTCAAATATGAAATTAACAATTCTTACACATAGAAGATCTATGATTGCATTTTTCTACAAACTAATTCCATATGGTAAGAATATTTTCGATTTTGTTCAACTTAACACCCGACCCTGCGTTGCCTAGATTGGGTAACCATAAGCTTAAATATATAACTTATACTTCTTCTTAAGACTAAATTTATGATTACATATTTCTATATCCTAGACTAGAAGAACGTAATGGCATTTGTTGAGGATATTTTCCATTTTATTCAAGTTAACACTCGGTCCTATGTCGCTTAGATTAGCCACCAAGAAGCTCAATATGTCACCTATAACTCCCATACAGAGAAGATATATGTTTGAATAATTCTAAATTCTAGAAGAACGAAATGCAATTCGATGATTTCCAAAGTTCCTATAGAAGATTCTTGATTGCATATTTCCACATCCTAGAACGTTTTAAAGCTATTTGTTCAAGTTAGATTGACCAGCAAGCATAAGATAATTTAAAATTACAAAAAAAATTAGTGTGGCAGTCAATGAGACTGCCGGCAGAAGTTATACTTCTATGCACGCGCATGGATTCATAAATTTGTATGCGAATGATTTAGCAAACTCATTATATGATATTCGTGGTAAGCGACCCCAAAAACCTCCTCCACACTCTTTTTGTATCGAATTTGCATAAAATTCCTGGAGACGATGTCCGTCTTAAGCACCAGGTGTTTCGAACACCATCGCCATTATTATAATCGTATTTAGCGACTCAAAAAACCACCGAGTACCAAGTGTGCACTGATACCCTAGGAGAAGAGGTAAATACCCTAAACACCAAGTGCCGCGGAGACTTTCGGAATCGTGATATTCGTGTTCAGCGACTGCAAAAACCCCGAGTTTATAAATTGAACCCATTTTCAGTAATACTTACCGAGTTGTAAGTTTTCTTTCTATTGTCTGTTCGGAATGTACTTTTTGAATGCAGAAATGCAATTTCCATTTTTACATTATTTTATTTTAGACTACAATACAATACTCATTACTGAATATTATTATTAATATAAAATACTAAACTTAATATGTTAACTTACATGACAGAATTATAAAATAATCTGTCAAATAATCATGTGGTCCGTCACTATGATATATTCATACATTAGTTCAGACTGTTTTTTGTATATCTACCCCTTTTCAATGTACTGAATGTTGAAACGGTATTCAAAGGACTTATAGTTATGACTAATAACATGTGATAAATATTTCATCTTTGTTTTTACCGACCAATATACCTTATAAGTGAGTCTGCCTCTCTCTTACTCACACCATTACATATTGTAACGGGATAACCGTAAAGGAAGGGACTTTAATTTGAAAGATTGTTGTTGACAGTTGATTTTTAGAAGTTTGTAAAAAAAAAAATCAACTGACCATTTTAAATAATGTTTCTAGAAAATTCTCCTGTGAGAAAGAAAGACGGATCAATGCGGTTTTGTGTCGACTATCGAAAGCTAAATGATGTCACTAAGAAGGACAGTTATCCTCTGCCAAGGATTGATGATGCCCTCGACGCTTTGGCGGGTTCTACTCTGTTTTCTACCTTGGACCTTAAAAGCGGATACTGGCAAGTTAAAATGAATCCTGCAGACAAAGAAAAGACTGCCTTTACCAGTGACTCAGGGTTATGGCAATTCACGGTCCTTCCATTTGGCCTCTGTAATGCTCCTGCGACGTTTGAACGATTAATGGAGAACATCCTGCGGGGTTTGTCATGGGAAACTTGTCTAGTTTATCTAGACGACATCATCATAATGGGTAAGACCTTTAAGGAACATTTATCTAACCTGGAAGAAGTTTTTAAAAGATTACAGAACGCTAATCTAACATTGAATGTTAAGAAATGCCACTTGTTCCAGAGACAGGTCAACTATTTAGGACATAACGTAAGCAAAGATGGCGTTGCTGTTGACCCCGCTAAGATACAAGCCGTTCAGGAATGGCCAATCCCTATCGACAAACATCAGCTCCGGAGTTTCTTGGGTCTTTGTTCCTATTACCGACGATATGTCAAGAATTTTGGAGACATCGCCAAACCCTTGACACGTTTGACAGAACAAGATAAGTCCTTCTGTTGGGATCAGGAATGTCAAAAGGCGTTTGAAATATTGAAGAAACAGCTTACGTCAGCACCTGTTCTTGCTTATCCACTTCCTGATGGTAAGCTTATTCTAGACACCGACGCCAGCAATGTGGGAATTGGAGCCGTCTTGTCACAGCTACAAGACGGTAAGGAAAGAGTGGTTGGTTACTTCAGCAAAACTTTATCGAAAGCTGAAAAGAACTACTGTGTAACTCGGAGGGAACTGTTAGCAGTTGTAAAATTCGTCGAACACTTTTATAAATATCTGTATGGCAGAAAATTCCTGATCAGAACAGACCATGCTAGTTTAAAGTGACTACTTAGCTTTAGGAACCCAGAAGGACAGATAGCAAGATGGCTCGAAAAACTGCAGGAATATGATGTTGAAATCGAGCACAGACCTGGAACCAGACATCGTAATGCTGATGCACTTTCCAGAAGACCATGTCGACCTGATTGCCCCCATTGTACCCGTATGGAGCAGAACGAGGAAAAACTTGCCTTAGTTAAGGTTGTGCCAGGAGACGAGAGCTCTATGCTGGAGGAGCAACAAGAAAACGATCTCGTTCTGAGAAAGATTAGGGAGTGGAAGAGAATGGACCGTCGTCCGTTGTGGAGAGAGATATCCTCATCCTCTCCTGCTTTAAAAGCATACTGGTCCCAATGGAACTCTTTAATTTTGGACGGAGGGCTCGTTAAAAGACTTGTAGAAAATTCCGAGGGCACAGAAACAAGGAAACAAATAGTGGTCCCAAGAAATGCTGTACCGTAAATTTTACAACAGATGCATAATGATAGTTCTGGAGGACATCTGGGTATCACGAAAACGCTGCAAAAGATCCGAGATAGATTTTACTGGGTAAATTGCACTAATGATGTTAAAGATTGGTGTCGTAAATGCACTACATGTGCTGCCAGTAACGGTCCGCACCGAAAACCGAAGGCGGAAATGCAGCAATACCTGGTTGGAAGTCCTTTTGAAAGAATCGCAGTAGATGTATTGGGGCCACTTCCACAGACCGATGTAGGAAACAAGTACATCTTTGTTGTAATGGACTACTTCACTAAATGGGTTGAAGCATATGCAGTTCCCAATCAGGAAGCTACCACTTTGGCAGATATATTGGTTGAAGAATTCGTAAGCCGATTTGGGGTACCATTAGAATTACATTCAGACCAAGGAAGAAATTTTGAGAGCAAGCTGTTTCAAGAAGTTTGCCAAAGATTAGGCATCCACAAAACGAGAACCACAGCCATGCACCCTCAGTCTGATGGAATGGTGGAACGAATGAACCGGACTATAACCAACTATCTGTCAAAAGTGGTGTCAGATTGTCAGAGGGATTGGGATCGACATATTCCACTATTTCTAATGGCAATTCGATCGGCCATCAACGAATCAACTGGCCAAACGCCTGCGAAGGTCCTGTTCGGTAGAGAAATGAGGCTACCATGTGACTTGGTGTTTGGTTGTAAACCTGGTGAAGAAATGGCACGTGAACAATATGTCACCGACCTTCAGAATCGAATGGAAAATATACACAACCTGGTGCGTGGAAAACTACAATTATCTAGTGATCGGATGAAGAGGTACTATGACACACGGACAATGGAAAAGAGTTACCAAGTTGGAGATTTAGTCTGGCTCTATAACCCCCGACGGCGTCGAGGTATTTGTCCCAAATTACAAAAGAACTGGGAAGGTCCTTACACCATCAGGAAGAAGATTAACGATGTCATTTATCGGATCGTGAAAATTCCCAGAGGGAAACCCGTCGTGGTCCATCATGATCGTTTGGCGCCTTACCAGGGAAACCACAGTGGAGATGCGCAGCAACTCCAAGAAGATGGTTTGGCTGGCTCAGGGAGTGTGCGGGATTCCGATGTAGGAAATAACATTCCAGGAGGAATGAATCTAAGGAGGGGGCAGTGTAACGGGATAACCGTAAAGGAAGGGACCTTAATTTGAAAGATTGTTGTTGACAGTTGATTTTTAGAAGTTTGTAAAAAAAAAATCAACTGACCATTTTAAATAATGTTTCTAGAAAATTCTAGAAACTTCTAAACACACTGACTAGATTAAATAATGTTGTATATAAGGGGATGCATGGGCAGTTTAAGTCAGTTCGAGTCAAGTGTTCAGAAGAGTTCATTGTATTGTCAAGTAGTTAGACGTTATCCAGCAGAGTTCAGTGTATCTTAACAATTTTGTAAATAAATTGTGTAAAAAGCCCCCATACGTGTTTCAATATGTAATCATTTTTATTTGTTTCTCATTTGTAAACGTCAGTTTCCAAAAACACAATATTAATCAAGAAAGTTTATTTTATCAAGTCACTAACTTGTAAAACTGACAGTTAACTTTTTACAAGTTAGTAGTATTATTTACATTAGAAAATTTTGTTTACCTTTTGAAATCTGCAAATGACAACTAAACGTCATATTTTTCAATAAATTTTTTAAGGAAAACAAACCTGCGAACAGGGGCATTTTCTTTCATTTCCAAGCAGCTTTTCAGCATAGACCATTTTGCCCATAAAGTATTAGGGCTGAATCTAGCTGATAGTTGATTCAAGTAGACCAACAAAACATCTTCAGTTACCCCAATCACACTTTTTTTGTTTTGCCACTTTTTGAAGTCGTCGTATTCTCGCTCGTACCTTGAAGCTGATTTTGCAGGTAATAAGCTACACTGCTGGCTGCCTCAATAATTTCCTTTGGTACATTCATTTTCGCTTTCGCCAAAACAAATGTAAAGAAAAATAAACAGACATGTTCATGGCAACGCTTCCATAGCTTACGACATTTGCGACAAATTATTGAGATTTTTTTGGAATTTATCTAACCTTTTTACAAATGAGAAACAAATAAAATGTAAAACAATAGACGCAAGGTAACGGGTTTTACTGGCTCAAGGAGGTAACTGACTCGCCTGCGGCTCGTCAGTTATATCCTCCATTCGCCAGTAAAAACCCTCTTACCTTGCTAGTAATGTTATATACTATTCCCATTTAACTGTACACAAATCTTTTCCACCGAGTGCATGAATAGAAGTATAACTTCAAAAATATAGAAAATATAGTTAGAAGCCAAATTTTACAGAATTTTTGATAGATCAGTCAAAAAGTGAAATAATCTAGAATTTATTTGTAGGTTCAACTGGTACTTTGAATAACTTTTCGAGGAGTATCTATAATCGTTCTTTTTTGTAGAGCGTGAAATTCCCTACAATAAAAACTTTTTCAAAAAAAATTGGACCACCTTAAAAAAAAAGAAAAATGCACTAAAAAGCCAGAAATAAAATCTTTATTTCCTAAAAGAATTGGAAGCAAATAGGCATCTGATTTCGATTTCCTTGAAGTCGGCTCCAATGGTTTATATTTTTGTATAAGATTTGAGTTAATTTGAGTTACTAACATTCAAAATCTACATTTTATTGTTTAGATTAAAATAGAGAGTAATTTACAATTGGAGCCGACTTTAAGAAAATCGAAATCAGATGCCTAGTTGCTTCCAATTGTTTTAAGAAATAACGATTTTATTTCTGGCTTTTTAGTGCATTTTTATTTTAATCTTTTTTTTTTGAAGGTGGTTCAATTTGTTTGAAATTTTTTTTTATCCTTTTTAGTTGCTACTTGACTTTGTCAGATGTGATCGCAAATTCATTATCTTTAAAACCTTCCGAATACCGTGCAAGAGGTACTGAGTTCAATCCCCAACAATCCCGACATGTACGATTGTGACTTTTTGGAGAGATAAGTAAATCTCTAACACTTAGAGACACCATGCACGTAAGGTGAAGGAAAACATCGTGATGAAACGTGAACTTAATTGTCTCAAATCAGCAACCCGCAGTGAGCAAGCGTGTTGATTAAATACTCATTCCTTCTTCTTGTGAGAAGAGGCCTTTGGCTTTAGAGTGGGACAGTAACGGGCTAATTATTATGTTTTTATGTTATACACAATTATTAACATATTAACTTAACTGTAGAGCTTATTCTGTTGATTTTTGTGGTATTTCCTGGAATATCTTCCACATTGATGACCAGACCTTAACCAATTTTCTATGGAACCACACGGACACTCAACTCTTTTGAATTATTCAATTTGGATTATAAATACCTCCTTTTTTGAAGTCGGTTAAAAAGACCGCTTTACCTATCCTATTATCCGTTTAAAAGTTAAAAATTTCTGAAGTTTAAAATAGTTATTTATGATATAAGTGCTAAGAGTGAGATTTTATTTTGTGAGAAGGGAAGTATGAGGCACGACGCCGTAGGCGGAGTGCCTCATCCTTCGAACAAAATAAAATCCCTTTTAACACGTATATCATACAATATTTTTTCTACGAACGCTAGTAATAGTCCAAATTAACGCTTATTATTATTTTTAATAAATAAATTGATAAAATGTATCTAATTTCATCTAACTTACCTACGAAATACGTTGCAAGGACGAAGAAAAAATCGATTGTTGATTTGTTTTTGACAGCTTGCGTCAAACAAATGTTATAAATTCTTATTCGATGATGGAAAGTGATCAAGAAAATGAATTTCTCCCGGTGGAAATTGAAGAAGCTGCTAATAAAGCTACCTTTGAATTATTGCCTAATAAGTCAAAGCGACAGTATGAGTTCTTGTACAATCGTTTTCTGAAGTAGTGTGATCAAAAAAATGTTAGAGGTAGGGAAACCAGTGAAAAAGTGCTGCTCGCTTACTTTGAAGAAAAGTCTAAAATATGGAAATCATCGACGCTTTTGTCCAATTATTCTATGTTGAAAGCGATGATGAATATAAATAACCAGGACATAAGCAGGTATTACAAGCTTGTAGCATTTTTAAAACGGAAAGGTGCAGGGTATCGACCGAAAAAGTCGAAAATATTGAATAGGGAGCAAATTAACAAATTTCTCGTAGAAGCCTCGGATGAATTATATATTATGCAGAAAATTGTTGCAATTTTTGGTCTCTTTGGGGCCTGTAGCCGGGAAGAACTATGCAATTTAACTTTGGAAAACATCGAGGATTTGGGAAATTCGCTAGTTGTGCATATACCAGACACAAAAACCAATGCCCCAAGAACCTTTGTTATTAGTGGTACATTGTATATGAACTGTTACAAAAAGTACTTAGCGCTTCGTACAGTGGATATTGGTCATTCAAGATTTTTTATAAAATTCTTAAATGAAAAAAAATGTGGCAAATCTCCAGTTGGAATCAACACATTTGGTAAAATGCCTGCTCAAATTGCTAAATTTTTAAATTTGCTTGATTCCCATCTTTATACTGGCCATTGTTTTCGACGTTCCTTGCCTAGTTTGTTAGCGGACTCTGGTGCTAATCTTATTACAATCAAGAGACACGGTGGATAGAAGTCCAGTACAGTAGCGGAGGGTTACATAGACGACTCGCTACAAAAGAAAAAGAACGTTGCGGATCAAATTTTGTCGAACACTTCGGCGGATAACACTGTTTCCTGCTCTGGTAGAGGTTTTACCAAAATAAATACCGTTACAGCTACCAGAGAGATTGGTCATGGATTTTCTTTCACTAATTGTATTTTTGCTAATTGCACTTTTAATTGAATACAACTTCTTCTGATTTTATTTTGTTAGCAGTGCTAAAAGTAAATCACTTTTAGCACTGGTGCTAAAAGTAAATGACATTTAACACCAGTGTCGTAAAAAGACATTTTAGACACTGACAGCACGCGTTAAAAATTCCACTTTTAGTGACGTTTGTAGAAAAAATCCTTTATATTCATTTGATATTTATTTATTCAATAACAAATGAAATTTTATGATGAATCCAAATATTTAGTATAATTTAAAATAAAAACACATATGTCTATACAATCTAGTATTACCATTTCATAAAACATTCATTAAATGTGAAATCAAAATAAATGCAGATTGTATTTAAATTTAAAGCTACGAAAAACTACGCAAAATAATGCCATTATAGCCAATTTTTTTTAATTAATTTTTAATAAACATGTCATCGTTTAACCTTGCAGTGGTGGCGCACAAAAAAACAGCAGTGGCTTGGAATTCTCAAACCCAATATTACCCTAATGGTACAGTTTCAAATAGAACGGACGTCGGGCAGAGACGTGGCGCGGACTTTTGTCCCTTCGGCGTCTCTCCTATGTAAACAAATGGTACAATACTCACAGAAGCGACGTGGCGCGGGCGTTCGTCCGCCCGCCCTCGCCACGTCTCTTCCGCGTCTCTCGTGGAGTACAAGGAAGGGCGCGCCAGTTCTTCGCCACGTGTCTCTGTGCTTTAATTAATTTAAAAATGCGGGATGATGTTGACTTCAACATACAATTTTGCAAAGAAGTTGGCAAATATCCTTGTATATATGATTTTAATCGTGCTGATTATTGTAATAGGAGTGCTTAAGACTGGGTCTGGCAGAAAATTGCTGATGAATTTTGAAATCGTTCTGGGTACATGGTTAATTCTCTCATTAGGTCGAATGTTCCACCAATTTTCTCCTTCTGTAGCCACAATGGATGAAACCAATATCTTCTTTTTGTTTTGTTCACATTAGCCAAATACACTATATCCAACATATCTTTATCATCTTCATCACTGCTTGAAAAAGACATGCTTTCCACAAAACCAACAGATTACTGACGTCAATTCGCGCCACTGTCCTGCACCTCCTCTGTGTGCATTGCATACGCTATGCTTCCGCCACGTCCGTGCCACGTCGAAGCCACGTCTCTGCCCGACGTCCGTTCTGTATGAATTGCGCCTAAGATCTTTTTTGTAAAAACAATTGTTTTTAAGAAACAAATAAACATAATTGATAGATTTTTTTATAATAAGAAAAAACATGTTTTAGATGTGACAACACCTGAATTCAATAAGCAGTAACTCACAAAAAAATACAAAAGAAAAAGAAGGTGCTGTCGAAACTCTCATAAATCGTACAGAACTCCTAAGATCAATATTTGAGATAAACACTATTGATATAATACGAGGCCAAGAACTAAAAAAAAATAGTTGCTAGTACCTACAATAGTAAATAAAACATTTTATTTATTCCTATTAGATTATGTGTCAATAATTCAACTGCTTTTGACCTAATAATAGTATCCACACACGTACAGCGAGAGCTATGACATCGTGAGTTGCTATAACTATTCTATAAGTTACCATCAGTTCGGCAGATTTTTGAGAGTTTTGTAGATAAATGTAGGTACTGTACCATGGACGAAAAGTTTAGAGAACGCTGTAGACTCAAACAGAATATTTCTACAAAATATTTGAATTATTTGACCCAAGAATATTTTACACACAAAATTTAGAAAAATACGCTAGCAACAGAAACAGACGGAGAAATCACACCGGTTCACCTATTTTCTATTAATTCAAATGTTACTCAATGAGCACTGACTCAACTATGTTAGTATGGTAAAAAAGAATAAGATTTTTTGTTCATTTATTAATTTTTTAACGACTACAAATCGACAAATTGACAAATTTGACATATCTATCAAAATTATTAATGTTTGACCAAGCGGTATCTGTTTTAAAACAGCCTCATTTGGGTAAATCATATCCCACCAAAAACATAAATGTAAAAAAAAGGAGAGCCAAGTTCAATACAAAAATTATGTTTGGCTGTGGGCTTCGCCGCAAAAAGAATGGAGATCTAAATGAGTGCCAAGTTATATGCAAAATCCAAATATGTATTTATAGGAACAAAATAACATTATGAACAAATATTAAACTCTATTTCTTTGCTTTATTGAATACCTATAATAATTGTTGTTATTTAAAAATGTGAGATCTTAAAGAAGGTTAGATTTGACTTGGCCAGTTTTCATTAAATTAGTCATTTTATAAAGTTATTCAACATATATTTTTTAATTCTGATAAAAACTGGCCAAGTCAAATCTAACATTCTTTAAGATCTCTCATTTTTAAATAACAACAATTATTATAGGTATTCAATAAAGCAAAGAAATAGAGTTTAATATTTTTTCATAATGTTATTTTGTTCCTATAAATACATATTTGGATTTTGCATATAACTTGGCACTCATTTCGATCTCCATTCTTTTTGCCGCGAAGCCCACAGCCAAGCATAATTTTTGTATTGAACTTGGCTGTCCTTTTTTTACATTTATGTTTTTGGTGTGATATCATTACTTTTTGTAAAGAAAACTAGGCAAGTATTGAGATTTAAAGTTTTTTCTTGCGTTTCCGCTGCATGGTTTTATTTTTTAAACTATAGTCTACATTCTCTTGAATGTTAGAGACAATAGTGCGCATTGCCCATGCAGTATATGCTACCTTTTTTTAATACGCTTTCTGTTTATTATCCAATTAGCTAAATCCGGGCGATATAACGATCTAATAAAGATATAACGATTCTACTATTGAACTATCTTGTGCCTTAATTTGACTAGAGTCTAGATTAATAAGGTGTACTCCGTCTAGTGTTTTAATTCTGGACAGCGCAACGTAGGCCTGTCCTCTGCTAAAAATCGAAGTGCCTATGTCAAGAAGTTCTTTTTGAGCACTTCCTTTGCTCGCTTGTTTAAATACCGTGGACAGTCTATTTCATCGATTAAATTCAATTTAATTTCTGGTTGTTCCATGCTTTCCAATATTGCACTATTAAACTGATTGCACATATTTTTAGTAGGGAATAAACAAACAGTATTATCAGGTAGTAAATTAAAATAGTCAATAATTTCATTCAGCCTGTCATTTTGATTTTGGGAAGTTAATTTAAGGAGTCTATGAGCTAACGTATGATGATCTATTGTCGTCACTACACCCATTCTTATACGATTTAACATTTCGCCGAAGAGATGGTCGTTTTGTTGTCTCATGTTAATCGTTCAATCGTCGTATGAAAATAATTGGTTCCATAAATTTGGTGCACTAAGAGAACCTAATAATTTTTGCACATCAGACGAGTTCATATCTTCGAATGTCGAAAGTTCTCGTACTGGTGGCAGCTGGAGCAGATCTCCAAATAACACAATATTAATTCTTCCAAACCAGCCGTCATCCACATCACTAGTGTCATAAATTTCGGTTAACCGTAGATGAATAAACATTAATGTAACGTTGGAAATCATTGAAACTTCATTAATAATCAAAAGAACTACATTGCTTAAATCACTTCTTAAAACTTTTAACACTTGGTCTGATAAGGAAGTGTACTTCGGACTGCTTCCGTGTTCTACTGGCAGCTGGAGTAGCCGGTGTATGGTGAGACCGTTAACCTTAAACAATGGATTCTTTATACCGTCATCTCCCTGTTCCTCTTCCTGTCGATTTCTTTCGATTTCTCCTACTTTTTCTTCAATTATTTCGAATGCTCTCTCTATGTTATTTGCATTTCTTTATATAGCAAATATAATAATACATACATATATTGGGATAGTTTTAAATATCTGCTTGTAACGGATCCATCGCTACAATTAAAAATTTTTTTTGTATGGGGACACCCCTATTTTTTAACTTTTTTTTATTTTTAGATTTTTTCCTAAGCTTACATAAAATTACCGAGCTGGATTTCAAATTTCATCCTTCTAGGTCATCTGGAAGTTAGTTAGGTTTAGATACATACTTATGTCAGTCAGTCAGTGCTAAAATTTAAGAGTTTTTGACCTTCATATCTTTATAACCGTTTGAGCTAGCTTCATGAAATTTGGGCTCCTAGATGTCCTTATGGATATAATTAAACACACGTAGTTTAATCGGTTTACGTTAAAGTGGTTTTGAGTTATAGAAGGGTCAAAAGTGGCACCAAGTGGTTCGTGTAATATTACACTCGGCGGTGGCTAGCCAGTTCCTTTGCTTGAACTTGGCTTGACACGCTACCGCGTGTCTAGATATGATCCTATTTTTTACATGAATCGCTTTAAAATATCATTAAAAATGATGATTTCACCATACGGACACTTGAGAATGTGGGCAAAATTTTTTGATAAACGATATGTGACAAAAATAAAAAAAAATCCATTTTTTCTCCTTTTCGCTGCCTCAAGATGGGCCAGTGGAGCCGAAATTAGTCGCTTCTTCGTAAGATTAATTTCATTAAAAAAATATTTCCTGAAATTGAAAAAGTTATTGTATTTGTTCATTAGTTTAAAAAAATGTACAAATGTTTAAAAACTCACTAAACTCTCCTATTCAACAGATTTTATAAAAATTAAAAACATTTTTTGTTGGTTCTGCATACTTTTGAAAACAAATAACTTTTTTTAAAAAAATTATATTGCAAAATTATTTTGGGAAACTGCTTTGCCTTAAAATTTTGTGTTTTTTGTATTAAAAATATTTTCTGAGTAAATTTGGAAGGTTCTAAGTGGCTTTTAAATACCTGAAAAAGATTATTAAAAAAGCATAGATCTTTGACCCTTTTTAAATGTTTTGTGCTAATTTTGCAATAATAATATTTTTTTAATCTTGTAGGAAATTTAATTGCAAAACCTTTTTGTCTTCATAAAATTTTTCTAAAATGCATAGTTGCCGAGGTATAACAACAAAAGGATGAAAAAAATTGAATTTTTCTTATTTTTTTCACAAAAAATTTTGCACACATTTTTAAGTGTCCGCATAGTGAAATTATCATTTATAATGAAGCGATTAAAGCAAAAAAATGGAATCATATACGATTTACCCAACCCAAAACAGATACCAACTGGGCCATTTTCAAACATATTGATTTATGTAGGATTTAAGTGGCAAAAAGTTCCCCATAATAGAAAAAAATCTGGTTGCGAAAATCACATAAACATTTATAAAACTCATCAACATCATCATTAACGCTACAGCTCCCGTAGAGCCTGGGCCTACATTCCCGATTGCCTTCGTAGCTGACGGTTGACGGTCCTGAGCCAAGTTCCTCCATCTCTTTATCCCCATTCTCCTGAGGTTCTATTACACACCACCTTACCGCCTCAGTCTGAGCCGCCCCTTTAACCAGCTGTGTTTTCTCTAAGGCCACCAGTTCCTTATTTTTCTTATTATCCACCTTTCCTCCTCACTCACTGGTCCATAGATTTTTCGAGGGATCTTCCTTTCTCAACGTCTCAGGATCTCAATATCTCGGGCTGTCAGAGTCCATGTCCCAGCTCCATACAAAACCACTAGACATATTACTGTGATAAAACATGATCTTCTGAAATTAACATTTTCTACACAAAAGGTATGGTAGATACGGTAAATAAAAGGTATAGTGCCTACGATGTATCTCGAAATACTAGCAGTTAGCTTGTTGTCCTGCTTTTACAACGCTATTCGTTAGAAAAGAGTTTACCTTGGAGTGTCTGAGAAAGAAGGTAGGAGACTAATGGAATATTTGCTTGTACGTCCGAGGTAATCTCACAAGTAAAATTTTAATTTTAAAAGATTAATTTTTGTCCAAATACAAGTCATGAATTTATATTAACAAAAGCAAAACATTTATTTGTCTGAAACATACCACATTTCTTTGTGGGCCGTTTTCAGAAACTCTAGAAAAAAATCATTGGATTTTAAACTGTTGTATAAAGTAGATCGTATAGATAGCGAATTACTAAACACCATTACGCACAGGGCATATTTAAGCCACGTAATAACAAACGAAAGATATCAAATATTTCAAAGGGTAATCGAAGAAAAGATCGAAGGGAAGAGAGGAGTTGATAGAAAGAACAATAGGGGATTTGTTCAGCGCCATCAAAAACAGGGAAGAGTGGAGCCATGTGATCGGTAATATCCATTAATGGAAAAGCAGAAAAAAAAAGAAGATAAAGTATATTACTGCATTTTTGGTACTAGCAAAAAATCTTTTAAACAATAAAACATTAATAAAATCGACAAATAGGTTCTCAGACCCTGCGCTACCATTGCCTTAATGATGTAGTTACCACCACTGAAAAAATAAATTATAAAAGTTTGTTTCAAATTATTATTTTTTTACGTAATAAATAATATCCTGTGCTGATAAATGATGCGTTGTTATTAAACCAATAAATGCGAATTACCATACAAAGTTAACCCTTGACATATTGTTAACATTTAGGTTTTTTTGAATACTCTAAGTATTGATAGGTGTACATGCGTCATATTTTCGGCGTATAAAAGAGAACAAAACAATGTGACATTCGTTAGTTAACCATCTTGATTTCAAAAGGTTAGTACCTAGAGTTATAGAGTTAAGTGTACCTAGTTTTTCTAATAATTTTGTGACCAATGTAGTTACGTTTTCGTCATATAACAAATCTCACTAGATAATTTTTCAATTTTTTTCTAGTTTTCGGATTTTTATAATGTATTTTGAGCGGCAAAAGAAGAATTTCTTTGGTTTTTTCTTATCGTTAGATTATTTTTAATTGCTCGTCAAATTGAATCTTTTGTTTATCGTTAGAGTTATTAATATTATCATTCACAATTTTTTACTTTGTTAAGCAAAAATAAAAAAATTAAGAACGACGTAGAAAAAGAAACAGTGCATAAATAAATATATGAACAACAATACGAGGTGTCAAAAACAATTTCTAAACGAGATTGAAAAAACATTGTATATTTATGAGTGAGTGCAGAATGTTTAGCTAAGTTTATTTACTTGCTAAAATAGCACCATGAGCAAAGAGTTTTAGTTGCAAGAGACAGGAAGGGCAAATGACCCAAGCGAAAGTGTGTTTCCTGGAGTTTTTCGACTAAGATTAGCTAGAAAAAAAATGGAATTATGCAAGGCAACTCTTATGAATAAATAGCATAAAAGTATTTAAAGAGAAGAATGTGATAAAATCTCGATGGAAGACAGATCTTAGAAAATCTATCAATCAGAGATTATTATTATTATCAAATTAAAGCAACAATCAAATGTAGAAATAGTACTCCAGACTGGGCCTTAGCTGTGATTTGTATTTGTGAATTCTAAACAGGTATCTCAATTTTTCACTGTGAAATCATGTTAATCCAGATCACAGAGATTGTAAGATCTACATCCTACTTGAATTCATTAAATTAAGCAAGGTACTCAATCCAATATTTTTTTAAGATACTTTGTAAGAAACAAATATAGAACTAAGTGTACTAAGTAAGTGAAAGCTAGATCAAGCGTATTATCAACTTCGTTATTGCTGACCCAAGAAGATGAGAATAATACAATTTTTGCTTTTCTACCTTTATTACCTCGTACATACTTAAAATTTATCCAAAGTAGGTTAAAAACAGTAATTGACTCAATAAAGGTCTCTTGAATTAACCTATGTATAAATGTTTTAATTTTACATAATGTGGATTAAACAATAATACTTAATTTCACCTTATGCGTGTATATATTAATATTTATTTATAAAAATATTCACATTTTTAACCTTTTTACAATTTTTCCCTACTATGTACGCAGTGCGTCATTGTTCTGAATCGATGGTTGGGTAAAAAGAGTTAAATGGAGCATGATGAATATATACTCTGCAGTTAATATCGTAGAAGTGGTTATAATTGTAAAAAGTATATATTTGAACGTGTTGTGCTTTTTTTAGTAAGTTTCATACAATTTCACCATTTCTGTATTTAACTTTATTTTGTAAAACTGTAATGGTAACAAAATTTTCACGTTAAAAAACAATAAACTAAAAACCGGTCTACACAGAATAGATATATATTTATAATTTTTTTTTAAATTTAAAAAATATTATTTACCTTAATTAATATTTATATACATCATTATTACATTAATTTAATGTTATTATATTTTTAAATGTATTCAAAGATACATATATTTTGGAAAAATCTGGTAGTAAGTTTAAAATGTGAGGAATTTATTTATTATTTATTTTAATTTTTTACGTTAAATAATTTTTGATTTTATTAAATATTAATTTGACAATAAAATCATTTATTTGTTCACTTTTTAGCTACTTTGTTTTAAACTTTAGACTGGACTTTGCATTTATGTTTTTCTTTTTCTATGCACTCACGTTCAAATTCTTTCTTGTTTTTTTTTTAATTATTTTCCATATCTAAGATCTCTTGGAATATAGATTTACACAGAGTGTCTTTTTGGAACCTATTTGTTCAATTAGAACCAGCAGATTGGGAAATCTCATATAGTTAAATTATTTTCAGATTCAAGATGTCTACAGCAACGGCTGGTCCTGATCTCGTATCGCATAGTGCTTTTTTATCTGTCAATAGTCTTTTTTACTTTCTTTTTCTTCCTGCTGTACTATTATGGTATGCTTTTTGGAAGATCTCCCGGCGCCATTTAGTTGAGTTAGCTGATAAAATTCCTGGACCCAATGGTTTACCCATTATTGGATCTGCTTTAGAATTCTTGGGCAGCTCGCCTGGTAAGGATTTTTACTTTTACACAAAACAAATTATTCGTGTATCATGTCCAACTTATTATAATAAATACTTTTTTTTAATTTAAAAAGATCAAATGTTTATTTATTCATATACATTCTAACTCAGTAATATCATTTGTTACATAAATATTAAGCATTGCAATATTTGTAAAAAAACTATAATATTAAAAACTCATTGATAACAGGGCTTTTAGTATTTGTTCACTTTTGATTAACATTGAGTTTTAAAACTCGATCATAATGGATCAGTTTTAGATAGTTTTTCTATATTCTCGTATTCGTGCACATAAACTGTATATTCCCTATACACAATTATTATAAATTTATCTCTCCTTTTAAATAAAAGAGTAATAAATCGCAAATATAATAATTCCTTAATTTTTATCTTACAAACATTTGATAGCGTTAAAATCTATTCAGATTATTAATTTTAATATGTATCAATTAAACAAACAGTATTCTAAATGTAAAAAGAGTAGTTAAGTATTTTGTAATTTTAAAAATATTTTTTAATACTATTTTAACCTCGAACTTCATCAACGCAGTAATAGATTCTTATTTCTGCCATTTACGGATAATGATGTCGCCTGACCCCATAATCTGATTTTTTACCTGTTATAACAATAAAAAACATTGTGTTCATTGCGCAACATCAGCTTATTGGCCAGTTGACCTTAAGATTAATGTAAAAGATAAATAAAACTTTACCTACCTTCATTAGAAGAAACAAGATTATTTTTAGTACAAAAATTCATAAAAATTACAAACATAAGTTTGTAACATACGGTTTAAAGTAAAACATGTATACCAAATTGTTTTACTCCTTTAATGTTTTTTTGAAGGATAATGGTTTACAAAAAGTTCATTTATAAATATAAATATTTTCTGAAAAAATGATTATAACGGAAGTTTTATAACCATTAAAAATCTCTTTTTTAAAGTTTATATAATTTATTTTAGAATTGTTCAAGAGGATTTATGCCAAATCTTTTGAATATGGAAAAGTTGCCAAATTCTGGGCAGGACCTAAATTATTAATCTTCTTAACTGATCCTAGAGATGTGGAAATAATTCTTAGCAGTCATGTCCATATTGACAAAGCCAGTGAATACAGATTTTTCAAACCATGGTTGGGAGATGGTCTTCTAATCTCTACAGGTCAAAAATGGAGAGCTCACAGAAAACTAATTGCACCAACTTTCCATTTGAATGTATTAAAATCTTTTATTGATTTATTCAATGCTAATTCCAGAGAGGTTGTACAAAAACTTAAAAAAGAACAAGGAAAAGAGTTTGATTGTCACGATTATATGTCTGAAGCAACAGTAGAGATTCTTTTGGAAACTGCCATGGGAGTGAGCAAGAAAACTCAAGATCAAAGTGGATATGATTATGCTTTGGCTGTTATGAAAATGTGTGATATTCTTCATCTCCGTCACACTAAAATCTGGCTAAGACCTGACATCATATTTAATTTTACGAAATATGCAGCAAACCAAACAGGTTTGCTTAGCACTATCCACAATCTAACCAGAAAAGTTATCCAAAAGAAGAGGATAGATTTCGATAAAGGTAATTAAAATGTTTTTTTAGAGGTACTCATCAAAACTATGAAATTCAATACTTATATATTTTTACATATGAAGTTTTGAATGATTAATTAAATTTATGTAAATAATATCTTTCAGGTATCCGTGGATCAACTGCTGAAGTACCAGAAGATGCCAAAACTCAAAAGTATGAAAAGAATGTTGCTTCAAAGACAGTAGTCGAAGGGCTTTCTTACGGTCAATCTGCTGGACTAAAAGATGATTTAGATGTAGATGAAGATGTAGGAGAAAAAAAGAGAATGGCTTTCTTAGATTTGTTGATCGAAGCTTCCCAAAATGGAGTTGTAATTAACGATGAAGAAATCAAAGAACAAGTAGACACAATTATGTTCGAAGGACATGACACAACTGCTGCTGGTAGTAGTTTCTTCTTATCAATGATGGGTATTCACCAAGATATTCAAGATAAGGTTATTCAAGAAATTGATGAAATCTTTTTGGATTCCGACAGACCCGCTACTTTTGCTGATACTTTAGAAATGAAATATTTGGAGAGGTGTTTAATGGAGACCCTTCGTATGTACCCTCCAGTTCCAATTATTGCTAGACAGCTCAGACAAGATGTAAAATTAGGTACAAACATTAAAATATTTGATATTTGCTAAAGTTTAGAAACACAGACTTGCTGTTAGAATTGTTAAATTTTCATTTATTACATCAGGAGTAAAAAAAAATACCTATTTATATTCTAGCTTCTGGAGACTACACCCTACCATCTGGAGCTACCATTGTTATTGGTACTTTTAAAATCCATCGCGATGCTGATACATATCCAAATCCTGAAAAATTTGATCCTGACAATTTCCTTCCAGAACGCAGTGCCAACAGACATTATTATTCATTTATCCCCTTCTCTGCTGGACCAAGAAGTTGTGTAGGTAAGTGGTCTGTTTATCAATTTCTTTTATTAGTAAGTTATTACATTTTCTACTCGAAGAACAGATTGGTAAATATACTACTAATTGTATAACTTTAATTATATTTTTCTGTAGGTCGTAAATATGCTATGTTGAAGCTGAAAATCCTTCTTTCAACCATTTTGAGACACTATAGAGTTCAGTCTGATTTAAAAGAGAAGGACTTCCAACTGCAAGCTGATATTATTCTGAAGAGAGCAGAAGGATTTAAAATTAGATTGGAACCAAGGAAACGCCAACTTAAAGCATAAAAATATATTTCTAATTATATTAGGAAATTGAGTGATGTTACTTTATTTATAGTAGTTCGTAGTATGTTTGAATTTTTAATTGTATGTAGTTATATATATTTGACGCAATTAATGAACATGATTCATTGTTATACTGGTTTTTTATTTATTTTTCCTTACTCTTCCAATAGTTGAATCAGAATTTGATATTTACATCAAATATTATTCGTACAAGTTCATACGTTTCTCTAAAGATATTCTGATACCATTTGTAGCTGTTAACGTCATTGCAGGAGTTAGCTCTAAGTTGTAATCTGGGATTGAAGGCTTCAGTTTAAAATTTCTTACTATCTTAGAGACAGAACTTTTAAGTTGTAACATGGCAAATTTTTGTCCTAAAATGAGTAGTTTATAAGTTTCTGTGGGCAAACGGAACTTAAGTTTATAAAATAAAAAACATGACATTACCTATACAATTCCTGGGACCTTTGCTAAATGGAATAAAAGAATAAGGGACAATGGGTCCTTGAAATCTTTCTGGAATAAATTTTGTTGGTTCTGGAAAATACTTAGGATTATGATGTACAGCGTAAATCAAAAGAACCACGCTATGACCTTTTGGTACAACACATTTA
This sequence comes from Altica lythri, assembly GCA_964028335.1. Lineage (NCBI taxonomy): Eukaryota > Metazoa > Arthropoda > Insecta > Coleoptera > Chrysomelidae > Altica > Altica lythri. The sequence continues at coordinate 41,031,354 of OZ034806.1, read as the reverse complement.
TTTCCTAAAACAAATTTATAAGAAAAATAATTTTATCGTACTTTTTAATGAAAAAGATAAAAATTATAGTGATGATTAAAGCTTGAAAAAAGTATATAATCAAAGTTCAAGAACCCAAAATAATTTATTTGATTAGTTTCGGCTTAAACCATCCCCAAAGTCAAGTTGATATGATGCGATCAACATCTGATTGTCTAAGTAAAAGTAAGTAGACAAATTGCTATTAGAACCAAAGTAAAGTAAGGACAGGATGTTGATGTTATTGTGATTAGAATGATTTATTAAAAAAAAATCTCGAAAGGGTTAAAAACTAACGAAGTTAAATGGCCAAAATTGATTAATGTAAAAAAATAATTAATATAATTAACAGTAAATACGAAGTCACATTGGCTACATATATGAGAAAATTAGGTCCGGAATTGAGAGCACGGGAACATTTTATTATCGCTTCGAAAAATAGCTTAAATAATTATTTATTAATTGGTCATAAATGGTCAAGTTATTACAGCAATTGGTCAGCCATTGAATTCTAAAAATTTTAAATGTTAATTTTCAAGGAAATTCAAAAACTTTTAGCATCCCAAATTCGAAATATAATTCTGTGCAAGAGAGTATTCCAGCCTAAAATTAATTAATTAGTACCTCTCAACGTTTGGTCAGTATTGGTTTGGGGAAAAATGGAAAAAAATAGAAAATAAAATGATCTCACGGAAACATCTTAATATTGCCTCAAAAACACCTTAAATAATTGGTCATAAGTGGTCAAGTGTTTATGAGAGCTGGTCAGCTTTTAGATTTTAAATATTTAAAGTGGTAATTTTCAAGGACAGTCAAACATTTTTAGTACCCAAATTTGAAATATAAGTCTCTACAACAGAGTACTTCATTCGAAACAACCTAAAATTGGTCGGTCAGTACCTCTTAACATTTGTTCAGCATTGGTTTGGGAAAAAATATAGAAAATAAAATGATATCACGAAAACATCTTAATATTGCTTTGAAAATAGCTTAAATAATTGGTCATAAATGGTCAAGTGATTATGAGAATTGATCAGCTTTTAGATTTTAATAATTTAAAGTATTCATTTACAAGAAAATTGTTTCTTATTAATGATCAAGAGTTATGAATCTAATTCTAATTCAAATTTCAAAAATTTTGTGTCTAATTGCCCTCTACTACTTCTATTTGACCCAGTGTGCAATTTTCGTAGAGTGATAAGGAACTTCTCGCCTCAGGTCTTTATTAAGTTTATCGACAAAACGAGATTACTGAGGGGGGATTTCATAACGTCGGCCGAAATAAGCCAATAAAAATGCAAAGTAGTCACAGAGTATTTGCTCGACTGTTTTATTCTCTTATTCACATCTTGGGCATGAAGGAGTGTCAACTCAATTCATTTAAAAAAGATGTTACAGTTGACAACGACCAGTTACGGTTGCACTATTTGTACGAAGATTCTTTCTGGTCATTGCATGTAATGTATATATCCCACATTAGGATTTACTGTGATTTTAGTAAATATATGGGTTTATGGAAGTTTTATTGCCTTTAGCTATTCTTTTTACAAAGCATCTCAATGAACGTCGACTCCTACAGACAGCAGTACGAGGTGCACATCATTGTAACATTAACAAACTAAACTGACTATCTTACATAATTGTTTGTACCTAAATTAAAATCATTGGTGAATCTTCTGCCAATTACCGGAATGGGAGGATACATCCTTAATGATTCATTTATCACTAGTTCGAGATACTTCATTTGTTTTAACTCAGTATAAGAAACAGTCGAAATATTATCAACGTTTCCAAATATTTCACGCTGCTCCGCTAAGATCTTTTCCTAAAAATATAAGAATAATTTCATTAAGATAATCAATTAAAATTAATACTAAATCTTTCAGTCATTATTTTTAGCACAAGCTACTTCTCTAAAAACTCTCAATTGATACAATGAAAATGTTATCATGAAAGGGCAAAGATCAAGAAAGTACCCTTGGATTAGAAATTTTTTTTAGACACATTTTTCGGAACATATAGTGATAGGATATAGCTAGAGTCGAAATTTCACTGTAATCCGTAATATGACATTTCTCATTTGCAACATCTTCATTCCATACAGGAATTTAAGTGTACCCTCAAGCGAACACCCTAGTGGGCCTAGTGGGTAGCTATAAAGGGTGGAATTTGCCAATTTTTATGGGAAATTGCCGTCATCGATAATATGAATAAAAATTCTTCCAGTCGAAGGTGTTGATACGACAATTCGAAATCCCTACGGGCGGACACCAGATTGGATTGTATTCACCTAGCTGTCTACCATTATGGATTTAGGCTTCTTAAGGGTCCAACATCACGTGGTAAAAAGGGCAGACATATTATCGATACAATTTTTGTATCCACTCAGGTGTCCGCCCATTGTTATTTCGAATTGGCATATCAACACCTTAGACTGGGAAAATTTTCATCCATATTATCGATGACGACAATTTCCAGTAAAAATTGTCAACGTTTACCCCTTATAAGCTACCTCCTCTGTTCACTAGGGAGTCCGCCTGAACAGGAACGTAAATACCTATATTGAATGAACATGTTGCAAAAGAGAAATGTCATATTACGAATAACGGCGAAATTTTGGCTCTAGCTCGTAGACTATAGAATCACTGATACTTAAAATAATGAGAATAGTAAAAAATTAAATGTATTAATAATATCCTATCACAATCTATCCTGTTATTATAAGGATTTGATTATTCTACCGAACGTTAATGATATAGATAAAATCATACGCCGCTATAAAACAAATATAAGAAAACATATAGCCTTCTTCATATTTAGTATATACAAACAAAAACACTACACTCTTTGATGACAGGATCTCCAAAGGAGGTATGCCACCAGTACACTCAATCTTTTTGGATTGGGTCTGGTTGTTAGAATATTGTAGCTGATTTTTTCTTTGCGAGTTGACAAATTAGTTCAACACTATTATGTTCCACCAGAATATAAAGTTCTTCTCTCAAGACTATCTTGGAGTTTTTTACAGCACCAAATCGTTTAAATTCTTGTACCCAAGCGCTCAAATTGTTTTCTCCTGAACGTTGCAAGATTGTGTGTTATCAGTCCGACAGAAGTTGTTATATTTCCAAGATAAAATAAACTCAATGAAATGGAAATATGTTATCTATAGGTATTATAGTTATTGAAAACTCCCTTTTCTTGTATTGATCAGAATTTGTTAAGGAATCAACTCGGCTATTTTAAGTACTCTACTGGCACATCTTTTATTATATCGGATTTTATAATCATGAGACTCCGATTGTTCGTACACTCAAAAGATCTCCAGCATTGTAATGTAGTCTTTTACTCCATGGTAGTAGGTAAGCCTCTGGGAGACTAACCATTGAAAAATGATCAAATAATACCTTCACAATTTCCATCGAAAGATAATTATGTTCATCATTTCGCTTTATGTTTTTATGCGCCAAAATTTAAGGATATGATATTTTTGTCCCAGATCCAAATTTAACGTTAAAAAATACATAGTTATTCAAAAGAACATAATATCTGGTTACCTGGATTACTGGTTCATAAATTATTCTTTCTATTCATAAATGTTACCTGAATCTCCAAATTCCTTGAAATGGCATATATCGTAAATGCTAGTGCTGTTGCTGTTGTATCATGTCCCTGAAAATTATTGGAATGGTAGAGTAAAAGTAATTAAAAATAAGATGCGTAAAAAGTCTGCGCTACACAGCTTATGGGCAGTAATAATGTATTTCATTTCTGTCGAGATTCATCACTAAAACAATGTTGATAACTTTTTTTACACATAAAAAACTTATCTATTTGTTATAATCTAAGAGAAATATATTAACTAGATTCAGCTCGAAAAAATGGATCCATAATATAGCAAAATATTTTATACCAATATGACAGGTTTATGTTTATAGTCGAAAAGCTTTTGATAATGTTTATTAAACATAATAATATACAAATTATATCATTTATGGGTAAAGAGGAATGTGATTGGGCACACATTTGTCTAGTGGGAAAATATATCTAAGTTAGTTGGGGATTACCTAAGTCTTAATAACCGGAAATTCTGTGTCTTATTCACTTCAGTTACTGCAATTATTCGGTATAGTTTTGTCTGTTAGTATTTATTTCGTGGCTGTAGTGTTTAAGATTTAAATGGCTAATCCAACGACGCTGTTTAGTCAAAGAGGACAACTTTTATCAATAATTAAACTGATGAATATAAAAATTCAAATTCCCATGTCTTCAAAGATAGAAAAATTAGATGGCGATGTATCAAAAAAAGTGTCAACAAAAAGTGTACACAAAGGAAGGTGATGAAAATTAAAAATTACGTAATTCTTGAAAAAGCATCAGTGGAGCATTATCATGCTCCAGATATCCAGGTTGACTGGCAATTTTTTAGTAATTTTGCAAAGAGATAAGCTGTAGAAGATATACGTGAAAGACCTTTAAAGATTGTCCACAAGGATTTGAGGAAGAAAAATTTGAGCAATTGACGACGAAAGACATTTCTTACGTTAGAAGAAATATCTATGCTGCAAGACGAAAATCCACACCACAATTTTTTAAGTCATAGGACGAAGTTCTGCAGTTGTTAGGGAACTTATATTTAAAAACAAATAGAGGTGTAAACTTTTTATTATCTACGAAAAATAATTCCGCGTTTTTGGTTTTTCTCAAATCTTCACTTTTTGTGTAATGTAGATAATTTGTATGTAGATGGAACATTTCAATACTGTTCTAAATATTTTTGTCAGATGTTTACTATACATGGCTACAAAAATAGTTTTTATGTTCCTTTAGTACTTTGTTTGTTAACAAATAAATCACAGCAATCGTACAATAGTATATTGTGTGGCAAGGGGTGAAACAAGACGATTTCTGACTAGGGCGTGAATTGACTGCCCGAGCGAAACGAGGGCTGTCTTCGCCCGGTCAGAAATCGTCTTTGTTTCATCCCGTGCCACACAGTATATTTTTCATATCACATGCATTGAAACAGCGAGTTTTGATCTCTGTAGCCAGTTTAAGTAAGACTATTTCAGACAAATAGCGTAGCAATATCTTGACAACGATTTGACGACAGCTGTCAGACGATTATAATTTTATTCGCTTTTGTTTATTAGTTTTATTACAAATGCGATTCTGACAGACTTGAAATAAAGACATAAATAATAAATAAATAAATGTGCCGGGCAGAAATAACGTTGTTTCTCCTCTAGGGCAGAAAAAACTGTCAGTTTCTGACTGACAGTTGCATTGATCTGAAATTCTCTTGTTTCGACTGACAAAACAGGGATCAAAACAAGCTCTTTAATGCATGTGATATGAAAAAGTACATTGTCTGTCAGAATCGCATTTGTAATGAACAAAGGCGAATAAAATCATAATCATCTGACGGCTGTCGTCAAATCGTTCTCAAGATATTACTACGCTATTTGACTGAAATAATCTTTTTCTACAAGCATGCGTAAAACAACACTTTCCCGCACGCATTTTAATTCAGAAAATATCTCTTTCCGGCACGGCGTGCGGGAAAGAATTTTTCCCGCACGCATTTTTTTTTATTAATTAGAGATGTTTTCCGATAACCTTTTTGACAAATTATTGTATTATTATCTTTATCTTGTTGGACTACATACAAATAGTAAAAAAAATTAACATTATTTTACATGAAAATAGGGATTTTTAAAATGTTTGTTTTTAAAAAAATCATAATTTATTAAATCACCCCTGTAAACCTTACTTAAAGCAACAACAAACTCACCTGTTTAAGTAGGGTTGCTATAGCTACAGTCGTGTATTTATTGACACTATGAAAGATTTAATTGTCACAATCGCATCTTTTCAAGTATCTAAATAATTTTCGAGGTGATTTTGCTTGTAGAAAAAATATTGATCCTAACTCTTGCGGAAATTAACTTTCCGCACTTGTTAGGATAATAACTATACTTCAACTGGCTACAGAGATCAAAACTCGCTGTTTCAATGCATGTGAAAAATATAGTGTGTGGCACGGAATGAAACAAGGAAGATTTCTGACCGGGCGAAGACAGCCCTCGCTTCGCTCGGGCAATCAACTCTCGCCCTAGTCAGGAATCGTCTTGTTTCACCCCTTGCCACACAATATACTATTTGAAACATTAATAACAATATGTATAGGTTTGAATTTGAATTTTAAACCGAAGCGAATAATTTCTGATTTTGAAATAGTAATTCAAAATGCAGCCTAGTTAATTTGGCCCTAGATTATTATATTCTGTTGCACATTTCATTTAATACAAAATTGGTTTCGAAAAATTAAAAAATTAGGTTTATCGTCGGAATGTAAAAATGAAACTGTTATTGGAAAATATTTTAAATTGTTTTCCGGTATGTCTTATTTAGATCCAAATCAAGTTGGACTTTTTTTCTGATGCACTTTTTAATAGTATGCCAGAAGATGACAGAGTTTTGCAATTTTGTGATTACCCAGTTGATAATTATTATTTAACAGAAGATTTAACATTTCCATCTTACATGTGGGCTTCAAATTCATCATCTCTTATATTTACCACAATCGCATGTGAATCATTTTACTCGAAATTTACCGAATGTTTTTATAAATCACATCCTGACATATTTAAATTTACATTTTGTTAAATTTTTAGGCAGAAGTATTTGTAAAAGTTGGAACTGCACATAGATTAAAAAAAACTTGATAAAACGGCAAAAAGAAAAGTTGATTTTATTGAAAATAGGTTAATTGAATATTGCGTTTATAAAATTTTACTAAATTAGACTTCAATAATTCAGTTTGCAATTTTATGCAGCTAACTTTGGAAATCTAAAATATAGTGTTTACTGTATACTGTACTTATTTTAATAACTAACCAGACCTTAGAACTAACCATTGTTATTGTTTAAGTGTAGTTTTGGTTATTGTATATAAGTTAATGTAGATTTATAAATAAACACCATGTAAACTTATTGAGCAATTTCAAAACGAAATTGTATTTATTAATTGTATCGTAATATACGCATTTAAAAAAAAAGAACGAAAATAAAAAATAAATAAAGTGTATGCATTCCGCGTGCAGTGCTCAATGCGAAACGATATCTGATTCGTTCAAACGCTTCGTCCCTCTCCTTGTTCGTTCCGGGAAAGTGGCCAAGTTGTAAAGTTTATTAGAGTACAGTAATGTTGTGATCTCAGTGATTTCTCGTCAGAGTAGAAGTACATTCGTTCATCGTTACGGTTTGCGACAACATGAGTGACCGTTCAATATAAGTAAAGGAAAAAATTGGGATTATTAACGATCTTTTAAAATAAACACTTAGGTATGAAAAAACTGACTCAACAATTTGCACATTTCCCTTTTTAAATAAAACACATTAAAGATAGAATTGGAAATAATATACAAACGATCAGATTTTAATAAAGTATCCGGAGCAGTCCATTTGCTTAAATTTATAATTGAAAATAACTTACGAACAGATTTCTTAGAGACATTTCTAGTGCTACAAGCAATATTAGAAAAAGAAATAATTTAAGAAATACCAAAGTTTTAACTAATTGGTTGTTTAAGAATTTATCAAAAAGAAGGATAGGCGACTTCATTTCCCATATAAAACGAGCTTGTGAAATTTAGATACTATAAGAATAGTACTACAAACAATAAGAACAATAAGTGCTTGGCGAGGTACCTACTCAACAGGTGAGTTTTCTTTTAATTTTTAACCTCTCAATAAACTTTTTTATGCCATTTAATAAGCCCAAAAAACCTCGTGTTACGGTGCCACCCAAAAAATCTTTGCATCCGGCGTTTTACCTATTTCACCTTTTTTTAGTTGTATAACCCCACTACGCGCGCCGCTGTAATCAATTACAAATATATAGTTAAAATTTTCTTTTTTAATGGGCTTAAATTTTAATAAATTGTTAAAATCTATAGATAATGTCCACATACGACATCCCATAAGTTCAAATATTGTTACAGATAAAGATTTTCTCGAAAATGGTTTAAACTGTCCCCAGTATACTTCACATGTATTTTTCTACCCACTTCCCACTTCTATACAAAATATATTACTTTTAATTTCATTCTTCTAGTAGTAACCTTAGAATTTATGATTCTAAATAGGGATATTATCCTATTAAGCAATGAATCTATTCTAAGATACACATTCATACCATAAGTATATAATCATATTTTAAAAACTTTTAGTTTCTTTGTGCGCTTTTCAAAGTAGGTCAAGTACCCAGTTTTTGACGGTAACTTACAAAATGAAAACTTTACGAAATGTTTGTATTATCGTGCTTATTATTAATGACTTCTGTTCAGCCCAAAATCTTACTAACCTGGAAAAGCGTTTAGAAAGAAGAAGAAGTTATTACTTTAAGAAAAGACAAAATAGTGAAGATTTTACGATAGTAAATAGAGTTCCCCATCCAGTTACTAATCTAACGGAATTAAAATATCCAGTGATAGAGAAAAAAACAATTTATCAAACATATCAGGATCAAGAAATACAGCAATCATTTACAGAAAAAGAACCAGAGAAAACAACAGATTCGGTGATTGCCAATGAGGAAATAAGTACATTGGTAAAACATATAGAAAATCACATGGAAAATACTTCACTAACAGTAAATAAGACCACTCAGCAGGCGGAAAACACTACTAACCAGTTGTTATCAGACGTGAAAACAGCCTTGGCGGTAAGTGCATTAAAAATAATTTGTATAAATATATAATTAACTCTTTTATTTTCAAAATAAGACTAATAAAACTATATTTATTTATAATAAAAATTGCTTACATGCTCGTACAACTTTTAGAGCACTTTCTGAAATCGATAGATTGATAGTTACAAAAAAATAAAAAAATAAGTAGAAATCGTTAGATTTCAAAAAATGGCGACAAATTTAATTAGGTATTTATTTAATAACAAAAACTAAGTTTAAATTAAGTTACAAAAAAGTTAAATAATTATGAAAGAAAATTATAACGCTAGATCTACCGAAAAATGGGTAGAGTTCTACTACACAAAAAACGTCGGCAAACCGGAGTGAAATATGGTACAAAGAATTTCAAAGCAAAAGTGATCCTACTATTCTTGTCTATATAAGGTATCACTACTGACTGTTGCTTATATTGTGAAGCTATTTTAAATACCTCCCAAGTGACAATACCTACGCTTGCGTCGCGGTGAATAAGTGTGTAGGTAATTACCTTCGGCAGTTTGTCAAAGATTTTTTAGTATTTTATTAAAGTTATTTGTTTATGCATTCGTTGATTAACTTACCCCAAACAAAAACGTATTTAATTCTTCTTTAACGTACTGCTTCGATAGAACTTTGGTTTTTTCGTATTGTAATAATAGATCTAAAAAACATAAACCTGGTTCGTCTCGAATTTTATCTTGAAGTTTATTCAATTTTTCGTTGCGGATAATTTCAAATACATCATTCACTATTTTTAATGATTCACATTGTTTCTTGTAATCTTTTGTTAATCGAAAAAATATATCAAGTCTGGTAAACAGTCCTAAAGTACGATTCATAGTTATATATTCCATTGTTTTAATACTATTAAAATATTTTTCTCTATAATCTGTATGTAGTTTGGAAACGCCCATAGCAGTCTCTAAAACAATAAAAAATATTTTAGCATATTTTCAAATCAAATATCTTTTATTTTGAACCTAAAAATGTTCAAACTAAACATTTGGCTCAAGAAAAACTTAAATCCCAAACGTAAATGCCTATAGATCTATCCTATCCGTTGATCTCGTTTAAGATTAATTTAAACGTTTGGGTAGATACTAATTCATTTAATTTTTTGAAGTAGTTTTCACAGGTAAATGATCTATTCTTTACATTTTATTTTTACCAATTACATGTCAACAATATTGTGCTCTTTTCGAAGTGTAGTCGCTTATAAGTTCACTAGCTGTTCCGGCGGACTTTGTACCGCATAACACTGTTGTGTCTTTTTTTCCATTTTTCATTTTTTCAAATTTTTACCATTTTGCTTTTTTTTGTTTTGAATGATTTTTTTATATTAGATATTTTATATAAGATATCCACTGCACCACCGTAACCTGGCTTTATAGTACTTAATTTGGTAAGAAATTCTCCTTTAAATATATGAGATAATAAGCACAATTTATAAAAAGAACTTTTTATAATAGAAAGTTTTTTACTGATTTATAGGTCATATTTTAAGTGTCATTTCAACAATGCACAGCATCCCTGATATTGCAAAAATATTAAGTCATACAACGCTGTGATTGATCATAGAGAAGATTGTTTCCTTGTTAACAAAATCAAGGGTAGTTGTATCTAAAAACTTTCTAAAACAGTTTATTTTATTACCAGTTAAAATAATAATTACTGTTTTCACATGTAAGAACAAAAGAAAAAAAACTTCTCTCTCGCGAGATCGATCCTATTACGATAACCCAACAGAATTGTCACAATCAACCGCTTCAACCGCTTATCCAAATAGGCCACCGCAAGCTTATATGAAGTCTTTCAAAATGATAATATTGAAACACGTATGGGGGCTTTTTACACAATTTATTTACAAAATTGTTAAGATACACTGAACTCTGCTGGATAACGTCTAACTACTTGACAATACAATGAACTCTTCTGAACACTTGACTCGAACTGACGTTAACTGCCCATGCATCCCCTTATATACAACATTATTTAATCTAGTCAGTGTGTTTAGAAGTTTCTAGAATTTTCTAGAAACATTATTTAAAATGGTCAGTTGATATTTTTCCATCAGACTGGGGGTGCATCGCTGTGGTTCTCGTTTTGTGGATGCCTAATCTTTGGCAAACTTCTTGAAACAGCTTGCTCTCAAAATTTCTTCCTTGGTCTGAATGTAATTCTAATGGTACCCCAAATCGGCTTACGAATTCTTCAACCAATATATCTGCTAAAGTGGTAGCTTCCTGATTGGGAACTGCATATGCTTCAACCCATTTAGTGAAGTAGTCCATTACAACAAAGATGTACTTGTTTCCTACATCGGTCTGTGGAAGTGGCCCCAATACGTCTACTGCGATTCTTTCAAAAGGACTTCCAACCAGGTATTGCTGCATTTCCGCCTTCGGTTTTCGGTGCGGACCGTTACTGGCAGCACATGTAGTGCATTTACGACACCAATCTTTAACATCATTAGTGCAATTTACCCAGTAAAATCTATCTCGGATCTTTTGCAGCGTTTTCGTGATACCCAGATGTCCTCCAGAACTATCATTATGCATCTGTTTTAAAATTTCCGGTACAGCATTTCTTGGGACCACTATTTGTTTCCTTGTTTCTGTGCCCTCGGAATTTTCTACAAGTCTTTTAACGAGCCCTCCGTCCAAAATTAAAGAGTTCCATTGGGACCAATATGCTTTTAAAGCAGGAAAGGATGAGGATATCTCTCTCCACAACGGACGACGGTCCATTCTCTTCCACTCCCTAATCTTTCTCAGAACGGGATCGTTTTCTTGTTGCTCCTCCAGCATAGAGCTCTCGTCTTCTGGCACAACCTTAACTAAGGCAAGTTTTTCCTCGTTCTGCACCACTCGGGTACAATGGGGGCAAGTATTTCTTATGTGGCCTAGTTCTCCGCAATTCCAGCACCTCACTGGGCGCCTTCCTTTTGAAGAAAACTTCTTTAACCTCTCCACTACCGCTTCGACGTTGCTGACGGCATAAACGGCATGGTCGAAGTTACCAGTGTCTTCCATCAGTCGAGCAGCTCCATGTGAGGCCTCCGTCGCCGCATCGAACTCCAGGGCAATGGTCAAGGCGTTTACAAGAGATCTCGGTCTCGCCAACCGTACAGCCCGTTGCAACTCGGCGTTTTGAAGACCATCGGTAAAGGTTTGGATCGTCAGGCACTCCAGAAAATCTTCTGCTGCATTTGGATACGCAAACCGTACCATTTTTTACACTTCTGCCTTGAACTCCTTGATAGTTTCTCCATTTTTCTGCTTCCGACTTTTCAACTGCACTCGGTATACTGGTTGTAGATGACTTTGACCATAACGCATCTCTAGACGATTCACCAATAGCTTAAAATTGTCAACCTCATCCGGTGTCAATACATGCAGGACGTCTAAAGCCTCGCCTCGCAGAGCCATGGTTAGGAACAATGCCTTCTCCGGGGGTGACCATCCATTCGCTCTGGCCACTGCGTCAAATTGTTTTAGGTAATTTGACCAGGAAGCCTTCCCGTCGAAGGTCGGGGGTTTTATCGTCATTCGTACCTGGGCCGCCTCTCCGTTTCCTCGTCGTTCGACGTCTACGTGGCCGGTTTCCCTCCTTTCTGCATTTCCGTCGCCGTGGTGGATGATTTGGTTTCGGCGACAAGCTTCCAGTTCTTGTTGAAGCTTCCTTATCTCGGACTGCATTTGCTGGTTGATCTGGTTTTGCTCGTCTCGCAAGTTGGACACTTGCTGATTTTGTTCGTCTCGCAAGTTGGACACTTGCTGATTTTGTTCGTCTCGCAAGCTGGACACTTGCTGATTTTGTTCGTCTCGCAAGCTGGACACTTGCTGATTTTGTTCGTCACGAAGAGTGTACATTTCGGAGCGCAAATGCGATATTTGCTGGGAGAAGGAACTGGATAACTCTTCTGGTAGGGTAGACATCCGTTGTGACAGCTGGGACATATCTTCGCGCTGGCTCTTCATTTGACTGGATAGCTCCTCTTGCTGGCTCGTCATTCTTTGTGATAGCTGGGACATATCTTCGCGCTGGCTCTTCATCTGACTGGATAGTTCCTCTTGCTGGCTTGTCATTCATCCTGATAGCTGGGACATATCTTCGCGCTGGCTGCTTATCTGACTGGACAACAGGGACAGTTGTTGGGCTAGTTCAGAATTCGCTTTTTGATTTGGGTCTTCAAACTCCACAGTGTCAGGGTCTAAATTATTAGCTAGGTAGTATTCACGGAGCCTAGTCAACAATACGGATTTAGTCCCAGTAGTATCCAATTCCAATTCTTCGAGCTCTTTTCTGAGCTCAGCCACCAATAGTTCATTTATTTTCTTTCCAGGCATTCTTGTATCTTCACCCCACACCTAACACCAATTTGAAACACGTATGGGGGCTTTTTACACAATTTATTTACAAAATTGTTAAGATACACTGAACTCTGCTGGATAACGTCTAACTACTTGACAATACAATGAACTCTTCTGAACACTTGACTCGAACTGACGTTAACTGCCCATGCATCCCCTTATATACAACATTATTTAATCTAGTCAGTGTGTTTAGAAGTTTCTAGAATTTTCTAGAAACATTATTTAAAATGGTCAGTTGATATTTTTACAAACTTCTAAAAATCAACTGTCAACAACAATCTTTTAAATTAAGGTCCCTTCCTTTACGGTTATCCCGTTACAATATGTATACATATTTAATTTAATAACAATTCAGTATAAATTTCGAAATCTATGTATATGCCTAAACACACTTGAAACATGCATTGTCATCCAGTTTTTAGCTATCCTGAAAATTTCAGAGCTCTAGGTAGTCGGGAAATAGGTTTAAATTCGATTACAAAATTCCACGGAATGACACAGAGACAAAGAACACGGCGAAAATATAAAATCTTTCTAATAACTGCGCCACCTTACGGTGGCGTCCTACTTATTTTAAAATTGTAATATCTTCTAAGATGTTCATTGAAATTAAGTGATATCAAAGACAATTTTGTTCACAATTAAATACTCTTAATCAACAACACATTTATTTGGATAAAGATTAATATTATTACGTTGATACAACTCTTAACAAATAATGCATTAATTTCGACCAAATTTGATTACCATAAAAACGGTTCTAGTGAGTTAATCTTAAAAGATAGACATATACTGTCGCGGACGTTTTTTTAGATCATTTCAAGAAATTCTTTCATACATATATTTTTGGTATATTGAACCGTTTTCACAGCGCACGCAATGGAAGCCCTCAAGGATCAATAATTTTCCCCGTTTTTTTTTTACATTTTCCATTACTTCTTCGCTCCTAATAGTTGCATCGTAATGTTATATAGCCTAAAGCCTTTCTCGATAAATGGTCTATTCAACACAAAAAGAATTTTTCAATTCGAACCAGTAGTTCCTGAGATTAGCGCGTTCAAACAAACAAACAAACTCTTCAGCTTTATAATATTAGTATAGATGTAATCTGAATCTCGAAAAACTGCTGCAGGTTTTTCTCTCTGCAAACCGCACTTGTAGACAATAGAGGAATTTACAATGGATGCTTTCAGCAGATGGTAAAAGATTTTTAGCCACCAGTGGTGAGATTTCTATTTAAAACTCGACGAAAGAAGCTGTTCCAATAAGTCAACTTAACTTATGTACTCATTGTAATCAGTGATATTTTTTGGACAATTTAGCGTATTTTTTTCTTCAGTTTTGATCGTCCTCTTAACTGTAGATTTTTTAATGACTTTATGGATAGGAACGTATTTTTTTCATTATCCTTCCATTTACTAACTGTGTTAACTGTTGATTTTTTAATGACTTTATGGATAGGAACGTATTGTTTTCATTATCCTTCCATTTACTAACAGTGTTAACTGTAGATTTTTTAATGACTTTATGGATAGGAACGTATTTTTTCCATTATCGTTCCATTTACTAACAGTGATTTTATTAGTACCTACTAAAACAGGATCCTAGAATTTTATCTGAAAAGTAATTTTTGTTTGCCCTTAGCGCTTCCTCTCATTAGTGAAACTACATCTTCTGCATCCTAATCACTATCAAAATCCGAATCCATAGAATCAATACCATTTATAAAAGCAAGCAAATCATTTGTTGTTACCGAATTTTATACCAGCAATTAAAATTATCATTTCAAAACAGATTGTTTGGGGTTAGTTTATTTGGTCATAAAAATAACATCTTAGTATACTCTTTCCAAAGTCAATGTAAAATCTCTTGGTCTTTGTCTGAATATTAAACTCCTTCGTTTACCATGCCGACCATTGGCGTGGAATTAAAAAAAAATTATTAATTTTTATTTAAAATTTCAAAAAAAAAACGTATATTTGTATATTTTGTATCAATTTGAAAATTGTCAAAGAAATTAATTCTTTCAAATTAAAACTTGTTAATTTTAGTTTCTAATAAGAACATTTGACTCATTATTCAAATGGCACGTAACTCATAATATTTTTATAACAATTGTTTGCAAGTAATACTTATTTTGTCAGACAATCTTAAAAGATAGTCTGTCCAGCAAGGACCACGAGGGGGTATAAGCCTTCTTTGCCTCTAGAAAGGAAAGGGTTGGTTATGTTAGTAAGAATCTAAAATTAGTTTTCTTTTTAAAAACATGTTTTCAAGATACATCACGATAGTTTTAAAGGAAATTGGTTAGAATGACTAACAAGAATTGTCAGAGTCTTCTGAAATAGAATCGGTCCCAGGTTGAATAACAAATGGTGCTATTAGCGATACAACAGGATATTCCTTTTCTATTTTTATAACATGAGCTTCGCAATTTTGCCATACATCGCTATTAATGCCACTAATTACATCTCGAATATTATCAAGGAACAATTGCGCTTAAGGTTGTTGACTAATTATATTTTGGTAAACGTTTTTTTACAGTACTTCAAACCATTTCGATTGGATTAAAAATACAGTTGTATGGAGGTAAACGCAAAAGGGTATGACCGTGTCTGCTACAAATGGTGTCAATGACGTATTCATTTTTAAAATTCTGACTTTTGATCATTCTTAATTCCTTCTTTACTGGAACCTTTTTAGAAACAGTGGTATTTTTGAAGGCCATAAATCTTAAAATTTCATTCTTTTTTGTGTTATTATTAGGTATTTTGTTTAATATGCGGAAATGATACGACGCATTGTCCATAACAATTACTGAATTGTAAGAAAACCCAATAGATAGAGTTGAATTTCGATTCATAAATAAATAAATAAACGAAAAACTAAAAGAAAGTGGAAAATTAAAAACAGAAAAAATGCGAAAAAAATAAAGTCACAAAATACCTTTCTAAATCAAATAATATAACGCCACCGTAAGGTGGCGCAGTTGTTATCTAATATATTCAAACGAGAAATTCTTACTATATTAAGTACTATCAAGCCCACCGTAATATATATCTAATATAAAAAAATCAATAAAAATTACTAACGCTACTGTGTACTGTAATGGGGAACAAGACTATGCGCGGTATTTAACTCACACAATTTTCCTCTTTGATGTTTCGTTTGATGTACCACCGCGCTTAGTAAGAGCCATCGGCATTACTTTACATTAATATCAAAGGGGTGCGAACCGACTTTGAAATGGCAAACTATATACACAATGTTGCCTTTACTCAAAAATGTCTAAGTATAAGTAATATATATAAAATTGATATCATTAGAAGTGAAAACTGTTTAAATATGAAGAACCTAGTTAATTAATTTAAGTATATATTTTTTAAGAATATTTTCATATTATCTTTCTAAGAGTCATTGACGAACAATTGAATAGTAAAGTAGAGAGAACATTTTTAAAATATATAAACTTAGGAATTTTCGAAAATATATCTGGCAACCTAGATTCGAAAGTCGGTTCCTTTGTTGGGGTTAAAAGGCGTGGTTGTCTTTTGACATTAATATTAGACTATAACAGCATTTAGGTACAAAGCTACGTAAACATAAATTACATAGTTTATAGTACTTACCTTCAAATTTTTACAATAAACTACTTAATAGTTTTGTCTTTATAAATTATTAAACAGAACTTAACAAAGTATAACCTGTATTTTTTCTAATAAACACAACAAACATACTACGTAAATTAGTTAGTTGTAGACATGTATTTGAATAGTATACATTTAACACTGCTATGTGGTAGAATTTGAAACTGCTGTCTCTATAGGAAATAATTTTTTGGCCTTAAGGTGATATACTCCAACATTTTGGCGCGAAACCTAGAAAGAGCAACGATACTCAAACAAACCCAGTACAGAGAATAAATGTAAAAATTTTGTCAGGTATAAATTAACCCCGACATTTAAAACAGATACTGATTCACCGAACTGTACTCGGAAGTTCATAATAGAGGGCGCTTTAAATCAACGAATAGAATATTTTAAATCTGTATTGCGTTTTTCTCAAAAATTTCAAAATATTTTGATATGAAATTTTAGGCATGAATAGTTTGTTTCATTTTACGTGGTAGACGCATACTTTTATTTTGAATAAATGATAACTTAAAGAAAATTATGATGGTATATAGAGAAAAAAAAAATTTTTGTCTACCACGTAAAATGAAACGAACTATTCATGACTAAAATTTCATATCAAAATATTTTGAAATTTTTGAGAAAAACGCAATACAGATTTAAAATATTCCATTCTTTGATTTAAAACGCCCTCTACTATGAACTAGGGCTCGGAGTTTAATTCGAATAATTCGAATAGGTATTCGACTATTCTAAATTCGAATTTTTTGTTATTCAAAAAATTCGACTATTCGAATAATTCGATTAATCGAATATTCAAATAATTTGACTATTCGAATAATTCGATTATTCGAATAATTCGATTATTCGAATAATTCGATTATTCGAATAATTCGATTATTCGAATAATTCGATTATTCGAATATTGACTATTCGAATATTCAAATAATTTGACTATTCGAAAAATTCTCGACTATTCGAATCATTTAACTTTAATTGACTACTCAATATTCGTGTTTTTCGTACAAGTTTTTTTGCTCAGAAATTAAGTTTAACTCGGACTAATTTTGTAAGTTGCTCATTTAAACATGACGAAAGTCCTGTTTTCGTGGTTTTCAAGCACTCAATATAAAATTCACAAAATCCTAAACCCCTTTGCGCATTTTTAATTTAACGCATTTGTCCTCTTGGGCTGTCTATCTGGGGACATACTGTACATGGGGTATGTAATAATTATGTATACAAGAATATGAAGGTACGCGTAAAAAATAACATAACTAAATAACTATAGGTACTCTCACTGTTCTGAAATTCTGAATTCCCGAAGAAGAAACAAAGCCCTAATACAGTGATTCTTAACTCCTGTGCCACGAAATTCTAAAAGAGGGCTGCCAAAATTTTCATTTTGCACATTTAAAATTATCATCATAAATGACTACCAACCTAATTGATTATTGGAATATTCGAATAATCGAATTATTCAAAAATTTAATTTGAATTATTGTTAATAATTAATGTAATAATATATATATATATATATATATATATATATATATATATATATATATATATATATATATGTAATATATATAAAATTATTCGAATAGTCGATTATTTGAACTATTTGAATTATTCGAATATTCTAATAGTCGAATATTCGAATTATTTGAATTTTTCGAATATTCGAATTATTCGACTAATCGAATAATTCGAAAAACGACTAATCGAATACAAAAATTTCAGAAATTCCGAGCCCTACTATGAACCTCCCAGTACTGTTCGGTGAATCAGTATCTGTTTTAAATGTCGGGGTTAATTTATACCTGACAAAATTTTTACATTTATTCTCTGTACTGGGTTTGTTTGAGTATCGTTGCTCTTTCTAGGTTTCGTGCCAAAATGTTGGAGTATATCACCTTAAATAGATTAATAGAATACATAAATTTTAAGTTTTATTTTGTTGACAATATCATCAATTATCAAAACAAAATTTTCTCCTTTCCTACATGTTTTTTGATTTATTTACTTAAGAGATTTTTGTACATCTTCCGAGTTACAGTACTGTGTGAATTAATGTGAACACAGGTGTAAAATTCAGAAAATCCACATTTATTTCTTATAGACAAACTGTAACTTCTTGAAGATGTTTTGGTATCGAGTCAACAAGTTTTTACAGTTTTATGTGATTTGCGGATTCCGAAACCATATCTGAATTACAGCATCTATCAATTTTTCTTTTGTTGTGCAATCCATTTTGCGCAGTCTAGCTTTTACTTGCCCACTGAATTTCAATTGGATTGAGATCCGGTGATTTTCCTGGCCATTCAAAACATGGTATATTCTTGTCTTTGAAATATTTCGTCATCATCTTGAAGACGTGACAAGGACTCGAATCTTGTTCAAAATGTCTATTGGTATCCACTTTTCTCAGCTCTCCTTCTAATCTTTTTTCCAACAAGTCTTTGTATTTTGGAGAATTTATTATATATGCCTCCGATTAGCACTAGGGATCCGGTATCTTTATAAGAAAAGCAGCTTTAAAAAATCTTTTTCTGAGGATGTTTAACTTTTTGATCAATATTAGCCGACGTAAGTTTTTCATTGGCACTTTTTCTGATGAAACGAGACCGTTGTCCTTGTTACCAAAAAATGGCTCTCAACTGAGAACAACACTTTTCTTTAATCTTTAGCAGTGCAGCTCTTATATTTTTTTGCCCAATCATACCGTTTTACTGCTTTTCTTCCACCTTCCAAACGTCGTCTTCGCACCGTGGAGTCAGCGCGTGCTTACTCTCCCCCTAAAAATGCTTTATCCCTTTTATTTGTCTTACTTTTCCTTCCACATTTCTCTTTTCTGTCCACCACAATCGTCGCCGTTTTCGTTTTATGCTTTAAAATCTTGTTAACAGCTCCCAAGCACACAATACATTTCTTTGCAATATCTCTTTGAATCATAGATGTATGTTCACTTTGAGTACTTTAAGAGATATCATCTTTAAAAATTAGAATGAAATAAAGTCATGATTGTCTTCTCAGACACACTATAATTCGAATTAAAAACGAACTGCAACGCGTCTGTAACTTGGTTACAGAGAATCAGAGAGAATCTAAGAATCTGCCACGAACTTAACTTAATGCAAACTTCAAAAAAGTTAATATTTGAATAATTATGCCACGTTAACGTAAGCTCGCACAGTACTGTAATTGGAAGTGATGGTATAATTATCTGTAGTGAACTCTATACATGCTTTTTTGTAATCTTTATGTATACATCCTTTACGGTCTTGCTTCTCAATGCGACCGACGATAAGTTTACCTGTTTACCTATTAAAAGTTCATCTGTTGTAAAAGATTGGTAATTATGTTCAGAATTGTATTTTATTAACACATAGTTTTTTCTTTACCAACAGTCAACGGAAAACCAGTACAAATTGTTTTAATACATCATAATTACTTTTCTCATAAGCTTAAAATAGCTAGACTGTCAAAAACTCATAGTTTTCAAAAATCAATAAGATAATTATTCAAGTTATACTTCTATTCGTGCACTCAATGGAAAAGATTTGTGTAGAGTTAAATGGAAAAAATCATTACATATGTAATGGTGTGAGTAAGAGAGAGACAGAAACACTTATAAGGCTTATTGGTCGGTAAAAACAAGGATGTAATATTTACCACATGTTATTAGTCATATCTATAAGTCCTTTGAATACTGTTTCAACCTTCAGTACATTAAAAAAGGATAGATATACAAAAAACAGTCTGAACTAATGTATGAATATCATAGTGACGGACCACATGATTATTTGACAGATTATTTTATAATTCTGTCACGTAAGTATACATATAAAGTTTAGCATTTTATATTAATAATAATATTCAGTAATGAGTATTGTATTGTACTCTAAAATACCGTCACATGGTTGCAGTATATTCTGCTATATGCTTTTAAGGTTGTTAACTACATAAACAGAGTTGTTACGAATAGTCGAGGAAATAAACCACTAAAACCTCCGAATTTTGTAACCTAAGATGGATCGGAATGCTTTTTTGCACTGGATTCGGTAGAGTATAAGGAAATTTGTCGCTATTTTTTATAATGTAAATATGGGAAATTGCATTTCTGCATTCGAAAATTACATTCCGAACAGACAATAGAGAGAAAACTTACAACTCGGTAAGTATTGCTGAAAATGGGTTCAATTTATATACCTACTTGGGGTTTTTGGAGTCGGGGAACACGAATATCATGATGCCGAAAGTCCCTGCGGCACTTGGTGCCTAGGGTGTTTACCTCTTCTCCTGGAATTTTATGTAAATTCTGTACGAAATCAGTGCACACTTTGTACTTGGCGGTTTTTTGAGTCGCTAAATACGATTATAATAATGGCGATGGTCTTCGAACACGTGGTGCTTAAAACGTACCTCGTCTCCAGGAATTTTATGCAAATTCGATACAAAAAAAATGTGCACACGGTACTAGGAGGTTTTTGGGGTCGCTTACCACCAATATCATATAATGATTTTGCTAAATCATTCGCATACAAATTTATAAATCCATGCGCGTTCATAGAAGTATAACTTCTGCCGGCAGTCCCACTGACTGCCACACTAGGTTTTTATTAAAATATTTTTTGTGGACTAGGGTTAAATGCTGATTAAATCTACCTGAAACGTATGCCTATCAAAACTAATATGTCGAGCGAAGATAGGTTGTGAGCTATGTGATAATCAACAATTGAAGAGTTAACTAAATAAAAAATACTTACCACACATTACATTCATGGTAAACATTTTAGCAATTGGAAAAATGTCAACAAATGTATTATTTGTCTGATTTAATAAAGTTTCCATTAAATCTTCTCCGTTTTTTTCAAAAGTTTTTAAGAAGTTTTCCATAATATCATATCGACCAAAGCAAGGAGTTAACATTCTTCTGTTTGCTTTCCAATCTTTGACTAAAATAATAAATTATATTCTAATATCTACTTAATATTAATATAATTATATAAGCCAAACAATAACTCAAATAGCAAACGAAAGTAATAGTTTTTTATTTCTTTTTTACGAAACCCATTTACAACTATAAAACGATTTTCACACAATAATACTATTGGCCACATTTATGGATCACCAAAGAAGTATTTAATAAATAACTCTAAAGTAATTCTAAAAAAAATTATTGATTTAAGATAAACCCAAATTGTTAAGCTAAAAAACATCTACACAATCCCTAAAAAACCGTGAAAAAATAAGTAACTTAACAATAATGCTAGCAGCATACATAGATAGATCTCATATTACATATTTAACCAATAACACTTAGGTATCTACTCTAAAGAAAACCAAAGAAAAATTCTACTCTTAAATTATATAATAGATAAAAACAGAAAAAATAGTAAAAATCATTGGTATAAGAAAGAATAAGATGCAGAATCTGTACAAATCCTTAAGAAGACCAGTGTAGTATAGTATTCTATCAATCGACTCTCTTTTCTATGCTGTTGGCACTTCGTGTCACTTTGGAAATCGTAAAATCGCCAGAAAGCTATCGTTTCGTTTCTACATCTCGATAGGAGTCGAATTCTATCAAGGCATGCACATTTATGAGAAATAATTGGAATTTTGACATAAAATTAAAACATCTGTGAAACGTGCGGTAATTCTTTACATGGTTTATTTATTTGTAAAGCCCATTTTTGTCTGACTGTTCAGTTTGTTTCGTAGAATAATTTATCTAAGTTTAAATTTTATTTTTTAAGATTGTGTTACTATTATTCTACTCAAGTATTTTTGTATATTATTGTATTCATATCATAAAAGTTTAGTCCTTAAGTTACTAGGAATTATAAATATTTTTCATACTCAATACATTTATCCGTATAGCAAATTCATTAAATAGAATTGCAAATGTCCTGCTACAACATTTTTAACAATGTTCATGTAATTTCAACCATAATAATGTATTTGAAGAAGCTATAAGATAGTGAAACGCGTCATACATTAAATAATAAAAAATTGTGAAAATCTAATATATTAAGTGTTTTAACATTCTTTGAATATTTTATAAACATTATATTTATTTAATTTTTGTTGTGAATACCCAAAAAAAATAATTAAAAGGAAACCTGATTTTTAATATAAATGATTTATTTAAAAAGAAATAAAGAAGATAATAAATAATATACAAATATACTCCTACTTTCTAAAATATGTACTGCAATAAAAGGAACATTGTATAAATGACTGAACGTATAACACGTATCTGACTTTAAATAAATTAATAATAATATAAAGAATTTCGTCAATGGTGAAAAGCAATTTGCAATCAAATAATCCCAAAATGACATTGACAATTATAAATTATAATTTATAATACTAGTTCCAAACATAAATATTAATAAATTTATCACCAATTTTAACCTGATGTTTTCATAACCAACAATATAATTACGAAAATAGCCGAGGAGTAGTCGACAGTGACACGGAGCTTAAATTGGAAAACATTAGAGGGCATCAAAAGCACTGAAAACTAAGAAACTGAACAATAACAATAAGATACAGACAAAAATAGAGTAAGTATACGGATTTGTAATAATTAATAATACTCCTGTCAAATTAGACCAAAAAATAATGGTGAAGGTACATAAATTCCCATAAAGTTAAAAATGAGTTATAGTAAAAATAACATGTCAAAAGTCCCCATCGTTCCCATACTTGCAACAATAGTTACTCGAGGTCAAAGATAAAAAAGGGATTTTCAAGATTTCACTGAAACGGTAAGTTTTTCATAAAAAAGATTGTAGATTATATATAAAAAATGTATCAAAACTTTTTTCCTAAGAGCCATCGTTTCTAAGATATAAAGATTAAAAAAGTTATAGGTAATCGTCACGTGTCACGTATATACATTTCTCCACGACCATTAATGAATGTAATACTTCCGACTTCATTTTTAATAATAGAAAGTGTTCATTCTCACTCTTGAGATAGAATATTCATTCTGAAACACTTGCTTCTTATGTGTTTTGCATGTATTTCCATTCTATAACTTAGTTACGGAATAACATTCTGTAATTGCTCAACAAAAAACATAGATTGCCCTGCGAATTTTAAAACTGTCACTCAGTTTGTCAGTGCGACGTTCTAATTGTTTTGCTACATATTTCAATTTAAATAAACAGAATTATTACATGGTCGTGGAGAAAATACAGTCTGTTACACGGTTATCGTATCGAATTTTCATTCTAACCTTGTTACAGAATATACTATTCTGAAACTGTAGTGAAAGTAAATAGTATATTAAAGTATAAGTGCATAAAAAGGTCTTTAAAACACGCGCGATTTTTCAAGCACGACGGCGCAGCCGGAGTGCTTGAAATAGAGCAAGTGTTTTTAAGACTAGTTATGCACGAATACTTTACGCTATTTTTTTTTATTGGTGCAGTTTTAAATCATAAATACTGGTATTATTACTAAAAAAAATGGGAGTTAAAAATGGTCGAATTCGTGATATGAAATAAATATACCTTTGGTTGTTATGGAAATGAGAATATCAAAAATTGATCGCAATCTGTCATCAAAGAATAATTGTTGTCACCGCAGTGCTTAAAAATGAATTCTAATATCGATTTTTTAAATAGTAAAGCAGAATCGCGGTTGATACCGCAAAAATCTAAAGACGCATATGAAAAAGAATACGCCAAGTTTATCACATGGTTGGAAGATCAAAAGGTAACAGATATAAATGAACGAGTTATGCTTGCTTACCTTCAGAAAATGTCGGAGCAATACAAGGCGTCGACTATGTGGGCTATCCATTCGAAATTGCAATGTTTGTTGAGGTTAAACAAAGGAGTTGATATAAAATCATTTGTAAAAGTGCACGCATTCATGAAGGCAATTAGCAAGAATGATGTAGCCAAGAAGGCGTATGTTTTCAAAGAAAATGATTTGCGGAAGTTTTTCATAGATGCGCCGGACATAACGTATTTATTTTTGAAGGTGGTAGCCATTTTCGGCATCTTTGGGTCTTCTAGAAGATGTGAATTATGCGATTTGCGCTTACATGATATCAAAGAAGAAGGAAGCGTATTGGTTATTACTATCCGACCGTCTAAGACAATAAAGGCTCGGCGTTTTACTGTAGCCGATAATGATGCAATTAGTTATGTGCGTTTGGTGAAGCAGTATTTATCATTGCGCCCGCAAAATGTAAGTACAGACCGAGTTTTCTTACGATATGATAAAGGGAAATGTACCAATCAAGTAGTTGGTATTAATACATTTGGATCATGTCCGTTGCAAATTGCACGTTATCTTAAATTGGATGATCCTGAGAAATACACGGGACATGCATTTCGACGTACGTCCGCTACCATTATGGCAAATAGTGGCATGACAATAGATCAAATCCAACGACAAGTAGGATGGAAATCGGCAGCTGTAGCGAGTGGTTACGTTGAAGAGAGCATTAACAATAAGAATCATGTTTCAAACGTTATTGGTAGTGCCATTAATGGAAGTGAAACCTCATTGTGTTCAGAGAGTGTTAGCGGTATTAATTTAAATAGCATTTCCTCCGATTTAAAAAATCGACAAATTACTATATCAAACAATACTAACTGCACTATTCATATTCATTTAAAAAATTAAAATTACTGTTAAATAATGTTTGAATAAAGGTTTTAAATTTGTTAGTAATATTTTATTTGACGTTACAAGTATACTCCTGTCAAATCAATAATAAAAAAATTGTCATTTACAATGAACGTTTTTGAATTTGTTATGTTGCCATGGTAACTTTAAAAAACGCGCGTGTTTGAAAGTTCGATTTAAACACGCACAGGCGTGCTTTAAAAAGGCAAAATAGGGTCCCAATAAAAAAAAATATGTTTTAATCCGTGATTGTAGCTTTCATTTAAAATATAAAATATACTTATATAAGAGTAACTTTGAGAATATAAGGTTAAATAAAACTTAGGTGCCTGGCTAGGGTCGTATACCCAATTTCCCAATTATTCTAACCGCCTAATAAATGAGATACAGTTATTCTTGGGCGCCACTCCGTAGTGAAAATATTTGTTTAAATTCCTGTTTCGTGCTGTTTTGAGTTTAATTATTAAAATGTCAGAATATTGTTTTATCTGTGCTAAAATTTTAACAGAAAGTGAAATTGTTTCTGTTGAACGTGATATTAAAACATTAATCAATGCAAGTAACGAAAGAGGTGATCAATTTTCAATATATCTTAAAAACCAGAAATCTGTGACAATACATCATTCTGATTTGTCGAAAAAGAAGTGTTCTATTACTGCTTCTGTGGTCAGCACTTGTGTATGACCTCAAGGAAGGCTTTCACTTCCTAAGTTATGCAGATGATCTAGCTATAATCGTTCAGAGGAGGTTTCTGGGCATAGCCTCCGAGCGGTTGCAGACCGCAATGAATATGGTATATCAGTGGTGCAAGGATGAAGGCCTAACAGCCAATCCTAAAAAAGTATCAGTTGTCCCATTCACAAATAAAAGGGTATAGCAATGCTTAAAACCGATAACATTGAATAATGTGCTGGTACCAAATAACTGGGAGTGTTGTGTGACTAGAGGCTATCATGAAAGCAGCACATCCAGAAGGTCATAGGC
This sequence comes from Altica lythri, assembly GCA_964028335.1. Lineage (NCBI taxonomy): Eukaryota > Metazoa > Arthropoda > Insecta > Coleoptera > Chrysomelidae > Altica > Altica lythri. The sequence continues at coordinate 41,004,952 of OZ034806.1, read as the reverse complement.
AAAGCTCGAATAGCTCTTGGTAGGAGTAGACAATTGTGTGGCAAGAACTGGGGCCTGAACCCCAAAATGAACCTCTGGCTGTACACTCAGATCAATAGGCCAATGTTAACCTATGGTCCGGTGGCAAGCCCCTCCCCGATTCAATATATAGTAGAAAACAAGGGATATAGGTCCAATTAAGTCTTGGTGCGTACGCTACATTGTTTGAGGCACGAAGATCCTAAGTCAGGGTATAACAGGTAAAACCGTATTCATATACTCTGACAGCCAAGCAGCTCTAAAGGCGATAGTCTCGGCACAAATAAGGCCACAGCTGGTGTGGGATTGTGTTAGGGCCCTTACAAATGCCGCAAGTCGGAATTCTCTGACTCTGGGATGGGTACCAGGACACTCAGGCTTTTGGGGCAATGAGAAGGCTGATGAACTGGCCCGTGCGGGAGCTAATACCCCAATGATTGGCCCGGAACCATTCGGCGGAGTTGCTGACACGTTCAGAAAGACAGCCATTGAGAAACGGAGGCTAGAGAAGGCCCATGAGTGGTGGGAAAGTGACAAGTCAAAGTCTTCATAAAAGGACACTCGGCGAAATTTACTGCAGAGCTAGCTGTTATCACAAAGGCGAATGAATGTCACTCTATTGACAGGCCATTGATGGCCCAGAAAACACCTGAGTCAACTGAATAACTTTGCAGATAAAGACATCTGTTGATACTGCCAAGAGGAGGAAGAAACCGCATTTCATGTGCTATGCCAATGTGAAGGTCTTGCAAAGACGCTGTATCTATATAATATTGGGAGAGGAGAAACCTGCTGCTCCAAGTTACGTGGAGAGTCCACTGTCAAGGCTATTAGGTTCACTAACAGGGCAGGGCTAGACAAGGTGCTCTAATCCTATTCTAGAGATAATGGGTGTTTACAATAGATCTGTAAAGGCCGCAGTGTTACAGGCTAACAGCCAACCCAATGAATATCTATCTATCTATCTATGTATCTATAACTACTCATTTGTAAAAGACAACGAGAAGAACAAGAAACCAGTACATCTGCTTTAAATCTTAAATCGTACTAGATTACGTATAAGTGAATCAGCTTTTTGTTTTAAAAACTATGTCTATTTTTCGGCAAGAAATTGAATGGAGTAGGAAAGAAAAAATTCTGATTTCAACTGTAGAAAGGGGTTCAGTGCTAAATCAAACTGTTTTGTTCTCTAGCATGTACAAATTGTCACGGTCAGTCTTGTTGTAATGTTAAATCATCAACAGTAGAGCGTTTGATTGATACTAACGTGGAGACATATGACACACTTATTGGCGCAACTTATTTACACCCGGGATAAAGAAGATAAAGAAGGTCAAGAAGAAGAACAAAAATAAATAATATAATAGTAATAATAATAAATAAATTTCTTTAGTTTTTTTTTTTTAATTTCAATCGCTTTTCTTATTTCCAACACTTGCTTATATCTGTTTATTACGCTATAGTTTCAAATTAAATAGAATCACAACAGGCCTGTGAAATTCACCTACTTGGGAAACCACGGTAAAAAAACGCGCTAAATTAATTTATCTCATAGGTGGCGTGGAAACCAATGCATATTAAGACGATTTACAACTTTTTGAATCTTTATATCCCATGACCGGGATTAATATCCGAGTTACGAGGGTCTAGACGGGAATACTGCTGAGCTAGTAGATAATTTATCTTTTTAGATATAAGAAGTTTATATATAGCAGTGTAATTAATTAAAATAAATATAATTGTTTTTAATCTTTAAGCGAAAGCTTCATTGTAATTCAAAACAAATTTTTAAAAACGGCTTTTCGGTTTCCATGAACATATCTGGCGCAGTCAGTAGGATTTGTGCGAGTCGTGAAAAACTGTTATATCGTTTAAATCGAAAAACAGTGATTTTTGGGACTTTCCTTACGTTTCAACGTGTTAGGCGCAAATTCAACAAACCTACCCTTCAGTGGACTTCACTCTTCAGAGGACAAGTGAAACCGATCCAGCAAGCCGTAGGAAAAGGATATACTGGTATTGAACCATCGAGGTAAGTGCCAAGTTCCTTTTTGCCTTTCTTTAATCCTTTCTTTGGAATCAAGAAAGATAGTTGATAAAGTAAAACAAAATAATAATATTTAAATAATTTTATGAATACAGACGAAGAATTGTCAAAGTTTTTTGGTAATCTCACTGTAAAATCAAATAAAGATTAAAATTCAGTTAAAATGGCAACTTCAGATACAAGACCTATTAATTGGGATCTTTTCAAATCCAAAGTAAATAATTTAAAAACTTTTGATGGCGATGCCAATAGTTTAAGTAAATTTATTGTGCGTTGTGAAAGTTTAATAGCAACATATAGGTTATACAATGATCAACAATTAAGTGATCATATTTTTGAATGTATACAGGAAAATTAGTAGGTAAAGCAGAAGTTATGGTAGGAAATAGAATTGAATTAAATACATAGGACTTATTAAAACAAGCCCTCATACAATGCTTTTCAGACAAACGTAATTTAGACTGTTAAACACAGGAATTAACGAGAACAAGACCAGAAAGAAACGAAAACATGATCGACTTCGGTAGTAAACTACAACTACTTAGAAGCAGTGTAATTCAAAGAGTTAGTAACACGAGAACAAAAAACCTGTCAAATAAATCATTACGACAAAACAGCCTTAAACACATTTATTGCAGGGTGTTCAGGGATGTTGAAAAATAACATGCATCTTAAACAACCTTCTTCTTTAGAAGATGCGATAGCATATGTTAGTGAATTTGAAAATTTCGAAAGACTTTATGGTAATTTTAATAGTTCATCACAGAGACCTTTCCAAAATTCAGGTGCCAAACCTAAAACTTATCAACATTATCAACCACAGCCCAATTCACAGACTTATTTTCCAAGACAAAATCACTCTTACACTAATTTACCCGCTCAACAACCAAATTTCCAAAGGCCAATGTGGTCAAATCAACAAAATTCTTCATTTCAACAACCAAATTCTCAAAAACCAGTATGGCCTAATCAACCCATAAATATTCAACCACGACCTCAATATCAAAGACATTATCCAACAAACGCTCAAGTTTTTGGACCCACAAAAAATGTTTTTGAACCTAAAAATATTCCAAAAAGCCAATTACCAAAACCACAAACACTAGAATTTTACCATATATATCCTATTATCCAAAATAAACAATTATTCACACCACTATACCCATACTTGGCACGAACCGAAGAAGAAGTCCAATTGAAAAATGAAGACTGTCCAAAATTAGAAAATATTCGTTACTGCCAGGATGACCAAGTACCAGAAGATGAATGCACTCTACAACTCCTTGAAGGGAATTTGCCAAAAGGATGCAATACCATAGAAGTTATTAACCACGAAACCATTATTAAACAAGTTACCGAAAATCATATAATAGTAATTCCTTCCAAGCAAGAAAAGGGTTTATTAAAATGCATATCAGATCAATACATCGATATTATCCAACCAACCTTGATTGAACTTCCAGAGGGATGTGAAATCTATATGGAAAAGCTGAAATTTACAAATAACCCACAAGTTCATAAAGGAAAACCTTTGCTACTTCCAAAATTCGTACCAGGCCTTTTCAAATCATCAAAAAGTTATAGAACCACGAATATAACTAAAATCAATTTTGAAAACTTATATGAGATGAATAGAATTGCCCAACAGCTAACACCGATAGAAGAACCAACGAACAACCTGTATAAAACAACATTAATAATTTCACCATTTTTATTAATATCTATTATTTTAATAATTTTATATTATATTTTCAAAAAGTTTTATCGAAGGCCACAACCAAAAGAAAATGAAGAAAATCAAGAAATGGAACTGGAAGAAGTCCCTTTAGAAGCTTGTTCCAAAAATCACTCCGTTATTTTTGCCACTTAGGGATGGAGGAGTTACGAGGGTCTAGACGGGAATACTGCTGAGCTAGTAGATAATTTATCTTTTTAGATATAAGAAGTTTATATATAGCAGTGTAATTAATTAAAATAAATATAATTGTTTTTAATCTTTAAGCGAAAGCTTCATTGTAATTCAAAATAAATTTTTAAAAACGGCTTTTCGGTTTCAATGAACATATCTGGCGCAGTCAGTAGGATTTGTGCGAGTCGTGAAAAACTGTTATATCGTTTAAATCGAAAAACAGTGATTTTTGGGACTTTCCTTACGTTTCAACGTGTTAGGCGCAAATTCAACAAACCTACCCTTCAGTGGACTTCACTCTTCAGAGGACAAGTGAAACCGATCCAGCAAGCCGTAGGAAAAGGATATACTGGTATTGAACCATCGAGGTAAGTGCCAAGTTCCTTTTTGCCTTTCTTTAATCCTTTCTTTGGAATCAAGAAAGATAGTTGGTAATGTAAAACAAAATAATAATATTTAAATAATTTTATGAATACAGACGAAGAATTGTCAAAGTTTTTTAGTAATCTCACTGTAAAATCAAATAAAGATTAAAATTCAGTTAAAATGGCAACTTCAGAAACAAGACCTATTAATTGGGATCTTTTCAAATCCAAAGTAAATAATTTAAAAACTTTTGATGGCGATGCCAATAGTTTAAGTAAATTTATTGTGCGTTGTGAAAGTTTAATAGCAACATATAGGTTATACAATGATCAACAATTAAGTGATCATATTTTTGAATGTATACAGGAAAATTAGTAGGTAAAGCAGAAGTTATGGTAGGAAATAGAATTGAATTAAATACATAGGACTTATTAAAACAAGCCCTCATACAATGCTTTTCAGACAAACGTAATTTAGACTGTTTAACACAGGAATTAACGAGAACAAGACCAGAAAGAAACGAAAACATGATCGACTTCGGTAGTAAACTACAACTACTTAGAAGCAGTGTAATTTAAAGAGTTAGTAACACGAGAACAAAAAACCTGTCAAATAAATCATTAAGACAAAACAGCCTTAAACACATTTATTGCGGGGTGTTCAGGGATGTTGAAAAATAACATGCATCTTAAACAACCTTCTTCTTTAGAAGATGCGATAGCATATGTTAGTGAATTTGAAAATTTCGAAAGACTTTATGGTAATTTTAATAGTTCATCACAGAGACCTTTCCAAAATTCAGGTGCCAAACCTAAAACTTATCAACAATATCAACCACAGCCCAATTCACAGACTTATTTTCCAAGACAAAATCACTCTTACACTAATTTACCCGCTCAACAACCAAATTTCCAAAGGCCAATGTGGTCAAATCAACAAAATTCTTCATTTCAACAACAAAATTCTCTAAAACCAGTATGGCCTAATCAACCCATAAATATTCAACCATGACCTCAATATCAAAGACATTATCCAACAAACGCTCAAGTTTTTGGACCCACAAAAAATGTTTTTGAACCTAAAAATATTCCAAAAAGCCAATTACCAAAACCACAAACACTAGAATTTTACCATATATATCCTATTATCCAAAATAAACAATTATTCACACCACTATACCCATACTTGGCACGAACCGAAGAAGAAGTCCAATTGAAAAATGAAGACTGTCCAAAATTAGAAAATATTCGTTACTGCCAGGATGACCAAGTACCAGAAGATGAATGCACTCTACAACTCCTTGAAGGGAATTTGCCAAAAGGATGCAATACCATAGAAGTTATTAACCACGAAACCATTATTAAACAAGTTACCGAAAATCATATAATAGTAATTCCTTCCAAGCAAGAAAAGGGTTTATTAAAATGCATATCAGATCAATACATCGATATTATCCAACCAACCTTGATTGAACTTCCAGAGGGATGTGAAATCTATATGGGAAAGCTGAAATTTACAAATAACCCACAAGTTCATAAAGGAAAACCTTTGCTACTTCCAAAATTCGTACCAGGCCTTTTCAAATCATCAAAAAGTTATAGAACCACGAATATAACTAAAATCAATTTTGAAAACTTATATGAGATGAATAGAATTGCCCAACAGCTAACACCGATAGAAGAACCAACGAACAACCTGTATAAAACAACATTAATAATTTCACCATTTTTATTAATATCTATTATTTTAATAATTTTATATTATATTTTCAAAAAGTTTTATCGAAGGCCACAACCAAAAGAAAATGAAGATAATCAAGAAATGGAACTGGAAGAAGTCCCTTTAGAAGCTTGTTCCAAAAATCACTCCGTTATTTTTGCCACTTAGGGATGGAGGAGTTACGAGGGTCTAGACGGGAATACTGCTGAGCTAGTAGATAATTTATCTTTTTAGATATAAGAAGATTATATATAGCAGTGTAATTAATTAAAATAAATATAATTGTTTTTAATCTTTAAGCGAAAGCTTCATTGTAATTCAAAATAAATTTTTAAAAACGGCTTTTCAGTTTTAATAAACATATTTTCCGTTTTGTTTTTTTGTCTGAGGTAATTTTATGAAAAAACTAACAGTTGCGGTAAAAATCGAGAGGAACCTATTTTTTGATATTTGAACTGGAATAACTTTTTTTGTACGTACAGGAACGATCGGAATTTTTGGCATATTACTTTTAATTATGTTTTGAACAATTTTTCTCAATTTCAGCTTGATCGGAATTTATGTACTTTTGAATGTCTAATTTTACCGTAGTAAAGCTAGAATTTAGAAATATAAAAGAAAACAAGAAAAACATGTAGGTACAAAGTGAGCACGAGTTATGATTTCTTAAATTTGTTGGTAATTTTAGCAAAAGATGAACTTTAAAGAAACATATAAACTTATGAAGTAGAGCCAGTAATAAAGTATATTGGCAAGACTTAAAACCGTTTTAGACTATCCAATGTCTTGTACAAGAAATATTGTACAAGATAAATTGGATAGTTTCAAACAAGAGATTGGATCAAATATTGTTTCTGTCAAATTATTGTACAAGAAAATAGAACATGCTCTATTTTCTACACAATATTGCATCCAAGAATTGCGCGCGCACATGACATTTCTATACGGCGCTTTAAAACTCTGCTTAACACGTATATACCCGCAATCGCACTGGCAACAGCTTCTTGCTTAATCATTTGAATTGCTTTTATATGAAAAATAATCAAAACATTTAATAAAACCGAACTTCTGCCAAAAAGATCCAATCAAAATTAAATATAGGCCGAATAGCCTAGGTAGCTGAGGCCACAAACAGAAGAAGACGGAGAAGAAAATTAAGTATTATGTCTATTGCGCCGAATCCTAAAACATTTATCTTGCACTTTGAATATATTCAAAGATCTTGCACAAGAAATTGTATAGTCTAAAACACAATTCAAACATGAGCATACAATATTTCTTGTACAATTTATTGTACAAGAAATTGTGCAAGAAATTGGATAGTCTAAAACGGCTTTTACGTATAACTTGCAACTACTGAAAGATCTTTGTACAAAACGATGCTATTACAAACAAAGCTAAAATAAGCAAACCCGTTGAAAACAATTGAGAATACAGTCGATATATACTGGACTCAAAAAAAAAACGTACATAAGAGTGCATTTTTTCAACCAAAACATATAAAAACATCAACTTACCTTCTGCAGTTAATAGCCCATTTCCTAACCATTCACTTAAAAGATATTTATATGCCTTTCCTTTTTCCAGAGCTTCTGATGATTTTAAAATTTGTTCAATTAATTTTGGTTTAGCAATTGAAAGTAATGGTTTTCTTGGTGGTATATAAATTTTGAATATTCCTTTATATTTTATTGCAATCTTAGTTAAATTAGCTAATAGATCTGTGAATAATTGTAGTTATATAATGTAAGTAATCAATGGTGTATTAAACTTACATTTTTGGTTTTTAAAAAGAGCGTAATGTCCAATAATAATATTGCAAGGGGGCATTGGTACTCCTCTTAAATGTGTGGTTATTCTGTATATGTAAAATAAAAGAAGTATAAAACCACAAATTAAAATCCACATATCTATAGTTGTTAAAAGACACATAGAACTTCAATTCTGTAGTTTTTTTGAAATATAATTTTGCTAGAAACTGTATGAGCTTAATTAGGGTTTAAAATAAATAATTTGATAAAAGTAATTACGTATTATCTTCTAAGTACTTAAAATTGCTACTACACACTTTGTTATTTTTACAATTATGATAAAAATAATTTACCTATAATGAAAACTGAAATAAGACTCTATTAACGTTTTCCTTTAGTCGAGTTATGATGTGATAATATCCAAACTTGCTATGTTTACGGAGCTAAATTTGTGAAAATAGTGATATAATCAACAAAATTAATCAATATCCAAAATGATTTATTTTAGATAGTTTAAATACGTTTAAATCACATTTTGTACTTTTAAAGGGCGAATAAAACTTCAACATCAGACACTGAAGTTCCCTCTTTTCTTATTCTCAACTCAAGAACTCTCTTGTGGTCGCTTTGCATGTAATATAAAACCTTAAGACAAGGTAAATAATAAATTTTTGGAGCAGAGATGGAGTTACTTGCGATTTGTTTATACTTTCGCAATACTTTTACATCAAAAATATTGACCAGTCTATACCGGGTATGTCTCTTCATTAGTGACTGAAGGGACAAACCTATACTGTACTAATGAGCTCTAACTAGAGCGAAACACGTGTCTACAGTTTGGTTTTGCTCTTGTATAGACTGATCAATATTTATATCTATGTCGTAGCATCCTGTGTCCTAGAGTTAGGAATTCTAACCAGGCAGAAATCCAGGTTATGTATGTGGAATACACTGACAGCATGGCACTAGATTAGATTATATTAGATATTTTTTGGGTTGGTTGTTAGCCTGTATCACTGCGACCTTTGCAGATCTATTGTGATTGTCTCAAATCACCATGCAACCCGCAGTGAGCAAGTTGATTAAATGCTCATTTCTTCTACTTTTGAAAAGAGGTCTTTGGCTTTAGAGTGGGACAGTAATGATCTAGTTATTATGTTTTTATGTTATATATCATTACTAATATATTAACTTAACTGTAGAGCTTATTCTGTTGATTTTTGTGGTATTTTCTGGAATATATTCCACATTGATGACCAAACCCCAACCACCTTTCTATGGGATCACACGGGCAATCTACTCTTTTGAATGCAAAAAGAATTTTTGTAATCGGTAGGTATAAATACCGAAGATATTCGGTAACATACATAAAAACATTGAGAACCTTCTCCTTTTTTGAAGGCGGTTAATAAAACAGGTAAATAGGTAATAAACAATTCCTACTTCCACATTTTTATATTTTTCACACTGAATAAAAACTGTAAATGATTCAGCAACATTTTTCCTAGCATAATAGTATAATTTCATCAGTGATTTTGGGAATCTTCAAAACCAAGGTTGTGAGTACTTAAATAATTGTTTAAGCAAAATCAGACTTAGATTATATGTATTTAAAATTATATATTATAATAAAATCATTGTTTTAGACGTGGAAATTAAATAAATTAGTAAACAATATAATTTCCGGATCTCATTTACTTGTACATAGTTTTCAAAATAATAATTATACTTTTAATTATAGTTATGTAACACTTATTAAGTATCTTAATGATGCAAATGATACAAATGTGTCACACTGACTTAGAAAACAAAAGACTGATCCTTTTATACTTATTAAAGGGGCGGATGTACTTTGGGCTGGGATTAGTGCAGGTACTTAAAGGGAACAGGTAGGTACTCTGGGCTGAAGATTTCAAGGGTCGTTTTAATCTTATACGTATTTTCGGCCGAGAGCAGCAGGTATTTAAAATAAAATACTCCTGCAATAGCCCACTCGTCCAGTAAGAGACCACTTTCGGGACTTGTTACGTAAACTACTATTAATTTTATATGATAGCAACACATTATTTTTTTTTAATTATAACTAAATACATTATGATAATACATTTACAACAAACTTTTGAAAACTTTGGTACGCTACAGATTTTATAAAATGAATTCGGGAAATATTTCCACACCGACGCATATTTATAATATTTTCTGTAAATTTTAATTTAGTTTTTATAATTCACGTTCACAATGTTTCTATTTTGACACTAAAACAGTATCGAAATAGATTTATTGTAACACTGTTTTTGGTAACTTTTTGTTTTACACAATTGGTTGCACTGCACTGATTGTCAACGAAAAAGTTCAGGTAGTAAATCAAGAAGTATGTTATAGTAAATTATTAACTACATTATCAGCGTTATTGCTAAATTCGGAATATTTTATACAAATTTGACAAACATTCAAATTTAAAATCATTAAAACTGACATGTGTCAAAAGTGTCAAGATTGCCAACATAAATAAATATTTCGAAAAACTCTCATTTTATTTATTTTTTTATACTTTTAAATGTTCATTATAAAAAAATAGTAGGTAAGTAACACTCGAATTACAATGACGGTTTGTAGTACTCGTTCTTTGCGAAACTCACCGCTTCGCGGTTCGTTTCACAAACTACACTCGTACTACGAAACCTGTCATTGTTACACTTGTATTACAATATACTATTGTACCACTTTATCTTTTATTTTTACAGGAATATGTAAACTGTTTATTTTTAAAGAAGATAGAGACTTTGTCAAATCGACAATTGTAACATCAATCTCTAAGCATAGAGATATAAGATATAGAGCATGGGAGCCAGCCGATACGACCAGCACGAAATAGAAAGAGAGAGGACAACAAGTGCGTCGGTTTATCTTTGTCTAATCACATGCGCAACAGGCGAGTCTATAAAACTATAAAGTGTATAACCAGACGCACTAGTTGCTCTCTCTCTTTCTATTCCGTGCTGGCTTTCACTTGTGTGCGTTCCTATGGCTCACGTGCTCTATATCTTATATCTCTATGTCTCTAAGCTCTAAGTCATTTTTTTGTGCCCTGTCGTATATTTTTATTCGGTTAGGAGACCGGAACCATGAGAGATATCTCAAATAATCGTTTACTAACAAACTAACCATTGTTCATTAATTAGAAGTATCCATTGCCAGACTCATTGCTTCCCGTTAAAAAGATCAGGGATTAAACAATACCAAATGTCGACCAAATAATTAAAGGGATATCTGATATCAAGATTTCTTTACCTATATAAAAAGATAAATTTTGTTGGTTAAATTTATAGTACTGGTATAATCTGCAGAAATATATTTTTAATTATATTGAAATACTTATGGGGACTTTAACACAATGTATTCACCAAAATGGTTACAGTACACAAGAACTCTGCTGGATAACACTAAACAGTTTTACAATGATAATAAACTATTTGAACTCCCTGTAACTGCTCATATACCCCCTTATATAGAACAAACGAATATTCTAGTATTTGCGAGAACATGATCTAACCTAATAACTATATACACATCTAAAGATTCTGGAATGCATAACCTAAATACAGTCATTTAAGTAAAGGTCTTTTCCTTATTCGGTTATCCCGTTACAATATCTTATATTAAATAAAAGATAATAAACGGAAAACTGCACCAATCAATTAATAAGTAAACCATTTTTAAAAAGTATCAAATTATTATAACAATTACTGGATGAAAAGCATTGTATGTATTAAATGAAAAACTAAGTTTTAAAAGCTTTAATTTAACTTGCAATGAATGTTTGTTCGGGTAGAACTCAATTTTGAAGCAGATATCTTCAACCGAATGAGCTAAGGCACTATAGATAGTGCCTTAATTGACCTTGAATAGACCACGTTTCACTTCAAGTTTAGTACTAGAATGTCACCAATCTCTAACTGAGGCCAGCCAGAATTACGTGGTCACTCTCAGCTGGATCAAAGGACATGGGAATTCTCAAGGCAACCGCATTGCGAACAATTTATAGAGGGCTGCGGGCTACAAATATGTTAGCCCTCGCCCATCTACCAAGCTAACATTGTCCGCAGTCGTGGGCCTTATCAAACAGCACTTTCACCAAAACTTTATACAGTGCTGGGATGAAACTACGAACTGTAGACTGGCCAGAGAGTTATTACCTCATCCTAGCGAGGAAACAGCAAAAAAATTTAAGGCATTTACCAGACAAAATCTCCGAACAGCTGTGGGAATCTTGACAGGTCACTGCCAATTGCGACAACATCTCTTTAGGATGAAATTAACAGAATCGCCACTATGCAGAGGCTGCGAACAAGAAGAGAAAACAGTAGAACACATAATGTATGACTGCTCTGTTTTTTCTGAAATCAGAAGATCCGTGTTGGGCGAGTACTGGCTTACACCAGCAGATGTCAGGGAGATCCCCCTCGGGAGCCTCATCATCTATTTTAAATTACTAGGCCTGGTGACTGCCTGAGGTGAGGATATCCCTACACACGGGAGAATGCACAATGGGTCATATGTGGACATTATGTGAACACGAATTCAATACATAATTGTTGTATGAACACTTTTCAACTGGACATATTATAATTGCTGTAATTAAAACATCGATTTTAAATATATACAGATAATAAATGTATGTTTTATAATTGTAATTAAATGTATTGTATGAAACACGATACAATTGGTTAATTGCGAAAAAAAAACAAATATTTTGTATCTGTTTTACATAGGTATACCTAAGACCAAATCATTACTGATACTTAACAGAACTTTCCTCGATAATTTACTCAAATTAAGTTTGTAGACATTGCTACACCAAAATTTGACTTGATAAACCTTAGGTACAGTATATAAACTAAACTAGCTGTTGCCCGCGACGTCGTCTGCGTGTAATTCGAATAAAATCAAGGTCTTTATGTAAGCACACGCCTGAGTAGCTCGCAGATTGCAGAATTTTTTCAGACTTAAATGACATTTATCGTTATATTTTGGACAATTCACACAATATCTTTATAAATTATAGCCTATATGTTATTCTGATCTATAAGCTACATTACTGTAAAGTTTCATTAAAATCCGTTTAGTAGTTTTTGCGTGAAAGAGGAACAAACATCCATACATCCATCCAAACAAACTTTCGCCTATATAATATTAAGTAGGATAGGATAGTAGGATAGTTAGAAAACCAAAATGATGGGAATGCAGTGGTATGTGGGTGCATAAACTTTAGATTTGATTGGGTTACGAGCATCTCGACTATCCTAGTTCAGTTTAATGCGCGTTCTCATGAGTCACAAGTATAACCACAGCTGCAAGAGAATGGACAAACAGGAACATTACATATGCAATTGCACGTATTTAGACTACGTAGTATCTCCTAATTAGTACTAGAATATCACCAAACCCTAACTGAAGCCACCCAGAGTAACATAATTGGCCTGAACTAAATCAAAGGGCTGGGTAAATCCAAAGGTAGGTAGGTAATAACCGTTTTCGGAGATTTAAGCAAAGAGATATGGAGGCTACAAATATGTTGATCCCTGCCGACCACCAAACTAAATATCGTCGTTTACCACATTACTAAACAAAAACAACACCAGAATTGGATCAAATACTGAGATATGAAAAAGAAAAGAAACCAGTGATTTTTACATTTTTCTGTTAATTACAATTTTTATTATATTGGTCGTTTGTCTGTTTTTTTAATTTTTAATCCATTTTAAATTTTTATCTATTTCTTTTTTATTTTATTTATTTTTATTTTTTTTTCCGATTATTTCAATTGTGCTAGTTTTTTATCATTTTCGGTTTTTCATTTTTTTTTTCAATGTTTTTCCATTTTTTTGATACGTACTTGCTCGTGATAATTTATCCCCTTTATCCCATTTTCGACAATTTTTCACGATTTTCAATAATATTTTTTTATCATTTTTAACATTTTTCAGGATATTCAATAATATTTAATGGTTTTACACGTATTTTTTTAGAATTCCCAACTATTGTCAACAATTTTTAACCATTTTCATCAATTTTTCAAGATTTTCAAGAATTTCTTACAATTTTACACCATTTTTTACGTTTTTAAAGATTTCTGAATGTCTTTCGTTTTTTTTAACCATTTCCAACAAGTTGTGAAGATTATCAAGAATTTCTCATAATTTTCAACAATTTTTCACGTCTTTCAACATTTCTATACCTACGATTTTCAACATTTTTTTACGATTTTTACGATTTGCAAAGTCTTTCCTTTTCTTGCTATATTTCTGATGATTCCTCCGACTTATAGCAGCTCTTCTAGTCCTATCTTCCTTAGAAAGTTTAGGATATCATTGAGTTTTAAATTCTTTCCTTTCTATTTCGTATGACCCTAGGTATTTGACCCTAGAAGTACTTAATGCTATGCATTCTGAGAGTATGTGTATTGAGGTTTCATCCTCTACCTCACAGAATCTGCAGTTTGCTTCATCTACTAATCCTAGTTTCTTTATGTGTCCTCTTAATCGACAGTGACCGGTTAGTATTCCTGTTATAATTCGGAGGTTTTTCTTACTCGGATTAAGACAGATGTGAGATCTCTTCTGGTTATAGTTTCCCAGGAGCGTTTTCGATTGTCTTAGTCCTTCTAGATCATTCCAGTACTTGGGTTTTCGCTATCCATTTTTTTTTTTTAGTTTTTCTGAGATTGTACTACTGTTGATTCCACAGGATGGTTCTGGTCCCAGGTATGGGGTTTCAGCTCCTTTTTTTTACCAGCTTGTCTGCTGTTTCATTTCCTTCTATTCCTACGTGTCCTGGAACCCGTAGGAGGATAACAGTGTTATTCTGTTCTAGTTCATTTACTTTGCCTAGGCATTCTCAGACCATCTTTGAACGGATTGTATCTGAGTTCAGAGCTTTGATGGCTGCTTGACTATCTGACATGATTACAATCTTCTGTCTACGATAGTTCCTTTCAATGTTAAATTCTATACATCTTTCGATGCATACATTCCGCCCTGTACTTTCATTATAGGTACCTTTTAACAAATGATTATGATCTTAAATGTTTCAGAAACCAGTGCTAGCTTTTTTTGTATTCTATTGTAAACATATTTTTAACCACATAAATATTAATCGACGTATTCGTATGTTGCAAGAATAAATAATCACAAGGAATATAATTATTTTTTGAAGTGGTTTTTATAGTATTCTATTTAATAACATTTTAGTTATGTGAAATTAATAATTGTTAAAAAATGTATCTTAAATCACTTTAACAGTCTTTTTCAGGGTATGAATGATTTTTGCTAATATACAAAAATTTTAAAAATTAATTTATTAATTCACAACTGATATTGTTTTTATAACACACACTTAACATTTGTTTATTATTCATTGTTGATCATTTTCGTTAATAACTTTTACTTTCATTCTTTGTTATTGCATCACAATATATTACAAAAAAACAAGCCTGATTTATCAAAAATTGTTTTTTAATTTAGGAGTGCTTTATAAAATATTTTAATTACAATTGTCTCATAAATCAACTAAATATCCTATTCTTGTGGTTTCAATGAGAAAAAATCAGAATCCGTAAAGTATCTATTAAAAAGCGATGAATTCGATTCAATAAAAAAAGCTTATAGAATATAATTATATGTTAGGTACGTATCTAATTATAGTAGCAGAGTTTGAGTCAAATAGTATATAAAGTACCACTGAATTCAATTGTAAGTATAAAAATTAAGCTCTGTGGTTCTAGTATACATCCAATATACATACAACCTACACCGGTGAAATATTCAAAATGAAACTCATAGTGGTTTTTGCTGCAATTGTTGTGTCATCTCAAGCGGCAGTAAGTAATTTTTTTTATTTATGATTTTGAACCTCAAAACAATACTATAAATAATACCATATTACGATTTAAATCAATTTCAAACTGTGTTTTTTAAAAATGGAATAACTATTCTTTTTATAAAAAAAATGTAAGTGCTAGGTTTTGAATGTTAAAACATCATTACATATAAAATGGAATATATTAAAAAATATTAAAAAATGTCAAAATATGAATAATTTGCTTAAAAAATTTAATAAAATTAAAACATTGAAAGTTTGTTACAAAATTAAAAAAGTTTAAATATAGAAAATTTAACAACTTAAGTGGCTGAGAGATTTAAAAAGGATTTAAAAGCCAAAATTTAACATAAATTAGCTTAACATTTTCAATTTCATTTTATTAATAAATAAAAAAAAATGCTACGGCCATTGTTGATAAAGTTCAAATATTGTGGAGGGTAAGTCCACGAAAACAGCGAGGATCTTGAATCACCAAATCTGATGTGAGACGTGACCAAGCAAAGAAGTGATGAATAAAATTGTAATAGTGTAATACGTTTTCTTCTGTGTTAGTGTGTGGTTATGGACTATATTTGTTCTGGAGCTGATTTCGCCAACATTGAAGATGCTTTATTTAACTTACGGCATATTTGTACATCTTTTCCAAGCTTTTCTCCCCACATGCTATTGTGCTTGGCTTGACCAACATACACCATTACAATTTTATTCATCACTTCTTTGCTTGGTCACGTCTCACATCAGATTTGGTGATTCAAGATTCTCGCTGTTTTCGTGGACTTACCCTCCACAATATTTGAACTTTATCAACTCCCACATAAAGGTCCAACAACTACTTACTTATGGTCATGACACATTAACGTATTTTTCGTTAATCTCCTTGGTTTTACATACCAAACACCTGGTTCTCTTTCATCTCCTTCATGGTTTTTATATTAGTTTGACCTTAATGACCTTTCTCTTCAAGCTTTTTTATAGCTTTTATTTTATTTTGACCTTTATTCCATTTAATTTCTGGATCACCTGTCACCATACCTTTTCTGACGCCGCAGTTAACTACCATTTTCCATCCGTTTCCAGTTTTCAAATATTTTAATGTGTTTAGTTTTATTTTTACATTACTAACTATGGTAATGTTCCAATCTTAGGTTTTTTTCGTACCACCGGACTATTAATAGTCTGAAATAGACTGTAAGACTTGTACACGCTTACTGAAGTAAGAGGAACAGGAAAACAACGTATTTTTCTTAATACACGCTTCGTTAAGAAAAATACGTTGTTTTCCTGTTCCTCTTATTAATAGTCTATTACCTTTTTACTTTCCCATTACACACTTGTTTTTATCACCGATGGACATTCAGTGTTGAAGACATAGGAACCATTCTCTTTCCATTGGATAATGTTTATATTATTGTATTTGATTATTTTTGCATTTGGTAAGTTGTTTAACTCTTTTTATATTATTATTTTTCTAGTATTTCCATATTGTTTACAGACCTGATGATGACCTTAATGGTCGAAACTAGTTGTCAACTTTTGTTAACCTATTGATTTGTTTACATTAAACAATTTGTGTGGTACGGACTTTGTGTTTTTCTTTGGTATTAATAGTAATAGTTTACTAAAAAATCCTCTTTTTCCAAGCATTTAGGGTGGGAAGTCGAATTCTCTAGCAGGTTAGGAAAAAATTGTGATTACAGAATACCCTAGGTGAAATTTATTCCAAAAATGTCAAAACTGAAATTATTTTAGTTTCTTTAAACAATTTATTGCCTTTGAAACATAGCGGTTTGAACAATTTTATTTAAACCAAATTAAGAAAACAACAATTTATAAAATGTAGCTAACGGCACCAAATTTAGGAAATATTGCGAGAGTTGTCTTTTTAGTTTTGCATATAGCCATAAAAACAAAAAATATATAGACTTAAAATAATTTATTGCTTTTTAAAATGTGTCCCATCAAGATCGATACCTACACTTTTGCATAAGTTTGAACCAGTTAGTAAAAAGGTTATTCCAGTCTTCAGCTTCTTCCGGCGACTGGAATCGCCACCCATGCATTGAATTCTTGCTCTTTGGGAATGTGGATACGGTGGATGGTCTAACAATGTTTTGAAGCTGTAAAAAGTCGATTGTCTTTTGGGCAGTGTGAGCACTTGCATTCTATTCTTGTCTATTGTGGTGGTTTAGGTGTACAAAAAATATACGGAGTTTTTATTTTTAACAATTAATTATCTTACTTTGATCTGCATATTGCAAATCTTTACCCAACTATACCTATTTTATGGGATAACTAACAAAACGTTTTAATTACATAACAATAATTTTCAATTGGTGCTTTTAAGTACTATATTTAACTTGTTACCTATTGATTTCCAGAAATATTATTGTGGTTTTTCTAATTACAATAATTTTTAATTATTCTCAATTTCATGGATTCGTGATAATTGATGCCCATTGTATTGTTAGAATGAGCTTCCGGAAAAAAATTCCACAAAACAAAATTAATTCCAATAAATATAAATAATATAAATTAAAAAAAATACAGTCAAACACAATTAGATGAAATTGAAAACAAATTTAACTCTAAATCACTTTACGGTTTATATTTATATAAACATGTGTTTTCTTTCAAGAAACTGTCGATGTATATATGTAGTATGTAGTGAATATATTTTTTATACCAAAACGAAGAGCGCCTTTTAGTACCTTTTTCTTAACCACGAGAGACATTCTCACATAT
This sequence comes from Altica lythri, assembly GCA_964028335.1. NCBI lineage: Eukaryota > Metazoa > Arthropoda > Insecta > Coleoptera > Chrysomelidae > Altica > Altica lythri. The sequence goes on along the minus strand of OZ034806.1, from coordinate 40,986,519 downwards.
GATTAATAATATTGTACATTATAATAAGGACAAAATTGTATTTATTTAGGAAAAGTTGGCGATTTGCAAGGCATTAAAATTAAACTTTTTAACGATTAAGTACTAAAAAATTTGAATAGATGTAACTAAGATAGAAATAACGGTTAATATATAAACTGTAGCGATGTACATTAAAAAATTAAAAAAAAAAAGATAAGTGATCGACATAGATCACAAAAAGATAATTTTCTTCTTCTTCATTTTTTATTCTTCTTATAATAGGACCTAGTCCTGTTTTATATTGATACGTTTAGACTCCTTTGGAGCTCTTCCTGTTATATTGAGCTCCTACTTTCGTACCATCTTTTGGGTGGTCTGCCTACCGGTCTTCGCGTATTTGGTTTTTGCGACTTTGCCCACTTTGCACATCTTTCTTCTGGCATCCTTTCTACATGGTCTCTCCAACCCATCTTACTACATCCTTAATTTCTAGTTCCTCCCTGATGTCCTGGTTCCTTATTCGATCCCTGAGGGTTACACCCTTGATGGTTCTAAATATTTTCATTTCGGTTGTCCTCATTATTCCTTTCGTTTTTGATGTTTCAACTCTGGTTTCTGTGACGTACGTTAATTTAGGGCTTACGCATGTTTTGTATATTCTCCTCTTGATCGTTGCAGTCATCATTTTGTTTTGCCATATGATATCTCTCAGGTATCCGTTGACTCTTGTTGCTTTTAGGGCTTGTGTTTTTGTTTCTTCAATCAGATTTCTCTCACTTGATACCTCTACTCACAGGTAATTGAATCTTCTCACTTGCTGAATTAACTTGTTGTCAACTGCCAGTTTACAGCTTATGGATTCTTTGGAGATAAATATTGATTTTGTTTTTTCTGTTGCGATGCTCATGTTAAGATAATGTTCTGTCATTTTCATCTTGTATAGCAGACGTTGTAGGTCGTCTTTATTCTCTGCTATGAATATGGCGTCATCTACAAAACATAGTACTTTAATAGTTTGATTAGCCATTTTGTATCCAGCGTTCACTTTTTTAATATTTTCAATAATTGGGTTCATGACTAAGTTGAACAGGGTAGGACTAAGACTGTCTCCTTGTCGTATGCCCGTAGTGATTCGTACTTCCCCAGACAATCCTTCGTTCGTTTTTATTCTAGTTCTACTTTTTCTATTCAGTTCCTGTATAATTCTTTGGTAACTGTAACAGATATTGTTTTGATCCAAAATCTTAATTATATCATCAAATCGCACCCTGTCAAATGCCTTGGTCAAATCAACAAAACAGATGAATATGGGTTTGTTGAACTATTGATTTCTCTATCATTTGACGTAATATGAGTATTGCGTCCACCGTTGATGTATTGGACCTAAATCCTAAATCCTTGCTGTTTTTCGGATATTGGCACCTTTTCTGGTGGCAATGATTTTGGTAAAAAGATTAAGGACCGAGTGCAGTAGCGTTATATTTCTAAAGTTATTTGGGTTTCTTCTCTCTCCTTTTTTTGTGTAATGGAATAGATATGCTTACTGTCCATTCGTCTGGTATAGTCCCAGATGTAATGTTTTTTTTTTTAAACAGAGTTCATTCTAAAGTTCCATTCACCAAAATAATTTTCAGAAGATATATTTTCGGTCTGTCTGTCTGTCTGTTCTCTTATGAGCGATAGACTCGAAAAGTATTGAAGCGACTTTAATAAAAATTGGTAGGATCATGCATTGGACCTCTAAAAAAGCATAGGTATACTTTTTATCCTATAAAAATACCGAGGTTATTCAGGAATTGTTGTCAAAAATAGAATAAAAATAGATAGAAGAACTGAAAGCAAACAAGACAATAAGATAAAGTCTAAAAAAAGGAAAAACGATGGAGAAAAATTAAAAAAAAAACAAGAATAAATTGGAATTTGAAAAAAATCAAAAACAATAATCACTGCTTTGTGACGATCGAATTTCGCCGGGTTAGCTAGAGTAAACAAATAATTTTGTTTATATGTAAGTATTTTCATCACAAAATTAGATTTCCTTACATTTCATGCTCTCAACTTTAAAATTAATTAATGAATTTAGTAATTTAGACAAGCATTGAAATCATATATCACCACTTGCTTCATAAATAAATAGATTAACAAACGAGTTAGTTACAGTTTCAATAAATAATATTATAAACACCAAACAATGAATTTAAATCATCAGATAACAAGGATTTTTTTACATTTTTTAAAGCTATGCTTCTCATGGAATAGAGAATAAGACAAATATGTGTACGCAAATGCATACGATAGTTCTTCACATGTCCGTCTTATTATTGTATGCATACAGGTACCTATATATGCTCACGGATACATAGAGTTATATAGAATTACAGTTAAAGTATTTTAATACTGAAAAATTGGAACAAAAAAAATTTAAAAATCAGAAAACCCTTAAAAAATAATAAATGACGTAAAAAATTAAAAATGTTGTGAAAAATTTAGGAAATCTTGAAAAATTGGTTAAATTGTGAACAATTGTTAAACTAGCATAATGAAAAACTGGGGAAGGAGGACTCTTAAAACTCGTTTTTACATGTAAAGTACAAGCGTAGCTAGTTTCTTTTTTGTTATCTGGTATGATCCAAAATATCTCTTTACATTAAATCTTCGAATCAAATAAGATTTTTTTTTTAATTCATACAAGTAGTTTAATTTTTACTGATTTAATCTTTGGTTTGTTTTATTACAGCTAAATCCCGAAAAAGTCAGAGAATTTATGTCTAAAATCACCAAATTTGGAGAAGCATGCATGAAAGAAACTAACGCTTCTGGTGGTACGTAATTATTTAAAATAAATTTTAAGTTACGAGTTAACAAAGCTACTCAACTCAAACCGAGAACACTGTGAATGCGACTCATTCATCCTAGTTGTGTTAATGCGGAATTCCACTGAGGCAACAGTGAACTACATGTGGCATGGATACTTATTTCTTGGTGTTGCTCATTGTATGCGTCCAACATATTGCATAAAAACCGTTTAATAGTCCGGCAGCCTTGAACCTAACCTGGATTATTCCTATTAAGTTTTTTTTATTGTTGCAATTGATATACCCTATTAGAAAGAATTTAAAAACGACGGATACTCATACGGTACCCTTGGGCATCATTGTTTATTCAAGATTGCGTTTGTAGCTATAAACCTCTTCAAAGAGTCAGTCATAAATTGGCTAAATAACTTTCCATAGCTATTTTCTTTAATTGTTGTATATCTAAAAGTGATATAATGTTTTATCATATTACATTAACTTTTTAAACGTTGGCAGCACTGGTTTTTTCTTCCAAACTCACAGATATACTCTCGTGTGATTAGGCTGCAAGCAATAAATACTGAACAAGTTCTCTCTCATGAGCTATCTCCTATCCCAACAGCATTATTTGACGATTTTGGTGAAATGAAAATATGTAAAAACAAATCAAAGTTGAAGACAATGCTGAAAGAGGAATTATCTACCCAACTAACGACATCAGATCGTACATCCTTTGTAATTGATGGATCAGCTTTACTCTGGGTTATTCCTTGGCCCGATAAAGGTACTGTAACTACATTTATCGGTTTAAATCTGCACTTATACCAAAACTGCAGCTAGGTGATGTGTACCTGGTTTTTGATCGTTATTATTCTTTTAGCACCAAAGACGTTGCAAGAAAACAAAGAGAAGCGGGAGTTAGTAGAGTGTATTAGCTTTTACGACAGGCTACACTACCATCGCAAAAAATCACACTCACTGTTACAGAAAATAAGAAACAACTGATAAATCTCATCTGTTGTGACCTTGTAGAGAATATGAAAGATCTTTAAAACTATACTAGCATTAACAAGCTAGTAGTTACACAGACAAGATGAAATTCCAAGTGAAATATCAGGTTCGAGCGTTTCAAAAAGGCAAAACTTAATTAATCACTATGAAGAGGCAGATGTAATAATAGTGCAACAAACATGCCTACTCGGAAAAGACAGAGCAAGCTGTCAAGTGGTAGTGGTTTCTGATGACACTGATGTGTTTTTACTACTCCTATATCACTATATGAAGGAAGGTATTACGGTACATGGAGTCACCTATCCGAAGTAGGTCGCTGATTGACATTAGAATATCGGTCCACAAAAACAAAGACATCATACCTGAAATATTGGCTAGGCATGCTCTAAGTGGATGTGATACAACCGCTAGCCTTTTTGGTTTAGGAAAAGGTAAAGTGTTGAAGGCTTTGAAAGACGGATATTCTCTTTCATTGGTTGGAGAGAAAACAGGATTACTCGAAGATGTTAACAAACAAGCTTCCATTTTTATAAACTCTTGCTACGGTTTTCCAAATTGTTTGACCACTTCATAAGCGCGAGTAAAGGCTTGGTCAACTAAGATGGGCAGTAACAATTATTCGCAGCCTCCACGACTGTGTTCATTGCCACCATCAAATGAAGCTTTCCTGCAAAACGTGAAACGAGCACACCTTCAAACCTTAATCTGGAAGAATGCTTTGTTTCAACCCCCTCAGATAGACCCTGAACAATTCGGTTACTACAAAGACAGTGTAGCTAGAGAATTTTTGCCCATAGATGTGCCGGAAAATGTCACATTAGCTCCAAAGAAAATACTAAAGCTAATAAAGTGCTCATGCAACAGTACAACCCCGTGTCGTACGAAAAGATGTAGTTGCTTGAACTTAGGCTTACCTAGCACAGTATTTTGCTATTGTAGACATAATACCTGTCTAAATAGAAACAAACGAACCCAAGACGACAGTGAAGATGACGAAAAAGTAGAAATAAGTTGAATAGCTGTTTTACATGTATGATGTAAGTTACAAGTTTACATTAATGATTTATTTATGTTTTAATACAAAATAAAACCCAAATATGTTAAAATGAATTTCTGATTGGTTTTCAATATAACTCAAATACTAACAAGCCATAACATGTAGCCACAAGTGTCATGAGAAAATTGGAAATTGGGCAAGAAATTATTTTTTTTAGGTAATTCAACCAGGTTTTCCACCGCCTTTTTAAAATAACTAAACGGATATGGCTAATATCTGCAACATGTATGAGAAACACTATTATGAGGTTTCATACCTAATTTCATGACGTTTGGACGAAAAGCTCTTATATTTAATAGCTTATTTAACATGTTTAAAATTAGTTGCACAATTTATTAATATGGACAATTATAACCTTGAATTCTGAGAGTTGCCCAAAGGTACTTTGTAGGTACCCGCTATTTTCCGTATCTTCATACTACCTAAAGTAAATATCAATCATAAAAAAAACTTAATACAACAAAACAAGGTTCAATGAAAAGTCTCTGTTTGGCTGCAGGACTATAATGTCTTATGCGAATTTTATTGCCTCACATCGACGTCAAATTTTCAACTCAATTCATTCCGAAATGCCTATGCAAATGGTAGCTGTCGCAGCTTTCTTAATTTTTACCAGAAGACGGCGAAGGAGGCAAAGACGCAAGATATGGCGTAGAGAATTATTTGTTAACATGTTCAAAAATTTTATACATATAGAGCATTGATAACCTTCTAATTCTGGTAGCTTCTCTAATTTGTCAAAAAATTTTGATTTTGAGTAACGATGGTAGTTAAATTGTATTGTACTTTGAGCTTTTTGGCTACTGATGACATCTACCGTTCGCTAATGTACCTTTACTTTTCATTGGCGCGTCCACTTCTTGAAGGAATATGAGTGAAGCAGAATGTACCCACTGTTCGATTCTACCGGATCCGGGCTTTATCTTTCTATACCGATGGAACATCGCTCACCATCTATTTATTCTTTACTTCAAATCTTTGATCGTGGATTCATACTTTTCAGATAGTGCCTCCCACATCTTCAATTTTTTACGGTTGTCTTTATATGACGCAAGCGATTTCGTAGCATGCGGATTTGTTACCATTGGTTGCCTCAATGTTAAACCTACTTAAAGCCATGTTAAGAAGCTATCCCACTTTAGCTTGGTACACTCGTCATTACAAAAATTTGCGGCTGCTACTTTTTGGTTTTGTATTGAAACGTAGAAGAAGAAAAAAATTGTAGAAGAAATAAATATGTTTATGATTAAGATGTTCATTATAATGTTGCTGACCATGAGCTACCAATAAAAAGCTCATATTTTTTGGTCTGAGATGAGCTATTCATTTTTTTCCCTAAGATTTTTGTGATCGCAGACCGAAAATTTTTATTTTTTTAGCTCCCTATAATTACGATGTCTGGCTGAATACATTTTGTTTAGCTCCAACACTGTACAGTTATCTTTTTCTATTGAAATAAATTAACTTCCCATAATTCAGGGAAATTATGATGAAGCGGCATTTTTTGTCGCTTTGTGTTCCTTCTATGGAAGGAGAATGCGTAGCATGTGTCACTAAAAAGGACCTCAGTGGAAATGCGCCTTTACTGCAGTATTATAATGTGTAGAACAATTAGTTTTTTTCATTACAAATTTTAACACTCTATACTATAATCTAAGTGACCCTTTTTTGTAATATTTACTTACATACAGACGTCTGAAATATCTAAATATTTTTCAAACCAGTTTAACAACAATAGTACAAAAATTAATATATTTTAGAGGATGTTGCCCAACTTATGGCCCATCAAATGCCTACTAGTCATGAAGGAAAATGCATGATGTCATGTGTGTACAAAAATCTTAAACTAGTAAGTAAATTGCATATAATCTGTCGATAGAAAAGTGTATTTTTGTTCGAAATGAAGTAATATTTAAATGTTTTTTTAGCAAAATGAAGACGGAACCATGAACCACGAAGAGACACTTAAATTAGTGGAAGAGATGAAAGACGATGATCCAGAATTATATGAGAAATTTCTAACAGTATTCAACAACTGTAAAGATTCTTGTAAGTGCAATACATAATTAATTAAGATGAATAAACAAATCTAATAATAAATTTTATTACTTTTAGCCTTGGAGGTAGAAGACCCTTGTGAATCCGCTGTCCAAGTTTCTGCATGTGCTGTTAAAGAAGGAAAGAAAGTGAGTATATATTTCATATGATGTACTGACCTACTGAGTAATCATATTCATTGACTAAAAGTAAAATTCCCTCTTTTTCTACAGCCCAAAAAAATACACTAGAATTGGAAATCTGGGGGACCGATGTGCGTAGAAAGTTACGTCCATCGGTACCGCAGATTTTTATACTAGTCTACAGCTAAATTTACTTGAACTTTCGTTTTTAACCTATGAAATGCTATACTTCTTCAATCGTTTCTATTGAACACCTTTTCTTTTCATCTTTCTCATGCTCCCTATGTGTATTATATATTGTATTGTATTGTCCTGTAATTGGGAAACTGTTGGGCAATAAAAGTATTATTATTATTATTATTATTCCCAGTCTTTCTGTATGTCTTGCTGCCATCTGTTTTCCGGTCTTTCTATTATTTTCTTTGTCTCCACTATGTGATTTAACCCTTTTAGAGGACCCTTATATTCAGGATTCTTTCTAGGTGTTTCAACCGCCTAAGTTCTGGCTTTTGTTTTTCTTTTCCATATTTTAATAGGTTATTTTATATAAGTTCTTATCTCGTTATTTGTTTGCTGTTTAAAATTCCATTAAGTTCGTGTATACACCAGTTTCGTGCCATGATCCTTGGTTGTATTTATGTATTGATGTTTGGTTTACTTATAAATACTGCACCTAAACCTTTCCACTTTTCTCCTTTCTACATCTATTATTAGCAACATATACAATATGCGATCCTTTTTTCTTTGCAGCTTTATATAATTTGTTCACCAGCACATATATACTTCCTGTTTCCTATTTCACCATGACATTTTCGAAAGTAAAGCACTGATATAAAATTCCTTCTTTATTGACTTTTACTATTCGTATAACTTTTTTCACACATAGGAATAACAAAATGCTAATGATAACGAATCGCTTTGTCTTAATTCTTCATTCACTACAAATTTGAATGATGTTCTGTTATTTTTTTAACCCTCTTTTCGTATTTTTTATGTTATTTGAATCATGTTTATTCCACACTCAAATTATTTCTTGAAACACTTATAAAGTTGGAATTTTGTATGGTCAAATGAGTACCTATTACTCACTCTATCAATTCCTTTTCAAGTCTCCCTTCTCATACTATATTAAATTTATATTTTTAGATAGGACTATCTACTGAAATAATGGGAATTTGAGCAACAATTCATCAAGAATGCATCTAGCTACGATTTTTTCAAATTGTTTATATAATATGTTTTATTGTCACAATTATATGTAATTTCGTTAAATTATGACCATTTATTTTTTCCTAATCCACTTAGTACAAATTGATTGCAAATATTTATGTATAAGAGAAAATCAGTGATTAAAAAAAACAATTAAATACGACTAAAAATCGTTTTTTTTTTATTTATTAAATACTAGTTATACGTATAATATTTAATTACAGTTTCTCCTAATATTTGGTGATTCTTTAGGCATACTCTTTTGCATTTTTCGCTTCAACTTGTAATAAAATAAACCAGAGATAACAGTAAACGTTAAAAGTAAAATATATTAAAAATATACATAGAATATAAAAACACAAAGACCTTCATACTTCTGGTGTTAGTTACACAAAACCTAAAGGAGGCTTTATATTGAGGCAACTATTGGCAACAAATCCGCATGCGGCGAAATCGCATGCTACAAGTTGCCCTATTTATTCGAGAAGACGCACAGTCCTATGCGGCTTGCGATGTTCCCTCTCCTAGTTGTTCTAGGTCGCAGGCTATCCGACACGTATTGGTTCAGTTGCTTGTTTGCCTGAGGAATCAAGAAAAGGTAATTTTTTTGATAGAAAATAACAGCGAAAACAACATTTTGTGGGTTTTGCGTAATCCGTCATATAAAGACAATCGTAAAAGTTGAAGGTGTTGGAGGCACTGTCTGAAAAGTATAAGTGCACGGTCAAAGATTTGAAGAAATAAACAAACATTTGCGAACGTCATTCCATCGGTATAGAAAGAAAAAGGTCGGATCCGGTAGAACCAAACAGTGGGTACATTTTGCTTCTCTGATGTTCCTTCTAGAAGTGAACGCGCTAAATAACTCTCTATACCATATCTTGCTTCTTCGCCTCTTTCGCCTTCTTCTGGTAAAGATTAAGAAAGCTGCGGCAGCTACTGTTTGTATAGATTAATTAAGTTAAAAAGTTGAAGCAACCAAATCGCATGCTGCAAAATAAATTTCCATAATAATATGCTGCGGACAACTAGATGGCCTATGATTGTCTCAATGTAAAGCATCCCTAAAACATCACGAAGTCGCCAATAACGAAGTTTTCTTCATTCTATAATTTTATTTAATATTCCACTTTTAATCGGAGTGTATAATAATAATTTATTGTAGTCAGTTAAATCCTTTTAAATAACACGTTCATTAATTTGTCTGTCTCAAGGAGAAAACAAAGATAAATGGATTCTAAAATCATTTCTTCACAGATATTTGTCTCACATAATTGCTATGTTAGTTGAAACAAAATTGCACATTAATGACTGGAGTAAAGTATTATTCTACAATGAATATTTGAAGAAAAAAAATAATATACACACAAAATTTCTATACTACCTATATATAATGTTAATTATGACCAAAAAGTAATTCAAACAAGAATTTAACTGTAAAATATGTGAAATATTTGACATCGGTAAAAGCAAGATGTTGATATTTTTTATATGGACTTTAGTTTTTATAAAAATGATACTAAAATAATTATTGTTGGTTTAAATGATTGGAATAGTGTAAAAAATATCTTTTTCTGCAACCGTGACAAAAATTCTCACCAAATTTAAAGTTTGCCAACTTTTTTCTTTTTAACCCATTTTAATGATTTTTTTAACAATTTGTAGCTAAATTATTCGCCCTAATAACCTACTGTTTAAGTAAAAAAGAAAAAAAGTCTTTTTATGTCATTTCATACGAGGAAATACAAAATTATGTTTTTTTGGCTTAGGTTTGAATCACTCTGTAGAGTCACTCAACAGGAAACGAAATGTTTGTAATCGCAAAGACTCCTCTTTTGTCAACAGTTTGTTTTTTGTTTTATCACGATATCTTTATTTTTATTCAAGATGATAGAGACCAAACTTATGTCTCCAACAGATTTAGATGGTCACGAAGTATCTCCAATAAAAATTAAGATATCGAATTAAAACAAAAAAGAGGAAAGGAAAAAGGAATCTTGATGATTACATACTTTTTAAATTTCGTACCCTGTTTATATGACTATACAGTCTATTTTAAACTTAACCCAAAAAACAACATTTTGTTTTTCCTTGTATAAAATGTCATAAGAGGACTTTTGGAACGAAGTTCCCTTTCGCGCGTTACGAACAGTTACGACGGACGCTAGGAGCTAGCCCAAAAAAATTCATACCAAAAGTTGTCACGACACTATGCAACGACACACGCATGTTTCTCTCTCTCACAGACCAAAAAATAAATAACTCTCTCTCCCTCTCTCTCATAGATAGATATATTACAATTAAAAAGACACTATTTTAAATTAAAAGAAAATGTACATTAAAAAGAAAATACTGTAGAAAAAAACATAATTACCTATAATAGTATTATATTTTATTTCATCCTGTTTTTATAAATTAATAAATTCATAAACATTTTAAAAATAGTTCGTAACTTGACTACGTCAAATTACCTTAACTGTCAGTCACTGTCAAATATTTTAATTTTAAATTTTTTGTATTGAATTGTTAATTCCTGTTTTAAATTATAAAAAGTAATTTTAAAAAGATGTGTTATTTAAAGCTCTGGTATTGTATAAATGGACACTTTTGTTAAAAGAAACGAACTGTTAGGTAAGTAGAGATGTTATATAGACAATAATAAATGCTTATGTATGTATAAACACTCTGTTATGTTTACAAATTACTAATTCCTTCACTAATTAATCGAAAGGAACTTCGTTCCATCCGGGTGTCCCTTGACACCTCACACTTTTTTTATACCAAACGTAGTGAAAATAGTGCACTATTAGAAAAGGACGAAATCGTTTTGTGGAGAAGAAGATATTTAAGAAAAATTGTTATGTTCCAAAGAAAAGCAAAGAAAATATATTATTTTGATGAGACTTGGTTAAACATAATGTTTCAAAAATTTGGCAATATTTAAATTTAAATGTCGTCAACCGTTACCAAGCATGCCTGGAAAATTTATAACAGGTTTGAAATCACCAACTGGGAAAGGTAGCCGATTAATAATGGCATATTTCTTCATATTTTTGAATCACGTAAAACCGGTGAAGATTGAAGATTGCTTCCAAACTACTTTACCGCTTTCGGAACCTGGATCGATAATATTTATAGACAATGCATCGTATCATAGTCGGAAAATGGAGAGAAGATTCCAAGTATGACCTGGAGAAAAGAAGATATCGTCGCTTGTTTAAAATTCAAAAATATTTCGTGCGACGATACAGTGATAATAAGAGAACTTTGGCTATTGTAAAAAAACATAGAAAGGACTACTTACCAGACAACAATAGTAGATGAAATCGTCAAAGAGCGAGGATTTACTGTCCTAAAATTACCTCCTTACCACTGCGAATTAAATCCCGTAGCTGATTTGGACACAAGTTAAGAACGAGGTCGCTCGAAACCGAAACAGCAAGTAGAAGTAAATTTGGTTCCTTTCATAATTAATATAGGAAACAGCGATTCTGATACAACGAAATCAGATGACGATTAGCTGAACAATAATCTGTCTAGCAATTATTATTTTTTATTTACTAAGAATTTTTTTAAGAGTACGTATTATATAGGTATTTTGTTTTGTTAAGTGAAAAACATTTGTTTTTTATATTAGAATTATATTTTTTGTTTTTTTTTATTTAAAATGAGAATTATTTATGTATTTTATTTTAAGTTTTTTTTCATGAAGTTGGTAAGAGAGCTACTGGCGAAACAACAATTTAAAAAAGATGGTAACGAGCCTTAAACCTTAAGGGTGGTGTGAAAAATTGTCCTCTATTATATATTTTTTGTTTTTCACAAATAAAATAATTACGCCACTGGAATCAACTTCGTGATGAGCCGAGGTATGACTCGGTTCGATTCGTACGTAATTACGCCAGTCCCAACTAATACGGCTCTCTACTATAGTATAGTATAGATTAAATGACTTAATGATTCAAAGTTAATATTTTTTTGAAAATTTAACGTTCAGAAATATAATCTGTATATATAAAAGAAAGTCGTGTTGGTTACACTATTTATAGCTCAAGAACGGCTGAACCAAATTGGCTGAAAATTGATGGGGAGGTGGCTTAGAACCAGAAGACGAACTGCCTCCCTTTAATATTCCAATACAAATTATGTACTAATATATAGTTCAATGAATTCCTAATAGATGGTGATGTAAGTTAATATAATTGGATATCTACGTAAGATACTGTTGTGATTTCTAAATAAATAGAAAAGAAATAAATATAAAATGAAAAATAATAAAAATAAATGCGGAAAAAATACAATACCGTATAAATGAGTAATTCTCACTTAAATAAGAATCTTGTCGCCACCGTAAGGTGGCGCAGTTAATATTTCATATATTTAAAACAGCAATTCTTACTTAATAAAGTACTATGACCCCACCGTAAGGTGGGGGCAGTTATATCTAATATATTTAAGCAAGCAATTATTTCTAAACTAAGTACTACGGCGTCTCCGTTAGGTGGCACAGTTGATATCTTATATATTTAAATAGTCAATTCCTACTTAATTAAATAATATGACGCAACAACAAGGTGGCGTAGTTAATATTTCATATATATCTAACCGATAAGTTATAAAGCACTATAAAAAAATAGTAAAAACTGGTAACTAACAAGAAAATATGATAAAAACACAAAAAAATCGTAAAAAATCAAAAAAATATGGTAAAAAACATTAGCGTTCGGCGGTGCGATGTTCGCCAGGTCAGCTAGTGAACTAATAATAAAATTCTTCTGTGATTGACATTTAAATTGAATCAAATTTTTGATTAAAATAAAGAATCTGACGGTTTGTTTCTGAGTTACCAATAAATATGATTAGCGTAGACAACACATTTTACACTTCACACCTCTATACATTGCCTACCACCAATAATAGTTAGTATAACAAAATATAAGAAAAATTATAATACACAGTCATAATTATTAACGTTATTCCCAGAAAACAGATTGATTGAGAAAATTTAATTGGTGAGACATTTTTAAAAACATTGTCATTTAAACAGCCACGAGCCACGATTCTTAAAATTGACGTCTGTCAAAAGTAATGTCAAGTAACTTTTGGACATATTTTTATGCATGTGGTGAATTTTGCCATTTATCATTAGCAGATTGTTAAGAAAAACTTTATTTTTAAACAAATTATACACTTATGAGAATATTTACAGAATTTCTACAGATAGAAGGTATTCTAAATAGCAGAAAAAAATGGGTAAATCTAAGAAAATCCGAAAAGGAACAGGCGATGAAAGGTATTCTACTCTGTTGTAGTAATACCAATATTTTTCTATATTTAATAAATTTCTTTTAGCGATTCCGATGTTGAGAACAATACACAAGAGTTAATCGAAAAAACTCATACAAAAAAAACTAAGTAAGTAACGTATTACAATTTTTAGGTTAACTTTTCTATATAATATTATAAATTTTTAGACCGCAACCAGCTAGTGAAAATTTAAAGGAAGATACCAAAAAAGTGAAGGGTAAAAAGGAAAAGAAACACGTGGACTCTGATGAATCTGAAACTGAAGTGGTGTCCAATGTGAAAAAGTCATTTGCACTTTTACAAGTTGATGATGGAGTGTCAGATGACGACACGAATCCTGGGGGTGGTGATGAAAGTGAACCAGAAATTAGTATTTCTAAAAAAGACAATAAAAAAAAGTCTAGTGATGAAAATAGGACTACAAAAGAGGGGGGTAAAAAAGGGAAAAAGAACAGAAAAAAACGTGATGATAGTGATGAAGATATAGAAAAAGTTCTTGCAGAATTAGAATTAGAATATGGAGTAAAAGACTCGAAACCTAGTACTACCGGTGTAGAAGCTAAAATCGACGAAACAAGTAAAGCGGAAACCGATAAAGAAACGAAAGCAAAAGATAAAAAAGAAGTAATTTCAGTAGGTTCCATTGATACTGAATCTAAAACAGAAGAAACAGGTACAGTTAAAACAGCCGCACAGAAAAAGAAAGAAAAAAAAGAGCGTGAAAAGCAGAAAAAATTAGCTTTAAAGAAACCAGATTCAACGAAAGATGCAACAGTAGAACCAGTTATTGAGAGTGTCGGTGATGAAACAAAAAGTGATGATAAAGTTGATAAACCAGATGATGATGACCAAGATACTGATAAGAAAAGTAAGAAAAAAAAGAAAAAGGGCGCTAAGGATGAAGATGAAAAAGATACAAAAGACAAAGATCCTAAAAAAGGTAATTAGTGCTTATTAAATTATAAATTTATAATTCACTAGTAAATTACATGTATAAACATTACAATCTAATGTTTTCATATATAAATGTAAAATTTTATCGTAATATTAGTATACATTAATAATTAAAAAACTAAATTTTAAATTATTTGAAAATTCGCGTGGTACGTGCTCCTGCTAATAACGCTACAACTGGTTGAGTCAGTATTTGGAGCAATAGAAAAATAAAAAGTGTTTAAAAAATAAAAAAACATTTGGAAAAATCTGATCGTACTTAAAAATATTTCACAGATAGAAAGTAAAAATTGCTGTAAACATAAGTGTGCAGTTTTTTGTTATAATGATTTTTATGAAACTAAATTTATATAAATCTCTAGGTCCTGGTAAGAAAACCATTGCTGCTATGCAAGAAGCGTTAAAAAAACTTAAAGAGGAGGAAGAACGTTTAAAACAGGAAGAAGAGGAACGCATAAAACGTGAAGAAGAAGCAGAGAAGGCTAGATTAGAAGCAATTCGATTAGAACAAGAACGAAAAGAAAGGAAAAAGCAAAAAGAAAAAGAACGTAAAGAAAGATTAAAAGCTGAAGGCAAATTATTAACTGCTAAACAAAAGGTATTTGAGCTGTATTTTCCGATGTACATATTACTATACAATCCAAACCATCTATTGCGGATGACATATTTATCATTTTTGAAATTTAGAAATTACACAAACAAGAAAATGGAGAAATTGAAAATTTATCTCATCCGCCAAGACTTGAACCTGAAACCTTTACCTATAGCCGGTAACACCTCTAATCACTTCAGCCACAGATTCATTATAAGTTATAATCAGATTTTTTCCAATTTCTTCTTCATTTAATTTTCTTGTTTGTGTAATTTCTAAATTTCAAAAATCTCATGTGACTGATCTTAAAATAGTAGCTTACTTACTATTTATAATTACTTAAAACATAAGTAACATGAATCACATATTAAAATAAAAAAAGTTTATTGTGTATGATTAAAATTTCATTTCTTTGTCAACTAAATTATAAAATTTATGATAGTCATTTCAACACTGTTCTAAAATAAATTAATTGTGCAATATAAAATCAATGTAATAGATAAAAATAATACTGCATGTACATTATGATTATATTTCTATATATATTTTTAGAATTTTATACAGGTTTATTAAATTACAATTTCAATCTTTTTTTAGGCTGATAGAGCGAGAGCCCAAGCATTGATTGATAGTCTGAAGGCCCAAGGTGTAGAATTACCAGACGTTGGAGAACGTAAACCAAGACTTGGAACAAGAGTTAAACAAACTAAACCGAAGAAAGAGCAACCTTCAAGTAAGAATGAGATACTTAGTTTCAAGTTATTTAGTTGCCTAGAATTACCTTGTTAAACTGATTATAGTATATTTCACGATAAATGGTTGGCTCCCATTAGGTCTGCCTGAATTTTCAATAAACAATCGAAGTATACAGGGCCGGACTTCAGATGTTTATACATATTTATAAATTCTTAATTACCTAGTCGCCATCGAAATGAATTACAATATTATTAACATATTTTCTTCTTAGTTCCACCACATTACAACTTAAAGTCGGAGTAATATTTTTTGAGTCAATATTTGACCTTATGCTGTGGGATTAAATAAACAATAGTGAAAGGTGAAAGCCGTAACACTGTGTGTCCTATTTCCTCGGCCAATGCGTCAAAACATATACTTTTTGACGTGACATTTCGTTTATAATGAAATCTTGACTAAAATTGTAAATTATCAAAATAATTTCTTATCATAAATTCTTTTATTTTGTATTTCTTTGAAAACACATTTTTTGACGTGACAACGTCTTATAATTCGATGGAGCCGGCTGCACGCACCAAAAAATTGAGGCGTTATCTCGCTCTGAGGCGTCCCGAATGAAAAATGATATCCATAGAAAATATCTATCAAACAAATAAAATTACAATTTTCTTTTGAAAAATGCAACCATTCCATCAGTATTTTCTTATGACGTTGTCACGTTCAACTATCGTTAGTAAACCGAATTTACAGACGAACCGATTTTTTTTTATGGAAAATGATTCTATAACTAATAGTTCATATTTTGAATAACTTTCTTCAAAATATATATTATTTCCCAACATCTAGTTCTGGATGTTTACTTTTGTATTATTTGCACTTGAAGACTTATGAAAGTGACGACTATGGAAACTGACATTGTCCATTACATCACAATATTCTGAGGAAGGTCGGTATAAGAAAATTCTTGAACCATTTCTCAAAAAAGACTGCCGTTGTTTCTTCATGGTAGGAATCTTTAATGTTTTTTGTAGAAAGCCACAAGGTATTGGGACCCAACCAGTGTTTGATCCCGCATGTAAAATTCTATTTCTTTTCCTTTGTTTTACACATACCGGAAGAATGCATACAGTCTTGAAGCGAAATCTGAATTATCTTAGTAAAAAAACTAACGTTTACGTATGTCTATTACTTTATTCTGTAGGTTACGTTTACCTTCTTTAATGTATCTTTAATAAGAGCAAAAATACTTATTAGATTTTTTAAAGTTTAATTATTATTTTTTTTAATTACTACGTCATAGCTCACTACCTATAATTTAAATCAACGGGAAATCATTATTTACTATTTTTTAAACATTATCTATCCACCTTGAAAAGCTAATGTCGTATGGAACTACTACTGCTTATATGAAACCTTGTGTAGATTTTTATGTTTATTATTTTTAGCAACCAAACCAGACGATGAAATTGCTCAACCAGAAAGTGATAAAGTTGAATCATCAACGGATGTTACTGTCGCTCCTATTGAAGAAGTTAAGGAAGAACCGAAGGAAGATGTTAAAGATGCTTGGGATGCTTCATCCGAAGAAGAAGAAGAAGAGTCACAGGAAACATCTGTTGAATCGGGTATGCTATATCAAAATGTTCTGTCACAACATTTTTCTCTTTTTTTTTTATTTTTTAATAGTACTTTTTAATTTTATTGCTAAATGTTTTTTGTACTGCATTGGACAACCTTGTATGAAACTTGTAAAATTTTGGAGCCATACAAAACATGCAGTGGGTTTGTGACTTTTGACTTAACCATTTCAGACCTGAATTTTAATTAAAATACATTTTTTTTTGTGGCACATATTTAAAAAAGGGCATATTAAAAGAAGAAATTTACACACAATTTGTTTTAATAAATTTGTTTGACATTTGGAGAATGTCCATAGAATGTACATTGGGACCAAGTTACTAAAAGAGTCAAGTGGAAAGAACATATGATTTTAACTTAATTTTGATACATTAATTAGAGTGAAAGTTGTTGAAACAATTTCGTCCTTTTACAAAACATAGATGCACATGACATTTTTCACAAAAGACATGTGTTCTGGAATTTGGATTTTTGCATCGAGTGACTTCTTTTTTATCATCGTACTCTTTTCGTATTTCTTTTGATGGTCTTACTTCTGCATGTCTTCTTTTTGGCGTATTAAAAATTGAAGAATGTCGTCCCCATGTGGACGACCAGGTCCCTTTTTATTCACAGGTTTACCCGAGACCACTAAAGCTTCACCATTTTTCATCTTGAAATGTAGTAGATCTAGTATTTCTTTACGATTTGCCTTCTGTGCTTGTATATCAGTTTTATATTCCAGCCAACTATTCACACATGCAAGGTCAAATGCGTGAAAAATCATTCGTAATGTCCATTTCTTGGATTTTATGAAAGTCTGCAATACGATACAAGCTGACCCAACAAGTCTACAACAACCATAGTTTTTTTAACAATGGCCTCTGGTTTCTGAACATTTATAAATAGTTTCTTGGTCTTACCCCATCTCTTTACTGCGCCTTCAGTGTATTTTCCCATATAATTGGATCCAACAACAACGGCTTTGTTATATTGCCATTTTAGCAATGATTCTTCTTCGTTAACCACTTCTTCAGCATATCCTCTACTCTGTTTACTGAAGTCTTTGTCTGCGGTAAAGGGTGGTCTCTGAAATCTATCTAGCCATATAGTGCATATTAAATGTATATTTCTCACTGTTAATTCTTGAAAAAGTAAATAACTTAAAAAATAATTATCAAAATATATATGAGGATTTTCTGCTAGTACGGTGCCAATACCCATTTGTACTACAGCAAAACAGTGCCGTAATCGGTTCACTCGCTATGGCTCGTGTACTGAGGTAGTAGCTTTCAAACATTATAATCGGATTGTTTTTTTTTTGCTAAGTTCACTTACTCCTTGCCTGTCTTTAAGTCGGGCTTGATGCCTACTAGAGGATGTAAGTGGTGTCCAACATATCTGCTGGTATTCAGTGGTCGAGCCTTGATAAATAAAAAAATCGTAAAGCATTCCGTGGATTCTGTACATGCCCCATGTACTCGGCTTGTTTTTTTTACATGATGATTTAGGCAACTTAATAGAATTGGTGGTAAAAACAGGTCTGAAAACGTTATTTATTATTTCACAACAAACACTTTCTCAAAATCGTGAAAAGCAACTGTTAACATAATATGTCAAACTAAATTAAAAGCAGTAGGAACCGACTTTTTCACTACTCTAATATTAAGTGTTTTTCTTATTCTTCCACAAATAAGATCACTAATAAATATAACGACAAAACAAGGACAGTATCATAATGTATGCCCAAATCAAAAACTAAGTATTACTATGATATTACATAATAAGTTCATAAACACTCATTTTCACATCAACTGGCGCGTTTAGAATTCCGATCATTGGCTTTAAACTATAGAAAATTATAATGGCTAACTAAAATAACCAAAATTTTAACCAAACCACTGTTATTTCAACAACAATGAAAAACGAAACTGAAGAACATCTACTACGACCGCGAACGACATCAACAACAATTGGTTTCTAGTACCGCATTTAAATTATCATTAGTAAGAAACTCATTTTTACGTTTAATGTTATTATTGCATTTTTATTTACTAGCAAAACCAGACGGTAAAACTGCCGTACCAGCAAATAAAAAAGAAGAGTCTAAAGAACAGAAACCAAAATCAGTTGAAGAAGAAGATAGTAGTTCAGAAGGAGATGAGGAAGATACAGATGAGGATGAAGATGATAGTGAATCAGATTCTGAAGATGACGAAACTTCCAAAACGGTGGCTGAAAAATCTCGAGAAAGAGCTTTAGATAGAATTAAGGTAAACATTTATTTAATGTTATAGTGGAAAATTTATACAATATTTATGTTGTGTAATTTTTAGTTAAGGAAAGAAAACGCTGAAAAAATGAAAACCGCTGATAATTTAAGAGCAGCAATTGTTTGTGTACTTGGCCATGTTGATACTGGTAAAACCAAAATTTTGGACAAATTGAGAAGAACTAATGTTCAAGATGGAGAAGCAGGGGGAATTACACAACAAATCGGTGCGACAAATGTGCCTATTGATGCGATTAAAGAACAAATTAGGATAGTTAAAGGAGTAAGTCCAGTAATAAAATATTATCTTGTAATATACATTTATTTATTGAAAACCGTTGCAGTTAATTTTTTTTTTAATCACACATCAAAATAGTGAAATTATTTTGATTAATTTAATCAAATTATTAATTTTTTATTTACAAAAAGCAGTTTTAGACTATCCAATTTCTTGTACAATAAATTGTACAAGAAATATTGTTTGCTCATGTTTGAATTGTGTTTTAGACTATTACAATTTCTTGTGCAAGATATATGTTAGGATTCGTCGCAATAGACATAATATTTAATTTTCTTCTCAGTCTTCTTCTGTTTGTGGCCTCAGCTACCTAGGCTATTCGGCCTATATTTAATTTTGATTGGATTTTTGGCAGAAGTTCGGTTTTATTAAATGTTTTGATTATTTTTTATATAAAAGCAATTCAAATGATTAAGCAAGCAGCTGTTGCCAGTGCGATTGCGGGTATATACGTGTTAAGCAGAGTTTTAAAGCGCCGTATAGAAATGTCATGTGCGCGCGCAATTCTTGGATGCAATATTGTGTAGAAAATGGAGCATGTTCTATTTTCTTGTACAATAATTTGACAGAAACAATATTTGATCCAATCTCTTGTTTGAAACTATCCAATTTATCTTGTACAATAATTCTTGTACAAGAAATTGGATAGTCTAAAACGGCTTTAAAAGATTACTATTATATCTGATGGACAAATTTGTTAACAAAACCATTCAAACAGTTAATATTTTATAAAAGAAACTGTGATACTCCGTGAATTCCGATGGAAGCAAACTTTTTCGAACGTTCTTAACATTTTTCTATTTTCATTTATTCCGGTTATTCTCGATTGCTGTCGTTTTTCCTATTTATTCTTTTTTATCGAAATTCATTCCAATTTTTTATTATTTGGTTTTTTCACTTTTTAAAGTTTTTTCCCATCTGATACAGACAAATAATTTAAACGTGGTCACAATACATTGGACCAATGTACGAAAGGATGCAAATTGCAATTAATTGTACAAAAACGGTGACCAATTCAAATCAACACTTAAAGAATTTCGCTGCAACATATACATGTTACGCTTTTTTCCACCACTCTTTCTACATTCCACCAAAACGTCCTATAAGATGCATAGTTTTTTTCTACCTACAGTTTCCATTTATCTATGTTCTTGTAAGTTTTTAGGAAATTCTAGAAATCTTATATTTATCATTACATAATTAAAAAATGTACTAAATTCAAAACTTCAGTTTGCGGTCTTTATTTATAGAAAATGGTAAAGTCAGTAACAATATATTAAAATTAATAGTTATTAATAAACAATTATTTCTCTTATCTTTCACTACTGTTGATGTGGAAAAAATCCTGACAGACTCTATGGGAATCTCAAATCCGATAATCTATACAGCTCTAAATTAGTAGACGGTCTAACTGGATATGGCAATCCTTAATACCTCTAATCTGTTGTTTGAGAACCACGTAGTCAGTCCATTCGAACGCAGCGCTATTTTCATGCGTTTTTTACAAACAATTCCACCGGTAAACTTTATATCACTTTTTATTTTGATAGTATTCGATGAGAAGGTAATTTAGAGATCATTAAAATCGGTACAGCTATTCTCGAGTTATAAATGGTGTACCTAACCCGACTTATATTGCTTTTAGTTAGATATTTTTTATAACATTATTATGTATGTTAACACTGGTCCCTAATTGTCGAGACATAAAATATTTATTTGTATATTAATTATTTATTTCAGATTAACGAAAAAGATCTTAAAATTCCTGGTTTGTTAATTATTGATACACCCGGGCACGAATCTTTCTCCAATCTTAGAAACCGTGGGTCATCCCTTTGTGATATAGCCATCCTCGTAGTCGATATTATGCATGGTTTAGAACCACAAACCATTGAATCTATAAATATTCTGAAATCCAAGAAAACGCCTTTTATTGTAGCTTTGAATAAAATTGACAGATTGTATGATTGGCAAACAATGAACAGAAAAGATGTTAGAGAAATACTAAAAGGACAAGCTCAGAATACTCAAATGGAATTTGAACAAAGAACGAAAGACGTCATTTTACAATTTGCTGAACAAGGTAAATTAAGCTTTTTTTTAATCGTAATTATATATTTTTATTCGGTTAGGAGACCGGAACCATGGATTTTAGTAAACTAATTAATAGAAGCAGAAACATTAGTATTAAAATTATTATTATGGAACAATAGAAGAAAATATAAATAAACTGCTTTTAAATAGACATATTTCAAACAATATTTTAGGATAAATTTTCATATTTTACTGAAGACACATTTTTGTAGGTTTTAATGCTGCCTTATTTTATGAAAATCCCGATACCCGAAGCTACGTTTCCCTAGTTCCAACAAGTGCTATTACTGGTGAAGGAATGGGTAATCTTATAGCTTTAATTGTTGATTATTGCCAGAGTAAACTTACAAAACGTTTAATGTATTCCGATGAATTGCAAGCCACCGTTCTTGAGGTTAAAGCTATACCTGGACTTGGTACAACCATTGATGTTATTTTGGTAAATGGATCGTTACGAGAAGGAGATACAATGTTATGTGCTGGCACAGACGGACCTATTGAAACTCAGATTAGATCTTTACTTATGCCACAACCTTTAAGAGAGTTGCGTGTTAAGGTGTGCCATTAATTTTCTATTTTACAATTATGTCTATTTTTTAACAGTGATAAATATATATTTTTTTATTATACTCTTAACAACTAACACCACAAAAATATTATATGTTGTGGTGTACGCAACACTAATTTATAAATGGCTTTCGTTTAAAATCCAAACTTTAATATTTGTGATATTTTATACTTTTAGTTGTTTAAACTTGGTTTTAAATTGCTTCGCTATACTATAAATGAATTTATTCAAATGCGTGGTTTTCGTTCTGTCACTGAATCATCACGAAATCCCAGAAATTACAGGTGCTAGGGGTTTCACATATTGCATAGGATTTCCTTTTGGGACGTAGGTGGTGACCAAGACAGTACTTGCGAAATTCCCACGAGATCGGGAATTATGATCCGATTATCAAAATTCTTTTACCAATAGAAAGTCTACTTTGAAGGACTAGAATAAATAATAAAAGTTTATTTTGATAATCCCTCAGGAACGAGAAGTACGGTGGTAAAAATCCGGTTTTCAAAACTTCTTGATCAATTTCAGAATTTTTTTACCAATGAATCATTTACTTTTAATAAAGTGCAATTTATTATTTTTTGTCGTGATAAACCCACGGAAACGGGAATTATGAGGTAAAGTCCCGTATCCGAAAACATTTAACCGATTTTTAAAAATTTCACCAATGAAACGTCTAAATTTTTAGGGATTGCACCAATTTGACTTTAAAATAGACTATAGACTATTTTAAAATTTCACATGGCAATTGGATTTGAAAAAATTGAACAAAATTTGAATAGACTTGACTGAAACATGGTTAAAGGTTAAAAATAGTTACTTAACCACCTTCTATTTATTTCTCGCTAAATATGGTTTTAATTTCCGTCTCCACAATTGCCGGACTGATTTTAACGCCACCTTTGTCAACATATATTTTTTTAATTTAAGCGACCTTAAAAACAAAAGAGCACGGAAAAATACTACTGCTCGTGGAAAACATTGAAACCGTTTATTAGCACGACACGCTCTTTTGCATAGAGCATGCTCACATATTTAATAATAGTTAGTACGTATGCTAAAAAAGGAGTGTGGAAGGCGTTTAGATAACTCTATGGGCATGGTTGATGATCGTATCAAATGTACAAATGTTTCTCTGCTTAATGCACGTTCATTTAAATAGGTAAGTGATTAAAGGATTTTGACGAACTTCAAGAATCAAAACAGTCTCTGATAATTCATAATTTAAAACAGTTAATATCATGTAATGGCTTTTACAATAAGCATTGCTCATTGCTGACTTAACGTCTACCGGTAGAAGAGCAGTTCATCGATGAAGTAAAAATTTGTGATGTTTGTGGTAGAAATTTAATTATTATTTACAATCGGCAAGGCGCAGAACAAGTATTTCGTTGTGGATGACTAATTTGTATAAAAAAGTTTTCCATTCGTAATGATACTTTTTTCAGTTTAATAAAAGTAAAAAATAGGTAATAGTTTTAAAGTGATTGTTGATGGGTAAATAGAAATCCTACACGTCTAATATGCGACTTGACTGAAATGCACAGAGATACTGTTACAAAAATTTTAGATAATTTAATATATTGTACTACACATTTTATCTTTCAAACCTGTCTATTCAATTCCGTCAAAAAGGGTGATTTTTCCTAACTTTATTAATCTAATAGGTAATAAATGAATGAATAAAGAAGGTAGGTAAATGGGATAGATTTATAGGAGTATGAGGACCCTGTTGTAGGACTTATGTCCTTTTCAGGGAGTGGATGGGATAGTTTGGATGGTGTTAGCATCGGTCGTCGGCACCACTCTCACAAACTTCTCCATTTGCAGCAGGTTGGATAGCTTCATCTGTTGTTATTGCATCTTCTTGCCATCCATGGCGCTTGAACGTACCTAAATAGTGTTTTCTTTTTGGTGTAAGTGTGAGTGTATGTGGAGGTAGTCGAGGCAATGAAGCATTTTAATAGGAAATCTTTTAGGATAGGACGGATCGGAATGCGGTTTTTTGCATTTGCTTTCAAAAATTATTTATACCATTCCTACCTACTTTCTACCTAGTACAAACCAGAAGTTGCATTGGTGCAGCCAAAAATGCTTTTAAATAATGCATTTTTTAAGAGGTTTTTTTGGTAAATTTAATAACTTTGTAAATAAGAGTCAGAATTGGCCCAAGTTAGATACCCAGGGGTTTTCGAGGACGCTGATCATGATTATGATGTTCAAATTAACCCCACGAATACCTGGAGCTCAGGAACGTCATCTCCGGGGACTATACCGAACTTCATGCGAGAAAGGAGAGAAACTTGAGACCAGGGGGTTCTTTGGGTCGCTGAATTCAAATACGGCAACGGCGAACACCGTACGGACACCTGGTGCGCCCTAACCTGTATGCGGACGTCATCTTCAAGAAGTTTCCTGGAAATAGCGACAAAAACGAACCGAAAATCATTATAGGGACACTTTGTGTACGCTGAATCCGAATTTCATGTGGAAAACGACCCGCCAAACACCTTGTGCGCCCTAACATGGCTCTGATAGTCATCCCCGAGGTTTTCCCAGGCACAAATGAAAAATAGGAACCGGCGATCGTTACGGGTGGTTTTTTGGGTCGCTGAAGTCAAATATGGCACCGGCGAATACTCCACGGACACCTGGTGCGCCCTAACCTGGCTCTGGACGTCATCCCCGAGGGTTTTCCAGACACGTTCTACGCGTTGTTGGGCGGAGCCTGGAGTTAGGGGAAAGTATCTGTCTATACTTATATACTTACACAAAAGCGTTTTGAGCGTTGGTAGAAAAGTGAAAGGCTGCTTGGCAAAGTTCGGAGGTCCAGTCGGAGATTATTCTCGTGATTTTTCCAGGACTGGATCACCTTTTTCCAGGGCCCCAGGGGAGTGTTATGAAATTATGAGACGATTTTCGGTTCGTATTGTATCTGGAAAAATCGTGAAACTGATCAGCGCCAGGTTAGGGCGCACCAGGTGTCCGTGGCGTGTACGCCGATGTCATATTTAAATTCAGCGCCCCAAGAAACCCCCCGCAACGATTTCGTGTTTTTCAATTGTGTCTTTAAAAACCTCGGGGATAACGTTCAGAGCCAGGTTAGGGCGCACCAGGTGTCCGTGGGCTGTACGCCGGTACCAGCGAGCCAAAAAACCCGCTTAATAATTTTCGGTTCGTCTTTTTCAATTGTATCTGGGAAAACCTCGGGAATGACTTTTAGAGCCATGTTAGGGCGCACCAGGTGTTCGGGGTGTTGTTTTAATCATGAAATTCGGATTCAGCGCACACAAAATGCCCCCATAATAATTTTCGGTTCGTTTTTGTCGCTATTTCCAGGAAAATTCATGAAGATGACGTCCGCATCCAGGTTAGGACGCACCAGGTGTCTGTGGGGTGTTCGCTGGAGCCATATTTGAATTCAGCGACCCAAAAAACCCCGTGGTCTCGATTTTCTCTCCTTCCTCGCATGAAGTTCGGGATAGTCCCCCGGAGATGACGTTCGTCGACTTCCCTGAGCTCCAGGTGTTCGGGGGTCAATTTACACATCATAATCGTGATCAGCGACCTCAAAACCCCCTGGTAACCTAACTTGGGCCAATTCTGACTCTTATTTACAAAGTTATTAAATTTGCCAAAAAATCTCTCAAAAAAATGCATTTTTTGAAAGCATTTTTGGCTGCAGCAATGCAACTTCCGGTTTGTACTAAGTAGAAAGTAGGTAGGAATGGTATAAATAATTTTTGAAAGCAAATGCAAAAAACCGCATTCCGATCCGTCCTATCCTAAAAGATTTCCTATATTTGACCTTTTTAGTGCTTTATTGCCTCGACTAAGGTGTAACCCACGTGGTGCAATGTGGGGTTGGGAGATTGACGCTGCGGTGTGTCTCCTCCGTCGTGGAGCCCTTCCATTTGGCAAGGACGAAGGGAACCACAAAAACCTTCGCCAAGAGCCCATTTTTTTTGTATCCTGTGGGCTCCATCTACCTGTAAGAAAGGGAGGATTCATCTAGGAGGGTTTCCAGGTCTTAAGGAAGGTCCCTGTCTGCTGTTTGGAGGAGTCTCAGGTTGGGAAGGGGAATTTTGTTGTTCGGTACTCTGGATCTTCATCGGAGTCCTCCATTCCAGTGGTTATGGATGGAGGGTCCTCTGGGCTGTGGTGTTCGTTCCCTGAAGACTCCGAGCGATGTACCTCTGTTGAAGTGCTAATAGTTAAAAGTTGGTCTTACTCATATCGGACAGAATTAACGCGATGTTACCACGTATTCTATTCATAGTTAGAACTTGAGGATAATAAAACAATATCTTTAATATTAAAATATCGTGTATACTAATATCACCAGAATAGATTTAATAATCTGACATATTGATTTATCGATCTAGGAACAAAAATAGATTTCTCGTTTAAAAACCCGAAATTGTATTTTTTATGTAGAATATGACTAAGAAAAAAGAGAATTACAATTTAAAATGTGAGGACGAATACATGTTTTTTCCTAGAAATTGTTATTTTCAAAAATAAAACTTCCGTATAAGATATAATTATTTGAAACAACATGATGAAATTATACTTCCAAACAAATTTGATTTTCCTGGTCCACCCAAGTGGGTGTCACATTTAACATATCTAAAGATCAACAAATGTTGCAGAATGCAGATTATTAATTATTCTATCGCTTTACGAGTGTTTGAAAAACATTTTCAAAGACATTGACCATTTAATTAAGAAGACAACTACTTCCCGGGCTATGTGCCCCGACGGATATTGAATTATACTTCAAAGTCAAACGGGGTTGGCATATCTAATAGATAATTTAAACCAACCATTTTGTAGTTAGAAGGGACAACATAACTTGTACACTGGTTTCGGTGTATTTGCACCTCGTCAGTACAAGGTATATGTTATCCGTCAGCGAGCTTAAAGCAAAATCGCTGACTGAAGACTACACTAAAATCAAAATCAATATATATCTTTCAATAACGAAAGTGTTAAAGATGTGATAGTTAAATGGTCAATGTCTTTGAAAATGTTTTTCAAAAACTCGTAAAGCGAAAGAATAATTAATATTCTGCATTCTGTAACATTTGTTGATTGATAACTCGCTTTAGTAAATAAGACACTATTACAGTTTCTTGTAATAATACTTTAATAGTATCAAGGCGTGAGTCTTGATGTCAAGTCGAATTTTGGTTTGCCTTTAGAGGTGAAGATGTCACTATTCTGTTTGTCTACAGCATGTTTCCCACACGTCCGGTGTACATTTAGCTATTGCTTGTGTCCACATTTTTTTATACTTATACACAGATGCTATATGTTTGTTATATGTATTTGTAGACCCAAGCCAATTTTATCAGACTTTATTGACAAGTACTTCATTACCGTACAGTTTTAAAATTTCATACATTTAAGTTTTATAAGGTAAAATTTTGAGTAGTTCCTTTTTTTATCAACTTTGATGTTATTGTTAATAAATATTTCTGGAAAGTCAATTTCTTCGCTAAAAATGATGTTGTTTTGTTAAAATGAATAAATGAGACCATCACACATTTTTCTTGAAATTCGGTTAGAGCAGAAATGAGTTGGTTAACAACCCAGTTCTTAAAAAAGTCTTTGGTTTTGTAATAGTCAGGGTCTGTCATAAAAAACATGCGCCATTTTAAGTTAACGCAGTTAATTTTGTATAAACCTCATTGGTGAGTATAAGTATACTGATTCTTTTTTAGAAAATTTCAGGAATTCGATGATTTTCTTAAAGTTTGGATTTTCGGGTAACTTACATTACATTACACATTAAAACAAAATTATACTTATTTATGTAAACGAAAAGTAGATAGTTTTAAATTTTACGTTTTAAAACAATCGTTCTATCTGAGAACATTTTGGATTATACAATTGTTTTATTATTTTTCAGAATGCATATATAGAGTATAAAGAGATAAAAGCGGCTCAAGGTGTGAAAATTGCTGCTAAAGAATTGGAGAAAGCAATTGCCGGGTTGAATCTTTACATAGCACATAAACCTGATGAAGTTGAAATTCTAAAAGAAGAAGTTGCTAGAGAATTGAAATCTGCTCTTTCGAATATTAAATTGGCTGACAGAGGAGTGTATGTTCAAGCTTCTACTTTAGGATCGTTAGAAGCTTTATTGGAATTTTTAAAGTCTAGCAAAATCCCGGTGAGTAATTAGTTTCTATTATTCGTTAAAAAAAGTTTACTAATAAATCTACTTATTATTATTATTTATGAGTATAGTGATAAATAAAATTTCTCATGATTTTAACTCTGAATTTTCAATTTTTCTTTGTTATATAACTTTAAAATTCAAGTATTGCATTTTTGATACATTAATTTAATTTCTTTATTTTTACTCCCTCGTTTGTTATTGAATGTATTCTGATCTGTTTTAATACTATTTTGCCAAGTATAATTTGAAAGTTTTTAATTCTGGAAGAATAAAAAACCGAAATAGGCAAATCATGAAAAAATGTGAGTTTTCATATCAAAAAACGTATAAAAACAATTATAAATGTATAAAATCATGATAAATACACATAAAAAAAATTCGAAAAGAGGTTGACCTTAAAGGCCATCCTTGCAACTTCTCGCTAGTTTTAACCGCAAAGCTATAGTAACGTGACGTACTTTGACGTCTTTGACTTTTTTTGAAATGTTTAAAAAGCCATAACTTTTTAACGCCTTATTCGATTTTGATGTTCAAGATGGCATTCGACGCAGTTTTTTGAGACCTAAAAACGTTAGCGGGAGTGCAAAATCGGTAAGTCAAAAAATCTCTAAGTTATTGAAAAAAAAAACACTTTTTTTGAAATTTTTCGACAACGATATCTCACGAACGAATCAACCGATTTTAATTTGCAAAACGGCATTCGACGTGGCTTTTAAGCTTGAGAGCTGATTAGGTTATGAAATTGATCGATGCAATAGCCAAAAAGATATGCCCAAAAAACATCATTTTTACCAATTATTTTTTTCGGTTATTTTGAAATTTCTCGAAATCTACCGACTCGAATCGGTTCAAACTTAAGTTAGATGGAACTCTTTGAAATGCTTTTTATTTCATTCCGATCGGTCAAGCTGTTCAAAAGTTATAAGAGGTTTACATACATCCACACACACATACACACACACACACACATCCACACGTACATACAGACATACAGACACCCTCGTAAAAATTGTCAGGGGAGGTTCCTAAGACCTCAAAACGTTGAGATCCGATGAAAACTCGATTTTCGAAAAACGGGGTGAAACCAATAACCAAGAATCATAGAACACAAAAAAATTATCAAAAAGATCACTAAATTTTTTAAAAAAAACTTACAAACAGCTAAAAAATGTACAACCTTGTAAAAACATAAAAAATAAAAAAAACTGAAGTAGTATGAAAAAATGAATACTTCACCTGAGGATGTCAAAAGAGCACTTAATGGGGAGAGGAGGAGCAATTGCTGTCTACAAGAATCGCTGAGATGAAGATAGTCCAAGACACTACCTCCATCAATACGAACAGTGATTGCCCGAAGGGGTGTTGCATCCCCACTCATCTGGAGTCTTACTTTGGATAGCTTACTCTGGCAATTGACCGAACTAGGTATACCTTGCCAAGGGTATTACAATGACGTGGTTATCCTAGCAAGAGGAAAGTATGAAAATTTCGTCAGCGACATAATACAGAGAGGACTGAACAAAGCAAATCAATGGTGTAATTCGGTGGGACTTAATGTCAACCCCACCAAGAACAGTTTAGTATCATTTTCAAGAAAAAAAGAAACTTAACTTAAAAATCGTCAAAATAGGTTACAAATCTAGGGCTAACTCTACATAACAGGTTACTCTGGAATAAACACGAAAACGAAATAATACACAAAGCTTCAAATATCCTTATGGCGTGCAGAAACATTGCATGAAAAAATTGGGTTTATAACCCAAGGACATGGCAATGGATGTACGATGTGTGACCAATCATCATTTATGATCAGAATCTTGGAACACAAGAGCTAATCTGACTACTACGAAGACAAACCTCTCAAAGATTCAGAGACTAGCCTGTACATGCATTACTGGAGCAATGTAAGTAATCCTAAATCTCGGCCACTACACATCCAAGTAGAAATAGTAAAAAAAAACAATACATAGAATGGCCAAAGAAAAAACAATGAAAAATTTACCACAAAATAAGATAGTAAATGAGACAAAGACACCATATTAGGGCTTAACCAAAATAGACAGATGAAGGAGAACAAGTACAGGGATTTGGACCTAGATACTCCGAAAGTCTGTTTGCATATCCAAGCATTTTAAAGCGAAAATCCGTGCATTTGAAAGATGTGTTAATATCGAAAGGTACTATCGTAGACAAAAGATTGTAATCATGTCAGATAGTCAAGTAGCCATCAAAGCTCTGAACACACAATCAGTTCAAAGATGGTCTAAGAATGACTAGGCAAACTAAATGAACTAGGACAAAAATAACACTGTTACCCTCTTATGGGTTCCAGGACACATAAGAATAGAAGGAAATGAAATAAGAAGCTGAAACTGAAAGTACTGGAACGACCTAGAAGGACTAAGACAACCGAAGACGCTCCTGGGAAACTAAAACCAGAAGAAATTTTTCAGCTGTCTAAATCTTAGTAAAAACAGCCTTTGTATTATAACGGTAATATTAACCGGGCACTGTCGATTAAGAGGACACATGAAGAAACTGTGATGGTAACATGAACCAAAGTGCAGATTCTGTGAGGAAGAGGACGAATCCACAATACACATACTCTCAGAATGCATTGCATTACTTTATTCTAGGATCAGATACCAGAAGTCATACGAAATAGAAGAAAAAGATCTACTTAACTTGAAGTCCAACCATATCCTAAACTTTATAAGAAATAGTGGATTAGAAGAGCTGCTATAAGTCTAAGGAAACATCAGAATTATAGCTAGAAAAATGGGACACAATAGATCTTATCGGTCTCAGGTGTATCTGTCACCCCTAATTTCGCTCACACATACATGAAAAAATGTACCATTCCAATTTCCATCATAATAAAACTTTAAAAGTTGTGAAGAATCTCACAAAACATGAAGAGTTTGAATTTGAGATGTAATGCTATTTTTACAATATTTCTATTCTTTTTCATTTCGAAGTTGGTACATTTTAAAGTTTCCATCTCGTTTCAAGAAAAAATCACATTTTTAAATCACTAGTTCTCTATTAAGTTTTTTCAAATGCTCCAATTATAAAAAATTGAGTATCTTTGTCATCGACTGTCACATATTATTATTATTATTTTCTTAAAATCATATCCATGAATAAAAAGTATTCTCCGTTTGGCTATGAATGACTATAAATATATATTATACAAAATTTTGTTGAATGAGCTCTCCTTCCCCACCGTCTCGACACTACTAACTTCATTATTGATCCATAACAGCAAAGGTCGCACCAATATCAATTAGATGTTGTTTTTGATTCATCCTACGCCAGGCCATTCATGTCGGAGTCAGGGAGGTCGAAAATGGGGACGAATCAATATTTTCTGCTCATGTGCAAATACCTACGCAATTTTCAACCAATCAGATTTATCTCTTGAAATGACTTTGTTTATTTTTTGCTAGGGTAATATCTCGTCGTAAAAAAGTCGTTTTTTGTTATTTTAGCTAAAAAAATTGAAATACATTGGTTTACTTAAAGAGAACTGCACTAACAAACAGTTATAAAATAATATATTAATTATTTTTTATTAAAATTCGCTAGTATTAATGAGAATTCAGGATTTATTCTAAAATTAAACGAAAATTTGAGAACACTTCTCCTTATTTCCTTATTTTTATTTAAGTAAATAAACATATTGATTACAATTGAAACAATGAGACATTTACATCATAAAAACTGTAACCTGTAAATGTAGATAGATTCAAACGTCTTTAATCAACTATTATCTTCTTATTCTAAAGGTAAATATGATATCCAAAAAGAACTAAATTTTGGATTGTTGACAATTAATCAATGACAATCATTTAAGATCAAACGATATAAAGTATGGTTCAGCAAAGCGAAGTATGATATTTATAGAAGTACTAAATGCCATAAGTGCCCAGAGGAGCAAAATCTGTGCTTTGCAAATTTTTAGAACAAAAAGCGTTTGTTTAAGGATAGTTTGTACAATCTATTCCTTCTGACAATCAAAAGAGATAGCATGTGTGCTCAGAGCATTGACCGCTGCCCCTAGTTAGTATATGCGCCAGAGTTTTATTCTACTGGTAACCAAAACGATCACCAAATATACAATAAATATCAATGTAATAAATCTGGGGCCACAACAGTGCACCCGCCAGTTCGAGCAAATAACATTTCAGGTCATTTTTAGTAAAGCAAGCAGGTATTATATAAACACGGTATATTTAAAATTTCAATTTAATCCATTAGTTTAATTTGCATTCACATGTCACTGACGTCATTTTGACGTATATGCAAGTTGAACCAATACGGGGTAGGAATGAAGCGTAGTTGCCAGGTTTAACTTAGAAAGACTTATTATCTTTGTCTTATTAACACGCAATAGAAAGTGATACTTTTAAGAAAAATGTCAACACTGGTGAACATTATTATGTGCGCTAGTGTAGATTGTCATTTGCCTTAAAAGTATCTCTTTCTATTGCGCGTTACTAAGACAAAGATAGTAAGTCTTTCTAAGTTAAACCTGGCAACTACGCTTCATTTTAACCCCGTATTGGTTCTACTTGCATATACGTCAAAATGACGTCAGTTACATGCGATTGCATATCCTGGTATGGTCACAATTTTTTAATTTTGTCACTTACTCACTGACTGACCGATCATAAAAAGTTTAAGGGACTTCAATTAGTGTTTAATGTATGAATAAAGGAGGAACAACTAAAATATTTTTTAATTGGGTTCCAGTTTTCTAGATAGGTACATGAAATGCATAAATAACTTTGTAATCCCATATATGTATTTATGCATATCTGGGGACACGGCAGTGTTGGTATACAAGAAATAGAAGGTACCGGAAAGGAAAAAAGTAGGACTATCTACAAAAAGAAATGAGATCCCATAGAAAACAATTCTTGTCAAAAAAAAACAAGTCTGGCAACCCAGTTCTTCTACCGCAATCGCACTAAACGATCTAATTTTTATATGTATTACTTGTGAGATATATGGTGTTTATATGCGATGACCAAGTCAATCTATTTATTTAACACGCAAAAGATTTTTTTATTGATATGATTACTTTAAGATTTTGTTATGTTACATAGTTACTGAACAACTTAAAATAGAAGGTTTCTTAAGTAGCGACTGAAAATAATTAATAACCGACTTGGTATTACATGGATCTCAAAACTTTTCACGGTAGAAGAACTGAGTTGCGAGAATCGGTTTTTATGACAAGTATTTTTTTATGTGGGATACACATTTAATTTATACTAATATAAAAGAAAAAATGAATGGTAACTACTTATCACATATTTTAATTTAATTTCTTGTTTCGTCTTCTTATTTGTTTGTAACATGATATTTGAAAAAATTTAGTACCGCCTATGTGTAAACCACTTCCGTCCTTAATTGTTTCCTTGTAAGGCGACACATCCGTCCATCATATCCTTATACGTGATCTGTTGACAACTTCGACCCGTATATCCTATTCAGTTGTACACTCTCTTCACTTATTGTGTTAATTTACCCACCTATTTTATTACATCTACAAAAGAGATCGAAATTGCTGAGTTAGTTTCGTCTGTAAATCTGAATAAATAGAGTTATTCAAAAACATAATTTTATAGATACAATTCTCGTTATACGTTAAATTATGACAGTTCAGATTTTTTGAATCTTATGAATTCAATCAAAAGTTTTTATTATTTTTCGTAGTTATTGAGATTATCTTATGTTTCGTTACATCGATATGTCCATACTTAATGTTTTACGATTTTTCTTAATGTCTGCATACATACAATTATGTAAACATAGATTTATTATACTAACCTCATGTTGACCATAACGTTTAATATCTGATCTTAATCTCTTTTATTCTTTTGTTCGGAGGAATAACATTCTAGAAATCCGCCTCTGGCAGTTTCTAACCGATTAATCTGAGAAGTCATTTTAATGTCTCCAAACTCTGTTACTTTTGCCCGATCGAATGTAGATATCAAAGATCAAAGAATATTATTATTCTAACGCTTTACAATTTTTGAAAAACATTTTCAAAGATAATGACCATTCAACTAAGAAGAAACAACTACTTCTCGGGCTATATACCCCGACGGATATTGGATTACACTTCAAAGTCAAACGGGGTTTACATATCTAATAGATAATTTAAACCAACCATTCTGGTTTGCAGTTAGAAGGGATAACATAACTTGTAGACCGGTTTCGGTGTATTTGCACCTCGTCAGTATAGGTATATGTTATCCGTCAGCGAGCTTAAAGCATAATCGCTGACTAAATCCTACACTAAAATCACAATGAACGCATACGATAGTTCATTGTGTACCTATATATATGCACACGTATATGTATTACGTATTTATACAGAAATACACTTATTGTGTTTTAATCATGTTTGAAGCTAGCTTCTTATGGAGCGTACTGGAGATCACGCTGAACCTTAAAAGCATGACATCAATAAATTATACACTCTATTTATTTTAATGCTCAATTAGGGATCAAACTAACTGATTTTTACTGCCTAGTAGAAGCATAGTTTCGTTTAGCCATTAATATGGCTGCCAATTTTTTTTTAATATTTTATTGTTTGTTACAGTATTCAAATATTAGAATTGGTCCGGTTGTGAAGAAAGATGTAATGAAAGCATCGACTATGTTAGAGCACGAAAGCCAGTAAGTGAAGTTATATTTTCTACTAACTCGTCTTTTATTTACCAGTTTCATAATCACTCATTTTTAATTTAATTTTTTTCGATTTTGTAAAGCATGTATTCCACAAACTTTTTAATACTAAATTTCCAATGATCATCTATCATATCTTTTTCTAGATATGCAACAATTCTAGCATTTGATGTTAAAATTGAACGTGATGCTCAAGAATTAGCAGATAACTTGGGTGTTAAAATTTTCCAAGCTGATATAATTTATCATTTGTTCGATAAATTTATGGCCTATCGTGAGGAATTAAAACAACGCAAACGAGAAGAATTTAAACATATCGCAGTATTTCCTTGCAAGCTTAAAATACTACCACAATTCGTGTTCAATTCTCGAGATCCCATTGTAGCAGGAGTGATGGTAGAAGCTGGAATAGTTAAAGAAGGAACCCCAATTTGTGTTCCCAGTAAAGAGGTTAGTAACTAACACTTTGATTAAAGTGCATTTGTTTGGAGTTGGCAGCTAAGAAAAGTCATTAAATCGTAAAATGTTGTAAACAAGACCCTAAATCAGTAGCGCACGTACTTATTTATATCGGTATTAAGAAATTTCTTTTAATCATCATATTTTAATCTTCTTTGGTAATGGATAAGTAGTCACAATACGATATTTAGAATATTTTGTTTTTTGATTTTAACGAAAATAATTGTGATCGTTAGGGGTGTTAAGGGATTAAGGTAACCCTATGTGTATAATTGCAAAAACAGGTACGTTATTAGTCTATAAATTCAGGATTGGTTTATATCCTAATACATAAGAATATAGGTACTCGTTAGTGTTGGTGGTTTATATTGTCATCTATATTTTTGTTATTTTACTCCAAGAACATTTTCGGTAGTGAAAAAAACCTTATTCGTTTAAATTGGAGTAAGGCCTGTTTCCTTTGCATACTGTTAATATTTATCTCTGTAAAGTTATGCCCATGGATAGTTTCTTGTTACGGTCTCGATTATTTTTTAATTTTCGAAGAAGAGATAACTAAACTTGATTGAAAGAGGTTTTTAATTTAAGTACTGAAAATTGAAGATTATACATACTATTATTTTGCATTGATTTTTTTTTAGTTTGTAGATCTTGGTATTGTAACTAGTATCGAAAACAACCACAAATCAGTAGAAAGTGCTAGAAAAGGTATGGAAGTTTGCATAAAAATAGAACCGGTTCCTGGTGAATCTCCGAAAATGTTTGGCAGACATTTTGACGAAACGGACTTTCTAGTTAGCAAGGTAAATATTAAAATCTCATTTATCAAATATAACTCATATTATAGGAATGATGTATAAGTCCAAGAAAATTTAATTTCTCTATTCAATAATATTTATTCACTCCATTTCGTTCCATGAATAAACAAACTTACTAGGTCATTGCACTTTATTGATCGCAGTCTTCCAGCCATTCTTTAACAGCACAATGTGACCTTATTACTATATTTTCTAAATAGGGCCACAGCGTTCAGAATTTATATATTCCGTTATGCGATCATTTTGCGTATTTTTCCGTAATATAATAATTGTCGAACCGTTTTATTATTATGTTATACAAAAACACATTAAGGTCATGATTTCTATCCAATGTATAATGGTCAATTTGGTATTATATTATCATTGGTATTTTCCTGTTTTTTTAATTTATTAGCTTTGTTTCCATTTTATCGATGCCTCCTCATTTTTTTGATTTTCTTCCCGTTTCCAACTTTTCATAATTTTTTTTAATCAGCTTTTATTTCGTTTTTATAATTGTTCCATTTATTCGAGATTTCTAATTTAGTGGATTAATTTGCAAAGTTTTGAAGCTTAATTTTATTACGGCTTTGTATGAAAAGAATCCATCTTCAGCCGAATGTTTTTTAGAAAATTATACGCGTTTAAAACAAAAGATTATACTACTCGGGACTAGGGTTGCCAACGGTAAATGTCAAAATTATATTGAAAAATATCAAATAATGATAAATAAGTATGCAAAAATGCCAAAACTGTTATATTTTCAGTGACAAAGTGGCATATAAGTATCTGAAATCTCAAAATTTTGCTGTCAAATATCAAATATTGATATATAAGTAGCTATGTGAAAATTGTCGAAAGTGTCAATTGTCAAAAAATGGCATTTAAGTATGTCAGATGTCAAACTTATCATATTTGTAGCATTAAATGTCCAAATTGTAGTGTCAAATATCAAATATTTTTATATAAGTATGTAACATTTCCAAAACTGTCATATTTCTATTGCCATTTGTCAAAAAGAGACATAAACGTATGTCAATGTGAAATTTTGTGGTCAAATACCAAATATTAAAACTGTCAAATATCAATCTAGTCACTTTTTACATTAAAATGTCAATCTTGTCGGTAAACTTACTATTTACTATTTTTGACACTAATCTTTTATTAAACTAACAATATAACGTCAAATGTCAATCTTGTCACTTTTCACACTAAAATGTCATACTATCAACCGTCAATCTTGTCAGTGAACAAATTATTCACTGTTTTTGACAGTAAACTGTTATTAAACTAACAATATAACGTTCAAATGTCAATCTTGTCACTTTTCACACTAAAATGTCAAACTATCAACTGTTAATCTTATCAGTAAACAAATTATTCGCTATTTTGGACAATTAACTGTCATAAACTATAAATATAACGTCAAATATCAATCTTGTAACGTTTCACATGAAAATGACAAAACTTTTAAATGTCAATCTTGTCAGATAACAAAATATTTACTATTTTTAAGACTTAACTGTCAATATAACATCAAATGCCAATTTTGTTACTGTTCACACTAAAATGTCAAATTATAAACTGTCAATCTTGTCAGTAAACAAATTATTTACGATTTTTGACAGTAAACAGTCAATATAACATAAAACGTCAATCTTATCAATTTTCATACTAAAATATCACTATAAACTGTCAATCTTGTTAATAAACAAATTATCCACTATTTGACAGTAAACTGTTATTAAACTGTCAATCTTGTCACTTTTTACACTAAAATATCAAACAATATACTGTCAATCTTCTCATTTGTTACACTAAAATAACAAACTATAACTTGTCAATCTTGTCAGTAAACAAACTATTGACTATTTTTGTCACTTAACTGTCAATATAACTTCAAATGTCAATCTTGTCACTTTTCACACTAAAATGTCAAACTATAAACTGTCAATCTAGTCAAATTTATCATATTATTTGTTGAGTCAAAATTGTACAAATGACAAAACTGTGCGTAAATAAATACATATTTATGTAATGAGTTTTATTTCTAACGATTTTATAGAGGTGTACTATAATTTTTTTCAGAGTACTATATTTTTTTTACTTTTATTTTAAAAATATTGTTCATCTAAAAAAGTTGGCAACCCTACAGTCGGGACATGCAATTCTAACGGTAACCTTTATATCCCATTTTATTTTTTCATCGAATTAGAGATTATTAAAATCTAATTTTTTTATATACAAAATAGATAGTAATTTTAATTTTTGTTATTAAATACAAAGGGCAAAATCTTGTATCGTTTACTTATTAAAGAATATTAAATATACGTCTGTAATTTGTTTTCAATTACTAAATTTACGAACTCTGTGTAAATGTCTGTGGCGTAATACCTGCATTAATATTCAATGAAATGTTAACTATTCTGTCGCTTCCAACAATACGCCCACATCAAACAACGTCAAAGCAAGTCCTTTGCGGCTTTTCTGCGCCGTAGTTAAATTTCATGAATGAAAGTAGAGCACAAGCACACTCGAACTCCTTTGACCCAAATTTTCATTGATCCCATTCACGTTACCCGGCTCTATTCACAGCAGTATTCGAGCATTTCGATAACCGCATCTTATTCTATCACTCATTGGAAAGGTTATGGCGTTTTAAAGTTACGTTTAATGTTGAAAAAAGCGCTTGGAAAATCGGATTTACGTATAATACACAAAAAGTCATAAAGAGTATTGTCCTTAAAAAGTTTTAATTTCTTTATCAGTTTTTAAATTAAAGAGCGATCGTTACTGAGCTAGAATTTTTTACGGATTCATACTTGGTCTGCCACAGGAATAAAATTGAAACGCTTTTGGGAACGCTATTCAATATAGATAGTTTGTGCAATATTGAAGTAACCTTACGAATGAAGAACATAGAGAAAATTATTCATAGCGATAACTCAAGAAACGCAGTAGTTTGTGGAAGATTAATAACACTAAACCATCAACAAATGTTGCAGAATGCAGAATTTTAATTATTCTATCGCTTTACGAGTTTTTGAAAAACATTTTCAAAGACATTGACCATTTAGCTAAGAAGAAACAACTACTTCCCGGGCTATGTGCCCCGACGGATATTGAATTATACTTCAAAGTCAAACGCGGTTGGCATATCTAATAGATAATTTAAACCAACCATTTTGGTTTGTAGTTAGAAGGAACAACATAACTTGTAGATAGGTTTCGGTGTATTTCCATCTCGTCAGTACAAGGTATATGTTATCCGTCAGCGAGGTTAAAGCATAATCGCTGACTGAAGACTACACTAAAATCTTGATCAATATATATCTTTCAATAACGAAATTATTCAAATTATCTATTAGATATGCCAACCCCGTTTGTCTTTGAAGTATAATTCAATATCCGTCGGGGCACATAGCCCGGGAAGTAGTTGTTTCTTCTTAGTTAAATGGTCGATGTCTTTGAAAATGTTTTTCAAAAACTCGTAAAGCGATAGAATAATTAATATTCTGCATTCTGCAACATTTGTTGATTGATAACTCGCTGTATTTAATAAGACACTATTACAGTTTCTTGTAATAACACTAAACCATGGTTATACTTACCAAATTATGGAAATTTTAGTTGAACGCGTGATCATTCATAAAATGCTAAGACCAATTTACGTTAAAAAATGATTTCTTTCAAAAAATAAGCTGTAAGGAAAGGAGACAAGTCATAGTCCTACGTTTATTGTTGTCTTCAGCAATTTTGAGATTGTTGCACCGTATATCGCAATTTGGAAATGTTTTAATTCAGGTTAAAAAAATCGATCGTTTCACGCAACTTTTGAGTTCATCTCTGCTAACGAGTTATAGGTGCTTTAAATAAGCGGAAACTTTCATTTTAAAAGTAGTTTTTGACCCTCATTCATATCAGCGTGATAATTTTTTTATACCAATTATTTATTACAGATATCTCGTCAATCGATAGATGCGTGTAAAGATTATTTCAGAGATGATTTACAAAAAACAGATTGGCAGCTGATGGTCGAACTGAAGAAACTTTTCCAAATTTTGTAAACGGGATTTGATGGTTTTTTTTTTACATATGAATCATTTTTCAACCACAGTATTCTTAAATTCTTTTCAGTGTCAACCTCAATTTTTATTATATATTTTTTAAGCTAATATAAAATTATTTGAACGTTTCTGTCATATTTTAACGTTTCGAGAATACCGAAACTGGATTTACTAATAGGATTGATTGGCTGAATATAGTGTTTTGAAGTTGATGTATATTTATATAAATAAATTACTCTAAACTGTTAAATTTGTTTTATTTTACATACCAACTCTATTAAAAAATTTGGATCAATTCGAAAAATTCTTTTGTAAATAATAGACGTCAAAAAAAATGGAAATTGGTAGAAATCAACAAAAATATTTGGGTAATATTCGAACAATCTATGATCTAATTGTAAAAAAATAATAATGTATAGAAATCACACAATAAAATGGAAGCAAAGCTTTTAATGATATCTGTAGTACCCAAAAGTTAGAGCAGCGAATGTGAGAGGTAAGATGCGTTAGCTTATTCGAAAGTGGGAGTAACGGGTCTGGAGAAGTTTCCTATACTAGAGATGGCAAAATCTTAAAAAACATCGATATATCGAAATCGATAGGCATCGGTGGACTTAACATCGATGGGTTCGAGGCATCGAAAGAAAAATATCGATGTATCAAACATCGGTATTAAACATATCACGTAACTTTTATGATATTATGTATAAATCAGGATACATTATTTTATAGATAATTTTCAACAAATTAAAAATACAATACAACACATTATACTTACATTTATTTAAAGAATTGTAGAATGGTATCTGATAAAATAAATGTAAAAGATTTCTAAGAAAATAAACTCAAAAAATTGTAATAAAAAAAACTGAAATAACGTGTTCTTTAAATATATTTAAGCCCAATAATCATCTGGTAACGAACCTAAAAATATTAGCTTCGAAAGTGAGTCGCCAAAAAGCCTATTCCGGGATGGAGTAATCGTTGGAGAAGCCTTCGAAAATAGTCTTTCTGGCAGAACCGATGTAGAAATGTATTTTCTAGCAATAGGATACAAGTTTGGAAATACATGTTTCCACTCCTCCCAAACTTGTAGAGGGTTTGCTTTTAAGTGTGCAATAGGATTTTCGAAGTATAAAGATATTTCTGAAAATTCTTTCTTCATATCTCTTACATTAATATTTTTCTTTTTATCTTCCACCAGGTTTTTATGATAGTACCATATGTCCAATTCCTGCTCTGGAGATGTTAAAGTACTTATAGATATACTTGTATGAAGAATATTCTGGTCACTAATATTCTTGTTGATATTTTCTTCTATAAGTTTTTGAATGTAAGTCCGATATATCGATGTTTTTAAAACATCGATGTATCGTTGCCATCCCTATCCTATATTCATTTTATATTCTATAAAAAAGTAATAACACTTCTTAAACGTTCAAAACAATAAATTGTTTAAATAGTTGCAATC
Organism: Altica lythri; assembly: GCA_964028335.1. Classification (NCBI taxonomy): domain Eukaryota; kingdom Metazoa; phylum Arthropoda; class Insecta; order Coleoptera; family Chrysomelidae; genus Altica; species Altica lythri. The sequence goes on along the minus strand of OZ034806.1, from coordinate 40,944,204 downwards.
AAAAAACTTCTATTCACTTTTAAGAACAGGCAGATAAATAAAATAAATAATATTTGACCTGGCAGTGTAGATTTTACAGTTTCACTTGCAAGTCGCATCAAGTTTATAATTTATTTATTTTCGAACAAAGAACAAGGTATGTCACAAAGGCAGATAGCAAGAACGGTGGTGGTTACACAAGGGGTTGTTTCAGATTCCTATTTAAGATTTCTGGAATTGGTAACTTTAAAGAAGAGACCTAGGAGAAATCGTGAAGGAGTAACTACAGAAGGACAGAATTGCTTTTAAGCTTAAATAGCAAGAAGAAATCCCACATCTGATTCAGAGCTTCAAAGGCAACTTTTACAAGCTACGGGTATGGGTGTTTCTGTTGAAATTATTAGAAGAAGACCTCGCGCTCAGGAATTATTCAGCAGAAGACAGTTAAGAGTTCCAGAACTTTCAAAGCAAAATAAAATTGACCGTTTAAATTAGAGTTTGTAGCGTGAAAACTGAATATTGGAAAAATAATTTCACATTTTAAGAGGTAGAGGGAGACAAGCTAGATTTCGTGCTGCCAACTTATCCCGACTGTAATGTACTGTTATGTACTGTAATAATTTGGGGTCTAATTATGATTGGTGAAAGAACTCCTTTAATTTTCATTCGACAAACCCTAACAGGTCAAAGGTATGTAGATTTGTTATTGCACCCTGTGGTTTTGGCGGCTTTTTAATTAATGCAAGATAATGCCCCTCCACATATGAGCAGAATTATTATTATTATTAAAAATCAGTAAGCGGTTAAACCGATGAACACTGATCATACATTGAAAAGTCAATAAATAATACATTATAAAAATATCACAAAAACAGTTATTATAATAAATTAACCTATATGACAGTATATTACCAGAGCTAAGTCGTATAGTGGACAAGAATATTAGAGATACTTTTCAGTTCTTTATCCAGTTTGTTCTTGAATTGGTTAACAGATCTCGAAGAGATAGTGTCTTCTTTCAGGTTTTTCCAAATTTACACTATTTGCTTGGTAATGTAGTTTCTTCTTTGTAGCTTGTTGCATTTTTCTTTTTCAAGTTTCTTGGAATGCCCTCTATGGGCTCTATGTGTTCTATTTTGATAAATGTGTAAAATATCTTTACAAGAATAATAACCACTAGTCCATTTATAACGTTTCTATCAGGTCACCTCTATGCCTACGTTCTTTATGTGTTTGGAGTTCCAGAATGGTAAACCTTTCCAAATAATTACATTCCTGAAGTTCTGGAGAGATTCTGGTTATTTTACGTTGAACCTTTTCCAACATTTCAATATCTTTAACAAAATATGAGTTCCAAACTGGCGTTACAAACTCTATTTTGAGTCTTATATATATATTTTATACAGTTTTGAGATCATTTCTTTTGAGTGGTCTTTGAATGCATTTTTGATTAAATAAATCATTGTGTTCGCCTTTTTTGTGATTTTTGAAATATGTGTTTCCCATTTTAAATATGAGGATATATAAATACAAAGATCTTTTTGGACTGTAACTGTCTGAAGATTATTTGGTCCTATGTGTAGTACTGTACATTTATTGTGATTTAATGGTAGCAGCCACCCATCTGACCAGTTGTTAATTTTTTCATGATCTTCTTGTAGGACTTCATGAATTTAAAGTGGATTACAGTAATATTTTGCATCATCTACAAAATATTCTACAGGTGATTTTATTTCGCTGGCCCGGTCACTGGTATATAAGATGAATAGCAATGGTCCAAGTAGAGAACCCTGTGGTACTCCACTGATAACTGATTCTTTGATGTTGGACCATTCACTCTGATACAGAACTGCCTAGTTATTAAGAAATTTTTAATCCACTTGAGTAAGTTTTCCCTTATTCCAAAATGTTCCAATTTGTAAAGTAGGCTCTTATGTGGTACTTTATCTAATGCTTTTGCATAGTCCAAATATATGACATCTGTTGGTTCACCGTTGTCATGCCAAGTTGTCCACTGATTCAAAGATGACAACAAATTAGTTGCTACTGACCGTTTTGGTAGAAAACCATGCTATTATTTAAACAAAAATCGGTGATCTCTCTGATTATTACTTTACATAGGTTGCTAGTAAGACTTACTTACTTACTGCAAAATGTTTCCTAGAAACAGAAGGTGTTGCACTTTTAGTATGACCTTCTCGCTCACCGGATCTTAATACTAAAGAGAATTTATAGACTAAGATAAAAAAAATATTAGGGCTTGTGGAAATGGTCCTAGAAACACTAAGTAACTCATACAAACGGTTTTAGAGGACTTAACAAATTTTCTCCTATTTTTATAAAAATCTACACTTTTTGTTAATTGTTATATTATTGTGAAAATTGTAATATTTTTTATTTGATTAATTATTTGTAATAAACTTGGTTTCAAAAAACTGTCCTTTAATCCTCAATGACTGTTCTTTAAACTAAAACTGAAATTACATATAAGTTTGGTTAAGTATATTGGTCTTTATTAGTTTAGACGGATTCCAGATCTATTACGGTTTGTTTTTTCTTTCATTATATATTTCAGAATTCAGATCTAGTAACTTATACATACATACATTTTTTTTCCTTTATTCGCAAGTGCACTAATTTGACGCCTCTTTGGAATTGCGACTCTTTCCAAAGAAAAACAATCATTTATACAATTACAGGTACTATTCTTTAGGAAACACAGTATTAAATTTCTGTTTATAAAAGAATTTAATGAATTTACTGGAGCATATGTGGTAATGTGGAAAAAATTTTTAGTCTTATTATTCCAAATCCATTGAAACTGACCAATTTCCTAACCCGCGTAACAACAACGCCTATGCAGACCATGCAAAGTTGTTGACAGAACTGAGAAAATAACCTACGCAAACGAAGTTGATTTTTAAATTTTTATGACCTAGACTTCCGTTCTGCCAGAGTCGTAGCAGAAGTTTTCACTGGTCGTTCTTTATTAATTTCACATTTGTGTATAAAAAGGGATACTTTTTGGCACTACATTTCAAAGGACGAAAGTCGATGGTCCTTCTCGGCGGATAAATAAACTCACGGTTTCTTCTCGGAAACAATCATCCGCCGGGAGGGATGATCGACTTTCGTCTCCACCAATATATACCTACTATTGTTTTCCTATCAAGTCGAAAATTCGTAGCCCATGCACGGCAAGTAAAGTGAATCCTAGCATGCTTCGTTCCAGCATACACACACAGCTCAAACATTGACTTTCAGCGGAAATATAATAGATATGCAGGAAGAGAAGTCGAATTTTTGACCGAAGTACCTTCGCGATGGGACAAAATAGCGCGTCACTTTTAAGATAACAGATAAATTAGGCTTTGTCATACAAATGGGACATCCTGCATATAATACGGTAAACGACAAAAAATCCACAGTAAAACATCCACTAAAACAATTCACAGATAATAAAAACTCGAAAGGAGAGTATAAGGTTTTTTTGCAATCCTGTATGAAAATTTTTTCACTCAAAGAAATTTCTTTTCTACAGTCTATTTATTAATACTCACTATAAACTAAATATCAGGATATTTAGAATTTTAAGCCATGAAAATTATTTTTTAAGTTCATAACTTTAATGTGAAAATAATATGGCGCTGTTTTGTCCCGGCGCTGTTTTGGGTCGGCGCTCTTTTGGGCCAGCGCTGTTTTGCCTCGCGCTGTTTCGTCGGCGCTCTTCTGGACGCGCTGATTTGTCCTAGACCCGAAGTAACTTACATTACAAGAGACAAAACCCATTATCTCTCTCTGTGAATCAAATTGCCCTTCGAGCAGTGCAATTGTCCCGAGTAATGTATACTATTTTCCTTCCTAATGGTTACTGGCAAGTAAACAATACGGTTTACGGTTTTTTTTCTGCATGCACAAGCGGCGAGAATATCGACTTTTGCTGGAAGTATGTATAGAGTCAAATTTTCGATTAAGTTTGGAGAAAATATAATTTTACATACTAAACAGATGTAAGCAGACGGTAAAATTTTTAATATTTATAAGAACAAAATAAAATCTCATTTTTAATAAATTAGTGAGAAAAAATATTGAAGTATGTAACTCATACATACTTTGAGTTCACAGTCTAGTTTTTTATCTGAAGTTGCATCATTTGTCGAAATAAATTGGTACGGCTAGATTACTAAAAAATATCAGTTTTTATTTAGCGATAAAATATGTCATCTGAAGGTTTTTTTTTTTAAATAAAAAAGAACAACAAAAGGCACACTTATTCAAATTAGCTTAAGATGACAAATCCTTCAAAAACTTAAGTATTTATTGATACGCTTTGAAAGTACTAGGTTTGCAATATACTGTTTTCAAAGATTGAGGTTTGCATAACTTTAATCAAAGTATTTTTTTTTTGGAGTTACACCTTCATACAAAAAACTGATATCAAGTTAGAATATTTCCTCTGTTAATTTGGGCAAAGTGACTTTTGGAATCTTTATTTGCAATTTGTAAAACTATGTAGCTGGATCTCTTAAAGAGGGTGTTTTGTAATCACGCTCAGGACCCAAAAGGTATATTCTGAAATAAATATAATTTTGGGTTCACAGGTTCTCTTGCTTGGTTTAAACCTTCGATAATTGATTGTCTTTAAAAAATATACTTCTTCACAATTAGGTATGTGAAAAGTACCACAAAGGCTAATTTGGAAATTATGTAGGTACTTATTTATTCTCAGTTCCAGACAACCACTTTTTAAGTCTGTTTTTTTGTTTGTATAATTTTCAAACCTCACTATATTTTAGGAGTAATTTTTAACTTCCCGCTAAAAAAATTAAAAATTAAAATTTTTTTAACCCGTTTTTCGAAAATCGAGTTTTCATCGGATCTCGACGTTTTTAGGTCTTTGGAACCTCCCCTGACTATTTTTACGAGGGTGTCTGTATGTCTGCATGTATGTGTGGATGTACAGGTATGTGTATGTAAACCTCAAATCAGCTCTCAAACTTAAAAAACCACGTCGAATGCCGTTTTGCTAATTAAAATCGGTTGATTCGTTCGTGAGATATCGTTGTCGAAAAATTTCAAAAAATTGTTTTTTTTTTTAAATTTTGTAGATATTTTTTCTAATTGATTATGCACTTCATATAACATTTTTATGTCTCAAAAAAATGCGTCGAATGCCGTCTTGAACATCAAAATCAAATAACGCGTTAAAAAGTTATGGCTTTTTAAACATTCTACTCAAAAACGTCAAAATAGCTTTGCGGTTAAAATTAGCTGGAAGTTGCAAGGATGGCCTTTAAGCTCAACCTCTTTTCGAATTTTTTTTATTTGAACTTTTTTAAATTTAAGAATCTATACATTAATTATTTTTGCTTTCATTCTACGCCGCTGTTTTCGGTGACGGCAATGCGGGGGCGGACATTTTCATATCTTTTAAACTGATTTTATATATACTAATATTTTGCCAAAGATCGTTGATTATTGCCATAACACCATATGCAATTTAAAAAACCAATGAGGATGAATTTAATTTTTGTTATAGTGATTTATTTTATTTTAAAAATATCTGCTACGTAAATTTTGTTTAGTTTAGAAGAATTAAATAGCCTTATTTTCCAATTGAAATTATAAGAAAGAATAAAATAGAGTAAAAAATAAGTAAATATTTTCGAATTAGCCTCTTCGGGTTGCTTCAACCAGCATTCTAGCGAGATGCTGATAGAGTCTGGATTTATTTATAAAGCTGTTGTTAACAAGTTGCAGTTTACAGTTTACCTTTAAAGTTTAAAATCGGGTTGGTGTCTGCACTCAGCCTGTAATAATCAATTGTCCTTGAAGAAAGAAAAATATCTCCTCCCTAAAGACCCAGTAAGAAACGTAAATAAATTTTGGCAGGTGGAAGGTGTTTGGTAACCACAGTCTCTTTTAAAATACTTAAACCACTATTTAGAACCAGAGAATGGCCAACGGCTCTTATGAAGTTTTTCGACTAAACGAATAAAAGTTTTGCGTACTTGAAATATAGTCGCCTATTATTGCATACCTACAGTTTTTATTTTAGGACACATACCTCTTCCTATTATAAGTGTTACGAAATGGCCCAACGATGAAAAACTACTAAGATATAGGGACACTGGCATATTAAATTTAACAATTGTAAAACTAAAACTTAAACGGCAAAAAATATTAGGAAGGAAAAATTTAAGTAGAGACATAGGACAAGAAAACAAGTTACTGCATGTAGAAGAAAATGGTAATAAAGCTGGCAAAGAAAATGTCTATTTGTTAATGTTAATGTTAATTTTCTTGTTTTTACACTTTCCAAAACAGAGTTTGTCGTCATTTATTGGCCACGAAAGTAAAGCCATTGATTTTTTAAAAATGTAGTAGATTTGAGTGGATTTCTAAAATCTTATTGACAAATATTATCACAGCGTAGAAAATTCTCAAACATTTTATATTCAAAAAGATATTCCAAAATGTAACAATGTAATCGTAGGCAAGTGAACCTAAGTAAATGATTAATAGTAAACCTTCGGTGGATAAGAATACATATATCAAATTGATATCAGTAATTAAATATATCTTTAATATATACAAACTGAATGTAACTCTTTCACGTACCAGAAAGTGTAATATGATATTGATTTCCCGCAAATGTATCAATGGATGTTGGCAAGACGCACGCGCTAGCTGGCCTCATTCAAGACCTATCTGAATGTGAATGTGATTGATACTTCCGGTCACAATCTTGGATATTATTCAGCTTTTATATGGTTGGTAATGTATGTAACACCTAAAGGTAGTTATAAAACCTTGTTAATCGAATGACATATGCATAAAATTATTTATTATTAGTAACTATTAAATAATTTTAGAAAATCATTAACGTAACAGTACCTAATGCAATTGAGTAAAATACTAATTAGGAAACAAGTAAACTTAATTTAGCTGGTTTTCAATATCGTTAAAATAGGTTTAACTTTGGAAAAGCTCTGCATCAACAAATACTTTTTCTAATCCTCTTCATCCTTTTATGTTTTCAAACTTTACCTCCTGCCAATCTTTTTAACCTTTTTCGGTTGTACGTTTTTTATTCCTCTCATCGCTTTGATTGACTTCCAAGATTCCTATCTCGTTTTCGGAATGTATTACCATATTTGTTGATCTTCTATTTAATTTTAATCCATGAACAGAAAAAGTTATTAGTGTCTCTTGTTATTCGTCTTTACAACGTGGGATGTACATTAACTCAACGAGTACTCCGTGTACATGCGTTGAGACAGTCTGTGATAGAAACAACATTACAGTACCAAGCAAGAAACTGATGGTTGGAGGAGATTAGCTTTAGAGGTTTTTTTAAACATCACCAGAATATTATCAGTAGTCGGAAGGCCCAAAATCTTAACCTCACTAGTGCACAAAAATTAAATAAAGCAGTAGTTACACACTATTTTTGCAAATGAAAGACACTTCTGGCAAAAAAATAACATCGAAGAATAAGGTTGCCAGTTAAATTTATACAAATCACCGCAAGTTTTAGCGGTACGTGTAACAAATAGAGAACATTTGGTGGCAACTGAACATGGTGAAAATTTTACTATGTTACTATCGTCTAATGTGCCAGCGCTTTGGGCTACTCTATTCCCCCTATGATTCGTTTTAGGATTAAAAGAATAAATCCAGAGTGTGTTGAACTCTTGCCTACAGCCTACAGGTGTGGTGGCCCAAATGACTCCGTAAGGGAGTATGAACACTAAAACGTTTTGTGAACTGGTTGCGCCACTTTGTTAAATATAAACTACTCGGAGATAGCCTTTTTATCTTCCATGTAACTAAGTGTCACTTAGAGTATTCTACGGTCGAGACTGTAGAGAAATTTAATATTCAGCTAATTTGACTGCTCAGCAATACCACGCACGAGTTACAGACAATGGACAAATCAAATTTTCATTCGTTTGTGTATTATTGGAATGAAGATGGTCTTTAATACTGGTCTATTCACGAAGACAGAAAAATAACTAAACACAGGTTCGAAATTATATTTACTACAGTCTTGGATAAAGCTGTAACATCAACACACATAAAGGCTGAATTTAAAGCAACTGTTTTATTTATGCTTTTAACACCGAAATTCCAAAGCTATACTAGAAGAGGCATACCCTCCGCGTATACCAACGTTTACTCCCGTATCATCCCGATCATACTGAAAACAAGAAAAATTAAGATCATTCTGATAGTGACGCTATGCAACGTTTAGACGATACCTCCGAAAATGTTTCACTGTCCCAGAATGGAAACTCAAACAATTGCTCACTACCACTTGAGATAACCAAAATTCAACTAAACAGTATTTTCACTGGAACTATTTCTGATGAAAATGACAGAGACAGTGGTGGAATTTTGAACATGTGTTCAGTTATTTTTCTGTTTTTTAGAATAGACCAGTAATTAATTAAGGATCGGTAAATAATTAAGTAATTAATTAAGAATATTTTCATCATAATAATACTCAAACGAACGATAAACTGATTTGTCCATTGCGTGTAACTCGTTCGTGATATTGTTGGGTAGACAAAACAGCTAAATATTCAATTTCTCTACAGTCTCGACAATAAAATAGTCTAAGTGATACTTAGCTCCATCGAAAAGAAGAACGCTTTGTCCGGGTAGTTTATATTTAGAAAAGTAATGCAACCAGTTAACAAACGTTTCAGTTTTCATTCTCCCTTAAGGAGTCATTTGGGCCGCCGCACCTCTGGACAAGGAATCATTTTTTTACCCTTAAAAAGAATCATATGGGGAATAGAGTTACCCAAAGCGCTAACACATTAGACGATAGTGACATAGTGACATTTTCCCCAGGTTCTGGGACCACCAAATGTTCTCTATTTGTTCCACGTACAGCTAAAACTTGCTGTGATTTGTGTAAATTTAACCTTATTCATCGATGTTATTATTTTTACCAGAAGTGTCTTTAATCTGCACAAATAGTGTGTAATTACTGCTTTATTTATTTTTGAGCCCTAGTGAGATTAAGATTTCTGGCCTTCCCACTACTGATACTCTGGTGATGTTTAAGAAAACCTCTAAGCTAATATCGTTAAACCATCAGTTTCTTGCTTGGTACTGTAATATTGTTTCTATCACAGAATGTCGTAACGCATGTACGGAGTAGGTACTCCTTGAGTTAATGTACATCCCCCGTTGTAAAAACGATTAAAAAGAGACACCAATTACTTTTCCTGTTCATGGATTAGATATTAAATAGAAGACCTACAAATATGGTAATACATCCCGAAAAGAGGATAGATAGACAATAAGAAGGATGGTGGAAGACAATCAAAGAGATGAGAGAAACAAAAGATGTACATCCGAGAAAGATGGAAAAGATTAACAGGACGTAAAGTTTGAAAACAACTTTGATCAAGTAGTTGATGGATTTTAATGGATGAGGTATCGTTAGATTCGTTTTAATAACGCGAGTGACACTTGGTAGGTACATAACAAAATTAAAATTTTGACGGCATATTTTGAGACTTATCGAGTGGGGTATCAAAATGATGAAGGATTTTAAAAAGTGTTACAAAAAACTAACTTGAAACAAATTTATTATCTACATATATTACCTGACTGCTTTCGTGGTTAAATGGTTAGAATATCTGCTGATATGTATGGTTATTATTGAACGGGGGCTTAATTCGCAGCATATATTGGTAAAGAAAAGAAAATAAGTTTACAAGTAAATTATAGAGCTTGTTTTTATTTTATTTTTTTTACTTCTTTCTTTCACTTAAGAAAGGAATATTTGGGTTTTCCACTCAGAGAATTAATATGAATTTAATTTAAGAAACACAAACACTGGACAACTGACCTAATTATATGATTTTACCAACTACCACAAACCGTAAAGAAATCTTATAAAATCTGATCTCTTTGTAAATGCTAAAATTAAATACAAAATAATTATTGGCTTTAATTAAATTGCCTTCCTCTATAGGAAATTTGAAAAAGTTAATAAACAAAACATATCATCAAAGAATTTCCTGGCATTTGGGGTGTGAGTTGTGATGGTTTCCATGACGATGACCGTGAATTGTGTGGGTCTAGGCCAATCCTCTGCACTTTCCTGCTTTCCTTCCTACAAACTTCCCACGGTAATTTTTCCACGAGGGCTGGCTTTCTGGAAACACATAACCTATGAGATCTCGTCGACAAAGGGGCGGTTTCAATTCTAGAAAATAAAGAAAACACTTCGATATTAAAAAAAAAAAACGTTTTTCAAAATGCTAGAAAATTGGCAAACTAATATTTGTGTTTCATGAATTACCGCCTACATTAGTTCAGTATTATTAATATTTTAGATATTTAAGGTAGGTAAATATAAATTTGCTTCTAAGAATATAACAATTATTTTGGAAATCTCTATACTTTGTAACGTTTTAACTTAATTTATTTCGCTATCTTTTTGAAAGATGCACTCTAAAATAGTTTAAAGCAAACCACATAAATTACACATGGTGCTTTTAATGGTGACTCTAACTGCGACAGGAAAATTGAAACTCTCGAATATATACTGTGCCGTGGACAGAAGATTTTTGGATTTAAAGGACTGCAAGTTCGGACGAGTGGGGAAGACGTGGGAACGTAAGGAGTTCCACAAACTGGAGACCATGGGGATCAAGGAACGATCGAATCGATCCGTTCTCGATGTCTGGCAATGAACGTGCATGGAGTTGGCACGTCGTCTTGCTCTAACTGGTCTGGCAAGTGGAGGTACTATAGAGTTCCTTTAAGCAAAATCCGTTTAAGTATCGTTAAAACGTGGAAAGATCAGGCATTGCTCTTCGGTGGGACAATGGGGCTAGGTTTTTGGTGATACTGGTGTTGTTTATTAGTCGAACTGCTCTTCTCTGTATTGCATCAAGAACTGTGAGCCTTGACGGAGTCGATCCCCATACATGCGAGCAGTATTCAAGTTTAGGTCTTATTTGGGCTTTGTAAAGAGTAGCTAAATTAGATGTAGTGAAATATATCCGTCTTCTAAAAAGAAAGCCTAACTTCTTTCCTTCTGCAGTTGCTATGGATGCAATATGTTCGTTCCAGAGTAAGTCCTGGGAGATCGTTATACCAACCAGCGCGATGGAGTCGTTTGCTACTAGTGGCTGATCGTATATTGAGATCGATGAGTCGTATGTTTGCCTCTAGTTGGATAGGCAGCGTTGAAATTAACCAGATTCTTTTTCCCCGCTCGTCTACAATTCTCTACACCTTTACAAATTAGTACAAAAGTATCAAGATCCTGAAATAGAAGCAATGAATCAATGAAAGAAATAACCTAAAGCCTAATTAGCCTGCAGTATAACCTGAGACTAAATCAGATAGGTTCCAAATACAAAAGAGTTACTTTACTCGAACGCAGTCGTAATTTCTTAATATGTCTGATTTGCTAAATCTATCTCTTGCGATACAAGTATTTCATATTTTGTTTATTTTTTTGTAAGTGGTTGTTTATTTATTTAGCCTTAACATTATCATCATTTACTACGTTGTTATTATTTAGTCCGAACATTGGCATTATTTGATCTCTATATTGTTATTGTTGATTACGTGTATTATTTTAAAAAAGTATATAATTGCTCTTTTCTAAAGTAAGGTGAAAAGGTCCTGAAGATACAAAAACGTTTTTGTTGTTCTAATAAAGAAAAGGTCAGTTTGTAATGTTAGAAAGAGTCCAAGTTTCTTGAAAAATCTAATAAGAAAAATGCTTAACAGTTCTTAGAAAGTTGTGTTCACTACTGTTAAACGGCTGAAACAGCTGGTGTGAATAACGAATTGTTTGCCTAAACACACCAGGACACAATTAGTAAAACCATATTCCAATCAAAATTAAAACTAATACAACTCCAGCAAACTAAGGTCGAAAAGTGACATTCGGTTATCATACATAGTTCAAATGTGCAATCAAATGATTGCTATTAGCTAAGTGAGAGTGAGGATCATCATAAAATAATCATAATGAAGTAAGGGTTGATTTTTTAATCACAGTTTAATCAAACTGACTTAAGAAGGTAAATGCAGTTTACGTTGTCAACTGTTTTTCCATTTTTCGTTCATGTTGTGGTAAATTTTCCTTTAACACAATTTAATTATAGTTAACTACACTAAAATTCTATTGTATTCTTTTTTTTAGGTTTGTAATTTATTCAGAGTTCCTCTGCGTGGGGAATTTTCTAGTCAAACAATTGTTGTCGATGAATCTTCTGCCTATAAATTTTTTTCGGCAAATTTTACAAAGTCCCTGTCTTCAGGATACTAAAGAGATCATTCTAATCAACATTATTTAACATGAAAAAGAGGTCGACTGTTAGAGAGGTGGTACAATTATGCTTTAAGCTAGACAAATAGTCAATTGCAATTTTATTCACGTTTCAGTGACTTTTACCTAAAACGGTAATATAGGGGTACTTGAATGTCGCAGAATTAGGTCAGCGTTACTTGTCCATATTGACATCCAAAGCTCTGTGCTCTGGTTTCGATGCCCTGAGCCTGGTCCGTTTAATGATAATCATTCTAAGGATCAAAAGATTACTGAACTGGAACTAAACATGAAATTACACAGGGTACAAATTAAACTTGTTTCCTACAAAAGATTGGGAGAGATCCATCGAATCAGCTAGCGATTATAATAATCTGTAATCAAGATTTTTGGCTATTTTAGTTTTTCGTATATCTAAAACACTCTACATAAGTATTCAAGAAGTAAGATGTAGCACAATTATATTCTGAGCAAAACAAAGTACTAAATGGAGATTTTAATAATACCTCGGTGACATTTTATGTGAATGTGCAATATTAAGATTCGAAGTTACTTGAAAATGAAGGATCAGCTGGAGACTGTAAACGATCAATTAACTTCCGAGGCTACCCGACCCTGAGATAGGTACCAACATTTATCAAGGCAAATGCGCTGCTGAACTTATTAATATAAGCTAAAGATCATAAAATCTGGAATAGTGTTCAAGAAATCCGCTGTTAGAGATGTGACACAGTTATGTGGCCAAAACGGATTAATTAAAATCGTACCTCGGTGACATTCAAGTAAAGCTACTAAAATCTCGACGAATGAAGTTACGGAGTCATTGGTGACATTCAAAGCGTAATATCTATACTCTGGTGTCGATGTCCTGATCAGACTAGCCAGTCAAATAAGGGTAATTATTCTAAGTATAAAATATTTGAAGACAAATAATAGGTACTGTTATTGCATTGAAACTAAATAACAGTTACAAAGGGTCTAAATGCACGTTTCACCTAAAGAAAGAATTGTAGGAAACTGATCTATTGTGTTGCATCCAAAGTATTTAATATATTCAAGAAGTCCGATGTGACATAAGTATGTTCCGAGCAAAACAAAGTACTAAATTGCGATTTTATTCACGCTTTGTTGACATTTAAATAAGGCTAAAACATTAAGATGTAAGTTAGCATTACTATTGGACTATTCAGAACCGAAAATCTCGGCTTTGCTGTTAATATCCTGAGACCGGAAGTATAGAGAAACGCTGTATATTTTTTATAGAAATCGTAATCACCGGTCGGGCTGCAGCCTAATCACATTTCTTCGGTTCGTACAGGCCACCCATTCCAGGGTCTTGTTACCCTGTAGCCTGTAGCAGATAGCAGATCTAGTTTATCCGGGTCAAGCATTAACGGCAACTGTTATGTAGATCCTTTTATGACCTAGATAAGCGAAGAAATATTAACAGCTTTAGAACTAAGCTCTAATTTGTGTAGGAAACTAAGGAAAAAATGTATATTTCTTAAAAAAACTCGATCAGTCACTCGATTTGTCGCAACTAATACCTTGAACTGACTTGGACTAGGCGCTAGAAGTATTTTATGTTATTATAAATGTTGTTCTTTTCTCAATGTAATGAAGAATATTTTGGTGTCTAGTTTGTAAACTTCAAAATTTTGCGTAAGCATTATTTATGCTTGTAATAAAAAAAATATCTTTACGTTTGCGGTATTTATTTATTTTTATTTATAAAAAATTAATCACGTATATTTTTTAAATTTAAACAAGAGATTGTAAAATTCTAAATGCATACAACCACTTGCCGAAACTCGAGTCTAGAGTCGGAGAAGGGTCTCTTTTATAGCTCATTTATAGACCGCCTGCTGAGCCAGGCTTCAAATACTCTTTAACCAAAAAAAGTATTGACATATTAACAGATAATAATAATAGATTAAATTAACATAAAAAAACAGTTAAGATAATACATTCTTTAAAATAAATAAAAAAAGAATTCATATATAGAGAATAAAAACATTTATCTGTTAAAAAAATTTAAGATTTCTTTTAAAACTGTTTATTGACCTTGAGATTTTCAAATGAATAGATAGTTTATTGAACACCATTGGATCCATGTAATCCGGGGAGTCTGCGATTTGGATAATGAAGAAGGTCTTTAATAGGCGTGTTATGTGAATGAAAATCCTTGGAAGTGTTAAAATTCTCCAAATTTTTAAAGACGTGTAGGTACACATAGTTCGAAAATATATAAGCGTGGAAAAGGTAAGATTTTAAATTCTTTAAAATATGGTTTACAAGAATCCCTAGGGGAGAAACTAGCAACGGTCCTTAATATTCGCTTTTGTGCTACGAAAACCTCATCGTATAGAGTAGAATAGGCTAGTTGACTCTTTTTTAAACTAGGTCCTAAATAGTTAATATTTGTGCTACTAAGGTAAAAAAAAATATTACTATATTTTTTCAACACCTATGAAACCACAAAACTGTAATTTAAAATCCATCTCTTCATGTAGGTGCGAAAACGCTGTCCGCCATTTTATGACGTCATACGTATTGTAAACAATCATTTGACATATAAACACGGACAATTTTCCAGTTTACTTTACTTTAAAAACATGATTTCAACTAATTTCCATAAAAAAATCAGTAATTATCGTTATTGCAACGTCCGAGAATGCAAAAACACATCAAGGAATACAAATAGATGTTAGTTACATTATTCAGAGGTTACAATACTTACGACATAAATGAGTAGGTACCTACTTTTGAATCCCTTCTGAAAAGAATAAATACACTCATTCTTACTTTTTATGTCTACTATTTAACAACTGCACTGTACTTACATAGAAGTCTTGACATTTCTTAGCTCGGCAGAGCAGAAATCTGGATTCAAGGCAAAGAAATTACGAACCATTAATGTATCAATTTTTGGCAAATTTGTGCTGTCTGCTTTTGTGAAACCAACGTCCATAATGAATTTATTATTGTTTTTCAATAAAGCAAATAAATTAAGAACGTGATAAGGAATTTTTATCGAAATATTTATACTTTTAATAACACCACGTCAAATTACTCGTTTTGTTTACAATTTGTATTACGTCACAACATGGCCGACAGCGTTTTCGGCGATTCAAATTAACACATTTTTTAAATTGAATTTTTAAATTAATCTTACGCATTTAGTTATTAAAATCGATATATTTCGTTTTCGTAAGCTGTAAGAAATACTAATTTATTGTATGAAATTAGTTATGTGTCAAGTAGCCTATTAGGTACCCCAAAAACATATGCCATATCTTAGTCTTGATTCGACAAGCGAATAGTATATATTTATTAACTGGGATTTAGCAATTTTTTTTTATTTAAAAATAGATATCTGGTTGAGCCAAGCTTTGAAATTAGCAGATTACCAGATTTCCAGGTAAGACAACCCATCGAGCAAAACTCCCAGAAAACGTACATTGTCGTTTTTACTAATGATAGTCTTATTACCTAGGGAAATGGAAAGTTATGAGCCACTATAAGTGTTTTGTCTAAGATGTATATAAAGAATTTCGATTTTAATCGCATTAAATAGAACCTTACTCAAAATTTCGCTACAAGAAGTACAAAAGATACAATTGGATGAAAGACATCAGCATATGGACCGTAAAAACCTTTTATCTAATTGATACTTTGAGTTTGAGTTATAGAATGTTACAGAAACATATTGCTCTCTATTTTTTAGGAATAAAGAGATCCAATTCACTGATGTACCTCTGAGGTCATATAACTCTAGTATGGATAATAGTTTTGAATGACTGAGCAGTCAAAGGCTTTACTATGTCACAGAAAATGATGGCTGCTGGACATTTTCCAGCATCGACCAGAAAGCTTTCCAGGCGATCTAAAAATGCATATTCCAATAATTTGGAGACAGCAATAGCAATTGGACGAAATTATTTATACATGCTGTTTTTCTTATGTAACGGTAAAATTTTGACTAATTTCATGAAATCTGGAAAATTTTCAGATAAGAATGATAAGTTAACTAAATATGTAACGGAAGTTATTAAATGCATGTATAACTTTTTTTACGAGACACAGGGCATATCATTAGCACCTGGACGGCTCCAAGACAGATAAAGGAACAGGAGCAGGGGTGTTTGGACCTAGAACCAAATACTCAGAAAGCTTGGGTACGTACCCAAGCATCTTTCAAGCGGAAATTCGTGCCATCGAAAGATGCATAGAATTTAACATTAAAAGGAACTATCGTAGACAGAAGATTGTAATCATGTCAGATAGTCAAGCAGCCATCAAAGTTTTGAACTCAGATACAATCAGTTCGACGATGGTCTGGGAATGCCTAGGCAAATTAAATGAACTAGGACAGAATAACACTGTTACCCTCCTATGGGTTCCAGGACACGTAGGAATAGAAGGAAATGAAACAGCAGACAAGCTGGCAAAAAAAGGAGCTGAAACCCCATACCTGTGACCAGAACCATCCTGTGGAATCAGCAGTAGTACAATCTTAGAAAAACTAAGGAAAAAAATGGATAGCGAAAAATCCATGTACTGGAATGATCTAGAAGGACTAAGACAATCGAAGACGCTCCTGGAAATCTATAACCAGAAGAGATCTCACAGCTGTCTTAACCTGAGTAAGAAAAACCTCCGAATTATAACAGGAATACTAACCGGTCACTGTCGATTAAGAGGACACATGAAGAAACTAGGATTAGTAGATGAAGCAAACTGTAGATTCTGTGAGGTAGAGGATGAAACCTCAATACACATACTTTCAGAATGCATGGCATTAAGTACACCTAGGGTCATACGAAATAGAAAGGGAAGAACTACCTAATTTAAAACCCAATGATATCCTAAACTTTCTAAGGAAAATAGGACTAGAAGAGCTGCTATAAGTCTGAGGAATCATCAGAATTATAGCAAGAAAAGGGGGACACAATAGATCTTATAGGTCGCAGAGTCGCAGGCGTATCTGTTACCCCTAACACCACATACATACATACATCATCAGAACCTGAGGATATTTTATTTTTATGTTTTTTTGAAAGTAAGCTTAATAATTCAAATTCATAACTGGTTTCAGAACCATAGTGTTTGGATTGAAACTATTTTTTGGAAAAGAACTTTTTTAGAAATGTTAATAGGAGCGTTAACGAAAAAATCATTAAACGTATTTAGATATACTCCACCTGTTTTTTTTAATAATAACCATTTTAAAAACATGTTCCCTTTTCTTCAACAAACTTTTTAAGAAGAATTATTGAAGTTGTAGTGATATTATTTACTTTATAAGCTAATATACACTAGTAAACGAAATATTTTTATCAAAGTTTGATTCATAATTTATTATTACTGTGTCTATATATTATGCCATTCCATTTAAAAACCTTGAATATCCGCCTGTGTTTTGCAACACATATTATTATTTTTATAATGACTTTAAATGAATGAAGCACTAAAAATAATTTGGCTATCAAAATCATAGATAAAAATTATATCTACTCAAGTGTCTGTATTTCGACGAAACCATCAGACCATTCATAATAGCTTCAACCAATCAGCACTCTACGAGTAGGTACTTCCTTTACCACAATTACTCACTTTACAGGAAGCTCCATTAAGAAAACCGAACATAATGCTAATTCACAATAAAATTCGTAATTCAGAAAATCAACCCCTATGGTAGATATTTATGAATGAAACTATATCAACTAGGGAGGGTTGGAAAGACCGAAAGAGGTCAAGCCAATCCGTTTCCGGTTCCTTACTTCCTGTATTCTAACCTAGCAGATGTTGAAAAAGAACACTTCATTCATTCATCTATTTGTTCGTGTCTAATTCCGTATAAGTAAGCTGGGTAAGGTTCAGTCATTTCAAAACACATGAATGGGACTGAAAAGCGGGCTGGTGTTGTGAAGAAAGGCGACCGAGAACCAGGTACGGACCGACTCGCAGATAAAATTTTTAAACACACTAAATAAATAAAAAAATTGTATTTGAAAATGTATAAATAGATTACTGTTACTAAAATATTTAATACGATTTAATTATACTATCTGTTTTTATTGTATGTTTATTAATATATCTTTATTTGGAAAGTTAAATAATTCATTTAATTAAGGTCAAAAATATGTATTTTTAAACCATTTGGTAAACCATTTTTTAGTTTATTTAGATAATAATAGTGTAAAGAAAAATGTATAGAAATAAACAATATTTGAAAACTACACCTTTCGATCTATATTTCTAAAAACAATATGAAATGAAATTATTATGGTTCAAAATCATAACAATAAATTAGTAATGAACCAAATTTATAAAAAATATAAAAAAAATTAACCAAACTTTCGGTCTTTATTAAGGCAATAAGATTTTTTATAACAATAAGAAGCTTGGATTAAATGAATTATCGTTAAAAAAAATTATTAATGGATTTCCTGTACTAATTCTTTTCTAAAACATAATCCAATACCAAATTTTAGATTGAAACAAATAAGGAATTTAATTTTCCCTAGTTTATTCCTTCCTTCAAAAAATGTTACTTGATAGAATTTTTAATTTTGCTTTTACATTGAATTGTATCATATACAATAAAATCTCACATTTTTTAAAATGTTTACAATAGCACAGTATATTTTTTTATTCATTATAATCTTAGGTTTACTTCTTTTTTTGTTTATTTCTATTTTTTGTTTCATAAATATCTTTAATTAAATTGAAATTAATTACCTTTCAATTTATTTTACTAGAGAAAAGCCTACACCTACTTATAAATATTTTATTCATTTCAAAGTAGTATTTCACCAAACAGTTTCATTGGTATAAGCAATTGGTTAAATATTTAAATACAGAAATTTGTTAATATTACAAAAGATAAAGTCAGAAATAAACATGCTAATGTACTGAAAAATATGTAATATGTAAAAATCTAACTGTTAATACTATATTAATATAAATTTGAGTTTATAATTACTTTTTTAAATAAAATAATACTAATAGGGATGTGGGCTATTTTTGGGAAAGTGTTTAAAACCATGCATAAGTACCAAATATACCCAAAACTATTTATTATTATTTTTTTAATACAACTAATACCTTTAAAATAAGTTATTCAAAGTTCCATTTCAAATTTCGCGCCAAAACGTGGATACCTGTGAAACGCCCGCTGTGACGTCACTTGTTCCTAAGCATTGTCTAAGTTGTATGTAATAGAAAGTTATTTCGTAGTTTTGTATTAATAAGATGGATTCTACATTTTATAAATGTTGTGCGGTGCCGCAGTGTGAAAGTACTACTCATCTCAGTTTTCTGTAATATTTAGTAATACCAATATAAAATTAGAGTTATAAATCCTAATATCACTAAATAAAGTTTTCATAGAAAAAGCTGAAAATTAAATACATATAATTAGATTCTGATTTTATTTAATTATTAAAAAAAACATTAATTTGGTTGTTGTACTTGTTTCTTGTAGGTACTATCCTTTATTTTTTCAAACATAATTCTTATAGAGATCTCATTTATATATAATATTTATAACTATTATTTATTATTTAATATTTTAAATATTTATTTTCGTTTACTATTGTTATTTTTTATATTTTATTAGTAAATATAATAATTTAGGTATGCATACCTAGTAAAATACTAAAACTTTTAACAAATTTATAACATGCAATAATTTATATCAACAGATATTTAAATTAGTGAATTAATTTAATTTTGTGGTATTCCCAAATGAGTTAAAATCATATTTGATTTAATTCAACAACAATATTTATTAATGTTATTTTCTCCACACGTGTTTTTTCTTAAAATAGAAACATTTGTTAGGTATATTATGTTAAACTATTTATATATAGAAACAGCTAACAATAACTTTACTAAATAAAAGAAGTAGGTAAATCAATAGATATTTATTATAATGAAATTAATTATTAACGGTAAAAAGTTGATGTTATTATTTGAGGTAATATTATTACTTAATTGCGGTAAATACAGTTTTTTTTACAAGAATTTTACACATCCTTTACACTCAAAGGTTTAGTTTGCTGTGTGTTTTTCATTTAAATGGTAAGAATTTTAATAAGTTACAATATTTTTTATGAATTACGCTTATTTAGGAGATTAAAAAAGAAATTTGATCGATGGGTGAGAATGGAAAAATAATTCAGCAAATTAAAAACAATATTGAACTAAAAATTGACTCTTATGTTTCCTATTTTTATTAGATTACAAATAAAATCAATTTCAAGTGATTACTGATATAACTCTAACCTTGCTTTTGTTTTTATGATAACAAAATAACAACCAAAGAGTGTTAAAAATAGCATACATCTAAGATGATACAGAGACCACATTTTCAAATTTTACGCCATTTCTTTGGAATTAAAAGTTTAAAAAAATACAAATTGCTTAGACAATTAAAAGGCAATCAGTACTGATAGTTCCAATTTTCACACCAATTGGGGTCTGGGTATAATATGGATGATATATTCCAATTAATAAGATAGTCCAAATCTTTTAGTTTTTTATAATTGTTTTCTAAAAGAATCGTTATAAATCTTCTTTAGAAAGTTTTCATGTGGAAATACTGCTATCAAGATAATGTCAATTTTATCATAGTTAATGATGATATTAGAAAAATTGTATTTCCAGATCTTTACTAATCAATTAATATTTCTTTTTTACACCGGCCAGAAATTAATACTTTCCGGTTTATTTTTAGGTCAGAAAATATCATTTTGTCGGACAAGGCCAGAAAATAAAAATGAGTCCGGTAAAAACTTTTACCGGACTCATTTATTTACTTTCCGACCTATCTTTAATGAAAAAAACAATAAAATAGTTAGTTTAAGATAGTGGTCAATTGGTTTCTATGGTAACCGAGTTTTGTATATATTTAAAACTGTAAAATAACTTGACATATTTTGACGTTTAGTTGAAAACGTGAAATTTATTATAAAATGGATATTTAAAATGATGCATTTGATTGTGAATTAATGGAAGATGAAATTGTTAAGGCGGCCACCCAAGCAAGGTTTGTTAAAAAAAATGTTAAAATTAGTTAATAAAGACTTCTTGTTAAAAAATGTAAACTGAATAATATGAAGTTTATGGTACAACAATGCCCGTTTAAAAAAAAATATTGAACGTAATACGTCCCAAAAGTGCTTTTACTGGACTCGCAGGCTTGCAGGGCTCGCCTGTGGCTCGCCCTGCAATTTGCCCACTCGTCCAGTAAAAGACCACTTTCGGGACTTGTTACGTAAACTACTATTACTATTAAACGTAAATTTGTCAAAATATTTGGAAACCAAAAACAATGAAAGTTGAAGTTTTGACGTGTTAGTTTTATTATATTTAGCTAATAAGCTAATAATTGTGTAGATGTAGGATTTTGTCATTGATATTTAGATGAGCCTTAAAGAAATGATTTATAAATGATTATTGATATAAAAATGATTATTTCAATATTTTAGAGGATTATATGAAAGCGGATTTATTATTCGTATTTCATTGAGTCTGCAATTAATTGTTAATGCTTATTTTATCCAGATTTAACAACCCATTCTTTTACATGAAAATACCATATGCTAATTTGGTTAAATTAATTTCTTGTTTCGACCGTTAGATTTACACAACTACAACATTTCAGAAAACCCACTGACTCGGCATTTTTCTGCGTCCTCCACAACACCCACGCGCAGAGTTGCCAGTCCACTCCTGTTCCGTTCAATGGCGAGGCGAGGCCGCGATCTCGACACGCATGCGCTTTCATAATTTGGCATTCGCTCGGCATCCCACAGAAATTTCTTTCTAAGAATCGTGGAAAACAACTTCTTGTCGCGACGATTTTGTGGCTAAATTGCGTTAAATAAACCAAAATTCTTGAACAAAAGTGACAACTGAGGGTGTATGAAGACTTTCGTGTACGTTTGGAACCGAGTTTCAATCAGAAAACCGGGGAAACTTGCCGCTAACGGAGATTTATCGTTCAACTGACATGGCTGCCGAATGAGGCAGACTGTATCTCTGTGCGCAACAGGCTTCAAATCGCCCTAATAACACCCTAAAAGTGTTACACCCTCTCTTGTTTTGTGCAAATCTGAATCAAGATTTTTGGTGGATATTCCGTATTTGTGATACCGCGGTAGCTAGAGGTGAGTGGACTTTTATTTATATTTAGATTTAGGTGTCTTGGCAAGATCGTGGTAAACAAATCATTTACATCTTCTACGGAGAAGGGGGCATTGTCGCATTGCCTACCTATTTTATATTGCTCGATTTATATGTATCATGTATATTACTTGTGTGAAGGTTATTAAGTAAATGTTTTACTGTGTAATATTTACTTAATAAGCTTAACTAAGTACGTTCCTACCATTAATTGACTGAGTAACAATATTTGTAAACAACTTGTTCCTTTTATATTTTTAGGTAGTTTTAAGAATAAAAATATTTGAATTACCAAAACAGTAGACATTATCCAGTCAAACAAAATTATCACCGGATTGATAAAGAAAACATAAAATGTAAACAAAATTCATTCAACAATATACAGGGAAAAGCAATAATTATAATTGATCAAATCGAATCATGTTTTTCCGGATAAATATTATGAATTGATAAAATAAAAAAGCAGTATAATAAATTGATCAATTCAAAGTACCTACGCTTTTCTACAAAAAAAATAAATAAAAGGATTTGAAGATTATAAACTGGAAACAGCAATTTGGATTTATTTATCGAAAAAATTGTGGATGGATAAAATTTAAAAGCAGAATCTAGATTGATCAAACTTAAATATGATTTTCTAGAAAAAACAAAATAACAAATTTACAACATGGAAAAATACAATTAGAAACTGATTATTTTAAAAGAATCTATTTTAGATTACTTAATAAAATATAGATAAATTAGAATGGATCAAAGTATTTTTATGCAATTATCATGTTTGTAATTTATGCACTACCTATATACTTAATATGTATTTCAATAAGTTTCTGAATAAGGCGACAAATTTGGTAGGTACATTTAGTATATCTGCTTATATATAAGAAATGATTTTAAGGACTTAATCAGTTTTGACTGAAGTAAGAATCATTTTCCTTTAAAAGCTGCTTTGAAACGACAACGCATTTATCATTAGGAAATTCAGTTCTCCTTTAGCATATAAGAGCTCAGCAATGATCTTTTACTTTTACTAATTGTCCGAGTTATCCAATAGTTATTGTTACCTAACCTGGTCCTGGTACCTTCTAATAGATATTTGATAATGTTTGAAAAATTATAATAATCTATAACATAATTATTTGTTAGAGGATGACTATCTCAGTAACTACTGTTTAGATAAAAGTTGCTACTGGTCTGTTATTCCAGATCTGGATCTGGAAATTTGGGGAGGGGCGAGGTAGTGCTCAGCCAGCACTGAGGCCACATATGACCCATTGTGAATCATCCCGTATGTAGGGATATCCTCACCTCAGGCTGTCACCAGGCCTAGTGATTTAAAATAGGTGATGAGACTCCCGAGGGGGATTTCCCTGACATCGGCTGGTGTAAGCCAGTACTCGCCTAACACGGATCTTCTGATTTCAGAAAAAGCAGATCATTCCAGATCATTATCGCTTTATAGAAGTACACTCAGGGGTAGACAGGAATCCTGGAATCAAGATGTCTTAAAAAACAAATATATAAGTTGATTCTCTATTTATGCAAACCGAAATAAGCCATGATCTATGATGACTAAACGATATTTTCCTTGGAAAAACATGAAAAAGGCTGAGAGTTTCCTAGAGTAAATTTGATTGATCATTAAACCAACTTAAAACTAATCAGGACCTGAAACTGAAATTTAGTTACATAAAACGTTTCTTTAATGAATTTCCTCGATGTAATATAATTCTGATACCGGAATTCTATACTATAAAACAAGCCGCCGTTATAAATTTACTCAACAATTTCCTGAAATAAATGAAGCCAATCCAGAATTGATTCGAAAATCTCATTATTTTGTTTCCAATAAACTTTAAGGCGAACTTATTGAGTTTTTCGGAATTCATTTGATTTAAGAACAAACCAAGAAGAGTTCTGATCGAAAAACACCATTTCCTGCTCTGTTTTTGATTAAAAAATAAATCGATTAAGAGCAGTAAATGACCTAAATTCTAATTTAAGCAACATCAATTTTATAATTACACCAGTGAGAAACAAAAGTTGAATTGTGATATGTTTTCATTTGAGAGTTACTTCACAAAATTTATTCTGGACTAAAATATGTTACAAACATGTCTGGTACAAATTCTAGATATAACTCTCAAATACAAACATACACCATTAAAGTTTTAATACAGTTATTTTCCAAATAAAAACATAATTATATATTATTTTTGTTTTCTTTTTTTACACTATATTCTCTCTCCCCCTTGCATTAATACATTTAAGTGAACGAGAAGGTGATTTACGATTCTTTCTTTTAAACCTATTTAAAATCTATATATGTTCGTATAGTTCCGTTTTAAATGTCTGTTTAATAATACATACAAAATTATGTAATTTATAGATTTGTGATTCCATCAAATCGTTGACTGTCCCTCGTAATGTGTATCGCTTGCTTCAAGCAGCTACAGTAGTTCATTCACCTCGTAAGTCGCACAAAAACTCAATATTAAATAGTCTGTTTCCGTTCAAACTGGGGGAACTTTTTCTCAAAGATATTTTATACTGTATTATTTTTAGCTTTACCGTTGGTAGTTGTCTACAAAACGTAAATAAAGTATTACTTTTACTAACTTCCATTTAAAAAAAATCTCGATTAGGTCACAACCAATATTTACTTTTTGTATTGGACAACGTAATTCCGATTTTAAGCATCATTCGTCTTAGATGTCTGTTTACGTATAAATACCTATATAATTAAAATATAATGATTGTTTCTTTATTCTTATCTTAATTCCAAAAAAATTGCTGATCAAAAAAAGTCACATAATGCTAGTACTGAAGAAATTTATGTTATTCAGAAACTAAATTATTGAAGAAAAGTTTTAGGTAAAACTGTTATTGGAACAAATTGTAAAGATATCATAAAAAAGGACGAAATTACAATCACAAACAAGAAGTATGTGAATATGACAACTATAATAGACGTATTAAGGAGAAAAAATTTCGTAAGCGTTGTTAATAATTAAAGCTTTGTATTTTCTAATGTAATTAAGTATATTACTTAGTTATATACAGTACACCTTTTGCAATTATGTAAATAAATTTTTGAAAAAGCTGTAGGTGGTGTGTAAACACAGCATCTGGATTTGGATCTGGAAATTTGGGGAGTGGCGAGCAGGTGCTCTGCAAACACTGAGGACACATATGGCCCATTGAGCATCCTCCCATACGTAGGGCTGGCATTAGGCCTAATGTTGAGACTCCCGAGGGGGATCTCCCTGACATCGGCTGGTGTAAGCCAGTACTCGCCCAACACGGATCTTCTGATTTCAGAAAAAGCAGAACAGTCACACATTATATGCTCTACTGTTTCCTCTTCTTGTTCGCAACCTTTGTTACCTGTTAAGATTCCCAGATTGTCTGATCAATGCCTTAAATTTTTTTGCTGTTTACTCGCCAGTATGTGGTAGTAACTCTCTGGCCAATCTACAGTTCGTTGTTTTATTCCAGCACTGTATAAAGTTTTGGTAAGAGCGCTGTTTGATACTTTCCACGACAGCGGACATTGATAGCTTGGTAGATGGGCGAGAGCTAACATATTTATAGACCGCAGCCCTTCCTTGCTATATTGTCCGCAGGGCGGATACCTTTAGAGTTCCAGTGTCCTTTGATCCAGCTCACAGTGACCACGTTATTCTGGCTGGACTCAGTTAGAGTTTGGTGACATTCTAGTACTAAACTTGAAGTGATACGTGGTCTATTCAAGGTCAGTATAGTGCTTGTCGGCAGTCCGTGTAAATATTTACATTCCTGCCTATGATTTTCCTATCGATTAATTCTTAATTAATGGTTATGCCTGTGAGTTCTGACTGAACCACACTTGACAAGCCATCCATAACACATTTCATTTTGAGGCTCAAGGATCTATAGTAAATTCCTGCGTTTTTGACCCATCCGAATGGGTGCTCAGAGCGTTCACTACGTTGGGGTCTGCTGTCTTGTCTGTTAATATTGTGTAGGGTTTGTCGAAGACAAATCTTGGTACGACGGCATCCGTGTCTGCCTTTAAGAGTGGTATCGCCTTCAGCGATTCCATCCACAGACTGTCCGGCTATGGGTGCCGGTCCCTACAGTGGGTTCGCTACCCACCAAGCGAAAGCGTACCATGGTCATCAATGTTACCTCCTTAACAAATATATCAAGGAGGTGAGTCCAAGGTAAACACAGCATGCACATGTTTTTTCTTAGACTGCAAGTCCTGCAACTATACCACTTCTTTGATTAATGGTGCTTGGAGAATTTTTCTGCAATGAAAAAGACATAATTGTAATCAAATTTTTGTTCATTTGTTTTCTTCAAATTACCCTTTGCCATAAGAAACTTCCAATAAGCTTTTACTAAAGAAATTCATTTATAAAAAATAAGAAGAATGAATAAATATTTTTTTTAATAAAATTTTGTAAATCCAATATTTCTTTTGCCGTATTAATTGCGAATGTTACGGTACGTGTGTATACGACGAGCATAAGCGGCAATGACGGACATCCTACTTATTAGTAATAGACTGTTTCCCGGGAATTAACAGTCAAAGCATGGTGGTACATTACAAATATGCACGTACAGGACAACAATTTAGTGGATGAAAACAGTGAATTTGGCTGTTTTTAAGACTAAATTACACAACCTCCAAAACTGATTATAAATTATAAAAATGGAGAAAAGCTATTTTTAATTTGTATGAAATTTGTTTGGCGCCAACAAAAAAACAGACTAAATAAAATTATGGTAAAGTGAAATACATGCCATAAAAATTATATCACTTAGAATTTGTTTATAAAACAAATTTATCTTTGAATAGAGTTTTAAAAAATAAATCAAATAACAATACATTTAATGACAAACGGAAGCTTTTGAATACCAGCATTAGTTTTAGCATTATCTATAATTCCTAGAAGGCAATATTTTTCTTAAATACTCAAAAGAGGTTTAATGATTGTTATTCAACAATGGAGTCTTTCCTTCCGCGAAATAACACGTTCTTTAAATCAGTATTTTATTTCTGCACTGATGGTATGAAACTATGGGTTCGAGGATGGCGTCCAAATAGCTGGTATGGCAGAGGGCGCTCTTGATTATCAATGTCTCTACAAACATTCTATACAGTTTCGAAGTAAAATAAAATCAAATTGTAAGTGTTTGTATTTGATATGATATTTCCCCGATCTCTTTTTGAAAGCTTATTCATATTTTGATGTGAAATCAATTTTTTTAGCACTGACACTTCGTGCCACTTCTGAGCAAATTTCTTACTTTTTATTATATTAAATCAAAATTTTGCCCAGGACACGCTAAAGGCGATACCACTCTTACAGGCAGATACGGATGCCGTCGTACCAAAATTTGTCTTTGACAAACCCTACAAAGTATTAACCAACAAGCAGCAGACCACAACGTAGTGAACGTTCTGAGTGCCTATACGGATGGATAAAAAACGAAGCAAGGTGTGGGATGTGGAATTTACTCTAGATCCTTGAACCCAAAAATGAAATAGTCTATGTATGGCTTGTCAGGTGTGGTTCAGTCAGAACTCACAGGCATATTAAGAATTAATTGATAGGAACATCTTAGGCAAGAATGTTAATGTTTACACAGACTGCGGGAAAGCACTACTGACCTTGAAAACCACTTAACTGAGGCCAGCCAGAATAACGTGGTCTCTCTGAGCTGGATTAAAGGACATGGGAACTCTAAAGGCAACCGCATTGCGAACTTAGCTCTCGCCCATCTACCAAACTAACAATGTCCGCTGTCGTGGACATTATCCAACAGCGCTTTCACCAAAACTTTATACAGTGCTGGAATGAAACAACGAACTGTAGACTGGCCAGAGAGTTATAGCATCATCCTGGTGAGGATACAGAAAAAAAATTAAGGCATTAACTAGACAAAATCTCCGAACAGCGCGCAGGGGTGGGAATCTTAACAGTCACTGCTAATTGCGACAACATCTCTTTAGGATGAAATTAGCAGAATCGCCGCTATGCAGAGGTTGCGAACAAGAAGAGGAAACAGTAGAACATATAATGTATGACTGCTCTGCTTTTTCTAAATTCTGAAGATCCGTGTTGGGCAAGTACTGGTTCATTACAGCTGTCGATGTCAAGGAGATCCCCCTCGGGAGCCTCATCACCTCTTTTAAATCTCTAGGCCTGATGACAGTCTAAGGTGTGGATATTTCTACATACGGGAGGATGCACAATGGGCCATATGTTCCCCAAATTTCCAGATCCAGAAGATGGGACAAAATTCGAACTAGTTAAATATATTTAGTTCTGCAAGTTCTGGATATTGTGTTTTTCCAATAAAAAATATGTTGTAAAGCCAGTCCGATGCCACACGAATAGTTTTACGTCATGGTTATGACTGTCAAGTTTGTTTTTAAAGTTTGCATATTAAAATAAATTTGCGTAGATTTATGAAATGTCTTTCAGAGATATTTAATAATGTTAAGTGTTACGTAGATTATTTACTAACGCACTTAAAATAAATATTGATAAATACATAGAAAAACAAACAAATTCTCAGGTATAAGGTAGATATACATGGTAACAATTTTTTATGATGTCAAGGAGTCTCGTGATTTGGCTAGACAACAGATTTTTGAATGGTTCCGAAAATTTCACATTTGCGCGTGCGACTTACCAACTAACACCTGTGATTGTTGTGATGATGGAAATAATCAACATCATAATTTAGTTGGTAAATTTACAATACTGGCTAAAATTTTATTAACAGTTTCTTGAAATCAAGATACAGTAATGTACGTATTTCCCAGTACCTACTGTTTTACTGTAACAATTTTTAATTTACTAATAAATAATCTGTTATTTATGCTCATATTGCGTTTTGAATTATTTCTCCAGTATGCTTATTTCCTGAGATGTTGGTGCCAACAGTGATCTTCTCTCAATTATTTAACTGGATTTATTTTTTTATTTAACAATAACCTATGGTTAACTTAACGTAATAAATCTACCTATTCAAAAAAATTTGTCGATGGCGTTATCCATTATTAGTACAAAGTAAGCTCATATATATATATATATATATATATATATGTTATGATGTAGTGTTTCACGGATGGTAGAATGAACAGTAGTGGTGTTCCGGGTTTCAATCCGTTGGTTGTTTGTGTCTTCACGACGTTTCGCCAACATCTCAGCTGGCATTTTCAAGTGATGCTTCCTTTGCGGCTGCTCAACTTCCAAGTTGAGCAGCCGCAAAGGAAGCATCACTTGAAAATGCCAGCTGAGATGTTGGCGAAACGTCGTGAAGACACAAACAACCAACGGATTGAAACCCGGAACACCACTACTGTTCATATATATATATATATATATATATATATATATATATATATATATATATATTTGTCTCACATGGTAACCACAGACATGCATGTTTCTGGCTCATTAGCCGTCATCAGTGCGGCATAACCAAGTAGGGTATTGCACTTGGCTAGCAAAAGTGTTGGGTACTTGGGAGCAAAGGATGTTGGGGAAACATGTGTAAAGAAACATAAAAACACAAAAACGCTGATTGCTAGCCGAAAACCCATTGGCACAGCTAGCCGAAAGCACAAAATGGCGATAGGACTCCTGTGTGAGCTTTCGTTGAAAGAAGACAAATAGGTACATCTGTGAAAAACGCATTCGAATCGGATCAGTAGTTTTCATGTGATGCGCGAACAAACATACAGACAGACAGACAAAAAAATTTAACCACATTTTTGGGTTCTATTTCGATGTACCCGCGACGTCGTTCGCGTGGCGTGTTGATTTTTGTATAAAAAATTCTTTCCTCACCCCGTTAAATGGGTGGGGGGAGAAAGTTGTATACACCAGATGTTAAGTTGAAAGAAGACAAATACGTCTTTGAAAACCGCATTCGAATAGGATCAGTAGTTTTCATGTGATGCGCGCACAAACATATACATTTCTACAGTTTTATTATATGTATATAGATATGGATAGATATATAAAATGTCAAAGATGATACATAACGTATCTAGTGCCATACTGTCAAAAATAATAATTCCAGTTTTATATTAATTATTAATTATTATTCAATGGAACATATGTTAGTCTTTACATTGCTTGGTAAAATGTTAATAACAGACTGTTACTAGATACCCACGAAATAAGTTGAAGTAGGCATGTGTAGGTATTGCGGGAAAGCAATTAATCTATACGTCAATAGGTGCTACACCGAATTATTAAAATTCTTTTAATGGTTGTCGTATATGGTAAAGTCATTCATTCCATATGGAACATAAAAAGGTTATCGTAAACCGAAAGGATGTGAGGGCCGGATGTGGCCTTAAAGCTATACCTATAGACAGGAAAATCTTACCATCTACATCTTAAATGGCCGGAAGTCGATTCCGCACACATTCACGTCGGATTAAAAAACAACTGAAACATTCTAATAAAAAATATTATTCAAATTCAAACCAGCGCTATAACGATGAAAAATCATATCCGGATGACTGTAATACGAATGTTAACTATTTATTTTATAGTTTTATTTAATAATGAATTGAATATAAATAGTTGCTAGAAATTATTTTTGAAATTAAGAAATTTAGTGGGTTTAACGACAATTAAAATATATAAATAGTAACTTCAATTATGTGACAGATCAGGTTAATCCCATTGTAAAAAATACCCCTCTGATTGAGTATATAAAGAAATTTTTCTTCTCAGCATACTTCAAACCTGTTCCGAGATACTGTAGTTATGAAGTTGGGCGATATCATGCATTACAATAATAGCTTACAATAAACAAACAGTGGTTCCA
Source organism: Altica lythri (assembly GCA_964028335.1). Lineage (NCBI taxonomy): Eukaryota > Metazoa > Arthropoda > Insecta > Coleoptera > Chrysomelidae > Altica > Altica lythri. The sequence goes on along the minus strand of OZ034806.1, from coordinate 40,912,871 downwards.
GGATATGCTTATGAGGAGTTACTGCACTCTAATTAATTGCAAACTAATTTGACAAAAAACACTTTTACGAAATTTCTTCACGATGATTTGGAGGTCATAGGCCAAATCATTTATCATCTATGAATAAAATATGGTACCAATTGTTATTCCTACAGTTTTAGTGCTTCCGTGCAAAACTTAGTTGAATAATAAAGTGTTTCCAATTGGTCTTAAGTAAGTACGTTCTTATTATAGTTCTTTTGAAAAATCGACTTTCTTTACATTTTTCAATCGAAGGTTCGAGAGCAATATAGTTTTTATTGGTTTAGTACCTTATTATCTCCATTCAATATAAAAGAATACACAGCTCATCGGATTTTTGAATCGCGTTAAGATACTTTTTAGATCAATGTGAACACAATTTAATTTCAGTTAAAATTCAGTATAAAATAAAAAAGATGGTTTAAAAGCTATACCGTTATGATTGTAATTTTCCTAGAGGAAATTGAAGAGTTTTATTGGATGAAGTTCGTAAGTGCTGTGTGCGAGAAAACTAGGAAGAGAAACAAAAGTTTTTAGTAGTTCAAATTTTGTTCCTGTGAGTGTGATAATTGTGGTATCTGATTAATTAAAAAGAAGCCGGCAACATTGTAATGTGTTTGTGATATCTGGCTGAAACACAGGAAATGACGTTGCTCGGACCAACCAATACATAAGGATACGACCGACTGGTCTGCTGAATGGAATGAATCTTCGTATACCTATATATACGTTTTCACGACAACTTGACACCTTTAATAAAATAAATTTTTATTTTAAATGGCTATTTAAACGAGCATTAGTTACTTCTATTTTTAGAACTGTTTTAAAATAGTTCTCATTAACATGTGTAAATACAGTTATTATAAAATAACAAACTGAATGAATATCTCATAAATTGTTAGTAGTTTGTACTAGTTTTTTTTTAATTTTGAATATTTTTACATATACATGGTATGTTTAAAAAGTTATTTAAGCATTTTGTCAGTATATTTATTCTTATAATCTTTATGGTGTTCTTTAAATATTCTACTTAACATTCTTAGACCAATAAAAGTAATATAAATTGTTTATCATTTGGATTTCTTTAAGTTTTTCATCACAATGGAAACTAGTTATTCACTAAGTCAGTTCTTCCCAAATATTGGATCCCATTTAAGTTATAAATTTCTTTCTGTTGAATTTTAAGGAAAGTACTATGCGTTTCTTATCTTTATCCGGTATCGAATGTATAAGCGGAAAATATAGGTATTGTCATACCAGATCTAGTTATGAAAATATAATGGACAAAATCGCAGGACCGTTGCCCTAGTGATCGCTTAGTCATATTAAGATGTATATATAAATAAATAAATAAATATATATATATATATATATATATATATATATATATATATATATATATATATATATATATATATATTGAAATGGATCCTCCTTCTGGAACACCCACTTTCAATAAAATTATCGGTCGTGGATTCAAGATTTCCAAATTGATTGTCCTAAAAATAAAGTACAACAAAAATATAAATATAAAAATTTTTATTTTCTTCTGCTTCTTTCTACTCCACTTCGTTTTTCTGTTCTTCAACCCTTTCTCTATACCAGGGGTGCCCAAACAGTCGATCGCGATCGACCGGTCGATCTCGAGAGCATTTCAAGTCGATCGCGAAAGAAAATAGATAACCGCTCCAAAAATTAAATTCGGCACGTGGCTTGCGGTTTTCTGGTAAAGAAATGTCGCACTGCATTTCTCAACCACAGCTTAATTTTACCTCAGATATCGGATGTATAGAATTTAGCGCAGAAATTAATAATTAAAAAACAATTATCACGTGTTGTCTTTAAGTGGAAGAGTTAGGATAAGATTAGCGACGAGCGATTTGTATTTTCATTCGGATGGTATTTTCTGATATGTCGGCTAAAGAAGAGTTGTTAACGTTGTTGCCTCTGAAAGAAAAAACTCGCGGAGAAGATGTTTAGGTACAACGTTTTCCTGAATTTTATAAAACAATATGAGCTACCAATTAACAAATTAGTGTCGATTACAACTGACGGAGCGCCATCAATGACGGGCAATAAAAATGGGTTTGTTGCATTGTGTCGGGCCAACGAAGACTTTCCATCAATTTTTGCATTCCATTGAATCATTCATCAGCAAGTTCCAAAATACTAAATATGAATAATGTCGTGGATATTGTCACAAAAATCGTGAATTCAATCCGTGCGCGAAGCATGCAACGACGTCTCTTCAAAGTGCAATTGGAAGCTAGCGACTCTGCCGAGCACACTGATTTACTGCTTTATACAGATGTAAGATGGTTGAGCCGCGGAAAATTTTTAGAAAGATTCCAAGAACTATTACCTAAAATCATTTCTTTTCTACAAGAACGGGGCGACGACACTGGGATACTTAAAAATGAAAATTGGCTCCTTGATTTAGCTTTCCTATCGGATGTGACAAATCCTTTGAATATCCTTAATTTAGAACTACCGGGCAAAAATAAAACAATTATGGATATGATTAGCGCAGTAAACGCTTTCATAAATAAATTGAAGTTGTTGATTAATCAGCTCAACAAAAAGGACTATACAATTTTCCAGATTTGAAAACAAGGGCAAGTTCTCACTCAAATTATGACGACTATGAGACACAACTAAGAAACATTCAGAGTGAATTTGAAAGACGATTTTCCGATTTCAAGCAACTGACGGATATTGTAACTTTCATGGCTTATCCATTTTCTTGTGAAGATGTTGAAAAATCTGCCACTGAAATATCAAGCACTTTCAATATGGAGATCCCTGCAGTACAAAATGAGGTAGACATACATCTTAAAGCCAGAGCAACTGATGCCAAATTTTGGTCTTTCATATCGGAAAACAACTACCCGTGTTTGAAACAAATAGCTCTTCAGTTAACCGGATTGTTCGGATCAACCTACTTGTGCGAGTGTGCATTTTCAGAAATGAAAATTCTTAAAACAAAATATCGCAATCGACTAACTGATGAACATCTTTCAGCATGCCTGCGGCTGGCACTCAGTTATTACGAACCGTCCTTTGATAAGTTTGTGGAGGATATGCAGTGCCATGCCTCAACATCCAAATTAATGCAGTGATCAAAAGAAAAATTTATTTGGTTGCAATAAAATGAGATGTTTAACTTTGTTCAACTTATGTTTGTTTGTTTATATTATACGTATTTGCAATAAATAAATCGTGTTCATACGTCTGTTTTTTTTTTGTTGTAACTAAGCTCCAGGCTACTCCCCATAGTCGATGGTCGTAGGTGTCGATCGCTTGTCGCCTAAATGTTTTGTGGTAGATCGCACACCCTAAAAGTTTGGGCATCCCTGCTCTATACCTTTAAATTTCTGATTTCTTCCTACTCTCTGCTTCTTTCTGCTTCAATACTTTCTATTTCTTGCCTTTTATCTCCTCTTACCAATTTTCAGCCATGACCTCACTGCTTTTCTGTACCTGCTAACTTCCTTCTGCTCTTTCAGTTTCAATATCTGCTAACTAAACTATTTCTATCAATTCTTCTAATATTTACTTTGTTTACTTTTTACTTTTCATTTACTTTAGTATTTATAAATTCAAATTCATTCAATCAATTTAATAGTTTTTATTGCTTTCAGTTAATGACAACTTTCTATCTATTTTTTATGACAATCTAATCAATAATAATCCTAACAACATAACAATCTATAAACTAAACAAAAACAATCCAAAAACAAAAATACTTAATCAAGACAACCGATTTAAAAATCATGACCACGTTCCAACACTTTATTGAAAGAACATGCACCACGAAGAAAAGTCCATATCAATATATATATATATATATATACCCAAGTTAGTGGGTCTATGTAATCATTCTGGAAGTAGCTTCCAAGAAAGCTTAAGCTTCCTCTGGATCCGCAAGCCATATGCCAGAGAGATCGGAGTGGTCTCTTGGGTTCAAATTCTGAGATAATACAAAGTCCTAGTGCTATACCTCCTTTAGCAGAGGAGTACTTTTTGTATTTATGTTTAGTATACTGGGCAATGGATTCCCTTCACTGGTTGGGATTTGGTTTAAAAACAACTATTATTAATCTAATATATCCGCATTATCCATTGTTATGCGAATGTGCTAAACATAATTCGCAGATCAATTACTGAAGTAAATAAGAGCCTTAAAGAGGCATCTTGTTTTAGATTATGTAGATTGAAGTTTCTCATAGTTTGTGACCTGTCTACAAATAGATATGACCAATTTACCAAAACGAGTTACAGATTAATGTCCAGTATTCGTTGTAATTAATTAATTTTCTTTTTGTTTCCCTGGTTCTTATTTTTTTTTTTTTTTTCGTTGTCTTCTGTATCTTTTTAGTTGTTTTTTTCGATTATCCACATTTTTCTTTTATTTACAATTTTTGTGATATTTTTTTTTCTTCCTGTTATTCCTATTATATTTTTCTGTTCTGTTTGTTTTTGCTAGTTTTTCATTTCTTTTTCTTTTGTGTAAATTTTTTACATTTTTTTATGCTTGTTTGTCTTTTTGATTTACCCACTTTTTTTCTTTTTAAATTGTTTCTGTTTTATTTTATAAGTTTTTTATCATTTATTATATTTTTATCATTTTGTTTTTTTTTCAATTTCTTCTTTTTTTCTTATTATATTCTATTCCAGACGAAAACAAATCCAAATAATATTTCTAACCGTATTTTTTTTTTAAATCGAAATGCAACGTTAGATACCGTGCATCTCAGCAACCTAGGTTTGTATCGATAAATTAACTTACAGTGCCATCTATTAGAAATTATTATTATTAGATATTAGGTATAGATACAAATAAGTGGGAGTCTAATTTGTTTTTGAAACTGTTAACGCTTTCAGAGTCTATTATTTCGTTTAGTAAAGTGTTCCAGACATTAAAAATTCTATTACTGCCTGTTACGGGTACGAAAAGCTTCCTTCTTCAGTTTGAATGAGTGTGCTCGGAAAAAGTTTTATTTTATAATCCTGAAGGAAAGGATCAGGTCACCACAGAGGCATCTTTCTTCAAACGTTGTGAGATTTGCGGTAGATAATCTTTCTTCATACGCGGGTCTAACATGACCAAAGGAGAGTCTAGTTGCGCGTCTTTGCACTTTTTGCAACATTTCTCAATCACGAACTAAGTCCGGATACCACGCGGGACCAACGTATTCGAGGATGGGTCGAATGAAACACTTATAGAGCCGACAGTAGGTATCGAAGGATGCTTTAGGAAAAGCTTTTTAAATTAAAAACAGTTAAGAGTTTGCCTGTATACATACATGCGAAACATGATCACTCCACGTCAGGTCTGAGTTTACTATTAGCCCAATATCGGCATGTGATTAAACCACTAATAGAATAGAATACGGTAGTTTTTTTCCAAGATGTAACACAACACAACATTCAACGGAAGCAACCAGTTTGAACATCATTCTTGAATACTGTCTAGATCAGCCTGCAAACTTAGGTGGTTGACGTTTGGATTTTCATAGATTTTTGAATCGTCAGCGTACGAAGACAGTTTGTTGGTGAGACAGTATTGCAGGTCACTGGAATAAGCAAGAAACATTAAAGGCCCTAAGACGAATCCTTGTGGAACACCACTCATAACAGTTCTTTCCTTGGAGAATTCTCGCCTAACTCTGACTTTAAAGAACCGATCTGTGAAAACTGTAGAAACCGATATACACTCTTTTCTAATTTTTTAATTCAACATTTAAGTTTTGTGTTTTTGGAACGAAGTTCCCTTTCGGGCGTTACGAACAGTTACGACTGACGCTAGGAGCTAGCCAAAAAAAATTCATACCAAAATTTGTCACGACACGACATACGCATGTTGTCTCTCTCTCTCTCTCTCATAGATAGATATACCTATCTTTATTTAAATAGGAAACCCTAATATAATAAATACTAATAAAAGTACAATTAAAAAGACACTAATTTAAATTAAAATATTATATTTTATTTCATCCTGTTTTTATAAATCAATAAATTCATAGTTCTTAACTTGACTAGTTAGGTACCTACGTCAAATTACCTTAACTGTCAGTTACTGTCAAATATTTTAATTTTAAAATTTTGTATTAAATTGTTAATTCCTGTTTTAAATTAAATTGAAATAAAAAGTAATTCTAGGTAGATGTATATCCTCTAAACCTCTGGTATTGTATAAATGGACACCTTTGTTAAAAGAAACGAACTGTTGAAAATAATGGATTTACTATTTTTTTTCTATTTTGCTTTGAACAGTGTAGTAGTGTCGCGACTTTGTTAAGTTTATACAGGTTTTTTGTAGATAATAAATATTAAAATAATAGAAAATAAAAACAATAATGTATCCTGACAGTGTTTCTGCACAAGTTCCGGATATTGCTGATAGAGTTAGGTAATTAGAGATTTTAATAAATGCTTATGTATGTACAAATTCTTTGTTTCGTTTACAAATTACAATTCCTTCACTAATTAATCGAAAGGAACTTCGTTCCATCCGGGTGTCCCTTGACACCTCTCACTTTTTATTATTTTTTATAAAATGTGTGCTATATATCTATTTACATTACAAACAAATGTATACTGATTCACTTTACTTGTAAGTACATCTTTACATTTATAATTTTAAGCAATTTATAACCAATTTCTTTATTTATAGCCTTGAAAAAGAATTTAAATAAATTTGAAAGCTCGGTATTTGTAAAAATAGAATCTTTCTAACATACCTTTTGGCTGCATCCCTGTAATCAAAATTCGTCCAGTAGTTTTTGCATTAAAGCCGGATAACAAATCTTCTACAGTTTTGTTATTATACATATAAATGAATATAGATACAATTTGTTTAATAATTTTATGAAAATTATATCTGTTAAGATAGAGACTCTGATTTGTTGACATAAACCTTGTTTTCGACTATTTCAACATGAAAAATTCAGACTGAGTCAAATCAGCTGATCATGGCGGTCACTTAAAATCACCTTGTTTTAAAATCAATCTACTAACATTAGCTTCCACCCACAGTATGGTATGGTTAAAACCAGTAACCATCCATGTCATAGATGCCAAGAAATCACGTATCATTGCCCGATATCTTCAGCAAAGTAAGGGCCAAAAACTATCCTAGCATACAGCGCACCAAACAGTAAATTTTGGCGAGTGTAAAAGCATCTCTTCGATTATTTATGAATGTTCTAATAACGAACATTTGCGTATTAACTCTTCCACGTGGCATAAAATGGGCATAAATTGTGAAGGTTACACGATTCCAAAAGTCAGGTTAACCAGGAAGAAAGTTTTGCATGTTTAGAATGTATTGAACGCGACTAGGGTTATCAGATGGCATTAATTTCTGTGCCATCTGCATTTTGTACGGAAAAACATGCAAATCGACCTTTAAAATTTAATAAAGTCGATGGATGTATACCAAACTGCTAAGCACAGCTACGGTATTAAGTATTCGGATGCTTCACAACATCGGCTCAATAACCTCATTACGACTTCCGGGAGTCTCAATTTTAGGCTACAAAACCATTCTCATAATATTTGGTAAATTTGTCGAATTGTCTTCGAACGCGGTATTTCTATTTGAACCTTGCGATAGTGTAATGGAGGATTGATTTTGAAAATAAAATTTCACATTTTCAGCTCGTTCTTGTGGTGTGTAATGCTCCGTGGTAAAAATTGTACTGGTTTGACATTTATAATGTCACTTGTCATGCTGACATCGAACATTCATTTTATTCGAAAAAACATCAGGTTAAAAAAAAGTAACCGTTATTTCTATGATTATAATCAAGATTTGTATCAATCAGTTCGGAAAATCAGCTTAAATGAACACTAATGAAATAGAAATTATTTAAAATTGAAGTAACTTTTTTCACACATACCAAGCATACATGATATTGGCCTAAACCCAAATTAAAGTATATTAAAAACAATGTGTGCCAAAAATGAAGTGCACCTCCTGTCATAATAAATATGTTTTGAATATTCTAGAAAGATAATAGACCATTGCAGAGTAAGAATTTTCATCTGCTGAAAGCAAACAAATGTTGGCACGCAAAAAAGTCAACTGAAAACAACAGCACATGTGTGTACTGGTAAATGCAGAACCATATGTATATATATATATGATAAACGTACACTTAAAATTCTAAGGCGAACTTTTATGAATACCAAATATAAATAAAAGACAGTATTTTATATCATATCTTAATCTTATTCATTATATAAAGATATAATAGATGTACATGAATATGAATAGGAAGCCATATAAATGCGATACGACATTCAATCGTGGGTTCAACTTGATTATCTTCTCTCGCTATTCACTGGCTGAAATAAATTTTGAAAGCGGCTGTAAAACTCACTCGTATATTATATAGTGTGTTATTGCGTAGGTATATCTTCATGTTTATAGTGTTTCTAGACCAACATACAAACACGTTCCTTCCTGAACAACATTTGTCTTAAACAAATACTAGATACTCTCCTTCTACTACAAATTTAAGTATGAGTTATTACACAATAATAGTAATTTAATTATACTCACAGTGCTACTCGAATTTTGAATACCTCTTGCAGCATTTTCAGTTTCTATCTGTCGCTCTATTTCGTTAAAACATTTATTTTCTTTACTTTTCATTTATTTTTTTATTAATGTTTCTCTTTCCGTTATTTTGATCATTTTCAACAAAATGGGCTTTTATTTCTCACTCTACTATTTTTATTTAAACCAATATTAGCATCATTTCTAACTTTCTCCTCTCCTCTTTATTGTAAAGGGTGAGGGAAGGATGGGCTTCTACTGGCTGCAAGCAAATCTGAGCAATATTTTGGTTAGATTAGATAAGGTAGAACATGAAAGAAGGTATCTGAAAGATGAAATCAGACTACATGGATTCCAACTACTTGTCTAACTTACCATTTTAAGTAGATATAAATCAACGTATGGAATGACACAATATAAGGACTCAACCGAGACTTCAGGTATCCTAGATGGTTTTAAAGCTAAAGATGTTTCTGGTAGGAATTTACAGGAATAACGGAAAAGTAAAAATTTCTGTTCCACTTGGTATACACACCTCTTTATCTCAGGCAGAGGTATATTTAATCGTGTAGCTTAATTAAACCTATAAAAGTTACATTGGCGTTGGGCGCCAAATTTGTAACCCTTAAATTACCCTAGGCTAGCTCCTGGGTTCGTGGCTTCCTTCTGAGATTTATCAACTCTCCCCAAACATTAATTTAGGGCGCCAAAGTACAGACAAGCAAATAAAACGAAAAAAATCAGTTTTAAGATGATTTATTAAATCAATTCAAGTTAAAGAAAATTTTTTGTTTAAAAAAAATTAATTAATTTAATCTCTTATCTTTGTATCTTCCGGCTTCTAATTCGTTGGAGTTTGACTATTTGACTACAGAAATTCTTTCCTACTTCCAATTATGGATGGCCTGGTGTCTTCTTAAAAAGAATCTGTCTTAAGGAACTATCCCGGGATGGCTTGGTGACGACTACTTAGTCAGGAACAAAATGGCTGACTGTAGTCAGCGTTTCTTTAAGAATTGTAAGGTAATCCGTACTAGGGCCCTTGTTGAATTGGCAATAACCCTAATAATGAAATTATGATCAAAACTCCAACCTTTAATAATTTACTGTCAAATACATTCGATATCTGGTTCTCCATATTTTCGAGAAAAAAATTATTATAATCACATGTTTATATATTTTATGATTACAAAAAACTGACTTTCACGATAGCAATGTATTTGACATTGAGTGTTAGTAAAATTATAAAATAACAAATTCGCGATACAATTTAAAATAAATACCAAATATAGTCAGGTGGATTTCGGCCCAAAAAGAAACGTTGCAATCGTACAATACAAAAAATATAATAATTTAAGTGATTATGAATTTAACCGGTTCATTATATGTACAAATGGTCAAGGAGGCTTTAAAGAACCAGGCTAGTATATGAGTGTCTAGCAGAACTTTATGGTCTAGCGAAATATATGAGTGTTAAACTAGTTAAGAAACAAGGATGATATATGCGCAAGATAAGAATCAGCTATATAATTCTAAGATCCAGAGCCAGTTCTTGGGATACCAAAAAGAACTGCACCAGAAGAAATCTTGGGCTCACACATCTGGGAATATACCTCTGCTTTATTACACGGAAAAATTTATATTGAACAGACGTATACTATATGAGTTGAAGGTAAAGGGATAACTGCGATGTTTAACAGAGATCTCAGTAGGAGATATACTATTCCTTTGCGAGGTACATAATTGGAGGATACAGTCAATTTTTAGATTTAAATTAGTCCATTTTTAGATATCGTAAGCATATTGTAATCACCCTCTACACCTCTATAAATAAGTACAGGATCCCTGGTACCACTAACCAATGGAAGATGTGCAGTATTTAAGTATAATTAGGCTAGAGTACGATCGGTAACTATGTCAGATGGCTTCGAAAGGAAAAAACGCTTCATTTTTATAAAAATTAACCTTGTTTTACATATATATTTTCACCATGCTATTGTTCTATATATTCTTCCTCTTTATTTTAGTAAGTCTTATCTTTTGTCAAAAGCTGTAGGTTTCAACTTTTAGATTTCCTGTATTTGAGAACGAGTAAATTGCATAATTTATCATAAATTCAGGAAATTGCATTAACTTGGTTCCTACCAACAAACGTAGATATAGAATAATCCTATAATTATCATTTCCGACATTTTTAAAGGCAGTTTCATAAATTGAAATAAATTTGTTGATAGAGTGAAAGGAATGTAGGAAGGTAGTATTGTTGTTTATTCCAAATTTATTTTATAAAAAATAGGGAATTATTTAATCATATCAACTTCTTTTATGTTCCCAAAAGTTACGCACCTCTTAATAAATATTACCTATAATGAAGTAGTCACAAACCGATTATACCAAATTTCATCAATTTTTTTTAAATATTTTATACGAGGGTTGTCTTTTTAGTTTTACATATAGCCGCTTAGAAGGCGCCACCAATAGAAACATCAGAGACAAATCTAACATTAATCTTTTGTTGAAATAAATCCAGTATTTCATTGCGATACAACAATTCGTGTAGGTACAGTGAATTTTGAAATTAGCAATTTGGTCAAAAAATGGATCTTTGTCGAGAACATTTTCGAACAAAAATTTATTTACAATTTTCGGAGAGGATTGTCCCAACAGCAATATCTCGCTAAAATGGTTTCTGTGTTTGGAAATGAAGCACCACACCAGTTAACTATTATCTGCTGGTATTGCGAATTTCAATGCGGTCGCTCCAGTCTCAGCGACGAATCCAAGCTAGGTACACACAACACAGATGTCACATAGCAAAACATTGATGCGGTTCGTCAGCTAATTAATGATGACCGCTGTGTAACATAATGGAAGATAGATGAATCTTGGGGCAGTTCAAGGAACTTGTTCTAAAAGGTCCAACACGAATTTGGTTTTCCGTTAGATCCCTCAGTTGCTCACAGAAGAGCAAAAAGCGTTTCGGGTTAATTGGTATCGAAAAATATTGGAAATGTTTAACAAAGAAATGTCATAAAACGTTTATAGTATTGTTAGTGGCGATGAATCTTGGATTTACTCCAACGAACCGGAAAATAAACGCCAATCCTCTGTGTGGGTGTTTTACGAAGAGAAAAAAACAACAAGAGTTACCGTTCTCGAAGTGTGTTTTAAAAAATGGTGGCAACTTTAGTATCAAAATCTGGTCATGTGTCAAAAATTACTCTAGAAGATCGAAGAACGATTACGGCAACACACAACGGAGAATAATCTTACATCAGGATAATACAAGTGCTCACACTGTCCTAAAAACAATCGAGTTTTTGGAGCTTAAAAACATCGATTCGTTAGACCATCCACCTTATAGTCCTGACCTAAGTCCCAATGGCTTCTTCATGTTCCCAAAGATCAAAAATTCAATGCGTAGGCAGCGGTTCCAGTTGCCAAAAGAAGTGATCGATTCCTATTAAACAGTAATTTTGAAGGTGACAACTGAAGACTGGAATAACTGTTTTACTAATTGGTTTGATCGTATGCAAAAGTGTATCGATCTTGTTAAGACATATTTTGAAATGCAATACAGGACTTTAATTCTATATATTTTTTGTCTTTATGGCTATATGCTAAACCTAAAAGACAACCATCGTATAAACTTCCGTAATCAAATACGATCTCTCACTGAGTTAACCAGCGCTTACATTTCGATTATTTTCGTTTTATTTTTGTGTACCTACTTTTACAATAGTATTGGAATAAAGATAAAAATCAATAATATTTTTTACAACAAAATGCTTTATTATCTTTCACAAATGGAACTCAAATTCAGCAGAAAGTAAAAGTTTCACAAACATTGGAATATATACCCAATGTAAGGTAAATATATTATTGTATACAACTATTACTGTTATAAAATATCGTCAATTTCTCTTCTACAAGAAAAATTTAAATAGTAAAATGCAAAAGTGAAATTTGCATTTTCTAGAATCAGAAATTCGTCTAGTAAATTTCTGTGAAGTAAAGAGGGATCTAAAATTGTGAAATTTATAAATAGCATCTCACCGGATATTCAAAGTACGTTTTCGACAGCGTCACACATTCAAAACAAACTAAAAATACTGTTTACCTTCGAATGTTCCCTTGTTGAATATTAATTAATTTATATACTGACATTGGCGGTTCTTTTAAGTAATAAAAGTAAAACCCTTTCTATAATTTATACAATTATTCTATGAATTTATTACATCAGTATTCAGTTAAATTTTCACTCAAAAGAAAACGTAAATAAAAAATTATCAATATCAACATGTTCCCTCGTTCCTTTAATGTTGTTAAAAACAGATTTACTTAATTCGTTTTTGTAGATTACTAATGGTTTAATTATTTACTATTTTCTTTTATGCATTCTTGGTTTAATGAACTTATCGTGGTTATATACTATAGGATTGTCTTTTTAGTTTTGCAAATAGCCATAAAGACAAAAAATATATAGACCTAAAGTACATTATTGCTTTTCAAAATATGTCCCACTTTTGGATATATTTAAACCAATTGTTAAAACAGTTATTCCAGTCTTCAATTGACACCTGCAAAATCGCTGTTTTAAAGGTATCGATAGCTTCTTTTTGTGACTGGTATCACTGCTTTCGCATGGAATTCTTGATTTTTGAGAACGTAAAGAAGTCGGTCTATACGGTATTTTAAAGCTCCAAAAACTTACATTGTCCTGATGTAGGATGATTCCCCGTTGTGTGTTGCTTTGTCGAAGTTTCACGATAACTTGTGGTAAACAAACGTGTAAATACCAATCGGAAGTATCCGTTCTTCGATATTCTAAAGCAATTGTTGCCACATGACCAGATTTTGACACAAAAGTTGCGATCATTTTCTTTGACACACTTCAAAAACGGTCACTTTTGTTGGTTTTTCCTCATGGTGAAATACCCACACAGCGGATTAGCATTTATTTTCCGTTTTGTAGGAGTAAATCCAAGATTCATCGCCACTAACAATACTAAAAAAGTTTTTTGAGTTTCGTTTGTTTTCGACACCAATTGAAGCGAACCGCTTTGCTCTTCTGTGATCAAATGAGGGATCCAACGGGAAACCAACTTCGTAACACCCAGTTTTATATTTAGGATCTTTTGGATCGAGGTCTTTAAAATGCCCAAATATTCCTTTTTTTCCCGATATGTTACACGCCGGTCATCCTTAATTAGCTGACGAACCGCATCAATGTTTTTTGCTGTGTGACTGCTGTTTTGGGTGGACCTATTCTGGATTTGTCATTGAGACTGGAGCGCCCACGTTAAAATTCGCAATACTAGCGGGAAATAGTTGACTGGTGTGGTGTTTCATGCCCAAACACAGAAACCATTTCAGCAAGACATTAGTGTTAATCCTCTCCGAAAATTGTTAAAAATTATTGCCTGAGAATGTTCTCGGATAAAATCCATTTTTCGACTGACTTGCTAATTTCAAACATTCACTGTACCTACACGATTTATACCGCAATGAGACAAAATATTGATGTTAGATTTGTGTCTGAAGGTTTTATAACAACAATACAACCCTCTTACATAAAAATATATATTTTGGATCCTTACATACGTAATATTGCGATTGTTATTAGGCTACACTTTAATAAATTAGCGAACTGGTGCCAACTAGCTGAGAAAAGAAGAGGATATTGTCTTCTTTCGCATTATTAAAGTCAAGTAATAAAAATACATCAAATTTAGCTTCCGTTATCCGACTTTAAGCAAATACCCCACTGCAGTGTGGTTATATGCTTGATGATTACTTAATTACCAAGTATTTTCCCTTTTATCGTTCTGGATCGAGTTTTTAACTTCCCGCTAAAAAAAATTAAATTTTTTTTTAAAATCGGGAAGTTATTGGTTTCACCCCGTTTTTCGAAAATCGAGTTTTCATCGGATCTCAACGTTTTGAGGTCTTAGGAACCTCCCCTGACTATTTTTACGAGGGTGTCTGTATGTCTGTATGTACGTGTGGATGTGTGTGTGTGTGGATGTATGTAAACCTCTTATAACTTTTGAACGGCTTGACCGATCGGAATGAAATAAAAAGCATTACAAAGAGTTTCATCTAACTTAGATACCCTGTAAGTTTGAACCGATTCGCGCCGGTAGATTTCGAGAAATTTCAAAATAACCGAAAAAAACAATTGGTAAAAATGATGTTTTTTAGGCATACCTTTTTTGCTATTACATCGATCAATTTCAAAATCTAATCAGCTCTTAAACTTAAAAAACCACTTCGAATGCCGTTTTGCAAATTAAAATCGGTTGATTCGTTCGTGAGATATCGTTGTCGAAAAATTTCAAAAAATTGTTTTTTTTTAATTTTTGAGATTTTTTTACTAATTGATTTTGCACTTCAAATAACATTTTTATGTCTTAAAAAACTGCGTCCAATGCCGTCTTGAACATTAAAAAAAAACTCAAAAACGTCAAAATAGCTTTGCGATTAAAATTAGCGGGAAGTTGCAAGGATGGCCTTTACGGTCAACCTCTTTTCGAATTTTTTTAATGGATTTGACTGTTACGTCCAAGATACTCTTATAAAAGCGTCATCTACAACAGGCGGCAAAACTAAGTTTTAATTATTTATATATCTCACATTGTGATTCGCTTTTTCATACTTCAAAACTGGTCCCTTTAAGAGATTATAAATGCTTCCAAAGACAAATAATAAAAAATACAGTAATAAAACATGAATTACTAATACAATACTAATATACCTATTAACAGCAATCTATGATTGTATGTAAGAATTTTATCAGTTTCCTGGCGTAGGTGTACACAGCAGTGTATGTACATTCAACATACGCCCATCTAAAAACTCTTTCATTCCAAAATAGAAAGTAGTATTACTTCGGATAATAGTTCATTCATAAAATTTACATACCTACACTAAGCTTTTTCTAGACGCCTCGTTTTCTACTAAAACGCCCAACATCAATGAGAATAACCTCTCGCTTGTTGCCTGTTACCACAATTTGAATCAAATTATGGACTTCACCAGTATTTATTTGGCAAAAAACAATCATGTTTTATTAGAGTGGTCACTGGTCAGCTAGTCAAGGATCAATGCGGTATAGGAACTAAAAATGGATAATGTGAATAGAGGCTACTTAATCATGATTAATCTATATCTTTATTAGGATAAATTCTCACAGTTTGTATAGTAAGTTGTAAGTTAAAAAGTCTCATTAAAGTAACTACTGCGATTGTCACAGTAGTTAATTGCCGAAAACAAAAACCTTATGTTATCTTTGAAGTTAAGAAATTTACACCAGCAAGAAAATGACATGAAGGAGAAATTGAAGAAATGTCGCACCCGACAGGACTCGAACCTACAACCTTTACTTATAGCCAGTAGCCACTCTAACTGAAGTGATTAGAGATGTAACCGGCTTTAGATAAATGTTGCACGTTGAAGTTCAGTTCGATACGACATTTTTTCTTAACTTTATTTCCTTGTTTGTGCAATTACTAAATTTTAAAAATTCCCATGAGAGATATCTCAAAATAATTAGTTAACTCACCTTGTTATGTTCTGTGATGTAGACGTAACGCTACACCCTGGAATTAGTTCAGGATGTCCTTTACTTAAAACTTAAAAAAATTTAGTTGCATTCGTTTTAGGGGCTCGAAACATCTGAGAGTTTTGGTTGAGTTATTAGGAGTTACTAAAACGAACACTTATATTAAAACTAGAAATTCTCAGTGTTTCTTAAGGTGGGTACAGATATGTAACAAAACTTTGTATTGTAACGGCAACGCTCAGCATTGCTTGTTACACATCGAAGATACGGTGTTTCAGTATGTTTATTGTATCAATAAATCGTCGCGTATCTTATAAACGCAACATTCTGCCGTTCCTACTTTACTAACACAGAACAGTTGCTTCTCCCTGTGTGTAAGTTTAATAACGAAATGGAGGTTGCATTACTTCGTTAGGAAAAATAAAAAAGACGCTGGTGGCACACCTAGATGTATACTAGAAGAAGTATGTACATATACTGTTGGATTTAAAATTTCAATCTACTGATGTTCTTTACAAAAATTTTACCAGAATGTTTCTAACAGACTTCTAGTCTTCGATTAATAAAATTGGACCAAAAATAGCACGAAAAGATACTATATGGAGAAGGGCAATTTCCGTATAAGAAAGGTTGGCAGTAACAATTCCATTTTGGCGACTGGTGATTTTTTCACTAGTCTACAATACCTTTTTAAAATTTCTAAACAATTCATAAGTACAAACATTAAACAAACAAAAATTGTACCTATAAATCCTCTAATTCAGGCATATCCAGAAATTGGTCTGGTAAAGCAGTGACTGCAGTACTGCGTCTTGACTGATTCGAAATACTAGAATAAGCAGGGGTATATGCTAAAGATGTAGCTGTTATTGCTGCTGAGTAAAATTGTATATTCGGCTATCCTGGTAGTGTTCAAAATGTAAATGTTGTGGCATGATGTGAGTACAATGTGATTGCGAATAATCAAAATTGGTTAAACGATGGTTCCTGTCCGCTCTAAACAAAACATTCATAATATTTTGTTGTACAGTACTTTGTAATTCAGAAGAATATTTAGCCAGTTTTTTAGCAACAAAATTTCCAAATATCTGACATTCGGTTTGCTCCTGTTGGTTACTAGCATTTGCTGATGCTTCTGATAATATTTTAAAAGCTTTATCTAATTTTTCAGAATCTTCATTTCTCTTCGGGCGTTTTCTATAAGCTAGATAAGGTTCTGTAGACTTTACAAAAAATTGGATCGAAATAACTTAAATTTTCCTGAACCAGTTTTACATGACAGGCAATTGAAAATTCCTTATTTTTTAATTGGGGATAAGGTATTTGCCTTAACTGATTCGTTAATAATACCGTTTTCGGGAATACATCTTAAAGGATCACCGGAAAAAGTATTTGACTACTGATTATCTAGAGCACGAAGAACTGTAGAAAATGTATTTGGTGTAACCTCAGCCGTTTTTAGAGTACTTCATAAACCAATGGTACTAGAATCCAGAAAAGCTGAATTAGTTATAATGGCAGTAGAGCATCTACATAATTTTTTAAGAAAAAAATCTACATCTTGTACTTTGTATACGCCACGTGGAACGTTAGATACATAAATTAAAAAAAGGTTGTTTATAGAAGGAACGTGTAAAAGTGTAACTAATGAACCAATGTCTTCGCTACTTCCGATTAGAAATATTCCCAGAAAACCAACCGAAAATGCAACACGAATTAGAGACGAATTGGCATCGTACTTTCAAAATGAAAATTGACTTTTGTGGCAAGATAATTATGCGTAATTCAAAATTCACTACTTACAGTGCTTTTTGTTTCCCAGGGGTCCATTCTTCTCCATAGCAATGTTTTTCTCTGAATAAATAAAAGGAAAAGGAATAACAAATCGCTACTAACCTAACTAACAGATCTGTACAAACTGGTCAAGACATGCAAACGACTGATACAACATCAGTGCGTGTCATTTTTTGATGCGAGGGCAAAATACCGACAACCGATAGGATGGCTCCATGTTACGTTGTTACGCGGTGCCGTCCAGACTTGTTACGCGACGCCGTCCAGACTTGTTACACGACGGAGTTACGAAGTTACATGTCTGTAACCATCTTTACATGATCGAGTTGTTCGATGTGATAGAAACTTTATTATTTTAGATTTCTAGCGCTGTAGTAAACCGAACACTTGAGTTTCGGTGTTATTCACTAGGTCACCAAAAAAATACGATGTTTGTTGCGCATGCCAGCATCACTCAGTGGCGTGTGCATGAATGTATGTTGTGTAAATTTTTACGAAAATTTATACGCCTCTGATTTAGGATTCTAATCAATTATCTGTATTCTGTAGTAGTTAATTATATCTGCGCGGAAATCTTCTCATTATTGGATTTTATCATATAATATAACTTTTTTTTTGTTTCAGACGGTTGGCGAGAGCACGGATTTCTAAACATCAAGTAACGTATTATTTAAACAAATTAATAGATAGGCATATAATACAATAGATGTTGCAATGTAACATATAAAAAACCTTAAAGAATCATTAAAAATTGCGATCACATATCATAACTTCATCAGCAAATCTAATTCATGCTATTTATTTTAATCTCTGGTTATCAGTCTTGCATTTCCGATTTTTAAATTCGCAACAGAATACAAATTACTAATTAATCAACACAATGCACATTTCTGTTAAGCTATCAGTTCAGCATCACATTCCATCACAAATTTCACCTTCTGTTTGTTATTTTCTGCTGTCAGAATATGTATTTTTAGTCGAAAAAAACTTTTAATTATAATATAATAATTTTTTATCATGTTTTTACTATATCTACATCTAAACCTTTATTTTCCTGAGGAAAATGCCGCAGAGAGGGGTTTAATATGTAATAAAAATTCAACAACATAACTGTCATGTGCCGATGTCTGCACACGTTTCTACTTATGAAAAATGTGTATTGGGTTGGTCACACTGATAAAAATGGCATTTTTCAATTCAAAATACATACGTTTAAAAAAATAAGTATGAGATGTATTTCTGTCCAGCTTACTTTAACAACTTACACCCATCTATCTATAAATTTACCACTAAGATAATTTAAGTTGTAACTAGGTAGTCATTACTTTAGGTTGTTGAGAAAATTTTTGACAAACTATTCTTAACTTACATGCGGATTAACGACCAGAAGATTAAAAAATATCCGCGAACGATTTTCTGACTATTCGGCGTGTTACAATAAGTATATAGTCATTACTGGAAAAATGAAGACGAACATTTGGATCGTGGTGTAATTCACTATATTTTCCTTTGACCCTAAGTTAGTTGTTCTTACTTATTATTATATTAAAATGACTTAAAGTCTCCTTACATTTACTTCATTGCTAATTATTTATAATTAAATGCGGATAAATATTCTTCTAAGTTATTTGGCCCAGTTTCATTCAACGATTTCATTAACACATATTTTTATCTTCATAATGATAATATTTATCTAAATTATCCAGCTACTGAAAAAAATCTCGACATAATCTCTGATTGCACATTTAGATTTCAACATTTTTCACACTTAAGGAAGCTTTTCATTGAGGTAACCATAGGCAATCTAGTTGACCGCAGCACACCATTATGGAGTATTCGTCAATTTATTTACAGCATGTGGTTGGGAGCAACCACAACAGCATACGACTATATACTGCGACTGGTTGCGTCAAATTTTCAACTCAATTGATTCCAAGATGTCTATCCAAACGGTAGCTTTCGCAGCTTAATTGATTTTTACCAGTAGAAGGAGAGAGACGAAGAGACGCAAGATATGGTGTAGATAGTTATTTGTGAACAGTTATGAATCTCGAGATTACTTTTTTGAAAAACTTATGGCTCAGGACAGGAGTCTATTCAGAAATTTTATACGTATGGAGAGACAGGAATTTGATAACCTTCTAATTCTGTAGCTCCTCTAATTTCGAAATTTGAAACTTTTCGATTTTGTGTACCGGTAGCAGTTAAATTGTTTTGCACTTTGAGATTTTTGGTTACGGGTGACTCCTACCGTTCGCTAATGTACCTATAGGTACTTTTTTTTGCGCGTCGACTTCTAGAAGGAACTTGAGCGAAGCAAAATTTATTCACTGTTCTATTCTACTGGATCATGACTTTTTCCTTCTATACCGATTGAAAGTCTTGCGCAATTTTTTTATTCTTTCCTTCAAATCTCTCACCGTGCGTTCACACTTTTCAGATAGTGCCTACCACAATTCAATTTTCTTCATATGTTGGATTATGCAAATCTCACAAATTGTTGTTTTTGCGGTAATTTTCTATCCAAAACTAAGCCATGACGCAGCAGGAAAACAAGCAACTGAGCCCATACGTTTCGGATAGCCTGCGACCTAGAGCAACTATACGACTGTGCACCTTCTCCAATAAGTAAGGCAACTTGCAGCATGCGATTTCGCCGCATGCGAATTTGTTGTCATTAGCTGCGTCAATGTAAATCCTTTACTTAAAAAGTTTTATTTAGCTTTATCGAATTAGACATATTCCATACGTACTTTTTCTTTAAGAAAAAAAAAAGAGTGTGCGTGTAACCTTTACGCGCGATTGAAGTAAAACTTATTTGACGTCCGTATCATCGCAAAATAAATTCAAATTCAAAATATGTTTATTAACAAGTAGCTACAGGTTTTTGATTTTTTCGTTTATTATTATTATTTATTGATGAAAGAGTAAAATATTCTTGAGAATTTACCATTTTATTCAAGTGACAACTATTTTGTTTTGTAATTTATCTAAAATTCATTAATTTCACTTTCACGTTTTAAAAATTTTTGACAGAAATTAACGGTTAGGTTAGGTTAACTAATCAAAATTTTTGACGTACGTATCGCAAGGAAGTCAGTAGAAACATAAAGAACTGTGTGTGTGAAAATCATGAGAAATCTGATAATTTCTTCCGTATTTGAAATGTTATTTGTCAATCAATTTCTAACAAAACCAATAGAATAGACCTAATCTTAAAGCAATATGGACCAGACATATTATGTCTATCCGAAACATGGTCCAATAATGACAATATCGGCTACATACGATTTAATAATTACTCTGTTACTGTTACTTCAATAGAACTAATAAAACACATGGCGGTGTACTAATTTTGACAAAATCTTCCATAGAAATTATGAAACACGATTTTTTGACTAATTTATCACTTGAAGTAGATATTAAAATCTCCAGTATCTCTTTTAAAATACTTTAAACCACCTGTTGTATATTAAATATTTATAGATCCCCATCTGGAAATTTCAATACATTTATAGATAGACTTTATAGTGCATTAATTTTCTGTACAAATAACTTTAGGTATATCTTTTATTCTTTGTAGATATTTCAACATTAGTTTTTTAAACGATTCATAGGAAAATAAACTGTATGCACATAGAGTACTCACTCATTTTCATTCAATATTTTTTCATAACTTTCTACATTAATAAATCCACTTTGTTTATTCATATTTAAAACAAACACTTTATACACAAATTTTAGGCGAATTACGTAGGTAATATCAAAACTTGATTTTTTTTAAAAATTTATTTTAAAAAATCTACAATCTTCTAATCAACTGAACAAGATAAAAGTTATGTCAAGACTAAAAAATTCTAATTAAAACATATAAAAGATAAAAATATATGCAAGGAAAAGTGATACTGGTTGTTGCTGCTTTCCTAGAATTTGTTACTTGGTCAGCAGATTGTGTTATGTAATTCCTCCCTTCCCAGAAAGAACCCACGGTGTTGGGGTCGTTACTCTTCTTCCATCTCCATATTGAATGTGGATTTTTGTGTTGATTTCGATTCCAGGGTTTTGTGCTTCGCAAGCCAATACCTAATGGCAATAATTAATAAAACAATCATTAATAAAATATAAACAGGTATAGTCCAGATGTAGAAGTTGTTCCTCGACGGAGTTCTGAGGCTTATTTCTTGGATGCGATTCTGCTCCTTCTGAAGTTGATGGATATTGTCCAATGGTACTTCACTAATATTGATCTTCTCTATATGTTTGGAGTTTATTGAACTAATTTTAATTTCTGGCAATAACAAAGGTTGGCCTCGAATTTCAGCATTGGAATTATGGTATTTGGTTTTCGGCGTTTGGAAGCTGCATCCTTTTGGTACTTCTATTAAATGAGCTCCTCTTAGGACTGTGAAATCTGATGTCGTACATGATAATTTTATTTTAGTTTCTCTTGGAAAAACTGTTATGAAATGTGCTGAATTGATTTGTTCTACAATTTCGGTACTGATTTCAACTGGAATGGGTTCGCATGATGATTCTTGATTTTGGAGCCGTAGTATTTGATAGATGCAATCTAACTTGTTTGTGTCTTCTATTGGTTTTGTAGATGTACAGAAGTATATTGAATGTAGATTTCTGCACTCCTTTTCTTCGTACCTGTAATCATTTCCTTTTATAGCCAAATAAGGTTTAGGAGGGATGATTATGGTGTTATTTCGATTTGGTATTGAGTAAAGGTGATAATACGAATAATTTTCGGGATAGGTTATAGGAAAGTGTATTACAAATACTATTCTATCATTGGAATAATAACAATTCAAAGTAATAATTTCATAATATTTATGTAGATTTTCTGGTTTACTACCAAATAAAAGATTATTTTTTGAATAAGTTTGCATCAGTATCTTTATCATATATTCTAAATCCTCAAATTTTAAAATACTATAATGGAGTGTATTTAATCTTGCAAAAATTACTGCTTCTTCTAAATTACTTATCATTTCTGACATAATTGTTAAAACTGCATGCATCTGATCTAAAGCGTTTTTTTGCTAGAAAATAGCTAGAGAAATCGTTCACAGATTTTTCTAATTCATTACTAAGGTCATTTATTTTTTCGGTTATTTCTTTTTCGTTCTGTTTTATTAAAGATAAACTATTATTGTAATCATCAATTATTTTAGAAGTTAAAGAGATTTGATTATTAAGTGTGTTTACTATATCTTTTTGATTTGAGTTTAAAAGAGAGATAGCTTCGTCGTATCTTTGGCCATCTTCGGCATCAAGATTACCAGATATACTTTTGAATACAGTACCAAGTCCATTTATGATTCCTCTTTTTAATCTTTTCTGAAAGTGAAAATAATTTAACTTCTCTTTACCTTGTTTAATTCGAAAAGAAATGGCATTCATTGTATTTTTTAGATCAGCAGCATATATTGAATTTTTATTTTCAATAGTGGAAATTATATTATTAAATTGATTTTCGATAGTTAATAGTTCTGTTTCAAGGGGTTGTAACTTAAAATAATGGATAAATGAATGAGTGGAAGATTGTAGTTTTGCGTATCCTAACTTATATGGTAAGATTCCAGGATTAGAATCCAAACTGGTGATTTTAATTTCCTGTCCCTGGTTGACCATGGTGAGGGTCAGGAATACCCTGTAAAGGTATAATATTTTGGTTAGTTCGTGGTCGCTTTAAATTGTTTTTGTGATAAGTAGCTGTTATTCTATTGGTTAGAGATCTATGTTTGGCTTTGGTTTTATAAGTTTTAACTTTTAGCTTTTCGTTTTTCTTTACTGGGCGACCTATGAATTTAGGGCTGATTTTATTTCGGGTTTTATTTTTGTGGTACACTAATGTCCCAGGGTCGTAATCTAAGGGATCGTGTCGATCTTTGTTTCGTTTCTCTATTGTTCTTTGTTTTTGTTCGATCATTTGGGTATTTAATGTTTTATATAATTCGGCTGTGATTTCTTTATGTCTATTCATGTAATCTGAATATAATTGTTTGTTAAGGTCTATATCAAAGGGACTGTTGCTGTCTAAGTGTCCGGTTATCAAGTCTATAGGACGTTGTTTGGTCGCAGAATGTATAGCATTATTATATCCCAGTATTGCGTACGGTATTTGATCTAAAATATTTAATTCCTTACGGGTTTCTTGTAATACTCGGATATGTTCAATTAAAGTCGAATGGAAGCGTTCTACGATGCTATTTGAATTTGGGTTGAATGCAGTTGTATAATGTAATTTAATTTTATGCAGTTTTGCAAAATCCTCAATGACATAGTTTTTTAGTTCGGTTCCACGATCTAAAACCAACATTTTAGGAGTGCCGTGATGAGTAAGAAAATTTATAAAAGCTTTCGCAACATGAATTGCTGTAACTCCTTCCAAGGGATATGCTTGTGCGTATTTGGAAAATTTATCTACAATAGTGAGGAATTTTTGATTTTTTACAGTGAATACATCCATGTGGACTATTTCGAATGGTTTATTGGGAGTTGGTGTGATTTCAAATTTTTGTTTTGGTGGATTTCTATCATATTTCATTTTATGGCAAATCTCGCAATTGTTGACGTATTTGGTAACTGTACCTCTGATGTTGGGTCAATAAAATCGTCTTTTAATTTGTGCTTCTGTTTCAATTATACCTCGATGGTTAGTCGTTCCTTCATGGCATAGTCTAACTGTGTCTATTTGTTCGTCTTTGTTTATAACGTCTTCTAAAATTTTATTGCAAATAATAGATTTGAAAGCTGCGTTTTTAAAGGTGTTTTGCAACGTAGTACATAGTTTAGGGATTAGGTCAGGCTTGTCAATATTTATTGCAAATAATTTGTTTGTTGAAGTGAATTCCTTGAATGTATTTATTATGTCTTGTTCAAAGTTTATTTCGGAAATTTGTATTGTTGTTCTAGTTTTATTGTCAAAAAGTCTAGTTAATTTGGGTACTGTTGGTGAATGAAGAATTATTTTAAGAAATATTTGATTTTGGAAATTATTAATTGCACTTTCGGAAATTGGGATTTCTAAAATAGGATTTTCGCGACTAGTATGTACTGTTTCTAAATCGTCATCAATATTAGAAAATTCATTTAGAATATTATCTATGTCATCTTCAGTAATATTTGGGGTTTCAGTTACGTTTCCTGCAATGGAAACAAGATCTAAATTATCGATGTTTGAAATGTGATCTGAACTTGGGTTTGGATTATTCAAATTTGGGTCATCGGAACTTGGAAGTTCAAAATTTTTATTAAAGTCATTCATGTACTCAAATATATCATTGGTGTTCACTTCGTTAATTCGAATTCTCGATAAGGCATCAGCATTTTTATTAAGTGATCCTTTTTTGTATAATATTTCATAATCATACTCGTCCAATTTTAGTCGCCATCTTGTAAGACGAGCATTTGGCTCTTTAATTTCAAATAACCATTTCAAGGGTTTGTGGTCACAATAAATTTTAAATTTTCGGCCGTATAAATAGCAACGAAAATATTTCGTTGCCCATACAATGGCAAGAAGTTCACGTTCAATAGTACTGTAATTTTGTTCGGCCTGGTTAAGGGTTCTAGATGCATATGCTACAGGTTTATCCTGTCCGACTGGACCTTGCGATAAAACAGCTCCGATAGCGTAAGCACTGGCATCGGTAGTTAATACGAATGGTTGTGTGAAGTCTGGATAAGCTAATATAGGGTCATTAGTTAAAAGTTCTTTACAGGTTTCAAAACATTGAATATATTTTGAGTTTAATTCTATTTTTGCTCCTTTCTTAAGGCAAGACGTTAAGGGCTTCGTAATTCTTGCGAGATCTGGAATGAATTTACGATAATACCCTAGAAGGCCTAAAAAGCTCTTAATTTCCTTCGTTGTTTTAGGAATTGGGAATTTCCTAATCGCCTTAATTTTTTCCGGATCTGGTTTCACTCCTTCACTTGTTATTATGTGTCCTAGATACGATGTTTCCTTTTTAAGGAATTCACATTTTTCCAATTGTACTTTAAGGTTTGCTTCTCGAAGTCGTTGAAATACTGTTTTGAGGTTTACGATGTGCTCTTGTAATGACGTAGAGTATATGACTATGTCATCTAGGTAAACCATACAGATTTTACCTTGCAGTCCTCTTAAAACGTCATCCATGACACGTTGAAATGTGGCTGGAGCGTTTTTTAGACCAAAGGGCATTCGCAAAAACTCGTAATGCCCATTTTCAACTGTAAATGCGGTTTTATGGATATCATCAGGGTGCATCTCTATCTGATGGTACCCTGAGGCAAGGTCTAAAGTGGAAAAATAATTACACCTACCCAATTTATCGAGAATATCGGAAATATGTGGGATGGGATATCTATCTTCGATAGTTTTTTCATTAACCTTTCGATAGTCGATGACTATACGGAATTTCCTAGGACCATTATTATCACGACGTTTCTTTTCTACTATCCAAATTGAGCTATTCCAACTAGAATTACTGGGTCTAATTATATTTTGGTCTAGCATATTTTTTATTTGAGCCTTTACCTCGTCTTTGTAGACATGATGGTATCGGTAAGTTCTCGTAAATACGGGTAACTCGTCGCGGGTATTAATTTTGTGTTTAATTTGGTTACTGAAAGTCAATGTATTGTCTTCTTTATGAAAAATATCAAAATATTTTCTGCATAGTTTAAGTAAATGCATTCTTTCTTCATCATTAAGATGGTTGGTTTTTATTAAATTATCTATTTCGTTTTGATCGCATTGTTCGCTGAGGGATTCGATATGCATGTTGAAAATTTCAAAATTATTTTCAAAGGGTAAGCTTTTGATAGGATAAAGAACTGTAAAGTTTTTATCATCCATCGAATTATTATGTATTTCTACGAATGCCCAACCGTTATTAGAGACAGTTAGTGTGGGTGGTATCAAAAATGTACCAATACGTTGTTCAGGTATTAAGATTTCTCCCGAGGGTTCACTAACGGGTATACGAACTGTTGAAACTGATTTTGCAGGCAATAATTTCGTTTCGAATTTCTTTGGGGTGGCATTGAAAAATTTAATAGGTAAATTAGTATTTTGAAAAGATATTTGAGAATTTGGGAAATCTAAATTTACACCTAAGGATTGAAGTAAATCCACACCTATGAGACCATCAAAAATACAATGAAACTTATAAACATAAAATTTTAATTCCTTGTCAAGTTTAAATTCTTTGAATGCTGGAATATTAATGCAAAACTGGTGTTTCGAAGAACCAAATGAAGTTGATACTATAAATGGTTCAACTACCTTAAATTCTGAGAAATATTTATCTACAATTTCTGGAGATAGGAAGGATTTAGTTGCGCCTGAGTCTATTAAAAGTTTTAAGGGTGGTTCGTTAATAGTGATAAAAGGCAATTGTCTTTTATCTTCATGATTGTTAAATTCGATTAGGTTTGATTGTTTTGGATTGGGGCTTCGCGAAAATTTTCATATTCGTTTTCGGTTTCGACATATTGATAGCTATTTTGGCTGGTACTGGGTTCGTTGAAGTTAATATCGTCGCATTGTTCGACATTATGTAGTTCTTCTGAAACAAATCGTCGATTTTGAGCAGATTGTCTGGAGTTTCCAGAGAAATTCCTGCTAGTTGTGCTCATTGGTGTTGGTGCCGGAAGGTTTTTTGTATTAAAGTTCGGGTTTGGTTTCCAGACATTGACTGGGGGACCAAATACTTGTTCATTAGTCCAATATTTCTGATTTTTTATGGGTCTTGTTTGAATATTCACAGGACCGGTAGGAAATGAATTATTATTACTATTGGTTTGATAATTGGGATTATTAAAGTTTTGATTTTGATTATTATATTGATTGTGGACGTTGTTATTTTGTCTACCATTCTGAATATTTTTGTTATAATTATTTGATTTGGGTTGATTAAATTTGGAGTTTGAAGGTTTAGGTTGATTTTGAAAATGTGCATTTTGCAAATATTTAATGTTATCCTCTTTTCGGATGAAATTTATGGCGTCAAGAAGGGTTTTCGGTTCTTTGGTACGGACCATGATACCATACGGGTTGCGTAATCCTGCTAGAAATACTTGGAGTGCTTGCTCATTATACATGGCTTGTTTAAACCTTCTTACATCTAAGATGGGTTCATGTAATGCAAGATAATTAGAAATTGTGTTTAATATTTTCCTGACTCTGTCATGGAATTCATAGGGACTTTCATTAGGGTTTTGTCTCAAATTATTCAAATCCAAAGAGAAGCAATTTTCATTTCTAGGGTCACTGAAATGTCTGATCAATTCATCTTTAACTTCTTTGATTTTCGTTGCACCACTTATATTGATAACTTCACGAGCAGGTCCATGCAATTTACTTATAATAGTTCTAAAAATTATTACATTTTGAAAATTACCAGCATTGGTTTGATCATAAAAATGGTTTACTATACTATCTATACTTTCTAAAAAGAATTGTAATTCATTTACATTGCCGTCGAAATCTGGAATGATTTCGGCATGAACTTTTTGAAAAACTGGAAGTGCCATTTTATACTTAATTTTATTAATTTTCGAAGAATTATTCGATTTTATATCTGATATATTGATCGAATTAAAACTTTGAATTACTAAATCTAACTCTAAGTCGCCTTGATTATCACTTAAGGATGAGGAAGGGATATTAGAGGAGTCTGACATAAAAGAAAATTCGACTTACAGTACAGTTTTCGTCTGCATCGAAGATCTGGCTGTAGGTTTTCCAAAATATCCTTGGTATACTGAAGTATCCTAAAAAATTCTAATTAAAACATATAAAAGATAAAAATACATATGCAAGGAAAAGTGATACTGGTTGTTGCTGCTTTCCTAGAATTTGTTACTTGGTCAGCAGATTGTGTTATGTAATTGGCGTACAACTATTCACCAACAATGTATTTTGGTTGACAAGCTGTCAATTTGACAGGTCAGCAAAATATGTATATTATGTTGCCCATATTTACAATTACAGATTTAACTTTTATTTAATATAGTAGGCGGAATCGGGTTAGGTTTTTTGTATCAGGTTTTTTGCGTTACATTAGAATATGACGTCACGTCCATTAGAATTACTGAGTTACCCCTAGTCGCAAAGGGCCTACTCCTACATGGTAATAAAACTCTACAACACAGTTCTTTAATCGCTAAAAATTATTAATGACAGGTAGCTATTTTAAAAATTACGGTTGTTCCTATTAAGTCACGAAACGAATCTAATTTTAAATATAACAGACAAAGAAGAACATATTCATAACAGTCATCCTGTCTTTAATAAAAAAACTGCCCTGTCTGCCTTGGTGTCTAACAGGGATTATGTCCATATAGCCAATAAAAATGTAAACTTATAAAAAACTCTTCATTTCCAGAGGTGCATTATTTATTTCTTCCTATTACTTTCTTATTACCTATATTGATTTATGGTTATATTTATAGTTAGTTATATATTGGTGGGTCGCTATATTTATTTTATTTTTTTATATCTACTATTATACCCCTTTTGTATATTTCAATAAATAAAGCGTTTTATTATTATTATTATCAACACTAGAAATCCCTAAACATCGTCTTGTCGGCTTTAAAAGATGTTTTAGTTCTATGCTGCTTTAATTTATAATAGTATTCTCCATAAATATAAAATTGGCTCATATATTCTTTCAGCAATAATTATTATAAAGTACATCTGTTGTACATTCAGGGTGAATAATTGCATCATGGTTTTTTATAGTTTTTTTAATGATTATAATTTCTCCTATTAGAATCTACACATTAAGTTTATAATTGTTTATTTGATTTTTTTATATACAGTGT
This sequence comes from Altica lythri, assembly GCA_964028335.1. NCBI lineage: Eukaryota > Metazoa > Arthropoda > Insecta > Coleoptera > Chrysomelidae > Altica > Altica lythri. The sequence continues at coordinate 40,883,097 of OZ034806.1, read as the reverse complement.
GTCCCAGGTTTTGATCAGGATATAGATAGATATAGATATAATATAGATAGCCTGTATCATTACTTCAGCCTAAAACACTGTGGCACACGCACCTAGACTTAGTTGGACTTTTATCCTGTGTCTTCTACTATATATACCAGACCCTCTGCCTTTCTCAGTGTTTGAGCCATCGGTATACCAGATTGCCCCCCTTGGATTGGGGTGTCATTGTTCCATGAGTCCCTTTCCAGTATTTCTACTCGAAAGTTTCTCGCAAAGTTATACTCTACTTGCTTTGTTTCCCTTTAATTTTTTTTTATTATATTTAAATGCAAAATATAAATAAAAAAGAAACAACTAACATCAATGTGTCCAAAATGCAATCAAAAGTACCTATCGTATTATGAATGAAACGATTAAATGTCATTATTACTTTGAAGATGATTAATACTAGAATTATTAAACTTTTCAATCAATTTTTCAAGTGAAAATTCTCCATGAACTACATTATCTCTAGTACGAACATTAACAGTTTTGCTGGATCTTTCTTTTTCTCCAACAACCAAAATAAAATTGAATTGTGCCAACTGAGCGTTCCTAATTTTTTTGTTCATAGTATCACCAGGATCAGTATCTACTTCAGCCATAAATCCTGCATCAAATAAGTGTTGTTTGACTTCTTGAGCGTATTCATCGTATGTTGGACCTACTGGAATTACCATAATTTGCCTTTGTGAAAGCCAGAATGGCCGTTTGCCAGCGTATGACTCAGTTAATAAGCTAATGGATCAAAAATTCTTTCCGAGAGAATCGTCAACTAGAAAAGCATCACAGAATTTGAACATTTCCAAGACAACAGTTTGACGAACATTAAAAAGAAATCATATGCATTATCATTATTAACCCGTCCAAGGTTTGCAACCAGAAGACTGTCTTCTAGGTTAATTTTAAACAAGATTTCTTGTCAAAAATAAAATGGACTGGCGATTCATGCTTAACACGACGAGGCGTAGTAAACTTCCATAATCTACATGTATGGGCGGGCATAATAAAATCCTTACGAAATTAGGCACGGAAGTTACCCGTTAATGTGTGGCTGGGATTATACCATGACATTGTCTACTACATAATGCCACATAGATTTGATGGACACTTCTTTTGGATTTTTTGGTAACCAGTCACCATGATGTGTTAGAAAACGACCCATTGTATAATAGGCAACATGCCTGGTTTCAAATAGATGGTTGTTCAGGTCATTATTCTCGTAATGTAAGACAGTGGCTTAATAATAATTATCCTCGGCGGTGGATAGTTCGTTGTGGACATATTGCCTTACACGCACGATCGTTCGATATGTCATTTTTTTGCCTGGGGACACATAAAACAATTAGTTTATGCACCACTTATGGCTACGAGAGATGAACTGTTTGAAGGGATATAGAACGCTGTAGCTATCAGAACTCTTTATTTAACAAACATGCGGAGCTCGTTACTGAGAAGATTCGAGTTATGTATTAAAAACAATGGGCACCAATTCGAGCATTATTTGTGAATAACTATGCTGTTCAGTTATTAATTAAATACATTGTATTTTTGTTAATTTTTTCATTTCAATTCTGTGTTCTCTGATTATTTTTGTTTTGTTTACAGTGCCGTGCTATTTTTTAGGCAAATTATTATTATTAATAAACTATATCTCCGTCTCTGATCAATGTAGAATAGTTATTTATGAAACAGTTCGTAAAGTATGCTTTTTGCGCACGCACGCGATGTTTAAAGCACGAGCGAAGCGAGTGCTATATATCGCGTAAGTGCGCAAAAAGCTCTTCACGCACAGTTTCATACAATATTTTATCTACGATAAACAAATAAAAAAAAATTACAAATTCAAATTTAAACTACAAAACTGTCAGAAAAACTTTTGTTGAAATTTTATGCTCTCATAGCAACACCATGACAACGCGAATGCTAAGGATATTTGATTATATGAAGGTGTGTCAAAAACAGTGCGAAAAAGTAAATCCCATTTAAAATACATTGTTACTTCACGCACACTTTCAATCCTTCACGCACTGCTGTCTATAATGACAGTTTTCACGAACTAAAAATTGATACATAATATGAGGTAGAGTAGATAAACTGTATTTATCTACGCTTGTGAATCTGTATCACAGTATTGTTTGTACCAATTTTTATTTAAAAATCTTTAATAGTTCGGATATTAAAAAATAACTGTTTTTTGTGTAAAACAAAAAGTTTTACGACAATTTTTATACAGGTAACTTACTTTATTATAAATTTTTCTAATCACTGTTAAAAACTTGATTCAAAAATCTGGGACACCCGGTACGCAGAATATTTTTATTTCTTTATTATAATTAATGTAAGTATTTATAAGGTTACGTAGAGTAGTTACAAGCTAGACTTACTTCGCATTATATAAATTTGATTTTGTTATATGAACAATAATAACAATAATAATTTCAATTTATTATTATTATTATTACTTTTAATTTATGATGAGAATCAAATATCTGATGAAATTAGAGTGCGCATGTGAAATTTCTGGTGACAAGTCATGGATTTACATTATATATGGACAAATACAGTGTGGGCCACAGAAAACCTCGATATTATGATATTTTAAGAAAATGTGAAAACAGGTCGATTTTTGATCTAAGGGGGACACATTTTTACGATACATGCATCTGTCAATTGACAACCCCCTCCCTTTTACTTCCTCAACCCGTTATTTTTAAATAGGGAATAAACCATGTGCGACACATCATTAGAAAGTTATTTAGATGTAGTATTCAGAAATAATGTTTGTTAACGATTTTTTTCAAAAAAGTCTTTGTTAATTCAAAGTTCAACAACTCTTAAAAATGAAACGTAACGCCTATGGTTTGCTAGTATGTCATTTTTTGTCACATCAAAAGTAAATTAAAACGAATATTGCAAAAGCAATTATTTATCTACTTGTAATGTAACGAAAATTGATTAAATAAATAATACATTAAACAATTTACTCAAATTAATATTAAATTATTTAATTAATAAGATGTTGAAAATGATGTCCGTTGACTTCCATACAATTGTACAGCCGCTGTTCGAAACGTTTTGAAGCATTTCAGGGGTTCGATTTTATAAATAAATAACTTCACAAATAGAACTCCAGGGGTGTTAATTCGGGGGATCTTGCAGGCCATTTAATACGGTCTCTCCTTCCAATCCATTGCCTAGGAAATCGTTCCTCAAGATATTGCCTTCTGCAGTAGTATGGTGGTGCTCCGTCTTGTTGAAAAAGAAATCACCTTCTCACTACCTATTATCATTTTCGATTATATCTGTGAGAGAGATATGGTTGTTTCTCAGTTTAAATTTTGTGGAAAAAAATGGCCAAACAATACAATTCCCATAAATCCCTGCCCATGTGTATGTGTTTCGTGATATACTTCAGGATTTTCGTCAGCCCAGTAACGACAATTGTGCCGATTTACGGTACCATTTACAAAAAAGGAAAATTCATCCGAAAAACAAATATTAAATAAAAAGTATGCATTAGTGTTTATTTTGTCAGTCGTCTTCTCACAAAACTGTGTTCGTCTGTCTGGGTCATCTTCATTTATTTCATGTACTAATTGTATCTTGTAGGGATGAATTTTATGACGTTTCAAAACCCTACGAAAAGTAGTGCGCGAAAAACTAGACTCTTTGGCCAATTTTCTCGTACTTGTAGAATCTAAAATAAAATGACCTTAAACTGCTACTTCTGCAGCATAAGTGCTCACCCTATTTTCATAGTTCTTTTTGTGATTAGCTACTGACCCCGTTTGGTTAAATTTTTTCACTAGCTCTAAGACGTATGAATGATGTATGTGCTTGTCTTCTTGAAGCTGATTAAATAAATCCGCTGTTTATCTGGCACGGCACACCCCCTGTTTTCAACAAATATGGAAATAATCTCAACTCGTTCTGCAATAGAATATACCATTTCTGAACTATTCAAAAATACCCAAATCGATCACATTTTCTTAAAATCTAATAAATACGGCCAAATATCGAGGTGGACTGTTTTCTTTGGCCCACATTGTATACAATATGGTGTCGTTATGGAACTACCAATAAAGTCAAAAACGATATGATGCATTTTTAAGAATAAAATTTTTGGACGACTGAGTGTTTCTGAAATGAAAGCCTCTGTGTATCAAATATATATTTTCACTACAAGTAGTTTATTTCCCGTGTGATTTAAGAATCATAAATAAATACATTAGATTCTTTAAACATAATTTTACCATGCTGATATCGCCCCACGCGCCAAATCCAAATTTACATAATAATATTGCCAACACTTGATCAGGACCGGTTTGATTTTTATTTTATAGTGAAATCTTCGTTGAATGAGATTACATCACACTGCACATGTTCGTTTAGAATAATGATAAATGGAAATTTATGGTAATACACTTATTACAATAATACAGAAGGCACAACTGCACTAGAAAAAAGTGGACGTTATATATTTTGAAACTTAAACAAATACGGAGTAAAAGTAATTCAGTGCTAGAGTTTATTTGCTCTGTGTTAAAAGTCTGTTAAATAGATGTCGTAATCAATAAGTTGCAGAACTCGGATCAAAATCTTCGTTCTAAGTGATATTCACTGAAATGAAGTTTGACAATCCCGATTTTTGGGGAAAAACTTAATAATTAAACAATTAAATAATAATTAAAACGGTGTCAGTTATGTGCTAATAACATTTCTGGAGGTATAGGTAAATTGGGTAGACTTGTCGAGAAGTTGTTTCAGAACAATTGACTGGAGAGGTTTGGATTGGAGAGGTGTGTTGAATGTTGTTTTTAGGTTTTATATTTTACGACTCTGTTGTTGGACTTAACGTCCTCTTTAGGGATATGGTAATTGGATGTGATCCGAGTTAGTATCAGTTTCTTTCCGGCGTTGTTATCGCCCAAATATCAAACGATAAATTATCTGCGTTGTGTGTTCTACTGTAGAGTCACGATTTGCATTGTGAGGTTAAGATCTTGACTCTGTAAAGTGTGCCCTCTTATTTGGCGAGGACGAAGAAAACCACAGAAACCTTCGTCAAAGACTCAGTTGTTGTTGGGGTTGGAATTTTATCGGTAGGAGAGTGGAGTGTTGAGTAGATGGTTCAGTTTTATTGTCCCCCGGTCTAATGTTCGTAGGATTCTTAGGTTTGAGAATGGATCTCCTTCTTATTTCTTTTATTTCTCTGAATGCCAATATTACAGTGGGTGTAGAGGATTCTCTGGGCTGCGGCCAACACCGGGTCCCTGTAGTGTATGCGTGGCTTATCTTGTAGGATCTAAAACCGAAAAGTGAAAGCACAACGTTTAAATTACTAATCACAAATTGTTTACATCTTAACAGACGATTTGTGTTGAGGAGCGTTTTCCTGGTTCTACAATCCATTTGTTTTTATTTTTATCTCGTAGAATGGTTAATAACATCGAATATTAATTCCCAAAAAACTGAAACAAGAACTTTTTCAGCACATTTTAAACACGAAATTTTTTATGTTTTGGAGAACCAGGGTGACTCCATTACCTACTTGGCTTTTTTGTTTCTTGGTTGTAAAAATATGCCAAGTTTTATCTATATTAACAAAACGGTGTAAGAAGTTTGTATCCTTTATAAATCGAGCATAGATCGAACACGATGTTTTTATCCTTGCACGCTCTTGGTCAAAATTCAGACATTCGGGGGCCCATTTTGTCGAAATTCTTATTATGTCCACGCGTTTATATAAAATACTCAGTTTTCAGATATTAGGTTTAGTTCAATTCGACAGTCTGATTAACTTGGATCATGAACACCATGGTGTTGGATAAGAAACCTTACCTTTCAGATCAGTTTTCATCTTTAATTTAGAATTTACTTCTTTTAAAGCTTGCATTTCGTCATTTTATGGTCGCATATGAAAATTATTGATCTCCAAGCATATTTTTGTAAATCTAGTTACTTTTTACTCTTTTAGTTTTCACAATTTCGGTCAATATATTAACCTTTTTATATTCGTTTTTAGAGCTAAACTTAAATCTTAAATGATTAGCATTCAGTTCCTAACATGTGTTAAATAATTATTGCGATTAGAGCAGATGTCAAGTAATTGGAAAAAAAATATTTACAAATTTAATGAGTTAAGCTTAATATTCAGAAGTTACTGTTTAGTCTTAAGCCAATAATATTTTTCACGCGCTTGGTATACATATAAGTCGTGTATCTTGTTTTGAGTGTAAAATCACGCAATCAGTTTGTTAATTTTAACATAACACTTAAGCACTATTTTTGCACATTAGCTGTTTCGAGAAAAATTTTCCTATCTAAATAACGTCGAAAAATTGATTACATTGTAAGAGAAAAAATAAACAATGCATGGGAGAACATCGATTGAATTGTTCAGAGTTCAGAGTATTTGAAAGTTACCTATTTATGTAGATACATATAACTAAGAATGTGTATGTAATTTGTTTTTTCATTGTTCGTATTAATATTTAAGTTTATAAATAACAAGTTGAATTTAAATTAAATAATTCAATTGGTTGTAAGCTTACTTACGTGAAATTGCTATGATATTTAATACTTAGCAGATAATTTGGGTTTTGTCTTGGCCAATTCTTAAATGTTAAATGTTGATTAACATAAATTTTATGTAAACTTTACCTTCTAATAATATGAAAATTATTCTCTAACGACAGTTCTGGAATGTTTAGAGATATAAAATCAAAATAGACCAACCGATCATTGTTAATGAACATCGAAAACGTCCAATAAGATTTGCAAACATGCAAGAGGGGACCTCACTTAAGCCGAATTCTCACGAATCTTATTTGGACAATATTTGTCACTAACCGATTTTTGTCATACCATGTGAATGGTTTAATTGTGCATTTATTTGTCACTGGCGTAGTGTGAACACATTACTTGACAATGGAAAAAATATATTGGTGGACTACTTGCCAAGTACACCAGTGTATTTATGTACTTGTCACTTTCCACTCGTGGGAATACGACTTTACACAAATGAGCCCGAACATGGCACTCAGGTTATCAAAACTTTCAGTATATGCTGAGTCGATATTAATACTCTGATATCAAGAAAGTAAAAAAAACAACACGCACTTAAACCATAACAACAGAACAACAAATTTAAATGAAAACAACACACTCACACTAAAAAGTTAGTCCACTCAAAAAGGTTCGCTTCGCTGGAGTTCTTGTTCTAATGCCTGTCACACTGGACGCGCAACTACAATTGTATTGGTTTCCCTTAATAATTCGTCAGTTAACCAATAAGTATCGTAAAGCTGTAAAATGTTCTAGAGCAAGGTTAGCGAACCCTGTTTGGCGAAGGTGAGTGTTCACAACGAGCATCATGTTCGCGATGGTTTATAGTGTTCGTAAACAATGCTAGGTGCTTTTAATGAGCCTTAAAACAAATATCTGAGGTACTGATATTTGGACATGAGAGAATTCCTGTAAATGTCTGAAGCATGTAAGGGTGGATGCATCGCTTGGTACCAAATTATGAAAATTTGTAAGTCATATTGTTACTATAAATGAAACTTGGGGACATTTCTACAATTCCGGAACAAAGGAGCAATCGATGGAATGAAGATAGATTCTACATGACCTAAGAAATTTCGTTTTCAGAAATCTGTAGGAAAAATTCTTGTTTTCTTGAGATTGTTAATTATGATCAAGAACAATAACTGGGAACTACTGAGCAATTTGGTAACCACTTTACGAGAAAAACTTCTATAGAGAAGATCTGGACAGTTGTCTAGAGGTATTTTGGAGGACAATGACTCTGCACAAAAATGCAAACAGTTCTAACTCAAACAACCCGCTTATTCACCAGATCTGGCTCTATCCGCTCCTATCTTTCCTCAACTGAAAAAAGTCATACAGGTCGTAAATTTTCTTTTGACGAAGCGGTACTAGAAGATATGGAGGTTAAAGAGTCTTTGAAGTCCCTTTCTCCACCCTCACAGCATGCGGTGATATGCACTCATGATGTTACAATCTATTGTTTAAATTTAAAAAATATATGTGATTAATTTTTTTATAAATAAAAATAAATAAATAGCAGAAACGTAAAAATAATTTTTTTCTGATTTCAACCATATCCACTGCTGGACATTACGATAAAGTAGCCATATTCATTAAAATATTGAAATTGTTTGAAAATAATGTTCTAAAATATCGGTCTATATTATTTTTTGTACTCCTATCTAAAATTTTTGTGTTTCTTTTTAAAATAAAAAACAAATAAGAAACTTATTCAATTTATTAAAGTTTATTGAACAGGCAAAAACAAACGCAATTTCAATCTTTAGTACCTCGTATTGCCTCCACGTGCTTGCCAAATTGCTAGACATCGGTTAGGCATACTTTCTATTAAGTGATTTATGTAATTTTGTGGAATAACACCTCATACTTCACCATATTTCTCTTTGCAGTCTGTCCCATACATGTTCACTAAGGGTTAGCATCAGGTGCGCGAGCTGTCCATGCCATTTTTTGAATATTGTAGGCTTGAAATGTTTCATTCACAATGGCAGTTCGGTAAAGAGGAGCATTATCGTCTATGAAGATTAGATCTTGTCCATAATTTTAATCAAATGGTATTAAAACAGGTAAAATATACCTGTCCCCACTTTTTGAGCAGTGACTGATTGATTAATAAAAATAATAAGTTCTGTACGGCCATTGTAAATGATCTCATTCCACCAAAAGCGATAATTGGACCAACGTGTCTGGCATGAAAACGCTCACCAGGTAATCTTCACACTAAAAATCGTACCTACATCTGAATGATGTAGCCTGAATCTTGACTCATATAATAACAAACATCGTCTCCATGCGTCTACACCCCAACCGAGGTGCTCTCGAGCCCACTCTCTACTTGCGACTCTGTGATTCTGATTCAATGCTGAACATCTAGACCGTTTTCTGGCTCTTAAGTTGTATTCCAAAAGTCGTCTCCTAACTGTACGAGAAAAAATAACGGTACCTAAAGCGTTATTGATTTGGGTGGCAGTGTAAGTAGGATATCGTCTGGGCTGGCGTGGTTCTTCGTTGGCTACCTCGACCATGTTTGAAACGTATGCTCCCAGTGGTATTATGTCTTTGTAAGGCCCTACTGATAACACTGTTAGACGAATTAAAGGTTCTTGCCACTTCTCTTTGACCACTGCCGTTTTGCAACATACGAAGGACAGCATGCAAGGAGTCTTCACTTAAACGATTATCACTAAAGTAAAACTGTTTAAATGTATTAGGAAAAGAATCAGAATTCAACAAATTTTTATGATTTTTATGTTAAAACTGAGAAGTAATATTTGTAAACAGAATGTATACCTACAGATGAAAAAGAAATACACTAAAAAATATATTCTACTCGCGATTTCAAAATTAGAGAATTATTGTGTATGCTTTGTTCTGATAAAGGGGTTGGTCCACTGCAAATGTCCAGAAGTATATAATACTTACGCAAAATTTTGAAGTTTACAGATAAGACACCAAAATATTCTACATGACAGTTAAAAAAGAACAACACTCAATCTATACCTACTAATATTATAAAGCTGAAGAGTTTGTTTGTTTGAACGCACTAATCTCAGGAACTACGGGTTCGAATTGAAAAATTCTTTTTGTGTTAAATAGACCATTTATCGAGGAAGGCTTTAGGCTATATAACATCACGATGCAACTATTAGGAGCGAAGAAGTAATGGAAAATGTGAAAAAAACGGGGAAAATTATTGATCCTCGAGGGATTCCATTGCGTGCGCTGCGAAAACGGTTCAAGATACCAAAAATATATGTATGAAAGAATTATTCCTCTTGAACTGATCTAAAAAAATGTCCGCGACAGTATATGTCTATCTTTTAAGATTAACTCACTAGAACCGTTTTTATGGTAATCAAATTTGGTCGAAATTAATACATTATTTGTTAAAAGTTGTATCAACGTAATAATATTAATCTTTATCCAAAAAAATGTGTTGTTGATTAAGATTATTTAATTGTGTACAAAATTGTCTTTGACATCACTTAATTTCAATGAACATCTTAGAAGATATTACAATTTTAAAATAACTAGGACGCCACCGTAAGGTGGCGCAGTTATTATCTCATATATTTAAACGAGAATTTCTTACTAAATTAAGTACTATAAAGCCACCGTACGGTGGTGCAGTGGATATCTTATATAAAATATCTAATATAAAAAAAACATTGAAAACAAAAAAAAGCAAAATGGTAAAAATTTGAAAAAAAGACAGTGTTATGCGGCACAAAGTCCGCCGGAACAGCTAGTATAACATAAAATACCTCTAGCGCCTCGTTTAGTTTTCAATTATAAAACTTCCTAATTATTTACGCTCTAAGTGCTGCGTAGTTTTTTATTTGTTTCAATTTAAAAACGGTGAAAATTGACCAGACTATGACATAAACAAATTTATATTTTGTGTCCACAAAGTGAGTAGGTAGTTTAAAATAGCTATTTCGCCTTCTCAAATCCGCATATATCGTTCTGGTTGTATTTTTAGATCATTCAGTATTCAACTGAGAAATTTGTCTCTGAAATAAAGTAAATGAGATAAGGTAGTTGAATCTGGCGTTATTTCACTTGTTTGTTGGCATCTAGAAATGCATGTTTTTTTATTATATTTATGCATTATTTTAATTTTATTCACAAATAATATATACGCATTTTGTATCTATAAATATTAGATAAATATCGTCTCTTGTGTGAAATATTCCATAGATGAAAGGATTACAAACATTTGAAAGTTTGATTATTTTTCGTGCATATCCGTTTGGACAACAATCACATTACTTCAATATTATATATTCAGTTTTTTGGGAGAATTTCGAACTTTAATTGGTATTAATTTAAAAGAAAATAATAAAAAAAAAACTGCTACATCAATCTGATTACATTCCGAACTAATAATTTTTTGGCGTGGGTTGAAGATAGTTAATTTCTCTCACAGGAAGGAAATAGGTATTTATTATAAATTTAGTGCTTTCTACGACGGATTTTTCGAATGTTGAAAAACACTGCTGCATTTGGTATATCCATTTAATAAATCAATTTCTTAAATTTACATTATCCTTATTACATGAGTACTAATAACAATTTTTTAGGTATTTTAACAACTAGCTGACCACGTCATTTTCTAATTTTCCGATTTTTTAAATTTTTAAAATTTGGTCTTGTTACTAGAGTTTCGTGATAGCTAGAAACTTGAAATTTTCACAAATTATCTATATCTGTTGTCGCTATAACAACAAATACTAAAATTAAAAAAATTAAAATATTAAGGCGGTCCCCATACAATAAACTTTTTGTTTTCGTATTTTTGTTCGATATTAGAAAGGTGGAAGCTTAAAATATTCACAGAATATTTAGTTATTATAGATATTGGTACGAAAATCTTCGCGCGCGTGTCCCCCTTTTTTTAGTGTTTTCATTTTTTTTTTTTTTGTTTTTGTCAGTTTCATCATATTTTCTCGCCAGTTTCCAGGTTTTTTTACGGTTTTCACAATTTTTTCGTTGTTTTTATAATTTGTTGATTAAATATATTAGATATTAACTGTGTCACCTTAAGGTGGCGTCATAGTACTTAATTTAATAAGAATTGCTCGTTTACACATTTGAGATATCAATTAGGCCACCTTGCAGTAGCGTCATAGAACTTGATTTACTACGAATTGCTTGTTTAAATATTTCAGATAATAACGGCGCCACCTTACGGTGGCGTCATTTTACTTAATTCTTACAATTGATTGTTTAAACATATGAGATATCAACTACAACCCCTTACGTAAAGTACTTAATTTGATAAGAAGTGTTCGTTTAAATCTATCAGATATCAACTGCGCCACCTTTCGGTGGCATCATAATACTTGACTTTTCTTTTGTTTTATTATTTTCTTTCACTTTAGTTTAGTTTCATGTTTTTCTATTTATTTAGAACTCGAAATACAACGACATCGTACCGCATAACAAAGAATGAGTTTTTTATTGGTTCCTTTATTTCATTGTGGACAAAATGGTAAATCTAAACCATTTTCGAAACCAAACGTCTCCCGCACTCCATACCCTCGCGCTTCCCACGTGTCATGTTTAACTTACGCACTTCCAGTATAAGCTGAACCCTATTTTATTTGATTTATCATATAGATTTATCTGGCTCTATTTTACTAGGTACGAATTGCGTTACTGACATAAATTGGCAAAACTTCTTTATTTAAATAAAAAAAAACTTAAGTAAAGCATATCAAAATATATTACCAAAAACTGCATCCAAATTAGTTAAGTCTTTTTTGAGATTAACGTTAACAAACATACATGCTGACATACCGACATTCTGATATGCAGACAAACAGACGAAATTAAACACATTGTTTTGGATTTTGTGTATATAAAGCACCCCATTGTGTATTTTTAAATATATTTGCCATGGACAGACAGCGATGAACTACAATTTTATTATATGTATAGATAAGTTTACACAATACTTATGGGGTTAGTCAATTATATACCATTTCGGTGTATCTGACAAACCGAAAATGACAGATACGTCAAATTTATCTGATCAAAGGTCATTACCTAATATCTTTAATTGAGCAATGTTTGTATATATTTATATATAATCTAAATCTTGGAAACAGGTCCAACGGTTTTTATGAAATTTAGTAAAGTCTATTTGGCGCGAAACTTTAGCTCTGCCTCGTGGTTAATTTTTTAAAAAAGTGTTTTCAGGCAATGAAAAACTGCTGCAATAAACTGAAAAATAACTCTATTAGCAAGTAAGTAGTAATACGATTTTTTTTTAATTTAGTAGCAACATATTAAGTGGATGTTGTTTTGGATGGTGTTTTAGATTATACCATGAAAATCAATTATTTACTTATATTTTTTAAAACATGTGTCTTTTTATCTCAAAATTCCTGAAACATTTTTTTAAATAAACGCTTATAAACAATCTAACTTCACCAAGCCGTGACTCGCCTTTTTTAGAAAATAGTCGTAAAATACTAAGAAGTTAGGTTTCCCATGCTTCGCGCAGTCAAGAATCGTTAAAAAAAAACTTCATGAAAATAAACATATTTCCGCTGGTCTCACACATACTGTTGAAGTTAGATGATTGCAAAAATTGATTAACATTGTACGAGCTGAAAGGTTTTATGATTTAGGTGTTATATTTGATATGGAATTTAAACGTAGAAAACGTAATTGCATTTTATATGGTTTGTATATCATAACCAGCAACTTTTCGTGAGCTAACCATCTCAAAGTGAATAAATGCTAGATAGATAGATAGATATTCATTGGGTTAACTGTTAGCCCCTTATCACTGCCATCTTTACAGATCTATTGTGAACACCAATTATCTCTAGAATAGGATTAAGAGCACCTTTTCCAGCCCTGTCCTCTTAATAATACTTAATAGCCTAAATAAAGGCTATGGTGATGGACGGTAGCGTCACTTGAAATAATTTCAAGAATGAAGCGACTTGAGCAAAATCAAGAGCTGACAATATCGCAGCGAAGCATATGATAAATACTGCAAAATGAGCTCCATGTCAAGCCATAAAAGTTTCAAAAGTGCAAGATCTTACACCACAGCAAAAAATAGACTTGACTGAACAAAGAGGTGTTTCACTTGGTTCAACATTTGTCTTCTTTGATAAAAAACGATCCTTCATAAACTCTTAAAGTATTCTATTTACTTCACTGAAGGTATATACGAGTTTAAACCAACGACCGGCCACCCGAAGTAAGTTCTCTGATAGTCGTAACAACAGAATGGCGCCCTTCAATTATTTTCATCAAGCCTGGTGTTAAAGTAGATGCGATTTATTATCGTGAAAATGCTTTAGAGTAGAGCAATGTACCTGCAAAGATTTCGATCGTTGACCAGACGCAAATCCGATGAACTTTTCTATCTGGTTAATTTTAGACATGATGTGGATTATAAAATATGCCAGAATGGATTCGTTTAAGAAAGCGATTGTACGTGAATGGGCCAAGGTCAGATTCGGGCAACCTGCTACTCGTTTATTGTTGGTTAAACGCCATAATGAAGGCAAAAGTTGGCCATATCAATCTAAAGTAAATGGTGCCTAAATTTTGATTATTTTCAAACATTTTTGTCATTTAAATCAATTAAAAATATGTCGTTTTTGGCCGATTTGATATTAGAAACCACTGAAATAAGATTAAACTGTCATCAAAGTTACCAATGGCGGAGAGATTTTTTTTCTAAATTAGGTCGTAAGTTTCTGAAACTATCAGTGTGGTTTGACATCTACAAAAATATGACATAATAATTATTAAATTTATCCCTTCAACAACGAGCCGTACATGACGGTTACTAGGAATGTGAATTAAGTCAAGACTTCCGTATTGAATACTTTTTGTTTACCGGTGAAACAAGATGCAGTTACGTAAGTGTTGTATTAAAAAACAAACGTCCTCATTTAAATTTCTAACTTGCCTGTATCTGAGAGGGATGTAACTCTAAATTTACTTCGAGTATTATTTCTGTCATCGGCCAAAATCGGTGAAATGGATTATATCAAATATTGGTCGTTTAAATAGGTAACATTTTAATCACCTAACCCTAGTTTATTAATTTTATTTTAAGCCTTTTCAATATGATGTTCTGATCTGACTCATTGATATTGTAAGCGGTGCGACAAGGTGTGTAGGATTTAGGGCTTTATCTAATGTAGGAGACACTTCAACACAGTATTCGTGGAAGGGAGTCTGCACTGTCTGCAGGTACTTGAGTATTGAAATGTTTTCTGTGAGATTATTAGTATTCTGATTAATATTGTGAAAATGATTTTGCCTAACTTAAAGTGCAGTAGGTACCGTATTTTTAGAAGTGGTACTCATTTATGTGGGTTTAGGTTAAGGATTGTTGGTTTTTGATGCAAATATTTTAAAAAATTGTTGGATATATTTGAGTTGGGAGATTCGGATGTATTTAGATTTAAAATAGACTCATTGAAAATCATTGACGTTGTTATGAAAAAGATGGTTACTTTAGTGTTGAAAATTTGGGGATTGTTGCATCATTGTGTTGTGTAAGTGTGTGTGTGTGTGGCTGTGGAATCCACGTTGCGCAATATGAGTTTGGGAGATTGACACTGTGGCGTATCTCCTCCGGCGTGAGGCCTCCCATTTGGCAAGGACGAAGGGAACTACAGAAACCTTCGTCAAGGGGTCATTTTTTCTCATCCTGTCTTCCTGTATCTACTCGTAGGGGAGGGGTGTCGTGAAGTTCTGTAGGAAGTTGTATGTCTGCGGTTCGAATGATTTTTAAGGAGAGAAGGGGGACTTTGATAATGATAAACTATTTGAAGCACTACTAAATTCGAAAGACTCTTGTTCCCAATAAATTAATAAGGATAGATATTTTGATTTAAACTTTCTTAGTTATTGTTGTGGCAAAGGAATTCGATATTGCAAAGTGAGTCTGTCATGAATACATTTGTTTTACTACATCATTGATTATTATTCCCCTATGTTCTCGATGAAGTGCTCTGTACGGAATTTTTTGGTTGATGATTGTCGTTAGCCTAATTAAGGACGAAATATTAATAAAAATAAGCAGAAAAAAAGGACATCAAATGAAAGAAAGATAACTTAAAATAATTTGCTATACAGATAACGTAATACTAATCTTTCAAACCGAAAACCTTGAAAAGGAACATTAAGTGAATAGATCAAACAGGATACCTGAATGACAATAATAATAATTATTTGTTTATTTAAGATTATCATCAGTCTCTGATAAGTATTTAACATTTTAAATTAATCAAAACATTTTAAGTAGGTAAAAAACAAGTTTAAAGGTTGCTTTACAAACAAACGTACAAGTGAAGCTAACATAAAGCGTATAAAATTTTAAACAAACAAAGTGTGAAAGAAATGAAAGGCAGAATTTATAAAACGGTCGTTAGACGGATAAGGACATACGCAGCGGAAACACGACCAGAGAGAACAAAAAAAAATGCTGGAAAGAGCAGCGATAAAAATTCCTAAAAAGATTAATGATGCGAAGAGCTAGAGCTAGAAGTAGGTATAGACGGAGATGTGAAGTGGAGAATATCAAGGACCGGGTAAGAAAAGAAGAGTAGAATGGAATGACGATATAAGTAGGATGACAACGGACAGAGTAGTAAATACAGCAAGGGACGATTCCCCAATAGGAAAAGGGTCATTAGAAAAACCATGCAAACGATGGAACGTTAACCTGTGATAAGCACATTAAAAAACAGGCAAGTAATTTGTCGTTAAAACCCTACATTTAATTATTCACGATAAATTTATCCAAAATCCCACTAACTGCGCCACTTTTAAATTTATGGCAAAAAACTGATATTTACTAACTATAACTTTACATTATAATACATTTATAGTAAAGTCCTAAAATAAATTCGAATAAATTTTTGGTTAAAGTTATTTTTAGTAACCTTAAAAAATAGTTTTCTTATAAATCACGTTAAATACTCTTTTTTACAAAAATGCCACCAGTTTGCTCTTCTTTAAGTTAGTTTCTTTTCCCGTTTTTCCCTTGATTTTATTTCTTCATAGTTTCAGCAATCTGCTTTTAGGTAAGAAACTTTATATCGGAAAAAGTAAGCGTCCGTTTTCAGTTTTTTAAAATACAATAAAGCCAATTTGTAACGTACTCTCTTTCAACAAAGAGTTACAAGTGGCGTGAATAAATTCAATTAATTATTTAAGGAAAAGCCAAAAAAGGTACCAGATGGAGAAGTAACAGCAGGAAATTAAAAGAACTGACTTTATCAAAATATGAATGAAAGAATGTAAAAACGGGTAAGATGGAAATGTTTCAATAGCGCCTAGGTATCTATCTTACCAAAACCTGAGGCGACCATTTACCTACATTTCCTCGACCTTATTTAGATCTATTATTGTTGAAAGAAAAAAGTAGGTGAACAAGAACTGTCCAACGAATAACCTATTACTAAATATGTGTACAGTTCAAAAACAGTGCACTAAAAGATGATTCTAAACAAAAAAGCTATTGGGAAGAAAAATATACCAAGAAAAAGATAGTTTAAAGAGTTTAGGAATATTGAAGTATTTTATAAAATGTATCTATGCCTTTAAAAAGTTCCAAAATTATTTAAAAAAATCTAAATGATCTTCTTACAATCTTAAAGGGATGCTTTGGTTTTGAAAATTTACAGAACCGTTTATGTAAAATAAAACATAGAAATTAATGATAGCAACTAGAAGTTACTCAATAAAATGAGTTGGCCTAAATGTCTAAGTTTGTTGTTTTATTATTATTTTTTTATTTCGGACCAGATGGGAATGTGGCAGCATTGCCTCCGTATCCTACCCGAGGGCCTGCGGCGACCATATACCGGCTGACCGCACGGCATCTCCCTTGTCCCCCATTCCCTCCCCCTACACACCACGTTCGTGTTTGTGGCTGTGCGTAGCACGGTAGCCTAACCGGTAGGTAACAGGTCAATGTATTTTCTCTCTTTTCTTCAGCAGTGTCCTTTGGTTCTCTTTCTAAAATTCGATTTTTATCTTTGGAAGCTGTCAGTGGCGGACCAAGATTTTTAAAATTGGCATATTCGCGTATTTCAACGTAACAAATTAAGCATTTCTTATATCGTGTAGGTATTGAATTTTTTTTAATTCTTGAAAATTTTTAGATGTTTATAATTTTTTTCAATTTTTATTGCTCTGTCGGTAGCGTTTGAGGATTTTGCTTTTTTCACTATTTTCCACATTTCCACTACCGTAATTTGAGGTGAAATTGATTTGCCGGGGTGAGATTGCTCACTAAATCAAAATTTTATAAATTTGAATTTACCGCTGAAAGTAGCGTTTCAACCGCTATGGTTCCAGAGGTTTCTAACAGCAGTCACATGGCCGATTCATGAGGCAAACGAAGATTTCGCTAAGTCTGAATTGTATGTGTAAATCAAGGCTTAATTTAATAGTAATATTGTTCTTTAAAAGTGTACTCTGCCAACTTTGACTGGTAAGTGAAAAACTATTTACATTTTTAGTGTTTTGAGAAATTAAAACAAATACTATGGTTTATGTATATTACGTCGGAGGCTGCTAGAATTTTGTTGGTTAGGTTCTATGTTGTTTTGAATATTTATTTAGAGGGGTCAGATTGATCATGCATAAGGGGTGAGATTGATCATTCAAAAGGGGTGAGATTGATCGCGCACCAGGAGTGGGTGAGATTGATCGAACCCTAATAGGTAATTTTTATTTTGTTAATTAGATTGATTTAGCCATCAATAATACAAATTATGTTTTTTTATGAATGTTAAGTGATATTTTTGTTTCAGTAATCATGCCAAGAAAGTACCAAAGAAAATTAGGTTCACGGTCATATATGGATTATCCTCAAGCTACCATTGAAAAGGCTTTGGAAAAAATAACTGAGGGATGGTCCATTCGTCGTGTGTCCTCTGTTTTTAAAATTCCTTTTGGCACACTTCGAAATAAATTTAATGGCGTCCGTATTAGGACCAGTGGAGGTCAAACTGTTTTTACACCTGCAGAAGAAAACTCATTTATCAGAGCAGCAAATTGTTGTGGAGAATGGGGTTTCCCTTTAACAATAACTGACTTACGCTATTTAGCCAAAAACTATTTAGATAATCAAGGTCGTACGATTAATAAATTTAAATCTAATATGCCAGGCATCGACTGGGTACGATCTTTACTAGAACGACATAAACAACAAATAAGTCAAAAACTGGCAACAAACATCAAAAGATCTCGTGCTAATGTTTTAAGAGATACCATCAAAGAATACTTCAATAATTTAAGAGAAACATTGCAAGATGTTCCGGATTCTCATATTTTCAACTACGATGAGACCAATCTACAGGATGACCCTGGCAAACAAAAGATGATGTTTCGTCGTGGAACTAAATATCCAGAGCGCATATGCAATTTCACGAAGACAGCTATTTCAGTTATGATGTGTGGATAGGCTTCTGGCGTACTTTTACCCCCCTATATCATATACAAGGCTGAGAAAATGTGGCAGCAATGGACAGAAATGGGCCCTAAAGGTGAACCTTGCTGCAAAGAAAGATGCTGTTGTGCTGGAGCGCGATATAATAGAACACATCACGGTTGGATGGATGCTCAAACTTTTACAGATTGGTTTGAAGCATCTTTTCTACCCCACGCGAAACGTTTGCCTGGGAAGAAAGTGCTAATAGGCGACAACCTTTCCTCACATTTCACTGAGAGTGTTCTAAGGCAATGTCAAGAAAATGATATAGCTTTTGTCTGTCTACATAAAAATTCTACTCACTTGACCCAACCTTTAGAGTTTAGACGTTGGTTTTTTTCGTTCATTGAAAATATCATGGAGAGAGGTCCTAACAAAATGGAAAAAAAACCCACATTCAGCAGACTGCAATTGACAAAAAAGATTTTCCGCAATTATTAGCTTCCACTTTATTAAATATGGATATCAAGTCAGAGAGTGCAATAAAAAAAGACTTAGTAAGTTCATTTGAAGCGACTGGCATTATCCCTATGAATCCAGAACGAGTCCTACAGAAAATACCAGAAGAAGAACAGGATGTAAATGCAGATGGTTCTGTACAGAATGTTCTAGTTAATTATTTACAGCAACAACGTTTTACAGCCGCTCCATCAAGACGAAATATTAAGCGCCAAAAATTATCCGTAGAACCTGGAAAAAGTGTAGTTGCAAACAATGGAGATGACGATGATTCTGACTCAGATATTGCAGAGCCGCTAACCAATGATGATTCGGATGAAGATCCACAAGATGAAACGGATGATGTGCAAGCAGAAACGGAATATTTAGAACCCGAAATCAATGACATCGCAGTTGGAGCATTCCTGTTAGTAAAGGTTTATGGAGGATTGAGAAAAAAAACAGCATATCGTTATGCAGCTATGGTCAAAAATATACTCGTAAATGGAGAAGGAAAAAAAGAATTTGAATTATTGGGATTGAAGAGCTTAGAAAAATCAAAAAAAAAGTTTAAAATTCAAGAAGGCGATGAATTTATAGCAGATATGTCCGATGTTATTGCTATTTTACCTAATCCAGCAGTTCAAGATTCTATCGATGGTCGCAGCGCTTATTTGTTTGAAAAAGTTGTGGACGTTTTTGAAATCATATAAAAAACTTTTCAAATTGTTTTCCATTGCTTTTTGTTTCTGTAATAACTTGATTTTTGAATGGTTTTATTATGTATTATTACAAATTCGTTAGTATTGAATACCTAATAAAGTGAGAATTTCAATTATTTATACTTTTTTACCACTTATTAATTTGTTTCTTAGTATATTAACAAATGATCAATCTCGTACCTACTGAACAATCTCACCCCAAAATATTTAAACAGCTATAACTTTTGTTCTAGATGAGTTCATGTAGTATGGTTGAGATTGATCACTTATAAGGATTTTCCAATACTTCTTATGTGATAAAATAAATGTGAACAATCTCACCCCAAAATGAGTGTAAGATTGTTCATTACTTTTTTGTTCCCTACAATCTACAATTTCAAATTTAAATACCGTGATTTTTAACAATTTGTAATTTGATTAGCTGACCAATTCCCTATATATTAAACCTTTTATGGTTTACCTTTTGTTTTATTTAAAGAAAGTATGGGCAAAAAATGATTAAATTTGATCAATTCCACCCAAAATTACGGTAATGTATTTGTTTAATTCTTGTCCTGATCCACATGTGCTTAGTTTTGTTGGATTTCTTAGCCCTTTTCCTGTTCATTCTATCCCGTTTATATGTGGTCTTTTTTAAGTAGCTATGTTTTTCGGTCGTTTTCCAACCATACTCTTGTTGAAATTTATATTTTTATTCACTAGTAGAGGATTTATATGAAAATTCAAATTGATTGTCTCTAATTGAGTATGGCACTATCATTGGCTTTTGTATACCAGCGAGTTTCAGCGATCGAAAATGAGTTGTCAACGAGTTATAGTGATTAGTGATTTCCATTTATTTTTAATCGTCGTTGATTAAACTCCATTGAGTTCCTATGATACACATGTGGAAGCCGTTAAAAGAATCTCTGTATATGGTAATGGTTTCTTTATTTATATTTTATAAGACTTGTATCATACGTTATTTCTTAGACTGTTTTGTAGGATCTCTAGGTTTAACATTTAACATTAACTCGATGAATCAGTAACTCTCACTTGTATAGGGAAATACATGGAAATTTTTTACATTTGAGCAAAAACCATTCAAATTCTTGCAAATTTGGTAAAAAAATAATGAAACCGTAGAACAACAAAATACAGACTGTACAAAAGTGGTTGGTTTTTAGAATGTAGAACATTCAAAATATCTTTTAAAAGGGGTATGATGTATATTAAGGTTGAGAGGAATAAAGGAGATTCAAAATATTAAAAAATTTGAAACAATTAAACACAAAAACTAAAATTTACAAGGATCTTCATTTTTATTAATAGATTCAACTATAATTTGTTTTTGATTGCATGACCTATTCTGATTAAACCATACAATGGGTTAATATTATATATTCTTGTTTATGAAGAACTAAACGATTTAGTCTGTCTCATAAAATGATATGTTAGAGGATTTATAAGCGACCTTAATTTTAGTTTCACCGCAGTATGTATATCAGTTTCAGTTCTGATAACTAGAACTCGTTTTTTTTATTAAACGTAAGAGCGTCATATGTAGAAAACGGTATATTTACAGGAAGCAGCACCTTTAATTTATTTCTGGTTATCAATGAAGCAGTTCTAGTTTTAATTAGTCATTCACTTGCATTGAAATTACAGAATTATAATAAAAATCACAAATAAAACAGATTATGCGAATATTTGATGTTAGTTCAGCAAATAGATAAAGAATAGTGTTACATAGAACTAGATCTACTGAGTCAAGTTTTTATTTAAAAATAATTAAACAATATACTTGTATGATGATTTAATAAACCATTTACAGATTCACATAATTTAGAAAAAATTAATTACGAAGTCTATTTTAATTTCATAAAGCATTTCTTCTACATAATAGTATATTACCCACGACTCATAAGTACATTGCGTATTTTTTAACCTATAACTCTGTCAGTAAGTGTTAAATTACTGAGGAGTTGTGTTATAGTTTCATTTACTAAACTAGTGGAGTAAGTAAATAGAAACCTGTATTATTATGTTGGTTGGCTACAGTTTTCATTAAATTAAACTAACATTTGACATTTCTTAGACAGAACTATCTGCTAAATCGAATATTTTTGACAACTTATGCCAAAATTTAACTTAATTTTAGTTTTATACAAAACCATTTGGTAAGTCGTGAGTAAAGCATAATACTTCACTCGAGGAAGAAATTGCATATTACACTCTCTGTAATATGCAATTTACTCCACTTGTAAAGTAATATACTATTACCCACGACTCATAAGTAAATTGCGTATTTTTTAACCTAAGTAAGTGTCAAATTATTGAGGAGTTGTGTTATAGTTTCATTTACTAAACTAGTGGAGTAAGTAAATAGAAACCTGTATTATTATGTTGGTTACCTACAGTTTTCATTAAATTAAACTAACATTTGACATTTCTCAGACAGAACTGTCTGCGAAATGGAATATTTTTGACAACTTATGCCAAAATTTAAATTTTATATTTGTTATTTTTAGTTTTATACAAAACCATTTGGTAAGTCGTGGGTAAAGCATAGTACTTCACTTGAGGAACAAATTGCATATTTAGCTCGTTTCTTTAGCCCCTTCGCTCGCAAGCTCGCTCATATGCAATTTACTCCACTCGTAAAGTAATATACTATTACTGTCAAAGGAGTAGATAAAAATAATTTATAGTTATATTCATTCAATTAATTTCTTAAAATGTTTAAAAGAGATTTAAAATTGATTATTAACTTTCTCAATAGCAATATTGGTGCAGCAAGATCTGATAGATAGATATTAATTCAGTACGAGTGTTGTTTAGTTAAAATCTTCAAAAACAAATCTATCCTCACTATTTTTTTGTGAGATAAATCTTGAGTTTCATTGCGATACAACAAGTCGTGTAGGATCAGTGAATGTTTGAAATCAGCAAGCCGCTCGAAAAATGGATCTTAGCCGAAAAAATTTTCGAGCAATAATTTTTACAATTTTCGGAGAGAATTATCTCAACAGGAATGTCTCTCTTTGTTTGGGAAGCTGCACACCAGTCGACTATTTTCCGTTTGTATTGCGAATGTCAACGTGGTAGCTCCACCCAAAACAGCAGTCACACAGCAAATCATTGTTGTGGTTTGTCAGCTAATTAAGTATAACCGCCGTGTAAAATACCAGGAAATAAAGGCATGACATGAAGAACTGGTTGTTATTGGTTTCCCGTTAGATCCCGAATTTGCTCACACAAGAGCAAAAAGCGGTTCGCGTCAATATGTCTATAAACATTGGAACGGTTCAATAAAGGAAGTGATGAATCTTGGATTTACTTCTACGAACCGAAAAATAAACGCCTATCCGCTGAGTAGGTGTTTTCGTTCTCATAGTTTGTCAAAGAAAATTGTCGCAACTTTACTGTCAAAACTGGTCATGTAGCAACGATTGCTTTAGAAGATTGAAGAACGGTTACTTCTGATTGGTATAGAAACGTTTGTGTACCAGAAGTTATCGTGAATCTCCAACAACACAACACACAACGACTAATCATCCTACGACAATGTAAGTGCTCACTCTGTCCAAAAGACAATCGAATTTTTGGAGCTTCAAAACATAGAATTGTTAGACCATCCACCGTATAGTTCTAACCTTAGTCTCAACGACTTCTTCACGTTGCCAAAGATCAAGAATTCAATGTGTGGCATCTATTTCAGGTGTTATAGCAAACACCAATTACAACGCCATTAGTGCCAATACTGCCAATATCGGCCGAATACAACAATATTGATGTGAAAAATGTAGTCGATTAATTTCGCTGCGTGAAAATGCTCTTTCCATTCGATATTGATTAATTTGAAAATATTATTATTGTATTCCACTCATGTATTGAATAAAATTTAACGCTATAGATGCTTATATTTATAAATCGCTTAAGTGCTTCATGTTTTCCCACATTTTTTCAAACCAAATTGTTCCGGCACTGTGTCGATATAATGTTTGGGTTTGTCTCTGTATGTACACATAACCATATAAGTGTGGTGCACGCACGCTCTCTGTTAGGTGTGGTTTTTATTGACCAAAATAAAATATTTTCGATTTTTTAATGCTTGATTAATGTATAATCTGATTAAATATTCGGTCTCGTTTTAACGCTGCTTTTTATGAAATAAAATAGGTCGTTGGGGTTCATTTTGATTTTATGTTGTAATGAATTTATTCATGAATTTAAAATTGAAAAAAAAAGTTCATTACAATTATTAATCATATCAAATTATAATAATAATAAATCTTTACTAAGGAAGAATTTGTTTTAAAAATATCTCTACAACCATACAAAAATAATGACTTTATTGTAACATGAACTTACAAAAGGCGAAGTTGAACCATAGCTTCCTACCTGAACGTTAACTTATCCCGAGACTTATCCTAACTGAACCTATGGGTACTTTAATTCAATTATCCCTTTAAACAATATGGGAATTTATTGTAGATCAAAGACATGGTAACTTAACGACCTTTCATAAAATGCTGTTCCATGCAAAGGTGGTGATATTTGTCTTCTATGTCTTAAATCTAAATTATGGAAATCATAAAGATAATTTGGACGTTTTTTAATGATTATTTTAGTTAAAACCACAAGACTATGTAAAAGTCTTCTCTCCTTCTTAGAAGTCCGATTTACCCCATTCCTGCAGCGACACCTCTCTCAAATTTTTTATTCCACAAATTAATCGGACACAATAATTCTGAATAACTGCCTTCTCGTAACAGGACTCATGCTAAGCACACCGACCAGGCAATGAAAGTTATACTTGGGTCTTGGACTTACCTCCCTTGATATATTTGTTAAGGAGGTAGCATTGATGACCATGGTACGCTTTCGCACGGTTGGTATCGAACCCAATGTAGGGACCGGCACTCATAAGAACAGTCTGTGGAGGGAATCGCTGAAGGCGATACCACTCTTACAGGCAGACACCGATGCGGTCGTACCAATATTTGTCTTCGATAAACTCTACAAAATATTAACAGACAATACAGCAGATCCTAACGTAGTAAACGCTCTGAGCGCCTACACGGATGGGTCAAAAACGCAGCAAGGTGTGGGATGTGGAATTTACTCTAGATCCTTAAGGCTAAAAATGAAATGGGCTATGGATGGATTGTCAAGTGTGGTTTAGTCAGAACTCACAGGAATGTAAATATTTACACGGACTGCCGATAAGCACTACTGACCTTGAATAGACCAGGTATCACAGGTTTAGTACTGGAATGTCACCAAACTCTAGCTGAGGCCAGCCAGAATAACGTGGTCTCTGTGAGCTGGATCAAAGGACATGGGAACTCTAAAGGTAACAGCATTGCGGACAATTTTGCCAGGAGGACTTCGGGTTACAAATATGTTAGCGCTCGCTTCTCTACCAAGCTAACAATGTCCGCTGTCGTGGATCTTTTCAAGCAGCACTCTCACCAAAACTTTATCCAGTGCTTGGATGAAACTACGAACTGTAGACTGACCAGAGAGTTATTACCTCATCCTGGCGAAGAAACAGCAAGAAATTTAAGTCATTGACCAGACAAAATCTCCGAACAGCTGAAATTAGCAGAATCGCTGCTATGCAGAGGCTGCGAACAAGAAGAGGAAACAGTAGAACATATAATGTATGACTGCTCTGCTTTTTCTGAAGTCAGAAGATCCGTGTTGGGTGATTCCTGGCTTACACCAGTCGATGTCAGGGACCCTCGGGAGCCTCATCACCTATTTTAATCTCAGGCCTGGTGACAGCCTGAGGTGAGGATATCCCTACACACGCGAGGATGCACAATGGGCCATATGTGGCCTCAGTGCTGGCAGAGCACTTGCTCGCCCCTTCCCAAATCCAGATCCAGATATGCAATGTTTCTCTGACGCAGCCACCAACAGTCGAAGATCCTCATTAAGCTTAATGTTACCTTGAGCAATGTCTTCTGGTTTAACAGAAATATAAATTTGTGAATCGTCTGCATAAAAGTGTGACTGGGAGTGTCTTAGGTAGGTGTATAGAGTAAAGAAAAGAGGTCCTAGAATAGAACCTTGAGGTACTCCGTTGGACACTTTTAGAGGCTTGGATTCTTTTCCGTTTAGTTTCACAGACAGATAATTTCTTATCATAAGACAAGCGTTTGTGTCAAATTCTAAGTATTTTAGTATCTTCAGGAGCAATTGATTATTTAGTTTGTCAAATGCCTTGGAGTAATCTAAAATGACAAACACACTAATCTCGCCACGGTCCGCCGCCTCCAATATATCGTCAGTAACTTTTAAAAGAGCGGTATTGCAACTATAGTTTTTGCAGAATCCAGATTGTGTGGATGGTAATAAATTAAATCTTTCAGTGTAAACACGTATTTCAGATTCAAACTTTTTCAAAAATCTTCGCCATTGTTGGAAAGATGCTTACGGGACGAAGATCTTTCAGATCAGGAAACGTATGTGTTTCAATACAACTATTGATTAAATGTAAGATTATTTGAATAACAATTACAAAGTATTCTAATTCCGATACCATCCACCTCAATTGCCTCTGATTTTATGGTAACTAAAGCTTTTTCAATGTCCTCAGCCTTTACTAAATGAAAATAAGTACCAACATTCTTGTTGGTAAATATTATGCCGATAAGGATTAAAAATAATTAATCTGAGATTTATTATAACAGTTCTTATATTTGTACATACTAATTTAAATGTTTTTTGTTTCAGAATATCCTCGAAAAACTGGACAACCGTCAAAATTCGAAGACGAAAAAAATATTGTACCTGAAGTTGTTTCAAGAATGTGAAGAAAGTAAGTTTATTACAATTTAATATGCCGCAAAAAACAAATCTTAATTAAAATTATATAAGAATTAATTTTCATACACGGTATTAAAAATTTTTGTAATAACTATCACAGAATACATTTTGTGAGATATTGGGTCTGTTCAGACTAAGTCAGCGATGAGCAGCGATGAGTTGTGATGAGCATCTCTAGTAAGCGCTGACTATTTGCCCTCGGACACGATTACTTATTGCATGCAATTTACTACACAACCTTACTTTTTTGTGTCATATAAATAAAATGGTGTTTTTGGATATTTATTATAAAGTAATTATGGAAAATATATTACATAATTTGCTTGCCGATGAAATAGAAAATGCTGCAGTAGTTGATGAAATTGTTGCGAATGTAATTATTAACTTGCCAGGAGAATTAGGTATGGACATCGGGAGTATCTGTCACACGATATTGACAGCCTTCGTAGCTATAAAGACACACTGGCACACTGCATTTTGCACAACCTGAATTTTTGATGTGAAACATCTATAGCGGCACGTAAATCAGATTTCTCGCGTGGCGACGGTGACGTATTACGTAAAAAACCTAACGCATCGATAATATATAATAAAGAGATGTACTGATATCTTATATGAAATTGGTCTCATGTTTTGAGCGACGCGACGGTGGCGCGCCAACAATAGGGGGAAGAAGCTCATCGATTCAAAAATTTGACGGGACAGGGTATGAATTGTTTCATATAGAAGTACACTTTTAAAGCTCATATTTTAATTTTTAATATTTTTACTGATGTGTAAAAATATTATATTTTTACTGATGTGTAAAAATATTAAAAACTAGCTTTTACCCGCGACTTTGCTCGCGTGAAATTGGGATATTCACAACTGATTTAATGACTATCTATTTTACATTTAAATTTTAATTTTAGTCACTATGTAGGTATATCCTTAGTAAAATAAGTCTGGCATATATAGCTACTTTTAATTCTTTTTTAAATTTAATGTTTGTCAGTCAATCACGCTGCAACCAGTGAACAGATTTTGATAATAATAAATCATACAACACTGATTATGACTATATTATAATATTGATCTAATCATCTGTGGGATATAGTAATTTGTGAGTCATTTGTTTTAATAACATTATAGCGCCTTCTAGTTTCGATTATCAAAACTAAATTATAGCACGTATGTATGCATGTTGTGTATTATTTCAGTGGTATTTTTAAATGTATTAATGAGATACTTTCATACAAAATCTGAAACCCCTCTATTGTCCTGGTAAAAGGGGGGTGGGAGAAATTTTTATACACCAGATGTTAATCAGTAGTTTTCATGTGATGCGCGCACAAACATGTAGACAGATTAATAGGAATCAATACGTCGAAATGTCCTTCGTTGAATTGTCCGTTAAAACGCATTCTTTTTTTCCCTTGTATTGACTCTCCAAATCTGGCAATAAGTCTGCTACTTTGAAACAGTTGGAATTCAAATGGAAATATTTCTCCAGCTGCTTTCAGTTCGCAAGTTGTGCCATAAGTATACAACCTACCCATATCGGCTACATAAAGGCGTTTTGTATCATAAGGGGTCCCGGATCGGTCCATAGTAAAACACCTAAATCTTTGCCAATCGTTGGACACGTGGCTTACTATATTAGCTCTAACTTGAGCAGCCATTGAAATATTTCCATAAAGCAAATAAGACAGAGATGAAAATAAACACACTCCATCGCCAGGTATCTCTTTCACTATACATCGGATTGCTAATCTTCAACTGTGACTGTTACAATTTCTCCATCCATTTTTCAAACAAACGTAGTTTTACTTAAAGGAAAATACAAACTTCTTTAATTAAGTAATCGATATGACACTTTGATATAAACGTCAGTATAATCAATGAAAAATAAACAAATCTAAGCCAGCACCTAATTGGCATGAAATTTTGAAATAAACATAATTTTAATCAACGAAGAAAAAAACAAATATTACTAACTAATTTGGAACGAAACTTGTACACCTCCACAACCTCTAAAGAAAACATTTTAATTTTCAAGTCCCTTATATATTACTTTAACAAAAAAAGGTAAAAGTTAAGATATATACAAAAAAAAATTGCATCGGCCGGGAATCGAACTCGAGCCTCCCGCGTGACAGGCGAGCATTCTACGTCTCGTTACGGGTTTTTCGTTACGGTTTTTACTATTACATTTTTTTCAGTTCAGTCACACAGCAAAATCCCTATCTTCTCCAAGCCTGCCGTAAGAAACATAGTTCCAATAATAAACAAATTATAGCCGCACGTAAATCAGATTTCTGGCGTGGCGACGGTGACGCAAAAACCTAACACGACTCCACATACTATCTATTCTATAAAAATGAATGTTTGTCTGTATGTTATCCATGAACTCAAAAACTACTGGACCGATTATTATGAAAATTGGTATATATATTATATATATATATATGTATATATATATATATATATAAATGTATTTTTCCACGGAAAAGGTATTTTCAAAATTTTGAAAATTTTCAAAGTTTTGAAATTTTTCAATGTTTACTTTAATCGCGCGTAAAGGTTACACGCACACTCTTTTTTTGTATTGAATACTGCATATACTTTTACAAAATAATGTTGATGTTTCACATCTGCCAGGCGTCCCGTGACGGCTCACATTTTTTTAATTTTATATTTACTATATACCTAATACTATCGCATTAATGACATTTATTTAAACAATAACAATGTTTTTAAAATGGCCGGCTTCAAAATCCATCAGAAGTCATCGCAACTTAACTCAACTAATCGTGTCCGAGATGCCATTTTTAGTAAGCGATGCTCATCAACACTCATCACAACTCATCGCTGCTCATCGCTGACTTAGTCTGAACAGACCCAATGTTTTAACACACAAGTGCAATATTGTTACACACATAAAAAATATTTAATATCCCTACTAATATTATAAATGTGAATGTAAGTTTGTTTGTTACGCTTTCACGCGAAAACTACTCAACCGATCATCATGAAACTTTGTACACGTATTCGTGGAGGTATTAGAAGTAACATAAAATACTTTTTATTAAAAAAATATTTTTTATTTTTTACGAAAAATAAAAAAAATGTTTGTCAAAAAATCTAAAAAACTAGCTTCTTCAACGCCATCTAGCGGTTCAGTAATGAAGTTCCAACCCTGAGTAGGCCACCGTAAGGTGGCGCAGTTAATATCTTATATATTTAAGCTAGCAATTACGAATTAATAAAGTACTATGGCGCCACCGTAAGGTAGCGCAGTTAATATCATATATATTTAAACGAGCAATTCAAATATGCTAAGTTTCTACTTTTTGCGGATGACTTAAAACTTTACATGGCTATTCGTAATATCAGTGATTGTCTACTTCTCCAAATCGATGTACAAGCTCTTTATGATTGGTCACTGAAAAACTGTATGTCTCTAAATATTTCAAAATGTTACACAATTACATCTGGCAGGGTGCACAAAAAAATAGTTTTTGACTATTTAATCTTTAATACAGTCCTTACTAGAGTAACCGTGATAAGAGACCTGGGAATACTTTTTGATGAACATCTGACATTTAACCAATATATTAATCAAACCACTTCTAAGGCTCTGAAAACTCTTGGATTTATTTTAAGAAACTCCACTGGTCTCTCATTAATTTCAATCAAGGCGGTGTATTGTGCATATGTCAGATCATTGCTCGAGTTTGGCTTGCCCACCTGGGTGCCTTATTATAATATTCACATTTCGTGTATTGAAGCTGTTCAAAATAAATTTTTGAGGTTTTGTGCATACAAATTGGGTTTAGATACGGAGAATATGAGTATGAGGATATACAGAGATCATTGAATCTTGAGTCTTTAGAATTTCGTAGGTCCACTGTCGATCTTACTGTCTTATTTAAATAATTAATTTCAGGTTTAATTTCTTGTGGTAGGTTACTTCAAAATATTCAGTTCCGAATACCTCAAAGGTTTACAAGAAACAATGATTTTTTTGTCGTTCCATTTCAGTCGACAAATTACGCTTATTTTTGTCCTTTGTCTAGAATGGTAAGACTGGCTAATGACTTGGATATTGATTTTTCTGTAAATCTATACTCCTTTAAAAAAACTATTAAAAATCGGTTTCAATAGATTAGATTAATATTACTATAATTACTGGTCTCTATTATTATTGTTATTAAAATTATTATT
Source organism: Altica lythri (assembly GCA_964028335.1). Lineage (NCBI taxonomy): Eukaryota > Metazoa > Arthropoda > Insecta > Coleoptera > Chrysomelidae > Altica > Altica lythri. Next base: position 40,851,828 of record OZ034806.1, on the reverse strand, counting down.
ATTGTTATTACTTCAATATTTTAGTTAGATACTTTGATGTTTTATGTTTACATTTTTATATTATACTGTAATGGGGTTTTCTCGTAAATAAATAAATAAATAAATTCTTACTTAAGGTTTATGACGCCACCGGAAGGTGGCGCAGTTTATATCTCACATATTTCAACAAATTCTTGCTAAATTAAATAAAATGACGTAAGGTGTCGCAGTTGCTACCTAATATATTTAATCGATAAATTACAAAATATAATAAAAAAATAGTATACACCTGATAACACACGAGAAAATATGATAAAAACGATAAAATAAAAAAATAATAATTGAAAGCAAAATAAAATCGTAAAAATTTGAAAAAACCAAAAAAGACATCAGTTTTATGCGGTACGAAGTCCGCCGGGTCAGCTAGTATACAATAATTTAAAGTATTTGAAATAACGTAGTAATATAAAATAAAAATATACAAGATTATTCAATTTATTCGCAGAGAATTTAGTTCGAAAATAAAAAATTTGTTGTGATTTTAGTTTGTATTATACAAGATATACTACAAAAAATAAAGTTTTTAGAATAAAAAAAAATTAAATACCATATAAAACCCTTGTCAATCTGGATCTTGATATTCTCTTTCAGTGGATCTTCCATCTTCCACGACATGATGAAACTGGCTCCCTAATTACAATAAATTACAAATAATATCAGGAAATTCATAAAAATGAAAAAAAGACAAAATATCTTGATATTTACTTAGATTCTCATTTAAAATGGGAAGTTCAAGTTAATCATGATGTTTAATTTTAATTCCAAAAATCAAGCTTTGCAGAATGATCTGTAAAATAGAACAATATAACTATTTATTATGCATTAGTGCAGCCGCATTTAAATTATGGAATTATCTAAGCAATAAAATTGAAGTAACTCTAAAATGGATTTTAAAAATTATCTATACAAACTCTGACCTGTAGAAATGACAATTCTGTACATTAAAGATACCTATTTAAAAATAATTAGCGGGTCGTATTTACATCGGTATAAAACCCAAAAATAATGTTAGATTTCTTTGTCTGTCTGTATGTTTGTGCGCGCATTACAAGAAAACTACTTATCCGATTCAAATTCTGTTTTCACAGATATATTTGTCCTCTTTCACCATTTTATGGTCCCCATAATTGACCTAGTAAATCAACAATTCGTGCTGTTATTACCAAAATTTCGCACCAAATTTACTTTGTTGGACATTAATCCATCAACTCGTATGCGTAGAGTACGTACCGAAGAGAATATTGCAGTCGTAGCAACTAGTGTTAATGAGGATCGTGAAATGTCAATTCGTCGCTGTTCTCAGCAATTGGGCATATGGAAAATTATACGTTTGGATTTGGGTTTGAAATTCAACTCAAGCAAGGATTAAAACCGAACTTCTAATTTTTGTGGAATGGGCCTTACAACAGCTCGATGACAATCCGCTGTTTTATCGAAAAATTGTGTTTAGCGATGAGGCTCATTTCTTGCAGAACGGATACATCAACAACAAAAAATGTCGCATCTGGGGTGATGAACAGCCACATGCCATACATGCATCCCGAAAAAAGGACAATTTGGTGTGGTTTGTGGGCTGGTGGCATCATCGGTCCATTTTTCTTCAAAGACGACCGTGGAAGAAACGTTACCGTCAACGGCGAACGATATCGAGCCATGTTACGCGACTTTTTTTTGTCCCAATTGGCTGAGTCGAACTTGGTTCACATGTGGTTTCATCAAGACGGTGCCAAATGCTCTACAGCTCGTGAAACAATGCACATGTTGAAGAATGAATTAGGTGAGCAGTTTATCTCTCGAAATGGCCCTGTGAATTGGCAGCCAAAATCATGCGATTTAACGCCTCTTGATTATTTCTTGTGATGCTACGTGAAGTCGTTAGTTGTTAAACTGTTAAACATGTCTTATAAACAATTTGAATAATTTTAGGACCTCTAACCATATTAATTTCAAAATATAGAAAGTCCATATAATGACATTTTTAGCGCGCGCTATGATTTTGAACTTGGCGATTTACATTTCGAGTGAATATCCCCCACCACCACCTCCCATGCACTCCAAGCGACATTTTACGCTAAAACGGTTTTCTGTGTTTTTTATGGATTTTGCCATAAATCATATTAGGAAAAGCTTTTTATATACATATAAAGTACTTGACAAGACGAGGGTATTTGTTTAAAAACGAATACTCTATCACTTATGTTTACACGGCAAATTTATGCCCTCTCAGCAACCAGTAAGCCGAATGTATCTTTTTTTAATAGAAGCGTATTTTAATGTTCTTTAAGTTTATTAATTTTAAAAGTAATATGTTTAAAGCTCGTAAAGTTATTCAAATTGTTTAAAAGACTAAAAAATGTTTAAAAGTTTAAAAAAAATTGTAGGCTCTCCCCCAGTGGATTCTTTTATAAGTAAAAAATTTGCGACTCTCTGAGTGCCTTATTTAGGGCCTAGTATAAATTTGAGTTAGCTGGATTGCAAAATTATTATGCAAAATCTATTAGACCGATCTTACCGACATTTAGCACACGTTTTAATCACATTAAAAAGTTTTTCTAGACGTAATATGGATTTTGTAAGTCAAGTTTATAGGGTCCAAAAAATTAAAGAATAAACTTCATTTTTTGTACATTTTTTTCCCAGTTATTGCTGTTCTTCCAACAATAAACATTCAATTTTCAATCTCTAACCAACGAAATGTTGTGTAAAATTAAGTAAAAAAACTTTTAACTTGTTATAATTTTTTCTCTAGGAGCACTATTTTTGAATTATAAACGAAATAGGAGCAAAAAATGAAAAAATTTCATTTTTTTCAGATTACGTTAAATAAACAATTTAGCACAGGTTTTGCGACTAGCGCATATCGTGATTATCGATATTGGGCACCTCCTGAAGGGATTCCAACAAAAAATGTCCAATCCAAAACAGAGCTAGTAAGAAAAACGCATTCGGTAATAGATATCCATTTCCGGAGGATACTTTTCGGATGTAGATAAAAGAATAGGGATACTTAGCAAGTGTGCTGCGACTTGATATCAAGGCAATAAGTATTTGTGTAAAGCATGGTAGAATTTTTTTCTTAAGGCTATATCGTGCTATGAGCTTTATTT